>CM061052.1:34314757-36714757 GCA_030762865.1 Paraleonurus japonicus
GATCCATGTGCAAAAGTTCGAGAATCCTTTCGTAGCAGGACCATTTATTGTCTTGAAAGAAGTTTTAGTCCTGCTTTTCCTTGACATACATCGCGGATATGGTCTTTTGAAAATATTCTATATGAGAGTCCTTTAACTAAGGATTTCCTTGCTATTTTGTTAAGAGTTTTGAAGTTTAAGTGACTAAGGCGTTTGTGCCATGCCAACTTAAATCCTTTGAACTCTTCGCAATAAAACAAGTATCCTTAGGGCAACTTTTAGAAATTTGCAACATAAATATTGCATTGTCGACTCCATTAGTAGAATATTTTCATTTAAACCATCTAAGATATAACATGCATTATGAGTAAATTTTACGCAATATCTTTTGTCACAAAATTGTGAGAGCAGGATAGTAGGTTATGTTTCAATCCTTCCACAAAATATACTTCATTAACACGGGACATCGCGGAGTCATTAGGGGTTCCAACTCCTTTAGTTAGACCAAAGTTGTTGTCACCAAACATTACTCATGGTCCGTCTATTGTTCTGATAGTTTGAAAGAAGTCTTTTCTCATAGGTCATATGGCTTAGAACATCCACTGCCGAGCATACCCGAGATGACCTCGAGAACATCTCCTCTTTCTACTATCTCTTTATCTTCTGCAATCACAAATTTAGTTTTAGGTACCCTTTGTATATTGGGTCCTTTCTTGTTAAGTTGATACTTAGGTATCCAGATAAAAACATCCAAGTTCTTTAAAACCAATGATTGAATTTTGCTACCATATCTATCCACTAATATGAGACTTATCTAGATCAATCTTATTGAGTTGTTCTCTAGTGATTGTCTTATATTTTGGTAAAAATGGATATGACTTGCTTCTTCCATCAAAACCATTATACTTTGGAAAAGGTTTTGACTTAGTCTTTGGATTTATCTTGGAGGCATTTCTCCTTGTCTGTGTTTTCTCCTTAGAAATATCGACGAGGTGATTGCTCCTTAGATTTCTTTGGACTAAGCTTTGTCTTTTCTATAGCTCCAGTAGCTTTGACAAAAACCCTTGGTTTTATAGGGATCATTCTTTTTGCTTCTATCAAAACTTAATCTGGTTTTATCATCGGGCATCCGAGAAGTATCAAGATGTTATCAATCGTAGATCGAGAGTTATTAAGGCGTCCTAACTTGAGATTCAACTCTTGGTTAGTCTTCTTAAAATTCTCATTCTCCGATTGATATTTGAAAATTTAATTTTTAAAGCACTTTCAATTCTTTTTCTAACTACTTTGGTTTTATCGGATGAAGAACTAGTAGTAGTCTTAGATTGACATTCCCTTGAGATGTACAGTCCAAGTTTTTACTTGTCCCGATACGATATTCCTTTATTAGATTAAGAATTTGATTCTTTAAACTTAAATTTTCGGTCTCTATCTGTTTGTAGCGAGATAAAGCCGTCTTCGATCTTTCAAAAGCTTGTTAATAAGACATGGATCGATTAGACAAGTTATCACAATCATTATCCGAGGAGGAATAATAGTTTACCTCTTTAGTCATTAAGCACATGTCATCGTCGTCGAGCCGAATCTAGATGAGGATGAGGATGAGGATGATGATGTCTCATGTACTTCCTCTTTCTCTGCTAAAAAGAGCTCGTTGATCTGCATACCTCCTATCCATTTTCTTCCTCTTTTCTTCTCTCTCTCTAGGAGTAAGTTGAGGACGATCATAGCTATATAGTGACCGGGTTTATTGCGGGTATAACATATATCTCCTCTATTCGATTTTGGACTATTATCTCCTCGTCGATTGGTGATTTATACCTTCTACGAGGATCCTTCTTCTTGTCATTATCTGAACACTTTTCTTCCCTATCTGATTTATAATTTCGACGATTTAACGTATCTCTCTTATTCCTTTTATACTTCATCTTAAGCCTTTCATATCGTCTTATCAAAAGTGTCATTTCCTCCTTTGTTGACAAATCGATGCCTTGGAAATCTTTTTCGACTCTTCTTGATGAAGAAATGCCTGATTTTTCCAGATGTAGATGACTACTGCCTCGTCCTCTTCATCTTCGATTTGTATGTCATATTCTAATGCTTTAAGATGAGAAAATAAGGTATGATGTGATATAGAAAGACGGTCTGCGTCGCTTTGAGAATATTAGCTTTCTCTCCTCCATCTTTTTGCTTAAAGACACGAGTACCTTATTATTGATTTCTTTCTCGGTGTATGTCTTACCCAAATCGGTGCTTTGTTTACAAGATTAGTCACCTCACATCGATTGATCCATGATTTCTCCATCCCTTCATCTTGAATGTGTGAATGCATGTAAAGCGGATGACCTTATTTTCTTTAACAGATCTCGACCGCTTCACAAACATTTGCAAGAAGTCTCCCACATATCTTTATTGTATCTTGCATCTCTTAACTTTCTCTATCCAGTCTTTGCTCGAGTTTCTATAATTTCCGTCCTAGCCACACGATCCAAATTGTGAGATTTTCCTTTCATCATTAGTTAATTCGACTCTTCTTTTCTTGACGAATTCTTGTCACGGATGATTCGGCTCCGTGCTTACGACTCCATGATAAAATTTTATTGGACCTTCCTCGAGGACTTCTTCCGTTCGATCGTGAATGGGCTTTTAAATGATTTTCTATTCGAACTTCGATGTCGTATTCTTCGATTGAAAACTCAGCAAACTCACGGTTTTCTTACTCTTATGATCGACATAGTAGATCAAGAAACTTAAAGATAACTTATCGTATTGTTAGTGAATCAATAATAAGAAACCCGAATCACACACGAACTCAAAAATTTCAAGACCACAAATCTTTATCGGAAGGTTTTTAACACCGCTCTGATACCACTTGTTAGGTCCCTTTAGATTGAGTTAAAAACACGTAAACAAGACACCTTCTAGCGATAACCTATAAGGGGGATGAATAGATTATCAAAAACTTTTGCAAGCTTAGATGATCTATCAATTCCAAAAACCCAACTTTGACAAATGGAAACAATTTTTGTTTAAACTCAAATAAACAGGATCTAAAGCTTATCGGATATCGATTGTGATCGAAATAACCAGCGAAAATAAGTAAAAGAACTAGAAAGAAAATAACACCAAATTTATAGTGGTTGGATCAAAGCGATCCTACATCCACTCTCCTTCTTCCAACTTGAAGAAGAGCTACTCTACTTCGACTTCCTTCTTATCTTCTTACTTCATTTACGGAGTAGCTTGACCTTACAAATGTTCTTCTCAATTCTAACTCTATCGGCTTTGAAGATTCACAAGAAAAATGGTGTTCTACAAACACTGAAGAAGGATTGAACACTAAGTGTGTTCTAAAGTGAGTGTGAGTTTACAATGTGATTATACAAGCCGAGTGTGGAGAGAGCTTCTAATCGCTAATTGTGAATTCTTTGAGTCGTGAATAATCTAATTCTAAGAATCTATTTATAAGAGCTTGTTGATGGTGGTTGTAACTTCCTTGTTTACCTGTTTCGGTTGGTTATAAGCTGACTAAGCCCGAATCTTGAAACTTCTTCTTATTCATTTGTAACCGACTCTTGAATCTTCTTCTTTTAACTAACTCTTTATACTACCTCGTATGATTCTTCACCCTATCTCGATTCTTCACCTGTTTGATACTTTATCTTGGTGAGTGTCTTGACCTTTCATCTTATCTGTCTTTGACATCGTCTCGATCTTGGTTACTTGTCTCTATCTCGACTTCCTTGAGTATCCTTATCTTACTGAGTCTTGTACTTAGTCTATTTTACAACATTTTTATTACATCGGTGACTATACAATATTTCCAGTGGTCATCCTGAATCTTACATTTTTAACACATCAAAACTAAGTATATCTTTTCATCCCAACACTTGTAATTTTTTATATTTTCATATTTATTTGTTTTTTACAAGTTTTATTTTTTAAATGAAGAACAAACAAAATAAAAATCTTGAAAACTCCAATGATTATTCTCAATCGACCATGGCGCCGCTATCCCACGACCACCGTGCCGCTTCAATTTAAGAATTGGGATAAGATTTCACGGGTAAATTGATGGGTAATATCTTTCGTGATTTGAGAATTTTAGGGATTTGGTTTTACGTAGAAAAATTGCATAAATTTTTTTATATTATTGAAGAAGATGATGGGGATTAGTTATAATTTTTGATTGTAAATGATTTATTGTTCTTTATTTCCAATTTCTATTTAATTTCGGGAAATTGGATTGTTTGAGATTAAATTAATAAAAAACAAATATTGTGATGTTTTTTTAAAGCATGATTCCGAGATTTAAGCAAGATTTAGTGAGTTGATTTTTATTGAAAATTAAATAAGGGTCAATTCGTAAATTAATAATTATATTTTTTAAATTATTAAATTTATTATAAAAGTGCGATAAACGGCGCAAAACGATAGTTAGTGCGATTCAAAACGATGACTAGTTCGATGAGTAGTGCAATAGGTAGCAGGTCATCAATTTCCAAACCATTAAATATTAGATCTAATGGCTAATATAAGCTGACTATTGATAGTCGGTGCGACCACCCGACTATCGTAAAGAAAGCCCCAACTTTTTTTACTATAAAATAGTTTTGTGAATTAGTTACGGGAGTAAGACTACATCACCCTTTAGGTTTCTTGCTTTTTTAGGCCACTAAACTATACGACAATCCTTTTGCTAAAATTTCAAAATCATATGGGTGCTTTTACATTATAACTTATAACTCAACGTTAAATGTTTAAAGAAGATAAATATATTAAAGAAAGACCACCTTCGATGTGTTACGACAATTTTTCGTTCTATTTTAGAAAAATTTGGGAGAAAAAGTGTCAAAATAATTTTTTGATCGGTAAATGTTAGTTGTTAGTGATAAGAAGTTAGTTCACCAAGTCTCCTTACAATTTCAAATTCTCCAAATCTCCTTATACCTCCAACTCAAAATTGTTCCAAAGGGATTTGAACTTGGGTCTCCCACTAAAGTGAGAAACCAAGTGTCAAGATAATTAAATTATAAAGAGAAAGTGTTGTATGCGATATCATCTCATTTTCATATATGAAGCGTGATATTTTTATATATTTTTATGATATTTTTAAATATGAATATTATAAAAGTAAAAAATGTCATGTCTAATGTATGAGCTCATATCGATCCAAATTAAAAGTGAAAGAATTTAATTTGTTGCCTTCTCATTCGAGAATTGTTCCAAGATATACAACACAACATTCCTATAATTTAGCCTATACAAAAGGTAAGTTACACCCTACCATACAAAGCGTAATCACTAATAAATATAAATTGATACACAGAGAATATTTACACCTATTCTATTAAAAAGCTAACTTTTTTTCATTTAGTAAAATTATAAGGTGATCCAAATTCAAAATTTTAAATTTGAGTAAGTCTTTTCTAATTTTTACCGCAACTCAAAGCGATTGTTAAATTAACACAAAATACAAACAAGTTTTACGGTAAAATTGATTCACGATTAATTTTGCATTTAAATTTTAGGCAATTTGTTTTATTCAAACATATTTAACACGTCTCTAGCGACAATCTTTATTTAAAAACCGTGAGTATTTTTTAATGGATTGAGTATTCTTTGTTGTAATTTCGTAATAGAATATTAATATCTTGGGCTTCTTTTTTATTGACCTACCAAGGCCCAATTGGACCAATAGTGGCGCCAAAAGGCCCATATATTCTTTCTCTGAGGAAGCTTTTCACTCTTTAAAGTTGAAATCAGCGTGTCGATTCGGAAAGTTGAAAGTTGAAACCAGAGGTGACAATTTTCTCTCCATTTCATCTTTTTTCTTCGTCTACTTTTTTGTTTTTTTTTATTAATCTCAGTTTCATCATTTAATGTTTCTTTCGTTGTTCTTTTACCTACAACCACTAGTATGCATTTTCGCAGAAAATTGCATGTTTATGTTTATGCGATGTTTGGTAGGGTTTTCCAAATTAGTTTATTTCCGTTCGGACAGAGAATCACAATATTCTATTTTCTATTTCAGTAACTTGTTGCGAGAAATGGTAGGGGTTTTAAAAATTTAACGTTGCGTTGTAGAACGACATCGGTGATCTTCAATCTATGAAAATAACTTTTCACCTGTTTTGAAATGGTATGTAGATGTATTTTTGTCTCTCGGCCATGAGAGTGCACGATTTAAGTGTTTTGACTCGACCCACATGTACAAAATGATTTGATATACTTAAAACTCCAAATATATTTCGTTTAAGATTAAGATTGTTATACACTCTTTTTCATTTTTGAGTGCATTAAGAGATTTTTAATTAAGTAATTTTTGTACCAAACACAATAATAAAACACCATTCATGTATAGTGACTCCACGATTGGGATTTAAGCTTTGTTGTTGTTTTGAATAAATAGTTATGTTACAATTGAAAATCTATTCATATATATCCAGCAAGTTTATACGAGTTTTGTAGTATCGGGAAAGTGAATGTGGTTGTGTTCTTAATGGTCGAGCACATGCAGTGTCAAGTGTTGTATGGCATGACACACATGCATGATGAATGGCGGTTATCGGCTTTGCATGAAACAAATTATAGTTTTTTTTTTTTTGTTAAATTATAGGTAAGTTTTTGATTGGTAAAATTGCAAATGGCAATAGTTAATTTGCAAAAATTGCGGTTAATTCTACGGTGAGTCATTATTTGTTTCTAACCATTATTGATTCGTTGAATATAATTGATGTTAATTAAAATGTTAGATCTTTGGAAATGCCTTTGAACATAAATATGAGTCTTGATAGAAACCGTTATTATTAATATTAGAGTTGGGGTTTTTAAGATTTGTTTGGATTAGGAAGAAGTTACGCGGGAATATGTTTTCATATCGTTTGCATTTCTTGTATATTTTTGCAGATTAGTATTAGGCCCATGGGCTATTATCCATCTGAGATATATAATGTAAAGCGAGTTCATAGTATAGCGATAGTTGTTATCTGTTTGGGTTAGTGTTCAAATATTTGTGTTGCTTGTGATTATTTTTCAACGAGTACCTTCTAGTTAAACTCTTCCTTTCATTCTCTCCAACAAGAATTAGTTCGTTGATTCTTTTGCAGCATATCCTCGGGTATGTAAAGCATGTCTAATTAGTCAAATTCCTTCAAGTTGTTTTTCGTATATCAAATTGCATAAGTTGTGATATGTCAAATTGTCGGTGCCTTACTTGAACGGAATAGACTCATTGTTTAATTTAATGTAATTACTAATAATCTTACTTTAGTTTAAAAGTATGCTCGGGAGTTTGCAACACTAATCAATCGAGATAAATGCTGCTGATTTGGTAGTTGACACATGCTAATGTAGGGAAAACATTAAATGTACCACTAGGGGCCAATAGGGGTCTTGGCAATTATAATAATTTTGCACTTATTTATTTTTAATTCAAACTCAACGAAGCAGATTCTCATGGAGCGTAAAGGCGGGTGCTTTCAATGAACGAAATCGGTGAATCCTAGGCACCCATCTTAATATACATTCTTCTTGTTGCATCCTTCTTTTTTATTTAAAAAAAAAAATTAAATTGTTTTAACGAGGTTTTAACCCCTTATTACGCTTTCCATTCATAAAGAATTAGTGTAACGCCCGAACTCGGATAGTCTCACTTACTTATCCAAATTCGGGTTATCACTTAGTGAAAGAAAAAGAGTGAGACATTTTTTTATTTTTAAAAAAAAAAAAAAGAAAGGAAATTGATAAAGAAAATAATAGGGGAAAACAAGCTTGGGTGATTCCTAACTTAAAGTATTCGACATCAAATTAAAATCCTAATCATTAAAAGCGAAGCATAGTTAAGCCGTAGCGGCGGAGAAAGTATTAGAGAGTCTAAGTTTAGCAAATACGAGATAAAGAGTCTAAAATGTAATAGACAGGAGAATTAAAGCGTTTAAGCATCAAATATAATATGGCGGGAAGGCCGAGTCTCACTGCTGCTCTCGGTACTCCATCGGCTCACTGAAAATATTTAAAAGGGGCATGAGAATTTGAATTTCTCGGTGTGGGTAGCCCGCACGCTATCATGCATCTGATTTAACATCATACACATCAATCATATTATTACGAGAAAATAGTAAACACTTTGAGATGGACCACCTCCGCTCATAAAACATCCTAAAGCGATACCAACATCGCTTGTAAATCGAGGCGGACCACCTCCGCTCGCAAAACATCCGAGACGATACCAACATTGCTCGTAAAAACATCCGAGCGAAACCAACATCGCTCATTGAAAAGCATCGAGAGACGATACCAACATCGCTCGTAAAAGCATCCGAGACAATACCAACATCGCTCGTAAAAGCATCCGAGACGATACCAACATCGCCAGTAAATACATCGAGACGATACCAACATCGCTCGTAAATACATCAGAGACGATATCAACATCGCTCGTAAACCGAATATGATTTAGCAGCGATATTTCAACTATGACATAAATAAGGGCAATACGGTTAGTGCCACCCACCTTAAAAGAAGTTCGAAAGTATAACTTGGAAGGGAAAATGTCCGAGCAAATCACCGACCGGTCGTACTCGTTCCTAAAAAGAAATTTTTAGGTTTTAGCTTCTTAATGAGGAATATATATATACATATAATGCGTTGGTCCCGAAGGACTTTTGGGTCACTTACACGTCTTTCGTCTTTTAGTCGTAAATTATTGAAACTTTAATCTTTTCGACACAATATATATATATATATATATATATGTATATAAAGACTCTCACTAACATGCTTCTATAAGTATGGCACGTAAATTGGAAAACACATTTTCAAAAGTAATGATTCAAGCATTATGACAACTTTCGACTGTCCACTCTCGACTTTGGGGTATTTTCTAAAATACAAATAAATTATCTAAAAAAATTTGACAAAAGTACAGTAGGCACTCTCTTGAAGTGTAAAACACATATAAAATATGGTCTCATAAAAAGGTATACGAAAATTGGGTTTTGAATTTATTTTCCAAGTCGAAACAGTGTTCCAGAAAGTTTTCAGTGTTGAGACACCATCAAAATAATTTTCCCAAAAATACTAAAACACTTACGAAAATTATGAAATATTTACTGTAGATACATTATGAAGTCGCCAACATTTCCTTAGTTTTGACCTTAGGCAAAACACGAAGAGAAAAGGGTGTTTTGGCTCGTTTTTGGAAAAGGGACAGAAACATTCCTGCCTTTCCAGTCACGTACCAACTAGAGGAATATTTTTGTAAAACTATTTAAACTACTCCTAAAATCATGGAAAAATTCAGAAACAGAAGCTAACATCATGTAGTATTTTATTTTGATTTTTATAAAAATAACGACCGAAGTGAGGAATACCAGAAAAATCGAAGAGTCACAAAAATGTCACAGATTGTCACACTAACTTCAAAAATTCATAGATTATTGAATATAACTCCAAAATGCATGAGACCAGTGGCAAACGAAAGCCATTTTGTCCTACTTTCTAAATATGCTGTCAAACATGTCAAATTAGTAAGTTACGAAAACGTATCAGCTTAAACTTCTGACGGGAAAACAGGTAGTTCATCTATTTTCATACTATGAACACTTAAAAACTTATTCTCACTTTCAAAACCCATGAAACCCTCAACTCTTTCATGAAAACAATATGCTACCAAGAAATAAACAAGACCTCAAGAAAACACAGGTCATTTTTCCCTATCAAGGATTTTAAAGAAGAAAGTTAAGGTTTGAGGTGTGGTCACCTTTGTAGTCTTTCTTTAAAAGGCTAGGGCCAAATGCCTCCTTCAAGCTCTTCCTATGAATGGATCTACTCCTTTGCACCTTGAAGGAAGAAGAAATGGCTTGAGGTGAGAGTTGGGTGTGTGTATGTAGGAAAAGTTGGGAGAAGAAAGTTCTTCTCCTCCCTTCTTGTGAGTTGGCCGAAAATGGGGTGAAGGGGAAGAGGAGGGTTGCTTCTTTTCTTTTGATGACTTGAATGAGAGAAAGAAGTGGTGCCCAAGTAATTTAAAAACATGTGGGAGAAAGTGGAGGTCAAGATTGAAGCAAATGGATGGTGGGATGGAAGGGAGGACAAAAGAATTAATTAAAAGGAGGGAGTACAAGTACTATGGAGTCAACACACTTTGTCTTGGTGTGTTGGCCCTTGAAAGTGGCCGAAGACCCCATTTGGTCGTCCAACATTGTGGGCCCCACAAGCCTTTGGCTTGTGGTGGCCCTTCGATTCGAGGGTGTGCGGTTAAATCTTGAAAAATGGGGCTCAGTTCGGGGTTTCGGGCTCACGAAACTACGTTTCGTTCGTTTAATCACTAAATAATTTTATAACCTTAAAAGTTTGTAATCAAGGAGGCTTTTAACTTATTTTATTAATTCGGTTCTCGGTTGGTTCTGTTTTTGTTTGGTAGATTCGAAATTCGGCATTTTTAGGGTTTTTCGCCCAATTTTCGGCGACTAAAATAAAACTCCCGTGTTATTAATACAAGCGGTTTATTCACTTATTTTAGACTTGTATTTTATCCACATTCGACTATCGGGTACCCGTTCGATCAATATTTGGGTTTCTGAAATCTTGTCGGTTCGGTTACGCTCGTCCATTACCCAAAATCGAAGATTTTGAATAACAAAGAAGCTTCCTTTTCGAAAGAAAATAATCAAGCATAAAGTAACACTCACACAAGAAAATAAAATAAAAACACAATTTGGAGTCGGGTATTACATCCTACCCACCTTCAAAGAAATTTCGTCCCGAAATTTGGCTTACCTAAGCAAATCTAGGCCTTGCTTGGGTATTTTGCTAAAATCTCGTCCTCTCTCTCCCAAGTGGCTTCCTCTGTACTAAAACTAAAGGAATTTCTGATTCCTAAGTTTGTGCATTTTCCTTCCTAGAATCTTCACGGGTGTTTCTCCGTATGTCAGGTCTCGTCCCAATTCTAAGTCTCTGAAGTTGATAACGTGTTCGGGGTCACCTACATACTTTACGATCGAAGAAAGCGTGGAAAGCGTTGTGTACTTGGGATAGAGTCGGGAGGTAGAGCTAAGCGATAAGCTACGTCTCCAACCTTCTCTAGTATGTCGAAAGGTCCAATGTAGCGGGGTTTCGGTTTGCCTCTTTTCCCAAGCGGATCAATCCTTTCATTGGTGCTACCTTGAGAAATACTTTTTCTCCAACTTGAAATGTAGGTCCTTCCGGCGAGTATCGCGTCGATTTCAGCGGTCTTGTGCAGCCTTGATCCTTTCCTTAATCCGAGAAACAATTTCCACCGATGTTCCACAAGTTCTGGCCCTAAAATCTTACGAACTCCTACTTCGTCCCAACGGATGGGTGATCTGCATTTCTTCCGTAAAGTGCCTCAAAAAGGGGTGACATTTGTATCGTAGCTTAGTAGCTTGTTGTTGTAGGCGAATTCCACAAGTGGTAGGTGAGTCTCCCGGTTTTCTTCAAAATCCATAGCACATGCCCTCAACATATCCTCCAAAGTCTGAATGGTTCTTTACATTGTCCGTCTCCTGGGTGGTAAGCGGTGCTTTGCGTTCCCAAGGCTTTCTTGCAAGCTCTTCCAAAACCTAGAGGTGAAGCGAGGATCTCTATCGGAAACTATCGAAGCTGGTACACCGTGCGGTCTAACAATCTGCTCTATGTACGGTTGGGCTAGTTTGTCCAAGGAATATGTCATGCGCATGGGTATGAAGTGCGCGGCCTTGGTAAGTCTATCTACCACTACCCAAATAGCATCATGATTCCTTACGGTCTTGGGAAAACTGTGACGAAGTCCATGGTGATATTTTCCCATTTCCACTCGGGTATTTCCAAAGGGTGAAGCGATCTGACGGTCGGCGATGGTCGACTTTGACTTGTTGGCGGAGTCGAGACACTTCCTTACGAAGTGGGCTTTATTCTTCTTTTGCATACCCCTCCACCAAAAAGTCTCTCTCGGTCCCAGGTACATCTTTGTCTCTCCCGGGGGTGTACGGAGTATGGAGTGTTGTGTGCTTCTTTCAAAATTTCATCCCTCGGTCCTTCGTCCTTTGGCACACAAATTCGTCCTTCGAACATTAGGGCTCCATCGGTGGTCAAGGTGAAGCCTTTGATGGTCCCCTTCTCAACTCGGAATCTCATTCCTTCGAGGAATTTATCCTTTCTCTGAGGCGTCTACGAGTCTCTCTCGGGGTTGGTTGCAACGTGATTGCATAGATCACGGCATCATGCAACATTGCTTAGTGAACTCCGAGGTTCATTCGAGCAAAGTCCGATTAGTGTCATTTTGTCTTGTTGGCATGGCGTTGATTCCCTTCCTACTCAAGGCGTCGGCCACAACATTCGTCTTTCAGGGATGGTAGTGGATCGTGCAATCATAGTCCTTCACTAGCTCGAGCCATCTCCTTTGGCGCATGTTTAACTCTTTTTATGTGAAGAAATACTTCAAGCTCTTGTGAGTGCATGTAGATCTCGCACTTCCCCGTAAAGGTAGTGCCTCCGAGATCTTTAGAGCATGAACTCTGCAGCAGTTCCAAGTCGTGTGTTGGGTAGTTACATTCGTGGGTCTTCAATTATCGTGACGCATATGCAATGACCTTTCCATGTTGCATAAGGACACATCCCAAACAGACAAGGATGCATCGGTGTATATCACAAATCCCTCGGTTCCATCGGGGATAGTTAACACCGGTGAAGAAGTTAATTTCCTCTTGAGCTCTTGGAAACTTTCTTCATATGCGGGCGTCCAAGTAAACTTCTGGTTCTTCTTGGTTAAGTGCGTCAAGGGTTTTGTAATCCGTGAGAAGTCTGGATGAATCTCCTATAGTATCCGCTAATCGAAAACTTCTTATTTCGTTGGCATTAGTTGGGGTCTTCGATCCATTATGGCTTCTAACTTTGTGGGGTCCATCTCAATCCCTTTAGATGAGATTATCGTCCCAAAAACATAACTCGGTCGATCCATGTTAGGATTAGAATTTGTATGTTTTGATGATGTTCCTAA
The DNA here is from genome assembly GCA_030762865.1 of Paraleonurus japonicus. Classification (NCBI taxonomy): domain Eukaryota; kingdom Viridiplantae; phylum Streptophyta; class Magnoliopsida; order Lamiales; family Lamiaceae; genus Paraleonurus; species Paraleonurus japonicus. The sequence goes on from CM061052.1 coordinate 34,327,734, forward strand.
AACCTAAGTGTAATAGGGGCCGAGAATTTGAACTGTTAGTCGGTGATGATCAGATAGGGTTTATGTCTTAGTATAGTTTATCTTGCTAGGCCTAACTGAAGATCCATATTGATTGAGAAGCCGAAAATTTCTGATAAGAAGACTTAAAGATCTAAGAGAGATTTCATTCGAAGACATCTAGAAGGGGTTCGTTAAGGTCAAGAAGAGATAATAAGATTTATGCAAAAAGAGTGTTGTCAAGAAAGGTTCAAGTGAAGATAGCAAGGTTGGAATGCGTACTTTCTGACAAGCTTTGGAAGCTGTCTTTGAAGTAAGGTTGTAAGGTTGCTAGAGTTGACTTAGAGAGATTCATGCGGATTAACAAAAGTCGGAAGAACAATTTAGAGATACCCAAAATCAATCTAGAGAAGATTGGATTCTCAATCAAGATCAATCAAGAGATAATTGATTGATATCGGACAATCAATTATACAAAGTCAAACAAATCTTCCAACGATCACTTACCATTTCTTGAAGACTGATTGACAAATTAGTCTAACGGCTAGTCAAATTCAGGATCATATAAACTGAAGTGAAGGATTTTTGAAATATACACGCGAGAAATATCAAGAGAAATCCATTCACTCATTGCGGTACACGCATAATTCTTCGTACCGAAATCGATCCAATACGTTCAAATTCTTAAGAGATTTATTTTTGGTCAAGGAAGTGTAAATCACCTTTCATTATCTCGTACGAGAAAAGGTTGATTATTTCATATCTAAGAGTTAACACTCGAAGATCACATTGATTGTACCAAGGGAAGGAACTTGTTAAACTTCCCGTGGTCGAATCCTCAAGGAGATTAGAGGAGACAAGACCGAGTTTGGTGGATAGTAAGGCCCTGTGGAATCGGGGAGAGTGGACGTAGGATCGTTATATCCGAACCACTATAAAAATCTCTGTGTCTTTACAAGCTTTACGCATTCATACTTATAAGCTGCTCATTCATTCATCATTATTTTAATAAACCTGCATCCTTCTTGCTAAAGTTTTCATCACCAAGGTTTTCATCAAAAGGGTTTTTCAAATACACGAGATTAGCTTCCGCACCATCGAGAAGACTTGAGTTTCGAAGTCTGATGATCTCACTTAAGCACACTCTGAGTACCTTCTTTGCGAGAAGACTTCAAAGTCTTCTAACCTCACACTCGGCTCACGAAAAGTTGAAAAAGTTTTGAGTGTGGTAAAGTCTATTCAACCCCCTTCTAGACTTTCCACCTCCTTGCACATCTCGTCAGGGACCAACAAGTGGTATCGGAAGCGGTGGTTCAACCGACCAGCGGCTTTGGTTACCAATAGTCTTTGAGAAACAACTGTTGTGGTCACTGAGCAGATCTTTTTGAAAAACCATTTTCATAAAACTCATTGCACTACTGAGCATATTGTTTTTATTACTAACAATGAGTTCTCATAAGAGCGAAAAGAAAGCTACGAGTTCTCTATTGAAGACTATGACTCTTTGGAAATTCCATGGAAAATCATCTTGGTGCAATTCATGATAGAATGCTCGAAACTCTTGAAGATGGACCGATAAAGTTTTACTTTGAACCAGAAGTTACAGAAGCGAGTGGAGCAGAAGCATCAACTCGGCGAGAAGATTGAAAAGAAAAGGAGTGAGATGTCAAATGATGAAAGGAAACTATTTAATCTTGACCAAGTTGCTTCGAACCGAGATCATAGAGACTCTAACCGAGAGAGCTTACAGAGAAAGTCAAGACATGTAAGACTCGCCAAAGAAATATGGGAAACCTAGCACTCATGTGTGAAGGATCGGAGCAAATTAAAGAAAATAAGTTGCAGTCTATTCTACATTCGTTTGACACATTCAAGATGAAGCTCGATGAGACAATAGATCAATTGGACTTAAGACTGACAAATATAATCAATAAGGCAAGTTCTTTGGAAAAATCTTACACCGAGAAGGAGATCAACAACAAAATATTGAGATCTCTAACTAGCAAATGGAGAGTCAAGATTACGGTGATTAAAGATACAAAAGAAGCGAGCAAAATCAGTCATCATGAGCTATTTTCGCACTTGAAAGCTCATGAATATGATCTGAAACAAGAAGAAGACGAGGATGAAGGAAATTCAAATTCCATGGGAAAGGAAGTTGCTTTCAAGGTCACTTCAAATCGAGTCTTCTAAAGAACCTGTTGGAGAGGATTTAAGCTTGAAAGAGCAGATGGCTTTCTTTGACGAGAAAGTTTGATAAAATGAATTCAAATTTTTGGAAATATAGAAGACATTGGAAGAATACAAAGAAAGCCGGTTTCAGATCCGGAAACAAATCTTGAAAATTCGGATAAGAGATCGAAGATTCCAAAGATGATAGAAGGTTCAAGACTCCGAGAAAGAAGAAGAGAAGATAGTCCAAGAAGAAGAGATTTTTCTCCAAAAGGGATTCTAGCCCAAGAAGATCTTCAAGAAGCGATGCTTGCTATACTTATCATAAATACGGACATTTCGGTTATGATTGTCGAGAATTAACTCCTAGAGAAAGAGAAGAAAAGAGATTAACGAGGAACAAAAGTTTCTTTGACAAGCGTGCTTTAGTGGGTGAAGAGGAGGATACTCTTTCAAGTGATTCAATATCATCTTGAGACTTCTCTACAAACAATGATTTGTGTCTTATGGCCAATGGAGATGAGGTATTTTCTGATTCCTCGTTCTTCGTCCGCTTCCCGTGTTTCTTTTGCGTAAGAGTTTGACCATAACTTTGTTGATAAGTTAATGGAAGATCTCAAAGCGCTATAAACGCTTACAAGCTGTGTGGAAAAGGAGAATGTGAGCTTAAAAGAAAAAAATTGATCTATTTACACAAGAGTCTATTAGCAAAACATTCGAGACACTAGCAGACTTCAATCGATAACTTGAAGAGTTAAACACTCTTAAAGTGAAGTACACTTTGAGCAGTCTGCTTTGGTAGAAAGGTTGCTTCTTGAGAATCTTGAGAAAACCGATCGATTGAAAATTCAACAAGCAAAGTTCGATGAACTTTTTCATCGGCATGAGCGTATAAAATCAAGTGAGGAGCGTTTAAGTTTGAGGTTGGATCAATGAACAAAGCTTCTCATGCGAGTTCAACTTTTTCATTTAATAAAATTATAAGGTGATCCAAATTCAAAATTTTAAATTTGAGTAAGTCTTTTCTAATTTTTACCACCGCAACTCAAAACGATTGTTAAATTAACACAAAATATAAACAAGTTTTACGGTAAAATTGATTCATGATTAATTTTCCATTTAAATTTTAGGCAATTTGTTTTATTCAAACATATTTAACACGTCTCTAGGGACAATCTTTAATTAAAAATCATGAGTATTTTTAATGGATTGAGTATCTTTGTTGTAATTTCGTAATAGAATATTAATATCTTGGGCTTCTTTTTTGTTGACCTACCAAGGCCCAATAGTCCCAATAGTGGCGCCAAAGGCCCATATATTCTTTCTTACAGGAAGCTTTTTCACTCTTTAAAGTTGAAATCAGCGTGTCGATTCGAGAAAGTTGAAAGTTGAAACCGAGAGGTGACAATTTTCTCTCCATTTCATCTTTTTCTTCGTCTACTTTTTTTGTTTTTTTTATTAATCTCCGGTTCATCATTTAATGTTTCTTTCGTTGTTCTTTTACCCACTACAACTAGTATGCATTTTGTGAAAATTGCATGTTTATGTTTGGTGATGTTTGGTAGGGTTTTCCAAATTAGTTTATTTCCATACGAGACAGAGAATCACAATATTTTATTTTCTATTTGGTAACTTGTTGCGAGAAATGGTAGGGGTTTAAAAAAATTTAACGTTGTGTTGTAGAACAAAGCATCGGTGATCTTCAATCTATGAAAATAACTTTTCGAACTTGTTTTGAAATGGTATGTAGATACGTATATTTTGTCTCTCGGCCATGAGAGTGCACGATTTAAGTGTTTTGACTCCACCACATGTACATAATATTTGTTGATATACTTAAAACTCCAAATATATTTCGCTTAAGATTAAGATTGTTATACACTCTTTTTCATTTTTGGTACATTAAGAGATTTTTAATTCGTAATTTTTGTACCAAACACAATAATAAAACACCATTCATGTATAGTGACTCCACAGTGGGATTTAGGCTTTGTTGTTGTTTTGAATAAATAGTTATGTTACAATTGAAAATCTATTCATATATATCCGGCAAGTTTATACGAGTTTTGTAGTATCGGGGAAAGTGAATGCGGTTGTGTTCTTAATGGTCGTGCACATGCGGTCTGAAGTGTTGTATGGCATGACACACATGCATGATGAATGGCGGTTATCGGCTTTGCATGAAACAAATTATAGTTTTTTCTTTTTGTTAAATTATAGGTAAGTTTTTATTGGTAAAGCTGCAAATGACAATAGTTAATTTGCAAAAATTGTGGTTAATTCTGCGGTGAGTCATTATCTGTTTCTAACCATTATTGATTCGATTAAACATAATTGATGTTAATTAAAATGTTAGATAATCGAAACGTCTTTGAACATAAATATGAGTCTTGATAGAAACCGTTATTATTAATATTAGAGTTATGGCTTTTTAAGATTTGTTTGGATTAGGAAGAAGTTACGCCGAGGATCTGTTTTCATATTTCATATCGTTTGCATTTCTTGTATATTATTTGCAGATTAGTATTAGGCCCATGGGCTATTATCCATGCAGATATATAATGTAAAGCGATTCATAGTATAGCGATAGTTGTTATCTGTTTGGGTTAGTGTTCAAATATTTGTGTTGCTTGTGATTATTTTCCAACGAGTACCTTCTAGTTAAACTCTTCCTTTCATTCTCTCCAATAGGAATTAGTTCGTTCGATTCTTTTGCGGCATATCCTCGGGTATGTAAAGCATGTCTAATTAGTCAAATTCCTTCAAGTTGTTTTTCGTATGTCAAATTGCATAAGTTGTGATATGTCAAATTGTCAATTGCCTTAATGAACGGAATAGACTCATTGTTTAATTTAATGTAATTACTAATAATCTTACTTTCGGTTTAAAAGTATGCTCGGGAGTTTGCAACACTAATCTATCGGATAAATGCTACGATTTGGTAGTTGACATGCTAATGTAGGGAAAACATTAAATGTACCACTAGAGGCCAATAGGGGTCTTGGCAATTATAATAATTTTGCACTTATTTATTTTTATTCAAACTCAACGAAAGCAGATTCTCATGGGGCGTAAGGCGAGTGCTTTCAATGAACCAAATCGGGTGAATCCTAGGCACCCATCTTAATATACCTTTACTATTGCATCCTTCTTTTTTATTTAAAAAAAAATTAAATTGTTTTCGCTGAGGTTTTAACCCCTTATTCGCTTTCCATTCATTGATTTCCTCCCCATGGGCATTCCTATTTATGTACTATACACACGTTTTTGTTGGTGATTACGCAGTTATTCTCATGCATGCTTTTATTCAAGCTCCCTTTCCATTCATGTGCGAAATTCTTGTATCATTGAGTATGATGGTGCTTCAAAGGAAACCACTGGACAAGGCGGTGTTGGGGGTGTGATTCGACACCCGAGATGGGACAACGGTACTTTGACTCTCCACTTTCTTGGCTTCTAATTCTTTATGCATCTCTCGTGAAAGATATATATTTTCATTGTAGTGCTATTTTTTGGTAAAATTACCTGTGAAAGATAAGATCCCCCTCGGCCCCTCCCCTCTTCTTCTTCTTCTTTTCTTGAAACTTTCACTTAAAATCAAGTAAGTCGACATTGTATTTTTGATAGGTGTGTCGACGAGTGAAGGTGTGGGTAACGCCGCTGAATATCGAGGTGCCATTTTAGGTTTGAAATATGCACGTGATAATGGGTACAAAAATGTATCCTACTGAGGAGACTCTCAACTTGTCACCAATCGAGGTAATAATTCTCCCAAATTTCTCCCTATTTTGTTCCCTAACAATAATAGATGTTAGTAAATTAGCGAGAGAGCGGTATGCGAACAATAATGTTTGTTCTTCTTAATTTGTGAGACGGGTAAAAGGCTGTGGAAAACCGAGAAACCCGAATATGGCTAAATTGTGTGATGAGGTCAAAGGTCTCAAAAACCGAGTTCACATCTTTTGATGCTTCTCATGTTCCAAGAGTAAGTTGAAGATGTTGTTGATATTAATTATTTATATTTACAATTACAATAATAATTTAAGCTGTTGGGTTTTGCCAGCTTTGGCCGCAGTCGGAGGGTTTAATCGGTCAGCGGGGGCGGAATTTCGGCATCAATTGAGGCAAAAATCAATGAGGCAGTACCATAAATTATGAGTTTCAACTTATTAAATTTATTTAAATTTAGAAAGGACAATATTGTATTTTCACATATTACTAAAATATGAAAAACTAATTCATGTGTGTACTTCCAAAAATGTATGTGTGCATAACCTGGGCTTTTGGGTTATTATTGGTTGCTTTTGGGCCGTACAAATACCAAGATATGGCTGAAAATGGAAAAATATTATTTGTATTAGGGCTGTCAATTTTAGCGACTAAGCCCACGTAATGGACGGCTATTTTGAGCCACCAAAAATTGCAGAATTGGGTCTTCTCATTTTTGATTCGGATTCGATTCCCAATATACAGAACACAACAATACGCTGCGGCTGCGCCTCCCTCCTCAGGCCCCAGTTCAATTCGCCGCCGTCTTGCGCTGCCGTCGCGTCGCCGCTTAGCCTCGCCGCCTTGCGCTGCCGTCGCGCCGCACAGATTCTTACCTCACGTCGCCGCTGCTGGTTGAGTCGCCGCCTTGCTCGTTGAGTCGCCGCCTTGCTCCACCGTCGCGCCTCACAGGTCCGTATTTATTTCTTCATTACAGTAATCCTTAGCTTGTTTAGATGCTTGCTTACTGCGAGAGTTTTGGCCCGTATTTCTTTCGATTTTCTGTTTCTTTTCTTCATCTTCTTCAGGGAATTCAGATGTGTCCCTGAGGGATCCTTTTGATCTTCTTCAGCATTCTATATCAGAGTAAAAAGACACAAACATACCCTTAATGATATCTGATGAGAAACAACACGCACACATAAATTTGGTATTGAACTCTTAAATTTAATTTGGTATTGTAATCCTTTAAATATTGGTAGTGAATGTATTTTTATCTCTCAATTTTATGGTTTTATCACTTATATTGAATTTTTGCCCGAAATAACCGAACCGAATTAGTTTGGTCTATTTGGTTCGGTCCTTCAAAAGTTCGGTTCGATTTTTGGGAGAATTTTTAAAAATTTCGGTCTATTCGGTTCGGTCCAAAATAGGCCCGAACCGACCGAATGCACACCCCTAGTGATCGGCTTATCATCTTGGTACACTACTTGGTGGATAGAATGATTTATTTTTAGAGAGAGGTCATTTGAAAATTAGAGACGAAGGGATGTGCATATAACCGATTATTACGACGAGGGGGACGAGGGGTATGTAGAGAATAATTTGACATCCCATTTTATAGAATTTGTAGTAGGGATGTCAATGCTGGTGGGGTGGGTCGGGGTGGGGGATCAATCCCCGTTCTATTCCACATGAAATTGGGAACACAGTCTCATTTATACTTGTTATTTTTTTATTATAATATTTTAATTAAATTATGAAAATTATAAAAAATACATTAATAATAGAAATACAATTAGGCAAAGGATTCAAATTAAAATATTTATACATAGTAAATTAATTATTATAATAAAGTTAATATATAAAATAAATTAAATTTATAATGAATGGGGAGGGATCACCATCCCGTCAACAGGAGATAAATTATTTTAATTTTCACTCTCACAAGGAATGAAATTGAGGATTCCCAACTCAGCAAAGCCTAAATCTAAAAAATCAAATTGTATTAAATTTAAATATAATTAATGTGTTGTTGGGCTATTGTAATATATTCTTTATTTTTTTAGTTGGGCCAGCCTTAAAAACAATAAACCACACACGAAGGATTTAAAAAAGAAAAAAAGAAAGAACACGAGGGAGTGAGCCGATTGGACCGAACCGAACCGCTTGTGGAATGTGGAGTCTTTTTTGGATAGGGAAGGAATTGAGCTTAAGCTCATTTTTTTATAACATCGAGTTTCAAGCCTTCAGCTCATTAGATACAAAACATTTGTAATTGCGTAATTCTATTAATTTTATCACTCAAATTGAATTTGTGGAGTTCAGTCGAGGTACAATTTGAAATTAAGATATGTTAATGCCTTGAACCTTGCCCACCAACCGCTCGATGAAATGCGCCACCAACGTTATTTCTGTTTCTTTGTTTTTGTTTTTCCATTCAAGAGTTATCTTTTGGCAGGTGAAGTTTGAGCTGACCACTACAAAATGATAGTCTCTTTCAGCAATGCGCAACGGCCATTAGTAGGTACTTTAGCCAAAGCTTCATGGCCAGATTTCTGTTGCTGCCTCCATAGCCGTGGAGCAATAAAGTGCTTGAGTAGAGGGCCCCGTTTCCCTATTCGTTTTGCTATTGGGAGTTCGAAAAGGGGAGCACTCTGTCGCGAATTATGAAGGGTCCTGGGAAGACCCCGATGATGGAAGTGATGACAGCGAATACGAGGATGATGAAGATGATGACGGCGACGAAATGGAAGAGAAGGACATGGATTATGATTGGGAGGGTAATGGAGATGTTAAAGCTGTTGTTAGTAAGGCCGAGGAGGAATCCCGAAGAAAGTACGAGGAGGATCTTGTTAAAGGTTTGTAAATTTTAATATGATATTACTACACTGATTTTTTACTGATGTTCTTGGCAGTTTTCTGATTTTTGCATCATGGCTTTATTGTTATGCGTAGGAAAGATTGAAATGAAGTCAAGAAACAAACTGTCTAACATTGTTTTGTTGATTGCAGAGGTTGAACAGCTTTTGAAACCAGAAGAAATAGCAATTTTGGAACAGAATGAAGCTCCTAACCTGGAGAAATTGTCAACTGTGAGTTGAATGATTGCCATCATCAATCTTATAATTCAATCAATGATAGCATGCTTGATTTGATTTATGCGTTTGTTGGCTCAGAAACAAGTTTTTGTTACATTCATTTATCACATTTGTCTCAGGCAAAATGGAAACCTCTCCACACTTATGCACTAGCAGGACATATAAAGTTCATGGATGGGCTTCTTGAAAAGGGTTATGATATCGAACAGGTTGACAAGGTACGGGTATTTCAACAGAATAGAATTCTTACACCGATCCTCAAGCATTAATACGTATGAACATTGTGAAACAGGATGGCTTAACTGCCCTGCATCATGCAGTTATTGGTAAAAGAGAAGCTGTAATTAGTCATCTCTTAAGAAAAGGATCGAATCCTGAAGCACAAGATCAGGTATATTATATATATGTGTGTGGTATTTGTCATCAGTTCATTCTATTTAGTTTCTAGGTTACGAACATTCTTACTGTCGTCATCACAGGATGGGGCTATGCCCCTTCATTACGCTGCTCAAGTAGGTGCCATGCAAGCGGTCAAATTGTTGATAAAATACAAGGTTGATGTGAATGTTGCTGATAATGTGAGCACCTAATTTACTTTTCCATAGATATATGTTAGATGTCCATAAGCTATTTCAATTTTCTAACTAGCAAATGTCCATAAGCTATTTCAATTGTTTGTTTGTCTGTTTAGGAAGGATGGACGCCGTTGCATGTGGCCATGCAAACAAGAAAGCAGATATATAGCAAAGATTCTGTTAGTTAATGGTGCTTTGATATGACCAGGAGAAATAAGGTTTATTTAAATTTCTTGAACTATTTCTCGATCGATTTTTCATTCAACAATCACTTGCCGATATGTTGGATGGGTGGCTACAGGATGGAAATACGCCTCTCGATCTTAGCTTATGTTACGGAAAACAGTTTAAGTCGTATGATCTCGCCAAGGTATTGAAACAAGTTTCGGCTTCTAGAGTGTTGTGAAGTACGGAGAGCCGTTGATTCATCTTTGCGGAGACTGTATCTAATCCACGGTTATTATGAATGAATATGGGTATCTAAGATTGTTGTGTCTCATTGCTACAAATGGAGATGTTTTGTGAGGAGTAGTTTTGATCATTTCTAAATTAAGGCAAGATAATGCTGGTTATGGATTGGTAGATATATATATATATATATATATATATATATATATATATATATATATATATATATTAATGTTGGAAATGAATTCACAACTTTCCCCAAGTATTATACATGTAGGGAAAGTTTTATGAAACTGATTTTACACTAAATTTGATTTGCGTTTTATTTGTTTTAAACAATATTAATTATTGATTACGAAATAATATTAATTGTTTTATTAAAATGTAGTATTAGTTTATGAGATATTGTTTATTTTATTAAAAAGTATTAATAACTTTTTGGGATTTTCTTACAACTTGATCAGGTGTCGCCGACTATCGGCAGTCGAGGTTAAAATTGTGCCACGTGTTATTGTACTATGTCGCACCGACCGGTTACTGTTGTACTAGTATATTAAATTTTAAATTTTTTTAAATCATATTTTGTTATTTACTATTACACACTTTTCTTAAACAAATTTAGATTAAATTAGTATTTCACCAAAAAAATTTAAATTTTCACTAAATTCATTCAAAAACTTCACGTGATTCGATCAAAACCTCGTTTTGAACAAATCGATTCACAAAATTAAAATTCACCAAATACGCCACTAATTATTTAAAAATTAGATTCATCCAAATCGTGCATCTATCACGCCGGGGACGACGGCGATCAAGGACGGCGGCGGCGTCAAGTGAGAGAGGGTGGTGGGCTGCGTCAAAGGAGATAGGATGCGACGGCGAGAGCAAGGGCATGAAGGCAACGTCGAGGGAGAGAGTGGGGTGGCGGCGTCAAGAGAGAGAGGGCGACGGAGAGAAAGCACTGCTACGGCGAAAGCAAGGGCTTGGCGGCTTATTTTCTGAATTATTTTTTTCTCTTGGTGTTTTTCTTGTTCTTTTCGCTAGATTTGAGTAGTTATAGATTTGACTATTTTCAATTTACGGATTAAGTTTATTGTTGTTTTCAAAATCAAATCAAAATCAACTCCAGATTCAAGGGTTTGGCGCGGGGTTAGGCGGAGTGGTTCGTGACTTATTTGGTTTTGCGTTGTGGGTTTTTGCAAAAAGGAATTTTTTTGTCAATATTTCATACAACACAAGAACTTACGCCTATAGATTCCATGGGTATGCAAAACAAGTTTTGACCCTCTTTGATGAAATGGAATCTTTGGGAAATTGAAGTTAAATAGGCGTATGTTGGTTACGATACATTCTGATTTGAAAGATGAAATGATGACTTGTAATTTTTATATTTTCATATTTATTTGTTTTTTTACAAGTTTTATTTTTTAAATGAAGAACAAACAAAATAAAGATCTTGAAAACCCAATGATTATTCTCAATCGACCATGGCGCCGCTATCCACGACCACCGTCTTTGCTTCAATTTAAGAATTGGGATAAAATTTCTGGGTAAATTGATGGGTAATATATTGTTCGTGATTTGAGAATTTTAGGGATTTGGTTTTACGTAGAAAAATTGGAGAATTTTTTTATATTATTGAAGAAGATGATGGGGGATTAGTTATGATTTTTTGATTGTAAATGATTTATTGTTCTTTGTTTCCAATTTCTATTTAAATTCTGGGAAATTGGATTGTTTGAGATTAAATTAATAAAAACAAATATTGTGATGTTTTTTTTTTTTTTTAAAGCATGATTCCGAGATTTAAGCAAGATTTAGTGAGTTGATTTTTATTGAAAATTAAATAAGGGTCAATTCGTAAATTATAATTGTATTTTTAAATTATTAAATTTATTATAAAAGTGCGATAAACGACGCAAAATGATAGTTAGTGCGATTCAAAACGATGACTAGTTCGATGAGTGGTGCAATAGGTAGCAGGTCATCAATTTCAAACCATTAAATATTAGATCTAATGGCTAATATAAGCTGACTATTGATAGTCGGTGCGACCTGACTATCGTAAGAAAGCCCCAACTTTTTTACTATAAAATAGTTTTTGTGAATTAGTTATGGGGTAAAACTACATCATCCTTTAGGTTTCTTGCTTTTTTAGGCCCTAAACTATACGACAATCCTTTTTGCTAAAATTTCAAAATCATATGGGTGTTTTACATTATAACTTATAACTCAACGTTAAATGTTTAAAGAAGAGAAATATATTAAAGAAAGACCACCTTCGATGTGTTACGACAATTTTTCATTCTATTTTAGGAAAATTTTGGGAGAAAAAGTGTCAAAATAATTTTTGATCGGTAAATGTTAGTTGTTAGTGATAAGAAGTTAGTTCACCAAGTCTCCTTATAATTCCAAATTCTCCAAATCTCCTTATACCTACAACTCAAAATTCGTTCCAAAGGGAATTGAACTTGGGTCTCCCACTAAAGTGATAAACCAAGTGTCAAGATAATTAAATTATAAAGAGAAAGTGTTGTACGATATCATCTCATTTTCATATATGAAACGTGATGTTTTTATATATTTTTATGATATTTTTAAATATGAATATTATAAAAGTAAAAAATATCATGTCTAATGTATGAGCTCATATCGATCCAAATTAAAAGTGAAAGAATTTAATCATTGCCTTCTCATTCGTAATTGTTCCAAGATATACAACACAACATTCCTATAATTTAGCCTATACAAAAGGTAAGTTACACCCTACCATACAAAGCGTAATCACTAATAAATATAAATTGATACACGTAATATTTACACCTATTCTATTAAAAGCTAACTTTTTTCATTTAGTAAAATTATGTGATCCAAATTCAAAATTTTAAATTTGAGTAAGTCTTTTCTAATTTTTACCCCGCAAATCAAAACAATTGTTAAATTAACACAAAAATACAAACAAGTTTTACGGTAAAATTGATTCCATGTTAATTTTCCATTTAAATTTTAGGCAATTTGTTTTATTTAAACATATTTAACACGTCTCTAGGGACAATCTTTATTTAAAAATCATGAGTATTTTTTAATGGATTGAGTATCTTTGTTGTAATTTCGTAATAGAATATTAATATCTTGGGCTTCTTTTTTGTTGACCTACCAAGGCCCAATAGTCCCAATAGTGGCGCCAAAAGGCCTATATATTCTTTCTTCTGCAGGAAGCTTTATCACTCTTTAAAGTTGAAATCAACATGTCGATTCCGAAAGTTGAAAGTTGAAACCAGAGGTGATAATTTTCTCTCCATTTCATCTTTTTCTTCGTCTACTTTTTTTGTTTTTTTTTATTAATCTCCGGTTCATCTGTTTAATGTTTCTTTCGTTGTTCTTTTACCCACTACCACTAGTATGCATTTTCTGTGAAAATTGCATGTTAATGTTTTTGATGTTTGGTAGGGTTTTCCAAATTAGTTTATTTCCGTAAAATGACAGAGAATCACAAGATTTTATTTTCTATTTCAAGAACTTGTTGCGAGAAATGGTAGGGGTTTTAAAAAATTTAACGTTGCGTTGTAGAACTGACATCGGTGATCTTCAATCTATGAAAATAACTTTTCACTTCTATTTTGAAATGGTATGTAGATCTGTATTTTTGTCTCTCGGCCATGAGAGTGCACGATTTAAGTGTTTTGACTCCAGCCACATGTACATAATGATTTGTTGATATACTTAAAACTCTAAATATATTTCACTTAAGATTAAGATTGTTATACACTCTTTTTCATTTTTAGTCATTAAGAGATTTTTAATTCGTAATTTTTGTACCAAACACAATAATAAAACACCATTCATGTATAGTGACTCCACAGTGGGATTTAGGCTTTGTTGTTGTTTTGAATAAATAGTTATGTTACAATTGAAAATCTATTCATATATATCCAGCAAGTTTATACGAGCTTTGTAGTATCAAGGGAAAGTGAATGCGGTTGTGTTCTTAATGGTCGTGCACATGCGGCAAGTGGTGTATGGCATGACACACATGCATGATGAATGGCGGTTATCACTTTGCATGAAACAAATTATAGTTTTTTTTTTTCTTTTTGTTAAATTATAGGTAAGTTTTTATTGGTAAAACTGCAAATGACAATAGTTAATTTGCAAAAATTGCGGTTAATTCCGCGGTGAGTCATTATCTGCTTCTAACCATTATTGATTCGTTGAACATAATTGATGTTAATTAAAATGTTAGATATCGAAAACGTCTTTGAACATAAATATGAGTCTTGATAGAAACCGTTATTATTAATATTAGAGTTGGGGCTTTTTAAGATTTGTTTGGATTAGGAAGAAGTTACGCCAGGATCTGTTTTCATATTTCATATCGTTTGCATTTCTTGTATATTATTTGCAGATTAGTATTAGGCCCATGGACTATTATCCATGCAGATATATAATGTAAAGCGATTCATAGTATAGCGATAGTTGTTATCTGTTTGGGTTAGTGTTCAAATATTTGTGTTGCTTGTGATTATTTTCCAACGAGTACCTTCTAGTTAAACTCTTCCTTTCATTCTCTCAAATAGGAATTAGTTCGTTCGCATTCTTTTGCAAAGGCATATCCTCGGGTATGTAAAGCATGTCTAATTAGTCAAATTCCTTCAAGTTGTTTTCGTATGTCAAATTGCATAAGTTGTGATATGTCAAATTGACAATTGCCTTAACGTAACGGAATAGACTCATTGTTTAATTTAATGTAATTACTAATAATCTTACTTTCGGTTTAAAAGTATGCTCGGGGGTTTGCAACACTAATCTATCGAGATAAATGCTCGATTTGGTAGTTGACATGCTAATGTAGGGAAAACATTAAATGTACCACTAGGGGCCAATAGGGGTCTTGGCAATTATAATAATTTTGCACTTATTTATTTTTAATTCAAACTCAACGAAATGATTCTCATGGAGCGTAAGGCGGAGTGCTTTCAATGAACCAAATCAGGTGAATCCTAGGCACCCATCTTAATATACCTTTCTTGTTGCATCCTTCTTTTTTATTTAAAAAAATTAAATTGTTTTTATTGAGGTTTTAACCCCTTATTCTCGCTTTCCATTCATTGATTTCCTCCCATCAAGCATTCCTATTTATGTACTATACACACGTTTTTGTTGGTATTCTGCGGTTATTCCCATGCATGCTTTTATTCAAGCTCCCTTTCCATTCATGTGCGTAAATCATGTATCATTGAGTATGATGGTGCTTCAAAGGGAAACCACTGGACAAGGCTGGTGATGAAATTTTGTGATTCGACACCCAAATGGGACAACGGTACTTTCAGCTCTCCACTTTCTTGGCTTCTAATTCTTTATGCATCTCTGTGAAAGACATATATTTTCATTGTAGTGCTATTTTTGGTAAAATTACCCCTGTGAAAGATAAGATCCCCTCGTCCCCTCCTCTTCTTCTTCTTCTTTTCTTGAAACTTTCACTTAAAATCAAGTAAGTCGACATTGTATTTTTGATAGGTGTGTCGACCGAGTGAAGGTGTGGGTAACGCCACTAATAACGCCGCTGAATATCGAGGTGCCATTTTAGGTTTGAAATATGCACGTGATAATGGGTACAAAAATGTATCCCTACAAGGAGACTCTCAACTTGTCACCAATCGTAATAATAATTCTCCCACATTTCTCCCTATTTTGTTCCCTAACAATAATAGATGTTAGTAAATTAGCAGAGAGCGGTATGCGAACAATAATGTTTGTTCTTCTTAATTTGACGGACAGTAAAAGGCACATGGAAAACCGAAACCCGAATATGGCTAAATTGTTTGATGAGGTCAAAGGTCTCAAAACCAGTTCACATCTTTTGATGCTTCTCATGTTCCAAGAGTAAGTTGAGGATGTTGTTGAGTAATCGAACAGCTTTTGTGAAGGATTTGGTTTCATTTGTCGCTAGTTATTTCTTCTTATGCTGAAATACTCATAAGTAAGAGCGAGAAAATAGATCCTTTATTTGTGGATTGGCATGCGAAGTATTTTTATGGTTCTATTTCTTGTAACTCTCATTTCAAATCTCATTATGATTGTTTTTAATTTTAATGATGTCGTGGGTACAACACCCAAGTGATGCTCAAGCAAATCGAGGGGTGTACCTAAAGGGTAACAATTCATTTTGATCTTTAAGATGGTTTAATTGTGGATATTCTTCCTCTTTGTATTTTTGTTTATGAACCCCACACCGCAATGCTCATCCGATTACTCATCCATTGAACCGCTCGAGCGATGTTTCTTGATTTATGTCTTCTACGATCTTTGTGATGCTTTTGGTTACGCTTTTGTCGGTTTCATAGTGAAAGGCGTAGACTTTCTTTGGCTATGGTGATGCTTTTGGTTATGCTTTTTGTCGGGTTCATAGTGAAACCTGTAGACTTTCTTTGGGCTGTGGTGATGCTTTTTTCAGGTTCATAGTGAAACTGTAGACTTTGGTTGGCTATGATGTTTAGAATGCCTTGGTGTTGCATTGCATCTACGTTGTTTGGATTGATTAATCATAACATGGTTAGACGATGTTTTGTCCAATGTGTTTTGCGAATGGGTGTTATCATTTTAGCTTGTTAATCAATTTTGATGGGTAACAACTATCAAATGATTTGTTTTGGGTTACTTTTTACCTGTGAATGTATGTAAGTTTATATTTTCTTTTCCTACGTATTTTCGAGTTTTAGCCTTTGTTTAGTGCTCTTTTAATTTGTTCATTAGTATTATTTTCCATTGTTTTTGCTTCAGCAAGGATTTTTTTCCTTATCATTTTGGTTTTGCTTTTTGTGTTTTATTTGTTCTCAAATAACATAATTCTCCACTGGACTTGTATTGGATGTTTTTCTATTGAAACTCGCCCTCGAGAGAATATTGAGAATGATAGCACTAATTAAAAAACAAAATATAAATTATCGGATTTGATCTTATGTCCACAGTGGGTATTAATTTATATGTCCACCGTTTATGTGGCATGTTAATCACCAATCATGTGATGCCATATATATGATTAATTAAATAATAGTGGACTCTCTGTATATGTGACATCACATGATAGGTGATTGAATTAATATTATTTTAAAATTTACCTGCTAAGTTACATACATACTGGAAAAATACTCCGAAAATAGGCATGTACGAGTTGGCACGCCTCAAATTGAGATCCTGCATGATGTGCTAGTCTAGATTGGTTTATATCTGTGAATCCTTAAGGTGCTGCAGTTATGAATTGGTACCTCTTAGAATTCTACATATTGACACAAGTACCTCCATTAGATATGCCTACATTTGTCCTTGGCTATGATGATAGATTCGTGTTTTTACATGTTTAGATGGTGTAATTTTTACAAGATGTGCTTGACTAGGTTGGATGCTTAGTTTGTTAATGATGGATCCGGCGAAACTTTGTCGACTGAAAAGAAGTTCGTTACGGAACGAAATTAGGTTCACTGAATTCAGTTTTTTTGGTTCATGATTGAGCCATGCAATTCTTGGTTGGTTTTTGTCTTAATTTTCATTTGTTATTTGGGACGTAAGTTGTAGTGTTTAGAATGATGGTTGATTGATCCATGATGTTTAACACGTTCATTAATTTACATTTTACAAAAAGGCTATTTAATTAAAGGTAGAATCAGTATGAGACGAATCTCACTAGAGATATTTTTGGGTGGGACGGTCTCATATATGAGATGGGTTTCACCGCCCGTCTTACATATTTAATGCTCACATATTTGATACTCCCTCTGCTAACAATTTTTTTCCCTCAATTCCTATCTCAAATATTCGATACGTCTGCTCCTCTTTATATATTTGATACTCTTTTGAGTGATGAGTCACGTCTTATATATGAAATTGTCTCATACGAGTTTTTGTCATCACACTATTATACTATTTTGTATATGATGATATGATTTATGAATGAGAAACACTTCTGTAAAATATTTCAAGGCAAAATTATAGTTTAAAATAGAAATCCCAAAATTTGTGTGTCATATATAAGGAAGTAAAAAAACTCGCGGATCCTAAGCGACTCGGATCAAGAATTTTTTTTTTTAAAAAAAAACTCTCACAAACACAAAAATATAAACTTGGGTAAGTATGTGTTATTAGGATAAATATGTGTTAGTAATATATACGAATAAAATATTTGTTCATGTGTTAAAGTCTTATGTGTTTTGTATACACGGTAAGCTTCTTGTGTTTCACTTTTCAATTTCATCTAATTTTTTATATTCTTGGTCAAATATTTGATATTCTTGGTTAGATACTTGATATTTTAAATGTTATTTTTAAACTTTAAATAATATAATGCTATATTTTTATATTAAATATGAATAATTTAAATAGTAAATATTAATTTGTTGTTAATACTCCTAAAATAATATGATATCACGACCCTAATTCTTCATACTACTAATGAGATTCTAAATATTTTTGATCAAATATTTGATACATTAATTTTTTTCAAAAGTGTACCGTGTATACGAAACACATAAGACTGACTCTAAGGATAAATATATAATTTTGTAAGGACAAGTATGTGTTTTTTCATCTCATTAAATCTAGATATTTTTTTGTGCTTGTGTTGATTTTGTTCATGTAGTAACACATCTTTTCTCCATACAATAACACGTTTGTGTTCATATAATAACAAATTTTTCAATACCTTACATACTATAAAGATAAATATTTGTTTTCATAAGAACAAACAATAATATTATAATACATATTTTCCCTTACGGTAACACATGTTTGACCTTATAGTAACACAACCTGCGAATGGGTTTTTATTTTGCCTTTGCGCGAGTTTTGGACTAATATGTATTACTTGTTCTTACAGTACACATATTTGCCCGTACAATAACATGTTTGACCTTATAGTAAAACAACCTAGGAGCATGGATGCAAAATCGGCCTAGGCGGCCGCCGATTTTGCCTAATTTCGGCGTTTTAGGTATTTTCGTGACCGGGCGCCGCCTAGGCGGACTTAGGCGGGTTAGGCACCATCTAGGCGGCCGGGCGTTTTCGTGGGCGGCGCCATCTAGGCGACCAATTTTTTTAATAAAAATTTTAAAAAATATTTAAAAAAATTAGGCGGTCTCAAAACGTCCGATACGATTTGATTTTTACAACCTTGCCTAGGAGTGAGTTTTTATTTTGGGTGAGTTTTTTAACAAATATGTATTTACTTATTCTTATTGTATTACATGTTTGACCTTATAATAACATTAACCAAAGCCAAATTTTGTTTTTGTCTTTGCCCGAATTTAAAAAAAAAAATCACTTGATTTGATCCGTCTCACTTAGAATCCACAAGTTTCATTATATAGATAATTTTACAAATCCTAAATCCGTAAAACATTCTACATGAATGTTTATCTATATAAAACTCCTATCGAATTATATATTAAAAAAATATAGAAGTCTTATTAATTAAATATCTAAACATGCATGAGAGTTTCGTCTCATTTAGTAGACTTGTGAGTTGTGTTGTCCTGATAAAATTAAAAAATAATAATTAAGCTAGGTAATGTTGTTGCTGTCATAAGCATAATATTTCAAGATCAAAGTTAACACACAATTATTGAAGGGGTAGTTTTTGGATTCATATCTCCCGAAAGTTGCATGACTGTCACTCATACACATCCTCGATTTACAACCCACCCGACCAACGAGATCCGATACAAATGGGGGTTTGCGCATTAATTCGGTATTTTCTCTTAAAAAAATTAGCACACAATGCTCATTTTATACTTGGGCTTAAAATAGGAGCCTATTCTCGTGTTGGGCTACTTACACTTATGTACACTATGGAATTGGCTGGACAACTAAGGTGACATGGAGATTGTTTTCGTACGTCTTCCATTACAATATGATTATGAAACTTGTATATGACGTTTTATATATATAAAATGATATTTTAACGAATTCTTGTAAAAACTAGAGTATATAGATTTATGAAAGTATCAGATGAGATAATTTTATATATAATCTTCTCCAATATGATATTAGAATATTAATATTAATAAATTAATTTCGCACCTCTTTAAAAGTATGAACTTTTTGGGATGAAATTATTTTATTGTATTTCAAACTCTACCAAAAGCAACTCCACTCATTAATTAATTAAATTATATAATTGTTGAGTCTCTTTATTCCTCACCGTGATGGAATTTACGCCAACCCACAATACACTTGTTGACGCTAACCAATGAGTAAGATACACATATGGGTATTAATATTAATAAATTAATTTATTAATTTATGTATCCATTAATACACACCAATTTATATACTCATTATTTTGTTATTTCATATTAAAAATCAATTAAATCAAACATATACTGCACTAACAATATATTAACACAAACAACCAACACCTTTAAAAATATATACCATAAAATATCACACTGAATTACAATAGATCTCACAATCGCCATTCGAAAATGATCCTATACTCACCTCATTTTATCAATTTATACATCCACCACTTATAATATAGTGATCTCATATAATCACACATAAATAATTAATTAAATAATAACGAACTCTCGTATTTATGTATCATCAACACTACATTAATGGTGAATATATGGCCTCGTTTGGTTGCCATTATTAGATAATACCGAATTATAATACTTATATTTGTAATATCGAGTCTATTTGTCAATATTTTATTTGGTTTCGAAAATTCGAGTTAAATAATTAATGATTAGTTATCAATATTATGTTTGGTGTGAAATATTAGGGTTTATTGCGGTATAGGTTCCATAAGAATGTCGCCTCTGCAAGTTGGTCCTTTTGTGAGCATTTTCGGTCCCGTTAGATATTTACGTCCATAGTTAGCAGATTTTGAGCGCGTGCATAACACGCGCCGTTAAATTGCACTTTTAGTCCCACAAGTTTGCACTTTTAGTCCCGCAAATTTTTAATTTAAATTTAAATATTAATTTTTATACAAAATATATTACAAAATATTTAAAATAAACCTTGTTAATTAACAAGATTTATTCTTAATTTAATTTTTATATAAATTTTTTTATATTTTAAATTATTTATATTTTATAATTATTAAAATTAATTTATAATCCCTAACATTTTATATTAATATCAGGATTTAAATATGAAGAATTATGATTAGATTTTGAATTCTATTTGATTTGTTTATTTGAATTTTTTTATTAATTATTAAAATTAATTTATAATTCTTACTTCATCCGTCCCTTGATAATCTGCACACTTTCCTTATTTGGATGTCCCAACATAATTTGCACATTCAAATGAAAAAAATTCACAAAATATTAACACAAAAAAGTTGAAGAATTATGATTAATATCTTTGAATTATATGATATTTTTAATAGACTTTTATAATTATTACAATTAATTTATAATTCTTAATATTTTAGAATAATATGAAAATTTAATAATAATTACTTTATTTTATTCAATAATATTAAATTTATTAAAATTCAATGATAATTATTTTACTTTATGCTATATAATAACTATTAAAAATAAATTCTAGAATTAAAAATAAGAAAGTTGGCTGCAACACAGATATTTAAAATAAAGAAAAATATAAATCTAAAATTCCAACATAGATATTTTTATTTTTTAGATTTAACATAAATTACTGTTTGATTAAAAACACTATTTTTGTATTTTTTAATTATGTTCAAATTAATATGTATATTTACATTTGATTATATAATTTATGATTTTTTAAATATTATTTTAAAAATCAATGTTGGTCTACTAACGGTTTCCATCCAAAAACTAACGGATGGGACCAAAAGTGCTAAAAAAGGACCAATTTTACACATAGGTACTAAGACTGTTTTGACCCAATTCATTTGGGACCAATTGTGCAATAAACCCGAAATATTATAACTAGTATTAATTTATTTTAGACCAATTTGTCCTTCTTATAAATAAAAAAATAAAAAAGAAGGGTGTTTTGATATTTTAAAATTTAATACATGTTGGACAAATAATAAGTATTATAAATACGATAAAACTTGAAATCTATAATATCATATGATCAATATTATTCAAAACGGGCTCGTGCTTAATAACGGGCTGCAAGTACAAGCTATACAACAAACCAAACAAGTGATAAAATAGTATCAAGAATCAATAAACCCCTAATAAAAGAAACCAAAGTCGAAATTGAAATCTATATTGGATATAATATTAACCTATATCAACTATTAGCTCAATAATCAACATCTGCATAACATGAAACCCTCTGAAAACCCTTACGTGAATCATACGGCACCTTCAACGCCTCACAATAAAGCTTAAGCGTTCGATGGATCTTGATAAGCCCAATCTTCAACCTAGTCTTTGCCCTAATTTTCACGTCCAATGCCACATACCCTTTGGCCCGTTCCTTCTTCAAATCACGGGCCATGGCCCAATTCACCGTCGCATTCTTCGCCACCGCATTCAATTCCACCATCACAACGTTTCTCCGACGCTGATAAAACGGATGAACACTGTTGATCGAGACCGTCTCGTCGCCGTGACAGCACGGCGACGTCGAACTTGTCGTAGTACAACGACATTCCTCCGTTTGGGTTTTCGCCCGAAGCCCGAACCGGAAGTTGGCGTTTAGGCCGTCGTTTGATAATTTGAAGCCCGTGATTGAGCCGTACTCGATGGAATACCGCTGCCTTTTGGGGTGCGCTACTAGCCAAATCATGAGGACGACAATGCACGTCACTATAATGAGGGCTAGCAAAACTCCGGCGACGTACCGTGACCGTGAGAACCACCGTGGCTGCACCGGCTCTGGCGGTGGCGACATGGCTATATGAATATTAGTTATGTGTACTTTTTTGGGATTAGAAATTACTTATATTGGGGAAAAGGTGAAGATCAATCATCAAATTTTTCAGTTATAATTTGCACACATTTTATTTTTTGGCAAATATTTGTGTGGACATTGTAAAAATAGTGTTCACAATGCTTTTATCTAATACTACATGTAACTAAACTAATATTATACAATATTGCTAACCAAATTAATACTATACAATGTTTGAAATAATATTATACCGTAATCAAACTAATACTATACAAAGACGAAATAATACTACACTATAACCAAATTTTGTGCACAATATGCACACAAATACTACTTTTTTTTGTGTTCCAAAAAGTTTGAATAGCATCGAAAAGAAAATTCCTCCTTAAAAATCAATCTCACAATATTTATATGTTTACATAAAATATTGTTATTTTCGAACTATATATACGTACACTCAGTTCAACTGATTTCTTTATTTTATACATAATATTTACAAAATTATAATCTTACTTATTACACATTTTTGTTATATTGTTGTGCAAAATGTTAGGAAAAAGAGTATCATATTCTTGGCTTGTATGTAGAGTTCAAATAAGTCTTCTTTAATTTAAATACGAAAATTGAGGAATCAATTAGTGGGGGATCGCTTGGCACGTAAGTTATTTAAAATATTAGCAACAATTCTTGTAATTTTTAACAGAAAAAAGTTATTAATGGAACGAGGTACCATGAACCCCGTGTTGCATAAGTACAAGGGGCGCGGGTGTGGGGCTATAAAATAAGGTTCGATTGCATAGGGGTTATTATTTGAGGTGAGATAATACAAAAATTAGTAAGGGTTTGATTGATTGATAGCCATAAAAGTAGATACATACAAACTTATTTGATAAATCGGTTTGATTGGTAGAGGTTATTAAAAGACGATATAATTTAATATGATAATTGGTACACCATATAAAATCAGTTAAACATATAAAATTACCATTTTACCCCTAAGAATTTTTAATTTCCCTCCAACTTGCTTATTCATTTTTTCCCCACATTGTACTTATCATTAGCAAACAATTTTTCTTTTTATTTTCCTTCTTTATCGGACATATTCTTTCCCTTGTGAATTCTAAGGAAGTGCATTTTCTTTAGTTTCAAATTAAAGATGAATCATATGTGTAATAGAGCTCGAAACCTAATCACAAATGCATCAATTAATTTATATATAAAACAAAACTGTCTCACGATAAGACGAAACACAATGTGGGAGTAATGTTTTAACAATTTGGAATGAGTGTATATTAATATTGTGAACCATTTTACTGCAAACGATCCATACAATTTTTGTCATTTATATATACTACCAAGTTCATCATAATTGAAACTACTCTAAGCCATGATGAAACGATCCGAAAAGTCTTTGTCGCTCGGATGATATCATTAACCACTCTTCCAAAGTATGACAACAATGGTCTGGTCTTTTTAAAGCATTAATTAGCATCACCACCAGCCTGCTTATATTTTATAGGCTATCAATCGGGCCCTAAGAATATAGGGATATGATCTTTTTAAAATTTTAGGGTGCATTTCGTCATGGATATATCTATTTATTTATATTTTATTGTAAATAAAACCTGTAAATATATAAAAATAATCATTTAAATATCATCATCAATTTAATACCGTGCGGCCGCACTGCCTTGCCTGATGGAGTTGAAGTTATTGTGTGTGTGCGCACGAGTTTTGTTTGAATTTTGAAAAAATGAATTAAAAAGTGAAAGGGTGAAAGGTGAAAGGAAAATGATTTTTTTGTCTTGATTTTTTTATTAATTTTAAAATTTAATATTTAGAAATTGTAAAAATCCTAAAAAAATAACTTTTTCAAAATTGACCCACTGCACGCTTGTCGTATCGGATTCTCGAATCCTCTAAAAATATTTAAATTTTTTTCGAGGGATTCGCCCCATGCGAATCGTACCCACATCCGCCCCGTAAGAATCTGATTTTGCATACTAGCGTTTTTGAAGATTTTGTGCATCATAACCATTACAGTCGAACAAGAGAAAAAATCACAAATCGTCATGTATCTTTACTCGAATCCAATTATAGTCCTTTTTTTTAATTTATCAATTTTGATCCTTTTTTGTGCCAATTTTGGTCATTTTCACGAGAAAAATATTATTTTGCAGAAAAATTATCCTAATTTTTTATTCTTGTCACGCCGACGGCCGTGTCAATTCTCATTTGAATCCCCACTCATCCAGGAAGCAAAGTCCTCAATCAATTTCAATTCGATTACACCTTCCACGTAAATTGCGATTTTAAAATTGTGAATTTTTTTATCAATTTTCGTCACTAATTCCGAGTGTTTTACGGTTAGGGGAAGGTCGAGGTCTATAAGTTTCTTTTCCTTTTGTCGAGCCCGTCATTTTGGTACATTTTTGTGTTATTTTGGTAATTTTCCGGCCAAAATTTGAATATATTATCCGGTGAAATACTTGTTTTGATATCAAAAAGACTACAACTAATAAAATAAAAAGAAAAAGATCAAATATGAATTACAGCAAAGTTACAGTAAATTATCGATCACGTCAGCACAACAATCCTTGTATAACACGGTAATTTACGAATTTGATTTGAACTTTTTTCTAACTAGCTGATAAATTTTGGTGTCGCACATTTTGATAGAGTGAACACAGTAAATATAAATATGATGAATACAATATTTCTTGAAACATATATAGAATTGTATTCTATATCGATATAACTCCAACAGCATAATGATAATAATTGTAGTCAATATTGCTGCCCATACTTCACCATATTAAATTTGTATTATCACATTAATTTAATAATATCATACAATACAAAATTTTATGATATTAATTTATACAAGAGTTATAATAATAAATAAATATAATAATATCAGTTTCATTCTCCAAATAAATTTTAGGAGAGGTTGGCTCATTTCTGCTTTCTGCTAGTGGTAAAAACGATTTCCAGCATTTTATTAAAAACCGGAGTTCTAATCTTATAATAACCTTTAACATCGAATACATATGGATTTTCCAATAAAAAGAAGATTTTTTTTTCAAATAAAAGGTGTCCTCATATGCTTCCTCATTTCATATCTCCAAACACAATATTTAAAAAAAGAATTAAAATATGTCACACTATTAATTTCCATTGAATCATTATAAAATAATAAGAGTAAGAAAAAAATAAATAAATCAACAACTCACAATCCCAACACTCAAGACAAACACCAAACACCCCTCACCCCTCCCCACCCCCCACCCCCAAAAAAAAATCATAAAATAAAACCTCAAAGACACCAATTCATAAAATCATTGCTATCCTAGTTATCAATATCGGTATCACATGGAAAACTCTTAAAAGGCTGATGTGAATCAAAGGGCACGGATAACGATTCACAATCAACCTTAAGAGTCCTATGGATCTTGAAAAGCCCGACCTTTAACCTAATCTTGGCCCGAATTTTTACGTCCAAGCTTAAATCTCCTCCGGCCCGTTCCATCTTCAAATCACGGGCCGTCGACTGCGTAAATGGTCGCGTTCTTCGCGACCAAATCCAAATGGACGAACGTAACATTTCGCGAGGCTGATAAAACGGATGGACGTTGTTGATCGACAGCTTCTGATCCTCGTACAACACGGTCACGTCGATTTTGTCGTAGTACAACGATATTCTTCGGTTGGGATTATCGGCCCGAAGGACAAAATCGAAGTTGGAGTTTAGACGGTCATTGGATAAGTTGAAGCCCGTGATTGACCCGTGTTCGATGGAGTACCTTAGCTTTCTTGGGTGCACCGCAAGCCAAATGATGAGGACTACGAGGCCCGTGATTACTACGAGGGAGAGCAAAGCTATGGCGATGTAATGCACGAGAGACGGGCGCGGCCGCTGCCCCGGCGGTGGTGCTGATTGAGGCATGGTGGTGGTTGCGGCGGCTTAATTAGTTATGTAGTGTGTAGGTTAATTTTTTTTTTTAAATATTTGTGTATGGGATAATTTGGTTTGGATATGCATGTGAGTGCATGGATTTATACAAGTGAAAAGGTGGAGAATGTTTTTATATGGTTTTGGGTAGTATATTGTTTATAGCTTTATTGATTTCTTGAATGGAACTCAAGAAATATACGGCAATAGAGTAGGGTTTGATGGATGTATATTCTTGTCTTGCAGAGTTTAAAGAAGTCTTTTTCTCTATGGAAATATTGCTTGCGACTCAAGCTATTCTAAAACCATCTTTAAAGTTGTTCTTTTTAATTCATAATCTTGGATTCGTTTTCTAAGACGTGATATAATGATATTCGATACATTAACGGTAAGTACATTTAGAAGTACCGAAATATCAAAACATGAAAAAAAAAAAAGTGATATTTTTTGTTTAGCAACACTTTGTGAAACGGGTGCATACCATGAACTATATTTCTACTATCATCGCCATGTGCATTCATTATTCTTGTAATGCACATGCACTATTACTATAAATGCGATAGTGATAGTGCATGTGCATGATAGAGATAATGAATGTATATGACATTAATAATAGATATAGAGTTTATGGTATGCACCCGAATTAACACAAATATTACTTTTTTTGTAAATGATCTCTTGTGAAATACTACATAAGATCATGTTCCCGCAAAATAGAAACATACAGAACCAAACATAAGGCCATGAACAAATATGTATTACTATATATATTTTTATTAAAAATATTCATTAATTAACATGAATTAGTGGTTAGAGCTCCACTACCTATGACCCAAAGGTCATGGCGAGTCACCCTTTCTCCGATCAACAAACATGTATTAATGTACAATGTAACACAAGAAGGTTCATAAGGTAACACATGATTATTCATATGATAACACATGATTATGCTTGCAATATTATATAGGGTTGCATCTATACATTATTACATATTGCAAAAAAAAAAAAAAACTACATGAACAAAATAGTGTTACTCTATCAAAAAAAGTGTCATATCCCACCCTTGGTATGATCCGGCGGAAATGAGACCGAGAATTGGACAAATTCAAAAGTTATGGGACTAAAATTGGACAAATTCAAAAGTTATGAGATCAAAATTGGACAAATTTAAAAGTTATGGGACCAAAATTGGATAAATTCAAAGTTATGGGACCAAAATTGGACAAATTCAAAAGTTATGGGATCAAAATTGAGCAGACAACTTTTTGGGATCAAAGCTGGAGACCCAAAAAGTTATGGGACCAAATTTATTTTTTTCTCATAGAAGATTGTTCATGAAGTTTAGATGTCGACTTAAGTGAAGTAGAAAAAGTGGGGACTGACTGTGGGAAGGCGTTGTCCGATCTCTATGCACGGTTTCAAATGTGACTCGGTGGGAGGTAATGATAGAGTTTCTAGACGAAATGATGAAAAACTTAGAGGGGTCTCTAATTTAGGGTGTGAAATTAATGAAGAGAGTTTAAGCATGGCATAAGAGAAACATTTAAGGAGGTTTATTGTTATCGGAAAGAGTGTTACAACTTAGGGTATGTCCTATAATACTAAAGAGTATCAACCGTAATAAATAAATAAATGGTATTACCTATAATACTAAAGGGTATCAATCATTATAACTGAATGATATTACCTATATTATTAAAGTGTATTAGTCGGAATAATCGAAAGGTAAGTTGATTTGTTCTTTCAATGTGAATCAAGTTTCATTGTGAAACTTGATTCACGAGACACACTCGTTAACAAAAATAAGTCATTTCAAAAACTAATTAAATTCGTGATGCTTTTTTTGGTACATCTTGTGCAAGAATATGTTAGTCCTACTTCAATGAAGTGTTTCGATATTTACTTGAGGGTTATAGACTTATAGCCCACAACATTTTTACTAAAATCCTAACTTTCAAGAATATTTATTATTTCAAATTGGCAC
The DNA here is from genome assembly GCA_030762865.1 of Paraleonurus japonicus. NCBI lineage: Eukaryota > Viridiplantae > Streptophyta > Magnoliopsida > Lamiales > Lamiaceae > Paraleonurus > Paraleonurus japonicus. The sequence goes on from CM061052.1 coordinate 34,356,471, forward strand.
GTGACAAGCACGCACTGGAATTTCTATCGGAAAAAATACTACAGTTTTTGAAAAAAATATATAATAATGGTAACTTGTTGTTATTGGAGAGAACATTACAACTCATACATAATTTAACAAAAATAAGTCATTTTTGAAAAATAAATTTCAACATGACATCAGCTATTTATTGGTACACCTAGTGAAAATGTACATCATTTCTCCTTCAAATCAGTATTTCTCTTGTCTCACCAACTTTATAAATCTAAAAACGCTCACCCTAAGTTATTCTAAATTGAAAGTTATTCTCGAACTAAGAAGTGTGCATTCCTCACACAAATTAGATTTACAATTACTTTCACATTTTAAAGGTATTTTTTTCTTTTTTATTGTCAAATATAATTTTCGTTTGTTTAATTTCCTTCACATGCATATTTATAAAAAAATATTGCCATATAACAACAATACAAATATAAGTTTGTTGCCAATAATAATTATATTGTCAAAACCTAAGGGCATGTTCGGGTTGGTTGTGAGTTTTTGGTTTTAAAAGTAAAATTTAAAAACAAAACGTATTTGGTAAAATGGGTCCAAGTTTGGTTTGTTACTCAATTTCAAAACGGTTTTTACATAATTCTTAAAACCACAATATTATGTGATGCGTAAAAACTAACACGGCCTTTTACCTCACCTCGGGTTCGACGTGGGTAAAGCCTCGAATAATGTCTCCCTTAGCCTTCTCACGAATAATATGACTCGCAAAACACACCGGAGGGTTTTCCAGCGTAGGCACTCCGACGCTCAAGTCGATTACCGGAAAACTCTCAAGAAAAGGTACTCAGTACGTAAGAATAAGCTAAGTAGAGTGTTGATACTATTACCTCTCTCCATAGAGTGTGATTTATATGTATATTATCGTTCATTAGCACGATTCACCACGTTCTTCTCGTGGCCTTATGCGTTGATATCTTTATTCTCAAGAAACTCGTATCTTGCCTACCGATTTTCCTCTCTCGACAGAGGTGGACCAAGTCAATGGAAGATAGCTAGAATATTCCTTGACTTGGGCCTTAATTCTCTCAACCAATTGTTCTCATCCGTATTCTATTGACCTTATTTTGTAAATAATCGATATGGGCTTGATTAATCCCGCATTCTCGGGCTTCCCACCTCGCTTGGGCCTTGCGGCCCATCTGCGATCAGGTTTGGGCCTCGCGGCCCACCTCGCGATCAACTTTGGCTAGGCCCATCTCGAGTTTTCCTTCCTCTTTTGAGGGTAATCGATTATACTCATTGGGCCATGTTGGACCAAACATCTTTGGGCCCTACCCGTAGTTGGGCACGACATTTTTATCCGTATCATTATGTTTTCAAAAAATACACCATTTTTTCTCTTCTCCAACACGCTGCGTGCCTCGTGTCATACCTTTTCGTCTTCTTCAACGTGTTATCTGGACAAGAGGTATATTTTCTCTCATTCTTTCATCCTTTCTAGGGTTTGACTTTCTCTTTTCCTCCTTTAGACTAGAGATTATAGTTTTTTTGTTCTGTTAAAGTTTATAATGAATAGTTTGTTATATATAAAAATAGGTGTTAAAATTGAAACCGAGAATGGAGTTGTTAGGGATGATGTGGTGGAGGTGACGGAGCTTACAAAGAACAAAAAAGATATATGGCCACAAAATATTGAATCTCACTTCATAGCTTTACTTGGAAGAAGATAAAAGGGTAATAGACATAAAACTACACTTACAAAGGCAGCGTGGAAAATATTAAACAAGAATTAAAAACAAAATTTGGTAAAGAATACACTATGAAGCTATTCAAGAACAAATATAATCAGTTGAGAGGAAAATGAAAAGATTTTACTAATTTGATCAAATTAGAGACTGGATTGGGGTACAATTCAGCTGAGAACAAATCATTGCCTCAGATGATGAATGAAAAATCTATGTGGGGTGTGTTTTAATTTGATAATTATTTATTTTTGATATATATACTAGTATTTCATGATTTCATAAAATATTAATATATAAAATTATGATCTTGTAGAAGTACAAGTCAAAGAAACAATTTAAGAGGAAAGAATTCATTTATTATTATAAATTTTGCATAATTTTTGGGGACACAAGCGCCAGGGGCAAAACAGCACCCTTCTACCAAAAGTCCTTCAATAAGTAATGATGAAAGTGAAGAAGAAAATAATTTTGATCAAGAGGAGCAAAACTATCAAACAAAGAAGAAACCAAACGAAGGTGCCGCTTCTAAAAATGGGAAAATAAGGGAGAACATTCAAGAAGCATTTATTAATGCTTTGAAAGTTATGTGAGAAAGTTCTAAAAGAAAAGTTGATATTACGAGATTATACGTACAAGTCAGGGTTCTTTGAGTCATCTTCAAATGCTACAGTGGAAGTAAATGGACAAAACAATGAATCCAATATGAAATTGATGACTTGTTTGAACATACTTGACAAAGTTGAAGGCATAGCTGCTGTACCATTTATAAAGGCGAGATATTGGAAGAAGACCCTCTATGGAGGGATGTGTTTTTGGCCTTATTAGATGGGAGGAAGAAAGATTTTGTTCTCAAACTACGAAGTTATTTTATTTTATGATTTAGAATATAATGAGGGTAGATTATTAAGGGTGGGAGAATTAAATAACTACTTATTTATTATCATGGTAGTACTTGCTTATTTTAAATTCTTATGACATTATCATCACATACATTCTTCAATACGTAATGTGGGTATGTTTAGAAAATCCAAATTGTCTTTGCTCAAAAGGTGTTCTTACAAGAATCCGAATAAAAATTTGATAAGCTGCTTTCATTGAGTGTTGGCATCCCGAGTCGAACAACTTTCATTTGTCATTTGGTGAAATGATGATCACCCTCGATGATGTCTTTTTGTATTACAGTGTCTGCGAGTGGATGGTATCCTAGTGCAATCTAAGCGTGATGAGAAAGGGCAAGGGTTGAACGATTTGAGTTGTTGGGTGTAAGTCCTCAAGAAGCTGGCAAAGCTCTCGAAGGTGTATGTGGATCATCCGTGAAGCTTACTTGGTTGAGGGAGACATTTCCACCGATGATGGGGTCTCGATGATGATACTAAGATTCTACATTATGCTCGAGCGTATGTGTTGTACGCATTTGAAATCAATTTATTTGCTGAAAAGAATGATATACTCGTGTAAGCACCTCATGGTTGGAGTACACGAGGGACATGTCTAAGTTTGGAGATTATGCTTGGGGGACTGCGGCTTTAGCTTATTTGTATAGATAGTTGGGCCAAACTTCACAATTTAAAGTGCGTCGGATTGCGGGTTACTTGACATTGTTGGAGGTATTATGAATTATATTACGTGTATTATTTAATTATTTTGTATTTATTTTACTTGTTTGACGTGTATTATTTACGAGGCATGGATTTATGAATATTTTTCAAAGACTGATTTACCTCCAAAGAATGTTGACTTTGAACATCCCGGACCACTATCATGTCAATACACCCCCGACGCACATACAAATCCAAGTATCGACCACGTTCGAGCCTTCGAGAGCATCTTGATATCTTCACATCAACAATGGTAAGAATGTAATATTTAAATTTGTACTATTTTTTATACAATATTTTTAATTAATGCATGTGTACTACATACCGTACAAGGTTATATGGACTCCATACCATCCACTCGGGGATTTTTCCATGGTTGTATTATATGTTGGGACGTGATTGAGTCGTACATGCTAGATAGAGTTCTTAGGGGAGTAGTTCGAGGAAAGAAAGGCAAGCTTGAATGATACTTGCGGAGTATTATGCTACGTGGGATACTCACGTAGTTTCGTGGAAAGACTTGTTGACATGTGCAAGTAGCCATGGGAGGCCTCTTATGGTTACGTTGATTGGTTCATTGATCAAGGTCATCCCGTTGTGTCAAATCCTAAAATAACGAGACTTAATGCTCCTATACATGTACGATCGGTCGACCCGTGGGTGAGGATTGATGCCGCCAAATTTGAGGTGACAAATCTTGTGGAAAAATATCAATCGATGAACCATTTATCTTGAAAGATGTAGTACAACAAGTTCGACAAACTATAACTATTCTTACCGGACCGGAAGGAGCAAGTTCATCTTCACATAAAGGAGCTGGTCGAACAAAGGGAGAGCTCGGGATCTAGAGCCGAGTTAGAGGCCGGGGTGTTAGGCATGTGTGAATATTTATGATGAATTTTATGTATTAGTTTATGATTCCTCCCCGATATGAATTTTTGTATTGTGTTTGTTTAGGTTATGAATGTTGGAATGTTGAAATTTTGTTACAAGATGTTCGTAAGTTGTGTACGAAAATTTTAATTGTAAGTTGTTATTTTGTTCAAAAATATTAATTGTATAAGAAGCTATTGTTCGACAAAAGGACCGAACAACTTTGTTCGAATCAAAATTTTGAACTATCTACAATTATTTGACCAAATAAGTCGAACAATAGAATTTTTCCAGCTATAATTTTCAAACAACCGTTGTTCGACACATTTAACCTAACATTGTCACCATGTTTGGCTTTTTTGTCGAACAACTATGTTACTTAAATCATACGGTGGCTAAACTTTGGTTTTGCTGAGTTCACCCCTATAACGTTCAAATAAATAAGTCAACAATAGATATTTTTCCGGCTATATTTTGAACATTGTTGTTCGACATAATGTTTCATTTTTGTTAACATGTTCGGCTCATTTCGTCGAACATTGCCAATATGTTCAAACATTGTCAATATCTTTAGTTCTATTGAATTTTTTTGTTGATCCGAATCATACACAATATATCGAGGATCCATTTATTTTTTCGTAATTTCCTTTTGCAAGTTGTTTGTATGCATAAGGATAGTAATGTGCGAGAATTTTCCTTCTCCATATATGCAATGAATACGCATACATGTGCAAAGAACAATTTTATCGAGTTTTTAATTTACGTAATAATGTTATCTTTTGACGGAATGAGTAAATTTTTTTACAGATCCATAATTTCTAATTAATCAACGATGGATGATGTATTTTTTTCTCTTTTTTTAATTCTTAATGTTTAATCAATGAAAGAATTGATAATGGGAAATATTAAGGAAATTAAAAAGAAAATGAAAAAAATTGGACAACTACAATGACAATGCAAAAGTTGTTTCAAAGAAAGGCAAAATGGGATAATCCAATTAATTGTTTCAACTCAATTGAAAGAAAGAGCAAAATTGGAAAGTCATGACAAAAATTGTATATACTAGTAATTAGGAAAAAAATTATACCTAATAGTTATAGAAGTCTTAAAATTGCACATACTAGTTATTCACCATTAAATATATAATGAAATTCTATAAAATTTCAGGAGGGATGTGGCCATTCATGGCACCCATCCTGCTCCGCCTTTGTATACATACATGTATATAAATACAACATACTTATATATAATAATGAAAATACTATACAAAAGTTTATGGCATTTATTTTCCATAGGAAAAGATAATTGCAACAATTTATTGTTATAAAAAACATTACAATTAAATATAATTTAACAAAATTAAAATATTTTTAATTAGAATAATTAATTTCGCTACATCACAAGCTATTGGTGGTTCACTAATAAAATGTATTATATTTTTATGTGTAAATATGAGTATATTTGAATCATATATAATAAATAATATACCTAATATACGTATTCAAATGTAAAATCTAATAAATATATAATGAAATTCTATAAAATTTCAGGGGGCCGAGTGATTGTGGTATAATCGGGTAAGTGTTATTAAGACTTAATCAAGTTTATCGAACCCAAGAGATAAGATATGCAATGAGGCCCTAAGACATGAGTTTTCAACAACTATTGTTGCAAGCAAGGTTTTGGTGTCAATTACTCTACAAAAATGCAATAAGGACTACCAAACAACAATTAAACTATGATTAGGCTAATAGCAAGGAATGAAACTAGCTAAGCAAACTTTCAAGTAATCAAATGAGGAATGGGTGCTAGAGATAATTTCCACCAAGGAATCAATGATCACAAACTATAATAGCTTCAAATTGCTTTTAACCAAGATAGAAAGTATGAACATCATGCAACAATGTCTCCATTAATCACACAATACCTAATTATGAGTATTTTTAGTGCAACTAATCTCTCAATTATGAAGCACCTAATTAATACAATCATACACAATTATAACTCGATTAATCCCTAATCACGTTAGCTCAACTCTTATTTGTTGCTAGGGTGATCAAACACCAATCAAAAGAGATAAAAATGTATGAAGCACAATAAGCACTACAAGAATTTCATAAATTAGTAATGATTTTTTCTGTTAGTAAACAAGGAATTTATATTTACTAACGGATTAGTAACAGTTACCAACGAAAAAATTTGTAACTATCACCTCGTCACTAAATATAACAACGAAAAAATTTACGTTGGTTAAAAAATACTAACGAATTGCCGACGGATTAGTGACAGATAATTCAAAGTGAGTATTCCGTCGCTAATCACCAATAATACGTCACCAAACATATTGTTAGTAAATTAATATGTGAATTTGTTGGTAATCCGTTATTAAAATGTTGGTAAATTTTGTCGATGTCTGTCACTAATAAATCTGTTGAAAATCATCACTAAAATATGTTAATAATTTGTTATCAATCCGTCACTAAATAAATCAGTTGAAAATCTGTCACTAAAGTGTGTTAGTAATCTATTACCAATCCGTCACTAAATAAATCATGAAAATCGCCACTAAAATGTATTAGTAATCATCAATAAATAGTAATTTGTCACTATCCATAAGCAAATATTTTCGTCACCATTCTCGTCACTAATTAATAAATTTGTCACAAATACATTAGTAAAATTTATTATTACCAATAATTTTTATCACGTTAATATGATTTTCCCTATTGTATAATTCAGAACAATAATACCAACCAAAATATACCTAAAAGTTCATTAACATATAAAATTTGTCAAAACAATTCACCTACCAAAATAATAGCATCTAAAGTAATAATATTTTTCACCTACAAAATAATAACATCCAAATAGTAATATTTTTCACCTACCAAAATAATACTATCCAAGCATAAACGATGTACATATTTCAAACACAACTCAAATTCAACTAAAATCTAACACCGACATAAGATCATATTCATCACCATCACAAAGATCTCGATAAGCTTGGGTCTAAGGCATTGAATGACTCCATTAAAATGCGAATTGTCTCCTCCATTTGTTATTGTCGTGCCACGACATCATCCAAAACCCTCTGAATTTCCTCCGAATTTCACTCGACCCTCATCCACCGACGATCTATACACACATTTTCAACGAACTGGTATGCTAAAATTTCAAAGAATATATACAAATTATGATTTAAGAGAGTTCAAGAGATATAAAAAAATTGACAAGAATTAAAGAAATGTGACTTACCGTAAAATTAGTTGTTCAAGCAACCACGTATAAGTCCAAGTAGACAAATTCAAAATTTAAATCTACAAAGAGAGAGGAAAACAAAAACAGATGAGCCGAGATATTCTCTAAACACATAGCATATTATTTGTTCTTTTATATGATTAACTTCTCTTTTCCTTTTATTTGGTAGAGGCACCATTGGCCAAAGTAATGGAACAATTCCGTTCTTACTCATTTGGGTTTGATACATTACTTCGTGTGTCCGATGTGGATAAGTTGTGTAGTTATTTATCAAATGTAACAAATCATTACATCACGGGTCATACTTGTTTTATACTAAACTTTGAACCATGCATATTAATATCTCTGAATTTAGAAATAAAATCGAAAACTTATTAGGATGTGTACTCAAGCCATTATGAGCAAGAGCAACTACTTCAAATATATAATAATAATCAAGCTTACTCGGATGTATCTCGCATCCCATTGGCCGGAGTAGTGGGAACAACTCGTTACGACTCATTACGGTTTGGCTCATCACATGAAGTGCTTGGTGTTGATAAGAAGAGTAGTTCACTGAATGTAACAAATAATTACATTTTGAGTCATACTTGATGTATACCAAACTTTTAACATCTCAAATTTTGATTAGGATGTGTACTAAAGCGATTGTGAGCAAGAGCAACTCTTTCAAATATATTAACAACCAAACTTACTTGAATGTGTTGGCAATCCATCGCCAACGTAGTGTGAACAACTCCATTTTGTCTCACTTGGCCCATTAGCTCAACGTGTTTTTCAAGTAGTTGATTGTATCGTGATATCTGGTCCTTCACGATTAGCCGCAATTTATACGCTCTGAAAAATTCCCGATTTTGTCTTTGCAATTGACCTAATACTGAAAAGTTGTCCAGTTTATTAGTTCCGAACGTGCAAGTAATTATCAAGGAAAGATTTTAAAAAATCAAGAATTTGTACACTAAGTTAAAAAATAAGATCTATTTATATATGACTAGTTGATAAAAATATATTTCATAAATAAACCGGCACATAAATATCTTTTTAATAAAGTTGGGAGCCTAAATAACTTCCAAGACAGATATAGTAAAAGAAAATTTATCTACTTGCGGTTGAGAATGATCTGCGCACGACGCAAAGACCGAACCTTGCATGAGATGTAGTTCAAGTTAAAAGCATTATCAATGCAACCCCAAGAGGGATATGAATGTTTGTAATTTCACCGATATTTAACAAGAGATGTATCCTTGAAATTTTAGTATAAAACTCGTTCCGAACACATATTGCACCAATATCTCGCTTAGAACAAAGGCCAAGATCCATTACGATATAAAATATACCGAACTTCGTAGCACATATAATACAAAGTTAGATGCCTTTTCGATTATAGATGCACAGATTCTTGATATGGGTATATTTGTTGCGATAAATGCGTAGATTTTTTCACAAAAACCATAAGGAGAATCTCAGCAGTTGATAATCACAACCGATGAAGAACAAATATTATAAGACAAAATAAAGGAAAAGTTGTATTCTTGGGCTCGGTGAAAGCAGGCTCGATTTTTGCTTTGTGAAGCGGTGTAGCCACAACTTCCACTTTGGTTTTATGTAAATTTGAAGGCACTTTTCGATGAGATGTTGAACTGATACAGTGAGAACCCTTTGGCAAATGGAAGGTATTACGTAAAACTCAAAGAAACAAAGAACATTTCAAGTCAATAAAAGAGACAAATGGGGCATCCGAAACAAAAAGAAAAAAGAAATTCTTGCAACAAAGAAAAATGAAGAGGAAAAGATTACTTTTCCATTATTTAGATGCGTAAATGGCTTAATTCACAAGATATGGCATATGTATTAACACTACAAGCATTTTCGCAAACACTTTAAAGATAATTACCTTGAAACTATTTCTCCGTAATGCCCACAATAGCTATCTACACCACCCCTTCTCTCTCTAGCCGCAAAATTAAATTAACTAAATAAAAGCGATGAATGACGACATAACTATTTTTCTACCGCATTTATTGTAATAAATTTATTTTGATGCTAAGCAAATAGCTTAGCATCAAAATACGTCAAACTTATTTCAAGTTTACACTAACATATCATTCGGAATTTACAAGACAAATATCCAACAAAGGTCACACCAATTGCTCATATAGGAAAACTAAGTTTACATTTTAATTGATTTTCTGTTTGATGCAACAATGGAGATTAACATGGGAGCAGAAAAGAGCTCATCATAGTACAAGAAGCTAACAACGAGATGAAGCACTAGCAAAGTCATGAATAAACAAGAAACCTCGATGTAATAGCTATCTACAAGCTACCATCGGTCTCCTTGTTCTTCCAAGAAAAATAATGCTCTTGACAGCGTATATTAAGCGTAAGTCATCAACAAGATTGATTCAACATAAGTTTTACAGCTTAATGATGACATATATAGACTCAATAAAAGTTTTTTCCGTCGATTTCCTCCAAAAGCAGTTCGGCCAGACAAGCGGCCAGTGGAAAAGGAGCCATCTGAAACTCACTCTGCAGAAACAAAGACAACATATACTTTACAAGAAAACAAAAACAAAAATGGATGATTTCATGTAGATATGAATCTCCATTCATTGAGAAAGATCCACCATCTCGTAAATCAGGCCATCAATTGATATGCCTCTTTCTTATGGCCAACAATCTTCCACTTAAGACACCCGTGAGAACAGATCCTCAAGTGTAGATAATTCGATGTACACATTTGTAATTTTACATATTCTCAACGATAGATAGTGCAATCTAAGACGATTGTTGAATATATCCAATTAATCAATAAAAATCCACTAAATCTAATTTTGGAGCGTTAATTTGAAGTCAACAACCATGAACTTCAGCCGCATCCAAATCCATTTCGTGATGAAATTCAACTATCTTTTCTACTAATTTTCCTTTCAAATATATGATGCTAAAAATCAACGAAACCAGATTCAATCAAAAGAAATAGCAAGGAAACACTTACATTCGGTTGTTCAACATAACCTTGTCCAACGGTCTCAATCTCATCCTGGCGGCTTATCAAAGAACAAAAATCTCCCGAGACCATACCTACGAACGAAAGTCGACAAACAAATGAAGGACACAAAGCGACGCCGCCGAGGGAGAGCTGCGCAACCGTATCGTATGGCCTCCCGTGGCGGTTATCGCAATTGCTTTGGTACACGCGAGCACGAAATGGGAAAGCGTCGGAACCAAAATCCCGAAGACGAACCAGAGAGACAAACCTAATTGTGTAATCTAATTGTGAAAATTACGACAACGCATGCAAATTAGGGATTTAGAGACAAACCTGCAGGCGCGGTGGGGAGAATGGCAAACAACGGCAAAGGCGAGAAATCGGTGACGACAATTGCGGCGCGAGGAACCGTGACGACGCGCGGTTGAGAATGACGGTGGTGGCTTAAAGGTGGGGGGATGGTGGCTGTGACGACGAGTTAGGGCTTGTCTTGGGAAGGACGTTGTGACGAGCGGCGGATGGTGGTGTTGGCGAGGAAAGGGGAAGGACGGTGGTGGCTCCGGCGATGGAAGACGGTAGCGATGTGAGACTAAAAAGGCCTTCAAATCGACCGCACTCGAGAGACGTTTGTGGTGGGAAAAGTATCAATTAATTCTAAATTATTTATGTAAATAAATTCTAAATTATTTGAAATTTAGTGATGATTAATTTCCGTCACTAACTTTGTATATATAAAAATATATTTTTATTAAATTAGTGATGGAGTTGATACATTTGCAATTTTATTAACGGATTTATTTTGTTGGGAATAAAATTACTAACGGATTGGAATTCCGTCAAAAATATATGTTAGTAATCAGTTGATAATCCGTTAGCAAATCATTAAAATAGTTTCCGTTACAATTATTAGCATTTAGTGATGATTAAGTTCGTTAGTAAATTGTGTAAGTAATCCGTTAGTAACTGTTGGTAAATTGTTGGATCTCAATTCCGTCGCAAATTTATTAGTATTTAGGTTTAATTACCAACGGATTTAAATCATTACTAAAATCCGTCACTAAAATAAGCTTTTTTGTAGTGAAGCATCAATAATTAGGAAACTAACTATCTCAATTGAACAACAATAATCAACAATTATAGCAAGAGCAATCAAATCATCTTCAATTTCAATTATCCCAAGCACAAGAGAATTAGTCCATGGAGCAAAGTGCAAAATCCATAGGTGGAAAATCAAATGGCATGATCAATATAGCAATCAACAAAGTAATTATGAAATAGAAATCAAGAGATAAGAAGAACATCACCAATTTGGTCAATTGCACTAGGAATTGAATGCTTGAATCTCCACAAATGTAATCTCTTCTTCAATGGACTTACAAACTTCAAATGACTAATCTAGTGGATTAAATGCTAATCTAATCAACAATTAATGGAAATCTAACTAAAAACTTGAATCTATGAATCTAGGAAGTGGAAATTGGCTTGGAAATGTGAAAATCGCCCAAAAATTGAAAGGAAATTGTCACTACCTATCTAATGCTCTATTTTTCGTCCAATGGAGATTAAATTGTGATTTTGGAGAAAACCGCCGCCTCGAGTCGAGCTCCGGGGCCTCGACTCGAGCTTGCATGCCTCGACTCGTGCTTACCTCCTTCAATTCGAGCTTGCCAAAAGCGTGTGCACGTTTTACTTCAAGAGCTGCTCGAGCGAGCACATGCCTCGACTCGGGAGTGTAGCTCGACTCGAGCTTCACCTAAGTTTGCCAAATTTTGTGTTTCTACTGCGGCCTCAACCCGAGGTGCCTTGGCCTCGACCAGTGGTCTAGTCCAGGAATTTTGTGGGCCTAACTTGACCTCCAAACCCCTGTTTTCGTCCCATGTATTAGTCTCTTCGCCGTATGAATTCCGGTACTCGCGGTTCGGTCTAATTCCTCACGAAAATCCTGAAAATAAGACGAAACACTTTGAAAAACCATTAATTCTCACATAGTAATACCTTTCAAGCAAAAAGAGTGATACTCTACACCTTAAAGCACAAATTCTAACACTTTTCATCACTTTTTGCAATTAATTTCCTCAAAAATCCTGCATCAATTCACTCTAATCAAACACCTCCAAACTTAAGATGTTGCTCGTCCCGAGCAACAAAATAATAAACATAAAAGAGTCAATTGATTGCAATTATGTCTCATGGCACCATAGAAGAAAATAAGACAATCAAACTCATTCATGAACTCAAGCTTCAATGCAAACTCTCAAGTAGCAATCACAATGCATCATGCTCAAACAAATGCAACATCCAATGTTCACATCATTGCTCCTTCCATGGAGTGTTTCTCTCATCTCTCAAGTGTATCAAGGTTAAATGTCACTCATTCATCAAATTCACAAACATGCATCCCATAAGCTTGCCAATGACTCAATCTCCATTATTTACTTTTGTGTTTCAATCAAGAATCAAGGAGGTCTCACTACAGAAATCGGTCTTTTCATGACGAATTTTTTCGCAACAACACAAAAATTCGTCACAATTTGTTAGTTAAAGGTGACGAATTTTGTTTCCACATCGAAAACCAAGAAATTGTGACAAAATAAAATTTTGTCACTACCAATATATATTTTTGTCGCTAATTTGTGAATTTCATGACGCTAACAAGAAATTCGTCACAATAAATATTGGTGACGATATTCATAATAAGTGTGGACGTTATTCATCGTCACAAAAATATTATTTTTCGTGACGATGCTATGTTTTGTCATAAATTATTCAAAATAATTAGTGAGACACTTATTTTGTCACAATATTATTTGGTGACGATATTCATTGTAATTAGTGACGATTTTATTCATCATATAACATAATATTTTCATGACGATTCTATGTTTTGTCATAACATATCCAAAATCATAAGTGACACACTTATTTTGTCACAATATAATTTGGTGATGATGTTCATTGTAATTAGAGACGATAATATTCATCGTAAGATATAATATTTTCGTGACAATTCTATGTTTTGACATTAATTACTCAAAATAATTAGTGACACACTTATTTTGTCGAATATTATATGGTGACGATGTTCATTGTAATTAGTAACAAACATATTCGTCGTATAATATAATATTTTTATGACAATTCATTATTTTGTGATTAATAATTCAAAATAATTAGTGACACACTTATTTTGTCACAATATTATTTGGCGACGATGTTTATTGTAATTAGTGACAATAATATTCGTCGTATAATACAATATTTTCATGACGATACTATGTTTTTCACTAATTATTCAAGTAGTTAGCGACACACTTATTTTGTCACAATATTATTTGGTGACGATATTCATTGTAATTAGCGATGATAATATTTGTTGTATAATATAATATTTTCGTGACGATATTATATTTTGTCACTAATTATTCAAAATAATAATAAAATTTGATACAAATTTCGTTGTTGTCATGGTAAATAACTTCTATTGGTCACTAATTAACATTTTTATCCAAATTAAAATTATTGAAAATGGGTTTTGAACCCAAGATCTTTAATTTATAAACACCAACTAATATAACAATATCATCCTTGTTATTTAATTTGAAATTTATTTTTCTTATCAACTTTCAGCTATATTTTTTTATATAGGGTGAAAATTATTGTTGTTTGATTTTTCTTTTTAAATATCAATTTTTCTTTGTATAAATTGAAAAAAATCCTTTATAAGAATTGGGTTTTGAACCCAAGATCTTTAAAACAAAATTAATAAACACCACCCAATATAATAATATCATCCTTGTTGTTTTAGTTTGATTTTCATATAGGATGGAAAAATAGACGAGGCTAGGTTTCGAACTCTAGACCTAAAGTGACAAATAAAAGCCACCAAACCAATTGAGTGAAAATAGTTCTATTGAATTTTTTTGTTGATTTGAATCATACACAATATATCAGGATCCATTTATTTTTTTCGTAATTTCCTTTTTGCAAGTTGTTTGTATGCATAAGGATAGTAATGTGCAGAATTTTCCTTCTCCATATATGCAATGAATACGCACATGTGCGGAACAATTTTATCGAGTTTTTTAATTTACGTAATAATGTTATCTTTTTTGACGGAATGAGTAAATTTTTACAGATCCATAATTTCTAATTAATCAACGATGGATGATGTATTTTTTCTTTTTTTAATTCTTAATGTTTAATCAATGAAAGAATTGATAATGGGAAATATTAAGGAAATTAAAAGAAAATGAAAAAAATTGGACAGCTACAATGACAATGCAAAAGTTGTTTCAAAGGCAAAATGGGATAATTCAATTAATTGTTTCAACTCAATTGAAAGAAAGAGCAAAATTGGAAAGTCATGACAAAAATTGTATCTACTAGTAATTAGGAAAAAAATTATACCTAATAGTTATAGAAGTCTTAAAATTGCACATACTAGTTATTCACCATTAAATATATAATGAAATTCTATAAAGTTTCGGGAGGGATGGGGCCATTCATGGCACCCATCTGGCATTTAAATACATACATGGCTCCGCCTTTGTATACATACATGTATATAAATACAACAAACTTATATATAATAATGAAAATACTATACAAAAGTTTATGGCATTTATTTTCCATAGGAAAAGATAATTGCAACAATTTATTGTTATAAAAACATTACAATTAAATATAATTTAATAAAATTAAAATATTTTTAATTAGAATAATTAATTTCGCTACATCACAAGCTTTTGGTGGTACACTAATAAAATGTATTATATTTTTTTATGTGTAAATAGCAGTATATTCGAGTCATATATAATAAATAATATACCTAATATACGTATTCAAATGTAAAATCTAATAAATATATAATGAAATTCTATAAAATTTCGGGGGCAGTGATTGTGGTATAATCGGGTAAGTGTTATTAAGACCAAATCAAGTTTATCGAACCCAAGAGATAAGATATGCAATGAGGCCTTAGGACATGAGTTTTCAACGACTATTGTTGCAAGCAAGGTTTTGGTGTCAATTACTCTACAAAAATGCAATAAGGACTACCAAACAACAATTAAACTATGATTAGGCTAATAGCAAGGAATGAAACTAGCTAAGCAAACTTTCAAGTAATCAAATGGGGAATGGGTGCTAGGGATAATCTCCACCAAGGAATCAATGATCACAAACTATAATTGCTCAAATTGCTACTTAACCAAGATAGAAAGTATGAACATCATGCAACAATGTCTCCATTAATCACACAATACCTAATTATGAGTATTTTTAGTGCAACTAATCTCTCAATTATAAAGCACCTAATTCATACAATCATACATAATTATAACTCGATTAATCCCTAATCACGTTAGCTCAACTCTCATTTGTTGCTAGGGTGATCAAACACCAATCAAAAGAGATAAAAATGTATGAAGCACAATAAGCATCAATAATTAGGAAACTAACTATCTCAATTGAACAACAATAATCAACAATTATAGCAAGAGCAATCAAATCATCTTCCATTTCAATTATCCCAAGCACAAGAGAATTAGTCCATGGAGCAAAGTGCAAAATCCATGGGTGAAAAATCAAATGGCATGATCAATATAGCAATCAACAAAGTAATTATGAAATAGAAATCAAGAGATAAGAAGAACATCACCAATTTGACCAATTGCACTAGGAATTGAATGCTTGAATCTCCACAAATGTAAACTCTTCTTCAATGGACTTACAAACTTCAAATGACTAATCTAGTGGATTAAATGCTAATCTAATCAACAATTATTGAAAATCTAACTAAAAACTTGAATCTATGAATCTAGGAAGTAGAAATTGGCTTGGAAATGTGAAAATCGCCTAAAACCGAAAGGAAACCGACACTACCTATCTAATGCTTTGTTTTTGTCCAAGGGAGATTAAATTGTGATTTTGGAGAAAATTGTCGCCTCGAGTCAAGCTCTGTGGCCTCGACTCAAGCTTGCATGCCTCGACCCGTGCTTGCCTCCCTTGATTCGAGCTTGCCAAAAAGTGTGTGCACGTTTACTTCAAGAGCTGCTCAATCGAGCCACTCTGCTCGAGCGAGCACATGCCTTGACTCGAGGGAGTGTAGCTCGACTCGAGCTTCACCTAAGTTTGCCAAATTTTGTTTTTCTGCGGCCTCGACCGAGGTGCCTTGGCCTCGACCGGTGGTCGAGTCCAGAGAATTTTGCGGGCCCGACTTGACCTCCAAACCCCCATTTTCGTCTCACGTGTTCGTCTCTTCGCTCCGGTACTTGCGGTTCGGTCTAATTCCTCCAAAAACCCGGAAATGAGACGAAACACTTCGAAAAACCATTAACTCTCTCATAGTAATACCTTTCAAGCAAAAGAGTGTTACTCTACACCTTAAAGCACAAATTCTAACACTTTTCATTACCTTTTATAATTAATTACCTCAAAAATCATGCATCAATTCACTCTCATCAATCGGTGCTCTCTGGCACTCATTTGGCTTTGTTTATATATACACATATGCATACATACATCATACATGTATATAATAAATGA
Organism: Paraleonurus japonicus; assembly: GCA_030762865.1. NCBI lineage: Eukaryota > Viridiplantae > Streptophyta > Magnoliopsida > Lamiales > Lamiaceae > Paraleonurus > Paraleonurus japonicus. Next base: position 34,373,462 of record CM061052.1, read on the forward strand.
AAGTACGGTCGAAAAGTTTGTGGCATATATTTTCCATCGAAATTATAATAAAGACAATTTATTGTTATCGGAAATAGTTACAATTAAAATAAATTCATCAAAATTAAAATAGTTTTATTTCGAACAATTAATTTCACTACGTCACAAGTGGTTGGTGATACACTAATAAAACATATTATATTTTTATGTGTAAAATTTTTAATGACAAAGTATACTTTAACTCGAGTTCATCATAAATTTATTTGTATTTTATGTGTATTTTTAATAGTATTAGTTATTTTATTAAACTATGTTAGTTTGAGAGCAATACAATATAATAAAAACAACTAATATCGTTTTGTGTTGCATGATAAAATTGATTTACATGAGACTTATTTTTTTACACACATGCATACATACAACATACGTATATATAATAATTAATATACCTAATGTATGTATTCAAATATAGAATCTATTAAATTATATTTTTTTATAAATACTACTAACAGATCATTGAAAACGACAAAACACTCGTATGAAATTTTTACAGTTCAACATCCGTAAAATTATAGTCAAATTGAAAAATTCGCCGATCCTAATTAGGTTGACTTGGATCCAGCGGATCTTTTTTAAAAAAACCACGCAAATGCCAAAAAAAGCTCCCAAATTGTGTAATTATAAGGGTAAATATTTGTTATTTTAAGGGCAAATATGTATTGTTATAAGGATAAGTAATATACTTGTCCTTAGGGTGTGATTGGTAGGGGTAAAAGATCGGTAATACTCATTTTATACAAGTTTTTATGTTGTTTGGTAGGGCACATAAATAATACAAGATCCACCATTAATGCAACTGACCGGTAAGAATTGATGACATATTACCTCCGAAACACTTGTTGGCTTCATCAAAATTTGTAAGCCCTCACCCCCATTACTCCACTAAGCTCGGTTGAACAATGCCGAATTTCGACGGTAATGCCCTTCCGCTTCTTCTCAATTTTTGTCCCAATTCAAATTTCAGCATTTTTAAATTCATAACCCTCGTTCCCGACTTGGTGTCTAATACATTTTCGAGAAACTTGTTGCAATACTTTAACAAACGGTGCCGTTTTCCCATCTCTATCTGAGTTCGACGGAAATAACCGCTATCTTTCCGGCATCGCAGTGCTGGATAATCGGTAGCTACGAACTCGGTCCGTTGTGACTTTGCATGTTGGTTCTCTTGGGTAAATAGGAATTCAAACTAAAAGACCGGTAAGTGTTTATAATTTACACCGATCTATTTCCATTTTGGTGGGGATGCTCTCCAATTAAATTATTTATGTTCGTATGATTTAGCATAATATCTTCTGATTTTGGAGTCTTTTTTATGGAGATGCTCTCCAATATTTAAAAAAATTGATTGTTCCGATTATATTGTTTTGTGCGAAATTGTAAATATTCTTCCAATTCAACTGAAGTTTGAGGAATATTATCTTGGAGACGCTCTCCTTAATGTTATATGTTTCATCGTGTTTTCAGCCTGAATATTAGCTTGGAATATTATCCGTTCGTATACGATTAAATGCGATTTAGCATAAACTTTGGCTTGTTTTTTTGTTTTTAATTAGCAATTTATGCGTTATATTCGAGAATAAATTCGATTTTAAAAAAGAACTATCTAACTATGGAGATGCTCTCCAATAGATGCAAGTTGTTTGAAGCATGTATACATAAGTCCGAAGAACACTTTGCCCTTTGTTGTGTCCTCTCGTTTCGATAATTATATTTTTTATTTTATCTTTTTATTGTTCGATTCTATTGCAGAAATCACGTGTAGTTCTTGTTTACAATGTTGTCCGTGGGCATGTGACGAAATTGTTTCGTGATTATTGGTTCAACGTATAATGCTTCGGAGGAAAATTGTTTGCATGAAAATAGCTCACATAATAACGAATAAACAAAATAGGGTTGTAAGACCATGTCTTTGGCGTCTGACGTTCTTACTCTATGATAAGTAAAATTCCCCAACAAGGTGATACTTTGAGCAGATTGTATTTGCTTGGTGATCCCGATTGTGTGGCAAACCTCCGTATGGATCGTAATACTTTTGCACGACTATGATTTTTACTTCGGGAATTAGGAGGCCTTAGAAACCAAAAGTATTTGTGTGTGGAAGAATAAGTTTCCATATTCTTAGGGGTTTTGGCTCATCACAAAAACAAAGAGTTGTTAAATTCGACTACCGAGAGGTCAAGTCAAACAGATCTCCCATTACGTCCACCTTGTCTTGAAAGCTATTTTAAAGCTACACTACCTGTTTCTTGTAAGGCCTATCCCTGTCCCCGATGATTCGATGAATCCACGATGGAAATGGTTCAAGGTAATAAAATAGTATTAAATTAAAACTATCGATTCTCTTTATATTGTCATCGCATCACAATCTTTCTTATGTCCTATGCATGGATGCTTAGGTGCTCTCGATGGTACATACATCGATGTCCATGTTAGTCCGAGTGAAAGGCCGAGATATAGAACCCGAAAGGCCGTATATCCACAAATGTCCTAGGAGTGTGCAACACGGAAATGTGATTTGTCTACTTCCTCCTGGGTGGGAGGGATCGGCCGGTGATTCCCGAGTCCTACGAGATTACATTTCACGTATCCATGGCCTCAAGGTCCCAAAGGGTATGAAAGAATGTTTTCTACTTTTCTTGAACCATAGTTGTACCTATTGATATTCACTCCAATTTTGCGTTTTTAAAAATTAATAGGGAACTACTATCTCTGCGACAAATGGATATGTTAATTCTGAATGTTTTCTAACACCGTCTGAGAGGATGTCGCTATCACTTGAAAGAGTGGGGTCCAAACACCGATCGCCCGCAAATCCCCACGAACACTTCAACATGAGACATACAAGAGCACGTAATATGATAGAACGTGCATTCGGTGTCCTTAAAAATGGTTTGGAATTCTTTCAAGTCACACTTCTATCCATCAAGATTTTCGTCTAATAATGGCATGTTTTCTACTCCACAACTTCATTCGATCTGAAATGCCCGTTGATCCATTGGAGCAACAAGTGAACAACGACCAGCCTCTTGAACACGATGATTCTCAGCCTTTGTTGATGTAATTGACACTCGTTGAGTCATCGAACGAATTTAATAATTAGAGGAAAGAGTCGGCAAATTCTATGTTCCAGATTTGGAGGTCGAATGGGTATTTGAATAAAATTGTACCATGGTTGAGTTTGTATTTCTAGCATGATGAGTGTTTAATGCACATTATTCTTTATAATGTAGACTTATTTAATTGGTTTGTATCCTTAAACTTTTTATTTAAATTTGTGGCTGATTGGTTTTCTTAAATAATGGTCCCACCACAGATATTTGTTGGCATTGCAATGTTGAGTTCGGTTGATTCATGGATAAGTCAAGTGTTAATTGGAAAATAGTTTGGTCTTCTTGATAAGGCTGCGGCCAAGCACTTTTCCATGAGCTTTTCAATCCATTCTTGTACACATGTGGTATTTTCTCACTGGTTATGCATTTCTTGAGAATACGCAAGTCTTGGGAATTACAATTACGAGATAGTTGTCTTTTTGTGGTGTAGATTTTTGGGTGCGATGCTGTGGAAGAATCTCATTCATTCAACATGTGATTTTTATCGAGATCGGTGGTCATATACCGAGTGCGTGTGTGGTTTAAGAAATTCCACACTTTGGGGGCCATGTGATGACTCTGTTGCACGATTTTACTGTCATCAAATTTGTGGGCTTGAGTCATTCCACACTTTGTTCAATTCAACTTATTCGATTATTATTTCACACCTATATATATATATATATATATATATTTGTTCTCGTGGATGCGGGGTTATCCCAAGTCTTTGTTCAAAACATTCTATCCTACAATGGTGCTAAAAACATTCCTCCACAAGATGATATGTTGTACTCAAGGAAATGGACCAAGTCCATGGATCATGCATTTATCGAGTACTTGGTTGAACAACGCAGTTCGAAACCGGGCAGGCCGTAATGAGCGCAACTACCATGCAATTGCCAGCTTTGTTGGGAATAAAACACTATCTTACGAGGATGTCGTTGCAAGGGTAGAATTTCTGCGGAATAGGTATGATTGTTTCAAAGACATTGTGAGTACTATTAACACCTCTTGGAATAAAGAGCTTAACACGGTGCACACGGATGATCGAGACTTGGCGTTTCATTATTAGGGTGAGCCCTAATTCTTCATCTCCATACTTACTTAAACAAGAAAGTATCTCTTATATTTCCTATATGTTATTTTTATAGGGTAATCGTCTTGCGAGGGCATATGTATACCATGGTGAGCCCGAATACGATGATTTGAGCCTTCTCTTCAACATGGACCTACCCAATCCCTATCCCCGGAGGAGGATGTTATTGAAATTAGTGATGACTCCACCGGCTTTCATACTACCAACACTACGAGAAGTGTGCCAACCGTTATCTTTTACGAATCGAGCGAAGAAGTGATATCTCCATTAATGCAGCATGACAACGGTCGTGATAGGCGATTGTTCGATGACCTTTGTTCTCCCCCTCGTCAATCTCGTACAACTCATCCAAGTTACCATGTAGGAGCTACCATGCAAGTGACTCCATCCCATCTCCGCATTCACATACGTCCCAGACTCAAAAAGCCCTACCAAATGGTTCCGGTTCCAGGAAGGAACTAAATTGGGAGGAGGGGTCTCGTGTGTTATTTGCTTTACTATGTGCTCTTTTTAATTTTAAGTTTTTTTAATTTAGTGTTGTGTGTCCGTGTGGCACCAAGTGGTGTTTGTATATGTCTTTTAATTCCAACTTGTTAGAATTCCTCCTATTCTTTTGTGTTTTATTTGTTCGTAATTTTAACTAAGAGCTTGTTTGATTAAAAATACTAAAATTGATTGCTAGCTCAACAATCTTCATAGCTTGTCTAAAGAAAGCAAGACAATCCTTGGCAAAAGATCACATACATTACTTAATTATATCGGTTCCAAGTTTAAAGTGCAAACACAAATAATATAAAACAAGTCAAAAGATAGTGCAAACCACGCACTCGGCTTACATCAAGTATAAGTAATGGGCGACATGTTCTTCCTGTTGAACGGCTCCAAGCAATATCTCTTGCGATATTCGGTGCATCTTTCGGGATCGATTACATCAAGAGAGTGTCCTAAACAAGACACTCTAGCACCTTCATACTCAAGACTCCGCAAGATGACGAATCCACCTGCTATGCGATGCATATGGAATTAATGTAACATCCCACGTTTTTCTTACCGCGTGTACCCTTCTTTGCAAGTGAACCCGTCTTCACAAGTTGATCAATGATACTAGGCATGAGTGATGCTAATAGTCGGACATTTGATAAGTGTCTTGGATTACCCCTTCTTCCATCACCCGTCATAGAGTCATAAACGAAGATGGTCTCGTCTAGAATTGACATCTCGTGATAGGATCCGGTGGTTCCTATTTACACCTCCAATGCCAAATACTCGGTCGGTTTCGGACCATGGAACGTGCATGCCATGACGGGGTAATCTACTGTGACGTAGTCCACTATAAATTTTTATTTTTCCAACCACACCCAATTTTGCTGTTTTTTTTTTTTTTTTTTTTTTTGCCTTGTTCCACACATTGTATATTCTTCCCCGTCATCACGGCTGAGTATTTTGTTTTAGAAAGACATCACAAATTTGAGGATTTCAATTAGTCATAAATGAAGGATAAATATTACCACAAGAATCTTGGCATATGAATGCATGTTGACAAATCACACTTACCCAAAATGGTAAATCAACGCAAGTCCATCGTCTTGTATAATTTTCGAGGCCATGACTTAGCTTTAAACACCAAAAAGATCCATCAAAGCATCCATATTCTATAACAACAAGAATTATAATTCAAACTAAATTAATGCATCTATACTCGGTAACAACAAGAAATTCAATAAAACCTCAAAACAACAAGTTATGAGAATGTTTATACGGGTCTAATTTAAATTGCATAAGGATGGGCAAGGATATTTTACCCGATTCGTAAGCCACCCAAATGGATCTCGTAAGCTCCTAAACCAGTCCTCATTTGCACTCCCAATATTTGGTACCGAAAGCATGATGTCAATCTCGAGTTAGCGGACAAATTGTACTCACGCATCAAACTCATTATCCTCCAAGCTTTCTCCCGCATGTATCCGGTGAATGGCTGCAAGGCCAACTGTTTTGTTTTGGCGTCCCCACTTTTTTCCGAGAGTTGTTCCCGCTTGTGCTTCGATCCTTCTTCCACAGCCTCTTCTTCATGCTCATCATGTTTGTCTTGGTATTCCATCTTCCGATCTTTAAGTGGATCAAGATCGTGTTCGTCTCCATCCTTCATCTCCTCATCTTTGGGTTGATCATCATGAGAAGGTCCAATTTTTTTGTCTTTATCAATCATCTCCTCTCCAACGTCCTCAAAACCATCGTGGGATCACATTCACCATCAAACTTGTCAAAATTCTTCATCTCCTCATCGGTTTTCACAGCCTTTCTCCGATTTTTCATCCGCCACTTTATCTTCATGTTGGTATGATTCAGACTTGTTCTCCGAATTTTCACTTGGTGAGCCTTCGTTGGTCTTTGTTAAACATGCCAATTTTTCAAGATAACTTTTTTGTTTGCAAGGATGCGGTTCAAGCTCTTCTCTATTCCTCCCGTATTTGATATCCAGTCTCTTGATTAGATCATTGTCCAATCCTTCACCACCTTCGTCGTCTTCCTCTTTCCTCTTACGCTACGGGTCTTCATCATGGAAGACACGTTGCTTGCCTTCAAACCTTGTTCCCAGTCACCAACACTCTTAAAATATGTTGTTCCTTTCTCAACAATTATTGGGATCAAATTTGGTTGCACCTTAACTGCTTCACAAAATACGTGCAAATATTATTAGGCATCTATATTCTATAACAAATATTATGCATCTATATTCGGTTAGTTTTGAATCACAAAAACTTACTCGATCTGCGATTTCATCTCCGCACTCCAACATCGGAAAGCAATGTTGAGTGAATTCTTCAAAACGATGGCCTTTACAAGGCAGCCACCGTAGCATTCGAGGAATAATTGTTTTTGCCTTCTTCCCACCACGTAAACTCACAACACATGGTATTGCTTCGTAAGCTCAAAATTGTAGTGCAAAAGCGAACCCATAGACATCAATATGAGTGATGTTATTCTTACGTTTGTTATCTTTGATTCGTTCCCGACGAGCAATGGCTTTACCATCCATGGAATTGCGGATATCCTTACGAAGGAATTCATATGAAACGCGACCCTAAGGATATTTGTTGAAGTCGTTGAGATCCTCCACCAAGTGTATATACCGTGTATCAATCTTTTTGGTGGTGTTGTCCTTCATCGGTAAGATCCCATATAATATCCACAAAAGGGCAAGCTTTATAACTATGTCATCATCAACTTTATCCCGATCTTCCTCATCTGGCACTCATAAAAGCGTCCTCAATATCACGAACCACAAGAATTTGTTTTCTACCGAAGACGGCCTTGAAAAATTTGAACTTTCAGGAATAATCGGTTTAATGCCGAACTTCAACCCCGTGACTAATGCAAACTCCAGGGCCAAATTCAATTTCACCATTATTTATATGGAATACAATTTTTCACCTCTCATTGATTTGTCTTGCTTGAATAACAAATGGAGATAAAGCCGACTTTGAAAGGGAACATTCTCAAGATTGTAAAATTGTTCAAGCAAGATTGCTTGAAAAGTGTCTTGTTTTTTTACTTATTCGGTTCTTTATGGTAGATATAATGGCAAGGTCAAAGACGACAACTCAATCTAGCGTTGAAATAATCTTCTCTTTCAACAATAGCCATCTAGAAAACCAAAACACAATGAACATGATGAGCAAATCACACTCAAACAAATAAACCGAAAAAATACTCTTTATGGGGAGACGGTTAATGTAGAGTGGTAACTTCTCATGCGAGTTCTACAAAGCTGACGATTCAAATTGAATCAGTATACCTCAATGAAAATTATCCTATGTCGGCATTATCCAAAATTTCAAAAATATGACCGTTACTATCAAATATCTTGAAGAAGGCGTTTATTCGTAATTCTTTCATATTGTTTCGATCAAATAGCACTACAAGTCGTAAAGAGCTTCGTCAAACAAGAAATACGTACCGTACACAAATGGGTAACACCGTGTAGTGGTCAATTTTACGTCCCTCGGCTCTTGAAGCTCACGATTACGGCGGGTTTGAAGAAGGCGTTTCCAACGCACTGTGGTTTAAATGTGGTTTTTTATTGGAGAGGGCGAGGACTTTTCAATATCCCGCCCTTTTAAAATACACAAACGGGTTTCTTTGTGTGGGATTTAACGTCGGATGGACAACTTGGACCTTTCACTCATAATTGGGCCTTTCATTCTTTCGGTGGGCTTAGTGGTGGGATAGGCATGTTGTTAGGCTTCAAATTGAAATCATATTTTTAACTATTTAAAAAACAAAATCTTTTTACAAGGATATTTTAATTTATTTGTAACAATTATCTAAGTAACATTTAAAAAAAAAACATTTACAAGCTTATTTTAATTTATTTATTAATATCGACCGCAACAATTATCTAAGTAACATTTTTTAAAAAAAGACTCATTTACAAGCTTATTTTAATTTTTTTATTAATATCGACTACAACAATTATCTAAGTAACATTTTTTTTTAAAAAAAGACCCATTTACAAGCTTATTTTAATTTTTTTATCGGTAAATGTTAGTTGTTAGTGGTTAGCGATTAGTTCACCAAGTCTCCTTACAATTCCAAATACTCCAAGCCTCCTTATACCTCCCACTCCAATTCGTTCCCAAAGGGAATCGAACCTGTGTCTCTCACTTAAGCTTATTTTAATTTATTTATTAATATCGATGAAACAATTATCTAAGTAACATTTTTTTAAAAAAGACTCATTTACAAGCTTATTTTAATTTATTTATTAATATCGATCAAACAATTATCTAAGTAACATTTTTTTAAAAAAAGACTCATTTACAAGCTTATTTTAATCTATTTATTAATATCGACTACAACAATTACCTAATTCACATTTTTTTAAAAAAAAAAAGACCCATTTACAAGCTTATTTTAATCTATTTATTAATATCGACTATAACAATTATCGAAGTAATATTTTTTTTTAAAAAAAAGACCAATTTACAAGCTTATTTTCATCTATTTATTAATATCGACTACAACAATTATCTAAGTAACATTTTTTTAAAAAAGACCCATTTACAAGCTTATTTTAATCTATTTATTAATATCGACTACAACAATTATCCAAGTAACATTTTTTTAAAAAAAGACCCATTTACAAGCTTATTTTAATCTATTTATTAATTTCGAGCTACAACAATTATCCAAGTAACATTTAAAAAAAAGGCCCATTTACAAGCTTATTTTAATTTATTTATTAATATCGACTACAACAATTATATAAGTAACATTTAAAAAAAAAGACCCATTTACAAGCTTATTTTAATTTATTTATTAATATCGACTACAACAATTATCTAAGTAATATTTTTTTAAAAAAAGACCCATTTACAAGCTTATTTTAATTTATTTATTAATATCGATGAAACAATTATCTAATTAACATTTTTTTAAAAAAGACCCATTTAAAAGTTTATTTTAATCTATTTATTAATATCGACTACAACAATTATCTAAGTAACATTTTTTTAAAAAAAAGACCCATTTATAAGCTTATTTTAATCTATTTATTAATATCGACTACAATAATTATCTAAGTAACACTTTTTTAAAAAGGACTCATTTACAAGCTTATTTTAATTTATTTATTAATATCGATGAAACAATTATCTAAGTAACATTTTTTTAAAAAAAAGACCCATTTAGAAGCTTATTTTAATTTCTTTATTAATATCGACTACAACAATTATCTAAGTAACATTTTAAAAAAACATTTAAAACAAATCACATACATTTACAAGCCCAATTTCTATTTATTTTTAATAAATATCGATTGAAATAATTAAGCTGTTGTTCCCTGTTAAAAAAGAAAATCGTTTAGTAGCTTATTCCAATTTTTTTATAATATCGAGTGAAACAATTATTTAAGTAACATTTTAAAAAAAAATCTTATTGTCCAACTTATTTGAACTACTATTTATAAGATCGAATTTACAATTATCTAAGTAATACTTTTGTTAAATATTGTTCTCTTCATCGAAATTATCAATATTTCAAATAAAATTCCAAACCGAATGTTGGTCATTACAAATACCATATATTATAATTTGGAGACAAGAGTTTACAAAATATCATAAATTATACCAATTACAAAACATCCATGTATACACAGATGAGGTGCCCTACTAAACATCCATGTGCTCCACAAGATGTGGTGCCCTACTACTAGTCAAAAAAGCAAAACAGGACATTAGGTTGTCCTATACACAGTGTGATTCAAATTGTGTTGTCCAGAGCAACCAATCTCATCACCATTACGGCTTATCAAAGTCTCCGTTTAGCAATCGATGAATATAACGTGCTCGAGCATGCTGTGAGAAATCGGTGAACATCTTCAGACATTGTGCATTCTTCGAAAGTATCTCCGAGGCATCGAAAGCAGCTTCATCTTCACTTAGTCCGGGATGCGTTCAAGCATGGAATAAATTGATTCGTCCCTTGTCTTTCCACTAACCTCGTTGACCAAATTCACCACAATTTTTTCAAGGCGATCGTCGGATGTATTAAACAAATGAGCTACCCATCAAGTAATTCTTTGTTATTTTCGGTAGTGGTGAAATTTGGTGGTCTTTTCTTGCTAGAGGATGTTGTTTCCTTTGCTCTACCATCCACCGTAGGGGCTTGAGACTCGACATCCATCTCACAAGCCTCATTGTGAGTATTTGGGGTGTCTCTGGTGTGTTTTCAGCCACGGTCGGGTGGACGTCTTCATTGACAAGCTCGTTAATCGCATCCATGACATCCTCGGTGGAATTCCCGGTCGCTCTATCACATCCAAAGACTTCTATCCAAAAGTAGTAGAAAGGCCATGGTTTGTGGCGCATTCCCTCAATGCTTGGTTCTTTCTCAGAAATGAAATTACAAGAATCACATAAGTAATTCGGTGATATCGGATAAATATGTGAATAAAAACATGATGAATTTGACATCGACACACACGAACAACTTTCTCCCATGCTATATCCGAGACATCAATAACCTTTGTGATTGGGTTAAAGCGGCACTGTCCGATAGAGCGATCACGAAGACATGCACGGTGCATCTTCCATATGGTGATCCTCGAGTGTATATGAGGGTTTGCACGAATGTCGGGCCTCGGTATCTTTTCACGTATCATGGCATGCAACTTTGATAAATATCCAGGCCTAAAACCATTCTCGGTCTTCCAGCCCGACACCATAATCTCCTTCATTGTTCCATTAAAATTTGTTCTTCCATTTGGTTCCAAGTCCTTCGCGTTACATTTGTATTTTTTCCTTTATTGTGTCCTAAACTACTACCTCCACCCTCCATATCTACAAAAATTGTACCAAGTGAACATAAGCATATTGGTGTTCATCATATGCAAATACATGGTAATGGCCACACATCAATATTTAAGACAAACTCTCAATATGATTTGTTGCACATAATAACGATGTCGGTATTCTACAGGATGCAAATTTCCTATCTCAAAGGAACGAAGCATAATGGGTTCCACAACATTTCCAAGCACATGAAGGATCCACACAAATTAAAAACAAGTCACCAAAACAATCTGTTTTCGAACAATGAATCCATATTAAATAGCAACGGGTATTTGTTCAAATGAAACTTGAAATCACCAAAAATACCCAAGTATTGTTCGATCAATCGTATTGAATCACGGCCGCACAAATATATTATAAATTTTTCAATTACGCTAATATAGAAGGTCCCATGGCTTGACGATTTACTCCAAAAAGCAGATAAAACCAACAACAAAACAAAGATTCGACTCAACCTAATAACGGAGGATGAATGAAGGGTGCGAAATAACCTTGAATTAATCTGGACAATGAATTTTGGTGGAGGAAGAAACTGGTCGAATGCTTCCTTCGTGTTCAATGACCGCCAATGATCGCGGTAATGCTTCCGCCGAATGGTTCTCGAAGGGTGCGTAATTTTGGTTAGATGATTTGGTGTTCACACTAGGTCAAGTTGTTGAAATGGGGAAATTCTTAATTTGGGGGAAATGAAAATAGAATTGGTGGGAAATTAAAAAAAAATCATTTTTATGTTTAGGGGCAAAATTGTATTTTCAAGCAATAGTCATGATTTTATATGGCCTACCAATCAAAGTACAAAATTATGCATGATTTATTATACCCTACCAAGCAATATTGAGATCTTGCATAATTTAATATTTATGTCCTACCAAGCAACATAAAATATATCAAACCATACTAAATTAATACAATCTCACCCTCAATATTACCCCCTACCAATCAGACCCTTATAAAAATAAATATTTATCCTTATAATAATACATGTAAAATATTAAAAATTGTGTTATCATATTAAAATAAATGTGTTACTATATGTAAATTTTCTGTGGAACCAAAAATACATTAAACTCATTTTAAAATTCATGAATTAAAAATCCATGGATTGAAATTTAAAGGAAGAAATTATAAATTTGTTAATTTCATCCAAACAAACGATATAATTAAATTAACAATGAATTTTCCCGTCAAAAAAAAAAAAATTAACAATGAATTTATAAATAAATTAATAGGTCAAAATCCGTCCGTGCAAATGCAACATGAAAATACTAAATAATTATATTATATTAAAACTTATCTATATATATAATAAATACTAAACTTATCTATATATATTTATCCGCAAAATTTGCGGGAATAAAAGAAAAATTATATATATAATAAATAATTATATTTATATTAAAACTTATCTATATAATCTTTATATATTATTAAATAAATTAAATATACATTTTTTTGCAAATTATCTATATAATCGGTATATATCACCAAATAAATTAAATATAGATTTTCTGCAAACTATCTCTATAATTTGTATATATCACTAAATAAATTAATTAATATGATATATCTATATAACCTTATAAAACTAAACTTAAGAAACCTTATGTGGCAAAATCATATTCTTCTATTTCAAAATCTCTCTCCTCTCATTCATTTAAGTTTTAAAAATTGATCTCAATCATCGATTTTATAAGTTTTAATCTCAATCATCCATCTACTTACATATTAGTTTATAAATATTTAATACCTCTCATTTATTTCTCATCACAAACCTTAATATATTTTTTCTCTCCTTTTCTAGCCAATTTTCCATTCTATCTTTCTAACTTCTTTCATTTATTTTTTTGTTTATCATAAAAACCCTAAATTCTTTCTCACTCATTCTCTAATCAATTTTCTCATTCATCTTTCTAATATATTTTTTTTTGTTTATTTATGATTTAATATGTTTCATATGTTTCTAACGTGCTAATCTATTTATTTTTTTATTATTTTTGTAGATTCATATTTCAAAAATTATGATAGGTAATTTTTCATATGCTTTAATGTCTTTTTTTTTTTCATATTCATATTTATGATGATGATTTGATCATCGATTATTAGCAAATTTATTTTTTTATTATTTTTTGATTCATATTTCAAAAATTATGATAGGTATTTTTCATATGCTTTAATGTCATTTTTATTTTCATATTCATATTTACGATGATGATTCAATCATCCGATTATTAGCAAGTAATTGAGTGTTTTTCTTTAGATTTGCAGATTACGAACACTATATTTCTTCTTCTTCTTCTTCTTCTTCTTCTTCTTCTTCTTCTTCTTCTTCTTCTTCTTCTCCCTTTCTTTCTTTTACGTAGTAATCTAATTCTGTTTTTTTTCTGATTATAGATGATTGTTTTGCACATATTTATCATGAATCATATGATGAATCAAAATTCTCATCTTTATCTGTATTCTTCCTCTATATTTATATCCTTATGAAGCTAAAGTTTAGAAAGTTAGATGTGGCAAAGCCACATTATTCTATTTCAAAATTCATCTCCTCATTTAATTAAGTTCTAAAATTTGATCTCAACCATGAATAAATCGAATTCGAATCATAAAATAAGAAAAAAAAATTACAAAAAATTGTGCCTTTCGTAAGATACGATATTTAAAAAGAAAAAAATTTAACTTAATATTTATACATTGCACTTTATTTTTGTAAGATACTATATTTAATTAAGTTATAATTACTAAATTTATGATGTAACAAGCATAATATAATAGAATACAAATGAAATTAATGACACTAATTAATATTATTGTGAATTATAATAGAATTATATTAATTAATGCTCTTAATGCTATTTTTATGATTGTATATTGTTTAAAAAGAATAAGAGAAGAAATAGAAGATTTGTTGAGATTATCATGTAGTGATAAATAACAAGTCGGCGTGGGTTTTGAAAGTTTGAAATTTTGAAGATGTCACCCAACTATTTTTGAGATATTTGGGGCTCAATTTTTAGTTAAAATACGGTAAAATAATATATATATATATTTATATATATATATATGTATCCTCTTAAAAAATATCGCATACTATATATATGTATTTTTATTTTAATTTTTTAAAAAATAATAATGATAATTTAGATATTTTATAACTATGGAGATTGAATTTCACAGGTGTTGCAAGTTCACAAAATTTGGATATTTTAAATATTTAGGATGATTATTAGGACTATTCAAAGAGCATACAAAACTTAAGATATATTTATTTTATATATGTCACAAATATTTATTTATATTTATTGTGACTATTTAATAAATATATATTTATATATATCCTTATGATTTTAGTTTATATGTAATTTTATTTAAAATTATATTATTAATTGTTCCAATATTTCTCTTTCATCTAATTGACAATTTCCTACTCCTAATGTGTTTTAATATAAAATCTCCTTTTTCAATTTCTAATTTTCTCATAATCTTGAATTTTTTAAATTTTAAATTAATTTTTTAGAAATTGATTACAATTTAAACACAAATATATAGTCCTTCAATCTCAAAATCTCTCTAATATTATTTATTTTATTTAAAAATTTACATTGAATACATCAAAGATACACCATAAATTAAACATATACAATTAATCTAACTATTGATCTTTACTATTAATAAAGTCACAAATTTTTAAAATTTAAATTACCGATTAAAAATAGAATAAGATATATATGATTTCTTTTCCATGGATCAAATAAGATATGTGCAAAAATAAGATTTGTTTTCTACTAATCTCATCTAATCAATTTATTTTTATGGATCTTTTTTTTTCTTACTCAATATCTCCTACTTCTAAAGTGACTAATATAATATCTCCTATTTAAATTTTTAATTTTGAATTTTTAAAATTTTAAATTATTTTTTAGAAATTGATTACCGCTCCATTCTCAATATGTATAATTGATTTATTGCGCGAAGTAATCATAATCTCCTACTTCTAACGTGACTAATATAATATCTCCTATTTAAAATTTTGAATTTTTTAAATTTTAAATTAATTTTTTCATAATTAATATCTCCTATCATAATTGAATTTTTTTCATAATCTTAAATTTTTAAAAAAAAGAAACAACATCAAAAATATTATTGACCTGCAACATAAAAAAAAATACATACAACATAAAAAAAAAAGAAGAAGAAGAAATACACACAACAAAAAAATATATGAATGACAATGTAAACACAACATCAAAGAAAGAAAATTGATTAATATTATTGACTCGCAAAACAAATTGTTAGAAAAAATATAAACAATCTAAAAACACATATTATAAGAAAAAATGGAGGAAATGAGATGGATTAATATTGGTGACCTGCAAAAAGAATGGTTAGAGAAGAGAGCAAAACAAATGGCTAGAGAAGAGAGAGGGCAAAAATTATATTTTGTGAAACAAATAGAATGATAGATGATAGGTATTTATAAACAAATATAAATTAGATGGACGGTTGAGATTAGATTTTAAAATTGAATGGTATAGATCATACCCGTAAATCAAGAAAAATGAGGAGTGAATGAGAGAGGAGGAAAATTGAAATGAAATGTTGTGATTAAAAGTTATCAAATATATAATGCATGATTTGAATGACACATAGAATTTAGATTCTTATAAATATAGATAGGTAGGATATATAATTAGGATATTTAGTCCCGCAAAATTAGCGGGATGAAATAAAAATTATATGTATAATAAAATATTAAATTTAAACTTTTTTTATTGTTGTTTAAATATTTTTATAAATTTAAGTATGCAAAAGATGAAATTAAATATTTAGTACTTGATAATTTAATAAAACACTAATGGATCGACAAATTTATATACTTGTAGTGTGTTGTCCTCGGCATCCAAAAATAATATGTTCTCCTTAATTAACCCATTAGTGTAGTAGGAAAAGTAAGGGATCAAACCCGTAGGAAATAATTTAATTTAATTAATTAAAATTGTGGACAAAAATAATAAAATTGGGGGAGGTTGGTTTGTCTTATTTAACACTATAATGAAAACTCATGCAAATTATTAAATTGCAAACTTTGTCACGATAAAATTAGTAACCAATGAGATGAACAATCTAATACTCGTAGAAAGATTTTCTTTCTAATTAATTAGTAATTAGTAATAATAAATATCTATGTTCTATCTCGAATATCGCCCCTAAACCCGGTGATACGATCAAACTAGTTCGGATTATTTCTCAAGTTTAATTAATTAGTGAGTATGATCCCTAATTAATTTATCCTATGAATAACCCCAAAATATTATTTATGATTCAATACATACAATGCATTAACGAGCTAAAATAATACGACAAACTAGACTATGGAAACAAAACGCGTTTGATTCATACAATTTAGACCTTATTATTCTTAGAGATACAAACTTTATTGCTACTATGATCACAAAATTATACAATTACGGATTATAATTCGCAATCTAGCTAGCTACAGATAATTATCAAACATGCAAGTTGATCGACTCACACAATTATTAAATTAAACTATGCATAGCACGTAAATAAATAACGAGAAAAATGAGAATAGTTAGAGATACATTACTACTCAATTGAATCATTCTGGGTTGTGGCATCTAGAAAATAATTTAGCCTCTTAACCAGTTCATAAATTATAATCCAAAACGTATATATAAAAATTACAAGTTCTTCAAAAGTCCACTAGAAGATGATGAATTCTGCGCACTTTTCTTTTCTTCCTCCAAAGTGTTGACTTCCTCCTATGGTAAGGATCATCTTTGTCTCATGATTGTCGCCCCATAATTGTAATGGGGAGGGAAATCCTCTACTGCAGTTAGGAGACCCTTAATGCTTGCTTCCAAAGATGGTATAGTGTCATTTAACTCATTTCGTGGGCTTTCAAAAATCTTCAAATTCTATTTAAATTAAGTAAATATATATATATATATATATATATATATATCATAGTAATGGAGACTAAAATATTTTATAAGTGGAAATATAAATATGTAGTCAATTATTAATCATAAAATGACCAATTTAAATACATAATTTAAGCACAAATTCTCATTTATCAAATCTCCCACCTCCCCACACTAGAGCTCTTGTTTGTCCTCAAGCAGATACTACACAACGGCTCAAGCAGAGATATATAGTTGGAGCACTCTTCTATTTTTCTTGCTACTGAGTCCTGAGCTAAACTCACAAATCACATGCCTATCAAAGTGATCAACAACTCTTATTCACAATCAATCATAGAGTTTCATCAATCTTTAGCTACTCATATCTCAACTCCCCAACAACTCATTCTCAAATAATTTTGATTTGGTCTTCTTTCAAAGTTTTATACGAGTAGTGTCTCTCTTCTTTATTTATTGTTTTTGAGATTTTCAAACAAGGGCTCGTAGCTCGCACTACATTTCGAGGATTAGTTATTTTTGTGTTAATTTTTTTCTTTTCTCTTTTTTTTTTTCATTTATGTTTTTTTTTACACTCGAGCTCCCAAAAATAGGCAGCCATATCGGCCCTTGTTATTTTTTTCAATTTATCTTTAACTAAACTCCCCATTTTTTTGTTTTTTTTTCCTCCAATCCTCAAAGGTTAATTGTTTTCAACTAAAGGCGCGACTCAAGCTTTACCTTTCTTAAAAACCAAAACAAACTACCAAGAACAAGTAATCAAGTTGCTATTTCAAAGCCTAATAGCTAACAATCGACTCAACTCTGTGATCAAAACACGAATTCAAGTTCAATCATCAATCAAAGCATGTAAATCATGTTTTCAAAGCATATTTAACAGAAAAAACAACAACTAGTTAAACGATCAAGTGTCCAACTATCACGCTTGTGCTCCACAAACGCACGCCAAAATACCCAATACATAACAACAATACCACTACATAGCAACTAGACACAAGAAACTAAAAGATTAACGAAATAACACAGATCAAACAACCCCTCCCCAACACTATAATAGGTGCTAGTCCACACAGCACAAAAGTACAAATAATAGTCATGCACCATAAGAAAATACAATATAAGTGGAGCGGGGTTACCAAGTGCTAATCGGTGGGAGGATGTTGTTGTTAATTGCAGAGGGTCCAACTCCTTAATTTCAAACTTTTGTGAGTGCGGTAATATGAATGCGAAAGTAAAATAGGAACTAGAACAAATTAAACTCACAATTAAAATAGAACTACGTAAAATTAAAATGAGCAACATTAAAATTAAATATTGAGTATTGTCGTTGACTCGACATAAGAAGTTTATTTCAACTAATTTTGCTCAAGTATGTATACTTCAAGTGCTTAGAAGGTGGCATCAATTCAAGCTTTGGGGCCTGCGAAAATGGAAGAATTTTTGGGTAAGAATTTGACAATTTTACTAATGAAACTTGATACATGTTTTTCATCTCGGTGGCTTCCTTATCCCCTCCTTGCAGATTTTGCTTGAATTTGTCCTCCAATTTATTCCTGCAATCAAGTTCAAAATTTTTACGAACAAGCGGCTCAATAATACTCAAAACACAAAGAGAGTCGATTCATTAAGATATTTCATAGCATCAAATATATTTAATTGGATAATCACTCCATCAAATTCCATAGTGAGAGTTCCCTCACATACATCTATTTTTGTTTTGGAGGTATTCAAGAATGGTCTACCTAACAAAATAGGTGTGAAATTTCCAAAGTTACCCTCCATATTTAACACGTAAAAATCAACGAGAAAAATTAAATGGTTTACCCGCACGAGGACATAACAACTCCAATTTGGGTATGAGTGGCTTCTATACGCAATTGGATAACCACTTCGCTTGTCTTCAATACCCCAATACCTAGCTGCTCATAGACGGACCAAGACATGACATTAATAGAGGCCCCAAGGTCTTGCATGGCTTGCTCAAACATGTGATCCCCTATCATGCAAGGATTACAAACATGCGAGAATCATTTCTTTTGGTAGACAACTTTTACGAAAAACAAGCAGAGACGGTTTCTCCTATAATAACTCTTTCATCATTAGTCAACTTCCGCTTGTTTGTACACAATTCCTTTAAAAACTTGGCATATCTCGAATTTGCTTAATCGCCTCCATTAAAGGTATGTTAAGCTCAACCTTCGAAACACCTCAAGTATTTGTTGATCCTTGATGTCTTTTTAGTTTACTTCAACCTGGATGAAATTAAATGTAATGCATTTGTATCAATAGGAATCAAATCACGAGATTGTACCTTCATTTTCGTTTCAAGTGCACCGGTACAATCTGCATCCAGTTTTCTTGGAACGGCTTCCTCGGCCTCAACCTATTCACTCGGTACCGCAGAAAGCCCTCCTCGTCATCCCCAATCTGATTCTCACCTTTCTCTTGACGTTTAGGTGGCGAATTTGCTCCAATTGCTTACCACTCTGCAAGGTGATGACACTCACATTCCTAGGATTGGTCTCGTTTGAGAGGGTAGCTTGCCACTATTTTGTGCTTGCATTTGGCGAGGGTAGTCGCAATTTAGCTCATTTGTGACTCCAAATTCGTTTGCCCACACTCCAAAGTTCAACTGCGCTTGATTCTAGAGTTCGTATTGCTACTTGGGTGTCTTGCTGGAATTTTATGGTGTTGGATGTCAATGCGATCATATCCTCCAAAGAAGGTGCGAGAATCTTTCGCCCATGTGTTGCCCAGAGCTCTCAGCACCTCTACCATTCCCTCTAAATAATTGAAATTTATGGTCTTGATATTGTGATTAAAGTTTTGCAAATATTTATCACCATTCATTCTATAACTCATATATCTGAATCTTTTATGTTTATATGTTTCAGGTTTTTTTCTTTTGTTTATTTCATATTTATATGTTTTTATTTTTGCAACTTAAAGCTTTGCTGGTATTAATGAAGATATTCATTAATCACTCATCGATCTATAATCTCTTCATATAATTTCAACTTTACATAATTTTTTGTTATTTATTTTTTTGTTCACTTTTGATTTCATTCATGTTTATATGTATAGATTTTTGGCAGATTAAAGCATTATAGGTATTAATGGAGATTCATTAATCACTCATCTCATTGATCTATAATCTCTTCGTCTTAATTTTCATAATTCTTGTTTATTTATTTCTTGATTCATATTTGATTTTATGTTTATATGTTTAGGTTTTGACAAATTAAAGCTTTGCAGGTATTAATGGAGATTGATTTATCACTTATCGATTTGTAATCTCATTTATTCGTCTCAACATTTATAATTTTTCAATTTTTCATTTTTTTCTACAGATTTGAAATAAACGAACTAATGCATATGGAAGAAAATTAATTGAACAATTTTTGAGCCAATGAATTCTTCAAAAGATTATGATCCAAATTTAATTTTAGTTTGTTTATATCAATATAATCGACTTTTCGAATGTATCATTAGAATATCATTAATATATTTGTTTGATTTTTTATATGATTATTTAATGTATATATAGATTGGATCTGTAAGATCACTTATTGTTTCGATTTATTCCTTACTCGTAGTATAGACCCCACGAATTTCATGAGATAAATAAAAATATATAAATTAAATAATAAAAACTATATTTTTTTATTGTTTAAATATTTTTATAGATAAAGGCTTTCATAATACATGATATACTTAAACTGAAATGATGAAAAAACAAAATATGATTAGACTTCAGAATGAAATATAGATGAGAATGAAAAACATAATCTGACGGTAAAATAATTTTAGGGTTTACATTGAAAATGAAAAGAGGAAAAATAAAATTTATAGAGAGAACTAATGAAGTGGACGATTGAGTTTAAAAGGTAAATATAGATGAATGAGATGAAATCTTAAAATTGAAATGAATAAGAATAGATAAGTTTTGAAATAGGAGAATATAACTTGGTTTGTCATATAAAATTCCTTAGGTTTGGCTTTATAGAATTACTAGTGTATGACTCGCGAATTTCACGTGTTTGAAATAAAATCATATTTAACAATTTTATGTTTTACTTTTACATATTTACAATACATAATAAATAAAAAAAGATTGAAATAAAAATAAATTGATCGGATCTTGAACTGAGACAAAAATAAAAAATTGGATCTTAAATTGAGAAGAAAAAAAAACTAGACCCTACTTTGAGACACTTAAAAATTCAAGACCTAAATTGAGACTCAACTTAAAAATTGAGCACTAATATAAAATTATAAATTATACAAACCAATTTCATATGACATAAAATACACACAATATAATCACATTACCATAGTTAATAAAAGCTGCTAAGATAAAGTGTTTGAAATATTATTGTAGATAAATTTGGTATTTCTGTTTTCCAAATAAAGCTATGAAGGTTTTCTTATTCATAATTAATTTCTGAAAACACTGGGAAAAGGTAATAGCGACAATTTATTGTTATCGGAGATAACGTTACAATTAAAATATAATTCAACAAAACTAAAATATTTTTTATTTCGAACAATTAATTCACTACGTGACAAGCGATTGGTGGTACACTAATAAAACATATTATATTTCCTATGTCCCAAATCGGTTTACACTTTCTTTTTCGTCTATTTCATATCAAATTTCACACCCAAAAAGAAAACACTTTTCATAACCCATACTCTTAAAAGTTCCACTTATTTCACACAATGTCATCTATAAATATATAATACACCAATTGGTTTCCATATTGAGAATTGGAGGAAACATTTAGGACCGTTGATTGTACCGTTGATCGTAATGTGTTGATTTGATCTTGGCTCTACATTGTAATTTAGGAAGTTCTTTTTTTATATATAAATATAATTGTAATGTGTAATACAATTAATTAAATGCTATCAATCTTATTATCTAATGCTATCATCATCATATAATAACCGTCACTCTTATTAATGTTGTCAATTAAATTAATGTTATCATCATCATCATCATATATAATAATACACAAGTAATCCCTCATTATCCGACACTCTTATTAATGCTATCAATCTTATTAAGGCTATCATCATATAATAATTTAGAAAGTTTTTATTAGAATTTTAATAACCATCTAATTTAATAAAAAAAAATTATCTATGGATTTCATTAATCAATCAACTAATTCCTTGATTGTTGCAATTAATTGATTGATTGGTACAACTTTATTCCTATATAATGTCTTCTTTTTCATCCACCATTGATGCACACAACCTAACTTTAAATTATTTAGTACGCATTATCAACATATTATATGCGTCTATCCTTTGAACTGATAAGTTTACGGTGGCCATAAGAATGTCTTAGGTGCGAGAGGTGAGAGAATTTAGGTTCTTCAATTTCATGTTTGCAAGCTAATTTTTTTTTTTTTTTTTTTTTTTTTACAGAATGACATAAATTTGGATCAAAGTTAGTATTAGTGTTAAGTATAGATAAGAAATGTGTAAAATAATGTAATGTTACGAATCAATTTTTATTGATAAATGTATATTTTATTGAAAAATATTGCATTGTAATCGATTTAATGTAAACAAATTTAATTTTTTATTTATACCAATTATTTAGTACGCATTATCAACATATTATATTATATGTGTTTCCATGAAAATCAAAAAAATTATATTGATTAACACTCACTAAACAATATTAATCATCGTGCGAAGCACGATTATGGGCTACAACTAGTTACTTTTTCTTATACAATTAACTCACATCACACTAATTAATTATCTAATCAACCAAAATCAATTAAAATACACTAATTAAATAAACTCAATCCGTATAAATGCATAGGCCATATAAAATACATTGAAATCGTATAAAATACATATTTGATAAAAAATACATCCAGCCCAAAAACAATACATTCAGCCCAAATACAATACACAACCCATACAAATTTAATTCACAAAATTAAAAATACATTCAGCCCAAATACAATATTCGGCCCATAAATGCGGTATAAAAATACACAACCCTAACCCTAATCGGTACTCTCATTGCTCTCTCTCTTATTTGCCTCTCTTCTCTCTAGAAACTTCGTACTCTGCCTCCGATCGCCACCCTTCGTCTCTCTCCGATCACCACCCTCCTCTCGATCTCCTCGGATCGCTAGCCTCCGATCTCCCTTAGATCGCCACCCTCCGATCGATATCCTCCGCCTCCACCGTCTCCGATCAAAATACACGGCCCAAATACACACTCAACCCGATGGATTTCACTTCGTGGCACTATCGGGTAATTTTATCTACGATCTCGTAATTTCACATATTCACTCTCTTGATAATTTTATCTCCGATCTGTAGTTTCGCATATTCATTCCCTTGATGATTTACTCCCTTTGATCTAATGATTGATGATTCTTGCCTTTTTGAGGATACTCCCGATTTCGATCTCGACGGGCCGTTGTTCCCCCGATCTGTAATTTCAACTTTGACATTGCGGTATTTATTCAAGGTTGAATTTGACTTATTTTGTTTTAGTTTTATCTCGTAAAATTCGGCAACAAAATTGGGGGAGGAGGGAATGCTAATTACAATTAGCGTAAAGTAGATTTGTCTACTTTACCCCTTCCCTTTGCCCCTCCTCAACCACCAAAAGTGGCTTTTCTTAAAATATGTGCTCGGATCGTAGTTAAAATTGATGCGGGACGGATGTAGTATTTTTATGTGTAATATTTTTAATGGCAAAGTATATTTTAAATCAATTTCATCGTGGATTTATTTGCATTTGTGTGTATTTTTAACGGTATTAATTGTTTCATTAAAAGATATTAATTTGATAATCATATACTATAATAAAAACAATTAATATCGTTTTGAGTTACATGATAAAATTTGTTTACATGAAACTTATGTTTACACACATGCATACATACAACATACACATATATAATAATTAATATACCTAATATATATATTCAAATGTTGAATTTATTAAATATATAATGAAATTCTATAAAATTTTAGGTGGGCCCAGTGCTCCCTGGCACACATCTGGCTCCGTCTCTGTATATATACATGCATATATATATATATAATAATAAATGAAATTACGATAAAAAGATTGTGGCATATATTTTCCATCGGCAAAGATCGATAATAGCTGCAATTATTGTTATCGTACATAACGTAACAACTAAAATATAATTCAACAAAACTAAATATTTTTATGTAGAACAATTAATTTCACTACGCCACAAGTGGTTGATGGTACACTAATAAAACATATTATATTTTTATGTGTAACATTTTTTAATGGCAAGACTACTTTGAATCGGTATCTTCGTAATTTTTTTATTTAGTATATTTTTAATAATATTAGTTATTTTATTAAAATATATTAGTTTGACAAGAATACAAAGATAATAAAAACAACTAATAACATTTTGAGTTGCATGATAAAATTGATTTACAAGAGAATTATTTTTTACACATATGCATACATACAATATATATATATATAATAAATAATATACTTAATATACGTATTCAAATGTAGAATCTATTAAATTATATTTTTCTATAAATACTAGTGACCAGATTTTTGAAAACGACAAAATACTCGTATGAAATTTCTTCTTGTTTAAGGATCCGTAATATTATAGTCAAATTGAAAATTTTGCCGGCCCTAATCGGATCGGTCTAGATCAAGTTTCTTCTTTTAAAAAAATGCTCCCAAATTGTGTAACTCTAAGTGCAAATATGTGTTGATATAAGGACACATATGTATTATTATAAAGATAAATAATGCATATGTGTCCTTACATAAATAAATTTTAAACACATGTAAAATATTAAAAAAATTGTGTTACCATTTAAAAAAATATGTTACTATAAGTAAACTTTTTGTGGAACAAAAAATAAATTAAACTCATTTTAAAATCCATGAATTTATCCATAGATGAAATTTTAAAAGAAGAATTTATAAATTTTTTAATTTCATATTTCATCCATACAATAGGTTTAACAATAAATTAATAGGTCAAAATCCGTCCGTCCATTTATTAAAAAAAAAAAAAAAAAATCCGTCCGTCCAAATGTAACCTTTAAATACCAAATACTTTTTTTTTTATATATATATATACGTACATATATTATGTTTATAAATATATATAGCGGGAATTTAAATATGGAGGAGTTTATTTATCTGGAAGGTAACCTTTGCTATACCTACGCTATAGGTCTATATTTTCCCCAAAACTCAGAACAATTCTCCATCTTCCCTCTGATTTTTTTCTGGGAAATTGGATTTCGCTACCCCGAAATTATTACGCCTCGTTTCTTGCATTAGTGGAATTCGCAGTTAATCAGGTAGGGGTCTTGAGCTTTTGATTTAACCCCATGGTTTAAGGGTTTTTGGTTTTGATTTTTGGCAATTTCTTTCTCTGTGGAATGCTGATTTTGTTTGCTGGGAAATTTCGATAAAAATCAAATGAAGGGTCATATCTTGCAGTAGGGGATGAATTTAGGTTTTATTTTTCCATATTTGAGAATACCCAGAAACCTTTTGTTTTTTGGTGATTTTATTCATACTGGTGTGCTCCACCCAGAGTGGTGGTGTTAATCTGTTCTGTTTTGTTTGTTAAATACGAATCGAGGTAGATGTTTTTTTTTTTTTTTGAGTCGTCACTCTTAATTATGACTTTTCATTTTATATGCAAGAAATTCTCAGGAAATTGGTAATTGGAACATGGGATTTGCTATTTACTTATTTGCAGTTTTAGAGTATTCTCTTTATGGCAATGGTGTTTCTTTCAAAAGATTGTAGATCTGAAATAGTTGGTTCCTGGGTATATGATAACTTCTACAGAACTTGCATATTTTTTTATGACTCACTATCTGTTCCAAGGACCAA
The DNA here is from genome assembly GCA_030762865.1 of Paraleonurus japonicus. Lineage (NCBI taxonomy): Eukaryota > Viridiplantae > Streptophyta > Magnoliopsida > Lamiales > Lamiaceae > Paraleonurus > Paraleonurus japonicus. Next base: position 34,399,882 of record CM061052.1, read on the forward strand.
CAAATTCGAGGGACCAATCTCATTGTTCACTAGCAGTACAAAGTTTGCATAATGGCGACTAGAAAAGCTAGCATTTTCCAGTTGTATATTTATAGTGTAACTAGGTTCAATATAGATATGTGGTTTTACATTGAAGAACATTGAGTTGATTTTTCCTTCTAAATAATTAATGTTTTGTTTCAAATTTTATAGATAATAAAAAAATTGGCAAATTGTTCAATTCAAAATTTATGTGTGCATTCTGTGTTGCAGATAATGCTGATGGATAAAGTCAATAGCCCAAGCAATTACAATTCCCAAGTAAGACACATGTTGGATTCCTTGTTATGTGGTTGCCTATTCTATTGTTAAGGCCAAAATTAACTTTGTTTTTCTTCCCTTTTTATTATGTCTTCCTAAAGAGTAGATAGTTAACTATGCAACCAATTAGATTAGTTTCAATGTTCAATCTTTGAGTAATAAAGAGGATTACCAAGGTTTGTAGTGACAGCATATTGATTGGAAAATGATATGTACTTGTGATATTTGATTGAGGGCTTATTTGATTGACGTTGATGAAGATTTATTGATTTCATGTACCTTAAGATATTTGATTAGTAGGCTTATGTGATTGATGTTACCATGCTGTCTTTCTTTTTTTTAATGTTGAAGGACTTGGATACAACTGAGATAATGGTGTCGATCCATTCGTGCTGGGATGAAGAGGGAGTTTGCCTTCATCATGAAGGCTCAGTCTGAAATGGGGAGCTTCCAACAGGTAGGAGAGTGACAAGGTCCCAGAGTGTTGCAAGTTCCAGCAGAGGTTCTGTGGTACCTGATAGAAAAGTTAGTAAGAAAATGAAGGGGTCTGATTCCAAGAAATTGAAAAAATATGAAAAAGAAAAGTTGGGAGGGAAGATGTAGGGGGTTGGGTTTTGTTGATGTTTTGGGTGGTGAGAATGGGTCAGACAGGGATGTAGTAGAGGTAGCATCTAATATAGAGGACTGTTCAAGAAGTTTAGATGCTGACTTAGCTGCTGTAGGGGAGAGTGAAGAAGAGAAAGTGAGGTCATGCTGTGTGGAAGAGGTAGCGTCTAATATAGAAGACTGTTCAAGAAGTTTAGATGCTGAATTAACTGTTGGAGGAGAATGAAGCAGAGAAAGTGGGGACTGGCTGTGGGGAAGGCGCTGCCCAGTCTCTATGCACAGTTTCACCAGTGACTCAGGTTGGAGGTGATGATAGAGTTTCAGATTTAGGGTGTGTAATTACTGAAGAGGGTTCAAGCATGGCATCAGAGAAGCATTTGAGAAGGTTTACGCGCTCTGCTCTGAAGCTGCAGGATGGGGACACAGAGTTAGCAGCGGAGGCAGGGCCAGTGGCAATTTCAGTGGAGACTTTGACCCCGAGTCCGTCAAAGTTGGAAATGAAAATGTCGAAGAAAATTGGGTTGAATAAAATTCCGGAAAATTAAGAGATCTCCTGGAAACGGGGTTGCTTGAGGGTCTACGTGTTCGCTACATTCATGGCTCAAAAGTAAGTATACTCAGAAATTGCTTTTGGTCTGTTGAACCTTTTTGATATGTGTTTGGTTGGTTTCTTTCATATGAACTTTTGCAGAGGAGGCGGCAGCCGGAATCTGAACTCCAGGGAGTTATTCAAGGAACTGGGATACTGTGTTCATGTAATGAATGCGGTGGTAGAGAGGTAAATGCTCTGAACATTATTAAAACCCTGTTGATTTTGATGATTCCTTCTACTTACTTTTGGTTATTGGTGTAGGTCATCACTCCAAATCTCTTTGAATCACATGCTCGTAGTGGCAACAAGCGTCCACCAGAATATATCTATCTGGAGAACGGAAAAAGTCTGAGGGATGTGTTAAATGCCTGCAAGACCAATATTTCGGAGTCTCTTGAATCTGTGATACAGAAAGCCATCGGTCGTTCAAATTATACAACTGCTTTCTGTCTCAATTGCAGAGGTGATGTTCATGCTTGTTTCTCTGATGTATCATAAGCTGCATATGCACTTGAATAGAATATTGAATATTCCTTTTCCTCCGTCTCTATCCTTATATGGCTTCAGAGATGATTCCTGAAGCTGGCTCTGGCAGAGCAATGCTGCTTTGTGATTCCTGTGTTCTGTCCAAGGAGTCTGGTGCTAGTCATACTCAGATCAGTGATGCCACCCATACTCAAATCAGTGAAACCGCCCACACTCAGATCAGTGAAACCACCCTTACTCAGATCATTGTAACCACCCATAGGTAATTAATTCATCTATGTTGACTATATGTATGTAATCATATTTAATTTAGCATTGGTAATTATGTATAATTGTATACGAACTTTGCATTCATCACTCATTCTGTAGCCAGTAACTTTAACATTAACTAAATTAATTTAAGTCTGTCATTGGAACTGGTACTAAACTTAGAATTAAAATGAAGAAATGTAGTGAAAAATCTTGAGAAAAACACAAAGGGGGTATTCTTTTTATTTATATGGTGTCAACTGTCAAGATCAAATCCTTACCAATATATGAACAGTGTTCTGATCTGCAATTGAGGAAAGAAATTTGTGACATCTCTGCTCTAGTTTCTTGCCACTTAATCATGTAGGCATACTTTTACGGTCTCTGTTTAATCGATGGACAAGTAAATATTCATGTACAATCAATTTAAAAGTTCTAGGAAGAGCAGAAAAGTGGTTGAAGTTTAATATGTCTGCCAAGGCCCATATGCATAACTTTATTAGAGCATCTCCAGTTATTTATCTGTGGGTCTACATGTAGTAAGCATGCCCTACTTTCTGTTGTTTACCTTCTAGTCATTTGTATTTGTTGAAATAGTCTCTTATGACGAACATTTCAGGGCCCCATTGGTTGTTTCATCGGCTCCCGTTTCCTCTAGTTATCAGCCTGAAATTACAGAAAGCGCTCAAACTTCTTCAAATGTTCACCAAATAAAACGTCAGGGGAAGCTCACACGCAAGTAAGTGTTTAAAATATGTGCTACGCAATCTGTCTATCAATTTAAAAATGCTGGTCATGTATGAGTGCAAATATTATTTTATAGCTGTTTGTATCATAAAGATGATTCTTGTGTTTCCATTTCGCAGGGATTTGAGGATGCATAAATCTGTCTTGGCTGAAGATCTGCTCCCTGATGGCACTGCTTTGCAATATGTTATGCATGGAAAGGTGAATGTGTATTATTATTATCAATCTTTTTCCCCTGCATTTTTTTGAATTCCCCAGAACTGGTTATGGGCACAGGGCACTGGAAAGGTAGTCCTTGGTTTCTGGAATTAATCTGACAAATTTTCTGTTGAAATGATTGTTGACTGTTTACAATCTATGTGCAGGTAAGGCTTGAGGGTGTTAAGAAAGACGGTGCTATCTATTGCTTCTGCTGCGAAGAAGTGGTATATTCATTTTATTTTATCTTATATGTAAAATCTAAATTCATTTACTTATTTAATAAATACCTAAAACTTACTTATCTCTGATACTGGCAATCATGCTGTGTTTCTGTAAAGGTGAGTCCCTCCCAGTTTGAGGCGCATGCTGGTTTTTCTTCTCGTCGAAAGCCGTAAGTATTTCATTTGACTTTCTTATTTTTATATTCTTATGGTACATTATTAATCATTACAGATGATCAATTAATAATTATACTTCTCTACAACATATGCATAGTATGTTTTTAACTTATGAAACTGAAGGATTTCTAGGTACTTTTTGTTGAGGCAAGGGGGCAAGTACAAAATGTTTGGTAACCACATGTTTTCTTTTATTTTTGCTAACTTGGGTCTGCTTGGCTTGTAGGTACATGAGTATATACACATCCAATGGCCTTTCCCTACATGAGCTCTCTCTTCGTGTATCCAAAACCCGTAAATCATCTCCAGAGGAAAATGATGATCTCTGTTCTATTTGTGAGGATGGAGGAGATTTGTTATGCTGTGAAAATTGTCCACGAGCTTTTCACAGTGGTGAGAATATACTGGCTCTTTAGCATTTTTCTGGGATATTTTATTCCTAGGAGTTTTCTGACTATATAATCATAAAATAACTTTCCGTTTGGAATTTTGTGCGTTCATGAAATACATAATTGAGGTTTCCTGTTACAAGAAACACTAAGAAATTTTTGTAGTAGAACTCAGTGAGTCATTCTTTTGGCTCATCCTTGCTTCTACTATCTCATTTCCAGTGTTGGATGGATTAATTTTTATTGTTGTTGACATCTATGATTTATGTCCAATAACTTACCTTTTGTGCTTACTCTTGTAAATGCCATTTCTAATTTACTTTGTTCTTTAGCAGTTTCCCTTTCCCACTTCTTATATGGCTACTTTGGTCTTGGTAACTGTTGCAGAATGTGTTGGTCTCTCGAGTATTCCTAAAGGAACATGGTATTGCAAGTACTGCCGGAACATGTTTGAAAAGGAAAAGTTTGAAGAGAACAACGTAAATGCAATTGCTGCTGGAAGAGTCCCTGGGTCCGATCCCTTGGAAGAGATAACACGAAGATGCATTCGTATTATCGGAAATTTTGAAACAAATGCTGTGGGTGGATGCGTCATTTGCAGGTCATCTATCTGCTTTCCTGTTGATATTTGTACTGTTTCTGTGTTTGGTATTTAATTCAAACCTTATGTGCTGTCTTAATGGAATTTTACGCCTATATATCTAATTATTCCCCAAACTTAAATTCATTTATCAATCTCCAGGAAAGAACGCATTTTAGATTTTTAGTTTCATTCTAGTGCTGCATATTCATAATCAAGGATCAAATATTGTGTTTGGATTGTGGGATTTGATATGCAAGGATTTGCAATGAATGAATTTCAAATCCATTCAAATTAGTCTGGATTCCAAATCCATATCAATGCAAACTACAACAAATATATTTGCTACTATGGATTTCAAATTCGTCCTCAAATCCTTCCATCCAAAAACAAAACTTATCGTTATGTATGTTTAATGATATATATATATACACACACACACACACACACACATATATATATATATATATATATGTATATATATATTTTGTGGTACTGTGTTGATGTATTGTTCTTGCAGGCGTCAAGATTTCAGCAGGTCAGGATTTAATGACCATACAGTTATAATCTGCGATCAGGTAGTAATTTGTATTGAAATAGGTGGAGTCAGGTTGAAATGCTTGCTGATTCTGATGTCTGTAACATGATAAATTGTGTCTGTTATTGTAGTGTGAGAAGGAATATCATGTCAAATGTCTAAAGGAGCAAAATATTGACGATTTGAAGGTTTGTACTATATATGTGCCAGTTTGCAATATTTCTTAAAGCACTCAAGGCCTTACAAATAAGTGGTACCATTAAACTGCAGGCATTGCCCGAATCTGAATGGTTCTGCAGCAAACAATGCAGCAATGTACATTCTACCCTTGAGAAGCTGGTTGGCGATGGTGAGCTGAAGCTTCCAGAAGCTGTTTTGAACATTCTGGAGAAGAAAGGTGATGGGCAAGGCTCAGAGCCGTCTCCTAACCTTGATATAAGATGGAGGTTGCTCAGAGGAAAAGATGCTTCAGAGGATACCAGGCAGTGGCTTTCTGGTGCTGTCTCTATTTTTCATGTGAGTGCCTCCTGAAACTGTTTTGCTTTAATCATTCAATATGTTCTCCTTTGAAATCTTTATAGTGCTAGTTTGCCTCATTATTTGATGTATCATTTTATTGATCTGATTTGTGAGAAGTGTAATGATTATACATTGAGTAAACTATTTTTCCCTGCACAAAATGACCTCCTTAATTTATCCTGCCAAGTGATGCCATTCTCCTTTTCGGTGGTTGGTAATTTTTCATAGTCCGTTTTCATAATAAATGTGTTATATGTTTTATGGCGGAATGATAATTTGATTACCTAAAAATAACCCCAAATTAAATTTCATTTTGGGCCCGACTATTAACACCCACAAAATGACTATATATACCCACTTTATAGTTGTGTTTGATTGTACAAATAGCTGAAAGATATGGTACATATGGGTGTGTAAAATCATTCAAAAAAGATTGTATTACCTTGGTTATACTATTTTACCTCTTATTGCACTTAGCATCACTGCCTGCCTGATTATAGAGAATTGCTATCGTATACATTGTTTTTTTCTTTTAGGCGTTTTCTGTAAACCCCATAAAAAATTTCTTTTGCTTTTTCTGTTCCATTCAGAATTTAATTTGCAGTATTTTCTTGCTACTTTATTTGATGAATAATTCCTTTCTTATGACGGTACTCTCCAAGCATATTAATATCTAAGAGTTGATCACTTGACCAATTTTTTCAGGACCGATTCGATCCTATTGCTGATGCCCGCACCAGCCGTCTTGACCTTATTCCGGCAATGGTTTATGGGTAATAATTCTGTCTTTCTCACATGTCTAGTCTGTATCTCTCTTGTGTTTGATTGGATGTATTACCTACCATTGCTCATGATCTGCAGGAGAAAATTCAAGGATCAAGAATTTTATGGCATGTATTGTGCCATATTGATGGTCAAGTAAGAAATAGTTTTCACTTTATACATGATTTTTATTTTCTTTATGAAATTCGGCCTTTCATACACTCTGTTATTTCTACAGCTCGGTAGTAGTGTCTGCTGCTATTGTACGAGTTTTCGGAGAGGAGATTGCTGAGCTTCCCTAGTGGCAACAAAGAGTGATTGCCAGGGAAAGGTAGGTTTACTCAACTGGGCTCTAATAGAAACCTTTATCTAATTACAGAAAAACAAAACTGTTGAAGCTTTGTTTACTTGCCAATATCCCTTCAACAGTATTACACAACCCCTCACGGTTTGTATTTTCTTACCAACACCCCTCCTCAATTGGTGCAATTTTTCTTTCTATTGTAATTTGGCTACGCAGTGAGGGTATTTTTGTAACTATCCCAAATTGATTTAGGATACTACGGTGATGTTTGTTTTGGGTTTTAAAAACCAGGTTTTGGATTCACAAATTTAAATCAGTTTCTATTTTGGCATTTTGGAATCCAATTTTAGAAATCACCACTACGATACCTGTAAACATACTACCACATTTTTCAATGAAAGCATTCTCTCTTCCTACCCTTTAATATATTTAAATCATAACCCACATTTTCCAATTTTCAATCATTACAATCACTCAACAATATAATAATATGTCATTTACCCTTACATATTGATTTGACATTAGGTTAAATCTCACTCTACTCCAAATCCCAAAACAAACACACCCCTTGTTGTTTCTCAGTATTTCGAAATCTCCTAGATTTCAAGAACCAGCTTTAAAAAAAAAAAAAAAAAAACCAATATCAACATCACCCTTAAGGTAGATTTTTCAAGTCCCACCCTGAATATTTATACATCATTAATTTTCAGGGATACTTTAATCACTCTTTGCCTGTATTGAGGACCTTTTACAATCTTTCAATGTTAAAAATCTGGTACTCCCGGCTGCTGATGAAGCCGAATCTCTCTGGAAAAACAGATTTGGGTTCCAGAAACTCGACCAGGAGCAGGTTGGTTGGTTATATATATTTTTCTTTGTGTATCTTCATTCTCAAGTCGACCTCTTACTACCTGTTCTGTCTGTGTGTAGTTGGATGAATACAGGAAGAATTATCAGATGATGATATTTGAAGGAACTTCAGTTCTGCATAAATCTTTGCTACAATCCTGAAAATATCTACCCCTTTTCGACTAGATTTTCTAGCTGTTTTTTGCTCATATTTTGCTTGCAAGATCACATCTTTATAGATGGATCAGTTTTGAAAAATCATGAAAGTTGAAATTCCTATGTACATAGGTATACACCCAAACTGTAGGCTCAATGTTTTTTTTTTGTAAGGATGAATGTGTAACTGAATTTAGAAGGGCCTGCAATTGCTCTTCTGTTAGCCTTTTTATTTTAATTAAAAAGTTACCATTTTCCTTTGCTGTTCATATCTTGGAGTTGTAATCAGTTTGACATGCTTGCAGTGAATGAGAAAAAGCAGGTTTTTTAGTTGTTCATTTGAAATGAAGTTGATTGAATTGTTCCTTAATTTTTGGAGTCAGCATTTTAGGGTGAGTAGTATTTATTGTTCGAAGCATTTAACTTGCAAAAATATTTGCTTTTCTTAATTGTTTTTGTTTTGTGCAATGTAATATGTCATATCTTGTAAGGCAAAAACTTGTATGAGATGGTCTCATATGAGATCGAGTCACTTTTTAATAAATTGTTATTACTTTTTAAAAAAGTGATACATATTACTATAAAAGTGATAACAATTTATGAAAAAATGATAACAATATATTAGAAAGTGATTCTGTCTCATGTCCGTCTTATGCGCGAGACGGTCCTCACACAAGAAGTACCCCATCTTGTTAGTATTTTTCCTCTTGAAAGCTGCCGAAGTAGCCACATTTTTATTTTACAATATTATTATCAAACCAATATCTTTTATAAAATAATTAATGAAAATGAATTCATTCAATAATAATATCACATCCATTCAATAGTATTATTATTAATATAAACTAATTTCCTATTATATTAATAGAGACTTGTTATTGTACAGTTGTTGACTTTATCGCCATTTTATTTATGTGTCACTTTAAAGAATTGATCTTAGTACGCATGGCAAGTATTGAAAAAAAAAAGGTGATGTGTTATCATACTAATTGCGTGAATTTCCCTTTCATAATTCTATTTTAGTAAGGACTGATTTCAAAATTTCAATTATGTAAAATAATTGTGCGCATAATAGATTGAAAAAAAAAAATTGAATGAAAATATTTTATGTAAAGTTCATACTTTTCGTTAAAAGAAGATTGAAGCATATTGTAACAGATTAATAAGCTGAAATCTCAATTACTAGCCAATTAGAACTACGCCAATTGATAATGTATTTATAAATTATGATCATTGATTAATATTTGGCCAATTGATGTGTGTATGTTTCAATTATGTCATATACTCATATTCTCCATTTTGAATTTTTTTATAAAATGTATGTAGTTCTTTATTTTATCATTAAAAATAGGATTTATGACTCTTAGATACCATATTCCAATTTTTATTACTAGTAGATACAACCCAAAAAAGAATACTAATAGATACAACTACACCTATCCAATTCCCCAATTTACCCTCACATTCCCCAATTTACACTTATATGTCTAACCTGCATATATTTCTTTCATTTCAATTTCCCCAATTTCTGATCTCCTCTCTCCCTCTCCAAAAACCCTAGCCACCAAAATTGCCGCCGCCCAAGTTCTGATGGTCTGCTGTTGCTCCAATCCACAACAGAGCTTTCAACCAAAGCAGGGTTTTCAACCAAAGCAAGGCTTTCAACGTAAATGAACCAAGGTACTTCCATCAATTATGATTAGATTTATTATTGTTTTAACTCCATAAATTAGCATTATTGAAGGTGAAGGAAATATTTGATGTTATTAGCTTGCTTTTAATTTTGGTTTGCTGCAGGTAATTTGTGGTGTTTGCTGTTCGCTATGGCTTCTACATCTGCTTGTCTATTTTGAAAACCATGCAGTTATTCACCTGCATCTTGTTTGGGGTGATTTTGGGTTCCGAGATTTCACGTTGACATAAAGGTCAGATCGGCGTCGCCCTAGGAAAAATATCAGATCGCCTCGCGACGGCGCGAGTAAATGGACGAGAGTGAGAGGCAGATAAATGAGGTCGGATGGTGGTCGCGACTCACAGCATGGAGGTAGACGGTGAAGACGATAGATGTGCGACGGTGGTGGCTGCGTCGCCGGCGATGGTTGGGTCGTGAGACGGGTGCAGATCTGGTGAACGCGTGTGGGTGCAGATCTGGATTTTCACTATTGAGATCCGAAGTCGGTGGTTTTTCACTGGATTTTAGATTTAAAAATCAGTGAGTTATGTTTGGTTTGTTTTCTTGATTCTCGTTTCTTATTTTTTCTTAATTTTTTTTTTTATGAAAATTGTCTGTATACAGTCTGGCAGAATTTCTACACATGTGCAGAATTATTGCACGTGTGCAATGAATTGATGATTTTATAATTACTCTATTTTTACATTTGATCGTCGAAGTTTGGTGATTTTCTACATTGGATTGATGGTTTCTACATTGGATCGGTTGTTTTTCCTTTCTTCAGCATTATTGCACAAGTGCAGCATTATTGCACATATGTAAAATAATTGAATCTGTAAAATAATTTTTCTGGTTGGGTATACACCAAAAAAATATATAAAAACCCAAAACTAGGAAGAAAGTTGCAGAAATATAAAAAAACTAAGAAATGTGCAGAAATAAATGGGCTTCTGTTCCTTCTACTAACAATGAAATTCCTAAGAAAGGAGACGAAATGATGGAATGAAAAATGATTCAGAATTACAAAAGCTTTCTCTTGGTAAAACTGCAAATGTCGTACAAAATGGCAGATGGGCCAGGAAAGTGGACAAAAATAAGGGTAAACTTGGAAGTACACATCAAATTGTTGTATCCCCAAGCAATTTACAAAAAAATTGTATCTTATAGTCATGGCACTTACAATATTGTACCTAATAGTCATCCACCCTTAAAAATATTGTAACTGTTATTTATTTGATTGTAATCAATATTCTGATAGTCAAACATTGTAAAGATCAGTGTTTAAGAAAACACGTATGCAATATAATTTGATTAGTTTCGTGATTGCCTTCATAATTTAAATATGTTGTGGATAAGAAATTGATTTTAATTTTTGTATATTTGATTTTAAAAAATCATGAACAGCACAAACAAAATGTCTATAATTAATCTGAATTATAATTTTTTAATCATCCCATATAGTAAGCAGATCTACACAGTAGAGTTATATATAAATTGTTATAGATTGCAGACTTGCAGTCTCTAGAGTAAAAAAGAGATTGAAAATTTTTGTGTCGCATTGTTCCGATTGGAGACTATGCAAGTATACAATAAATGTTGTTTACAAAAGAAGGTTTTTGATATTCGTAATTACAAGTATAATTTTTTAACACAAAATCTAAATTTGTTGATTAATTAGTTTTTTTAGAATTATCAAGTACTAAATATTTAATTTTATTTTTTATATTTGAATTACCATTTCAATTTAAATATATCGTGTTTTATAGATGATTTTGTTTATAAATATATATATGAACAACACAACAAAATTTAATCTAATTTTTATTATACATATAATTTTTCTTTCATCGATCCGCACAAATTTTGGAGGGTCTAAATATCTTAATACCATAATATTTTACATACACAAATAAGTTGATTTGTATGAATCTGATATTAATTTATAAATAAATATAATGATGTTATTAAATTAATAATCGTAAAAGACTCGTGGCTGAGTTCCTTTATAATCAGAGACATATTTTCATACTTCAAGATTAAAAACACACACTATACTTATAAATTTAATTGATAGATCCATCCAACTAAACTGTTTTGGTCCATCCGATTAATTGGGATTAAATTTTAAATGTTCCGATAATTTTGCACCTTTTTATTTAGTTTCATAACTATTTTTGGAGCGATTTAGTCTCACAACTAATTGAATTACTTAATTTTCACCCCATAACTATTTTTGAAATGATTTAATCCCATAACTAGTTAATTGAATTGCTCAATTTTCGTCCCATAACTATTTTTGGAGCGATTTAGTCCCATGACTACTTGAATTGTTCAATTTTAGTCCTATGGTTCGAAATAACCCAAAACAATGATGTTTCTCGGTGTGACCATCAAATTCCATTTTAAATTGAGGTTTCCTTGTGAGGCTTGTGTTTGACACTTGAAGGTGTGCGTACGTGTTTTGCGAAATGTTGTCACGAATGTTGGCACATTCGAAGAGCAACACAGACAAATAAATAATCGAAATGTACAAATGGAAGTCTTAAACACGTTGCAAGATGGATATCAAAATTTTCGTATAGACTATAAATAAGTCTATACTTTGCCAAACGGCGTATTATCACTAGTAATTGTTAAGTGATACAATCGGTGAAAACATAAGCTACACCGTGAATGGATCTACGTATATAGTGACTAGACAATATTCAATCTAACCTATCACTAATATAAATAAAGACCCAATGTTGAGTGAAATGTTGGAACATTCACCAACGAAAGTATCAGTATGAAACGAACAATAAACTCTATAATCTATGCCAATAGACTATGCTAGTATTTATAGAATTCGGACACTCTTATAGAATTCTGGACACTCTTAGTGCTTGAAGATAACTTCCACATCTCCCTTGAAAATAGGTAACTTCTATGTAACTTCCCCATGATCTTTATAACTTCTCTTGCTTGCCTCTTTCAACCGCATGACTTCGGTGAATCGCCGTAAGTCTTCAATCTGAAAGAACAAGTCAATGAACAAGACAAAACGTGGGTTAAGGGTTAGTGAAAGTGGAAGGACGAATCGATGTTGTGACCGAGAATGTTGGCACATTACGAGTAACACTCGTCATAACATCAACAATCTCCCCCAATTCGGCCTTTCTCCGGAACACACACGATGTTGCAACAAAATGCAGTAATGTGTACACAATAGAGATAAGTAAATAAATATCAAGTAAATGACATCTCATTACTTAGCCAAAACGAACATAAATAAAAACAATAAACACTTAACATCACAAGGACTTATACTATGAACAAAACATAGACTAAACAAAATCGAGCTAACATAAAATAATATAAAATTAGATCAATAAAACAAAGACAAAGTACTAGACTTAACAAAACTTAAATCAAAGCTTAACCAGAAAACACATTAATACAAAAATCGGAGCTTAAAGACAAAAACACTTAACCAAAAACAACATAACAAAAAATAAAATCGAACACGATATCACGAACTTAACTAAATACCAAAATACTATTAAGTTCATCAAAATAGCTAACACGTAATATAAGTTCGAAAAGACATAAACATAAAAACAGAAAAATAAATTGAGTCTTTACAAAAAATAGATAAAGCTTATAAATGAAGGTTTAGGAGAGGATTGGGTCATGTGAATAACGTTTGCATCTTCAATAGTCTCGTACGAACTCCCCTATCTTCAAGCTTCTCTATCTTCGAAAGCTCCCCCTTGCTTAATGTCCCCAATCATCCAAATCATCATACGGTACAATGAGATCTTCATCATCCCAATCATCGCATCTATCTTCTCAACATCTACGTCCATGTTCGAAATTTGCTGGGTCCATCATTGTTGTCTGGATTTGTGGGCACATTCTCCGGCGCATTCTGGGTTTCTGTTTGATCTCGATACCGGAGAAGCGCACTTGTTCCGGCTCGAGATATATCGACATCTGGTCCTCCTTCGGTTCCATCACCATTAGCATTTCCATCTTCAGCCCGTTCGGCGGTAACATCGGCAACATCCGCGGTGGAGCATCAACTTGAGCGGCAACATCGAGTCCTACTCCCTGTGACAGTAGAAAGTAGTGCTTCCCAGGACCTTTTTGTGCATTTCAAGGTTGCTCAGCGAGACATTTGGCATTCGTGATTGAATTTTCGGTCATAACAATCGATCTCGGATGAATTGCGGCTATAATTGCGGAGTGTTGGCAGCGTGTGTGCCAACATTTCTCGGCACATCGGGCTGGTTGATCGGTAGGAACTTGAGTTCGGGTGCATTAGGATCTCTGTAGGGCGAGATCAATCACACGTGGTCCAGTCCTTAGTACATGTGAGATCCCTAAACTCGAGCAAACGAACTTATTATATCCGAATTTTCCCTTTGAAACCCAAGAGCCGAAATCATCATAAAAATCGAGACTAGGATACGGCGGCAGTCCTTTACTTGACACCCTTCCGAATATGTCATCATATTGTCAAATATTGTCTTCCCAAGATTAAATCTTTGCAAGTGGCCAATTTTGTACATAAGTACGGCTTGTTGATAGTAAGGGTAGTGGTGTTGGATGATGGCACCCAATTGTACACAATTAGCTTGTGCAAGACACTATATAGACTTGTCAAAACCGAGGAATTCATTCTATACCTCCAAGCGGTAATCCTTCCCAAGTGATAACACTAATCACTTCATCCAGGTTATCAATAGGAGGATCTTCATCATCCCTAGTTCTAAGAAGACTGTTAATCTTAGCGGGAGTAACCTCAATCACCTTTCCCTAAATTTGACATTTCCATAATTCTTGGAATCGACCCTAGAAATACCGCCCTTTAAGTTTGCATAAAATTCATATACCCATTCAATCGGATAAGGAGTGGCAAATTGAAGTGCAAACACCAAAGATCTTTCTTCCGTATAACCAACCAAATTCATAGAAACAAAGTCATCCATTTTAATTATCCTTTCTCCAACAAACAGTCTAGTTCTTAAAGTCCTAAACTTATCACTATCCACACCATTATAGCTATCATCGAATCGGATGAAGTCATATTCAGAGAGGAATCGGTATGTACCTCATCGGACTTAGCCTTACTTGCTTCGGATGAAGAAGACTCGAGTCGAGAGGACGATGTGTCCATTGGTGTGCCAACATCCTCCGTACATCCTGTGGATCATTTCACTTTTTGCTCCTCTTTTCCAAGCGAACAACCATTTCAGCCAATGTTTGATTCATTTCGAATCCTCGGTACTCCCTCGGCCGAGCACCGGAGCAGAGGCTTGATCGCTCGTTTCCTTCTCTGGACTAGCTTCCCTCATCTCTTCTTGCACGATTGAATCAAATACTTGAATCGGTTTTGAAGCAACACCATCATCATGCTTTTTCTTTTTCCCCTTTTGAGTAATCCACCCTTTTGCCCATGGTTCGGTAAGAACGTCTTTTACGACCGCGTCCCCGGAGCTTGTTGTTTTTGTCGAGCGGTTTCAAAGCGAGCGGTGAGTTCACCGGTGTCGGTCGAGTCGGTCGGCGGGTCTTCTCTTTGGAGCATCTTGCGGTGATTGTGGCGGTGTAAACACTAAGTGTTTGCTCTTGCTGGAAATCAACCTCCACGTCGCCTACCTTGACAACGGGTAAATCGTCTCGCTTAGTAAGGGTTTTGAACGCATAGGCGATTTGATCGAGAGGTGGCTCCTTCAGCTAGTTCAATTGTCATTGGGTAAGTCTCGAGAACGGGGCTCCACTAGCTCGCCGCTAACCGGATTTTGTGGCGTTCCGCCCAAAATCGGAATTTATGATGGTTGTTCGACGGGAATCTCGGCATGTGTTGGCGATATTGGCACATCCAACGATCCAACCCTAATTGATGTGGGTGATGTTGGGGAGTGCGCCAACCATCGGAGACATTTTACGAGGCCATTGTTGCAAGAAGTCGAAGGTTTCGAGAAGAAGATGAAGTTCTTTGGAGAGTTTGAGTGTTGTGAAGGTGAAGAGCCCTTTCCATCACCATGATAATTAATACTCTGCAAACACTATTCAAATTATATTAATTAAATAATCAATTTGAATATTAATAGGCTGAATAATACTAAGTAATATAATCAATAATACCTTTGAACTCTTGTGCTTAAAATTGAAACTTAGATATAATGTATAGAGCACACTTTGAGTATTACGAGACCTTAAATAGGGAATAGAAAGATTGCGAAGTTGTGAACACATCGAAGTTAAAAGATAAGATTTAATCACATCCCTAAAAATTAGGGCATTATCAAATGTTGGAAGTTTATTTTAATGACATGCTAAAAACCGCCTGAAAATAAGCTGTACAATTAATTAAATTAGACTATATAATATTCTTTGGGAACAATTTAAAATAAATAGATCTTCATAAAATAATATTCGAAAATTTTCAAACTCATAGAGGTAAATATACATATGAGAACCAGAATGTTATTCACTGAATGTCGGCACACACACTTCTCAACACGCTTTTACATGAAATAAATTCATTTGTGTTGCACTATATTTTGCTTTACCCATTTATTCACATTGATCCATTTTTCCGAGAAGAGATCATCGTAGTTGTCGACTCCGTGTCCCATAATTACTCAATGGATTGTGAATATATTGATGCATTCAAGTCACCTTTTGAAAAGAGAACATCGTAGTAGTCAACTCCGTGTCCCATAGTTACTCAATGACATAGCATCTAATTGTGAGTTTATTCAATTGCATTTGAGAGAAGTGTGTCCAGACAATTTATATTTATCACAGGTTCTAATACTATTTACACAAGAGAGTTCAAAAACACTAAATATTACAATACTTAGAAAAATTTAAATAAATTGTTCTAGTGTTGTTACAAATATTGACACATTTGTCACAACACACAACAAATATAGGTCTAATTAGTGCATAAACCTAGAGATTTTCTAAGAGAAGAAAACCTCTCATTATCAAGGGCTTTAGTAAAAATGTACGCAATCTGCTTTTCGGTAGAAATGTATTCCAACTTTACAACTTCTTTTCTACAAGATCCCTAATAAAGTGGTGTCTAATACTTATATGCTTAGTTAATGAATGTTGCACGGGGTTCTTAGATATATTAATTGCACTTGTATTATCACAATAAATAGTAAGAGTATTGCTCTCCAAACCGTAGTCATCGAACATCTTCTTGAGCCAAAGAAGTTGAGTACAACAATTCCCGTGGCTATGTATTCGGATTCAGCCGTAGATAGGGAAACACAATTTTGTTTTCGGCTATGCCATGAAACAAGATTGTTACCCATGTAGAAACATCCTCCACTTGTACTCTTTCTATCATCACTATCACCGCCTAATCGCATCACTATAGTCAATCAAAGAACAATTAGTATCTTTGCTATACCATATTCCATAATCACATGTGCCTCGCCACATATCGAATTATTCTCTTAACCGAATTCATATGAGATTCTTTAGGATCAGCTTGATAACGTGCACATAAACAAACACTAAACATGATGTCCTGGCCTACTAGAAGTCAGATACAAAGACTACCAATCATCGACCTATACAATGTTGGAGTCAACATTTGTGCCAACACTGTCTTTACACAATTTTTGTGTCGATCCCATAGGTGTCTTCATGTGTTTAGCATTGTCTAAACCAAACCTTTTCACAAGATTTTTGGCATACTTGCTTTGACAAAAGAAAATACCATCCTTGCATTGTTTAATTTGAAGACCTAAAAAGTAATTCAAGTCTCCAACCATCGACATTTCAAAGGTAGTGGTCATTTCATGTACAAATAATTCAAGCATTTTCTCACATGTAGAACCAAACACAATGTCATCAACATATATTTGAGCAATCATAATATCATATCCAGAATGTTTAATAAACAAGGTCCTATCAGCTTCACCTCTATAAAAACCGAATTTGACTAGAAAATCGGTTAATCTACCATACCATGCCCTAGGTGCTTGCTTTAAACCATATAAAGCTTTCTTAAGTTTATAAACATGATCAGGAAAATCATGATTCTCAAACCCCTTAGGTTGTTCTACATATGCTTCTTCCATAAGAATTCCATTTAGAAATGCGGCTTTAACATCCATTTGATGCTTTTATATCAATGTAGCATGCAATAGCAAGTATGTGATCTTATGGACTCAATTCTAGCAACAGGAGCAAAAGTCTCATCAAAATCAATTCCTTCTACTTGTGTATAGCCTTGAGCTACTAATCTAGCTTTGTTTCTTACAACATTACTAGATTCATCAGTTTTGTTTTTGAAAATCCATTTTGAACCAATTACATTCACATTATCGTGCCTAGGCACAAGTATCCAAACATCATTTCTTTCAAATTGATTTAACTCCTCATGCATTGCATTAATCCAGTTTTCATCTTTCATAGCTTCATCAATATTTTTAGGTTTATTGAAAGAATGAAAACATTCAAAGTTCACCTTGTTACACATAGATGTCATACAAATCGATCTTACCACATGTCTTGCGTCAAAACTTAATTTCCTCCTTGTTTGTACACACGATTGAGGCTTACCTATGATCTGTTGTTGTGGATGATTTTTGAGAATCCTGGAAGATGGTACTTGTAGCAGGATAAGACATAGTTCTATTAATTTCTCGGATGTTGAGGTGATGTTACTTGGATGTGGGCACATTTGTAGCAACATTCTCAATCGGTTCAGAAATTCGAACTTTGCATCCGCTCAATAAGATCGATTACATCTTCTTCAATAGCATTATCTGCAAGACTTGCATTATCATCAAAAACAACATTCATAGACTCTTGAACAATATCAATCCTAAGATTATAAATCCTAAAAGCTCTATTGTTTCTAGCATAACCAAGAAAGAAACCCTTATCACTCTTTGAATCAAATTTATGAAGTTGGTCTCTATCATTGAGAATGTAGCAAACACATCCAAAGACATGAAAGTATTTCGATTAGGCTTTTTGTCATTAAAAATTCACAAGGTGTCTTTGTGGAATTAGGTCTAAGATAAACTCTATTTGAAATATGACAGAGCGGTATTCAAAGCTTCAAATTTCAAAATCTTTTGAAAGTTTCTTGGATAAAAGCATTACTCTAGTCATCTCTTGTAGAGTTCTATTTTTCCTTTCGGCTACACCATTTTGTTGAGGTGTTTTAGGAGAAGAGAATTCTTGTATTATGCCTTTATCTTCACAAAATTTAGTGAATAAACTGTTCTCAAACTCCTGACTCATGATCGGACCTTATTCTTTTTATCTTAGTGTTATACACATTCTTAAACCTTTTATAAAGAATTTTGAATCATCAAAAGCATCCGATTTCTCTTTAAGAAACTCAATCCATGTAAACCTTGAATAATCATCTACTATGACAAAAGAATATCTCTTTCCACCAATGCTTTCAGTCTCCATTGGTCCCATTAAATCCATATGCAAAAGTTCAAAGCAATGTTTCGTAGTACATTGTGTCAACAATTCATGTGATATTTTGACTTGCTTACCACTTTGACATGATCCACATACATTTGACATGCGTAATTGTAACTTAGGCGGACCTTTACTTGACATCAAATTTTAACAATTTGATTATGTTTCTATAATGAGCATGTCTTAGTTTTTTATGCCAAAGTACACTTTCATCGGTTTGAGCATTAAAGCATGCTTGATTTGAATCGATTAAATAGCAATTATCAACCGATCTATTACCAACCATAAGATATTTATCATCACTGTTTAGCACATAGCATGAACTTTTGTCAAACTTCACATGCAAGTCATCATCACATAATTGACTAATACTAATCAAATTTGCAAGTAAACCTTTAACATGTAAGACTTTTGTCAAGTTAGGAAAACCAGGAACATTCAATGTACCTATACCAATAATTTTACCTTTTGAACCTCCTCCATATGTAACATTTCCACCATCATATGCCTTATAATCAGTGAGATAACTTTCCTCACCGGTCATGTGTCTAGAACACCCACTATCAAAATATCATAGTCCCTAACACATGCTTTTAAAGATGTATAGACAACATTACATACAATATTTGATTTTTTTCACCCAAGTAGATTTTTGAACAGGTTTTGAAAAGATTTTTGAACTGTTTGTTTGAATGTTGAGCGAGAATGTGGCAACATTTTCAAAGACATTTTAGAAAACTTTTTATCTGCCTCATTCTAAAACAGGTTTGGTCGTTTGTGACCCTCAAGAAAATAATAATGACAAACATCCTTCTTTTAGTAATCATTTTTCAACTTTTCGGTTTCAACGAAGGTTTTGTAAACACAACATGTTTGTTATTGTTTAAAAACCGAGTGATATTACCATTATAACAGGACTCTGTCTACTTGTACTTCCAATTATCGCTGCCTCATCAAGTTTGGCTGAACTTTACGAATATCTTTTGAAATTCGGTGTTGTTCCTTTGTTTGCTCTTTGAGGTTGCATAACTCCAGATCTTTCCTTGTTAGTATGACCTCAAGCTTTATCACCAAATCCTTTTGATATGACTCTTCAATAGTCATGTTCCTTAAGGTTTTCTCGAGTGGATTCCAACTCCTTTTCAAGCTTTAGATAAGCTGGACTTACAATCTTTGCAAACATTGTTAGAAGTACCCGCTTCATCTACACAAGAACTTGAGAAACAATTAAATTCTGGAACCTCCAATGTTTCCTCAAATGTTGGCACATTTGACTCAACATCGAGAATCATCCAAAGAAATCATCAAGCGTATCATCATATATAATCCTTGCGGAAAAAGCATATTCTTCATTCTTATCGGAATCATCTTCACAATCGGACTCATCACTTAAGGTAGCATTGAAATTTACCCTTTTTCTCAAAAGAGTGTTGGCACATTCATTAGCATAATGACCAAAACCAGAACAAGCATCACATTTAACATTTTTCCTATATTCGGATCATATTTGATCTTGTTACCTCCATCAAATTGCCTAGGTTGATTAACATTCCGATTTCTATCGTGCAATTGGCGTGAACTACCGATCTGTTCTCTCTCTTGATTCTTAATTTGCAAATTATTTCTAAGTCTATTTGCTTTCTTTTTCAAAAAAGAATTAAATCGCTTAGTTAAGAAAACAATGTTTTCGGCATTGTCGGCACAATCGTCACCAACATCTTCATCGAGAATCTATTTCAAGAATAAACGGTTGTTTATCAACACATGAAGAAGTCTCTCCTTTGAAAACAGAAATTTTCCTTTCGGATTTCTCACTATCTCTTTGAGAAAAATTCATTTCATATGTTTTCAAAATACTCACCAACACATTTTGAGTAATAGCATCGTATCTTTAGCTTCCTCAATAGCACATATCTTAGCATCAAAACGTTTAGGAACAATTCTTAAGATTTTATGTACTAACCTTGTATTGGATATAGCTTCACCAAGTGCTTGAGATTCATTGGAAATCTCGGTGATTCGCTCATTGTAGGAGGATATGGTCTCATCTTCCTTCATCCTTAAATTTTCGAACTTGGTTCCAAGCATCCTCAACTTCGTCCTTCTTACACTCTCGGATCCTTCACAATGTTCTTGTAATCTCTCCCATGCATCTTTGCAGATACACAATTAGAAATTATTTTGAACATGGATACATCCGTAGAGGTAAATAAGGCATTGAGTGCCTTCGAATTGAAGTGGCCGTTGTCACCTCATCATTTGTCCATTCTAACTCCTTTTTTATTTGAGCTTGATTGTCATCACCTGGAACAATCGGTGGAGTCCATCCAGTCAATATACTCCTCCATGCACGTTCATCAATGGACTTGATGTACATACGCATCTTAGACTTCCAAATTGCATAATTTGTACCATCTAGAACGGGTGGCCTAATTGAAGTTTGTCCATAGGATAATCCATTGCAATAAATCACACCAAACACGGGATCTAAACTCGTGGATAACGAAGTTTTATGGCTCGATACCACTTGAAGGTGCGCGTACGTGTTTTGCGAAATGTTGTCACGAATGTTGGCACATTCGAAGAGCAACACGCATAAATAAATAATCGAAATGTACAGCGGAAGTCTTAAACACGTTGCAAGATGGATATCAAAATTTTCGTATAGACTATAAATAAGTCTATACCGCCAAACGGCGTATTATCACTAGTAATTGTTAAGTGATACAATCGGTGAAAACATAAGCTACACCGTGAATGGATCTACGTATATAGTGACTAGACAATATTCAATCTAACCTATCACTAATATAAATAAAGACCCAATGTTGAGTGAAATATTGGAACATTCACCAACGGAAGTATCGAGTATGAAACGAACAATAAACTCTATAATCTATGCCAATAGACTATGCTAGATTGTGTTTCCCTCAACTTCGAGTTTTAATCTTCATAAGCGGCGTGTATTTATAGAATTCTGGACACTCTTAGTGCTTGAAGATAACTTCCACATCTCCCTTGAAAATAGGTAACTTCTATGTAACTTCCCATGATCTTTATAATTTCTCTTGCTTGCCTCTTTCAACCGCATGACTTGGTAATCGCCGTAAGTCTTCAATCTGAAATAACAAGTCAATGAACAAGACAAAACGTGGGTTAAGGGTTAGTGAAAGTGGAAGGACGAATTCGATGTTGTGACCGGAATGTTGGCACATTACGAGTAACACTCGTCATAACATCAACAACACTTATATGGAAAAAACTTATACATTGATAATTAAATTAAATACACATTATTATACAACAAAAAAAAAAAAACAAGATTAAATACACGGGATACCGAGATATCATAGCCCCAAAACTCTAAAATCGAAAAAAAAACATAAAAACCTAATTTCAAGTAGTTATGAGACTAAATCGTTTCAAAATATAATTGTGGGATGAAAATTGAGCAATATAATTAGTTAAGGGACTAAATCGTTCTAAAAATAGTTATGAGAGGAAAATTGAGCACTTCAATTACTTATGAGACTAATTTGTTCCAAAAATAATTATGGGACTGAATAAAAAAGGTGCAAAGTTATTAGACCATTTAAGATTTAATCCCTCAATTTTTTCGATCAAGATGATCAACATATTGATTTTGCATATGCACATTTTTCTTACGACTAACATAAAATTCACACAAGACGATTTATTTAAATGACATGTGATATTTTTATCTATTTTTATAATAATCATATTTAAAAATATCATACAAATATAAAAGTATCACTTTTTGTGTATAAACGATCTCATACAAATTTTCCTTTAAAATTCAAGCAAATTGAGAGGAAAACGACAAATATTTATTGTTATAGAAATGAAATAACCGAGAATCATCATTCCTTTAACATTCAGGCAAATTGAGAGGAAAACGACAAATATTTATTGTAATAGAAAGGAAATAACCGAGAATCATCATAAGAATGTATTAAAAAAAGCTACTCCTAATTAATATTTAGGTTTAGCTAACTTACATCTTGATTTAACCCTTGGCTATAAAAATACAAATAGTCCAACCTTCTCTGCCATAATCTCTAGAAAATTAAAAATACATTAAATTAAATTCGTCTCATGCACGAGATCGTCTTGAGATTCCTTCACAATTTCGTCATCAGAAATCTCATAGTCTTCTGCAATGGTCTCTAAGGTGGGAACATTGGATGCTTTCAGAGGAAAAATAAGAGGCACGGGTAAAACCTCAGTAATCAAAGAGCTCATTAAAGCCTTTGCCATTGATAGAAGGAGAGAGAGAGAGAGAATTTGTTTAGGGAGTGGAAGATGAGAGAGAGAGAGAGTGGAAGATGAGTATGAGGATAATAGGTAGGTTTAGTCTGAATTTATACAATTTTTTTGTAATGAATAGTTTGTTGATTGATGAGTCATGAGTGGACAATGTCCAGGAAGCTGCCCCCAACCATTAAAATAAATTATTGAAAAGGTTTTTGCATGTGTAAAATGTGGACCACTTCAAATTAGAGTATTTATATTTATTATGGATCATGTCACCGTGTCTAAGTTCTTTTATTTAAACTATAAAAAAATTGTGATTTTTATCCATAATATGAAATTGATACTATGCAAAAATTTGTGTAGACCGGATGCATATGATGAACATTTTTTTATTATCATTGTCATGAACATTCACCGTTATAATGCAAGTAACTATGACATTGATAATAGATGTGTATGATGAGTGATAATGCGTATGCATGTGATAATAGTAAAAATAAAGATCATCATATACATCCTGGTTCACACAAGTGTTACTCTTGATACTATAATATGGGTCATTTACATATACGTTAAAAAAGCAGTATAATTACAAATAGGTTAAAAAAGTTTGAAAAGAAACACAAAAAATATTTAAACAAATGCACAAAAACATTTTAACATGAACCTATTTATAATTTTAAATTTTTTTCCTTATTACATTCATTCAAGAGTACATATCATTCACATAATAATAATATTGCACTTATAAAAGGGACACTCTTGTGTGAGACCGTCTCATGCATGAGACGGACATGAGACGGAATCACTTTTTAATAAATTATTATCACTTTTTCATAATTTGTTATCACTTTTTTCATAAAGTGTTATCACTTTTCATAAATTGTTATCACTTTTTAATTTGTTATCACTTTTATACTAATTTGTATCACTTTTTTAAAAAGTGATAACAATTCATTAAAAAGTGATTCGGTCTCATGCATGAGACGGTCTCATACAAGTTTTTGCCCTTATAAAATATGTTTCGTAATCCTATGTTTTTGACACTAGTTTTTCGAAATACATTAATATTTTGAGAAAAGAAATCGAAAATTGTAAATTATTTTTTAAGAAAAATAGTAAATAGACGCCCCAAATTTTGAAAAAAATTGAAATTGCAAAGAATATGCATGATTTTAAATTTCTTTTATGAAATCATGTACTCTTCCTCTCCCACAATTACTTTCATACTTTCCTTTTCTATCCGTCCCAAAATAACTTTCACATTTTTAAAATGAAAAACCCTCCATAAACTACACCCTCACAATATCTTTAATTTTACACAAAATATCATTACTTTTGACACACGCTTACACACAATTCAACTCATCTTTTTACTTTATACATAAAAATTTACAAAATTATCTATCAAAGTCCTACTCATTACTCTATTTTATTAATATGAGTATCCACCCACATGTGAAAATGATCATGAGACGAAAGGGGTATGATTTTTAAATTTTTTTCGAAATTCAGAGTTGTATTTACTAAAAATAATTTTTATTATTCTTCAAAAAACTTACAATTTTCGAAAAACATTATAAATGTGGCATGAATTTCGGAAAATCAGTTTCGAAAATAGAATAGCGCGCTTTTCTATTCAAAATCATAAATCCAAATTTCTTGCATTCATGCTCATGCACTATACATATACACTATTTGAGTATTATATGTTCATTTGTGTATAAAAACACATAATATTAACACTAGAATTTAACCTAAAATTCTCAACCAAATTCTCGACCCTAGAACATTAACTACTTGCAAAAAAAAAAAAAATGATGGTTTGAAACTTTTGAAAAAGTGAAACAGATGAAGAAAAAGGATGGTGTAATAATCATTTCTTTAAAAAATTTAAAAATTAAGCTAGAGCATTTTAAGCAATTCAAGAATGGTGTATATTAATTTAAAAAAAAAAAAGGCAAAAATTTGTATGAGACGGTCTCATGAATGAGACTGAATCACTTTTTAATAAATTATTATCACTTTTTAAAAAAAGTGATACAAATTAGTATAAAAGTGATAACAAATTGAAAAGTGGTAACAATTTATGAAAAAATTATAACAATTTATTAAAAAATGGCTCCGCTTCATGTCCGTCTCATGCATGATACGATCTCATACAAGAGTGTCCCTTAAAAATATGATATTTTCTTCCAAGTGGTATATTTACTAAAAATGGCGGTGCAAATATCCTCAATTTCGGCCCCAATTCATGAACGTTATTTACTAAAACGGGCTGAAGGAATTTTCTAGCCTAGAGTTATAATTTGTTATTAAATTTTGGCCCATATATGCAAATAATAAATATATATTTTTTCCTTATTATTTCGGCCATAATAATTCACTTCCAACATTTTCTAATGGATAGACAAGCATTTTGATCAATCTACTATATAATACACTCTTTAGCATAGTTTCTTTTATGGTTATTACTACATGAGCTCCCGCGTATTACGCGATATTTTCGTTAAATAAACTTTACAATATAATATATTATATATATAATATTTTCAAATAATTATATATAAACTAAAATAATGTATATGTATAAAAAAATTGTAATTATAATATTAAATTTAAATAATGGTAATATTAATTGTATGACAATTCATGCTAGGAATTAGAATTATTATAATTATGTAAAAAAATTTACTATAAGATTTGTTTCAAATTTATTTTACAATTAATAAAAAAAGAAGACGATTAATAGAATTTTTTTATATAATTAATGCATAATATATATATATATATATATATATATCGTATATTTACAATAAATATCATTTATGATTATATTAAGTTTATTTTTTTATAAAAGTTGACACAACCACAATTTTTCTTACATACATTTATAGGCTTAAGTTAAATATAATTTTATGTTTAAAAATTATCATATGATAACACTTTTTAGATATAAAATAGATATTTAAAATATTTAAAAATTTATATATTAACTTATTTATTAATATATATATATATATATATATATATATATATATATATATATATATATATATATATATATATATATATGGTCTAAGGTTCAAACCTCCTTAGAAATATATTTTTAACTAATTCATATAATAAAATGTCACATAGGTACCATATATTAATTATAAATCAATAGGAAAATGATACATAGATTATTAACATATATATGCATTTAATAAGAATGTGACACATCATTCAATTTAACCTCATGACGACACCTAAACAAAAACAAACTCTGTTAGTAATATAGGGATTATTTAGTATAGTTACTCATCATTGGATATTTTCGATTTGGTCTACCAAATTTCGATCCAATTGAAACAAATATTTACAAAAACAAACCAAAGTAAATAAATATGTAAACACACATTAAAGATAGGTTCAAGAAATATTAAAAGTTAAAAATAGGTTCATATTCAAATATTCTTGTGTATGCTGCTCAAATATTTTGTACTTCAATTCAAAAATTTTGAACCTATTTGTAATTAAACTATTTTTTTAAAGCCTATGTTAATAGCCCAACACACATTACCTTTCGTTTGTCTTAAAAAATTTGATTTTGTGTGAATCAATTTCACAAAGTGAAACCGATTTACAACTAAAATCTTAACTAATATCCTTTATGAAAGAACTAACATCATTCAAAACTAATACCTTATAATATAAACAATTAATACCATTCAAACCAGCTTTCACGATAAAACTTGTTCACACAAAACTTTGCCTTAAAAATATAATTAGACTTACATAATTTTGTTTTGGTTAAGAAATTATTATTTTATGACTAAAGGGAAAAAGGAAAAAAAAACGAAGTATAGAAACATTTAGGGGAAACATTTATAGGCAAGAAAAGGGGAAAAAAGTTCATATATAATTGTTAGCCCATTTAACTCATGAAGAAAAATAAATTGTTTTAGATTTAAAAATCTACTAAAATACATGACAGGTTTTGACAGGCTAATTTTTTATGACAATTTTATATTTATAAATGAATGAATGATAAATATTGCATATAATGGAATTCATAATATGCAAAAATTGTAAAACAGCTGTGAAAGGAGCAACCCCTCTTTTGGAGATTATATTGAGCTCTGTAAATTTATACTCCTTTCTTTCAATTTTAGTACGTATATTTTCATTTTTTGTCCGTTCAATTTAAATATGTATGTTCTAAAATAAAATACAAGACTTCATTTTTACCCTTATAACATCTCTTTAATTACTCATATTATCATTGACTTTACTCATAAACAATTATTTTATTCATAAATGAACCTCACAATACCCCATAATACCCTCCAACATATCTATTTTACACATAAACTATTAATATTTCTTAAAATCCGTGTAAAAAATTTTATACATACTAATATTAAACGGAGGGAGTATTAAGTAATTCTCTTTCTTACTCGATATCTTGTACATTTTAGGTGGAGTGCTTATAATAATAGCACATATTTTTGATAGGATGACTCGATATTATAACAGTTTGTGGTGAGACTTCCCTATTGTTTGCCCTATATGATTATAAACGTTTTTGTTTAAAAAAACAAGTTTCAAATTAGAGAATGATCGTTAACCACTAAACTTTGCTTCATACATGAGAAAAAATCACAAACCGTCCTTTCTTTATTTAAATTTAATTTTAGTCCTTTTTCTTTTTAATTTTTGGTGTCTATTTTTTGGTGTCGTGGTCGTGTCCACTCTAATTTGCATGGTCTCTTATTCAAAATCATCAATTAATTTCGAGTTTCGATTACACTTCTCTCGTGAATCATGACTTCAAAATCATGAATCTAATTCCGAATATTTTACGATGAGAGGAGGATCAAAGGCTAAATTTTTCGTGCCATTATTAATGCTACAACAGATTTCGAACATTTTTTATTAGTTTTTGGCAAAAATTTGAACTATCACGAGAAAAGACCTTCTTTTTATATCAGGTAAATCGATTGGATTTCATGAATTTCTAATTTTATTGGGTTTTTGGATTGTTATTTTGGTATAGAGATTGTCAGTACACTTTGGTGGATCTTATCATTTGAAGGAGACATATATTATAAATTTTTTGAGAAGAAAAGATTGAACTCTAGTATTTTATTTAACATTAACAAGATGCTCTTTGAATATGACAACTTAGCTGGGAGATAAGTTATGTTAACCTTAAAATCTGGGGAATAAGTTTTAACCCATGAAATTTGGTTTATAAAAATTGATTCAACACAACATTATATAACTTAAAAATGAATAAAGAATAATAATTTGAGAAAATGAATATTTATTTACAAATTCTAATTTTTTTTTTTACAAACATCACTTCTACTATTTATACAAACACACTTGCTCAATGGAGGACTGCGATTTTTTTGTCCAATGTTAGGAGAATTTCTCTAGAACCCTCAATAATTTTTTACATATTTTAAAATCAATTTGATTATATTATAGAATACAAAAATTTACTATTTTAGAGAGCATTACATGATTTTTGAGACAAATAACAATTCGTAACAAATCTTATGGAAGATAAATAAAATTATTAAATTTAATTAATATCATTAACGTATATATCATGAAAGTTTTTAGTTAATTATTATTAATATTATAATATACTTATCCTTATACATATATTAAAAATAAATAATTAATTAAAAGAATAATTACAAATAGATTCACAAAATATTCAAAATTGCAAATAGATTTTTTGTGCATATGTGCAAATTTATCTTGTCTTTCTTTGTGCTAATATTTTTTAACGTAATTTTAATTTTTTTTTAATATTTTGGTAACTGCATACCCCATATTAAAATACTCAAAAATTGAGAAATTGACACGTGATAATGTCAATGAGAGA
This sequence comes from Paraleonurus japonicus, assembly GCA_030762865.1. Lineage (NCBI taxonomy): Eukaryota > Viridiplantae > Streptophyta > Magnoliopsida > Lamiales > Lamiaceae > Paraleonurus > Paraleonurus japonicus. The sequence goes on from CM061052.1 coordinate 34,428,839, forward strand.
GCGACACAAGTCAGGATTACTTTAGATGTAATGTGGACAAAATAAAATTAAATTACTAAAATTTTAAGTCCCTTTAACATATTCCCGAATTTGAATTGAAAAAGTAATATATGTATAGCTTAAATAAGAAATATAGCAAATTGTTGTACGATAAGAAAAAAAAAAACTATAACTATTTTCTATTTTAATATTCCCATTTTCTCAATAAAATATTAAGAAAAAACTTTTAATTTTTCCAACTACAAAATTTTCATACTTTTTCAACTACAAATTAGTTCCTATCTTATTACTTTTCATGTATATATAAATACATATGCACATTCAAGAAGTTATTATTTTTACTTGTATTAACTATATGTTTAATTAGACACAACTATTAAAATTAAACTAATATTATCTATATACCTTCAATCAATGTCATTAACTTTATATAATTAATATAAATAGATAGATAAATAAATAATTGTTATTAAATATTATATTAGTATATAAATATAAAAATAAAGGATAATATTATGGAGAAGGCCAGTGAGTTAGGCTGCGAGGTTGGATCGGGAGCAATCAATTATCTTGGTGTGAAGGTTGGTGTGAACCATCGTAAGTCGGCTGCCTGGAATTTTTATACAAAAAATCCGGAAAAGAGTGGAGTCTTGGAGCGGTAAACACATCTCGATGGCCGGGCGAGTCACCCTTATTCAAGCGGTCCTTACTGCTCTTCCAACATATTGTCTTTCTTTCTACAAACTACCGAGAAAGACAATTGAACTTCATTTGGATGAAGTCGTTTGAAATCAACATATTTGAGAATATTACACAATATATTTACAAGTCAAAATAGAAAAAAATTAAATGAATGGATTTAGTTCACATAAATATTACTTATAAGTGGGAGAATTTCAAATACCCAACAAAACCTAGTCATTTGAAATCCTCTCACTTCTCCCACTTGTGCTTAATATTTGAGTGAATCAAATCCATTTATTTAGTTTTTCTCTATTTTAGTGTGTGTAAATGTGTGGTATATTATCCTCAAATCCGTTGATTTTAAATCCACTCCATCCAAATGGAGCCTTAGAGAAATTACTAAGTTACAGGGAGATTTTCTATGGAAAGGAAGTAACACAAACGAGAAATACATCTCATGGGTAGCTTGGTTTGATGTTTGAAGAGATAAGGAGGGAGGTTTAGGTGTCAAGGATCCGGGCATTTATAACGAGGGCATTACTTGGAAAATGGGTTGTGCGGCTTTTGTGTAATCTAGATTGTCTTTGGGCGAGAGTGCTTCATTCAAGTATGGCAAGCTGGAGAATTCGGTGCTTAACGAGAGACGTGCTTCGAGTTGGTGGCATGATGTTTGTGATTTATACCATGGAGTGGCTGGGAATGGATTAGCGGCGGAATTTGAGAAAATTATTGGAAACGGGAAGATACTTTTTTTGGAATGATACTTGGATAGGGGGCTCACCGCCGCGAATCACATACCCTAGAATTTTCCCACTATGTACGCAGAAACAATCAAAAGTCAGCTAAATTGGGAGATCGGAGAATGATGTTTGGGTGTGGGATCTACAATGGAGGAGAAGGTTACGACACAATGAGGAACAAATGGTGAATGATTTCTTTTTTCATTGGGGTCGATCAATTTATGTAAGGAGCAAAGGGATTGTTGGAAGTGGAAAATGGAGTAGTTTTGCACCCCGACGAGTAGCAACGATAGGGTGGAAAATCTTACGCCAAAGGATTCCGACAAAAGATAATTTGAAAAGGAGAGGGGTTCATCTCAATGACGAGGAACTACACTGTGTGATTTGTGATGAGGAAAAGGTGGAAAGTGTCTCTCACTTATTCTTCGAGTGTAAGGTGGCAAACATCATATGGGCAAAGATTCATAGATGGATGCAGATTTCAACAGTGATTCACAACAACCCAATTGTAAGTTTCTTACATACTGGAGCTCTTTTTGAAAGGAGATGAAATTTGTTACTACTTTATGGCTTGAGGTCGTGTGGACTATTTGGAAGATGCGTAATGAAACAATATTCGGTAATATATAGACCCAAATCCGAATAGAAGATGCGAAGAGATTAAGGTAAGGATGTGGTTATGGGCATCGGTTAGAGAGCCGGAGATAGTTAAAGGATATTTTTATGAATGGTTGAGGACACCTTGACAATATGTCGACATGCGAAATATATTATGTAAATGGAGTTGTAACATCATTCTTTTTCGACCAACTAAGTATATCTTATACTCTGTTGGAAGTAAGTAACAAAATCATTTGCTTTGCCGACCAAAAAAAAATAAAATGGTCGAATATTTTTTTCCTATATTGTCACTTTTACTAGACTATCGATTTAACACGTGTGTGGCATGTCAATATATAAATTTTTATGATGGTTATATCATTAGTGTTGTGCTCTAATTTTGAAAAAAAAAGATAAAATAAATTTGGTGGTGGTGGGGGAGGGAAAAAATAAGATAAAATAAGCTTGGTGGTGGTGGGGAGGGGAATGATTGTAAGAGAAAAAAATGTTAATGAAGATGGGTAGTGATTACCTTATCTAAAAGAAATAGTGTTATTAATTATTTTGTTCTTATTAACTACCATAATTGTTTTATATTAATTTTCATTGGTATAGAATTTTTTTAACCAAACGCCCCATTAAATTTTTGTACTTTTGTCGATTATCACCCGCGGAAATTTGTTCTACCCCATGAGAATTTCAAACCAAAGAACAATTTTCAAATTAAAAATATAAGCCAGGACAAAAAAACAGAGAAATGTCAATAAAAATAACAAGTAGTGGCGGCATGTAAATTACTCATGTTTTTATGAAGGAAAAGGGAAGTTGAATCGTAACATTAATTTGAATTTAAATTTACCAATTATGAAAACTTAAATTAATCAATAACATTTACTACCTTATAAAAACTTTAATTAAATAAAATAAAATAAATTAAGAGTAATATTGTACCATACTTGCTAAATTTAACAACCAGTTTAAATTCAACCTACGATACCACAAATTTTTGTTTAAATAAAATAAGAATACCACAATTTTTGATTAAAGACATAATGTGTCAAGAGACCCCTAAACTATCAAGTTTTGTTTCGAAAGGCCCCCAAACTATTTTTTATTTTAAAAAGTCTTTAAACTTACTATTCTTGTTTCATAAGACCCGAAAACTATTTTTTTTTTTAAATTTTAAAGTGTGTAATTCTAATATCATAAAACCTTTTTTTTTTTTATTATTTGTTGGAGATGAACTTTTTTATTGAAATTTGATTTTAATAGCATTGAAATTGAGTGATCATCATATTTTAACAGAGGATATTAAATTGACCCATTGAAATTCATAAATTTCCATTACTAAGGGCTTCATGAAACAAAAATTATATAATTTTAAGACTTTTTAAAACAAAAAATAATACAGGACCTTTCAAATATAAGTTATAGTTTAGGAGCCTTTAATCCATTATACTTGACTAAATTTAACAACCAGTTTAAACTCAACCCATGATACAACTTTTTTAAAGGGTAAAATTGTACCATACTTAATAAATTTAACAACCAGTAACTTTTTGATTCTTACATAAGTTTGATACCACAACCCCAAGGTGTAGGTAAGATATATTTTACCTTAACATCATAGCATCACACAATACAATTCAAATATAAACAGACTAAAAGCACCACAAAAGCAGAAAATACCATGTGTATCAGTTATCCATAGCTCTCAGTAATCATATGAATGTGCAAACAAGCATAACTCGGTCATCAAACATACATAAACATAACAAAGTAACCATTCTGATTCAAAAAAATGAAAAGACTCATACCAACTTTCAACATTTTAAACGTCTCCAACACTCCCTTAGAGAACCAAGAGTTTCTAAATATCGTATAATGAAATAGGTTTCCAGAGGAGACACATTTTCGAACTGAAGCGCTGACAAATTAGCAACGAAAATTCACTTGGCAAGCATGCTTTGACTCTCCTGCTGCTGCTGCTGGTAGTTCAGTGGCCTCCTGAAGAGCATAATGTGTGGCTCGGGCCGATGAACTGCATAATGGACCCACCCTCGACTCTGCTGCACCCCAATAGCACGCCATTCGTTCTGATCACAAGAATGTATTATTGAACATGATGCAATTCAGGAGAAATCTTTATCTAACCACTCTTATATTTAATGACTCGTTTGCTTTACAGGATAGATTGATTGATTAGTTGGGATAGGATAGAGTATGATGCAATAAATTAATTGAGATAAAATAGTTGGGATAATCTATCAAGATCAATCCCGTAAAGCAATGAATTGGCACGGTGTTTAATGTTTTTCTACCTTCAAATGTGATATTTTTAAATATTTTTTAGTCACACCGGATAACTGTAACAGAAATTCACAAGCCAAAACGATGGATGTTGCTTATACTCTACAGGCTTATACACGAAGATTTGCATACAAATCGCACTAAAATAGGCAAATTAAAAACCTGTGAAGTGAAACATTTTCCAAGATCAGTGCAGATTTTCTGTAACTGTATGTGCACTGGGCAATGTAGAAGCTGTAATTATATGATCTTAAAGCATTACATAACATTTACAATATCAGTATCATTTCCAAAAGTGCAATATCAGTATCATTTCCAAAAGAGCAAAATCCCCCTTTACAAGAAACAGAGAAAATTAGAGAAATTGATGACAATTATAGAAACATGATTGGGGTTTTCAGTGAAACCTAATTGAAGTTAAATCGAGAATAAATCTTCTAAAATTCCATATGAAATCTTTGTTATTAACCAGTAGTGTATTCGTAGAACAAAATTGCAATTCATATAAACCTAACACTATTAACATTTCTCAGTCACCAATAGGAAAGATCAGCGCATAAACCCCAAACCTAACAATCCATTTAGATTAGCATACGCGCAACTTACTTCAGAGAGTAGGCGATTTTTGGGCAGCAGTTTGGCAACCTCCATTGGAAGAACAACATGCCTGAAAATCCCCAAAATCATTGCAAAAAAATTGTACATCTCATGAATAAGATTCCTAAAACAAAGGAAGGTGGAAAATCTAAATTAAAAAAATTACCTGTACTCGTAGGTATCATCAAAGTACTTTTCGGAGTACTGGATCTGGCCCATGTCGTATTCACCACAAAATAAATTCTGAAAAATGAATAACCACGATCTTCTTCTCTGAAAATAAATCGACAATTTCCAAAAATTTGTCAGCAGTTACAAGAAATCTGTGCGTTGGTGGGCCTGAGAGAGAGAGACCTTGAAGAGAACGGCAGATTTCGATATGCGAGATGAGAAAAGCAGAGCGCGTAACCGTAAAATGAAAAGCAGAGAAGGTTTTCTTTCGAAATTATAAATTTATAAAGAAATAGGGACACTTTATTAGTTTGAATTTCAAATCTCAAAATTTCCCGCTCTCATGAACCAGCACGATATTATTATTATTATTATTATTATTATTATTATTATTATTATTATTATTATTATTATGATATGCCTATATTTCATTGCATTACTTTTATTTTAGTTTTTATATACTCCCTCCATCCCATAAGATTTTGATGGTTAATTTTATACTATGTACAAAATAAAAAAATATTGAGTTATGTGTTGTTGAGTCAAAAAGTAGGGCATTTTGTGTAAATTAGTAAAAATTGCGAAAATAAAATTTATAAAAGGTTTTTCATTTTAAGAGTGTGAAACTTATAATGAAAAGGACAAAAATGAAGACAAAAACTTGTGTGAACCGGGTGCATACGATGAACTCTCTTTTATTATCATTTATCATGCACATATATTGTCACTATCATATTTACTTATAATAATACAAATGCATGACAAGAATTGTGTATGTGCATGGCGGTGATAGTGAATGTTCATGACGGTGATAATAAAAATAAAGTTCATCGTATGCACCCGATTCACACAAGTGTTACTAAAAATGAAAGTGTAAAAAGATTTTATGAGACGGAGGGAGTATCGGTTTAATTCATTTTTTTAAATATATATTTCACTTTCGAATTTTGTAACACATGGTTACAAAATTATGATGGTTCATTGGATATTTTTTAACATGTCACGTGTCCAAATTATGAAATCTATATATCTATATATATATATATATATATATATATATATATATATAAATAAAATAGTTTGTCAAAATTAGAAGTGTCATTTTACTGTTCATTTTACTTGTGATATAAAGAAAATGACTTTTTATAATACTTTTAATTTATTTATTCCAAGACAAAGTAATGAATGGTGTTGCACATCTTATCAATAATTGCTCTTTTTTCATTTGTGCAATATCTTAATTTACTTATTTAAAGTAGTGTAGTAAAACTTTTGTATGTTGGAAGATTAATTTTTTTTTTTTTAATTATTTTCTAACGTAGGAGTACACATATCACTTCTAGGCCCTGTTTGGTTGCCTAGATAATTGCCTAATAAGGAGCTTATCTTATGTGAAATGTTGTTTGGTTGCACTCTTGAAGGCTCAAGATTAATCGTAGGCCCGATAGTACAAAATGCATTCACTCGGTTTAACTATCGGACGCAAAAGGCGGGGTGTATTTATCCGGTGTCTACAAAGAACCCGTATATAACTATGCAATTACCCTTTTATCCCTCGGTATATATATCTAATAAACCCTAGATTCATCCTATTTCTTTGGTTTCATTCGTCCTCGCCTACCCACGCAGGTCGGTTTTCTTCGTCTCCTCCAACCCACAACAAAACATCCATTTTAGCTGCTAGTTTTGTTCTTTCTCTCTCCCGAAATGACGTTCCTACCTTGTGTTTAGCAAAATGCCACCGAAGTCGCACGATTTGCTAGAGTAATGGAACTCGTCGAGGCACTTGCTTTGTCACCCGGCGTGGTGGAACACAATATCGGTGTTCGATGGTGGCCATACAGAGCATGGTAAGTGACCTAGTAACTCGATCTTCAAAACACGGTTTCGATTTTTACAAATACGAGAATTTTCTTTTAAACTCACCGGGTTTCTTTAGGGTTTAGTAGATATGGGTTCGTTCATTGGGGTTCTTTAAACTTTTACGATATTTGTTCCACTAGTGTTTCCTTTAATTTCACCGGGGTTAATTTTATCTTTTCTCGGAATTTTGGTCGTTCTTGTAAGTTTGCAGATTAGGGTTGGGTCTAATCAAGATTTTCGGATATGGGAAGGATATGCTTTGATTGACGGTGTTAGGATACTCTATATAAGCTTCGAGCCATAGTGGTTTAATACTCTTTTTTAATTTACGTTAGACATAGGGGCCGCTTGGTTGGGGGTATTAGAATTAGGCAATGGGAATGACTAGTGATTCATTCCCATTGATGAATTTTGAAAAGAAAATTGAGCACGAAAAATTTGAGCGAGAAAAAAGTTGGGCGGAGGAAAAATGAATGATTGTTAAATGATTCATTATAAGAGGGAGATTATGTAATCAAAATAAATTAGCAATTATTTTATTTTTAAATCAATTCCAAAATGTAAATATTACCAAGCATCATCAATGAGAATGATTAATGAGGTATTCCCATTACCAACTTCTAATACCCCCAACCAAGCGGGCCCTTAGTTAATATTGTAGGTTTGATCAATATAGTTTCGAAGCAGTGTTGGTAATTGCTTCGTGGTGACCATTTGTGCGGGAAGAAGCTATTTTTTGTAACTAATAACTCACCAAGTCCAGTAAAATAATATGCCAACAAGTTTCATTCCCTAGGAATTTCTGTCTCGAGAGGTTTGTTCTATTGATCAATTTTTAAGTAGTTTTTAGAGCGTCTTGTAGTTAATCTCGATTGCGGGATGAGATCTTCTCCTCATCATTTCTTTGCAGCAATGTACTTGAAAGTCAATAACTTTCCCAAAGAAAAGAAGGTTTGTTTTTGTTACTTCGTTGTTTTCTAATGCAATTTTAATTGGGAGCATTTCTTTGGCGAGATATTGAAAGTAAATAAGTTTTGGGTTAATCTTGCTTTATAGATTGGCTTAGTGACTATTTGTCTAGGATTTATAAGTCAATGTAGAGTGCAATCACGTGATAAATAATTTTAGTTTTACTAATTAAGAGAATTTATGTTACTTGAGTGCATATCATGCTCTTAGGTTTCTCTACTACAATCATGTCCATCAACCCTGGCAATCCAAATTTCGGATAGACAGGTTTATACTTGCAACATAAATTAAATTTTGAGTTACCAAGCATCTTTAAAGAAATTGCACAAGATAATTAACCCTGAAATATCCGAAAGACATTACCGCAAAGACCGTAATGATAAAGCGGTAATTCTCGACATCGAAATGCAATGCTAAATTGTTATATATATAGTTTGATTGGATTTTTAGTCGCATAAAATATTGGTATTTATAATGATGTAAAATCCTCAATTTTCATGCATTGATCCCACAAGTGTATGTGTAATTGGTGAAGACGGCATCTTTGGAGGAATTGGAAAACATTGGTTTTTCGGCTCTTGGTGGTCTGTAAGCTTCTGTAATTTCTCTAGATATTGTTGCATTACAGATCAGTTCTTTTCAAAATTTATCATTTTTTTGCAGATGTATGTTAGGCCTTTTTTCTGCTTGAAGAAATTCACCGAAATATCTTTTGTTTATAATTTCATACGACAATTCTCTATCCGGCGATATTATGGTTTGACTACTACTTTGTTGATAATTTCATATGTTTGTGTTGTTTTGAGTAAAGCGACTAATATCATCTAATAATACACTTGAGTTGCGCGGTGCAAGTGGTGCATAGAAGCATTTAGCTTTCTCTTGAATATCCAAATACTTGGTGCTTATGTTGTGTTGGTTTACCTCATAATGTATGACTCTATTGTTTCTTTATATCTCATTTTTATAATTGCATATTGTAGTTGATATTTAGTTTATGAGAAGGACTGTTGATTTTGAAAATTTCATGGGATGGGCTATATCACCATCCAGATTTTCATATGCATTTGTAGCTCACATGTACATAATTGTGCTTTTTATTTTTTCTATGTTGAATACTATTTCATATTTGTGCATACATTGCATCAATAATGTCAATTCTGTATTTTATTTGACAGGCTTCAGGATCACACTCTCACATTAAGTTACATACAAGTGGTTACACATCAAGTAAGATTCTTAAATTGAAGTGATCCACACCAATTTACCTCTTATAGCAATGAAGATGGATGTAATAGATAGAATGAGTAATGCTACAATCGTATTATTTGGAACATCGATTGCATTAAAATTGCGTTTATGTAACAATTTTTTAATTTGTGTATGTTTATTAGAGTTTTGATTAAAATACTCTTAACAAATTGTTTTTTAAATCAGATGCAATTTTATTACGTATGTTGTAGTTAGAGTACCAGCCCAATTTAATTCAGGATGTGGTTAATGTATTCACAAATTCATTATATTGTTGTGTGGTATTTTTATTTGACCTTCAATTGCATTATATTGTCAATAACTCTACTTAAATTAATAATAATTAAATATGTACTTGTTTCTCTGCACTTTAAAAATGCTATTATGAATTTAAACATGCCCGAATGTAATAGTAATTTTTTTTTCGAACAGAGACATGTTTATTTAGGTGTAATAAACAAACAGTTAACATAAAAATTATTTGTTTACTTGTGAAACATGTTATGTGATGTTTATTTTTATCGTTTACGTTTATTTTTATTGCTTAATATTTGTATTTTTTGTTTTATTGTTATCCAAATTGTAAGAAATTTGTAGTGAAAGAAGACAGAGCATAAGATGAATTCCAAAGCATAAATGAAAATGAGAATTTGTACTTGATATTAGAGGAAATAATTCAACAAATTATTTTTGTAATAACTATCATAATTGAGCTAATGAACAAGGATAGTAATCGAACCAACCGTTGGGCAATTATGTATAGCATGGAAGTTCGTATTCCATATCAAATAAACGAAATGTGAAGGCTAGTGGGTAAGTACGACTGACTATATAGATAATCTCCGAATGGATCGAAATACATTTGGTAGGCTATGCTTGTTGTTAAGAAATTTAGGGGTCTAAGCGATGGAAGATTTGTGAGTATTGAGGAGCAAGTCGCGATGTTTTTGTGTGTGTTATCACATCATAAAAAAATTGGATTGTGAAGTATCGATTTCGATGATCGGGACAAACCATTTCCCACTATGTGCACCTAGTGTTGTGTGTTTTTTTCAACTACATTCAATTTTTCTAGCCATCTTTGACATCCTGCTCCAAATTATTGCAACAATCCGAGATGGAAGTGGTTCAAGGTAGACCAACACATAATCGACTACAATTCCAACTACATTTAAGTTTACACTTATTCATAGTAATTTCACTTTTTTTGCGGGGATGTTTAGGTGCACTTGGCCAGGACATATATCAATGTTCATGTTCCGAGAAAATGAACGAGGGCGTTACGAGAACTAAAAATGAACGATCTCAACTAATATCCTTGCAGTGTGCAATCGAAGATGCGGTTTATCTATATCTTACGGATGGGAGGGTTCACTTTAGATGCTAGAATATTACGTGATGCGATTAACCGAACCAATGGCTTGAAGGTTCCAATAGTGATGTGTTCTCCAATTTATTTTAAATATTTACCTTTTTTGACCTATAAAAATATTGTATTAATATTTAATTTATGCGAGGAATTATTATACGTACGACAACGAGGTATGTAAAGATCCTGGTTTCCTAACACCTTATCGAGTTATTCGATATCACTTGAGCGAGTGGGGATCAACAACTTCTCGACACGAAAACTATCAAGAGCACTACAATGCGTCACACTCGAGCACGTAATGTTATTGAATGGGTGTTTGGAGTATAGAAGAATAGATGGGGAATTCTTAGAAGTGTCTCGTATTATCCCATACGAACCCGGATAAGAATTATAATGGCGTGTTTTCTTTTGAACAATTTTATTCGTAGTCGATGGTTGATGACCCGATAGAGCAACAATCTGCTACGGACGAGGAGAAGACTACAGACAACGCTGGGCAGACCTAATATATTTCAACGGTTGAGTCAACATCCGAATGGAAATCTCATAGAGAGGAATTAACTCGGCAAATGTGGGGGATTTTAATAACATGTCTTAGGAATTTCTCCCTTGTATTCCAAGTTTGCTTGTTCTTAGTATCTTTAGGAAATATTGTGTTTTACATAGTGTAAATTGTGTGATTTGACTACCATTGAGTACTTAATGTGATTTTCTCAATTTGATGACTACCAATCTTTCTTAGTTCTTATCACAATTTGGGCCATTATATAGACACTCATAATTATGTTATTCATTTTTACATTAGGAGTACGTAATGGAGAAGGACAATTTCGGTGTTACGCGAGGGAGGAAACTCTAAAAAGATCAGCGCACGCGTCGTGTTTGGTCGCCTCGGGAGGAACAAGTATTGCTATCTGCACTAAAGGACCTAGTTAGCAATGGTTGGAAGAGCGATAATGGTTTTGAAAGGGTACCTAACTAAGTTGGAGGAGGCAATAAAGGAAGTGTATCCACAAATCGACTTGCAGAAGGATCCGAACATCATTTCAAAACTAACTTCATGGAAGTAAACATACGCATCGTTGGTGATCGCCCAACGTGACAACACGAGTGTCGGCTTCAATACGACTACTAATACTCTCGAAGTCACCGATGAGCGGTGGGAGACCATAGTGAACGTAAGAAAATAACATATGTTTTTATTGAAATTTGAATGTGTTTGTCACTTAATAAAATTGGGTATTGTGCTGCAGAAGGATCCTTCGATGAAGGGTATGCGCCATAGGGAATGACCTTTGTTCACAGATTGGGCTGATGTCTTTGGAAATGATCGTGCAACGGTGAGGTTCTTTGAAGACCTGCCCGATGCAGGTTTGTGACCATGAAGGAAGCAAAGTATAGTGACTTCAACACACATACTCAAGCAGACTTTCACGGTGAAAGCCCGTATATTAATCTTGATGACTTTACTACTGAACGTCCATCTACTAACCGGGCAAATGAGGAGGAGACCGAGAATAGCGGTGTGAATGCAAATGTTGCAAGAGATCCATCGCCTACCACCGGAAAAAAACGTAAGGCCAAGACACCCTCTAGTGATCCCTCGATGGTGGAGTTGCTAAAAGATCTTTGCAAAATAGCTGGTGAGCAACTTGAGATCATTGCACGTAGAATTGAATACGACCATAATGTGGGTGAGAAATGATCAAAGGTGTATGGGTTGGTGAAGGATGTACCGGGCTTGACACCGGTTCAAAAGCTAGACGTGACACAAATCATTGGTTCAAAAATCTAGGTACTTGAGATATTCATGGGACTCCCGGAGGATACTCGGGCTCTTTACGCCTTCCGCCTCTTGGAGAAGGAGGGCTAAGGCGTGAAAGAAGAAATATAAAGCCCATTAGAGTACGCTTTTATTTTTGCTAAATATATATCACACCATTTTTGTCACTAAACTTTAAACTACTAATATGGTCGTGTAAATATTTAATGGGTTATATATTTCTTTAGCAAGTAGAATACTTGCAAAAATTGACAATTTTATGATAATGTGATAATGCACTTTTACTGTAGAATCTTTGTGCATGAATTTGCATGTTGAATATTATTGAACAATGAATGTGCATGGTGACTTCGGCGTGTGAGAATGAATAAAAATTGGAAAAATTGCATGTTGATTTCGGTACATGGGTGCTTTGAAAATGAATCCTAATATTCATGGGTGCTTTGAAAAATTTGCACTGTAGATTTCGGCACAAAATTAATACTAATATTGACCTGAAAATTAATACTAATATTGTAGTTTTAAAATGAATACTAATATTGACCTGAAAAATAATACTAATATTGTAGTATTAAAATTAATACTAATATTGTAATGAAAATTAATACTAATATTGTAATATTAAATTTAATACTAATATTGCAATGAAAATTAATACTAATATTTTAGTATTAAAATTAATACTAAAATTGCAATGAAAATTAATACTAATATTGCAAAATTGCATGAAGATTTCGGCACAAAATTTGCATGTAGCCCATGATCCTACACGTATTCATGGGTGCGTTTTATTTCAATGTATATTAATACTAATATTACTTCTAACAATGTTAATTATACAACACTCTTAATAATGAATCACTAATAATATTAATACTCAAAACAATGACGAAACTAATAATAACGATAATAATATTAATAATACAAACAATAATAATAATATTAAGCAACATATCAATTTTTTCCCATGGGACAATACTACAAGCTAATATATTAGCCCACTAAAATGTCTTAAAAATATGTCCCGACTAAAAAAATAGAACAACAATACATATAATAATGATTAATTTAAGAAAAACTTAACGGGAAATATGTGTCACCGTTAATTGTCACTTTCTTGGAAATCGGTAGAAGTAGCGAATTTCTATGGACTAGCCGGACCATCAAAGCTAGCATCCTTGGAGGAGCCACCACTGCGGGCGGGACTCCTTTGATACGGAATGGAGTGTGAGCTTTTTGTAGTCAAATATGGGTTTTTTCTCATTAACCACGGGGTCGTTAGCGAAGATTTTCTTTTGACAAGCAATGGTTGTTTTTAGGGGCATTGGAGATTCAACCTCATCGTGAGTCTTTGATGATGATGGGTGCTTCGGAGTTGTTTATGGAGTCGATCGGTCGGTCCATCGAGCTAATGGATATGACATCCTCTCGAACCAAACAAAGCACAAAGCTTGTTGTACATCAAATCTCCTTTGTGGTACGGTGACTTAGCGAACTCATTAACCTACACATGCACAAAATATTATATCCACGGTAGAAAATTATTATATTACAACAAATCGGAATAAACATGCTACAAACAAACCTTGAAAACGTCCTCCCGATTTGGTGCATACACGTGGTTTAAATTTCGATCTCACTAGACACCATCAATATTTAGCACCTTTGTTGAATGTCTCATAGCGCTTTTTCAGCATGTGTCGTAGTGCAAGAGCATCATCAAATGTGTATGACTGCTCCATCATGACGTTTATGAAGTCTTTAACATGTTCTAGACCGTGGTGGTTTTGCATCTTCATGTTCCAATTGCCCTTCTTTTTATCCTCCACAAGAAGGTGGATGAAGAGATTAATAGTGTCCTCCTCCCAATTTCCCTCATAGAAATAGCTCTCTGTGGTAGGATGGAGGGAATGCTCTTTTTTTCTTAATTGTAATGGAGATTTTATTTCTTTACAAGAGAAATGTTATTGGAATGATTTGGATGTATATATAGACACTAGCAAACTCATTGCTAATAAATTTGATCCACCCATAATACTATCAAACGTGCCTACCATTCTCATATTTATTTAAGAATGATTTATATTTCTTCCATCAATGTTGCACCTACCTAGATATCTCGAATCATAATGCGATAAACATTGAATACCATAGCATTGACTAATGAAATATTGAATTGGTAAGTACGTTGATGGATGCATGCTTTTATTTGAATGCGGGTGTAACATAATGGTGAAAATATTGATCCTATGCACATAACATCAGTCTCATGAATCATACTATACAAGTAGGCGTTGATATCTCCCTCCAATATAGCTGTCCATTTTTTAATACGGTGGTCATTGAATGCAAAAATAACAATCAGACAAAGATTTATGTAATGGAGACAAATAATAAAATATGTAAAGAAACCATAGACAACCCACCATTAATGAAGATGTGAATACAAAATTTAAAATAGTCTGATTTCACAACGTATTACAACTTACATATTGCTTGAATTTTCAAGTGCATTACATCAATGGAACAATACATGTAAACAAACTTCAATCTACGTTACATTACATACCAAACAACAATACCCTAACGACTTTAGCTAATTTTCAAACCGGTTACTACGCCTAATAAGCATAACAAATAATATTACTACTTGCTTAGTCGAAACATTACGCATACCAAATGTCGAACACATGGACGTTTCGTTAGATGAATACTCGTCTCTGTCTTAACAATGGTTATATTGTACTCATCACTGGCGTATTTCTTTTGTCACCGTCTCTCGTATATTTGGTGATGAAGTGTTCGAGCTCACGTCTCCGAATGGAGAATAGATTGATGTGTCGACACGAGCCTTTCTCGAGCGGTAGTATTCATCACACCACAAAAAGTGCATGGGGTGCTTCTCATTAGTGGGGCATTTGTAGTAATATCACCCTGGATTCTTGGCGTACCTACTCGCTTTATGTTTGATCATTTTGCCTTGCCCACAGTGGCAATCGGAGAAGATTGTGGATCAATCTCATTCTCCATACGTGCGGGTGTTCTACCACAGATTATAAACTTATGTCAATTATATAAGCACACATTTGGATAGAATACATGTAGACTCTGTTTGATACTTTCATCTCTCCATCATACAAATCATTTTCGAATTATGAATCAAAATAAGGAAGTCACTGACTGATTGTTTTTTTTATCGGCAAAAAAACTTTATTAAAAGAAACAGAAAACACGGTGGCATGAGGCATGCCATGGAGTACAAAGAACATTAACCAGCAACCTCACAATTCCATTCAATCTATACAAAGAGACTACATAAACTCTCCAAGTCACTCTCACTTATCAAATAAAAAATGAGCAGAGTCTACGGAATATTAAACTAAAATTCCACTCCCAATCCCTAAACTCAATTCGATCCAAAATGTTTGAGTTGACCGATTGTTTGTACAATATTTATGCAAACATACATATGAATCACATCTATATTGTGCGCTACCCCTAAATACATTGATCGATAATTATGCCAATAGAATTACGTCTGTGGATTTTCGGATGCACAATAATTCATTCAATTTATCGAAACTCTGTGTGATATTCAAAATTACAGCAGTCTGTTATATTTTGAGAAGTAGAGGTATGCAAAAATAGGCGACAACTAACCTTTTATTTTGTATACAAAAATCACGCCCAAACCGGATTTGTTTAGGCCCAAAACCGAAAACCCTAGACGGAACTCAATCGGTAGAAAGCAGACATGCCAACCTCAAAATCTTGAATTACCGGTGGGCCTCTTGTGGAATTAGATGGGGTTAGATGATATAATAGAAAAACCACAAATCTATGTAGAGAGGCGAAGTACCCAAATGAACCTCCGAGCGTAATCAACTTGTGAAGACGCAATGAGTAGGTACGACCACGACTACAGGTGAAGAAAAGGGTGTCCTTTGTCTGCGTGTAACCATGGGCGTGAATCTATGTGTGAGCAATTTGGTAACACCGATTCTCAATCTGGAAGTGGCATGAAATGATACGTTTGTGACGATAGGGAAGAATGATGAAGTGAAAGGCATGGGTATAAGTGTATTTTAAATAATAAAATAATTATTATAAAATAGAATATATAATAAAAATAATAAGTTATCTGGACTTTGAATTGGCACAACCAAACATTAACTTGGACTCAATATGATGGTATGTAAGTATGTTTGTATATAGGGTCAATCGTACAAATAGTGTTATTAGAAGCGTTTTAATAATTTTTTTAAAAAAATCTATATTTAACTAAAGAATCGAGTCACTAAAATATACACGCTTATCATAATCTCAAGAATCATTCACACTCACATATCCATAGAACGGATTCTTGTAAGAGATTGTAAAATCACATTTCATTATCTCAAGAGAAAAGGTTGATTATCCTTAGATCTTAGAGTTAGTTCTTTGAAGAGCTCAAAGATCAACTTTGTGTAATAAGGGCAGGAACTTGTAAAACTTCCTGTGGTCAAATCCTCAAGAAGGTCGAGGAAATAAGACCGGTTTCGTTGGATAGTGAAGTCCACTGTGGAGTTAGGGAGAGTGGACGTAGGATTGTTATATACGAACCACTATAAAACCTTATGTTCATTTACGGTGCATACATTTACTTAACAGTTCATTCATCATGGTTTATAGTTAACCTCCACAAAACTCTCTAAGTATTAATCGAGAAAGGTTCTTTAAAAGGTTTTTTTAAAAAAAAAAAGTCATGAGATAAGCTTCCGCACCATCGAGAAGACTTTAACTCCCTGAAGTCTATTGATCACTAGCACACTCGAGTATTTATCCGGAGAAGACTTTCAAAGTCTTGACCGCACACTTAGCTCACACAAAGTTTCAAAAAGTTTTTAGTATGGTAAAGTCTATTCAACCCCCTTCTAGACTTTACACCTCCTTACACATCTCGTCTAGGACCAACAAATATTTTTATTATATTAATAATTCTATTTGAATTCACTAACTAAATGTTTTTTAACATTTATATAATCCAATTTTTCCTTTGCGGCATACAAATTTAATCAAGCCAAAAATGGACATAAGCTTTCTTAGATTCATTAAGTTAGATCTAAAAATATTGTCCAAAAGGATGGAAAGGACAAAGATTAGTCGATCGCTCAAGGAATGTGTAAGATTTTCTAAACTAAACCATTAAAACGTCTATGTTTGTTTTGTTATCAATTGATATTTATGGCTTATATTGTTTATCATGTTCGAAGTTGGTTTTGAAACCAACGTCGATCGAGAATGACTATTTGCACAAACTACTAGTGTATTGTCTTGAAAGATTCAATGATAACGAAGAATATCATGATGTAGTTGGATATCAAGGAGTAGTAGGAAATGAGAAGGAAAAATAGAAAGAGGAAAGTGAAGTTGTTGAAGGAATGTTGATCATGTCTTCGAAAAGAAAACTAATGACATAGCCTCGACATCGAAGGCTTTGTCCAAGGACTGTTCACCAAATGAAGAAAGCGAGAGAGGTGATTGATTCAACATCAATAGCGGGGTTGGGGGAGGAGGTGGTATCATTGGTTTTGGAAGGAGTTGAAACACAACAAGCCATTTTTACGATGAGTACCGTCATTCGGCTTGGGTGTTACACGGAAGAATGTTGTGAATGATACTTTGAATAATGTGATGGATGACATTGAAGAGGCGAGAAAAATAGGATAAAATTAGAATTGCATAAACATTTTTGTAGCGGAAAAAAAAAGAACCTTCTGAAAAGTTAGCTTAAAAAAGATTGATTTAATTGAGTTAGTGAACAATAACCGAATATTTTCTCGATGAGTTAGAAAGGATCTGCGGGAAAGGCAGAATACAAAGGTCAGGTTTGTGAAAGGATAAAAATTCAGAAGCCGGGAATAATAAGTTGAGGGAGGAGGTTTTTAATTTGAAGATTCGATTAAAAATGTTTGAAATGTCTACTCCTACTCAGATTTTCAACAATACGAAAACTTGGATGCAATGGACTCCATTGTAGCACTGCATATTTCTAAAATGGAGATTGGTGATAATGAAAGAAATGTTCCTAATGATGATAACGGTTTGGCGGTTGTTATTTCGATCCTATCCCGAAACATCTAATAGAAAGGCTGATGTACTTGATTGCTCCCGTCCAAAGTAAAAACAAGAAGAGCTGCACAAGTTGTGATGTCAAGCATGTTGACAAGGCGTGTGAAAGAAAAAACTATAAAGGATTACCGTAAGGTAAAGGAATTTTGTAATCAATGCATTTATTGTAGAAATGCAATAAAGGATATGAACATGTAATATCCTATTTCATGTTTTTAACATATTTTCCTGTTCAAAATGAAAAAAATCAGTTAATCAAAAGATAATTGAACTTTTGTATGCAACAAATAAACTAGCTAAGTAGAATCCAAAATAACATATAGTACATATTATAGTTTAATTACGTATTACAAAAATAAGAAAAAACACATAACTATTACAATTTACAAATTTATTTCTCGCAAAAAAAAAAAAAAATCAATAGAAATAATCAAGACGTATCATCAAATCTTTGGTTCTCCAATCACGAGTGGTGAAGTGATGTTATCTAGTATTTGATTGTAATAAGGCTAACATAATCCAAAATTAGATAGGCTAATGGTAGAAATGTCCAATGCTCAAGATTGAAAATATCAAATATTCACAAGGGGTAAATGCTACACAAAATTTCTTTCTCGTCGGGTTTTAGTAATAACAAAGGGAATATATGTATATTGTATGTCATCCTATCAAACATGTTTCCAACGAAATTTTGTATCTAATCCAAGAATTAGTATCTTTGTATTCCTTCAAAATTCACGAAAGGTTGAATAAATCATTTTCATCATGAATCGAGGTAAACAAAATGAGTATTTCATCGATTATTTTCCCCAATGTAATCCAAAATAATTTAGAATATACATCGTCAGACCTTCTAACGCTTTCCATCTTTCAGTCTAAATGTTTAAATAAGAGATAGAATGGTTATTCTATGAATATACCTACCAATGGAGGTTTCCTTTGAAAAAATACCGTGCATAAATTTTGGGTAATTTATTGAGAAACTTGAATTGATTTACACTTATTTGTGCTCAAATGCAGTATATCGCACTTCATTGTTGAGCTGCTGAGTATGAAAAGTGGTCATCCTTACAAGAATATAGTCTTCATTGATGGGTTTATAACCCAAGCCAAACCACACACTACAAAAAAAGCCTTTGGGAGGTAATTGAATATAACACCTGGGATGCTTTTCTCCAAATTGGTGAGTGGGTTCCAAAAAAAGGTTGTCTTCCCAATCTAACTTGACAATCAATCTGTTTTTGTAGAAACAAAATCGATTTCAGGATAGTCTTTGAAATGTACCCTTTTGTAACCACCTTTATGGACATACTCGTCGTCGATTTGGTAGGTGATGGATCTTATACCACCGGCCACCTCGGAGAGATAATGTTGCATATTCAACTTAACAGACATTTTTAGATGTTGCGTGCAGAATAATTTTCGTGCGATTTCATAGTAAAAATTTTTATTAACACATTTCAAAACACCAAGTATTTTGCGGGCATCCTTGAAATGATTTACGTAAACAACTCATCTGGAATTCCTCCAAAACTCATCGTACATTGTTGTTTACTCATGTTTTTAGAGGGAGATATGAATAATAGAGAAACAAATTAAGATATGAGTCTTTGAAAAAATGAATAACCTTGATTTTTATAATTTTCTGAACGACGCTGAAAGTCTTCTTACGGGAAGGAACGATGGGTCCTATCATAAAAGATGAAGAGACACGGAAACCTTTTAGGAAGAAACTTAAGTGTTGCAACTTATCATAATAAAAACATTTAAAAAATCTAATATTTAGATAATTTAGTTTAATTTAATATATTTCTTTAATACAAGTTCACTTTTAATTAATTTACATTATATATTTTATACCAAAAACACAAGTAAACGCTCGAATAAACAATTAGAAATACATATAATGGAGTAGTGAAACAAAATACAAACCGATGACAAAGATAACCATGTTTACGATACAGGAAACAAATTAATTGAAAGTGATGGACTCATTAACGATGATCATCTTGTAGCTACCACTATTACGAACGCTAATCATAACAGGAATTGACATTTTATCGAGCAAAAACCCTAATCAAAAGCAAGAGAAAATCGTATGCAGCTATAATTTGAAATTTGAAAAAACAAAGCATGTTGTATATTTGCGGCATTTATAAAGTGATTAAACTTGTAGATGAGGTGGGAGTGTGAATCAGCAAATATTTAATTAATATAATTCAAATTGATTACAAAAGTCAAATTAAAGATATATTCCCTCGGTCCCATTTGTAAGTGTCTCAATTTCTCATTTTCATTTGTCCCACTCAAAATGTCTCATTCTTTTTTTTGAAATACTCCACTATTATAATTATCCATATACTATATATATATATATATATATATATATATATATATATATATATATATATATATATTCCTCCAAATCCGTGATAATCTACAAGACATTTTTCTTATTTGGACGTCCCAACATAATTTGCACCCCCAACTAAGAAAAACTCACAAAATATTAACACCCTCAAAATATCACTTTAATTTAAAAATGTAACTCATCTTTTACTCTATTTTATTCTCTCTGCACTTTATCCAACTCGAACCACAAAATATTCATACACTTTATTCTCTCTCATACACTATTCACACTAAAATGCAACTTTTCATAATCTCCATGTCCAAAGATAGTGTGCATGTTATCCCGGGACGGAAGGAGTACATATTTACACAATATGCCACTTATTTAATATATTTAAATATACATTTTTCATATCTCTCCATTCTATCACTTATATTTTGTTACACTACTTTTTTTAATTCTTATGCTTAAAAGTGTTGGGGCACTTAGACCAAGACGGAGGTAGTAATTGATAGTTTTATAAGAGCAACTACATCGGTTGTTATTCATGAGGTTATAACTCAAAATTTATTGTTACTATCAATGCAATTCAAGGTTATAGCAAGAATCAAGTATCTCTCTCTTAGATGAGTCATTGCAGAATAACCCAAAAGGTTGAAAATGAATCGCCAAAAAGGAAGAGAGTTACAAACACAAAACCAATTCATTGGTTCGTGCATCTCACGCATTGCTAGGGAATTGTATATATGGCCGACACCCACCGTAACCAACAGATCATGCTTTTTTATTTTTTAATTTGTTTTATTTCTTTAATAATGCATAGAAACAATTAAACCAATTACGTGAGTTTTTTATCTTGTGTGCATAAAAAAATTATACAATTAGCCGTTTGAATGTTGAATTTCAATTATGTAATTGTTAGTTATACGGTGCTTAGTCCGTTGGAGCAGTATTTTTAAACGGCTAAAAAATATTTATAAATATGATACATGATTTCCTCCATTTTATTTGTCAATTTTCTACCTCTCAAATTATTTCTATCTTAAAATCTTGATATTTTTGAAATTTTTGTTCCCATCAAATGGACAAAAATAATAGAGAATTTTGTAGAAATTTGTTCAATCATCTAAATTTGATGAATGAAATTCCCCTCTCTCAAAGTTCAATGAATCCACAAAATTTTCAATATTCTCAATTTGCCACATCCACTCAATTTCCATCCAATTACGGAAATTTTACGCATGCTCAATCATATTCTCAAAATTTTCAAGGTTTTGGAAATTTCGTTAACAATTCGAGCAACTTGATTTCATCAAATTTTTCCATGTCGATGCTTGAATATTGGCAACACCCATCGGGCCAATATTTGAGGCAGTCTCCACCTCAAATATTTTCTACCCCACGAGCAACCGAGATGTCGTCAAGATCTCAAAATGAAAAAGAATCGGCAACTCCAACTTTCATCCCAGAGACCCAATTATCTAAACCTTCAACTCCAATTGATTTAGAAATTTGGATCAAGAGTACTTTAATGCTCAAGTTAAGGCGTCTAACAAGTGGACAATAGAAGAAAATGAGCATCTAGCAAATTCTTTTATCACGATAAGTGATGATCCAATAATCGAGAAATGATCGAGAAGGGATCGGCGTTTTGGAGCAGAGTTGCAAATTACTACTACGAGAATTGCCCCACAAGTGCTCCGGAAAGAGCGTTAGGATAGATGAAGTCACACTGGCATAATACAATTGGGACAAAGGTAAATCTCTTCCAACTCTTGTTACAATAGTGTTTCTAGTGTATACGTGAAGCGGCACCAACGACGAAGATGTAATGAGAATGGCACACGATAAATATTTAAGTTGCAATGGTCAAAAAGCATTTAATTACGAGCATGTATGGAGGATTGTAAAGGAGCGTCCACTATGTTCTCCATAATACAATGACTTCAAAAATACATCAAAGAAAGCGAGGACCTCGGCTCAGGACACGAGTAAGAACTCCACCAGATTGGATTTTGATCTAAACATCGACGACACTCGTCCGATTAGGCAAAAGCAGCCAAGAGAAAAACAAAAAGAAAATCCAAGGCTAGTACGGGTCCACAAGAAACAATGACAAATACGAGCGGTGTCTTGACAAATTTACCGATTACACGCGAGTAAACAAAGAGAAGTTAAAGCACGTGAAAAGAGATTGCATTGAAGGAGCGTGAATTAGAGATGAAGGAATGAGAATTTGTTTATCAAGATACTTCTAAAATGACGGATGAGCAGCGTATGACACACCAACGTGTATGTGCGAAGATTATTGCAAAGTGGAATTCGTAGAATAATTTGTGGGCCCTCTTTACTTTATTAGTGTTTTTTTAAAATTTCATTGTATTAATTTGTGTTTTATGTAATTTCAATTAATGTAATTGTTGTAACATCATTTAATTTATCTATTTTCATTTACATAAATTTTATTTGACATAGTTAAAAACTAGTCGTTGCAAACTAGTCGTTAAAAACTACCGCTAAAAACTAGTCGTTACAAACTAGCCGTTAAAAACTAGTCGTTGCAAGGTATTATGTGTATATATACATTATGTTATGAAGTTCTTACATTCCACACTTGAAGAAAAACCTCACAATTGTATTAACTCCAAAATATCTCAAGTACTTCATTAACTCTAGCTCATAGATGAATCGATGATCAACTTGGTTCACCGGTGAAAGAATGATATTAATGCTTCTTCAACATTTGGAAGATAATGTGCACAATCAAGAAACCGGAAGATTCATCGAGAGAAACCGTGAAGAGGGACATGTTAGGCTTTACAATGATTATTTTTCACCAAATTCTGTGTATCTGATCATATATTTCAAAGAAGATTTCGCATGCGAAGGAATTTATTCATTCACATTGTGAATGAACTTGAGAATCGATCTCTATTTTTTCAACAAAGACACTGATGGCCCCAAAAGACAAGGGTTGTCACCACTACGAAATACACTGCAACTATTCGTCAACTGGCCTATGGAGTCCTCGCCGACAATCTTGACGAGTACCTACGAATGGCTGAATCAACGGTTATTAATTGTCTTTTCAAGTTTTGTGAAAACGTGGTTGAAGCATTTGGTGATCGCTATTTGAGAACGCTGAACAACAATGACATTCAACGTCTTCTCCAAATGCACGAGTTGAAACATGGCTTTCCGGTATGTTAGGAAGCCTTATCGCATGCATTGGGTGTGGAAAAATTTCCCTGTTGCTTGGAAAGGCTAATTTACAGAGGTCACGGGCCATCTACAATCATCCTTGAAGCGATCGCTTCTCGGGATTTATGGATATGACATGCATTTTTGGTGTCGTTGGTTCGTGTAATGATATCAATGTATTGAACGAGTCTCCTTTATTTAACAACGTCTTGCAAGGTCTGCGCTAGAGGTTAATTTCACGATGAATGGAACATTGTATACAAAGAGTACTATCTAGCGATGGAATCTATCCCGAATGGTCTACTTTCGTCAAGGCTTTTCTGCGCGGTAGATCCCAAACGAATATACTTTAAGGAAAGACAAGAATTTGCAAGAAAAGATGTCGAACGAGCATTTGGAGTGCTCCAAGCACGTTGGGCAATTGTTAGAGGGCCCAGCTCGTTATTGGTATAGAAAAAGATTGAAACTCATAATATTAACATGTGTTATTTTGCACAATATGATTGTTGAAGATGAGGGAAACATGGTCACAAATTGGTACACCGATGAAGGTGATGATGCCGCACAACCAACACAAGGTGCTAATCCTGAATTTAGAGACTATCTCCGAAGGAACACCGAGCTACGAAGCAACCAAGTTCATCACCAACTTCGTGCCGACTTAGTGGAGCATATTTGGGCACAATCTAACAATAATTGATATAAAGAGTTTATTTACACGTTGTAACAACAAATTTCGTGTAATTAATTTATAAAAATACGAAAATGTTTACAATTTAATTTTAATCGGATTGAACCGATAAAATTTTGTGGACTCTAACTCTAAATTTGACCCTCTGATTCTTCTCTTTAAAATCGGTGTTGACTTGGATGATTTGGCGGATTTGGTGGCGAAATCTTTGGGTTGATCTCGTCGAGGTTGAATTTGGGGATTTATAATGTTAATCCAAGGGCTTAAGAGCCTTATCTTGGATTAAACCCAATTTACTGAGACTTTCCAAATGAACATTCTTGAAGACCGGATGAACACCTTTGAATCTTCAAGGGGGCCGTGATGAACGCCTTTGAATCTTCAAGGAGAAACGTTTGATCGGAGGGTTGAACACCTTGATCTCGGATCGGACGCTGTTCCCGGTTGACTTGCTTAAAGAACGGCTTTGATGCCGCGAAGAACGTCTTTGAATCTTCAAGAATATCCAAGTCTGCTCTGAGCTCTGGAATTAAGTCCGGAATTGTGTCTCAAATGAGTGAATGAAGGCCCTATTTATAGTTGTAGCGCGAGATTGATTTAATGGGCTGGGCTTGGAAGCCCATCAAACTTGATTTGATTTGATATGATTTGATTTGTTTTGTTTCCATGTAGGGCATACTTGATTTAACTTTTCATTTTAACGAGATTTTCAGACGTTATATGTGGTAAATTAATTACTTTGCCACCAAGTTACGAATATTTAAATATTCGTAGGATTTAATTTCGGCTCTTACGTGTATATTAAATATCAATAAATTATTTAATTTGAGAATTAATTTAATTAAATTCTCAAAATTGAGCACAAAATTAATGTGCTTACACATGTTTCTAAATAACTATGTATTATTTTTTTGGTGAAATTTTTTGGGTCCATAACTCTCCAATACAATTTTATAAGTCACATGACCGTAAGATACAACTTTTTTTTAAATTACTTGTGGATACAACAATTTGATTCATTGTTCCAATTTTACCCTTATCCCTCTGCAACTTTTGGTGTCTCTGTTAGTCTTATGCATCCCTTTTCATTTTCCATTTGTCAAGATTCTTTTTCGGATTGTTGGGTGTCTATTACTGATTCATTTCTACACATTAATTTTCCATTTGCCTATTCTGATTCATTTTCATTCAAATATTTATCGATTCACTTCCATTCAAACATTTAATTCTGATTCATTTACATTCAAACGTTTAATTTATGATTTATTTTCATTCAAACATTTAATTTACTGATTCATTTCCATTCAAAACGCACATATGAATTCAACGTTAAGTAAAAAAATACATCGTGGATTCAACACGGTAGAATCAACATTTAAGTAAATCGAACTAATTACGCACATGTGCGAAGTAAAAATTTGCACATGTGCGGGAGTAAAGATCCGCACATGTGCAAATTCTTTAGCACTTTGTCACAACAAAAACCAAGAAATAAGAAAGAAATCCAATCGATCGATATCGAAATCTAATCCACCGACCTTACCGGCGAGAGAGAGATTGGTGGATGCAGGCGGTGGATGCGGCAGTGCATCATCGCGGTGGTCGATCACGGGGCGTCGATCTAGTTCGGTGGTCGATCTATGGTGGTGTCGTGGTGGTGTGTGTCGCGGTGGTTGAAATCCCTTCGGAATCCCACCGTCGGCATCGAGTTAAGAGAGAGAAGGGGTACTAGGGTTTCGTCTTGGATTTCGCCGTCGCGTCATTTGGGTTGGGCGCCGATCTTGAGGCGGCTCCACCAACACCGTCGCCTTCGGCCGGAGAGAGAAAGGGTGAGGATGTATACTCCTAAACAGTATGAACAAGGAGGCAGAAATCGGAAATGGTTGTGGGTGTGGCATCGTCCTTCGCAAGGCATGCTCTGCTCGGGTGAGGGCGGCGCGGTGGTGTGCTTTGCCCAGTGAGGGGAGGCGCGGCCGTATATGAGAGAAAGAGATATCGAAATGAGAGTTTTTTTGGAGAGAGGGTCGATTTGTGCATGGATCTAACACGTAAAGTCGATAAAGTGTGGTGAGAGAGAGGTCGATCTATTTGAGGGTAAAATTGGTATTGAAAAAGTTGACTTGTACCTATTAGTATTTTGACTTTTGAGTTGTATTGGATAGTAATAAAAGATAAAAATGGTATCTAAGAGTAATAAACTCAATTTTTTTGTTGTTGAATATGTTGTACTCCATCTTTAATTATAATAAATTTTAATACAAATTATATTGTATCAATTAAAAAATTATATGCTTTATTTTTTTAATTAGCTATAAGTAATCAACGCCCATAAGTAACGAATAAATTAACACGTGTTTAATAATTTTAAATAAATAATTGAAATAATAGATATTATATTAATAAATACATGCATTATAAATGATATAATTTTTAAGATGATATATATATGGGATTTAGATTATTTTCGTCCTCTAACTTTTCACCTTTATTGAAATGGTCCTCTAATTATCTACTTTATCAATTTAGTCCACTATGTTTACATATTTTATCAATTTAGTTCTCTAACTTTTCAACTTATTGAAATGGTCCTCTAATTATCTACTTTATCAATTTAGTCCACTATGTTTATATATTTTATCAATTTAGTCCACTATTTTACATATTTTGCTAATTTAGTCCAACTCAATATTAAATATAGGTTAAAAAAATTAAAATTATAAATAAATTCATATTTAAATATTTTTGTATTTTTATTCAAATTATTTAAAACTATTTATAATTAGCATATTTATTTTAATCTATTTATAAATGCCCCTATTAAAACTGATGTTATTAAATCTTTTAGCTTAAGTTAATATGAATTAAAGTATGTTAAAAATATGTCTCGCTAATGATCATTTTTTATGGACTCCATTGTGTATATTTTTATATATGCAGGTGATTGTTGAAAATATTATTATTATTATTGATCATTAAAAGTAAAAAAAAATCTAAATTAAAAATAATAATCTTATTCCTCACATAAAACCTATAAGAAATTTCAACATTGCATTACTTTTGAAAATTATTAAAAATAAGTGTTCAATTCTCAAAGCGTTATCGTTTAGTGTGTTTTCTAATAAATATGCTAATTATAAATAGGTTTAAATTATTTGAATAAAAATACAAAAATATTTAAATACGAATTTATTTATAATTTTAATTTTTTAACCTATATTTAATATAGTTGGACTAAATTGGCAAAATATGTAAATTTAGTGGACTAAATTGGCCAAATATATAAACATAGTGGACTAAATTGATAAAGTAGATAATTAGAGGACCATTTCAATAAGGTGAAAAGTTAGAGGACTAAATTGACAAAATATATAAACATAGTGGACTAAATTGATAAAGTAGATAATTAGAGGACCATTTCAATAAAATTGAAAAGTTAGAGGACGAAAATAATTTAAATCCCATATATATATTAATAAAATAAAGTGAATAGGTAGTGGATAATTTAAAAAATAGGTTATAACCATGAAAGGGTTGTAGAAATTAATGAGTTGATTATTTTCAGTGAAAAAATGAGTTGACAATAAGGTGGAAGAAATAAATGGATTATAACCATTGATCCATTGTGGTTGCTCTAATGGGAAGTAATTATTTTTTCCATAGGAGTGGAAAACAAGATTACCCAAAAGATTATAGAGAGCAATTAATTCAATATTAACATTGGTGAGCCTTCTCGCATCACCCTTCTCTGTTTTGTTTTTTTTTTTTTCGACTAAACTTCTCTGTTTTTAATGAAGTTCTTATGGGACAATAACAACTCAAGCTATTTCACCTCATATTTTCAATGAAAAAATAAAATAAAATAAAAGAGTCCTTAGTTTAATATCACTGACAAATTTATTCTTCATGGATCCAACCACTCTACCAATTCTTACAGGTTTCTTTCGTAATCAAATAATTAGAAATTAAATATTCATAAATTTGTTGAAATTAATCATATTAACTCCAAGAAAACAAAATTCACAATACCTAAAGTAAACAACCAATTAAGCATGGATATAAACTATCATTTCATTTAAATAATTGCTAATCAACAACAAGGCTAACTATTTAAAAAAGTACCCAAAAACAAAGAACAGAAGAACACAATAATCAAACAGATCTACAACAAATCTAAGAACTAGTGAACTTTGTCACCGCCTTCGTCCCCTCTGAAACAGCGTGTTTAGCAAGCTCTCCAGGCAACACTAATCTCACAGCAGTCTGAATTTCCCGAGATGTGATTGTAGGTTTCTTGTTGTACCTGGCCAATTTAGACGATTCCTGCGCAAGCTTCTCGAAAATGTCGTTGATGAAGCTGTTCATGATCCCCATTGCCTTGCTAGAGATTCCGATATCAGGGTGAACTTGTTTCAGCACCTTAAAAATGTAGATCTTGTATGTCTCGACGCTTTTCTTCGACCTCTTCTTCTTCTTATCTCCGGCAGCAG
The DNA here is from genome assembly GCA_030762865.1 of Paraleonurus japonicus. Taxonomy (NCBI): domain Eukaryota; kingdom Viridiplantae; phylum Streptophyta; class Magnoliopsida; order Lamiales; family Lamiaceae; genus Paraleonurus; species Paraleonurus japonicus. Next base: position 34,458,022 of record CM061052.1, read on the forward strand.
CGCCGCCGTCCTTGGGGAGCTTCTTCCCGGCCTTGGGCTTCTTCTCCGCCGCCGGAGCCTTTTCCGCCTCGGCGGCTTTCTTCTCCTCCGCTGGCTTTTTCTCGGCCGGTTTCTTCTCTGCTCTCGGTGCCATTTCAGTTACCGGAAATTGCTTCGTAAGGGAATAATTGGGAAACTGGAAAGTAATGCTGTGATTGGAAAGGGAAAATGGGAGAGAATTGTTGATGAAAGAAGCAATGTATAAGAGTAATTTATATAGATGGAAAGGATGATTTTGATTGGTGGAAATAGAACGACTCGGACTTTGACTGTTTGCCGTTGATTAAAGTGTGATCTAACGGTCAGAGATTTTGGCGGTACTTCGCCATTTAATCATGTGCGTTTTTATTGGTTCTAATCGGTGGACGTGGATTTACAATGGTGGCCGTTGATTATTATACGAATCGACGGAACAGATTTTGGTCGAAACGCGGGTACCCCGGTAGATTTTGAAATATTTTCAGCATGGTGGGAAAGGAATTTCTTCCTTTTTTTTTTCTTTTTTTTTTCAATGATAAATTGTGTGAAAAAAACCCACGTGCTATGACCATCTCCAACTTTTACTCTATTTCGTAGTATGAATATGTTGCAATAGACACTCCATAATTGTGTTTTGAAATAAAGTTTTATACAATTTACTTTAATTATAGAGTATTATGTTCAGTATTTTATGATTTATATTTATTATTTATTAATATTTTTATATATACAATTACATAACTAATTTGAAAACATTAATTAATTACTATATGATTTTTTTTTGTGTGTGTATCTTAATATTTATAAATACAATTAGGCTTCATTTAGATGGAGTCATTTGATATTAAAGGATTTGAGGATAATACACCATACATTTACAAATCAAAATGGAGAAAAACTAAATAAATGGATTTGGTTCACACAAATATTACTTATAAGTGGGAATATTTCAAATACCCAACAAAACCTAGTCGTTTGAAATCCTCCCACTTCTCCCACTTTTGTTTAATATTTGAGTGAATCAAATCCATTCATTTAGGGCTTTTTCTCCATTTTAGTTTGTCTGAATGCATGATATATTATCCTCAAATCCTCGATTTTAAATTCACTCCATCCAAATGGAGCCTTTACAATTTAGAATTTAGGAAACACCAAGCCTACCAACATAGCAACAACCTTCTACGATTAATATGAAACCAGAAAACAGAAGCTTAATTTTCACTCCTAATTCTAGAAAAACTCCAAGCATCAAACAATACATCAATATACTTCGACTCTTTCAATCTCACCTAACTTCATGTTCTCGCCTTGAGTTCTTCCACCATTTACCTTCTCCACCACTTTGTTTCTAAAAATTTTGTATTCCTACTTTTCCACAATATCCAACCGCACACACCATATCGATGTTATTATTCTTCTCTCCTTTTTTTTTCTTTTAAATAATCTACTAAAATCTAACAAATTGATCAAAGGATTTCTTGATAATGTCATCTCCACACCCAACCAACTAAAATAATCCATCCAAAAAGAGTAGGAAAAATGTCACATCCTAATTCTATAATGAATTTTAACTCTGAATTGAATAAAAGTTCCTCTTAAGTGTTCATATAAAGAAACTTGAAGACACATTTCGGCAAGATGGCTCGAAAAAGATGAGCCCAAGATTGCCAAGGAACAAAATTTCGACATAAATTGTCAAATTAGTAACGCCACTGAATTCACAAATTAGAATATAATTAATAAAATGGAAAAAGAAACCCACTATCATGACCCTCCAACGAAATAGGTAATCAATTTTGTTTTTAAATTTGAATTATTTCGGTGCTCGTTGTCGGCTCTGATCCCCTGCCATGGCGGCCTGCACCCCAGTGATTCCTCATTTGACACAGCAATTGACTTCAACTCTTTCGGAAGTGATCGCATTACAACTGCAAAATCTTCTTCCAGAAATCTCACGTTCGTTGCAATCCTCTTCCCCGGCGACGGGTATAGTTGCTTGCTCCAATCAAAGAGTTTCGCAGGAATGATACCCAGTCCCAAAGGCATGCTGCTTCAGCCAAAAATGTTTCCGCGCAAGTTCTCGGCATAACCGGGGATTCAATACCCATGGTTCCTAATAACCCTACCTCTGTGGCGCATAATCCTTCAGTTCTACATGTTTCTATGCAGGTACCAGATGCACCAGATCAGCAGAGACATTCCTTTCGACAGGTCTTGTCGCCCATCTTACACGATCAAACCACACTTATCGACGATTCTTCTGATATGAAACCGCAACGTAAGGGAGAGTTTTTCTCTATTAAAATTGATGATTCCCTAGTTCGACAAAAATATATCTCATCTGCAAGCCACACTTATCGGTAAGTTTTCACTAGCCCCAGGTGATTCTCCGTACTCTATTGAAGGTTTGAGGGACAAATTAGGACTGGTGTGGGGTATTTCAAGTGGGTGGAACCTAGTTCCTCTTGGCCGAGGCTATTTTAATATCCAATTACCCTCACTTGAGGATAGAAACAGGCTTTTGGACAGAAGGAATTGGAATCTTAAGCCAGGCATTCTGCGAGTTCAGCGTTGGGTCCGGGGTTTAATTCGTACAAAGTCAATAAAAATTTGTCATAGGTATGGGTAAGAATCTATGAAATTCCGATGGAATTTTTTCAACCGAAAATTATCCATACTATGGCATCAGACTGGGAACAGCTTGTTAAGATGGATAAACGCATGAGAAAGGGCTCGATGTGCCATTATGCGCGTGTGTTAATAGAGATTGACATGACGAGGGAATGTGAGGAGTGCATCATGTTCGAATCGGAGGGACAAGTTATGTTAGCTTCTACGAAATATGAGCAATTATCTTCTTTTTGTAGTCACTGCGGAATTGTGGGGCATGCTATAGACAATTGTCGTTCGATTAAGGGTCGAGACACACAAGGATGTAGCACCAATTTCAAAGCCTTTGGGAAAGCCATCGGTTGGAGAGTGGACTCGGAAAGTTCATGCCTCGAGACACGCCCAGGAGGCTCCAAAGGATAGGCATGACCATTCTAATGGATTTGCTGTTTTGGCAAACTTAGTCAATGAAGAGGTTTTAGTAGAAATTTCTCCTCGAGCATCCGATGTGAATGATGTTGCAATGGCGGATAAAGTGTGGATTCGCAAGGGTGAGAATATGTTGGACGTCCCGCCGGGCTCAAGGTGTTGATTTGATGAATGGGTTTGCGGCCCTTGCTGTGTTGGATGAGGAGGCCGAGGAGGCTCCGACCGAGTTACCTCCTCAACAACAAGCGGTTTCCCTAGCAAAATTATGGTTCCTTGGTGGACAAGGAGCCGGCAAAGGGCTCAACCTCGGACACCGGCAGGTGCCGCCTTTGGCAACAACGAACAAGAGGGGTGCAAACAAAGTCTCGATTGAAGGACTACAAAGGCGGAGGGTAACCAAGCTTGGTCGGCTCGAGCAAGGCATCTTTCAAAGCAGTAGCTCAAAGTTGGTTCATTCGTCGTATGCATCGACAAAAAGGGTAATACTCGAGGAAAGATGACAGGTGATAAAAGAATATAATTTACGGAATAAGCCGGTGGCAACTTAGCCAAGTGGTGGAATGCGGTCATCGCCTCATTTTGATAAAAGTTACATAATTACCTCAAATACCGATACGTAAGCTCTTAAATCAATGCGAGTTGTTGCTACTAGAAGTTGGCGAGACATGTGTGAAGATGAGTAAAATCTGCTAAGTAGAGCAGCGATGGGATTCTTCTTTTAGATCCTAATGATAGGTTCTTATGTATTTTACGTTTTTGTTTTGTTTATATAATCTTCCCTTTTTCTTGGTTCTTTCAAGGTTTTAAATGGGGTTCGGCCTCTGGATCGAATGTGATCTTATGGCATTTCATGTTTTTTTAATATAACAACTAATTAGACATTTTTTTAGAAAAATAATTTAATAAATACCAACAACGGAAACATAACATGAGAATCCTTAAATAAAAAAATGTCAACTACAATAAATTACATAATTTGTCTCAATCTACTTAAAAATTTAATTCACTCAAAAGACAATCTTACGAAAAGTAATTAAAGTCATGCTTTGAATTAAAAATGCTCAAATAAATAACACCAATCATTCCACTTGCCTCTGCCGCAACTCCGATATTCTTAATGCTGTAAAAATATTAATTTGGTAGGGTGAGCAACCAACTAGCTCAGTGGGGTCCTATTTGTCACAGATTAAATAATCAGTGAGAATCAAAAGAGCAACTCACATACCACATAACCATAACATTTATTAGCAAAGCCAACCTTAATATCATAGCACCATAATCGATCATTTCCATCGAAACATAGTTCTTAACTCATTATGTTACACGGTCATTTCTACCGGAGCACAAGTCCTAACATAGTATGTATACGGTCATTTCCACCGATCATACACATATCATAGCATATAGGGCACATAGTAGCAAGCAACAAATCTCAATATGCATAGAAGTGACAAAATTTACCAATCATAAAGAAAAACTCCACCTTAAGCCTTGATTAAAACTTGTGAGCACGTAAGTTGGTTTAATGCATGAATTGCCCATCACCTAAAAATTAATGAATACATGTCTTAGAACTTATTATAGATTAATAATTCATCGTCTTGTTCATCCACAGTGATCGAATCTCTGATATTTCCCTTTGACGACCACCCTACGCTCTCTGTGTTTGATTGAATATCCATTTCCTCCATAACTTTTAACTTAAACTTGTCCCCATCAATAATCACCTCAATGATCCTATTCACGTCATTAAGGTAGGGAACATATATTAAAATTCTCACAATCTCCAGTCGTTCTTTCATCTTACTGACGTCATCAACTTTGATAAATGCTCTAATTACAGAACTAACACAACTGAAAAATCTTGAACACCAAGCATGAGTAGTAATCCCAATCCACCTTGTCCAAATTATCCTCTTATGTCACATGTTTGCTTCCTTCCATGGGCGAATCTAATCGAACCAATATCTAAACCATCCTTCCATTTTTTAATCATCTCATCTAACTGTTCCTCCCCATTACCTTTAACCAGAATAACGGTATCCCCCATATGGACAAGCTTGAGACATTTTCCACACTCGCTCATCAGTTCCTCTCTGTGGTCCTTCCATGTAATAATATGACGCAATAAACCTACCTGACACTCCTCTAACCACTTTTTCTCATCTGGTTTTGTATTGAACTTGAATGCATTCTCTTCTTGCTTATTCGACTCCTTTTTCACCACTTTCGATTCCTTTTTCGTCATTTTGTTTTCCTGAAACTTCACATTTTCTCCCTCCCCTCCTCCCTTTGATTTTCGACCGCCTGAAAATAGGACCTTCCTGGTGTTCTCAGACTCCTGTTTGATTAAAAATGTATGATTTGCTTGAAGTCCTCTGTTGTGCCCTGGAATACATTGGTTGAAAAATCCTAATTTTGTAGCTGTCGTCCATAGGTTATTAAGCTCGAGAAAGCCAACTCTTCATATCTCTTCCCTTTTCTTTTAAAAACCTCAAGAACTTATCTTTTCCCTTCTTTTTCCCGCTTCATCGTACATAATAAGTCTGCCACTTTCCCTTTCTCGCCAAAAGTTCTTATCAACTCCTCCTGTGTGCAGTCATCCGAAAAGTTTCGAAAGAAAAATGTCTACACCTCTCGACCGTTGAACACATTAACATCCCTAAATATTCGGTATCCAATCTTCTCAACCTGATTCCTATCTATCCACCTTCTGGCTCTAGGGCTAAGGTTAAGGTACGGTTTCTGCCTCACCGGGGATCGCTCGGAAAGAGTGACCTACGAGCGACTCTCTCTCTCTCTCTCTCTCTCTCTCTCTCTCTCTCTCTCTCTCTCTCTCTCTCTCTCTCTCTCGGTAATTAATTTGAAAATATTAATTAATTACTATAATTACAATTTTTATTGTACAAGTTAGTATCATTTTTGTATCTTAATTTTTATATTTTTATTATTAATATTACATATATTTATTTAATGAAGGGGGCTTAGCCCACTTGGCTACCGGCTCCTCACTTAAGTGGGAGACTGGGTTCGATTCCCTTTGGGAACGAATTGGAGTGGGATGTATAAGGAGGCTTGGAGAATTTGGAATTGTAAGGGGACTTGGTGAACTAATTTTTAACCACTAACAACTAACATTTACCTATAAACAAAAAATCACGTAAAATACAACAAAAATACGAATACATGACGATATTTCACCTATGACAACCAAACGAAAGTTGCAAAGTCAATCAAATAAAATAACTAAATTGAAGTCATAATTATTACAAGAATTTTATACAAACATACTAAAATGCAACTAATAGGAATTACAAAGTTATTTTATATGCATGCATGGTACAAATAAGTGTAGAATTCTATTACACCCCAAGAAATGCACCCACTACTTCTCTACAATAGCATTCAACAAAGGTCTAAACCACAAATTAAGGGGTGTTTGATTCAAAATTCCTCAATAAAAATGATAATGGGAATTAACATAATATAATTATTTCATCTTCATCATAATTCATAGAGGATAATGCATGAGACTCAAAATAAGTTAATTATTGCCTCATTTTGGTTAACTAGCACCCTCCCTATAATCGTTTATTCTCAATCAACAATCATTTTAATGCCCACTTATTTAAGGTTTTTAGCATAACCCTAAAATGTAACCATCGTATTCTCATTGTAATTCATTATTTTATAATTTTCATTACCATTCTCATCAAATAATCTGAACCAAGCGCCCTAATTACCTATAAACTATAGAAACCCCACAAAAATCACAGCTACAACTTATACATTGCTAAAAATTTACATCACAAAATGAGATGATCATCAAGATCTTAACTATAGTAGTCAAAGAAAAAAATATTTCCACCTCTGACAAATTCCTGCGTGCAATTGAATTTTTACCCAATTTCAATTTAATTTTAAGCTGTATTCCGATCTGTTTAAACATACATCAAAATTAAATTGAAATTGAATAAAAACTGCACACAAGCTAGACTTAAACCTTCCCATTAACCGCGGGCGTGTGGCCAAGCGAACAAGGCGACATGGCCCGTGAGCTTATCCTTACGCGAAAAATTCGTCCCACACGAGCACACCCACTTGATATCCCCACAGTGCTTCTCATGAGTCCTCAAATCAGACAGCACAGAGAAGTGCTTCCTACTGCATCTCTTGCACACGTACATCTTGGGACAATGGCTTCTCTTGTAATGATTCTTCACACAAATCATGGATTTCAATGGCTGGAACTTGGCATGCTTCATGTTCCACCTGCACCCTTCTTGCGGGCACGAGTACTTCCTCCCTCTCTCCTCCCTCTCTCTCTGCATTCTTCGTCGGCCTGCTCAGGGCCGAGCTCGACTTGTACTCATCTCCATGAGCTCTCATGTGCATCCGCAGATTGGCGTCGCGCTTAAACCCTTTCCCGCAGACATGGCAGAAGTGTGTGTACTTTGCTAGGAGATCAGCAGCTTTTAATTCCACGATATCGTAGTTTTCTGATGCTTCCTCTGTTTCGGTTTTCTCTGGGGCATTTCGACAAACACCTTCCGTGCTGTTATTGTTATTACTTGAATTACAGTTATAGACGTCGCCGTACGACCAGTGATCGACCCTGTCATGATGGCTGTACAAGAAGGTGCTTTCCACGGCCGCACCGCCGCCGGAATTGGTGGCCGGAAGTGGGGCGAGATTCATCTGCTGACAAGCGAACATCATCGACGAAGCAGTGACGATGATTTCTTGAATCAAAGTACCCAGTGTTGGTATAACGAAGGTCGTTGACTGTTCGGGATGATGATCATGTGACAAGAAAGTTGTGGCGACAGATTCTACCTGGAGAATTTTGTCTTTGAGAAGGGAGAGATTGTAAAGAAAGGAGGTGGGGTTTGTTCCTTGAGATGAACTTGCATCAACAGAAGAAGAAATTAAATGTTGATCATCAGAAACCCCATATATTGGGGCATTAGGGTTACAACCCCCACTCATCATCATAAAAGTAAAAAGATTATGATTTCTTGTTTGTTTCCAAGCAAACAATTAATCTTCCTGCAATAGGTGTCTGCCTTTTTCAGATTCTTCTTTTTTCTTGATTTGTTTCAAATCTTTCCTCAACAGAAACCTGGATATATATATAAGTCGAATTGATGAGTTTTGTATACACAACTTTTTAAGAATTTAAAGTATCTAATATTTGATAAAAAATGTTAAAAACTCATTAGGAGCATCAAGAATGGTTAGTAATATCATATCATTTTTCAAAAGTATCAACAATAAATTAATATTATTACAATTCAAATTATTGATATTTAATATAAAAAAATAGATTATTATAATAATATTTTAATTTAAAATATCAACTTCAAAAATAACATTTTGAAATAATATTTTACTAATAATGATATATAATATACAATAAAACATGTATATAAAACTCAAAAATGCATAATTCCATATATATATAACCAAATGTATAGAATCACTCTATTTCAAAATAGAGGATTTTGGAGGGGTGATGGTTGATTCACAAATAGTAGTATATAAGATATAAGATATATGTATATATATATATATATATATATATATATATATATATAATGTGTCTATATATATATGGGTAATTATAATGTATAACTTGTAACATATCACATTTTATAATTTGTAACTTTTATTAAGTTAAATTGATGATCGATAACTCAACTCAATTTTTGGCCAAATTATATGTAACCAAGATTATATTTATCCTTTTAATTATTTATTTTACTTAATGTTTAATTTCTAACAAAAATCGATCCTTAAAGTCCACTAATAAAACCGTATACATATATTTATATGTATATAGTTTAAAGACCGAATAATTCGAAGACCAACTTTATAGTTCACTAATAAAATTTAATTGAAATTAGAGCAAAATTTTGTAACACTGATTCAATATAGGAATTTACTGCACCAAAGTTTTCGAACTTGAAATTTTAAACGGAGCATACGAGTATTTCTTTTTTTTTTTTTTTTTGAAAACAGCATACGACTATTTTTTGAAACAGCAAAGTCAACGTTTGAGCTCAAGTTCATCACCACTTGAAACCTCCCTCGAGTGCCACCGATTTCTAGTTTAGACAAAACCCTATTAAAAACAAAATAATTAGGATGAGATAGGCTAAAATAATGATAATGTACAACAGTTATATATTTTGTTTGCTCAAGTTGGTTTTATTTTAATGTATTCAACCTTAATATTTCTGGTAGGGTTTGTGGCGTCAAACATCACACATGAAATGGGTTAATTGCAAAAGTCGTTCTACAACAAAAATATCATATATTACAGATGTGATCCTTATGTAAACAATAATAGTACAAAAAATAATTTTATGTGATCAGGTTTGTAATTAAAATACATAAAATGATCATTAGCATGTACCAAAAATATAATGAAAAATCTCTTTTAGGATCAATTTTGCATTTAACCCTAGCTACATGAAATATAGAGAGTTGAACTTTTCAAAATTGCAAGAAAGTCATCCTGATATTGAATATTGACCTTGTCATGATCCATGAATGTCCATTGGGTTACACTATGACGTACCAAATGTTTGAATCTAAGCAAAATCATATATAATTAAATCAGTTTCACTAATTGATGATTAGCTTTTTTAGTGTATTTTTTAGATAACGTAACTAACGTTCAAATTGAACAATAGATGTAATTCATGTTCAAAGTTATATATGGTCGATTTGATTGTATTTGTTGCATTATATTCTCGTATTTATTAGAAATTGTGTTATTTTCAGAAGCACGTTTTTTTTTTTTTTTTTTTAGCAAATTAACATATTCAGGTGAAAATAAGTGGGAAATAACCCTGTGAATTAAGGGTATGAAGATGAAAGTTTTCTTTATTAGCACGATGAAAAAGGGTCGCAACAATTCAATAATTAAGCAATTTTTTTTTTTTTTTGATCGGACAAGAATTAAGCAAATTGAAGTTGGGGTTAATATCACTTTTAGTCACCAAACTTTACCCTTATTTCAGTTTTGGTCACCGAGTTTCATCGCTCATCAAACTTAGTCACTAAACTACACTTTTTAATCACATTTGGTTACGCCGTTAGTCTTGTCATTGACTTAACGGGAGAGAAGGCTGAATGCGCGCGAATTATATTAGGGTTTGTTGTTGTTCTTCCTCAATTCATCCAGTCTCTTTCTCAAAACCCTAATTTTCCTAATTCATCTTTAATCAAGATTCAAATCTTCAATCAAAGGTATGTTTATGTTTTGTTTCTAGTATTTTTCTTTGCTTCTAGTATTCAGATCTCCAATCAATCGCGAAAATTTTAATTCATCTTTCTGTTATTTTTATATTTTGTTAAGAAATGCATTCGAGCTCAAGCCAATCAATGGAGTCAACCGAATCGATTTTCGATTACAACAACTTTGTGTTTTGTGAGTGTGGGATTGAGCTCCAATTGAAGAATTCTTGGACTCCGAGAAAATCCAGGAAGAAGATTCTTGTCATGCCCTAAATACAATGTACTTTAATTCTATACTGCTTTTTCCTTCTTAAAGATTCTTGTTTTTCTATACAATGTACTTCTATAAATTAATTTTTATTTTTTTCTATACTCTGCCCTAAATTAATTTTCCTCTGTTTTTCATAGAGAGGTGGACATTGTGGATTTTTAAGTGGTTTGATCCTGAAATGTGTTCAAGGTCCAAAGTTCTTATCCCTCGATTTCTCAAAAAGCTTGATAGACTTGAAGATGAAATAAATGTTCTCAAGGTTAAAGAAAAACAACTAGAAGGCTGAGTTGAGGAGAGTCAAGAGTGTGGAAAGATCTCTCGAATTTGGAATTCTTGGACTTGAAGAACAACCATACACAAGAATTGAATATCTTCAAGAAGAAACAAATGCTTTCATTTGCTACTTGTGTGGTGGTGTGTGTTGTGGCAATATCTCTTTTTTTTTTTTGTTTGTAGCAAAGGAAGCAAGTTTGATTATTTGGCACTCATGTAGTTTATTAGGATGTGTGTAATGTATTTGAGATTGAGAGCTTTGTAATGTAGTTAATTATGAATATTAGTTCATGATTATTACTTATTGACATTTTAATTATGACTTATTGACATATTATTTGATGATTGGTAACAATTGGACTCAAAATCGATAAGATAATGCAATGTAAATACTTGCAAATAATGTAGTTTAGTAACTAGTGCATCATCATCATCCGAGTCATCTAGTTCAAATTACTCACCCCATAAACATCATCCAAGAATGACATATCAAGATAATCATCATTGCTACAAATTCACCCCCTTCAACAGGTTTCTAAATGTTGAAAATATATCACAATCTCTCTGTTCTTAGGGATATAATTCACCAACCCACAAACAATGACATCAAAATCAAGAATTCTACCCCGGATACAAATTAATCCCAAATTGATGCCAAAATCTGATTTTATTTTCATCATAACCTAATTGATTTGCAAAATCATTCAGTTCAATTAACCCAAACTTATCCCCATCAACAAAGTCAAAGTAATCTACAATACCCCCAATATAAATTCTGTTAAGACCTTCTCGTCATTTTCCCACCATGAATAACTTTTAATGTAAATATTGTTGGTTCATTTTTTGAATCTGCATAATACAAAAACAAAAATAGAAATAGATAAACTAGAAAGCAACACCAAATAAACTAGAAAGCAACACCAATTGGGTTCGTGAGAGCTTACCATATTGGGGTGCCAAGCAAGCTTGTCCCGTTTAGCCATGGGCTGCGGCGCCTCACGATGAAGAAATCTCTTCACCAAAAATCCACAAAAATCGAATCAAATTAGGGGCTGGAGTGAAACTAGGGCTTGAGATGAAATCAAATTTTTGTTTACTTTCTGATTTTGTAGAGAAATTGAAAGGGGTGGAGTGAAATTAGGGCTTGAATCGAGAAAGGGGAAAAATTGGGCGATTTGGGGAAGAATTCGCGCGCATTCAACTTCTCCCGTTAAGTCAATGACAGAAGACTAACGGCGTAACCAAATGTGATTAAAAAGTGTAGTTTAGTGACTAAGTTTGATGAGCGATGAAACTCGGTGACCAAAGCTGAAATAAGGGTAAAGTTTGGTGACTAAAAGTGATTTTAACCCTTGAAGTTGTGTTAAAACGTGAATGCAATATTTATGTGACTCGAATGCATGTGACACACACTACAAAGCCTGAACCGTCGAATCTGTGACTTACAAGATCAAATTGGAATTATGAAACTATAATTTTAATCAAATTTAATTTAATTAAGTAAATTATCATTAATAAAGCTTTGAATTTTTAATTGACCATCCCATTTTTATAGCTATAGTAGTCATAACACTACAAAAACAAGAATTAACGAGGGCAATTACCGAGTGGAAAAAGCCCTTGGTAATTAACGAGGGAGGGCCGAGGGCCAAAATTAACGAGGGTATTTGCGAGGAAATGGGCCCCTTGGTAATTAACGAGGGCCCAAACGAGGGCAATGCCCTCGCCATTTTAACGAGGGAATGGGCCCCTCGGCTAGCCCAAAGGCACGGCAAAGCCCTCGCCAAACCCAACATTACCGAGGCTGGGGCCCTCGCTAATTACCGAGGGCGGGCCCCCTCGCTAAGCCCAATATTAAAAACGGGTCCCGCCTCTTCTCCCCCCACATCACAGCCAGCCTCCTCTCTCTTTCAAAACCGCCGCCGCCTTTCTCGCCGGAAATTGGCTCTAATACTACTCGGGCTTTATAGTACTCGTTCCCGGAGATATTTCTACGGTAAATTTTTTAGATTTAATCGGTTAATTTTATTGTTATTTTAGTGAGTAAATTTTGTATTTTTTATATGTATTTGTGTAATTTTATTATTAATTTTGTTGTTTATAATTGGTGATTTATTAATTATTTAGTGTTAATTTGTATAATTGTTATGTATATTTTAATTATTTAGGAAAATTATTAGTATATGAATTATATATAATTATTTAGGAAAATGTTAATTAATTAGTAATTATGCAATTTAATAAGTTTGTTGTTATAGTTGGTGATTTATTAATTATTTAGTGTTAATTTTTGTAATTGTTATGTGTATTTTGATTATTAGTAATTATTTAGGAAAATTAGTAGTATAAGATTATTATATAATTATTTATTGTTAATTAATTAGTAATTATGCAATTATATAATTTTGATTATTAATATTATTATAATTTTAATTTAATTGTTATAATTTATATATTTGTAGGTGTGTACGTTTATTGAAAAAGATTCGATCCGGGAGTATAATTTCATAGCCACCACTATCACCGTAGGTATTCTTTTTGTAATTAATTATTATTTAAAAATAGTTTTAATTTAATTATAATAATTATTTGATTTAAAAAATAATTTGCATGCATGATATAATACCAATTTATATATATGATGATCGATGTTCGATTAAATTTTGCATGCTAGTTCAATTATAATATTAATTTTGAAAATTGATGAATTGTTTGGTATTGTTTCTTTGTAGAATGTGTGTTCCGACTTGATTAATTTTAATTAAGTCGGAAATGGATGCACTAGGAACTTGATATATTAGCGGGGATTACGATAAAATAAGACAAAACTCTGCCGAAATTTTTAGAAAAAATATATATTAATATTAGGAAAAATATATTAATCGGAAGAATTAATTATGATTTAATTAAATTTTGAATCTTCATTAATCGAAGCAGATCTATTGCTATGAATTATTCAAGCCGTAGTTGGATGTATGGTCCAAGAACGATTAATGGCATGATATCTCCCGAATTTCTTAGTGGAATCGAATCGTTTATAGAATTCGCTACTAGTAACCGGAATGGATGAGTGGAGGAAAGATTAGGTGTCCTTGCTCGAAATTCAAATGTAGGAACCAGAGTTTTAGAGAACCCATTGACGTGAAATCACATTTGTTTAGACATGGGTTTATGTCTAATTATCACAATTGGATTTTGCAAGGTGAGCAAAATTGGAATTCTATGCCACACCGAAACTATGATCACGGCGTCGACTTCATATAGAGTTGACGACACCGCAAAGCATCTAGCTCGTACCACAATATGATGATGGACTTAACTTCTGGTCCTAACATTAGTTTCCAAAATGTGGAAGAAGAGCCCTTAGGGAGGAACCTCCTAATCAAAGATGCCGCACATTTTTGACATGCTTCGTGCAAATGGGATCAGATCTCGTATCCTAGTTGCGAGCCTCATTCTCGATTGTCATTCAATGCCCGTCTTTTAAACATTAAAACCGAGAATAGATTGTGCGAAAGGGGTTACAATCAAATGGTTGAGTTGATTAGTGAGATTTGCCCTCCGTAAAATGCTGGTGCCCAAGAAATTTTCTCGATACGAAGCTATTGATGGGTGGGATGGGTCTTCCCGTAGAGAGAGGATTGATTGTTGTGCAAATAATTGTATGATATATTGGGGTGCATACAGGGAACTTGAATCGTGTAAGGTTTGTGGTCGGTCACGATTCAAACCTCGCTAGACGTGGTGTGGATGGTCGATGGAAAAAGAACAGTCCTTTCAAAGAGATGTTCTATTTTCCTATCATTCCTCGATTGCAAAGATCGTATCACCAAGACTACCGCTAAGGATATGATATGGCATGCTAGTTGCTATAATGATGAGGCCGGGTGTTATGCGTCACCCCGCAAATTCATTGGCTTGGAAATACTTGGACTATTCATATCCCGATTTTGCAAATGAAATACGGAATGCGAGGTCGGTTTGAGCACCGATGGTTTTCACCGTCAATGGGAAAACAAGATTCGCCATGGGCAAGTGATAGTGACACCGCATAATCTGCCCCATGGTTGTGTATGAAAGAACAATTCATGTTTTTGACGGTTTTGATGTCTGGTCCTAAAATCCAAAGGATAATTTAGATGTATTTTCTGACCACTAATTCATGATTTGAACATCTTTGGGGAAATGGGGTGGAAACGTATGATGTTGCTAGAAAGCAGAATTTTATGATGCGAGCCGCATTAATTTGGACCATTAGCGACTTTCCAGCCTTACTCAATGCTGTCTGGATGGAGCACCGCTGGAAGGATCGCTTGTCCATATCAGGCCGAGTACTCCGATGCCTTCACTTTAAAAACTTCGATTAAGTAAATGTCGTGGTTTGATAACCATCGTAAGTTCTTACCAGGGACATCCGTATCGCAGAACAAGACTGCATTCATGAAGAATACGGTAGTTATAGATGACCCACCACCCATCCGAACAGTGAAATACTTCTACAAGAAATTGATTGGTTGGGAGTACCGGAAAGTGATCGAAGAGGGTGCCGAGGCCCACAACAAAAGATTAGATGGTGGCCGGAGGAAGAAAAATATTTTTTTGGGATTTGCCATATTGGAGTACCCTCTTGATCCGGCATAATTTGGATGTGATGCACATTGAAAAAATGTGTTTGATAATTTGTTCTACACAAAGTGACGAATGTGGAAGGGAAAACAAAAGACACAAATAAGTCTAGGGATGAACTTAATTAATATTGTCGTCGTCCCATCTCTAGAGAAATGTCAACGCACAGAAAGTATCCCAAAACTTGTTATTCACTTGATAAGAGTCAAAAGGATGATCTCGTGTAGATGGGTAACCGAGTTGAAGTTTCCCGATGACTATGTGTCTAACTCCGTCTCGATGTGTAGACTGGAGCAAATTGAAGATGTTTGGGATGAAGAGTCATGATTGTCATGTGTTTATGCAGAGACTACTCCCGATTGCTTTTCGTGAAACTCTGCCGCCGAATGTGTGGAAAGCAATCACCGAACTTAGTTTGTTCTTTAGGGAGTTAACTTCGCATCCATTACAGATTGAGAACATGGCTCGACCGGGAAGCAGATATTCCATTATATTGTTTAAGTTGGAACGTATCTTTCCGCCCCAGCCTTCTTCAATTCGATGGAGCATCTGCCGTGCACCTTGCATACGAAGCAAGGATAGCTGGTCTGTGGAGTATAGATGGATGTATCCATTTGAGAGGTAATTTATAACTCTAAATTATTTGATTACCTAAAATGGTTATACTATACATATATATAACACTTGATTCATTTAATTAGGTATCTTTACAATTTAAAGCTAAGTGTTGGGAACAAGACGCATGTTGAAGCATCGATTGCAAATGCGTATTTAACGAAAGAGGCCTCAATATTTTGTTCCTCTATTTCGCGATCACGTTCAGATGAGGCGGCACAATGTACCTCGTAATTACGATGGTCGTGGCGAGGTATCCTAAGTAGCGAAAGGTACTTTGTCCATGTTTATACCTCCCGATCGACATCTTGGAAAGATAAACAAAAGATGGATTGTAGATGAGGAGAAAAACACGGCTCATACGTACGTGTTCTTGAATTGTCCCGAGTTGCAACCGTATATCGAGTAAGTTTATAACGTTCAATTTTTGTTAATTACAACGTCAATCCGTATATTAAATAATCAAATCCCCTTTTGTAGTATATTTTTCGAGCAATCGCAACAATTCCAACCGGGACTCTCGAGGGCCGAACAAGATGAAGACTACAAGAGGAGTTTGCATCATGGTTTTGAACAACTTGTAAGGATAAATAATATTCAAAATCGGTGGATACGTGATCTTTCTAGCGGACCTTCGAGTTGTGTCACCACATACCCCGAATATTACGTGAATGGTTACAAATTTCACACACGAACTTATGGCTCATCAAAATCTACTTCAAATTGTGGAGTTTGTATCAAGGGTAAAAATTATGATGCAGATGAGAATGATTTCTACGGGGTCCTTGAGGAAGTAGTGCAATTGGAGTACCCCGGACGTATTGAGAAAAATGTTGTTACTGTCAAGTGTGAGTGGTTTGATCCATCTGTGCCAAATGGAACAAGAGTACATCCTCATTACAAACTTGTGGACGTTAATCAAAGGGGAAGATATGGCCGCTATGATCCTTTTGTGTTAGCAAGTCAAGCCACTCAAGTTTACTATTGCAAGTACCCGGAAAGCGTAGAAATGAATGGTTGGCCGCTTTGCAAAATCAAACCGAGATCCTTGGTCGAAACCGTGTCAACGAATGAACAAGAGCTTCCCCTTTCAAGACGACCTTGAGTCCCAAATTAATGGTGTGCAAACGGATGATGATCCAATTATATTGACAGATGTCAACGGTGCATTAATTGATATTGAGAAGAAGAAGAAGAAGAAGAAGAAGAAGAAGAAGAAGAAGAAGAAGAAGAAGAAGAAGAAGAAGAAGAAGAAGAAGAAGAAGAAGAAGAAGAAGAAGAAGAAGAAGAAGAAGAAGATGATGATGATGAGGAGGGGGAGACGAGGAGGAGGATGAAGACTCGCATTTAATATTGAATATATAGTGTAATAATTATTTACTATTGAATAATGTAATAATTATGTGTGTTTCATTTGCATGTTATATATATGATGAATTATTTATTATTGAACCGTGTAATAATGAGGTTTTATTTAATTTTTGTTACGGATGAGCGGACCGTCTGGATCGAGGGGACGATCTGGATCTAGAGGAGATGGGTCGAGCGGACCGTCTCGGGTCCAGTGGGTCGAGATGGCAGGGTACCAAGACGGTACCCTTTATTCGTGAGGAGGGGGATGACGAGGCCGTCGGCCCCGAGGCCTATGAGGACCATCATCCACTCCAGGTGGGAGGGTCCTCGGATATATGGATCTACCAGTGGCACGTAAGTTAAATACTTGTGAATAATAAACTATGTCATATTTATATGTCTATTAATTTTGCGTGTTTATTCCCTTTTTGTAGGTTGATGCCATCGAATGCGGTATCCAGGACTATTCGGGAGATTATGTCTCAACACATGGAGCCCGTGCATTCACTTTTCGGATGATATCTCCCGAGAGGCCGGAGTTGTACCGGGAGACATTTCAAGTACATTATATTTTGTTATTCGCTATTTAATTTTGATTAATTTATAAACTTTAACTCGTTGTTAAGTACAATAATATTTTGTTCGGCAGAGAAATACTAGGTGGGACCCTTCCGCTATTTAACTCAACGGAGGTGTATCTTTGTTCCTTCGTAGAGGCGGCAAGTAGATACATCGATATGCCGAACAACGTGAGAACGTTGTGGGTCACCAAGCAGCAGAGGCCTGGATGGGATGACGCCGTCTGAATGGACTGCTCGCCATCGGGATAGAGAAGACGTGAGAGCAAAAAGCGAGCAAAGGTGTCGCATTTAATCGACCGCCGGAGCCTCGGAGGCGAGGGTACCGCATCTCCCGTCATAAGGGCGGATCCCGTGGATCACCCGAGTATGCATATGACTTTGTAAGTATTTTTGTAATGCTAGTTCAATATTTTAATTAAACATGTGGTTTTAATTAAATAAATACATGAGAGGAGGCATGGATGGCCCCCTACGGACTAGGACATAGTGCAAAGATTACCACCGGTTTAATGACGGGAGTACACCTACGGGGCTATTAGTGACACACTTGTAAGTATTTTCATTTTATATTATGTAATAATTTATAATAAAATATTATATATATGTCTATTTTTGTAATCTAAAATTTTAATTGTCGAAATATTCGTACAAAGCATGAAGTACAAGAGGTGGCCTCCCGTATGCCCTCCGAGGGGTCGAGCTCCAAACCCCATGCCGACTTATCCTGCATCTATGTCCAAACGGTTGGAAAACAACACGGAGGGTTCGGGGTCTTGGTCACCGGGTAAGTCCAGATGCATCCTCCGGTTCCTCGCTCATCGGGTGCTCCTATTGGCGGCACCTACAACCAAGCCGATGTCGACCGCCCGCTCCAAGAGGAGCGTGAGAGATCGCAGAAACAAATAGAAGAAGTGCAGGCAGAGGTGCATGTAGAGATGGCGCGAAGAGACGCAGCTTTGAGAGCGGATATGCGGCGTCAATTCCAAGAGTGGATGCAGGGTTCCTGTTCCTCACCGGTGATGGTAATCCACCAAATGGTCCGAGTGGTTACGATCACTCATCTCGTGGGTCTTGGAGGTGCTGAGTTCATTATATACATTTAAAACTATGAATTTTCTGAATGTTAATTGATTAAGATGATGAATTTTAATTGTTTAAAGTATTAATTTTAATTCATGAAGAGTGCATATATAAACACATGATAATATAGTTGACAACTTAATTGAATATATATATATATATATATATATATATATATAATAACAATTATAGAAATAATAAAATACGTGTGATAATAATAATAATAACAATTATAAATGATAATATATAGTGAATATATAATACAATTTAATTGAATATATATGTGATAATAATAATAATAATAATTATAAACATGATAATATATATAATAATAACAATAATAAATGATAATATGTATATAGTGAATTATAGGATACAATTTAATTGAATATATACAATATTAACAATTATAAAATAATAATATATATACTAAATATAGTATATAATTTAATTGAATATAGTATGTGTTGTATCACGAATATTACGTGAGAAGTTTCAATCCGAAGACCCTCAACGACGAATAAAAACGAACGAGCGACAAGCTGGAGAGCTCGTGCTCGGCCAAGGCCTTGCTCGGCCGAGGCCTTGATCGGCCATGCCCTCGGTCGGCCTCCTTACCCATGGTCGGCCAAAGTTTCAATCCGAAGACCCTCGAAGACGATGAAGGACGAACGAACAAGCTAGAGAGCTCTAGCTTGTTCAAGGCCTTGCTCGGCCAAAGCCTTGCTCGGCCAAGGCCTTGCTCGCCAAAGCCTTGCTCGGCCTCGCACCTCATCCGGACAACCACCATTCCTCCGGAGTTACAAGTCGTTTCGCCACTCTAAGACAAGTGGTACGACCTCCGTACAAGATATGCTGTCCCACCCAGAAGATCGACAAGATCGGCCTCGAAGGAAATGAAGCCAAATGTGATAGTTAGAGTCGAGGTTTTATGTACACCCTATAATAGAAACTAATCTTTGACTTTCAGAAGATCACCCACCAACAGACAAACAAGTGGACGAGATAGGCTCATGGGCCGACCAAGTGAGGTCAGTGTCCCTTCATTAATTAGAGATCCTAGCATTGAATGCTCTCCCATCGAGATGGGAGACCAAGACAAAATATGAACATTATAAATACGAGTCTTGATGGCATTAATGAAAGGATCTTTGAATCCACTTTTAAAGACTGGGTTGAACAAACCCAAAGAAATCTCTCTCCATTTATTGCTTTCAAAGCATTTATCGTAGCATTTATTGCAAGCAACTCATAATCATCGCTTGAAGCATAATCGCTCAAGATCGGTGAAATCACGCTTGTTTTATCCGTCGCCACATCCCTCACAAATCTCGTTGATTTAGAAACGGGTAACAATAATTGGTGCTAGAAGAAGGGTGTAAACCTCATTTTTTCTCGGGAAAACGAAGAACACTCATTGCTCATCGTGGAAATCTTGAAGAACACTCACCGCTCTTCAAACTAATCTTCAAATCTTCAAATCTTCAAACCAGCCTCTCCTTGTTCACGAATATGTCTAAGGTCGGAAACATCAACCCTGTAACAAAACCCCACGGGTCCAACCCAAGAGGAGAATCTCACCTCTCACCCACCGAGAATGACCAAGGGGAGCTAACCCCAATCCGCCGGCGAGGACTTACTCTCCATTCCCGTCCAGAATACCAAACTCCCGAGCAGTGCAAACGGCTATAAAATAGCTACAAACACGTGCTCGCGAGTTGGGAGGCGAGCTAGCCCCTCGTGCCATCACTAAGAAGAAAAAATTTACCCGCGCACGTAAGGGTAAGAGAAAGCCGGCCGAGCAACGGGCGCACGGCCTGCTTCTTGCTCGCCCAGAAAGCGAGGTCCGGCCTGTGGATCGAAGTCCGTATTTGAACGGTTGGGCTCCACGGATCAACTAGGACCCCGAACAGACTTCCCGCCAGCTTGAACTTTGAATCCGACTCGAGTCCGTAACTAGGACGCGCCCCACTCACTCGGGGCCATTGGCAAGGGCGAGGTCGGCCAACAAGGGCCGGCGACTATCAAGGATGCCCCGCGCGACAGGAGGGCAGACGGCATCGGCTTAAGGACCATTTAGGCCCGGTGGCTCCCCCAACAGAGAGCCAACTCCGACCCACGCGACTCCCTCCTCGTCGCCATGCGTAAAAGATAGATGAAATGGAGAATCGCTCGAGTCCCGCGAGGGACTCCCCAAGCGGACTTTGGCGAGCGAGCCACTTTCCATGCAGATCGAGCATGCCTCGTGCGTACTCAAGATTGTACCCTCAAACTCCACTATACGAGGGGAAAATCGCCCGAGACCCACCTCAGCAAGTATAAAATTTACATGGTGGGAAGAGGTGCCACCGATGCGACGAAATGTCGCCAATTTCCCCGACTTTGGGTGAGCTCGCCCACAAATGGTATGTCTCCTTGCCCGCCCGCTCAATCAATACCTTTGACGAGCTCGGCGATAGCTTCATCTCCTACTTCGCCTCCAAAATTCCCCGTGGCCGAAAACCGTCAAAGGTTGATGGGAATCCGGCTGTGCAAGAAGGGAGAGCGACGAGGCATACTTGGACCGCCTTGATGAGATCCTTTTAACAGGGAGCCACATGGGGACGAACTTCAACTCCACGCCGCTATCGGTGGACTCAAGCCGGACTCCCATATGTTTAGGCATATGACGAAGAAATACCCCACTTCCTACGCCGAGTTCCGCCGCCGCGCGGGTGATCTCATTACCCGTCAAACTTATCGCTCGGTGGCCGGGCGAGGTGAAGGAAGAGGGAGGAAGAGAAGCCAAGGGTGAGGGAGCGCGAAAGCATCCTCACCGAGAAAAGAAAAACCAAGGGCACACCAAGAAGGGTGGCCACCAAAAGAACTATGGAACCTTCAAGAGGTTCGAGAACTGCACCAAGGGAGTGGAGGTCCACCAGTGGTCGACGTACTTAACCACTCCCCGCCTATGTCTTTAACGCCATCCAACATGCCGGCATGCTCCCAAGCCAAAACCTATCGGGATCGACCCTTCCAAGCCCCACACCGGAAATTCTGTGCTTACCATGATTCCCGGCATAACACGAGCCAATGCCGTGACTTACTCCGGCAACTTTGGAAGCTCTTTGAGGATGGCCAGCTTGATGAGTTCGCCAAAAACCTCGCTCCCCGAATCGACGCAGTATTTAACGAGGTGCTCCTCGACGCCAAAGGGAGCGAGCCGACCCCGCAGCCCAAGGGCTCGCGAGCTGCTGGCCGCGGTTGGCCAAGAGGCCGAGGACTCGAAGAGGAGTTGCCGCCTCGCGCCGGTGGTCGAATCAATATGATCCAGGGCGGGGGAGGGGGCACTTGGGGGACTGGTCAAGTCTTCACCAATCCAACAGAAAAGAAAGGCCGAGCTCCGGGCCATTGACAACATCAACCCGGTCAACACTCCTCCCGAACCAGCCATCTCAAAAACAGCGGTAATCAACTTTTCTAACTCGATCGTGATGGGATACTATGCCCCAAGAATGATGTCTTGGTCATCTCCGCCACCATCCTCGGCATGGTTGTTAGCCGACTGGTCGACAATGACAGCTTTTGCAACATCATTTTCAAGTCCGCCTTGGACCAAATGGGGAACCTAACCAAGTTCATCAAGCCCTACGACTTGCAGCGCGGATTCGGAGACACCATTGTCGAGGCCTTTGGAAAAATCAAACTCGCCGTCAGGCTCGTCGACCATGCAGATGATAGGATTAGAATTACTAGGCCAATTAACTTTGTAATTGTTGACCAGCCGAACATGTATAACGGCTTCTTTGGTCGCCCTTTCCTTGAAACTTTTGAGGCGGTTGCCTCGTCCTACTTTCTTGCATCAAGTTCCCCACTCCAGGAAGAAGTTGGTATGGTAAAGGGGACCGAAAAATGGCAAAGAAGTGTTTGAACTATTTGTGTCCCATTTTAATTTCCGCACTTAGTTTAGATTTTTGTTGTAACACCTTGAATGTGGCCGAACATGATGGGGCCGGACAGACCTCAAAGCGAACTCGACCACAACCCCGAAGGCCATCATGGCCGACCAACCGTGAGGCCGAGCGGTGAGGCCGAGCTCATCACGGTCGACCAGCCGGGGGCCGAGCTCGTCCGGCCGACCAACCCATCCCCATGAGCATTGACCTCGGCCAAACCTTGGATGAACAAGACTTGGAACCACGCCTCGATTTTGAGCTCCGCCACCCTTGACCTCGATCCTGTGGGCAAAATCCAAGACCCCGGGGTCAAAGATTGAAACGCACGGCCCCGATTGAAGAACTCGAGCACATTCCGGTGGATCCCACTCGCCCGAATTAGAGGTCACAATTGGCTCGAAAATTCCATCGAAATGCGGGGGATATAATAGACTTCCTCAGCGAGAATGTGAATGTGTTTGCTTGGTCTCATCAAGATATGGTGGGCATCAACCCAAAACACGCATGCCATTACTTGAAAATCGACCCTAAACGCAAACCCATCTCCCAAAAAGAAGGAAATTTGGTCCCGAAAAGTATGCCGCCTTGGCCGAGGAGGTCAAGAAACTGCTCGACAACAAGCTCATTGAGCGGGCCGAAGACGAGCCACAATGGGTAGCAAATGCCGTGCTCGTCGAAAAATCAAACGGGTCTTGGAGGCTATGTATAGACTTCACGGATCTAAATGCAAACGCTTGCCGAAAGACCATTTTCCAATGCCTCATATCGACCATCGGTAGAGCGGTACCACCGGTCACGAAATGATGTCCTTCATGGATGCTTTTGCATGCTACCACCAAATACCGATGGCCGTTGAGGATATCAAACATACCTCCTTCCTCACGTAAAAGAACATTTACTCTCGACTTAGGATGCCCTTCGGCTTGAAAAATGCCGGGCAACTTATCAAAGGTTAGTAAACAAAATGTTCGCCGAACAAATTGGCAAAACAATGGAGGTCTACATTGACGACATTGTTGTCAAAAGTGTGAAGAAGGAGGACCACTTGAGAGATCTCAGCGAAACATTTTCAATTCTAAGAGAATATAATATGAAGCTCAATCCCAAGAAATGCAGCTTCGGTGTTGGATCCGGAAGTTTCTTGGCCACATAGTGAGCCGAGGGATTGAGGCCAACCCCGCTCAAATCAAGGTAATCCTCGACATGGAGGAACCCGAAATGTCAAGCAAGTCCAACGTTTGACCGGATGTCTAGCCGCGTTGAATAGATTTATATCCCGGTTGGGGGATAAAAGCAAACCGTTCTTTGCTACAATCAAGAAATAAAAGTTCTCTTGGAACAAGGAGAGCCGAGCGGCTTTCCTAAAGCTAAAAGAGTACCTCGCCAACCCCTAAATTCTCGCCAAACCCGTGCCGGACGAGAAACTCTATCTCTACCTCGCCGCCTCGGAGTTCGCCCTCGATCTGCCGTACTCGTCCGGGCGGACGGTCGCAACACTTGCCGATTTACTTCGTAAGTCAAGTCTTGCATGACGCCGAGCTAAGGTACACCCATTGGAGAAGTTGGCCTATGCCTTGATCATGAGTGTTAGAAAATTGAGGGCCTATTTTTCGACCACCGTGTCGAGGTCCTCACAACCCTACCGCTCGGACAAGTGCTACATAGGCCCGACACCGATGGCCGACTACTCAAATGGTCCTTGGAGATAGCACAATACGGCATCATATATGCTCCCAGGCAGCAATCAAGGGACAAGCTCTCGCGGATTCGTGGCCGAGCTAACGCTCCCAACAAACCCAACAAGTGTGGATTTCTCCCCATGGAAGTTGTATGTGGGCGGTTCGCCAACACAGTCATGCACCGGCCGGCATTGTCTTGGTCGGCCTAGAGGGGCAATGTTTCACAAACGCAATGTATTTGATTTCTTGGCCACCAATAACGAGGCCGAATATGCAGGCCTTAGTCGGCGGCCTCGAGCTCGCCGCGGCGGTCGGAGTTCGCCGACTTCATATCTTCATGGATTCCTTACCGGTGGTAAACCAGGTCAAGGGGGAATATGAAGCCCTGGGGAACAAATGGTGAAGTACCAAGAGCTTGTTGCCTCCATGTGCAAGCAACTTCACCAAGTTTTCATAGAGCAGATCCCAAGAGAGCAAAATTCTCGGTGATGCTCTATCCAAGCTAGCCACTTCGGAGGGCGCGGCAGACATATCTAACATTGTCCTCACCAAGCTCTCCACTCGGCCATCAGCCGGGCGGTTGCCGCGTTCGTGCCGAGGTAGAAACTGGATGACTCCCATCATCGTCTACCTCAAACCGGAGCCCTCCCAGAGGATCGGGTTCGAGGCCAGCAACTCGAAATGCGAGCGGCAAGATACATACCGCTTGGAGATCATCTTTATAAACGAAGCTTCTTTACGCCACTTCTCAAATGCATCACTCAGCAGCAAGGCGAGAAAGTGTTAGCTGAAATCCACGACGGTGTTCTGTGGAAATCATGCCGGGGCAAGCGCTCGTTTATAAAACCATGTGGCAAGGGTATTATTGGCTAACTCTAAGGAAAGATGCCATCGCATATGCCAAGGCTTGCCACCAATGTCAAATCATGGCCCCTAACATCAAACTCTCCCCGGAACACTTGAAGTCCATCTACGCCCATGACCGTTCGCACGGTGGGGATCGACCTAATTGGT
The DNA here is from genome assembly GCA_030762865.1 of Paraleonurus japonicus. Taxonomy (NCBI): domain Eukaryota; kingdom Viridiplantae; phylum Streptophyta; class Magnoliopsida; order Lamiales; family Lamiaceae; genus Paraleonurus; species Paraleonurus japonicus. The sequence continues at coordinate 34,483,751 of CM061052.1, forward strand.
CCTCTCGCCAACGGCCCCGGCGGATGCAAATATGTCGTGGTCGCGGTTGACTATTTTACTAAGTGGGTGGAAGCCGAGCCGCTAAATAAGATCGACCAATAACAAATCATAAGATTTATTTGGAAGAACATCATTTGTCGATTCGGTCTCCTCGTGCCATCGTCTCTCGACAATGGAAAGCAATTCGATGGGCTTGAGATCATGGAATTTTGTGAAAGATGGAAGATCAAAAGATTGTTCTCCACCCCTTATCACCCTCAAACCAATGGTCAAGTGGAGGCGATTAACAAAATTTTGAAGCATACTCTAAAAGCTAAGTTAGAGGACGAGAAAAGGGAAATGGGCAAGCAACCTCCCGATGTCCTTTGGGCATACGTAACCACTACCGAGAAATTGACGGCGAGACTCCTTTCGCCCTTGCCTTGATACCGAAGCGCTTATCCCGTCGGAGGTCGCCGTTCCAAGCCATCGGACCTCACAAGAAATTACCGACGATAATGATAAGGCGAGGAGTCTGGACCTCGATATGCTTGAAGAGCGCCGACTAACTTCGGTCCACAAAAATGCAGCTTACAAGCAAAGGTCCGAAAAATATTACAACTCCAAAGTCAAGCTCAGACAGGTTTTCGATCGGAGAACTAGTACTAAAAGAGTGCACGGTCCAAGCCAAGGGTATTCGACCCGAACCGGAAGGGCCCCTTCAGGGATATCGAAATGGCTATCCAATGGAGCTTACGAGCTCGAACATCCCGATGGCACTCCGGACCAATACCCGTGGAATGCTTGTCACCTCAAGAAATACTACCAGTGATCGGCCTAGCAAGTTTCTCAAGAAAACTCGTGTAATTTTCCGAAAATCTTCATTCAATAAAAATATTTTATTTTTGCTTTTTTACGCTGTTCTTTTCAAATTAAAGCTCTAGAATTTGTAATTATCCCGATCACTCTCCAAAAGCAGACTCCGTGTCTGGAAAGTCTTGTGATTGAGTTAAGTCTCTCATAAGCACGGGGTCCACCCCCAAAATCCTCGCGACGAGCAAGTCTCCGGCCGAGGTCTCCTAGTTTTCTCGCAGAGAGGTCCCCAAGCTCTTAGAGTTAGGACAAAGTCGCGAGTGGTTTGACCCCAAGTTGGTCAACCTGCAACGCAAGAGCACTTAACTCGACGCTCCTAAATAAGTCGGCCGAGGTGCAATGGTTGCATGCACAACCAAGTCCCACGGTGAGCTAAGCTCCTGGCGGGCACACCCACATTACATGTTGAAAATCACCAAAGGTGATGAATAACCAATCATGGTGGGTAGAGACTCCCAACGGATCCAAGCTCATCGATGGATTTCCGATGAACTTGGACCGCTTGGCGAGCACCCTTCGCTCAATGAGCAAAGTCCCGGCGAGAAAACTCCCGATGGAAAATTCTCTCAACGAGCCAAAGTCCCGAGAGAGCGAATAAAAGAACAATGCACAAATTATAAAATGCATGAGTCACGAGACGAAAACATAATAGAAAGTCATACGGTTCACTTCATCAAGTTCGAAAGTTACGGCCAAAAGGCCAACTACAAAAGGCCCAAACAATCGGGTAAGCTAAAGTTTCAAAAGGCCCAAACAGTCGGGCAAGCTAAAGTTTCAAAAAGCCCAAATAGACGGGCGAGCTAGAAAGCAAAGAACTACAAGCTACAAAGCTGGAAAATATATCAAGTCTGGGGCGGACGAACCGGCCTCCTCGCCCCGGCTCAACTCCACCCCCATCACCTCCATCGTCCTCTGCTGAGAATCTTCATCCGGAAGAAGCGGTCGGGCGCGGTTGGGGTACCATGAGAGATCCACCCCATACGTCTCCTCGAGGTCACGAAAGTGGACACTAATATCGGGAGTGAAGGGGACGAGCGGTGACGAACCTCCGAAAGTATGACTCGAGATGATCGGATGGTCGACCCGCCTTGCGGGTCTCCCGAATGGCATCGGTGAATGCCATGTAAAAGGCAAACTCACCAATGACCACCGGGTCGGAGCGAGGATCGGCCTCGTGCCCGGCCCCGGTTGCCCTCGCCGCCTCGGCCTCCTGCATCTTAGTCACCAAACTCTGGGCTTCGCGCCTTCCTCACTATCTCCTCGTTCACTTGTCGTTGCTCCACGGCTCGTCCTTCGGCCTCCCTCTCCTTGCTCTCCGCCGTGCTAGCTCGATGTATGGCATCAAGGAGGTCAATCTACATCTTCTTAAGCTCCCCGAGGCCACCTCCCCGGGCCTCCGATCGGCCTTTCTCCTCTCCGCGTCTGAACGACTCGGCGGCGACAGAAGCACGAAGAGACTCCAACTCGGCCACCCTCTTCTTCTCGGCTACACTCCTCTCGGCCTCGGATCGATCACCCTCTTCTCGGCCGCCTCGGCACGAGCGAGGGAGGCTGCAGATTGGGTCTCCAGTGTCACCCAACTTTCTCTCCAAATCGGTGTGAGGCTGCGGCCATCTCCTCATACCGAGCTCCTCGCGGCATTATCTCGCTCAATCTCTGCGTTCCGCTCCGTCGCCGCCTTTTGGAGTGTCACAAGTGCAGGAAGTGAGAATCGGGCCATCGAGATAGTTACTCTCGGGCGAGCGGGAAACCGTCCTTTCCAACTCCAAGTTCCAAGCATAAGGTACGTCCCGCATCAAGGTGGCCGAACATGGGTGGGAAGTCCCGATGCCGAAGTGAGTCGACGGGCGGATAAAAAGTCTGCTACTCTAGACGGGCGCGAGGGTCCTCGGCTAGCACCCTATACATAAAAAAAAGGGGTATCAACAACTATTGTCATCGCTAAACAAAATATCCATTAAAGAAAAGAGACTCACTCTTCAAGGAGCTTGGGGTCGCGGCCAAACAAGGTTAGATCCGAAGCGGACCGTACGTAGCCAAAGGTATGTGGGGCGGGAGCCGAGGGTCCGGGGACACATCGGTCGAGTGTCTGCGGGCTCACTCACAGGATCCGTCCGGGATCGCTTCGCGGGGTGCTCTCTATCATCGGTGTCGGAGAGCTCGATCGGAAGGGCATCCCCTTCGGCCGAGCCCCGTGAAGGAGGAGAAGCAAGTAAAACATCCACTCCGCCCAGCCGCGAGGGAGTGGCTCCATCATGATGAGATGAACTCTCGGGCCCACCTGTAGGGTCCCGGGCGCCGAAACCTCGGTCACCGAGATCCCAACGGGGCGAGAAACGTGAGCCTCTTCTCGCTCAAACCGGAGAGGTGATCTGCCGAAGCATCTTTGAGCGGCCTTTCCCTTTGCTACCTTCTTCACGGCCCTCTTGGAAGTCAAACGATCCACAATCAACGGAACTCATCCATCACTCCCGGTGGACAAGTCTCGAATGTGGGGTAGCAAGGCTCTGCACAAAAAGAAAGTATCTCGTCAATACAAGTGAATGCTTTCATTGAACATAAATGAAGGAAACCTACCCTCCAAATCGGAGATGGCGGGAAATGTAACCACCCGAGCTATACGCCTCCCGGAAGGCGAATTAAGCTTGGTATGCGTCAGTACTCTGCGGGAACCATTTTGATTTTCCGAACGGTGAATCGAAAATCAAAACCGAGATCCTCGTTCGCGGGAAATGCGTAATCTGCAAAAAAATTACATGAAATCGAGATCAGCCCGATAAGTTCAAGAATAAAATTTGAACATACTTTTTTCTTCAAGTGTAAGATAGTCGGAATATTCATGCTCCGATTCGGACTAGCACCACTCGATCTCCAACTCCGGCGACCCAAAACCACTTGCTCTGCTATTTCTTCGTCTTCGGGGATCTCCCGATAAAGGTGTCTTCCCGACCCCGCACGTACACGCCTTCCACGCCTATCCTCCGAGGAGCATTCGAAACCGTCGGAAGCTTCGTGAACTCTTCCGGCGATGGCATCCGATAAAGGCTGCAGCCTTCCCAAATAGAGTCATCAACGAGATTATGTGTAACCACCCGTTAGGATGAATCGAATGGGAGCAAGCATCCAGATGGTAAGTCGAGTCGGACACCGGTGCAATGAAAATCGAAGTCCATTGTCCATGGCCAAGCAACCGACGGCCACCATCCCCAGGGGCGGGTCGGCCTCTCTCGAGGATCGGGGGCATACAAGTGAACATCCGATGGGATCATCCAGTCGCCTCTCACATCATCCAAGAATTCTGAGTCACGGTACTCTCCCAAGCTTGCCCATTGCACGCCCAATCACTAACCTCGGCCACCCGGATTGACTCGGATCCCGGCCACAAACACATACGGGTGCTCCTCAATGTATTTATAATAACGGAACCACTGAAGGAGGCCTAACGAGCCGATCCACATAAGGTGACCAAACCTCAAATCCTCTCTCAATCATATCGTAAGTCAAGGCGTACGCCTCGTCATCGTCAAACATCAACACCGGAATCGGCCTTCTCACCCCGTGAGTCTCTCGCGGACCTCTCCTCGGACCTCTCCCCGCGGCCATGCTCGGCCCTCATGTCCTCGGCCTGGTTCTCTGGCCGCGATCAACCCACGAAGGTCCGACTCGATCACGGTGCCAATCATCGCTTGGCCCCGATGGCCCGACTCCAATATCTCGTAGGGCGACCGCTCTCTCCCCTCGAGGGAGATCAACTCCGAGGTCCGCCAAGCCATCAAAAGCCCGGTCGCCCGGCCGAAAATGTGGTCTCGCCATCCAATCGCCCGGGCGGACGACAACGGCCCAAGACCATCGTCATCACCAATCCGTATGACTCCAAGAATCGGCGGCGGAAGGGGATATCGTGAGGTATAAGGTCCCCCACGCCTTCGCACCATTCCAATGTAAAAGAACTCCAAAAGAAAATACCAAAAACTAAAGAGGAAGTCGAGCTCACCTAATGGTCGGTTTCACGCCGGCAAAGGTGCCGGCGGAACACCGACGAGGAAAACCCCCAATCGCTGGCGTAAATCCGGCGGCGGCGAAAGAGTTTCGCGACGGCCGGGCGGCAGTCCGGGCGGTCGGGTACTGCCGGTGGCAGTCCGGCGGCGTCGGCGGTTCGTCGGGTACCAACGGTGGTCGGGCGGTCCGGTGGCGGTCCGGCGGTGGTCCGACGGCGGTCGGTGGAGGCCCTCATGTCGGCCTCCCTCTCTCAACCTAGCTCCTAACTCTCCCTCTCGTCCCTCACCGAAGATGTGTCGAAATTTTTGAGCGCGAAAATGAACTTTGAAATGAAGAATGGATGGGTATTTATAGAGGAGAGAGAGGGGTCACTTTGCAAATATTTTTGAAAAGATGGGGTCAAAAATGAAAATTGCCTTTGGAGGATGTGCACTTTGAGCAACGTGACGTCATAACGATTTGACAACTCCAACGACTATCTAATCGAGGCATGACACTTTGAGCTCCGCGACGAGCCCTCGGTCAAACCAAAAGCCTTTCGGGATCCCCTCGTGTTCGCCGATCGACGGCCCGCTAGACCCGAGAGCACTTGATCAGCCTTGTGCCTGCTCGGCCTTGTTCTTGCTCGGCCTCTTCTTGGTCGGCCTTACTCGGGCATTCGGAGGAAAATTACCGGTTCAACTCCCGAATTTCTCAAGAGTCGAACTCGGGGGCAATTGTTGTATCACGAATATTACGTGAGAAGTTTCAATCCGAAGAACCCTCAAAGATGAATAAAACGAACGAGCGACAAGTCGGAGAAGCTTCGGGCTCGGCCAAGGCCTTGCTCGGCCAAAGCCCTCGCTCGGCCGAGGCCTTGATCGGCCATGCCTGGTCGGCCTCCTTACCCATGGTCGGCCAAAGTTTCAATCAAGACCCTCGAAGACGATGAAGGATTTAACGAACGAACAAGCTAGAGAGCTCTAGCTTGTTCAAGGCCTTGCTCGCCAAAGCCTTGCTCGGCCTCGCACCTCATCCTGGACAACCACCATTCCTCCGGAGTTACAAGTCGTTTTCGCCACTCTAAGACAAGGGTACAACCTCCGTACAAGATATCTTTGTCCACCCACAAGATCGGACAAGATCAGCCTCGAAGGAAATGAAGCCAAATGTGATAGTTAGAGTCGGGTTTTATATAGTATAGAAACTAATCTTTGACTTTCGTAAGATCACCCACCAGCATACCGGCGGGACGAGATAGGCTCATGGGTCGACTCAAGTGAGGTCAGGTGCCCACCTTCATTAATTAGAGATCCTAGCATTGAATGCTCTCCCCATCGATGGGAGACCAAGACAAAATATGAACACTATAAATACAGCCTTGATGGCATTAATGAAAGGATCTTTGAATCCACTCTTGAAGACTCGGTTGAACAAACTCAAGAAATCTCTCTCCATTTATTGCTTTCAAAGATTTATCGTAGCATTTATTGCAAGCAACTCATAATCATTGCTCTTGAAGCATAATCGTTCAAGATCGGTGAAATCACGTTTGTTTTATCCGTTAAATCACGCCACATCCCTCACAAATCTCTTTGATTTAGAAACGGGTAACAACAAGATATAAACATGATAATATAGTTATATGTGATAATAATAAATATTATAAAATAATAATATATATAGTAAATATATATATATATATATATATATATAATTGAATATATATGTTATAATAATAAAATTTAAAAATGATATAATTTAATTAAATATATATAGTAGATAATTTAATTAAATATATAGTATACAATTTAATTATTAATTAAATATATAAAATATTGAACATAATATGATATTAATATAATTAAAAGCAAAATCATATCGAATGATTAGCTTTGCCCAAACGGTAAAGCGCCTAGCCTCTATACACTCTCCATGCTTAAGGTCGCGAGTTCGACTTCGGCGCCGCGAATAAATTCGAATTAATATCAGGTCGTCGCGGGTTCGATACCCCCGGCCGCGAATTATTTTTTATAAGGTTGAATATTAGCGAGGGCTAGACGAGATGCCCGCCCTCGCCAATTCCCTCGCGAAGTGGCCCCGGCTAATTCCTCGCCAAATCCTCGCCAATTTAGCCCTCGCTAAACACGCCTCACCAAATCCCTCGGCAATTAGCGAGGGCACCGCCTCATTAATTAGCGAGGGCCGAGCCGAGGGAAATGTTTACCGACAAGGTTTTTGCCGAGGGCTACCTTCCCTCGGTAAAGCCCTCGCCAATTCCCTCCCCCTCGTTAATTCCCTCGCTAACCCTCGCCAAATTCGGTTTTGTGGTGTAAGTACACCTTCTATGGCAGCCCCAAGGTGGGTCTCATGCATATACATGTCCTCTTCAAAATTTCCTTGCGAATTGAAAGCCATCTCAACAAAGTGAAGACAGGACATGGCCCGATTTCCTTGTGCACGGCAGTTGTTAAAGAAAAGTAACCAAAGTCATCTTCCATATTTTCAAAGTTGTAGGATTTGTGTTCTTTTACGTATCATAACAAAAAGAGTTTTCTACCTATTTCATAAAGAATATGAGTTTCAAATCCAATTTTTAGACCAAAATATCATGTTTACTTATTTTTTACGAATGCGGTCAAAACCCCAAAATTACCTAGCCCTAATTTTACCCCAACGAGAAAAAACTATGGTTGACATGACGGAGTGGAAGAGGAAGACATGCGCAGCGGAGGGAGAGTGGTGGAGGAGGTGGCCACCATGGCAACCAACGTTGCACGCGATCTTCGCATCAACGCACAACGTGTCCGAGGGCGATGAGACGGCGGGCATCACGAAGGCGGTGATGACGGACAAAAATAAAGAGGTACGCGATTTCATTAATTTTTGATATAGTTTTGCAATATAGTAATCTATTGAGTTTGGATTTTATTGGGTATGAATAGAAGAAAGTAGATTGTAGATTGGAATTGTAGGTTAGATTTTATTTTACGATTCGAATTTGATTTTACGTAATTTTTTGTTCAATTATTCTACAACTAATGTGATTGTGTCTTTGTCCATCAAAGACAAGTTTTTGTCTAGTGAGACAAAGCTTGTGAGCGAGACAAATTTTGGTCTAGTGAGACAAACCTAGCGAGATAAGTACAAAATATAGGAAAAAAATAAAATAAAAATAATTAAAAATCGATAAACAATATAGAAAATATCATAATTTAATTATTTTCTAGCAGGTAGTATGGAGCACTCAGTTATTCAAAACCGTTCAATTGGTTGAACCGAGAACCCCAAAACCATTTTTGAGGTTGAACCGTCAAAACCTCGAAAACTGCCCAAACCGGGAAAAAACCGGCGAATCGATCAAACTGATTTTATTTTTTAAAAAAGTATATATATATTTTTTATTTTTATAATTTACAATAATATATTTTTATTTCCCTTTTATTTAATATTTGAAATTATTACTCTTAGGTACCATTTTTAACTTTTATTACTATCCAATATCATTCTAAAGTCAAAATACTACTAGGTACAAGTCAACTTTTTCAATACCAATTTTACCCTCACAAATCCTATTTTACTTGTCTCTCTCTCTCCACTCAAATATAGATGATAGACAGATTCAAGTGTGTATTCTCCCTCTCTCTCTCACTTTAATTCAAAACCCTCATCTCTCTCATTCATTCTCGTACCTCAACCGTTGAAGGATGCATTGCACGACAGCGGTTGTCGAGAGCGCAACGCAAAGCAGCTGTGGGACGGAGGAGTGAGATCGACGGTTGGGTTAGGTGATGGCCCACCGTCGGTACGAGCGGTGGTTTATGACGAAGGGTTCACCACCACCGCAACGGCCAACACCGTCGCGATACCACCAAATCTGGTTGCGGGATAACCACCGCAACCACCACTAGTGAACCACCGCACACCCGCTGACGACGATGGAGAACCAAACCTCCGTGACGACGACGACGGAGGACCGAGATCACCACGACGGCGCAAGCGTCCACCAAAGCGGCGAACGATAAGGCGACGGCCCCTCTGCGAAGGCCCTTCTCGGTCTCACTCTCAGCGTCATTCTTAATGTTTATTTCTACGATTTAGTTTGTTTTTAGTTTTAATTTGTGATCTGTTTTTTAATTGAGGGTGAGATTTAGCTCGTTAATCAAGTATAACATAATTAGGGTTTCTTTGCTTTTGTGTTGCTTAATTATTTGTTCAAATCAGATTAAATAATTATGGGTTTTATTTTTCTTGTCAAAACTACTTACGCATTGGATATGTGGGTTTTTCTTGAACATGTGCAATATTTTTCTCGCGGGGACATGGATTCGCGATGGCGGCAACGGCACACCATGCTTCCGATCCTCACGGCGACATGGATTCATTCTCTCCTTTTATTTTTATATGATGGTAATCCTCTCCTTTATTTACACTCATTCATTCATCTTGTGTGGATGTTTATATGGTTTGTATATATTATTTGTTTACTTAGTTTGTGCCTTTTTGTCACGGATGATCTGCGTTTATTTTTGTTAATCTTGTGGAGAAGGATGGAATTGAGGTTTTGTTGCATATTTTGTGGAATTTATCATTTGGTTATTTTGGGTCTCTCGTTTGTTCTCTTTTAAAATTGTACAAGATGGGTGGAAGCAAGACATGTCTCTGAAGAATTATTTGATCTGTTCAATAAGTGTTGTTTTCATTTTTTTATTAAGAATTCTTTCATAATTTTTTTCTAAATGTTGTGTAATAAAACTTTATTTTGTTTTGGTTTGTTGATGACTGAATAGTGTTTTTAGTTTGATTGAATTTATAAGTGATTGATTTGATTAGGTTGTTGATGATTCTTTGAATAAATTAGTTTAAATTTGAGCTAAAGATGATTAGTTTTTTCGATTCGCGTCTGTATTGCTTGTGGAATAGAAGTCATGCACTTTGAATGACAATCACTTTGTGTTCTTTGTATTTGCACATGTGCTGTATTTTGCATATGTGCGGTGTAATTGCATGTGTGAATTAATTTATGAATTTACTTAGTTATATCAGATCTACATGCATGAATAATCTCTCTCTCTCTCTCTTTTTTTTTTTTTTTTAGCTTTTCCTCTCAAAATATAAATTTATTCCAGGATGCTAGTTTATCTTGCTAAACTAATACTAAATACCCATATATGCAATGTAATTACACAACTATATTGCACATGTGTAGTGTAATTGCACAACTATATTGCACATGTGCGGTGTAATTGCACAACTATATTGCACATGTACGGTGTAATTGCGGATGTGCGAGGCAGAAAATTTTTGAAGAAAGACGGAGCAAGAAGAGCATGATTTTTTTAGAATGATGTAATTTTTTTATTACGGATATGTAATTTTCAAATTTATCAAAGAAGAATGATGTATTATCATTTTTTTAAATTCTTAATTTTTAACCCCTCAATTAAAATTATAAATTTTGAATTGGTAATATAAAATATGAATGAAATTAAAAAAATAGAAAAATTACCGCCAAAAACCTTGGAAACAAATTGATAAAAAATGGGTGTCAAAAAGTGGATGTCAAAAGGTGGAAGAAAAGAACAAAAAGGCCAAATTGTAGGTGATGACATATAAAAGGTATTCTTGGAAGTCCACCACAAATTATTGTATCTAGAAGTAATTAACAAAAAAATTGTATCTAAGAGTTATGTGGTTTCTAAAATTGAAGTGGAGAGTTATCCTCCCTTAATATTTTAATTATTAAATTTATTAAACAAGTCTCTCAATTTCTAAAATTGTTTGTTGTGTATGCCTATTCAATTCTCTCTCATTTAAGTTTTTAGCAATTTTGAAATTTGAATATTCTATAATAATATAGTGTTGTCTATGATTTTATTATATTTATTTCACTATGAAACTTATAAGTTATAATTTTTATAAGTGTATATTTATTTTTAATGTCACATAAGAAATATATATATATATATATATATATATATATATATATATATATAAAACAATAGGCCGAAATCATTTAAATGGTTAGACCGTCACCCAACCGATCCAACTAGTTGGACCGATAAATCGGTGTCGATCCGGTTTGGTCACCGATCCGATTATGAAAACACTAGTGTGGATTTGGAGGAAATTTTATGGTTGTCTCAACTCAATGGTCGCTACAATACATATTCTAGCGGGGAAGTTATTAAGAATATCATAGAATTAAATTGTTGTGGTGTACTTCATAGGTTTAAGAAGTCGTGTTTCGACCATTTTTGAATTGAAACACTAGGGGTCACAGCTTGAGTGCGAAATTAATTATTGCACTTATGAATCAACTTATTGAAGTGGAAGGTGTCGGTCATCACGAGCTTTGATTTCGTGTTGGTGGTCAATGTTTAAAGTTTTCACATGTTGATTTTTGCGTGATTACGAGGCCGAAGTTTGGAAAGTCGATTTTGATCCAGAATTCATAGATAATGAGCCACCGGAAGGTGGAGTTTATAAGAGATACTACAATGGGCGCTTGGTGATGGTTAGAGATTTATATAGTTATTTTATACCCGAAAATTTCAAAAATTGGTCGATGATGCCCTTGTGATTGCAATGGTGTTGTTTAGTGCCAAGTATTTATTTGTGATCGATCAACGCATCAAAGTACCACTTTGGATGTGGTGCTTAATAGAGAAGCAATTCGATTTTGCTATTTTTCTTGGGTGCCAATGCCTTTACGAGGACACTACACTTTTAAACCTTGTAATCGAACAAGTGAATAGCAATTCCATGAAACCACTAATTTATGGATTCCCAATGGTTTTACAGGTTCATATGTTATAAAACTAGTTAGTATACATATTTTTATCATTTTTATCATATCATCTTCCTAGTCATTAATAATTTTCAACCTTTAATGTAGATGCGGGCTTACGAGTGCATTCTTAGTATAGACGGACATGTGGGATATAGACTGGATAAAAGCGATCCTTTATACAATGGTTTACCTAGGGGTGTTTCGTTGATATAATCCAAAGAATGTTAGTGCAAAAATTATTCTAACTATCCTCGGTGCAAATAATGTAAGTTAAAAAAATGCATTCCTTCTATTATAATTTTTTAATATTATTACAAGTTAGAATTTTCAATAGAAAATCAAGATCCAAAACTATAATGATTATTCGACTGGAGAAAACAAAAGAAATAAGGTTATGCACACTCTCATTTTTAGATAATATATACATAATACATTCACAATTTATTTTAATAAAAATTACACATGAAGAGATTATATTACTCATTTATCAGTTTATATAAAATCTAACTCATTCAAATTCTAATATGACATTCATCCCACTTTTGCTGTTGCTGAGTCACCGCCAAGTCCAGTTTTTCTGAATCAATTTTACTGAAAAACACCTCAAAATTTCCGAAAAATTTTCTGAGAATTTATTACTTTTGAAAAAAAAAAATCGAATTTGGTACGAATTTCAAAATTTTGGGGACGTATTTACTAATTCGAAGTTTTCAATTTTTTTCCGAAAACACATAATCCCTCTGTCCTAAAAAAGCTTTGATTGAGGTTTTGAAATATAATTTTATAAACTTTTATGTATAAAATAAAAAATTATTGGATTATATGTATACGAAATTAAAAAGTAATAATACTTAAATTAGTAAAAATTATGAGGTGGAGTTTTTAAAGAGTTTTCTATTTTAAGAGTGTGAAACATATAATTAGACGGTCGAAGAAAGAAAGTGTGAAAGTTTTTACGGGTAAAATTTTTGAAAGAAAATATTGAATCTTGTACAAAATTTCCAAAATGTGGAAGTTATATTTACTAATTATAAATGTGTATTTACTAATTTCGAAAGTTTCAGATTTTTCTTTGAAAATACATAAAAAAAAAAAAAAAAAAACGAAATGTTCCTCCCATAGTACCTTCGCCGGCGCCGCATCCCGGCCAGTTTCCGCCGCTCGCGGCTGCTGCTTCTCGTGCGTAACCGCTGGCCACCGTTTGCCGCCTCGCCTGCTCAAACGGGGCGACACCTTCAGGCAACAGATCCCGTAGAGGACGACGATGAAGACGTCGATTTACCAGCGCTCCCGCCAGTTGCCGACAGTGCCCGCGTCCTGGCCATTCAAACGACGGCACACCATTCTGCTCAAGAGGGACGCAGCTTTGGCGCTGCTTGCAATGGAGGAGAAGAAATTGTACCAGCGTTGCACGATGTAGAAGATGATTTTGAAATTGGGCCTGTTGGCCTAGATCCTCATATTGGGCCTTCTCATGTTGCTGGGCTAAATTCCCTTTGTTTAGAGATTGGGCCTGATCATTGTGTGGAGCCATTATATTTTTAAGATTAGTTTAAGCCTGATTAAGATGGGCCACCAATATTTGATGAGGAACCCGTTGATGACGAACAGTTTGTTCTTGATTCGTTTCTTCCCTCACAAAAGACCCATTATTATTATTATAAGATGTGTCTCATGTGAATCAAGTTTAACGGTGAAACTTGATCCACATTGAAAGAACAAATCAACTTATTTTTTGGTTATTGACTAATACTCTTTAATAATATAGGTAATACTTATCGGTTATCATACCCGATACCTTTTTAGTAATATAGGTAACCTACTCTTGATTATCATGGTGATACCTTTTCGTTAATATAGGTAATACTCTTTAGTTATTACAACCGATATTCTTTGAAATGGATCAAGTTTTACCGTGATCCCTTGTTCATAGTAGACTTTATCATTATTATATTAATAATGATAGTTATTTTGTTGGTAATTTTCTGCAAAATCATTTTGCTTATCATCTCAAGACTATGAGTCACGTACGTACCGCAAATATTTTTAAATCAAGTGTCCCGAGGCGGTAATTAATTTACTTCTTTACGGACATAAACACTCTCATACAAGCTGGAGATAAGATTTATGTAGGGAAAAGATAGAAAGAGAATGATGAGATAAGATTGTAGTTAATTGTTATTTATTATTTATACTTTATTTAGTTTTAGGTTTGTCTAATTAATTATTAATTGGGTTGGGCTTTTAGAATATACGGCCTCATAATTTAGGTTAAGACTTGTTTTTGTATATAAACCCTTGGAACCTTGTTTTAGAAGGATGGAATGATGATGAATGAATGAAAATGAAGGATATAATCCTCTGAGACGAAAAATCATTTTATTCAAAATTGTTTTATTTTTGAATTTCTATTTTATCTTGTGATTTTGTATTTTTATTGTGGTTCGTCCTTAATTGTACACGCTATGCTGCATCAATTTGTATATATATTAAGGGCAGTTGCGATCCACATCTTTTAAATAAGTTTTCTTTAATAGAGTATTATTAACTAGGGGTTTTCTTAAAAGTCTTAGTCTTTGTAACTTAGAGTTTTATTATATTATTCATAATATCTATTTAATTATGTATGTATAAGTAATCAAGGCTAGTCTTATAAGGGCTCGTTTGGTTTCCTTTATTGGATAATACCCGAACTATAATACCTATATTTGTAATACCAATTTATTATCAATATTTTGTTTGGTTTCAAAAACTTGAGTTAAATAATTAGTTATTAACTATCAATATTATGTTTGGTTGCAAGTATTATAACTAATATTAATTTATTTTAGACTAATTTGTCCTTATAAATAAAAATAATAATAAACACATTTTGATGAAAGTGAAGGGTGTTTTTGGTATTTTAAAATTTAATAGATGTTGGAGAAATATAAGTATTACAAATACCATATGAAACTTGGAATCTATAATACCATGTATTAGATATTATTTGAACGGACCTATTCTTAATAACGGACTGGAAGTATAATGTATACAACAAACCAAACAAGTGATAAAGGTGTATTAGGGATCAATACACCCCTAATAAAGGAAACCAAACGACCCTAAGACATTTTAATTGAATTAAAATAAGTTTTATATTTACATTAGTAGTTGAGCCTATCTAGTCAAATCGAGCTTAAATTTGTCAAGTTTTCATCAAGTTCTCGAACATGCAAATGTTAAATCGGTCGAGTTAAATCAACTTGAAGCATCAAATTATCGATCTCGACCCATCTCGAGCTTAACAATAATCCGATTTAGCTCCACTTAACAATACTTATAATCACTCAATTTGCTGAAATTAATGGTAGGTAGATATGTGGAATTTCAAAAATTAACACAGTTAATACAGTCCACTAATTATGTCTAAGAAAATTAACATTAATTTGATACTCTTAAGAATCTTAATTAACTAGAGTAGTAGGCAAGGGAAAAATTATCAGTCCCTTCTCTAAAGTCTTGATTTTTATTTCATTTATTAATGTAGTCATTTTTTTTTGACAGGGATTAATGTAGTAATTAGGAAGTGATTAAGATAAACGATTTTAGATAATTAATAGACAGGAGTGCCCACTAACATGTATCAAATTGAAATGAATGAATCCCTAATAGGTGGGCACATGGGAGCTTTGTCTTATCAAATTATCACTAAACGTGCACTAATACCAAACACTAATGACTCAATGAGGGCAAAGTTTCTTGGAAACAAATTTTATCGTGAAATTGATTTAACATGTAGTATTAGTTATTTTATTAAAATAGTATAAATTATTTATACCTCAAGATATTAATTTTAAATGATATTAATTATTTTATTAAAAATATTAATTATTTATTTATAAGGTAATCCCTCCGTCCAATATAAGAAAATATAAAACTATTGTCACGAGTTTTAAGAAATATTAATAGTTTATTTATAAAATAGATATGTTTGTGGAGAGATGAGAGTATTATTGTCATTTGAGATAATATTTTGTTCATAAAATAGAATTAGTGTGATGACATTTGAGTAAATATAAATAAATGTAACTTGGGGATGTAAATAAGGGTAAATTGCATTTTTGGTCCTATGAGAATGTGTGGTCCGCAAAATGGTCTTTCTTTTTACACTTTTAGTCTCGTAGTTTTTTCAACATTTTTAGTTCTAAAAAAATTGCGCTTTTGGTCCCAATTAAGAGAATGATAAATTGCAGTTTTGGTCCTAAAAAATAATGGTCGAGAATAATTTTACAAAAAAAGGACAAAAAAGAACGTGGGATTAACATTGTTGTTGAAAAATTCTCATGAGACCAAAACTACAATTTTCACGTGCAAATAGTGCGAAAATCGTCCATTAATTTTAATCAATGCATATTTATATTAGACAGACCGAAAAAAGAAATAACGTCTACTTATATTGGATGAAGGGATTATTAATTTTGAATGATATTAGTTATTTTATTAAAAAATATTAATTGTAAATTAATTTTACGGTTAAATTAATATATCCAATACCAACTCCCTAGTGAGTTAAATCACACCTAGTCATAACCCCACGGGCCACCCCACACCTATTTGTGTGTGTGATTAGATGAACTAATTATTACCTTTAATTGCTTAAATGCAAAATTAGATTTATTAAGTTGATTAAACCCATGACAAGATGGTTTAACCATTATACAGACGGATCATGAGGTTATACTTTACCTAAATAGTTGTATTTTTTAATTTTAATTTCTTCAAAGAAGAACTGGGCCTGTTTCTGTTTATCCAAAGAATCTGTTCTCCCTTTGTCCTTAATTTTTGAACCAATTTTCATTTTCTAAAAGTTCTAAAATAATAATTTTATAAATTTATTATTATTTTTTAAGAAATTGTCTTAGTTCTTTATCTCTGGACTATTATTTAAAGAGTTGGTATTTTGTGTAAATGTTTTGTCATTAGATTGGTTTACAATCAATACATGTTAGTTAAATAACTATGAAATAATCAATATCATTCAAATTTAATACCTTATAGTAAACAATTAATATTATTTAATTAAAAATTAATATTTTCAAAACAAGTTTTATGGTGAAACTTATTCATACAATAATTTGCCTTATTTTAATAATTTAAATAAATATACCCAATTTCAATATTACCAAAGAGTAACACTTGTATGAATCGGGTATATACAATGATTTAAATAATTATACCCAATTTAAATATAACAAAAAAAAAAAAAAGAGTAACACTTGTATGAATCGGGTATATACAATGAACACTTGTATGCTCAACATGTGTTTGTCCCATGTGTTTGTCCACGCACGAAAGCTACAGAGGTGTGGCGGGGTTGCTACAACCGGCTTGGAGTTTCGTATGTTCCGCCATTGTCGGTATGTGATTATTTTCTTTCTTATTTGGGCTTGTTCCATTTAAAACGGGAAGAAAACTTGCAATTTGTATATGGGAGTATGCGGTGTGGGCTCTTTGGAAAGCTAGGAATAATTTTATTTTTAAAGGAATGGAGACATCGTCGGGGTCTATCATTGAAGATATAAAGGGACGAGTATGGAGTTGGTGTTTCTTGAAGAATTTTTTCCCTTGTAATGCTTCTTGGAACATTTGGCTTCACAATCCTTCTATTCTGCTATGATTGTGTAGGAGGTTTCTTTGTGGTTTTGTATTCTTTGAATTGTTGTAACTCTTTTGGGTATTTCTCATATCCAGTATTAAATAAATATCTCTTTTTGCACGATCAAAAAAGAAAAAAGAACTCTATTTTACTATCATTTGTCATGCATACTGTCATAATTTACTTATAATAGTGCATATATATAAAAATGATAGTGCACGTGCATGACAATAATAGTGAATATGCATGATACTAATAATAAAAATAGCGATTCACACAAATTTTTGTCATTACCAAACATGTCAAGTATTTATCTAAAAAGTAGATGCATGTCAAGTATATATGTTGCAATTTATCTTTTTATACTCTATTTTATGGTTTGTTACTTAGTGTGAGTTTGAATCCGGTTGAAAAATCAAAATTGATATTTAATTTTTATAGTAAAATAAAAAGTGAAAATTGCTTGAAAATAAAATAATTTTAAGAAATGAATATGTTTACAAAAATCACTTTATTAATAGTTTTAAATTTTATTTTTTTAATTGAGAGATACACCTTTTGTGCATTTTAAAGTGGGGTCCTAGCTGAAAATTGTTTCTTTAGAATTCAAAATAAGATCTTAGTTGCTTCTCCAAAATGAATTATTAGTGTTTAAAATAGTAGCTACAAATATTTGAGAAATAATAATTTTTTTAAAAAAGTGATTCTACTTTTCGAGGAAAGTTTGCAAACAAGCTCTTAATTATCCAATTTTTTTATCGGTAAATATTCGTTCCTCCAAGAGAATCGAACTGGTCTCCCACTAAAGTGAGGAATCGGGTGGCCCGGTGGGCTAAGCCACCTGATTTCTTAATTATCCAACACTAGTTTTGAGAGAAGACGTGGGAGTGTCAATGGGCGGGCGGTTGGTGCTCGAAGATGTTAATAATTGTAGGGTACAATAATAGCTAACAAAATTACAAATTTTAAAAAATAAAAATATTTTCTTCTCGAGTCTTACATAGCAGTACACCACCTGATACACACACTTCAAATACGATTGGAGGAACTAGAATTCACCACTTCAAAAACACGAACACAGGAACATGAATGACCTTCTATCACGAACAATATAATAGAGTGAGTCAAGGGTTACACCATGTGATCGCAAAATGAATATGTCACAACTAGTCCCGTTGAAATTGAGGTAACGCTCCTTAAAGTAAAACAATTCTTCATTTAATTGTGTATAGCACCACACAACAATTAACTTTGGTGAATTGAAACCAGTGTGAGGACGAATATATAGCACACTAGTATGAATATGCAGAAATCTTTTCAAAGAGAATGCAGGATTTTTAATGTATTTTTCGATTAAGTTCATGTCATATTTATAGCTAAGCTCCATCCAAGCCATGTAGGGGAAATCAATTTGATTTCTGGCTTGAGAACAGCTATTGACAACTCATTCACAACATGAATACTCTGCAGTCTAGGTTCGTTGCACCAATCATGGTTGCATATTTTTGGGAGATATGAGATCCCTTAACTCTAGTATTAATTCCCTCAATGATGAATTAGGTTGCAAAGTGGCTGGATGGTGTGGAACAAATCGAGCGTACCTTTTGGTTTCGAGCTCAGAAATTTTTTCATAATACCATTTTGGAATCGAAACGACGAGTCAAGGCCAAATTCCAATGTTTGAAGGGTGTTTTTACCATTTTTATGTTTGTTGCAACATTTCAAAGGGTTCATGCATCTAGAATTGTTCCTACACATATAAATAGACAACTATTATATTGAGAAGGACTTTTGATCGATATTATTATTCAAAGACTATCATATTTTTCTTCGTCTAAGATTGCTTGTCTTTTACGAATTATCTCTCATGTCACCGGAGCAGCCTTCGCAGAGAGGCGAGACCCTTCCACTCCGTGTGTGAAGGAAGAAAATCGGGTCTCGATTAGTTAACTATGACTAATAAGTGATTCATTCGGTAAAAGCTGGACATTATGACTTAGTTGTGATTCATCCGATAAATCTGGGTATTTCAGATTTTTACTGAAATTCGATTTTAAAATTTTATACACTTTATAATCATCTACTTCATGAATAATTAAATCGATCATACGCGGTTAAATTTTTGTAAATTAAACTTATAGACCTCATTTAATTTGCAAAATAATAGAGTCCCACACTCCTACTAATTTCCATTGACTATTTATTTAACCAGTTCCAAGCTAATTAATATTAAGTTGATTTGGTGTCAAAACCAATTTATCCAACAATAATTTTCAACATTTATACTTAATTAGTAGTTCATAATATTAGGTCTAATAGGGTTGTTTTATTAAGTGACTAGATAGTTAGGGTTAATTATAAATTAAGAAAAATAGAAAAGAAATTGGGGATTAGTCGGTCGAATAATTAGGTGTACAAGTGAAGTGAGATAGCCAATTAAAGCTAACAAAAAACAGCTTAGAAATGCATATATATATATGTATAATATTTTAAGAGGACGTAAAATGGGGATACAGATAGATATACAGATGGGGTGGGTTTGGCACTTTACTAACCCATCATTCCTATCCATTTATTAATTCCTCCTCATTTAATGGAAATTGGCAACAAATACTCATCAAACCATGTTTTTATTTTGCTTTTTCTGTAATTAAATCAAATCAAACAAGCACAACCTAATCCACCATTTTTGGTTCTGCTGCTCCTTATGCCCCTAGCCTTAGCCATCTCTCTCTCTCTCTCTCTCTCTCTCTCTCTCTCTCTCTCTCTCTCTCTCTCTCTCTCTCTCTCTCTCTCTCTCTCTCTCTCTCTCTCTCTCTCTCTCTCTCTCTCTCTCTCTCTCCCTCTCTTGTCTATTTATATTTTGTTTTTGTTTTCTTTTGAGAATATTATTACATTGAGGTATATATGCATATTATGTGCATCACTTGCACTTTGTGTAATCGGATACAAAGTGAGATGTGACACTAATTTTGATTTAAATTTGCAAGTTAGTATTATAATTAAAATGTGACGTTAGATATATTAGATTGAAAGTATGGAATCAAAGATGACACTAATTTTAACTTAAACGTAATGACTAATATTATAACTAAAATATGATACTTCCTCCGTCCCAATATTTCATACACGCCTTATTCTTGGATGTCCCAACATTACTTTCACACACTAAAAAAATGAATATCATTAATAAACTAAACTCTCACAATACCATTTAAATATAAAAATGTGACTCTTGTTTTATTTTACTTTTATTCTCTTTCCTACATTTCATCTCATTCAACCACAAAAATACTCTTACACTTTATTCTTTGTCTTATACTAATTTTAACTAAAATGCAGCAACATGAATTCAAAATCTGTGCACGGGGACTGATCAGATTATTGTGTATTAGAATGAGAAAAACAGAAACTTATGTTGCAATAAATGATCACAAACAAGAGAATATGCCGTCGAAATTTATAATTTATTAGGAGAAAAAAGAAAAATATAAAAAATGTTTCATGACCCTTTCTCTCACTTTTCGTGAATGAAAGGCTACCATGAATATTAACCACTTACTCAAATTGAAAATGAATATTTCAGCATAAAATAATCGATCAAAATGTGGCCTCGGCTGGCCTCGTTCAAAGCATTATAACAATAAACAATAATGAATTATGTGACTTATAATAATTTTATAAGAAAAAAAAAAATAAAAACAGAGAAAATTATTGGTAAGAAATAATTATTCACACTGATCAAATTGTCAACACCCTTTCCTCCTCCTAATCTAATAGTGGCAATCCACCAGCGCCGCGGCGGAGAAGACAAGACGCGGCTGCTGTTTCGCCGGAAACTGATCCTCCGGCGGCGCCGGCAGGTTGAGATCCAATGCCAACATATTTCTCGGCTTCTCATGTGACGACGTCGTTTCGCTGTCGATTCTCGTAGTGGTACTGCTAGCTGCTACTCTGTGTCTTCTCATATGCCCACCCAACGCTTGACCCGACCCGAATTCCGACCCGCAAATTGCACACTCATGAATTTTGGCCTTGTTCGGATCGTTATGACAAATTCTGTGAACCGAATGCGTTGAAGGTGGCGGACGCAATTCGTCCTCCGCCGCCGCCGACGGCGGCGGAGTAAGCGGCGGCGACTTTTTCCGATCGTCATCCGCGGTGGTTTTAGGCCTCTTGTGGCTGGCACGGTGGCCGCCGAGCGCTTGAAACGACGGGAATGTTCTGTTGCACGTTTTGCACTCGTAAACATAGATGCCTACTTTTCCGGCGGCGGTGGTGGTGGTGGTCGCAATTTCTGAGAATTTCCGGCTGGTGAATTTATCCTCCGCCGCCGTGGTAATTTTTTCAGGTATGGGTGGGGAGTACCCTCGTGCTAGGAGAATCAAACAGTGGGCCATGTCCTCATCCTCTTGTGTAGTTGTTGAGGTGGTCGGAGATGAAACCAATGAATTGCAGAAATCGCCGCCGCCGCCGGTGGAGGAGGTGGAGGACGACGGCCGAGGCCGCTTCGTGCGCTTCCCTTTAACGATCATCTGATCACTCGACCCTGAAAACTCTTCCATGAATTCCAATTTCATCGTATTGATCCCCAATAATTTTTTCAATTAATAAAATTATTTATATATAATTTCTGTATAAATAGATAAATTAAAAGAAGAAGATTGAAGGTGGAAGAGAAGAGTAGTAGTGAGTGGAAGTGTGAGAAAGTGAAGAGCGATGAGAGAAACTGTGAATGAGATAGTGCAGTGAGTGAGGCATATAAAATACATACATATATATATATATATGTATGTATATATGTAATTAATATTTAGAAAGACTGACGTTAAAGGCCGCCTCGTGAAAAGTTTAGCATGGAGTAGCTTAAGCCAACCAATCTTGTTGCTTGTGTTTCCAACTACAAAGTAGAACCATACCACAAAATATTTTTATACCGTGTCACGAATCACATTTGAGTCACTTTCGTTACCACAAAATATTTTTATACCGTGTCACGAATCACATTTGAGTCACTTTCGTTTGATATTATTACAATTATTCACTGGTATTATTGAAATCATTAGTCTCACACAAGACTTCTCGTTTCTCTCACATTGTGACTGGTAAAAAAAGTTACTACTTTATAACTCAAAACAATATTAATTATTTGTAATATACATTATTACTATTAAATTATTTTCTTTATCCAAAAAAATTATTCCACTTTATTTAGCATAAGTTTTAATGAATATTAATAGTTTGTGTATAAAGTGAATATGTGTCATAGATATGTAGATTTAGAGGATGATGATAAAATGATGTGAGATAGTGTTATTATTAAAAAAATTGATGAGAATAAAT
The DNA here is from genome assembly GCA_030762865.1 of Paraleonurus japonicus. NCBI lineage: Eukaryota > Viridiplantae > Streptophyta > Magnoliopsida > Lamiales > Lamiaceae > Paraleonurus > Paraleonurus japonicus. The sequence goes on from CM061052.1 coordinate 34,506,355, forward strand.
ATTTTGAACAGACAAAAAAGGAAAATAAAAATAATTTTTTTAAACTGAAGAAGTAATATTTTTAATGAAATAATTAATAGTATTAGATATATATATATATATATATATATATATATATATATATATATATATATATATATATATATATATATATATAGAAATAACTTTTACAGTAAAATTAATTCACGGTATATTTTTGTTAAATAGGCAAGTTGATAGAGTTTGGATTCAAATACTTCTTTTTTATTTCTACTTAATTTGTTGGGAAAAATATTATTTTATAAAATGAAATAACATTTTTTTACGCATTTTAACTTGAAAATATTTTTTACCAACCCATCGCTGTCCAAAATCTGAATGCACACGCCCCCATCCCCAGAATCCCAATCTATGATTCCCCCACCTCACAGATTAAATTTCCAAAATATTATAGTGTTTTCAAATTAATAATTAATTAACTGTTGTAATTAATCATATTACTATTACTATTACTATTACTATTACTATTACTATTACTATTAAAACTAATAATAAACAAACTAATTATTAATTAATCGATGTTGTTAGATTTAATAATTAACTATCACGAAATTATAAATAATAATTATTATTTAATTGTGGATTTAATATTTAATTACAATAATATTGTCATTTTTCTGAATTTAATATTTAATAAATTATTATTTCAATTGATTATGAGAAGTTTTTTTATTATCTAAATCATTTAAGTGAAGTTAGATTTTTAGTTTTTATTGGTGGGATTAATAATTAATTATAATTATATTACTACTATTTTTTTAAATTATTGTTGGCTTTAATAATTAATTATTCTTAGAATAAAAATTATTAGTTTTGACTGGATATCAAAATAGGGGTAAATGTATAGAAAAATTGTTTCAATTAATAAGAATAATTTTTATACTTACAAGTACTTAGTTAAGGAGGAACTCAATTAATTAGTGTTCATCAACCTGAGACACTGAAGAAAGATAAAAAATCATCAAGTATTGAAAGAGTTATGTTAAAGAAACTAGCTAAGTGGTTAGAGTTCCACTACCTATGGCTCAAAGGTCATGGGTTCGAATCATCCTTTGCCCGATTTAAAAAAAAAAAAAAAAACTAAGTTGAATTATGCTCGACAATCTTCAAAATAATCAGCTGACTAATGAAATTTAGTCAGATTAACTAAGTGTTGCATGCACAACGACAAAAGAAATGCGATTATATGCGAGTTGAAAACTTTACGAGCTATAAGACAAAATCGTCGATTAGACTTAGAGTAAATTGAAATAAAGTCATTAACAAGCTGTTGACGTAGACCAATGTGAAACACAATAATATTGTTCGAAGTTTGACAGCTTGTCACGAAGTGTATATATTGAGAGAAAATATACTTTTTCTCAAATTTCTTGTGAAACAAGTGATTTAGTTGATCAATTTGGCTGACTTGTGGTCAGATTTCAGAAAATTGCCAAGTATGATGGCATGCCTAAATGAGCTTGGAACTAATAATTAATTATTACCCTATTGTGTTGTAAGTTTATGATCAAATGGACAACTATCAACCTTAACTCAAGTTCAATAATTGTAAATCCTAGTTTATACTCGTTTTACATTAAACACTTTTCCTTAGAACATAAAACTCAGTCTAAAGGGTTATGACATTTTGGAAAATCAGTTGCATCGGACTCAATTGCTCAAAACAACTTTAATTGAATGTTCTATGTAAGTATGCATGCATGACAGTTAATCATCTAGACAATGTAGACAATACAATATTTTTATAGTGGTTTGAAGAATTTCTACCTCCACTCTTTCTTATCACCGGGGTGGCCACCCAATATATTTTTATAATAAAAACTATGTAGGCAACACAATTAATTTTATAATGTTAAGTACACTTGGTCTTTTCTCATTCAATAAAAGGATTCAACCACTAGAAGTTTATTGAATTTTAACCCTCTCTAACCAGCTATATCTTTCATACTAAACGAATTCAACTTACTTAACCCGTATTCCAACGAACCTATCTAACAATCCACTGGAATATAAGGCTCCATTTGGATGGAGTCATTCGAAATCGAGGGATTTGAGGATAATACACCATATATTTTCAAATGAAAATGGAGAAAAACTAAATGAATGGATTTGGTTAACCACCGGGTTTCTCACTTTAGTGGGAGACCCGGGTTCGATTCTCTTTGGGAACGAATTGTTTACCAATAAAAAAATGAATGGATTTTGTTCACACAAATATTAATTATAAATGGGAGGATTTCAAATACCCAATAAAATCTAGTCATTTGAAATCATCTCACTTCTCCCACTTGTGCTTAATATTTTGTGAATCAAATTCATTCATTTAGTTTTTCTCCATTTTAGTTTGTGTGAATGCATGTATATTATCCTCAAATCTATTGATTTCAAATCTACTCGTTCCAAATTGAGCCTAAAGGTTTTCGATACTTCTAACGTTAGTGTAAATCCCTTTACAACACAATTGCTCAAAAGTTGGGGATAAATATTCTCTTCCAAGCTTTGAATATTCTGTGTAAGTTCATGAATGCAAATTGAACACAAAGGATGTTGAAATACTTGAGAAATTTGATTGTTTCTTACTTGAATGCTTGTGTTCACAAGAATTTGGATTTGTGGAATTTTTGTAACCCTAATTGGAAACAAGGTCATTGATTTATAGAGAAAGATTTGAGTATATCTTTTGGAGGGATGCATTAAATCCCAATCTATTTTTAGTAGGTAAGTGATCGAATCGGTGTCAATTTACTTCCTTTTCCCGCGGTGAAATCGCCATAAATTCTACCTATAATATTGCTCTTTTAGATTGTTCATGACATTTGTCGATTCTATATTGTGTTATCGATTTTTCATTGATCCACATTAACGAGTCACAAGTGTCAACGACTCTTTCCAGTTGGCTCTTAATTAAGATAATCTTTCTTGTTGAAGATGATATTCTTTTTGTCGGTACCACTGACGATTTTGTCTTATAGCTCATAAGTTCTTCAACGTTTGACACAATTGACATTTTTGTCTTTGTATTGTAAAACTTAAACAAATTATTACAAACATCATTAATCGGTTGACTAACCAGGAGCTTAGCCCACCCGACCACCGGGTTCCACATTTTAGTGGGAGATCCGGGTTCGATTCCCTTTAGGAACGAATTTGGAGTTGGAGGTATAAGGAGGCTTGGAGAATTTGGAATCGTAAGGATACTTGGTGAACTAGCTTCTAACCACTAACAACTAACATTTATCGATAAAAAGAAAAAAGCATTAATCAGTTGACTACTATCTTCAGTCGAGTCTGACAACTATGTTCTTAGATCATAAACTTTTCATATCGATAGCTTAACATTATCAACTTCCAACACTTAGATGGTTCACCATCTTTAAGTTTGTCCAGGTCAGTTGCCCACTTTCTTCAATTGAGTTCTCCCATTACTGAATACTTGTAAAGATAAAAGTTAACCTATAGACTGAACTATATAAATAATTATATATATATACTAATTAATTGTCCTATTATATTACTTATTTTGACATCCAATCAAAATTATAAATTTTATATCCTAACAATTATACATAAAAAGGCACACGGAGAATGTGATTTTTATATATGGGTAGTAGAATGATGTTTTGTTTGCATCTCATTATTTCAAGGGCTTATTAATTTTTAATGAACGATGTGCAATATTTTATAATAAATGGCTTACAATATTGAAAAGTGTTATATTTCCATAGATCATTGAATCAACATTAAGCCAACAACATTTTAATTATAAATATCTTCAGCTAACTATATTATAAATCAGTAATAAATTAAAAAAGAAAGTTATGCTAGGGTGTAATTAGAATAAAAATTAAATAATTAATATGAAGCAAGGTAGGTGGTAAGTTTACACAAGTCAATTTCAAATAATTAATCAACATGCATATATATGTTGATGTCACTCCTCTCAATTGCCAGCGAAATTGAAGAATAAACACAAGCATTAAAGGAAGGAGGTTTGCACGTTAAAGGCATGCTCCACCTCACTCACTCCATGTCTTCTTAAACTTAAAGAAAGGTATACACTCTAGAGAGATAGAGAGTGAGATGATGAGAGAGAGAGAGGAATTCAGCAAAACAATGTAGATTCGGTTGGCTTTCAAGCAAACCCACAACTTCTTTTCATCAACTATATATATATATATATTCCTTTTTATCTCAATTTTGGGTCTCCACTACTATCCACTACGTATATATATATATATATATCTGTTCACATATTTGATATTCTTACTCATATATTCGATACTCTTACAGACATTTTTTTTTCAATTCTCATTCCCAAACATTTGATACATTTACTCATATATTTGATGTTTTATGTCCCGTCATGATTTGTGACGAGTCTCATATGAATTTTTGCTATATTGGAATAAATTATGAAAAAATTTATTAAATGATTTTTTATTTATGATATGTGACAGTCTCATATGTGTTTTTGATATATTGAAATATATTATGAAGAAATTTATTAAAATGGTTTTTTTATTTTATTAGAGGTATCTATTTTTTATATGAAATTTATTAAAATTAATTCTTTAAATTTTAAACTCATAATAAAGTTTTTTTATTCTAGCTTTAAACCGATCTAATCGTTTATATAATGTGCACAATACATAGCTGTCAAAAGTACTTATTTGTTAATATTGTAAAACCCTTTAATTTTTTATTTTGTTATAGGTCTCTATCGTTTAATGAATTAATTTCACATCTATCTACAAATTTATGCTTAATGAGACTGAATTCCTTTTATGGTATCAGAATTTTTGATTTACACTCACGTCCATTCATATTAAATTGTTCACTCGATTAAAAATCGATAGAGTAGAGAATTTAATTCACGAGTGTTAGAAAATACAAATCTTTTCTAATAAAAGTGAAACTAAGTATAATATATATATATATATATATATATATATATATATATATATATATATATATATATTCAAGGGTTGTGGGAAAAGGATTGGTGTAGGGACACTCAAGTGGGCATAGAGCGATGGTGAAGAGTGTGCACCATAAGGGTAACTGTCATATGGACACTTTTGTGACTTGTGACTATTAATTCACTAATTTTAATTATCCCTAATTAAATATTATTTCACTTTTTCTTATTAATATAACGAAATAAGAGATAGAATTTCTGACGTGGTTCATTATCATATTTTAAAACATCTATCGAGTATGCATGACAATAGATGACCTTTTTCTTTCCACTTTAATTAAAAAGACTTAATTGTGGATAAAATGAACATATTTACTCAAATTGAAATCTAATCTAAACTTATGAATATTAATATATACAAAATCTTAATTTTTTTATACAATTCGAACCAACGAATCGAACAAAAATGACGATTAATTATTCATTTACATCCGAATCAATTTAAGCGTACTAATATAATTAATTTTTGTTAGATAGGTGACACGTCATTTTCAGGTAAAAACAAATTTGTCTGTTGATTCAAATTGCAAAAGAAAAATTGAGATTTTATTTATCAAGATTCAAAAGTTTAAATTAAATTAATTTTGAAAAATTATACTCCCGTCCCGCAATTAACTTCACACTTTTTTTTCGAGAAATGGAATACCCTCTATATACTACATCTTCGCAATACCATTTAAATTTAAAAAATATCACACTTACAATCTTACATTATTCTATTTTATTCTCTCTCCTACATTTTATCTCACACGATTACCCAAAATACCCTTATACTTTATTTTCTCTCTAACACTAATTTAAGTTTTTTTAATAAATATGTCTCTTTACACGTGAAGATAACTTTGGGACGGAAGGAGTAATTAAATATGCAATAAAGCCATTTAATAAATATATATAAAATTTGAAAATTCATTTCTGATTAATTGTCAACTTTTAATCATCTCTCTGAATACAATATTATATGTTTCTTTCTCTCAATAAATGACATGGTGGCCTTGCAATCTACGCTTCCATTACAACTAATACGCAGTGACTTTATTGGTGTGTGTTTGTTTGGACAACTAACAGTTATCAGTTAACTCTTGTGAAACCAACAATAATTAATTGCCTGTTGCCAGGTACTTTTCTGCGTTGCCTACAAGAGCAAATTAAGGAAAAACACTCCATCTCTAAAGGGTGGGACCCACCCCTTAAAATATAGGGAAAATACATATTAAAATATACTCCCTTTGTTCGGGTGGATATCATTTTAGATTAATGCACATATTAAGAAAAGACAAAAACTTGTATGAGATCGTCTCACGTGAGGCATAGTCACTTTAATAAATTGTTATCACTTTTTTAAAAAATTATACAAATTAGTATAAAAATGATAACAAATTGAAAAGTGATAACAATTAATTGATGAAAAAATGATAACAATTTATTAAAAATGACTGTCTCATATTCGCCTCATGCATGAGCGATCTCACACAAGAGTGTCTCTTAAGAAAATCATTGACTTCCTTATATACTTTTAATTAATAGCTTTGGAATTCTAAATTAAACTTTAAAAACAATTACTTCCTCTGTCAAGATTAGTTTTGTGAGTTGACTTTTCCAACGATTTTTGTGTGAGAATTATTTCATAGTAATATGTGTACAAAAGTTATTTTATATGAATGGTATGCTAGTTAATAAGGTTAATTATCATACCATTCATATAAAACAACTTTTGTACACAAATTACTATGAAATAATTATCACACAAAAACCGTTAAAAAAGTCAATCATGAAAACCGATTTGGGACGGAGGTAGTATTATATAAGTTATTTTTAAAGAGTTTAAGGGTAATATGAGAAAAAAATATAATTAATTAATATTGAAAAGTGTAAAGCGATATTTAAATTGCAAATAAAGTGAAAAGTCAAAACGACATACATTTTGAATAGGGGGAATATTATAGAGCGATTATATAAATGGTTGAATAAGAATAAGATTTAGAGTAAGTATACAGAGATCTAATTTTATCGTGAAATTAAAATTAATTTTTAAATAATATTAGTTGTTTTTATTATCTTGTATTCTTACACTATTAAATTAATATGTTTTAATAAAATACTTAATATTATAAATTTATTTTACGGTTAACCTTATATTTTGCCTGGCATTGATAGTTTATTGCTTATCCGCGCACATAAGAAATTTATTGTGAGATAGCTCTTAGGTAGATTTTTCTTGTTTTTTTAAAGAAAGAAATATGTATTTTTTAAATAAATAGTAAATTAATTCACGGCCTATTACTAGGTCTAGTAAACTTTCGAAAATCAGTTTCGATCGAGTTTTTATGCCGAATGGCAAAACAACAAAAAAATAAAATAATGCATGATATTACAAAAGTTAAAATTTCTTTTAAAAAACATTAAAAGATTGTGAATTTATTTTAGTTTCTTAAATCTTATCATTGTTTTTGTCGAATTAAGAGATCATGATTTGCAGCAAGATCTCCTCATATATTTTAACAAATGTTATCAATTTTACCATTTTACCATTTTCTTCCATCGAGGCCCGCCCGCGCGCATATATATATATATATATATATATATATATATATATATATATATATAATATTATATTATATATATAATATTATATTATGAAAAATGTATTATTCTATTATATAATATTATATATATGGTATGTATTCAATATATATAATATTATTTGATAATTTTTTCATAATTTAATTAAAAATTAAAAAATTATATATATATAAAATGAGGCAGATCGGGACGGACTTGGAACTAAAGTTCTCGGCCGCGGCGGAGCGCGGCGAGGTAGAGCGGATATGGGGGCAGTGTGCGGGCGGGCGCAGGTATTTAGATACCCGCTCTGCCCGCCCCATTGTCATTCCTACCCACCCCAAACTACTCATTTCCTTAAATGGCAAAACACTTTTTAATAACTATTCCCGATATTTAATTTTATTACACTTTTTTGTCACTAAATTAATATTAAAATATAACTCGTTATAACTTTTTCTATCCACCTTTTTTTTTTTTTTATCACATCTCAACACCAAATACATTTAAATATTATTTTTCTTAAAAATGTGAAAAAAACAAATTGATAGCTTTGCTTGGGTATAATCTATAAAAGGCCAATACTGTGGCTCTTTGAAGCGTGTACATCTTAATTCTAAAAATAGAGTTTCCACTCTTTGAAAGGTTGAAGAATCAATATGTATCATTGGACATTACATTAAGTATCAATACAATATGTAAATTATAGTCGACTATACTAGCATTTTTAGCGGCCTATTAAATAAAATTAAAAAGTCAAATGTTTGGAAAGCGAATATTATGTATTAATTACTACGTTACACGTGGACCTGGTATAAGTTTAAATATTCTAAATAAAAGAAGGCAAAAACTTGTATGAGACGGTCTTATACATGAGATCGAATCACTTTTTAATAAATTGTTACCACTTTTTTAAAAAAGTGATACAAATTAGTATATAAGTGATAACAAATTGAAAAGTGATAACAATTTATGAAAAAGTGATAACAATTTATGAAAAGGTGATAACAATTTATTAAAAATGATTCCGTCTCATCCGTCTCATGCATGAGACGGTCTCATACAAGAGTACCCCATAAAAGAAATACGTGAAAACTAGACAGTAGTAGAAAAAATCAAACCAAAATCAAAATAATGTTTTGGTTAATCAGAAACAAAAATTCAAACTGAATTTGTGGATAATATATTAAACTTGAAATTCGTCACACTGACTTCTCTAGCATTACATAGTCTCATACATACAAAAAAAAAAAAAAAAATCAAACTATATCGTGTACTCTCACATTTCAACAGAATTTATACATGGGGTTTCAATAAATAAATATATTTTCAGGAATAAGTGTATTATAATGCAATTGTGACAAAATATAAAATCTTAAAATAGTTATAATAATATTGGAATATAAAAGAGTATAGTATTAATAATGCTTATATTATGTAACAAATATTGCGGAAGACGAAAAGCATGAGAAGAAGAGGAGCCGAAAGATGATTCTTAGCGTAACAAATTCAAGTCAAGTTTTGCTGGGTGTGTCAAGCACGTAATCTAGTTAAGTATTATGTCAATATATCACCTATACTATTTTATTATATTTTTACCATAAAATCGAACAGTTTCATAGTATAAAATTGATATTATTACATTCATTCACTTATCTCTTAACATTCATTTAGTGATATTATTACACTTATAAACTAATAATGATTATAATATAAGTAAATGAATGTAATAGTATCAATGAATGAATATAATGACATCGATTTTATACTATGAACAGTTTCATAGAGAGTTACTCTATTTTTACATACTCCCTCCGTTTGGAAAAATTTTCATATGTACGAGGGCACACATTTTAAGAAAAAGACTAATGATTGATATATTGAGGGGTAATTTTGTAAATTTTTATGATAAAGTAAAAAAATTTATTGAGTTGTGTGCATGTGAGGGTAAAAAGTAATGATATTTGTGTAAATTAGTGAAAATTGTGAGGGTGAAGTTTATAAAGGGTTTTCCATTTTAAGGTTGTGAAATTTATAATGAGACGGACGAAAAGTGTGAAAGCTTTTATAGGACGGAGAGAGTATTAATTTGTGATTTTTTTTTCGTGAGTTGTACAAATTAAATATTATGAATTTTAAATGTGAGATTGTATAGTGAGTCGAAGTATAATACAAATTAAAATTAAATTTATTTTGTCCATCTACATATTAATTTGTATACTACTAGCTACTTTTTATTAATACATAAAAATTATATATGCGTGGGTGTGTTACAATTATGTACTAAATTCACCACAAATACTAAAATAATTTTAAAATTCCACAAAAATATATATAGTCCATTCATATAATTAAAAATAATAAATATACATTTTAAAAATAATAAATAATTTTTTTAGATCTGAATTTATTTATATATATATATATGTGTAAAATATATGTTAAATTAAAAATATTTGAAAGACAATTAATTAGATACACGATGTGCAGAAAATATTATTTTAAAAAAACTTATAGATATTTGAAATTATTGGTGCAAGTAAATGATTGATAAAAAGTTAAAAACTAAATCATTCTCTTTTATCTCTTTTATCGAGAGTGAGACTCGCTACTTATATATGTTTGTGTATGTTTAACCATTGATCTAATTGAGCTAATCAACGGATTAATTCTTTGATATTTATGAGTTACAATTCTTATGTGATCTTACCAAATAATGTTAGATGGATTATGAGATCAATTTTAATTTAATGTATTTTATTAATTATCTACAAACCCTATTTTGACTTTATATCCGACTAGTTCGCCTCACTAAAAATAGTCTCACAAAAGTGCCTCATTTAAAAAAAAAAAAAAATTATGGAAGAAAAAACCAACTCTTTTCTTGAATTAGCATTCTTCCTAACAAGTAGGGACGGATTTCAGGACAGGGAACAGTGGCTCTCTTTGAATTTTTAAAATTTTCTATCATGTATGTAAGAAAATTTTTATTTAGAGTTTTAATAGGGGTGAACGTGGAGAGTGGTTTTTTTTTTTCAGGATCTAGCCTTGACTCTTGGGTGTGAGGTTAGAAAATTAACTTTCTCGTACTTAGGTGTAAAAGTGGGGATGAGTCATAAGAGGGTTGCTATGTGGGAGGAACCGACTCATAGAATGAGTAACAAATTGAAACCGTGGAGGGCGAAGAAAATATCTTACGGGGAAGAGTCACTCTCTTGAAATCGGTTCTTTTGGCTCTACCTTTATACCAGCTTTCCTTCTATCTCTTACCATCTAAAGTGCTTAAAACCTTGACATCCATATAACGGAACTTTCTATGGGGTGGTGGTGAGTGTGTGAGGAAAATCGCTTGAGTAAAATGGAGTGCAATTTGCAAACAGCTTTTTTGATGGGGGCTTGAGGTAAGGGATTTAAAGCTATTTAATAGGGTTCTAATTGGAAAATAGTTGTGGCATTATCTTACCGAGAAGGGCAGCCCTTGGGGGAGGGTTATTACGTCGTTGCATGGGGAACTTGAGGTGGGGGAGAGTGGAGTCTTTGTAGGGGAAGGGAGAGAGCTTGGTCTAGTTGGTGGAGGGATGTGGTTGCAAATGGTCGGGGAGAAGAGGGAGGTGGTTCTCGGGAGAATTTGGAGAAATCATTGGGGGATGGGGGAGACACAAAATTCTCGGTATGGTATGTGGGCGGGAGGGACAACTTTGTATAATCAGTTTTCAAGGTAATTTAATCTTAGTTTGGGGAGGAATAAGTTCATTAAGAAAATGGGGAGATGGGAAGGTGGGGTGTGGGAATGGGGCTTGAATTGGAGAATAGAGTTATTTGATAGGGAAAAAAATTTCTTAATAATATGCTATCTGTTATTAACAGGATTCATCTTTGTGGATGCGAACAAGACCAATGGCGGTGGAAGTTTGCGGCGGACGGGCTATTTAGGACAAAGAGTGCATATGTTTGTTTGGTGGCAAGATCGCCGGTGAGCAAGGGGATCGAGAATGATAGCGTAAGTTTCGATCTTGTTTGGTGCAAGCTGGCCCCGTGTAAAGCGTCGTCCATGGCTTGGAGGCTCCTCTTGGATAGGCTCCCAACAAAGGCAAATCTCCTGAAAAGAAGGGTGATCGGGTCCGCAGCTTGAAGCAAAATGTCCGTTATGTGATCCGGAGACCGAAATGGCTGCACATCTATTCTTGGGCTGCCCTCATACTTATGAAGTTTGGTTCGAGATATATAGGTGGTCGAGCATAACCCGCAATGCACAACCAGGTTCATGAACATTTTTTACGGTTCTCGGGTTATTTTCATCGGAAAAAAGTGGAGAGTTTGGCTGCGTGCATGTGGATTTGTTGTGTTTGGGTGATGTGGAAGTGGAGAAATAAAATTATTTTTTAAAATGTTAGCCGGAACAAGAATAGAGTGGTGGAGGAAATTAGAGGAAGGGTGTGGAGCTGGATTTACGCTAAGGAGTTCTCCTTTGCAATCTTTCTTATAGAAGGTGGATGCTAGAGCCTATGATTTGTTTATATTCTGATTGTTGTAAGTAATATCTGTAAACTTGAACTCGGGTACTACTTGTGCCGTGAGTTGATCTTGTTTGGTGCAATATATACTTTTTTCTGACTCCAAAAAAAAATTAAAGTTTTAATTTATAGAGGTTGTTGGTCCGGACGAGATGTGCAAGGAGGTGGAAAGTCTAGAAGGGGGTTGAATAGACTTTACCACACTCAAAACTTTTTCGACTTTTCGTGAGTGAGTGTGAGGTTAGAAGACTTTGAAGTCTTCTACAAAGAAGGTACTCGAGTGTGCTAGGTGAGATCAAGAGACTTCGAAACTCAAGTCTTCGATGGTGCGAAAGCTAATCTCGTGTGTATTTGAAAACCCTTTTAATGAAAACCTTGGTGAAGAAAACTTAGCAAGTTTAGTGCAAGTTTATTAAAACAATGATGAATGAGCGATTATAAGTATGAATGCGTAAAGCTTGTAAAGACACGAGAGATTTTTATAGTGGTTCGGATATAACGATCCTACGTCCACTCTCCCCGACTCCACAGGGGGCCTTACTAACGAAACCGTATTTTGTCCTCGTTCTCCTTGAGGATTTGACCACGTAAGGTTTTACAAGTTCCTGCCCTTGTTTGGTCTTCTATCCTCGTTCTCCTTGAGGATTCAACCACGGGATGTTTTACAAGTTCCCGCCCTTGGTACAAAGTGGTGATCTTCGAGTGTTAACTCTTAGATCAAAAGATAATCAACATTTTCTCGCAGGAGATAATGAAAGGTGATTTTACAATTCCAACTAAGAAATAATCCTAATCTATTAGTTGCTCTAAGATAGCAATGAATTATTTCTCTAAGCTTGTGTTAATGCGTTTAAAGCTCTTGGAATGGTGACCGTTCTTGTTCGTTAGCTCGTCGTATTTTTATGTCTCTTTTGAATATGCGTGTGTTCCATGCGCGAGCTTGTAGTGATCACCAATATTCATAGAGATTGAAAAACTAGACGTTGGAAAAGCTAGCAATCGATTCTCTATCGTTTGGAAAGTATCAATTGTTGACTTGCTTGATTGTCTTGATTGATTCCCATCAATTGATTGACTTGCTTGATTGTCTTGATTGATTCTCATCAATTGATTGTCTTGATTGATTCCCATCAATCAAGTCTTGATTGATTCAATACCAGATTGATTCCCTTGATTGGTCTTCCATATCTTCCTTGATTGCAATCTAATCTTTATGATTGAATCTTGATTTAATCATTGATTGCCAATCATGTCTTCCTTGAATCTTGGAATCGGATATTGGTCAACTCTTGAACTCGGCTTGTCTCAACTTTGCGATCCGACTTTCCATAATTCAACCTTGTCGACGCCAAGTCTTCTTGTCTGTCACAATGAGTCTTCTACCTCAAGTCTGCTTTAGCCAAGTCTTCTAGACGAACCCTTCTACTCCGTGCCAAGTCTTCTAGACGAACCCTTCTACTCCGTGTCAAGTCTTCTAGACGAACCCTTCTACTCTGCACCTTCTATCTTCTTGGCACGAAGTCTTCTATCTCACTGGTCTTCAAGTCTTCTTGTCTAGTCTAGAAAGGTTTCCCCCTTAACAAAAGACTATCTAACTTGAACTAGATCATCACCGACTAACGGAGTTCAATTGGTCCTACTACACTAAGGTTTTAAACACATCATCAAAACTATATAAATATATATCCCAACAGAGGTTTGTTCCTTTTAAGTTTTAAATTTACGTATCATTTGAATTTTAAAAATTTTCTAATATGTATGTAAGAAATATTTATTAGAGTTTTAGTTTATAGAGGTTTGTCCCTTTTAAGTTTTAAATTTACATATCATTATAACACAAACGTAGATCTCGATGTGGCATAAATATGACACCGGCAGTGGTGCTAACGGACCGGGCTTGAAGGGCCCAGCCCGGTGAAGGCCCAATAAAAATCGAAAGAAAGATACATGTAAGTTCATGATTACGGATTATGGGTTCAATAATACGGATACCAAGGGGAAGTTAAGATAAAATCCGACTTAAGCTCTAAATAGTTAGCTACATCCCCCAAAATAGGGGATTTACCAGAATAGATGTTGACTTGATGAGACAGAGCCGTAAGTTCGTATGAGGAAAGATTTGGGAAGCGGTTTTTCTCTCAGAATGGGAGTAAGATGTGGAAGAAAGACGGAAAGTGGGAGGAGCACGATGGAAGTGGGAGAACTCCATCGGAGGGTGACATAAACCGTTCTTTCTCGGATATTATATATAGGCAATCAGCATAACCATTCAAGGTACGAATTCACACATACACTTATCACACTCCAAGCACGATACTTCATATTTCTTATCATATTTTCAGCTAGCTCATATAAGCTCAAAGAGGTCCTTACCGGGTATTAAGGTCCCTCTTCTTGAAATCTTTCCAATCATTTACTTAAGTGTCGGAGTCCCTACGTTGGGGATCCCTCCGGTGTGTTTTGCGAGGTATTCGGAGCTTGGGTTCGGGCTCGGATCGTGTAGTTCTCATTCGTGTTTGGAGGGTGGTTTCTCGAATCTCGTGTACGAGGTTCGATCCTTGCTAGCGTGAATATACCACACGCATCAAGGTCATACTATAAAAATGAAAAAGAAAACTTTGGAGTCCAAAAGTGACAAAAAGAAATAATATCATGGGTCCGAAACTAATCAGGTGACCAAAAGTGACTAAAAAATCAAGATTAGAAAGACAGGAAAAAATAACTACTAAACAAATTTATCAAATTCTATATAGAACAAAAATGCTCATCTAGTATCCAAGTAAGTCAAACACTAAATCGGTGACCAAAAGTAACTAAAAATCAAGATTAGAAAGACAGGAAGAAATAACTACTAAACAAGTTTACCAAATTCTATATAGAATAAAACCGCTCATCTAGTATTCAAGTAAGTCAAACACTAAATCCCAAACTAATCCGGCGCCAACATTTATTTTACACACACTACATGTGGGTCTCGAAATTCGAGTTTAGTGAGAGTTAAAGTCTCGAGGAAAATATTTTTAAACAATTCTTTTTATGACTCATCTCATAAGATATATGACTTCCACAAACGATGATGGTTAAGCTAACTTTACAAGGTCATCTCCACCGATAACCTCGACCTTACAAAACCAACTTCAAATAGAATTCCTTTGGGAATGAATTATGGAGTTATAAGGTGGCTTGGAAAAATTCTTGGAGTGTTTGAGTGTTTGGTGAACTAGCAACTAACAACTAACAAACTAACATTTACCGATAAAAAAAAAAATAGAGTTTGTATGGAAATGTGAGTGCCCTTGGTTTATACTCATTTGAAATTTTTTGTTTAAACCTCTTTGGAACAATGCCAACTTACTTATTGTGAAGCTAATAAGATGAGTCTTGGCAAACTGCGTCTTATGCAAGGTCATCTTGCTTGTTTGTTCACTTGATAGCATTTCCACAACTTCGTTATGTAGGTAAAATTTGTATATATATCGTGAATTTAAATGTTACCGTTTAAGAGTAAATTCAAATTCATACTAATTATGGTGTGCAATATTTATTTGGATTTGATGTGAAGATGACTTTTAATTACTAGATAACGTATTTACCAAAAAAATTACCGGATAACGTAGTTCCACCATTTTCTTGTTCTCTTGCATTGTTGCAACCAGCTTTATGTCAGGATAATACATTAGTTAACAAGCTGTGATTGATCCACGTAGGTTTGGTAGATGACTCTCTAACGGATCTATCAAGTGGCTTTCATTAGAGGAGATGACTTTCATCCATGAACCTTTCTTCTTATGGACAATTAAAGCGTTATCCTTCTGATGTTGGCTAATATCACAATTAATCCCCTAAAGATGCCAATATTCCATTGAAATTTCATATTATTAAAATAAAATGATTTTTACCCCTCTTGAAATGAAATATTAAATCCCTTCTACCTATACAAAGCACACTCATTGCAACAATTATTTTATTATTACTCAATCATATTACATTTTTCATCAATTCTATTACTCATCTCATGTACTAGCCAGCACAGAAGATTAATTTAATTTTTTCTTTCATTTTACAAGTGCATAAAATATGTCACACATGATATAGTATTAAAATAAAATACAAAATTCACATAATTATATTTTTTAAAAAGAGAGAAATTGAGATCTGCGAAATATATTTAAGCGCAATTTTTTTCACATTCATATTTACTTATATCGCAACACTTGGGACAACCACCTTGCAACCATGGCCCATAACTACAAGTGTGCCAAGCTATTCAAATATTTCCTTTAAAAAATAATCAAATCATATTTCCATTAAAAAATAATCAAATCATATTTCCTTTAAAAAATTGATTTTTTTATTTTTTATTTTTTGGAAAGGGTTTAAACAATTAAACTAAGCCATACGCTATTTGGCAATATTACACTGTTTCCCTACTAATAATCAAATTTAACATGTCAATGTTAATTCATTGCGAGTTGTCTGTGGATTGAAAAAATTTAAATATATCATCGTTGTCATTACGAACAAATTTTTGAAGAATTTACGCTAAAAAAAAAAACTGTCACGAACTATTTTTTTATCTATATTAACAAAAATACAAAAGTGCATGCACACAAATACACAAGCACCCCTTTAAATATTCTTATAATTCACCACATATTATAATAATCCAATGTTGTGCTTGGAGATGTAAAATTTTCTTTTAATTATCTTTCTGTATTTAGTTTTTTTAAAAGAATTTTGGTATCTCATTGAGGTATTCCTTTTACCTGGGTTCTTTTATAAAATCTTATTTTATCGATCAAACAATATAAAAATCTATATACTTTGAAATAATTTTTTATTAATTAAATATATACATATATATATATATATACATATATATATATATATAATCACAAAACTATCTACAAAATTAGCGATAAAATTATATTTTTAAAAAGTAACTACAAAATTACCGATTAATAAAAATTCTTCGATAATTACCGACCAACTCATATTTCATCGGTAAATTTATCCGTAATTACCGACCAACTCATATTCCGTCGGTAATTTTTAAAAATATAATTTTATTGGTAATCCGTCGGTATTTGTGACGAAAATAAGTTCGTCGGTAAATCCGTTGGTATTTCACAAGTTTTTGTAGTATTAGGTAAATTTAAAATCATTTCAATTTAAGACAAAATATTTATGTACACCATACACTTTTAATATTATTGCTTGTAAAAATTAATGTTATTACTAATAAGAATTAATACTATTAACCAGTGGGGTAAAATGAAGAAGCATTAGGGATACTTTTCATCATTTAAAATACCTAAATTTTAAATCCTTCAATGTAAACGCAACTATAGTGTATACTTCATTCGATATTGCGTCTACAATATATCTAATGTTGTTCACCCTTTCACATACATATTAATTCTTAATTGTGACTTAAACCTGATTAGATTTTGATAAATTTATTTAAGAGGTGATTTGTTCACACTCAGCAATTCAACTTCCTAATTAGAGTTGACAATTGTGTTTTATATATGTTGCAGTACTAAGACGCTGAAAACACATTGTGGAAGTGCACTTTATTTATTTATTTATTTATTTATTTATTTTTATCGGTAAATATTAATCCCTTCGCTCCACTGTTGCTTGCACAGCTTGACTGGACACGGAAGTTGAGAAAATGCACTTTTTGGTAGTTGATTGTGTGTAAGTGAATGATATAATTGGAAAATTATGTGTATGTAAAGTAAGGAGTTAGTTAATTGAGTTGAAAAAGTAATGACATTGATGTAAATAAATGTGTATTGTGAGGGTGTTAAAAATGAGAGATGTTTCCATTTATAGATGTGCAAACAATCGTGGGACGATCAAATAAGGTAAGTGTGCAAACACTGTGGGACGGAGGGAATAGTTGTTAGTAGTTAGTTCACCAGATTTCTCCAAGCCACCTTATAAAAATTCTTAGTACGCAACATACCGAATTAATTGGGAATGCGAACTAATATCGGACAATTATGGCGGTCAATGAGAACAAAAAATAATCAATAACACTATTTTTTCTCCTAAATAAGATAATCACTACCCATTTTGATTAACTTTTTCCCCTCTTATAATCATCTCTCATCAATTATTCTCCTCCCCACCACCACCAAGCTTATTTTATCTTATTTTTTCCCAAAATTAGAGCACAACACTAATGATATAACCAAAATTAGAGCACAACACTAATGATATAACCACCATAGAGATATTTCTTTCTTCAATATATACATTCGGAGACATGGAGGGAAAAACATTTTTATTCTCATTCTATTTGAAGAGCTTGTAACAAGTGTTTTCTTAAAGTGTTATACGTCCTATTTAATGGTTACGCACAATTCGGGCAATATATATTATATAATATCACTAAAATTATTGAAATTAGAAACGAAATGCAAGTTACAGTCGTAAATTCTTATATAAATCATATTGTGATTTATATTAAAATCTATTAAGTTATTAGTATTAGAGCGCTTGTTTCAAATTCTTAAAAAATGAAGTGAGAATGAAAATCTATTTTTCCTCTTCTTTCCTAAATATGTATGTTGAATGAATGATTCTCATCTAGCTAATTTGGGAAAAGATGAAAAAATAATAATAATAATAACAGGCTCAACTTCAGTAACAGTTGGTTCAACCAATTGGAACGGTTGAATTAAAGAATTCAGTTTTCAACCCAAGAACTCAACTAGTACCATTTAATACTTGTGTTGATACTGAATTCGGTTCTACAATTCTCCACCTCAATGCAATAGTTGTCATCATTCTCATAATAATGTATTATTCAATAATGAGTTGGTCTCTCGCCTGTTTGCAAACTCTACTTACAGCCTAGAAACACTTCCTCGAAGCTAAAGGCTGTGAGGGGCAGCTTTTAAAAATAAATATTTATGCACCCTCCACTTGAGTTTGCAAACACCCCTTAAGTTGAGTGTGTGTATACACTTTGATTTTATTATATAGCACTGTTCAGTTATAACTTCTAACAATTTTTATGATGAATTTGAATGCATACATGAAGTAAGTGCATATTAGACCAAACCTTTAATACTTTTCATTATCACTCTTGTTGAAAATATTTGATCCAAGAGCCCCAGTAGCTGAACTAGATGAAGATTGTATATTCTAGTTTTACCTATCTTTCAGACAAAGTATTGTGTGAATCGGTTTCACCGTAAAATTGATTTTGATATTATTACTTGTTTTATTAAAGTGTATTAGTTATTTTTACTATAAGGTAATAATTTTAAATAATATTAATTTAAGGGTATTAGTTATTTCCTTAAAGATATTAATTATTTTATCGTAAAATATTAGTTTTACAATTAAAACCGATTTACACAATACCGACTCTTCACTTAATAATTATATAACGCTCCATTTGGATGGAGTAGATTTAAAATCAACAGATTTGAGGATAATATACATGCATTCACACAAACTAAAATGAAGAAAAAATAAATGAATGGATTTAATTCACTCAAATATTAAGCACAAGTGGGAGAAGTGGGAGGATTTCAAATGACTAGGTTTTGTTGGGTATTTGAAATCCTCCCACTTATAAGTAATATTTGTGTGAACCAAATCTATTCATTTAGTTTTTCTCCATTTTGATTTGTAAAGTGTATGGTGTATTATCTTCAAATCCATCGATTTCAAACGACTCCATCCAAACGCCTAATAGTCACTTCTATATTGCAAAGCATTCTCTCTCACACACGTGTGTGGTAATGTGTGTGTATAGTACATGAAAATGGGTCTAGTGATGTATGGAGAGCCACTTGTGAAAGTGGTAAACAAATGTAAACAAATGAAAGCCAAAAATAGGCAAGATAAGTTGCCTATTAAGCTCCTACTTTTCTATATTTGATGCTCACTTTATGCCAACTCTACCACTTGCAACCACACCTCAACTTCTCTAACTTTGCCTTTATCACTTATCAACTCTTAGTCAAAGCTTTAATACTACCTCTAAATATTGCATATTTTATTGTTTTAGAAGTTTTATGCCCACCCACTCAAAGGTTTAAGGAATTATTACAAATAAGTTCAAAAGTAATCTAAAATTGTAAATGAGTCTATTGTGCAAATATTTATGTACTTACATGCAAATTTATTTTGTGTTGTTGTGCAAATATTTTTAAACAATTTACAATTTTGAATTTTTTTTTAACTTATATATTTGTAATTGGCCCAAGGTTCAATGTCGATTAATATAGACATGTATATAGGGAAAAATTATTTCACCAATTCTTGTGTGCAATTGAATTATTTATCCAATTTTAATTTAATTTTTTTCAATATATTCCGATTTGTTTAGAAATTGGTAAAAACTAAATTAAAATTGAATTAAAATTATACCAATTGCACCGTATATAATTGATGCACACAAATGTAATTCAAATTATTTTGGTACACTTTTTATACTAGTCTAAATATTGCATCTCTCGTGGGTGATAAATTAGGCAAAGTCATATATGTTTTTGTATACACCGTAAGTTTGTGGTATTTTATTTTTCAATTTCATATAATTTTTGATACACTTGGTCAAATATTTGATACTCTCTTGGTTAAATACTTAATATTTTAGATGTTATTTTTTAAACTTAATATTTTAAATTTAAATATTATAATAATGTATTTTTTTCTAATATGAATAATTTAAATTTAAAAATATTAATTTATTTTTGTATTACTGAAAAATAATATAATATCACTGACCCTAATTTTTTTATACCTGATGAGATTCTTAATACTCTTGATTAAATATTTAAATTTTAAATTTTTTAAATAATGATAATACTGTAAGCTTACGTTGTACACGAAATACAAGAGACCTCGATAAAGAGTTGGTCTCTTATGAGGTGAGTGCATGCATGCACTCATATTTTTTTATGACATTTTTTGTTAGTTTCGTTGACACATTTCAATGACGCTAACACCTATCACTTTTCTCGTTATTATAACAAGTACTTTTTATATATAAAAAGTGACACTTTTCAATTATAACAACGTTCGCTTGTTACACTCTTTGTCGAAAGTCAACGAGGGGTGAGTGCATATGAGACTAAGCCCTCCATAAATTATATGTGGCCAGTTCTATTCAGTTTGGAATGTCAAGAAATTAAATACCAATAAATTTAAGGGGGATTAAATTAGTTGCAAATCAAAGTCTTGAAAATGAAATATGAGGGTAAACAAGACAACCACTAGTATAAGCTTTAACGCAAGTTGCTAATAATAAATTAAGTTTGCCACCCTCATAAGTAATCTTACCTAATAATTAAGACGAGAAAACAACTGTTGATATCACATAAGCATTGCATTGGTGAATATTAGGTGAAATAATTACACTAACTCTTGTCACATTTCATGTATCGGTAGGTCCTAATTTCACTAGATATTTTTCTTTTTTTTCAGCGGCAAATCCTTAATTTCAATTAGTTATGCATTAATTTCATTAGCATATAACTAATGTCTATTCAACCAAATTTTCTGAATTCCTACTAAACAAAGCTCAAATCGAAGAATATATGTTTGGCAACATTTTGTGTGGACAAAATTCACCATGAAATTGATTTGAGGTGTATTAATTATTTTATTAAAGAATATTAGTTATTTTTACTATAAGATGTTAATTAATTTTGAATGATATTAGTAATTTCATTAAAAAGTATTAAAGGAGTTGTTTCAGCAAAAAATAGTTAATTAACCATAAAATTAATTTTACGGTAAAATTATTTCACACAAAATCAACTCCATATGTTTTACCCTTGCTTCCTAGCTCATTTCCAATTTCAGGCTATTTTTCGTATCATCTCAGAGTTGGGTATATTTGATCTAGGCTTACAAAATTGAATTTGCAAATTTGCTTCTGCTTTGAAATTTTAGAATTCAATTTTTAAAACTTAAATCTTACCCGAGAGATCTTTTCTCCATCACACTCTCCCCCATGTAAAATCAGCAATCCGAGCAAAAAAGACATGGGTTTTAATGAAAAAGTTGTTTATTAGTATTAAAAATGTAAAATTGAGGATAGATGAGTCATTTCAATTTTATTGGAAGGATGTTGCTTTAGTTTTGAGAGGATACAATAGGTAATTAAATAACATGAAGTGTCAATAATAAATGTTTTGAAGAGTTTAGTTTAAGAGGTAAAGTTATTTTTTTATCATTTTAGTATGAAAAAATAAAAATAAAACATCTATTAGATTATGAGTAAGCTAAAATGGACATAGAGAATACCTGACATTGTGCTTCTTCTTTATTATCAATACCCTCATCATTTGATAGTAACTTGATACCCCAATAATGAAGGTATAATATTATTTTGTATTCTAATAATGAAACATTCGTTCATATTAATGGATAAAATCAAAAGATAATTAGAAGTATCTTTGTATCCACACTAACACGGTGTGTTGTATTGATCATCATACAACCTTGAGAAACATGAATAAAAAATATTTCCTCCGCCTCATACTCGTTGTAATATTTATTGTTTGTCACAAATTTTAATACAAGAGTAGTTTAATAATATAAGTTATCTTTTACGGGGTAGAATAGTCTTTTTAATTTTAATAAGAGTTTTTAATATTATTAAATTGGGTTAGTAACCAGGTGGCTTAGCTCATTTCTGCCACCGGTTCCTCACTTTAGTGGGAGACCCGGGTTCGATTTCCTTTGGGAACGAATTATGGAGTTATAAGGTGGCTTGGAGAAATTCTTGGTGTGTTTGGATGCTTGATGAACTAACTACTAACAACTAATAAACTAACATTTATCGATAAAAAAAAAAATTGGGTTAGTGTGGGAAAAGTTGTGACATATGATGTATTATTATATTACTTGAGGGGATAGATAAAAATTGATGTATTATTATATTACTTGAGGGGATAGATAAAAATTGATGTATTATTATATTACTTGAGGGGATAAATAAAAATAAAAAGTTATTTTATTACTATTTAAGAAAATGATGCAACAAGTACGTGACATCAATTTCAAGTTGAATTAATTGGCAAATTTAAAGATGAAGGGTTCAACTTCATGCTGCCAAATATGGCATCAATGTTTTCTACCACAAAATTGAACTAAATTAGGCGTGGGATGTTTGCACTGAAGTTATAAAGTTAGTGAAATGAAAACTATTTAGACCAGAAATAACCAAGAAAATAAAAAAAAGTAATTGTTGTAGAAGTTATATGAGTGAAATTGCGCTACCAGCCAAAAATAAAAACAAAATGAAAGATGTTCCCTCCATCCAGATAAAAATTAAATATTATTTATGTGGGGATTGTAACTATTTCTACCGCTCGAGATATATGAACTGCCGAGATATATGAACTGATCGGGAGGCTTGATTAGAAAGAATTGATAGAGAAATTTTATGTTATATATAGTAATCCTTTTAATATCCAAATGAGATCTGAAATCTCTGTCCCGTTTTTGGTCACCGATCTGATTATAAAAATATTGCTAAAATAATAAGTTTTGATGTGGTTTTGATCTCATTTGCTATAAAAAGCGATATTAATCTTGTGTATTGGAGAATGTGATGGAGTGTCAAGTGCATAAGAAATCGAAACAAAAGGTGAAAAATAAATTGTTCTGATGTTGGCAAAGACGACTCAATCATTAGATGTGTGTCTAAAAGATGATTGAAATGAAAAAAAAAAATGATCGAATCAATCGAAATTTATGGACAAAATAAAAATTGCTAACGGTAGCAAAAACGATGCGAAAATGAAGAAGGCTAAAATATTGGGCCCATATTCATCAAGATGAACCCATTTACTTTGAATATGAGCAGCCCAAAAAGAAAGAATAAATCAGCCCACTATTGCTTCCACAAAATGTTTTTGATTAAAAGAATTTGAGAAGGACAAAATATTCATCCAAGCATTGTGATCATGTTAATTAATTTATGTGTTAGAAAAATTAGTATAAATGAGTTAATTTTATATTTTTTTATAAATTTAATTAGATTTTTATATGAGATGAAACTCTTTACTAATTGTATCGGAGTATTAGGTTCATGGGTTCAAATTCCGTTGAAAACAACTACATCAATATTAAAATGTTCACTCATTGGGAAACACAAATTCAAACTTTTAGATAAAATATTTTTTTTTTTAATTTTAGCTAGGATTTTAGCTAGGGTTTTAGCTGTCAAAATAATGAATATTTTAAGTTTTTGCAGTTAAATAATTAATCCATATTCATAGAAAATTTAAGACAACGCTAGAGATAACCAGGTGGCTTAGCCAACCTGATTCTCACTTTAGTGATTCAAACATTTAGATAAAATATATATTTTTTTATTTTAGCTAGGGTTTTGGCTGTCAAAATAATGAATATTTTAAAGTTTTCGCAGTTAAATAATTAATCATATTCATAGAAAATTATCAAAAGTTTCAAGGCTGACGTTCCAAAATTTGTAATATCGATGGTAAACCAATTATTGCATCCAATAAATTAAATCAACAATTTAAGATAACGCCAGATAAAACCAGGTGGCTTATTCCCACCGGGTTTCTCACTTTAGTGAGAAATGCGGGTTCGATTCCATTTGAGAACGAATTATGGAGTTATAAGGTGGCTTGGAGAAATTCTTGGAGTGTTTGGGTGATTGGTGATCCTATACTAACAAAACTAACATTTATCGATAAAAAAAAACAGAACGCGAGAGATTGCTACATGTATAGCATTCACGCATGGACAAAATTTTGTTATATATTGAATTATTTCATTTTAACCATAAATGCAAATATTATTATCTGTGTATAATGCATAAAGGCATGCACATATATATATATATATATATATATATATATATATATATATATATATATAGTGATTAGAGCTCCACCGTTATGACTTAAAGGTCATGGATTCGAGTCATTATTTGTCCGATAAAAAAAAAAATTATCTATGTATAATGCATAAAGGCATGCATATATATATATATATATATATATATATAATTAAGCAGGTGGGAATTTTTCAAATTCAAATCCTTCACCAGCAAAAGCTCCTGCAACCCTCATCTTCATACTGGACAAGTTCATATCCTCCTCTTCTGCAATCTGTTTTAATAATCCGCATATTTAAACTTAAAACTAGTAATTAATTAGTTATATAAGCTTAAAAAGCAATTCTTACTTCACATATTTTGTTTCATATATAGATAACCACAATTTTTATTTAATCAGATTCACATTATGATATTAAATTTGAGGGTTAATATCAATTTAAAATTTGTACTATAATCATTTGATTAATTTACAATTTGTATAATTTTTTTATCCAATTATATACAACTTTTATTATATAAAATTGACTTATTGCAACTTAATCTTCATTTCTGTGGCCATTAGTTCAGCCACTTATGGGTGAAAAATACCACAAAAATATTGTTTGGTTTGCGTTCAATCAATTTTTGAGTATAAATCGCAACCAGATAAAAAAACTATATAGGTTGTAAATTAAAAAATATATATAATTCACATTGAAATTGATATTAACCTATATGGGATTTAAATTATTTTCGCCTCTAACTTTTCACTTTTATTGAAATAGTCCTCTAATAATTTACTTTATCAATTTAGTCCATTATGTTTACATATTTTGTCAATTTAGTCCAAATTAGCCCGGAAACACATTAAACGATGACGTTTTGATTACATGTCTGTCACGTGCGACCAGATTTCAGCGATCGTTGATGAATTGACATTTTTTTATCCACATGACTCTTAAGTAACTTTTTTAAATAAAAATTCAAAAATTGCCAATTTTTTTATTTTATATTTTTATTTTTTATTGCCAAAAATTATCACGTCAGCGCCATGTGGATAAAAAAGCTAACTCATCAACGATCGCCGGAATTTTGTCGCATGTGATCAAAATATCATCGCTTAATGTGTTTTCCGGCTAATTTGGACTAAATTGGCAAAATATGTAAACATAGTGGACTAAATTGATAAAGTAGATAATTAGATGATCATTTTAATAAATGTAAAAAGTTAAAGTACGAAAACAATTTAAATCCCCAACCCACATTAATTTTCTAGGATAAAAAGATTGCTTACGCGCAGAGTGAAGGTGAACACATAATTTTCAGCATGGGAGACCAAATTAGAGGTTTTAATATTGAATTTTGAGAGGGAATGAAGAGCCTTGTATAGGATGACAGCAACTCCTTTCCCTTTCTTGGAAACTATTCGCACGTACAACCCTCCTTCCTCTACTTCAAATACATCCATCTGCAAATTTAATTCATACTTATTTAAAAAATTAATTTAAGGAATTTCAAATAAGACACAGCACACCACGTGCACAAGATGATGTTGTCAATTACATACATGTATATATGGATGAAATCAGATGATGAATTTTTATTTTTATCAGAAAAATGAGTTTATATATCAACTAAAGGTATCACCAGATGATGAATTTCTTATGAAACACTTATATAAAATATTTATACTATATTACAATGTACAAATATATTATGCATGGTTCATGAGAAACGTACATCGTACTTCATATCATTACTCTACATATAATTAGTAATGATGTGGAGTCTGATGATATTTTTCTGAAGTCATTTTTACACTGTATTATAGTACAAGTAATTTATACTAATAGTGAGCTCCATAAGAAATTTACCATTGAACCTCATATCACTAATGAAAGAGTAATTAATGATATAATTAATGAAAGAGTAGTAGATTTTATAATTAATGAAAGAGTAGTAGATTGTACCATGTAACATGGTAGAAATAATATATAATAATTTATTTTGATGGTGAGTTTTATAAGAATCGATCCTATCATCTAACTCCATATAAAAAAATATCATATATATGTAAAGAGAGATAAAATATAATTTTCAACAGTAAAATCCAATCACTAAAAATGGCCAAAACCCTAACCTGAATTGGTGACCCTATTTAATCAATACCTTGAAAATCTTCTTGATCGTAGGATCAGCACATAAATTTCTAGTAATCTTTTTCTTAGGTTTTAGCTTCTTTTTTATTATCACCCCTCGTGAAAATGATGACTCAAGGGCAGCAATCTCAGATTTGAGCTTCTTGGCCTGCAATTGCAAGTCTTGCACATATAACACTGCATCCCCAATTATGGAAGCTTTATCCAACTGCATAATCCAAAAATTTATATCACAAATCTTGCTTTTATTATATATATAAATATATATATATATATATATATATATATATATATATCATTTACATACTAGTCTAATAATTAATATTATAATTGCCATTTAATAATATGGTTAAGTCAACCATCCATGAGTTGACATTGTTAGCTAGATGTGACAATTAATGTTTTATCACTATACATGTATAGTATGTTGGGAATGCGACACTTGATGGTATAATAAAATATATGTTTTTTTAGTGAAACTAATATGTATCAACATTAATTATATATTGATATAATTATATATATACATATACTCTTGTTCAAATATTTGATACTCTTGATTAAATATTTGATACTTTGATTAAATATTTGATATTTTAAATCTCATTTTTAATTTTATCAAATATTTTATACTCTGATCAAAAGTTTGATACTCTTGATCAAAATTTTGATCAAATATCCGATACTTTAATTTTTTCAAAAATGCAGAATAATCCGTAAATTTATGGTGATACGAAACCCAAGAGAATACTTATTTAATAATATATTGTGTAACTATGACGTCATATCACCCCACATTTTTATTACAGTTGAACCCGATCCGATTCGAAAGTGATAAGGCTATCTGTGTCAACATCCGTTTCTTTTTCAACAGCAAATAAAACTAAAAATTAATATTAAAAATTAAGTTTTAATTTTTCTACGATCGAGAAGAGAAAAACACAAACAAACCAACCTTAGTGATATTAGGAACTAAGGATCGCAAAGCATAGAGCTTCTCCTTCATTCGGCCTCTCCTCCGTCTCTCCGAAATCAACGATCTAGATCTATCGATCTTCTTCTGCTTCTTCTCCGATGTGGTCGCAGAGGATTCCTCCTCCTCCCTTTCTTCTTCTACGACGTCGTTTGGAAACTCGTACTCTGTACTACAATCACGACTAATTCCGCCAACAGTGTTCATCGAAACGTCGTCGTTGAACTCGAACAACTGATCATTTTCCAAGGAAAAGAGCTGCTTCTCAGCCAAACACCCACTATCTCTATTCTGATTATCAAAATCAAAGATTTGAGATGTGAAATTGAGAATAGGGTTGGATGCATTCTCTTCTCGGATAAGATCAATCAACTGATCCAAGTTGGTTTCGTCATCCATCAAATCTAATATCCCAAAATTAGAACTTGGAAATTCTTGGAATGGGGTTATTCCTGTTTCTTCTCCACCGCTCCCCATTTTGAATTTTTTCTCTCGTTGTTTTTTATTTACATGTATTTATAGAAATCGAGTTTCAATTTATTTATTTTTTCATTTGTGTGTTTTGGAAGTGTTTTACGATTTAAAAGGATAATAATGATTATTATGCATCTAAAGTAAACGCCTTTGACATTCATTAGTTGTACAGCACTTGCGTTTGACAGCGTATAAGAAAGACTACTCTTTCCTCCCCTTTAAATTTAATATTTGTGAGATAATACGAATTTTAATCAATATTCACTTTGTCTTTTTGTAAGTTACTTATTTTATTACTTTTAGGCCCCACTTGGTACCACCGATAAACACATATTACCACATAATATGGCTACGGCAGCTTCAGTAAACGACGTAATACGCCGCTTGGTGCCACTGCTCCGCCGCCGCCGACTCCGCTGTAATACGTCGACCCGGTCTTCCTCTTGTGCGACGCCACTATTCCCTTCTACACAAATAGTAAGGCCTCGACCCCTCTTCTTGTTCGAAGCCGACTTCTACAACCATTTTTCTACCCCATTTGCCCTCATAGATGTGTTCAAGGCGCGGTATTTCACTCTTTTTTGAATTTATTTTTGGGTATTTCTCATTTTGTTGTCTTCTTTGTGAAGCCCTAGCCGCCGCGATTTGGGGGACGATTGTCGAATCGGAATTGGGGTGTTTGTCGCCGCCGTAAATGATTTGTGGGTAAGTCGAATTTTGCCTGTTTGTCTTTGTCGCCGCCGCGATTGTGAAATCGCTCGACGCGTGACGTGGGTCCTGTTGCCGCCGCCGTTGTGAATGGGTACGACGCTTGACGTGGCGCTGTGGCCGTCGCCGTCGCGATCGTGGAACTCATTCGACGCGTGGCAGCGTCTGGCGTTGATGTCGCGATTATCAATCGTTCGACGTGTGTGACGCCGCCGCCGCCGCCGTGAGGTATCGACTATTACTTACTACAGTGACGCCGCCGCGATTATTATGTTAATTTCAATGTTATTTTAGGATTACACAAAATCTTGAATCGCTCGCCGTATTTTCACACCGTGTTATAGGTTGAAATTGCGACATTTTTCGAGGTATGTGAATCTTAATTTCAAGACTGGTTTTATCATTTCGATATGAAATATGAAGTCCAAGCAACACACAGTAAATGTCGATGTTGATTTTGAATACTCGGTTTTACATTTGTGCGGCGTTTTTTATTTCATGATTTGTGTAGTGGTTTATCTATGAGAATAGTTTGTCTTTTTACGCATTTTGTGGGATTTAGTTGGTTGCGCAATTCTTAGCCGGTGTATGAATTACCCATTGTATGAATTTATTGTTGGCATTTGTGTGCGCTATATTGTTTCTTTTCTCACATATTTAATTGTTTATAGTTCGTAATCAAAACCGTGGGAGCAACGATTCCTTGTTTAGCCATCGCTTTCTATTGTTTACGACTTGAGGTATGTGTTCTTTTCCCTTTGTTTTTTGTTTTACCCATACGTATTCTTGTCTACAAAACATGTTGTTATGCAATGTAGAGATCCCGCTAAACCATTTTTGATATCGATTAATGTATTTCGTAATTATTATTTAGTTGCATTTGATATAAGAATCTGTGGTAATTATTATGAATTTGGTCTGCATCGCTTTCTTATGCATTTGTGGTAATTGTTGACATATATGTTCGCATCAATATGGGGCAAAACTGCTTTCGCTGGTTTTTCTCGCTTTA
This sequence comes from Paraleonurus japonicus, assembly GCA_030762865.1. Lineage (NCBI taxonomy): Eukaryota > Viridiplantae > Streptophyta > Magnoliopsida > Lamiales > Lamiaceae > Paraleonurus > Paraleonurus japonicus. The sequence goes on from CM061052.1 coordinate 34,536,606, forward strand.
TTAGGGATTTCTCGTAATTGTTGACATATATGTTGGCATCAATGTGGGCAAACTGCTTGCTGGTTTTTCTCGCTTTATTACGGATTTGTGGTAATTGTTGATATATATGTTGGCATCAATGTGGGCAAAATCAAGTTCGCTGGTTTTTCTCGCTTTATTACGGATTTGTGGTAATTGTTGACATATATGTTGGCATCAATGTGGGTAAAGCTGTTTGTCCGGTTTTTCGCTTTATTACGGATTTGTGGTAATTGTTGACATGTATGTTGGCATCAATATAGGTAACATTGTTTCTGCTGGTTTTCCTCTTTTATTACGGATTCGTGTTAATTGTTGACATATATGTTGGTATCAATTCATTTTTCTCGCTTCATTCTGACCTTTACGGTGTTGTCTTTTCTGTTTGTCTGCATTTGCATTTTGGTTTTCATTTGTACTCTACCATAATTGCATTCGAGTGGGCATTGGTGTCGGGTAGGTTGTTTCTCTTATTGCTTTATCCCTTCGGTCTTTGTAGGATCATGTTGACCGAGGGCACGAAGAAATTGTTGATCAACATATTGGTAGAACGGTTATCTCTTAAGAAAAAGTTATGGCCATGATAATTGCACACATAATTATAAATCAAACCGCTAGAAGAGTAAGAAGAAGCAACAATGAACTAGCTTATAGTATGATAGAACGAATTCCTCTACAAGTACAAGAGTTGAACCGATTGCTTAATGTAAGTGATGCCGATTGTCACGCAAACCTAAGAATGGATAGAAACACGTTTGCACGATTGTGTTATTTACCGAGGGAATTAGGAGGCTTAACCCGTAAAGGTACTTGGGGGTTGAAGAACAAGTTGCAATCTTCCTAGCTGTTTTGGCACATCACAAAAGCAAAGCGTGGTTAGACATGACTACAATAGGTCTGGTCAAACCGTTTCTCACTACATCCACGCTGTCTCTGAAGGCTATTTTGAAACCGCATTACCTTTTTTTGGTTAATCCCACTCCGTTCGATGATTCAACGAATCCGAGATGGAAATGGTTCAAGGTAATAACGAGAGAAATTTTCATTTTAAATTTGTGTGCATTTTATTCGTTTCAAAATATTATAATGCAAATTGTCCTCATGAACGCATTCTTTCAATACAATAGGGTTGCCTAGGTGCATTAGACGGAACATATATTGATGTTCATGTTGGGCCTTGATAGACCTCGTTATAGAACTCGTAAGGGCCGTGTCTCGACAAATGTTCTAGGAGTGTGTGATCTGAGACATGAGATTTATTTACTTCCTTCTGGATGGGAAGGTTCGGCCTGATTCGAGTTCTACGAGATCTTTGTTTGTCGACCCAACGGATTGAAAGTTCCAAGAGGTACCCAACCTTTTTAAATTATGTCCATTATCGTTTTTAGATATACATTCCCAACTTATTTAATTGTTACTTTAACCATTTTTAGGTAACTACTACCTCTGTGACAATGGTTATGCAAATTCGAGAGGGTTTTCTCGCACCTTATAGAGGATGCGGATATCATACGAAGGAATGGGGCCCAACGACCGAACGCCCTACTAATCATCGGGAACATTTCAACATGAGGCATACAAGAGCACGTAACGTCATAGAACGTGCATTCGGTGTCTTAAAAATGCGGTTTGGAATCCTTAGGAGCCCGACTTTTTACCCGATCAAGACTCAAATTAAAGCTAATAATGGCTTGCTTCCTGCTTCACAATTTCATTCGGTCTCACATGCCAAATGATCCATTATTAGTAAGAGTAGATCGTGAGCCAGCCCATGAATCTGGTTCTCAACCTCCGTAAATTATTGATACGGTAGAGTCGTCGGCCGAATTTAATCAATGGCGGGAGGATTTGTCTATCTCTATGTACAATGTCCGGAGATCTAGTGGTTAGGATATCAAAACATTTGTTTTATCGAGGAACAGCCTTTACGTTTTTTGGTGTATTGAACAATTTTTTTAACCGTCTAATTGGGTTATGAATTTGGAAATAAAAAGAGACGTTTTCCTTTGTTTCATAAGTGCACCCAAAAAAATCTTGAAACTTTCACAACATGCAATGAAGTATTGGGAAGTGCTGATTTTGGAATATTGTGTTTATAATGATTCTTCGAATGAAGGGCGGGGGGTTATTGGTTTATGAATTTTGTGTTCATAAAAGATGTTTCAAAATATTCTTTTCAATATGATTTGATCGATATTCAGTTCAACTAAACTGCGACAAATCTAAAAAACTTGTAATTAACAACTACTCGTGTAATTATTTAAATTAGAAATATTGTGGCATTAGATTTATTTTATAAAAGTCATTTCATGATAATCTTCTTTTCACTAGATTCCCACGCTTCGCCCACATTATGTCCACGCATATGCCTTTCTGACGAGAATATGTTTTTGTTGAATAAAAATGACTAATTTGATTTATTGTTGTTAGTGGCCACGTCAAATAAATTTTTTCGTTCATAGGCACGCCGCCCCTTGTGACTGAGTAGATGCTATTTTTTTAAAGTCATGACGTGTCGATCTACTTTTTCACTTATTCCCCACGTTTGCCCACATTTAAATCCACGCGTATGCCTACTCGCGGTACTTCCGTTTGTTGAATAAAATGACTAATTTGATTTATTTTTGTTAGTGGCCACGCAAAATAAATTTTTCCCATTCATAGCCACGCCGCAGCCCCTTGTGACAGCTAGATGCTATTTTTTTAAAGTCATGACGTGTCGATCTACTTTTTCACTTATTCCCCACGTTTGCCCACATTTAAATCCACGCGTATGCCTACTCCGACAAAGCACTTAATCCCTCGTTTTCCTATATATATGTGGGCATACGTTGTACTAAGCTTCAACTATCTCTCTTAAACAAACAATCCAAACCCTCTCTTCGGCAATTATGTCTTCACAAGAACAAATCTTCTACAATCGAAATTGGTCAAAGGGTATGGACCATTGTTTCATTCAAGCTCTTCTAGAACAAAATCGATTGGGCCATTGGGGTGGTCGCCATGAGCTAAATTTTCATGCGGTTGCAACCGCACTTGGAAAAGTGAACGAGGATTTCTGTATGAGCCTATCTTGGGAAGATGTTGTGGCACGGCGGCGGTTCTTGGAGGATCGGTACGACGCATTCCACGACTTGTTGCAAATGGGGGCACCCTCATCGACGCTCATTCCAACGTTGTGCAAATTGATGAAAAATCATATCATTTTATGAAAAAGGTTAGTACAACAACACACTAAACTTGCATACGACTTCCACATAGCTAATTTGATTTTTTACAAGACAATAAACTTGTGAGGGCATACCGCTTTGAAGGGGAGCGTGAATATCACAACATGAGAATGTTGTTTGAGAGGCCCGAACCCTCTCCGGTTCCATCTCCAGCTCCCGGCACCACCAATTCACGAAGTCATCGAGATCTCCGATGATACCGTGAGCCACGGGAGAGGGCATCCAAGCCGTGGGGTAACGACCATCGCTATCTCGAGATGATAGCGATGAGGTTGTATCTCCTCCGATGGGGAACCGCCACAAAGCCTTTGCCCGAAGACTGTTTGATGAGATCGGTGCTCCTCCTTCACGCGTTGGTCGCCGTACCGTACCAAGATGCCCTCCACGAAGGCCCCAGAATGCCCCGACATCAACTCATGTTGCATCGCCCTCCACTCAAGGCTCTCGGACTTCGAGTAGCCCGTACAAATGGTTTCACTTCGGTGGACAACACGGTGTGATCGGGGGTAGAAGGTGGCGGTTGTCATTGTGGTTCTTAGGGCACTTCGTGGGGTAGTTTTCGGTGTAAGCTGGTTTGTGGTTTGTAATCTTGCAAATTTAATTTCCCATGCACCTGTTGTGGTTGATGTATTTTCATGAACTTTGATTGTATGTTTTTAATATCTTAATATTTATGTATTCGGTGTTCAATCTAATTATATTGTGATTAATCCTCTCCAAATCCTCTCCGAAAAAAATTAATAGTCGCGTGGGAGCATACCTCGAGTCGAGGAAAAGTGCACGGCTCGAGGTAACGCCAAAGCCTCGACTCGAGGGACTAAGCACGACTCGAGGAGTTCCATACTTAAGCGAATTTCCGATTACGCTGAGCCTCGACTCGAGGTCTCCTGGCTCGACCATAGGTCGAGTCCAGGATTTTTTTTTGCCCCATACAAACCTCCAACCCCGTTTTCGCCATACGCATTCGTCTTATCGCCATATGAATCCCGGTGCTTTCCGTTTTGTTAAATTCCACTCGAAACCATGAAAACGAGACAAAAATGAAGCAAAACTATCAACATTCACATTAGCAATACCTTTAAGAACAAGAACGAAGCCGGTACCATATAAATGTGGACATACATGTGGGTTTTTGTGGGCATAATGCGTCGGATACCACAACCTCTGTCAAACAAGAGTCCTAACCGAAATAAAATCTATCACAACACAGAATACCTCCCGAAATATAAATGCAACAATTCAAATCTTCTACAATCGAAATTAGTCATTTGTTCAAAAACACGCAGCCATCTAAAAAGACCTTACACAACTACTTTGTCAATACTATATTGTCTTTGCTAAATAACTTTAAGCAATACTTTTTCGGACTTGGTGGCACATCTCGTGGTCGATCGGTTCGATGGATGTCCCGGTCACGAGACACTCAAGGATCTTCGTGGTAAGCACACCGCACGAGTCGGAATCCACCTGTTGGGGAGTATGTGGACACACGCACACGGGCCAACTCTTCCTTCCAAAGCAACAGCAGCCTTCGGTACCCTTTCGTAGAAATTCTCGTGACTCAAACTTGGCATCAACGATCCAAGCTTACGGAAGAGCGCCAAGTGTTTTGGATTTTTCTCTTGCCCGAACCCATCATTGTGTCATAAACTATTATAGTTTCTTGTCTTAGACACGGTTCGTATAATACCCAATGATTATTATTCACGTGGGCCACACCATATCTTGAATCAACCTCGCCCACGGCTTACCAACTCCATGCAGAGGAAATCTTCCACGAACATACTCCCGACGGTATTTTCATTCGACCAACTCCACACAATTTTCGCTTTTTCGCCTTTGTCCATTCATTGAAGGCGCGGACAGTCATAATCGACCGCATATATTGTGCAATAATGGTTAATATACTATACTACATGTATTTTCTTTATTAAGTAATAAAAACGAACTCTCCCAAAAAGCCGTGTCAACAATTGCCCATTTTTCCAAGAAATAGTGTGGCCACAACCTCGATTTCAGCACTACCGGGTTTTTAGAGCATCAATATTCTACAATAAAAATCAATTTATATGTTAAAGACATGAAAAAACCACGGTGGGCATGATAGTGGGAAAAATTGTAGGCATGAATGTGGGCAAAGACAAACCTCGGATGTAAGCCATCCTTGTGGATCCCAAATGCGTGTAAACCACTCAAAGATCATTTCTGGTATATTTTCCACCGAAACATTAATGCGTTCGTTGTTATCTTTGCTCTCTAAATACCATCTCCGTAATCGTTCCTCGGCCCCATCCGGAATGTCGGCAATCAAAGGATTATAGTACAATCCATCCCACATCCGAAGTCTCCATGTCAAACAAGCCTTCGGCCATTGTTGTGTCGCCAATGTCCATTTGTGACAGGCTTGGGTGTAAAATCATAGTCCGACAAGTGTTGATCTCTTCTTCCACTTTGCTCATCTCCCTTCTTGCACTTCCCGTGTCGCCTTCTATTTCATCTTTCTCCTCCTCCATTTCATCTTTCTCCTCCTCCTCCATTTCATCTTTCTTCTCCTCGTTCCTTTCATCTTTCATGTCCTCTTCTTGCTCATCAACTTCATCATCATCTTGCCTCGACCTCGCCTTGCCTGGGCCCTCATGCTCATCTTTCGTGGCCTCTTCTTGCTCGTCCCTCCTCATGCTCATCTTTCGTGGCCCCTTTGGTGTCGTCCTCCTCATGCTCATCTTTCGTGGCCTCTTCTTGCTCGTCCCCCTCATGCTCTTTTTCGTGGCCTCTTCTTTCTCGTCCCCTCTCCATCGTCCGTGGCCTCTTCTTTCTCGTCCCCCTCTTCATCGGCCTCACTTTGTTCATTCATTTTTTCCTCATGTTGCTCATCATCCCGCTCATCATCCCTTTACGCATCCTCATGCTCCGATTCTTCATCTTGCGACTCCAAACATCCCAACTTCTTCATTATTAAACGTTGATTCACCTCCACCCTTAGTGCACGAGACATATTCTTGTAGTTTACGCTCAATTTTTCAATTGCCCCACAATAGTCCTCCGCCAGTGCTCTAGGATCTTCATTTGCACTCCTATCATCAACAAGCTCGATTCTTCGAACTTTCGTTTTTTCCCCTTCTTTGCCGACGATGTCCCGGTCTTCGGTTGTCTATCAAGCCAAGACACCACACTAACATAGTGTGGTGTTTTTCTCTCCTTGGGGAAGGTACCATCCTTTCCGTCACCCGAATCTAAAAATACAGTCACGTAATTATTAGCAATAATACCAAGCAATAATTTAATTTCAAACTTTTATTTTAAAATACAAAGAAACCTAGAAACTTACACGAGCGGGTACTTCGTCTCCGGGCCTCAACGCGAGGAAGCATTGCTGCGTTAATACTTCAAATCTAAAGGAGTTCGACGCGATCCCATCGTAACATTCGGGGGATGAGGGATCTCTGACTTTCTTGTTGCACATAGTTGTGCAACGCATGGCATCACTTCGTATGCCCATAATTGCACAACATGTGCAAATCCATGGACATCGATATGCTCCCGGTTAACCTTCTCGTGGATGCTTTGCACGTCGAGCGGTTGCTCGAAAGCCCATAGATGTCCTCGAGGCCCTTCATGAGAAAGTCGTAGCCCACTCTTCCCGGGGTATTTATTGAACTCATCCAAGTTGTCGACAAGGTGAACATACTGTAAATCGATCTTCTTCGTGGTGTAATCCTTCATCAACAAAATCCCGTATAGAATACGGTGGCGCTAGCTTGAGACTATCGTCTCCCTCGCCCTTATGCAATTTTGCTTCCTTAAGAAAGGCGTCTACGACATCTTGGAGAAATAAGTGTGTTTTCCTCTTAAAGTGTTTCTTGTAAAGCGGCGAAGTTTAGGGATAACTGATTTCGGACCGAAATGCAAACCCGTCACCAATGCAAACTCCGTCGGTCCAAAGTCCGTCACACCACCGTTCACGTGAAATTGCACTTTATCGATGCTCATGGTGGTGTCTGTTTGAAGAGAAGGTGGAGCAACATTGACCTTGGAATTGAATCTTCTCCATGTCAAAAAGCCCGAAACAGGACTTGCGGAAACTTGATCTTTATTATTCTTTCCCAAATTTGTTTTAATTTTTGAAATGATCGTTAGGTCTGCCTGCCGCTTAACCTTGCACGGAAATAATCTTCTTGCGGCACTACGGCCATCCTAAACATGCAAAACAAACAAATATTCATATTCATTTACAACACGCAAAATGTCATTAAAACCCACAAATATTCATATTCATTTACAACACGCAAAATGTCATTAAAACCCACAAATAGAGCATATAACCGTTTCTCTAATACAAAGATGCACAAACAATCCGTCTATGCTATGCTCATCTACGACATTAAAATCTACTCCAACGCACATTCGGATTAAGTCTAAATCCAATGGATAGAATAGAACCCACTCATAATCAAGTAGAACTAATAATGTCATTAAATCCGCTTGAAACACAATTTAAACCAAAGAACCAAAATCAAGTAATGTAGAGTTATTTAAATTGATGAGAATATTTTAACAATCAACCTGCGTCACAACAAATAATAGATGACGATGAGACCTACAATCGAAGAGCTAACAAACAAATAATAAGTTGGACAAAAATAAATTTAAAGGATTCCCAACAATCCCATCGTCCCGTACAACAAATAATACATGAGAATGATAAAATCACAATGGACGAACTAAATGAAAAAAATGATTCCCAACAATGAATAATAGATTGTAGAAATATAGCCCACTCAAATTTTGACAATAAGAAGTAATAAATTTTAAGAGTTTAGTAACATACCTCTACAACTCACGGTGGGAACGAGGAAAAATCGTGGGCGTCGAATTATGGGTCAAGAAGCGGCCGTTCGTTTTCTCTACTAGGGTTGGCGGCGACTTATCTTCCACCGGAGTAGAGGATTTCCGGCGGTGGGGCGGGAGCGATAATACCAAGCACGTCGGCTTTCGTGGGAATAACGGTTGAATAATGGTGGGTTTGTGGCGTGAGTGAACGGGCAATGCTTTGTGATGCTATTTGGGTGAAGTAATGGGCGGATTTTGGGTTTGGGTTGGGTAGTTTGATGGAAGTTTTGAATTTTGCGAGAAAAATGGTGAAATAGCTGAAATTTTCGAAATGGGGGAGTGGAGTGTTAGTGGGGGAGGTGGGAGAGAGAATACCGCTTGCCTTTTCGGTTTCCCGCCCGAGGTCGGTGGGCATATATATGCCTTAGTTGTGGGCCTTGAGTTGGTTTCGGGTAAAAAAATATTTAAATTAGAACATAAACTCCTATATTTCTCAATATAATTTATACACCCATATCTATTAATTTATACTAAAAATACTATTTATTAAATTGTGGGCCTTGAGTTGGTTTAAAAATCTATCAAGAACAAAATATTTAATTTAAACCTATTAAATTATTAATTTATTAATTTCTTAAATTGATTTAAAAATCTATTAAGAACAAAATCTATTAATTTATTAAATTGTTTCATTAATAAAACAGGAAGAACAAATGTATTTGAATTAAGAACAAAACTATTAAGAACAAAATATTCAATTTAAACCTATTAAATAAATGATTTTAAATGAATAACTCTTCATAATTTATGATTTAAAAATAAATTATTGGAATAGCCCTACATAATATATGATCTATTAAATTGGTCATAATATTCAATTATATGTAAATTGGACATAATCGTTGGGCGAGTTTTAATTAAAATTTGACATAATATAATATAGAAGACAAATAAAAATCTTGTTGCTTTGAAATTTGCGATATCTTTGAGAAGGTATTTGACATAATTTCTTTTTTTTTTATACATACAAATTTGAATAATCAACAATCAATTTTCAAAGAATAAAGACTATCAACAATAAAAAAATTATACATAATATTTCGATCTCGATTAAAAGACTTAATTAAACGTAAAATCCATACGGTTCAAATTAAAATTCAACCTAAATAGTTAAAATTAAACCCAAATAGTCAACCCTAAATAAACCTAAGTTCAATTTTTTCATACACAAACACTTAGCAAAAGAAGGCTTAAGAAACCAACAAACAATTACAAAAGATCGAGAGATGGTCAAATCTTCCTTCTAGCAAGCGACGCACGTAACGTGCCGGTGAATTTCAGAACTGTCATAAAGAACTCCAACCGCGGTGTGTTATTTAATAAGACCTCGGAGGCGTCAAAAACTTCATCCACTTTGTTAGCTCGGGGATGGATTCAAGTATCTCGAAGATTTTGCTACGGTAATTGGATGCACGAGACTCGTGCCCAACGGAAGGCTGGAATATGTTTCCCATTCGCTCATCGGATGCTCGAAACAAGTCTCCAAGAGATGAAATGAGTTCTTTGGTTTGATCGAAAGCAGGTGTGATGATCTCTTCTTGGAGTTGGAGGGAATTTGCGGTGTAGGTATAGATGTTTCGGCATTAGTTGCGGTTTCACTCGAACATCCATCTCATCATCTTCCTCCGGCATAAAAAACCTTGCTCACGGGTTCCATGGCATCGAGGTTGGGGAAAACTTGCTGCGGGAGTAGTCTGAAAATCTGGCTAATAAGATGATTAACGGCATCCATGGCGTCCTCGGAGCGTTTCACCGTTAGCCCGATCGTTTCCAAATATTTCAAGCCAATCCTCATAGTAAGGCCATGGTTTGTATCGCATTGTAGCGATTGTTGGTTCCTTCGTTGAAAAAATAATACACAAAATAGATATATAAAAGTGTAATTATTAACAAGACATCGATTGCGTATATTATAAAATCATACCTTCACAACTTTAGACCAAGCCTCATCGAGAGACATCCAAGACCTTTGTTACGGTGTTAAACCCACCCCGAGTCTCTGAAAGTGCTATTTGAAGTGCCCCATGGTGTCTCTTCCATGTAGTTATTCCGGAGTTGATGTGGGGCGATCCACGAATATCGGTCCCAGGCATTTTTGACACATCATATCTTGCAGTTTCTTTAGGTAACCAGTCTAAACCCATTTTCGCTCTTCCAACCCGCAACAATAATTTCCTTCAAACATTGTATAAGTAAAAGTTCTTCAGCATCGTGCCAGGACCTTCTATTTCCACCGGATACTTTCCCTTTCTTTGCTCCCAAACCCAAACTTGTCACCACTCTCCATATCTATGTACAACTAGAACGATTTTAAGAAGTGAGTAACACATAGAAACAATAAAAGCAGTATGCCCACGAGATATACCACATGAAACCAACTGAAAATCCAACATTGCAAGTATGAATTTTCCTTGACACGTGAAACCAACACGAGAATCCAAAAGAATAGACTGTCAACACTCTACGTATCTAATGTATCTACTTCGTAGAATCGGTTAAGAACTAAAAAAACCACCAAACATGTGCTAAATAATTAATGATACCAAACGAAACGAAGAGAAGAGAAAATCCAACATTGCAACTATCAATTTCGTTGTACAACAATACATGAAAGTGATTTATCAATTGTGGAGGAACAATAAAGACGCGAAAATTACAAAAAATATGCGGCGTAAAGACATTCATATCTGTCGATGTAAATAACCAAATAAGATAAAACATAGAATGAAATAAACAAGATTTGAAAAACCCGGGATACCCAAATGAAGAACATGGAGAAACGAGAAACATGGAGAAAAAGCTTAACAAAAATAACAAAAACAAACGAAATTTACTCAAACATATGCTGCATAATAATTTTTGGAAATGATTTTGAAAAAAAAAAGTAAAAATGGAGAAGACAAAAATACCGTCCAACGTGTAAACAAAACCGTTGAGTGACGCTGTCACCCAACGGCGTTTCCGCCGTGAATCGGTCGTCGCCGTCGCCTCCCGGAGTTCGCCCACAAAGTCGTCTTGATCCCGATCATCGCGCGCCGCGTGCGAGAGGAAGAAAGGGAAATGGAAGCTGTTGGTAAATGAGGATAGAAAAAGGATTGTAATTTGGTATTTTAATTTGAGGGTAAATTTGGTATTTTAATTGTTTGTATGGATGTTATATAGGCTACCAAGCAACTACATTACACTCATACAATTTTTATATGTGCTACCAAGCACAACATAAAATTATACTGAATTTTATATTGCATACCAAGTGATGTATTAATTGATGTATTACATGCTACCAATCGGTGTAATACCCCTTTCCTACTAAATAATATGCCCCATTACAAAAATAAGCAAAGCTACCAAGTGGGGCCTTAAATTTAACATTGAGTGATGATACGAATTTTAATTAATACTCCAAATGTATATCTATAAGTTATTCATTTTGTTAAAACGGGTGACCTAACTTCGTGTACTCATTTGTTATTTCCATATTTGTTAAAGTTTTGTCCCTAAACCTCTCTCCTTCTACCTTTATCTCTTCATCTCTCTTTATTTTTTTCTCTTTTCATAATATTTCTATATCCACTAAACATTGAGTATTATTGTGTCATTTAAAAACGGATAATTTACAGAGGAACAAAGGAAGTATAGTATTTTACTATAAGGCTCCGCTTGGTAGCCCATAATATTGAAGGTGAGATAGTAAAAAATTATATGGGGTTGATGATGTTTTATTGTTTGGTAGATGATAAAATGAGCTACATATAAAATAATACCAAAAAACAAATTTGTTTGGTAGGTCATAATAAAACATGGTATAATATTATACTTTGCTTGATACACCATATAAAACCTGTATAACATATAAAATTACAATTTACCCTTAAATCTATCTTTTTCATTTCCCTCCATTGACCCATCTATTCCCCCAAATTCGACCAAATTGCCAAAGTGACGAGATCGGCCGGACTAATTCGGGGATGTAATCAAGAGGTTTCACAAATAAGTTTTTCAAAGCGGAATCATATGATGTCTACCTTCTCTTTCGATCGCTAATCGGCTGTCGAGCAAAGAACGGAGCCGTGAGCTTCAAGCTGAACAAGCAAGCTAGGGTTTGATCGATTTTGGATCGCCTATTGACAACCGGGTTAGCAACCCACTTATTACAAACTTGTCTCTTATCTCTGCTTCTCCTCTCGCTCTTGTGTTTCTATTTTTGGTGGGTTGTGTAGAAAGTACGATTGTGGTTCGGTATTCTTGGTTTTAGCCTCACCGATGTCGTCGAACTCATAACCGTGTTAAAGTAAATAATTTTCATCTTCAATACTCTTGCTTTTGGTTGTGATTTGTACAAAAGTGATGAATGAGGCCACATTCATTTGTAAAAGCCGTGATGATGTCAAAGCCCCTGTATTTATTCGTGATTTTTACGTGAAAGGTTGTATATATATGTATACATATAGAGAGAGTTTGTAGTGTTGTATGTATGATCTGCGATTATCCATCTACAAATCATTTTACATTAATTTTTTTTCGGCCATTTATATAGTTCTGAATGTTGATAAGAACACCATTTTAATCTAGTTTACATTTTGGTTGAATTATAGTAATGGAGGGTGGAGGTAGTAGTCTTGGTCCTACGGAGGAAATCTGGAATTGGTAGCCGTAGGAGTTGGAACCATTATGAAGAAACCGTATTAATGGAAGCTTTAAAGGAAATCGTAGTTACGGGTTGGAGAAGTGATAACGGGTTTAAGCTGGATACTTGATGAAGTTACAATCTATTATGCATGAAAAGCTTAGGGAACCGATATCCGTGCTACCCCTCACATTAATTCACGAATAACCATTTGGAAGAGACAACATGGAAGCCTCCAAACAGCTTTAGGGGACGGTGGCGGTGGTTTTAACCCCATTACGAAGGTGATTGATGTCTCAGACATCGCTTGGAAAAAGGCTGTCAAGGTATGGCAATCTCACTTGCCTCATCTCAATTATCTTTCTATGCTACGAATTTCAATCTAATACGTGATTTTGTTGTGACTTGTTAGAAAGAACCGAACATTGCTAATTTGCGTTTCAAACCATGGCCGTTTTACTATTTGGATTGAGGTGTTTGGCACCGATCGAGCCAGCTGGAAAGAATTGCGAGGATGTTATGGGCCATTGTAAATGAACTTGTTAATGAAGAGGCTCAACCGCACACCGTTGAAAATACACCGGAGGAAACCCACGCAAATGATCGGGCCGAGGAGGAGCCTTGTGAGATGGACGTTGAATCGGAAGCTCCGACCGTTGAAAAGCGAAAGGCTACTCCGTCGATGGCAAGAAACATCCATCACTTTCTCCAGTGACAGCAATAAGGAATTGATCAATGGACTTTCCGACATTTTTACTACCTCCGACGATCGACTAGAAAAGGTAGTTGCTAACTTCGGTGATCGGTGATTGCGGAAAATCGTTCAAAAATTTGTGGAAGATCTTAGAAAACATCCTGGACTCGGTCTTGATGATATCATTGATGCCTCGGAGAATGCAGCCGAACAATGCGAACCGTTTGTCCATGTTTATAGGTTTTTGGAACATGCCCGTGCACATTATATCCGTCGGCTGCTAAATGGTGACTTCGATAAGCCTGCATGTTGTGTTTATTGTATTGGGAAATATTTTCTTTAGGAACTCCCTTAGATATATGTCTTGAAATGCTTGATGTTTTGGTTTATAAAGGAGCACACTCGGCCTAAAGTTAATGCTTCATGGTTTTATTTTGTATTGTCGTGGATGGAGACATGTATTTAAACTATTTCTTTGAAACTCATGCCGAATACTTTGTAGTGTATTCACCCGAATTATATATGGGTGAATAACTCATAGGTACAATTTTCAAGACCTCATAAGCTGTTGGATACAATATAAAATCTAATTACTACGGACTACAATTTAAAAGCCCAAACTTCCTATAATACCCCTCCTTTATTAGTTCTTTCTTTTTTAAAATAAAAGCTCACGGTTTTTATTAGAAATTTGTGGTGTTCCCAAGACAACTTAACACAGATTGTTCTTATATTGCCGTTAATTGAGATCTAATTTTGATTCAAATATTTATTTTATTATTAAATATGTTAATTGTGTTGTTCAAATATTGGAATTGCACATTTTTCTAGTAAAAAGATTGCACATGTGCAATAGGGTTGCACATGTGCAAAATAAAATTTGTGAGTAGTCTGCTTTTCGTCATCCCGTATACTAAACAAATTAAATTTTATCAAACAACACCAATAATATTCATTTTTCTAACAAATCAAACACCAAAAGTTGCACATGTGCAATAATATGTGCACAAGAAATTTATGAGAAAACTCGTAATCAAGTAATCGAAATATACAGTACAAACATATACATAAATCCTAAAGTGATGTTTGTGTATGCCGATGCGAGAAACAAAAATTACAAACAAGAATGCTCTCATGGAGTTAGTCACGAAGCAATACTTCCAAAACCCTCACAATTTGTTTTGTATATTCGTGCAGGAAGAAAAAATAAGATATGCAAACAATCAATTGCATAAAAAATACAGAGATGGAGTAAAGCTTACTAGAATTTGGTTGGATCTACGAGATTAGAAAAAGAATTATACGAAAAAGAAAAATAAGAGCATTTGGATCTGCAAAAATGCCGAGGATTTAACCGACCCACTTCTTCGTCGGACCTCGTCGAGGCAAACCCATTCAAAACCGATCCTCTTCTTCATTGGACCTCCGTCGAGATCCAACCTCGAATCTATTCCTTGTGACGATTTTTTCACCTCGGCGGCGAATCGGATGACAAATTCTTCTCCAACGGCTTCGACTGCGTCATGCTCAAGCCGTCGGCATACAAGGAGCCGTCGCGAGAGGCGTTCAACGAGCTAGAAAGAGAGAGAAGGAATGGTGAGTACGAGCAAGAAAGGTGGCGGGCGGCCTTCGCTGGAGCGGTGGTCGAATCCATCGGCGTCGCCGTTACGCGTCCATCCGGCGGCATCTCTCCGCTACACCGGCGGTTTTGCCTCCGGCGAGAGGGTGAGGGCAACGGCGGCGGATTTGGGCTGTGTAGGGTTTCTAGAGAGATGGTGGAATTAAAAAGGAAAGTGCTGAATGTATTGTGAAAAGAGAAAGAGGAAATGTGAGGAACTTGCGGAAGAGACGTGTGTGAGAGAGAGAAGTCGAGAGATTAGTCACGTGTGTGAGAGAGAAGTGACTAAAAAGTGACTTTTCAAGGTAAAATGGGAATTGAAAAAATATAATTGTATCTAATTGTATTATGTTTTTGAGATGGTACACGAGAGTAATAAAACTCTTAATATGGTACCTTAGAGTCATAATTCCATATATATATATATATATATATATATATATATATATATATATATATATATATATATATATATATATATATATATATTATGAAAGGTTTCTATAATTTAGTTGGTTTTCTTAATTACGGTTTAATTACATTATGAAAGCATTTTGTTGTAGTGTTCTTTGCCAATTTTGTAGGTTTTCTCAATAATAGTGTATTTAAATTTGACATTTTGTTGTAGTTAATTTTGCCAATGATGTTTTTTTATAATATCCGTGTATTGAACATTTTTGTATTTAGTTGTGCAACGTTTTTGCCAAATTTGTTTACGTTTTCTTAATAATGATTTATTTAAATTTGAAATATTTCGTGGGAGTTAAATTTAATTTTCACAAATTTGTTTACGTTTTCTTAATAATGAGTTATTTAAATTGGAAATGTTTCGTGGGAGTTAAATTTAATTTTCACAAATTTCGATACATTTTACGAATAATGTTTTATTTAAATTCGAAATATTTCGTGGGAGTTAATTTATTTTTCACAAATTTGTTTACATTTTCTTACGGATGGTGTATTTAAATTTGAAATATTTCGTGGGGTTAATTTAATTTTCACAAATTTGTTTACGTTTTCTAAATAATGATTCATTTAAATTGGAAATATTTCGTCGAGTTAAATTTAATTTTCACAAATTTCGATACATTTTCTTAATAATGCTTTATTTAAATTCGAAATATTTCGTGGGAGCTAATTTATTTTTCACAAATTTGTTTACATTTTCTTACGGATGGTGTATTTAAATTTGAAATATTTCGCGGGGTTAATTTAATTTTCACAAATTTGTTTACGTTTTCTTAATAACGATTCATTTAAATTGGAAATATTTCGTGGGAGTTAAATTTAATTTTCACAAATTTCGATACATTTTCTTAAAAATGCTTTATTTAAATTCAAAATATTTCGTAGGAGCTAATTTATCTTTCACAAATTTGTTTACATTTTCTTACGGATGGTGTATTTAAATTTGAAATATTTCGTGGGGTTAATTTAATTTTCACAAATTTGTTTACGTTTTCTTAATAATGATTCATTTAAATTGGAAATATTTCGTGAGAGTTAAATTTAATTTTCACAAATTTCGATACATTTTCTTAATAATGCTTTATTTAAATTGAAATATTTCGTGGGAGCTAATTTATCTTTCACAAATTTGTTTACATTTTCTTACGGATGGTGTATTTAAATTTAAAATATTTCGTGGGGGTTAATTTAATTTTCACAAATTTGTTTACGTTTTCTTAATAATGATTCATTTAAATTGGAAATATTTCGTGGGAGTTAAATTTAATTTTCACAAATTTCGATACATTTTCTTAATAATGCTTTATTTAAATTCAAAATATTTCGTGGGAGCTAATTTATCTTTCACAAATTTGTTTACATTTTCTTACGGATGGTGTATTTAAATTTGAAATATTTCGTGGGGTTAATTTAATTTTCACAAATTTGTTTACGTTTTCTTAATAATGATTCATTTAAATTGGAAATATTTCGTGAGAGTTAAATTTAATTTTCACAAATTTCGATACATTTTCTTAATAATGCTTTATTTAAATTGAAATATTTCGTGGGAGCTAATTTATCTTTCACAAATTTGTTTACATTTTCTTACGGATGGTGTATTTAAATTTGAAATATTTCGTGGGGTTAATTTAATTTTCACAAATTTATTTACGTTTTCTTAATAATGATTCATTTAAATTGGAAATATTTCGTGGGAGTTAAATTTAATTTTCACAAATTTCGATACATTTTCTTAATAATGCTTTATTTAAATTCGAAATATTTCGTGGGAGCTAATTTATCTTTCACAAATTTGTTTACATTTTCTTACGGATGGTGTATTTAAATTTGAAATATTTCGTGGGGTTAATTTAATTTTCACAAATTTGTTTATGTTTTCTTAATAATGATTCATTTAAATTGGAAATATTCCGTGGGAGTTAAATTTAATTTTCACAAATTTCGATATATTTTCTTAATAATGCTTTATTTAAATTCGAAATATTTCGTGGGAGCTAATTTATCTTTCACAAATTTGTTTACATTTTCTTACGTATGGTGTATTTAAATTTGAAATATTTTGTGGGGGTTAATTTAATTTTCACAAATTTGTTTATGTTTTCTTAATAATGATTCATTTAAATTGGAAATATTTCGTGGGAGTTAAATTTAATTTTCACAAATTTCGATACATTTTCTTAATAATGCTTTATTTAAATTCGAAATATTTCGTGGGAGCTAATTTATCTTTCACAAATTTGTTTACATTTTCTTACGGATGGTGTATTTAAATTTGAAATATTTCGTGGGGTTAATTTAATTTTCACAAATTTGTTTATGTTTTCTTAATAATGATTCATTTAAATTGGAAATATTTCGTGGAAGTTAAATTTAATTTTCACAAATTTCGATACATTTTCTTAATAATGCTTTATTTAAATTCGAAATATTTCGTGGGAGCTAATTTATCTTTCACAAATTTGTTTACATTTTCTTACGGATGGTGTATTTAAATTTAAAATATTTCGTGGGGGTTAATTTAATTTTCACAAATTTGTTTACGTTTTCTTAATAATGATTCATTTAAATTGGAAATATTTCGTGGGAGTTAAATTTAATTTTCACAAATTTCGATACATTTTCTTAATAATGCTTTATTTAAATTCGAAATATTTCGTGGGAGCTAATTTATCTTTCACAAATTTGTTTACATTTTCTTACGGATGGTGTATTTAAATTTAAAATATTTCGTGGGGGTTAATTTAATTTTCACAAATTTGTTTACGTTTTCTTAATAATGATTCATTTAAATTGGAAATATTTCGTGGGAGTTAAATTTAATTTTCACAAATTTCGATACATTTTCTTAATAATGCTTTATTTAAATTCGAAATATTTCGTGGGAGCTAATTTATCTTTCACAAATTTATTTACATTTTTACGGATGGTGTATTTAAATTTGAAATATTTCGTGGGGTTAATTTAATTTTCACAAATTTATTTACGTTTTCTTAATAATGATTCATTTAAATTGGAAATATTTCGTGGGATTTAAATTTAATTTTCACAAATTTCGATACATTTTCTTAATAATGCTTTATTTAAATTCGAAATATTTCGTGGGAGCTAATTTATCTTTCACAAATTTGTTTACATTTTCTTACGGATGGTGTATTTAAATTTGAAATATTTCGTGGGAGTTAAATTTAATTTTTTCAAATTTGTTTACATTTTCTTAAGGACGTTGTATTTAAATTTGAAATATTTAGTGGGAGTTAAAAAATGACCCAACTCTCACAATTTAGTCAAATAAAACCTACATAGGCATAAGGCCCATTAACAAAGCGACCCACGCACCATCGCCGGATCTGTTTCAAACACCCAAAACCCCTCCCAAAACCCTCTTGTGTTTCCACCCCACCCCTACCCCAAATCAAACGTTCCCGGCCGTTCGTCGCTCGTCTCTCCCATCCATACCTTACGTCGCCGTCGCCGTGAGCGCCGATAACAAGCGCCGGGGACGTGTACCTTTGGCGTCGCCCACCATTGCACCGACGAATTGACGGCCTCTCTCGTAAAGGTAATACATTTTGGTCCAATTTCTAGAAGCAATTTTTGCCGAATATCGTGGGGTTGACTTCGGTGATTTCGCATTTTGATTCACTTCTTTGTTGTTGGTGTGATAAGTGTGTTTGAAGTTAGAAATGTATATATATAGCTTTGTTTGGAATGTATACGTACACACACATATATATGCATATACATACTTTGTTGCGGCTTTCTATGCTCATTTTTTTTAAAAGCGATATTCTATACTTTGCTAAAGCAAGTAAAAGCATGTTTGTATTATACAAAATTTCGAGAAGCATATTCGTACGTATTGAAGCTTTCCATGTTCCTTTTTATTGGTTTTTTTTTTTGTTGAGGGATGTTCCCTTTTAGTGATGTTCCTTTGTGTGCAACAAGTATTTCGCCCATGTGTTGGCGGTTGAAGTTTTGTGTGAATCATGCATAACTAAATCTTGTGTGAGCAGTGGATTATACGAACAAGAATTCCATCCTATTTTGGTGGTTTATTTATGGCGGTTATTTTCGAAGCGGTTTTTTCAAGCATACGGTACATTGCAACGTTTAGAAATGTTTAAATTTGACTTGTGTTGATTGCCGAACCCCATTGCAAAATCTAAAAGCATTGTCGTGATATTAACTTTATGTTGTATTACCGTAGATGGCTATATTGGAAAGAGACGATTACTTCGCCGAGGACTTAGGTGTCGGGCCGACCTTGCAATTCTCCAAACCATAAGAGAGTCTTTGAGCAAAGAAATCAAGGCCGAGTTTCAAGAAGACTTGTTTCGCCAATTTCTTAACCTTGGGGAAATACCCTTCCAAGGCCATTGTTCTTGCACTGTTGTTTAAATAAGATAAGTCGATGCGAGGGACGAGGTTGTGTTTCATGTGAACAACGGTGAAACACGATTTGGGCCCATGGAGTTTGCGCTGGTGACGGGGTTAAGATTCGGAAGCAAACTGTCATCCACGAGAATTCGAAGTTTTATGCGTCCGTGTTTGGTAAGAAATCAACCTGTTCGTTCGTGATATCCAGGATGCCTTTTTGAATGCCACAGTAGATGAAGATAAAGTTGAACCGAATTCATTTTGAAGCTTGCATTTGTTGTGGGTGTCGTGCGGAGTTCTTCTAATGAAAGACAACACAACGAAGAAGATAGATACACAGTACATCCATCTCTGTGATGATCTCACCGAATTCAATATGTATCCATGGGGCCGTGTGGCATACGAGTTCCTCGAAAAGATATGCGAGGTAATATGGATGATAAAGCTTTTTCCAGACGGGAGAAGACGAAGGCTCACAAAGGAAAGAAAGGCTGTCACACACATAGACCTCTACGGGTTTGCATATGCTCTACAATTTTGGGCATATGAAGCAATACCTGTGTTGGTAGTGTCTGTGGAGGAAGGAAACAATATACGGCGGCGGCCCCGAATCTTGCATTGGATCCCAACCAAATCATACCGGTTTGAACACTTGACCCAACACTTGTTTCCCTATCACGGAGATTGGAGATTAAGCGCAAACAAGGTATGCTTTACTTGATTGCGAGTGTGATGTCTGACTTGTGTTTGTTATTTTTCATGTTTAATGGAATGAAGATCATCATGGTTAGTTTTACGTGAAATTTGTTGTTATGTTTCGTGAGGTCAATATCACCATATTGAAATGCATATTGAAATGGTTGTTGGTATTAAGATAGAGACTTACCTAATCTATATGGATATGGAGTAAGTGCTTTGTGAGGCGCACACTTTAGGCATATATAATGTTTAGAATTTTGTATTTAAATGTTGCATGCATTCTAATGCTAGAAAATATAAAATGTTGTCAACTTTGGGACTGATTTGGACCATTTACTTCTTGACATTGAAAAGTTTGACAGGGGGAAATTGTTGACTAAATTTGAATAAATAAATAAAAAGGATTTTTATCAATTTATAAAGAAGATTCATTAATAAACATCTATTTGTATTGAAATTATTATTTATAAAAACATTGTTGAACAACTAAAAGCTGTAGGATCCGAAGCATGATTTTAAAATATGTGAGTTCTAAATTGTTGTTTTATATATTCCAGTCTTAAATAGTATTAATAAAACTACTATTTTCAGGCTTTAAATTGACAAAACTATAAATTAATGATAACACAACATGTTGATATAGAAAAATGAAAATTGTGAATGAGATATAGACTTATTTATAAAGAAGACAAGAATCAATTTTCCTTCCACGCCATTTTCAACAACACGTATCATGGATCCCATGCTATTTATTCTGTCACCATGGTGGAAAATTTATCTTGGAGAAAGTAATTTAGTTTTATTGCATGAGATTATAATTTAGTTTTAGAAGCATTTAGTATTAGTAATATTTAGTTTTCATCCCACGAAATTGTTGTCGAGTTTCATCAACACAAAAACTTATTCCAATTAAAATGCTCCTAAAATATAAATTTATTAGTCTTTCAACTATCTGTTTAGACTAATTTTGCGTCTATATGCAGCTTAAGGTAATCCATGCATTAACTCAATGAATGCGGAGAAAAGGATGTCGTATTACCGGTCCCTTGTAAGGCGGGAACAGGAATTCAAAGCAAGTGATGTGCCGGAAAGCGTCAAAGTCCCGCAAGCGGAAAAGGATTGATGTCGTAAAGCCGTGTGACCGAAATGCAAGCTCAAATGATACCTTGTTGAAGAAGCTGAACACAAAAGTCTTTCGAATGAAGAAAGGTGCTGAGCACGCTCCTCGAAAATCAGAACATCCTCATCGAAAATCGAATCGAATCATGGAGAAGGCTGGGGATTATTGGTCGAGGTTGGACGGATGTGATGGTCCACCGAGATGCATCCAAGGATCACAACGACAGAGCCGATGAGTTTAAAGAAGATGAAGTGGATGTAGGTGAGGAGAAGCACCCAAATGAAGACGACAAAAGCGATGAAGAAGGAGAGGAGCGGCGAGGGGACGGACATGGAAGATGGGCCATGTGACGAGAATGCGAGAGGGATATGAGTCCAAAGATGAGGAGAAAACAGCCGTACATGATCCTACGATGGACGAGGAAAAGTTAGATGAGGCTTCGTGGGCGTTAGAGTTGTATGATCCGTCTCTTGTCGAAGAAATGAGCACCGAGGAGGAGGAGACGAAGAGCTTGAAGAATGGTACAACACGAATCTTGAACCCGAGTTGACCATTGAAGTGTCCGCTCAAAACATTGGCGAAGTCAATTCTACATGGTTTAGAAGCCTTCGAGATCCTTGACATGGCTTACGTCCGAGGTAAATTTGTTATGTTTTAATTTCATTCTCGTATTAAATTAGGGGAACAACTTTGATCAAGTTGATATTTGTTCGAATGAGGCCTTTATCTCTAATGCATGTGAATTATCGTAATTTTGCAACATTGTTATTTATCCACGAGATTCTTGTTTCATTTATTTTGCACTGTAACCATTATTTGCCAAATCCATTTAGGACTACATAATCGAACCGTCATTATTAGATCCTACGATGTTGAAGGAGTTTAATATGTGCTTGTTCCTTTGCCTATCGTTGACGTAGTTAGCAAAATAAGGAATCCTTACTTACTGCATGCTTATGTGTTCCGAATGGTGTATGCTTGTTCTAGTTTTAGAATTATTGTAGTTGGTCGATGCATCAACCGATGGTGTCGTCTAAAACGTGGGCATTATAGAACCTAATCTATCAATATCTTGGTGCTTCATCTTTTTGATGTAGAACCTGGACGCAATGTTAAATTTGTTGGTCTACAAAGCTAGGACGTGGCCAAATAATTTCCATGGTGGATGGACTTGTGTTGATTTGTCTTTTGGGTAAGCTTTTGCTTGGTGATACGCCTTCTCTTTTTCCATGCATAAATTTACATAGCCCATAGTTGCTAATTTTTAAATGACTAAGCTGTTTTGAGACCAAACATCTGTAGGCAATCATGACCTGAAAAGAGTGTACAATTCGTGGAAAAGCAGGCTAATCACTTACCTTGGGTGTGGGATTCGAAGGAGAAGATTGTGGTCGACTATGTAACCGGTAGATTACCCCTTCATGGCATGGGCTTGCCATGGTCCAACGTCCAGCGTGTATTTGGGATTGGGCACGTTAATCAAAACCATTGGATCTCGTATGAACTATCCATGCAAGATGAGTGCATTGTAGTGTATGACTCACAATCACACGGAGGAAGGAGAGGTAATCCAAGGTACTTAGCTCCGGTCCGTCTACTCGCGCAACTCATGCCGAGCATATTTGAGCAATCTGGTGAAGAAGAGTCCAAACAAAGACAAGCGTCAAAGGAAACAATCGTGGGATGTAAGAATCTCTCCGGATGCTCCGCAACAAGTAGACTAATCATCTTGTGGCGTCGTATGCATGAAGATGCTCGAGGCACTTGTATCTCAAATTTCTCCTAAGGTGGTTGATCCTACGATGTGTTTTGCATGGAGGAAGGTGTATTATTCGGAGCTTTTCAACGTCAAAAATATCACGGAGAAGTGTTACTTTTGAACTATGAATTGATGATGATGTGACGAGGGTTGAAATGGAGAGGGAAATTTCATGCAAAGCGATTTGATGTTATCATAATATTTTAAGATATTTTGTTAGACTTGGCACTAGGAATATTATGGAAATTACGATGTCTGCTTTATGGAATATTATTACTAGTAGTTCAGCGTGTATTTTGCATGGTGTGCTTATGTTCTTGTTGGTTTTATTGCTTGGTGTACTTATGTTCTTGTTGGTTTTATGCAAATTTTGGCTATCTTTGTAAGACAACATGTATTATAGAATCCCATGCTCTGTTTCATTATATAAATGACCTCACTAATTATAGTTGCCACACGCCTTACAAAGTTTATTGGACTTTGATTCAATTTTTGTCATAATAAGTAATGTTTATATTATTTTAATTTGTGATATTTTTGATATTCTTCTAATGTGATATTTTTATATTATTCTAATGTAATTATTTGAAAAAATTATAATCCATTGAGTTCAATATAAAATATGAAAAATGTTTGAAAAAAATGTGAATATATTAAAGCGGTTCTATAATTTAAATTGTAATAATTTTATATTAGGGCTCAACTTTTAGGTCTAGACTTAGGTTGAGTCTTAATTTAGATCTTGAATTTTAAAATGTCTCGAATTTTAATTTGAGACAATTCAAAATTAAATAGCTAAGTCGTTGATGTGCCATAATATAAAATTCTTCCAATCTAAATAAGCCTATGTTTATATCATCATTGTTATTTTATTGGATTAAAAGAGTCACAGGCACAAAGTTTATTGAACTTTGATTCAATTTTTGTCATAATAAGTAATGTTTATATTATTTTAATTTGTGATATTTTTATATTCTTCTAATGTGATATTTTTTATATTATTCTAATGTAATTATTTGAAAAAATTATAATCCATTGAGTTCAATATAAAATATGAAAAATGTTTGAAAAAAAAGTGAATATACTAAAGCGGTTCTATAATTTAAATTGGAATAATTTTATATTAGGGCTCAACTTTTAGGTCTAGACTTAGGTTGAGTCTTATTTTAGATCTTGAATTTTGAAATGTCTCGAATTTTAATTTGAGACAATTCAAAATTAAATAGCTAAGTCGTTGATGGGCCATAATATAAAATTCTTCCAATCTAAATAAGCCTATGTTTATATCATCATTGTTATTTTATTGGATTAAAAGAGTCACATGCACAAAGTTTATTGAACTTTGATTCAATTTTTGTCATAATAAGTAATGTTTATATTATTTTAATTTGTGATATTTTTGATATTCTTCTAATGTGATATTTTTTATATTATTCTAATGTAATTATTTGAAAAAATTATAATCCATTGAGTTCAATATAAAATATGAAAAATGTTTGAAAAAAAAATGTGAATATACTAAAGCGGTTCTATAATTTAAATTGGAATAATTTTATATTAGAGCTCAACTTTTAGGTCTAGACTTATGTTGAGTCTTAATTTAGATCTTGAATTTTGTAATATCTCGAATTTTAATTTGAGACAATTCAAAATTAAATAGCTAAGTCGTTGATGAGCCATAATATAAAATTCTTCCAATCTAAATAAGCTTATGTTTATATCATCAATTTGTTATTTTGTTGGATTAAAAAGAGTCACAGCACAAAGTTTATTGAACTTTGATTCAATTTTGTCATAATAAGTAATTTTATATTATTTTAATTTGTGATATTTTTGATATTCTTCTAATGTGATATTTTTTATATTATTCTAATGTAATTATTTGAAAAAATTATAATTTTTTTAGTGGGCGAATCTCATTTTATGAGATGATGTTTTCATAAATTTTTCCTTCTTATTAATTTTTTTGTTAAAAATAATATCCTATTTTGCATGATTTGTTAAATTTTAAAACCGTGAGCAAGTTTAGGTAAGGTGGACAAAAATGTTCCATTATAAAACCGTTCCAAATTAATTAGCATGATTTGTTCCATAATATAAGATGTCATTTATCAATAAAGAGAATTCACAAACACACGACTTCATCATGCATAAATATTAGGAAACCGAAAACACACGCATGGCATATTATATTAGCTAAAGAAAGATATCATGAAAAAGACAGTACAATAGTTGAGAATAGAAGAAAACGTTCGAATACGATGCGAGAAATCAAACATGCAGAATACATCCTACCCATGCACGACAACATTCGACCGTAAGACAAACCACCAAGACCAAGTAGCACACAATCCCGACATGCCCCTAATTTCTTCTTCCTTGAACGACAACCACTTATGCGGGCTCGTTGATGACTCGGATGCTTGCGAGCTTGGTGAGGGAACATCCAGGCAGCTGGACACTCCTTGGAGGACGGCTTGCTTGACCATGACGAGACCCACCGTGGGGTGAATAAATGTCGTCAAACAGATCTTCTAGCGGTTGCATTGAAGTCTTGCATGATTGGGGATACAACTTCCTCGCTAGAGTCCGACAAAACAACCGTCGGGGCTCTCGATGCACGAGTACCACCCTTGCTCACCGTATCGTCGCTAACCTTGATAAGCTGAAGGATTTGGGGGATTGGTAGGGGTTACGCACTGCTTGAAGAGCGGCTCCAAGTCATCGTACTCGAGGCTCACCTCTGTAGTAGTATGCCAGGATAAGACGGTTCATCTGCAGCGAGGGTTACACGTTTTAAGGTTAGGTGTAAAGAAAATTATGGAGAATTTAAATATCGGCGAATAAAAACCTTAATTGCGAACTTCCAAGTAGCGTCGTCGGTTGCAACGTAGTTTGACTCCTTGATCCACGTCGTGTTAGCACACTTAAGAAGGTCCGTAAAGCAGTCGTACCGCTCTGTAGGAACTCAATCCTAGCACATGCTTCCTCATATGATAAACTTTTACCATAATCTTGGTTACGCTTGCCGATTGCGGATGCTATTGCATGGAAGTTCCTCTCACGATCGGCCACCAGTGACCCAGGCGATTTATTTGTTCGGCCAAGTTTACAATCAAGAAATGGTCCATCAGTTTGGTCCATTTCTTTGAGTAGAATATTTCTTCTTGAGGAGGGATCCTTTTTAGAGACATAGATCCTACAGCTTTTAATGCTAAATCTCAATGAGAAAGAAATAAGGACAAAGAATGCTATTTATAAAGAAAAAACATGGAAGAGGAATCACATGTTGAGCGGTGTGGGATTATGGATTGCACTCCTACCCACGAATTAGTCCGCAGTGAGTTCACATGGTCCACAGTATTAATCTAAATAGTGCCGATCGACCTACACATCGATCAACATATAAGGCAGCATCACCTGCCAAATCGTCGAATAATGCCAAAAATCATCTTCACATGGGTACATCGGCTCTCTTAAATGTGTGGAAAAAGATGTCTGCCATTTTATGGGAAATGATTAATAATCGAGCCCTAATCTAAAGATCCAACTAAGCCTACATAAGAATCCAAACCAGGGCATTTGGCCCCTAAAAACATCCAACTAAGCCTACATACGCCTTACAAACCATGGCATTTGACCTCATCATTCGAATTTGACAAAGTATCACACTTCTTTATTAGAAATTCAACTTTACAACAAGATTCCAAAATTATGAGTATCCCCAAAATTGTATGCATCCAAACAAAGCCACTTGACCGTGTCGATAAATATTGCATGATGTAATGCCAAAATCTCAAAATTAGAACAATGAGTCTTGCATTTATGACCAATAAAATTTCATGCAGAAATCCATCCATACACCTTGAAATAAAAAAATAATTCCAAGCGGCTATAAAATTAAACACGCAAATACAATTCAGAATTTATTGAGTAACAAATCTTCTATTACACATTTGACCTCCAAATATTGAACATAGTTTCGGCTAACTCTTCCCTCCAGTTATTGAACTCGGGTGATGACTCAGCGGTATCAATAATATCCGCCTGGTTGGGACTCACCATCCTCGAGAGGTCTGCTCATTGTCTACTAGTGCCTCCATAGGATCGATCGGCATCTCGGATCGAATGAAGTTGTGGAGTAGAAAGCAAGCCATGATTAGTCTTATTTGAGTCTTTATGGAATAGTAGGTGGGGCTCGTAAGGATGGCAAACCGTTTCTTTAAGACACCGAAAGCACGTTCGATGACATTACGCGCTCTCGTATGTCCCATGTTGAAGTGTTCGTGGGCATTGGCGGGACGGCCAGTGTTTGGACCCCATTCTTTCAAGTGATACCTACATCCCCGATACGGAGCAAGAAAACCCTCGGAATTGGCATACCCGTTGTCACATAGATAGTAGTTTCCTAAAAGTTTCAAACATGCGGTAGGGTCACAACATATCCGATAATAAATAGATATATAACGGTGAGTTCATACCTTTTGGGACCTTGAGACCATTCGGTCGACAAACCGAATCTCGCAGGACACGAGAATCGGCAATCGACCGCTTCCCATCCAGTAGCAGGTAGAAAAACCTCATTTACGTATCACATCGCCAAGAACATTTGTCGATATACGGCCTTTTCGAGTTCTATACCTTGCTTTGTCACTTGGGCCAATACATCGACATATGTACCATCTAGAGCTCCTAGACATCCCTACATAACGTGCAAACGTGCGTGAGTACGACATTTATTGCGTGGAATTTAAAATAAAAAAGCACATATATGTTACCTTGAACCATTTCCATCTTGGGTTGGTTGAATCATCGGGGACAGGAGTAGGGTTAACAAGGAATAAGTAGTGTAGTTTTAAAACCACTTTTAACACTTTGTTAATGTAATGGGAAACTGTTTGACCTGACCTTTGGTGGTTAAATTTAACAATACTCTGTTTTTCGTGATGAGCCAACACCGATAAGAAAATTGCAACTTGTTCTTCCACACACAAATACTGTGGTCTCTAAGGCCTCCTAATTCTCGTAGTAAAAAACAAAGTCTAGCGAAAGTATTTCTATCCATGCGCATATTTGCCACACACTCGGGATCCGCAAGCTTATACAATCTATTTAACCTCGATACTTGTTCGGTATTTTACTTATCATGGTGTAAGAACGATGGTTACCTACATGTGGTCTAACAACACTATTATTAATAAGATGGCCTACTAGCATGCAAATTATCTTTCTCCGACGTCTTATTCGATCTACCAATATGTATAGAATCAATTTCGTCACGGCAAGATATGAAAACATATTCACGGGCTGCGAAACACGTGTTCAAAGAATAATGAGAAATGATGAAATACAAGCGATAAAAAGTAGGCGAGAATTATGAAGGCAACCAAGAATATATACTTTTGTATGCATATCAAAGCCTACATTAATAAATCAAACAAATATTAACTCGTATAGAAATGCAGACGGTTCATGGACATGAAGAAGTTGTTGTAAAATGCAATTCATTTTGATTCGAAAAGGAAAAAATCAAGGAATATCAAATTTCCATCGCAAATTAATACATTACCGAATGAAAGTCCACATTAACATACACGAATGTTGGAGATAAACACAACATCTCGATCATATCACCTTCAATCCATTATTGTCATTATGCCGGCTAAAACGCACAATATATCGAATGGAAACTTAAGAAAATCACATTAACTCAATCAAATGGCAAGGAATTCAAAATTAGAAAATGATAGAGCATTCGGTCATAAAAATAACAGCAGGAGAATTGTTAAACAAACAAATCGAGAAAATATCTTCTAAATGGTCGAAGCCTAAACACATCAAGCTTGAAAATATGAAGCCCTAGAAAAATCCATGAGTTGATATGTGAATATGTAAATTTTCGACGAACCCATCCTTTGGGAATGAAGATATGTACAATCGATTGCATCGATGGTAGAAAACATACAGTACGGGTTTGTTGCGAGATGAGGTGAGAAATCGGTATTTTGAATCCCCGGATCCCCAAATAAGACGACGCCGTACACGAAAATGGTGGCCGTCGCCGTCCACTAAGCCGTCGCCGTCGCCATCCCTTTCGCCTTCGTCGATGCCGTCGCGATGGTGTTAGGTTTCAGACGAAGAGGGCCATCGTTCTCGGAAGTTAGAACATAGGAGAGTTGAATTTCGATGAGCAGATTTTTATTTTGATGTGGAATTTAATTTTGGATTTGAATTGTTGAGGGTAGAAATGGGTAAAGAATTATCTTGTTCAATCAATATAAATTAGTAGAAGGGGGTGAGATAATTTATGTAAAAGGGAATAGTGAAATGGGCATATTACTACCGGGTTTTACAGGTCGGTGAGAAAAAAAAGCAGATCCTATATAATTTTGTACGACCTACCAAGCGGTATAAGCAAATTTGTACACCCCATAATATGGGGCTTATACGAGCTACCAAGCGGAGCCTAAAGTTATTGGTAGAAAATATAAGAGAAGTAAATATAGATGTAAAGAGAGTGTGTAAGAAATGTAAAAATAGAGTATTTTATATTAAATGTAGGGCCACAATTTTGAAAAAATAAAATGTTAAGCTTTAAAAAGGATGCTCGAAATAGTATAATGTTAAATTTAAAGAGGGATAGAGTGAGTGTATGAAAAAATTTAGGGTGAAACTAGTTCATATAAAATTGATGTTTTCTCAGTTCCATAAAATCTTTCACTCTTTTTCTTTGTCTCACTATAAGTTTTACTCCCTTAAAATGAAAAATTCTTTATAAACTTCACCCTCACAATTTTCACTAATTTACACAAATGTCATTACTTTTTAATCACACATACACACAACCCAATAAATTTTTTTACTTTATATATAAAAATTTACAAAATTATCCCTCAAAACCCCAATTATTACTCTTCTTTCTTAAAGTGTGTGCACTTCCTTTTATAAAAACTTCTATAGGACGAAGGAAGGACAAGATTTTTGTGTACCTTTTGTAAAGAAGCAAGAATAATGATACAAAGTTTTGTGAGAAAAACTTGAAAATACCCACCGCCATAAAAAAAAATGTTTTCTACCCACCTACTTAACAAAAATATTTTCTACCCACTTTGAAAAAAATGTTTTTACCCACCCCTACCCCACCCCCAAAAGCTGCCCCAGCAGCCCACGTCCCCCATCCCCTCCCTCCCCATTCCCACGCCCTTCCCCATTTCCAATGTCGGATTCCCTCCTTTGTTTGCATGCATGATTCCCTACTTTATGTCACATAAAGTAGGAAATCACATAAAGTGAGAAATTTTTTTTTTTAAAAAAATTGAATTCATTTAAAACGTCTTTCTCATCAATATAATTTATTCACCTCAAATTTTTCTCCACTCCACATTTTTCTCTTTCACCCTCCCATTACTTGCGAGTTTGAAAAAAAAGAACAAGGTAATTTTTATACTTTCTATCTGTTGTTATTTATTTTGATATTATTGAATAATATTAGGAGTTATGAATGATTTTATACGTAATTATTTAGAAATTTTTTAATTTTTTTATGATTCAAAGGAGTTATACGTAGGAGCACATTTTTAATATTAGGAGTTAATGTAGTTATTTTAAGTAATATATTTACTTTTACGATTTATAATTGCTTAAAATAATTATTTTAAAATATTAATTTAGCCATTATATCAAATTTTAGAGTTAATTTAGTATTTGTTAATTATGTAGATGGACGATAATTCAAGATTTTTGATGGTTTGCCACGGAGGTTATTGGGAAGGTTTGCGGTATACTAATGGAGAACAAGAGCACATTTTAGTTTCGATTTACCCACCAATTAGCTATAGTGAACTTTTAGAAAGTATACACGGTTTAGTGCAAGCGAGATATGCACGAATGGGGCTATCAGTTGTAGCTCTTTGTGAGTCGAGGGGCCACATCATTAAGTGGAAGCTAAATACGTATAATGATGTTGCACGATATTTGAATAAGTACAAGGATGAAGATCTCGTAGTTTATGTTTCACCGAAAAAAATCAATGGTGAGCGTCCACGTTCCCCCTGAGTACTCGTGTACCCCCTCGAGTACTCGTGTGCGTGTAGGTGATGCTGGTCCTAGTACGGTGCCTTGCACATGGGCTCCAGTTAGCCCACTTTTTGATGATCATCTTGTTGGTTTGGATGATGAAACCGAATTTGGGGACCCTAGTTCGGATGAGAAAGATGAATCGGTAGATGAGGAGGAACCATGGCACGAGCAGGCATATGCCGCATATATGTCTCATGAAGAGTCTACAAGAGAAAATGCATGGCATATTTCGCAGGTTCCGTGTGAAAGTCCCGATCGTCCGAACAACATCTTTTCTACACTCTTGCCGAGCCGTTATCTCCAAACAGTTCATTTTCAAGTAAAGCGAAATGGTGGAAGCTGTTTCTCAATACCATTTGGTAAATAAGATAGAGTTTCGGGTCAAACGTTCGAGATACGACAAGGTGGTACTCGAAGTGCAAGCACGATTCTTGTGATTTCAGTTTTCATGCAACAACTAAGCATGATGTTTGGCGAGTCGTGAAATTAACCATCCCACATACATGTGTTCTTAATCCGGACACGAAAACTCCCAAGTCCATGAAGTCAAAATTTCTTGGAAAATTATTTGCGAAGAAATATACGGGCACAACTCGCAAATAACCCCGCAATGATACAGAATGAAGGGTTTAAAGATTATGGACTCGATGAATTACGATCATGCACGAGTCACCGAAATGCATGCTTTATCAATACTATACGGATCGGTGTTGCGACATTTAGTAAGTTGCACGGATATCTCTATCACTTGAAGCTCACCAATTTCGTGTCTCATACTGACTTTACATGTGGATGATAATAACGCATTTAAATATGCATTTTTGCGTTGGGGCATCCATTTTGGGTTTGTCGAGATACGGAAGACCGAGTCATCGTTATTGATGGGACCCACTTGAAGGGCGAATATTGTGGGATTCTCGTTTGTTGTTACTTAGGATGGCAATGGAAATATCTTCCCTTTGGCCACCGGTGTTGGTGATGTTGAGTGCAATGAATCATGGACATGGTTTCTTCAACGCTTACGAGAAGCTTATGGTTGTCGAGAGAATTTATTGTTTGTTTGATCAACACCAGAGTATTATTCGTGTTGTTCGCGATGTTTTTCCCGAGGCCAAACACGGATTATGTTACTATCATCTGCAGCAGAAGTTGGTTGGCTTCGAGGCAAGCCGTAGTTAAAACGTTTTATGATGCGGCATACACATTTCGGATATCGGAATTCCTCGGGTATATCTTTATAGTTGCTCGTTCTCATAATTTATGAAATGTTTGTTTTTCTAATCCAAAATAATTTTCTGTAGTCATGGAGTTGTTACAACGTATGGATGAGGCTGGACGGTTGATGCATAAGTGAATACTTTGAATCGAGAGCAGTGGGCCCGTCAATGCATTGTAAGGTTAGACGTTATGAGTTCATGACGTCTAATGTTCTTGAGAGTTGGAACAAAAAGCTACTTTGGTCTCGAAAGCTTCCAATCGTTGCTATGTTGGAATCCATTAGATTGGTACTCGAAGAATGGTTCACTACGAGACGTAATACGGCGGTGGCTCATAGTTAGATTTTGTGTGATAAAGTAT
Source organism: Paraleonurus japonicus (assembly GCA_030762865.1). Lineage (NCBI taxonomy): Eukaryota > Viridiplantae > Streptophyta > Magnoliopsida > Lamiales > Lamiaceae > Paraleonurus > Paraleonurus japonicus. Next base: position 34,569,766 of record CM061052.1, read on the forward strand.
CGAAAAAAATTGGTTGAAATAAGGAATCGCAAACAACTTGGTTGTAACGTCTTTGGGTGGATACTGATTCAAGGTCGTTGTCATTTCACGATTTTTTATTGTGGATCTTGTGATTGTGGGAAATTTGACCTCTTGCGGATGCCATGTATTCATGCCGCCGCGCTATTAGGTACGTTATTCTATTTTTGTTAATAGTGTGTTTTTATATAAATTTGTTTGACAATTTTGTATAATTTTTGTTTTTCTCCGTTTTCGAATTACAATCTCGGTGAATTTGTGAGCCCCTATTACGGCTCGAGTTTGTTAGAAATATGTGGCAGGTACTATTGAGCCGGTACCTCATCTAGACCACCGGGATCTTCCAATTCGTCCAAATTGAGTAATCGCTATCCACCTATGCAGCCTAGGCAAGCCGGTCGGCCACGTCAAAGGCATTTACAATTCGGAGTAGAGTCATCAAGGCCTCGCTCGTAAATCCAATGTTTGTTCTAATTGTCAAGAATCCGGCCATAACCGAGCTAAGTGTTTCCAACAGCTTTACTCAACAATTTAGTGGAATGCCAAGCTCTGTAGACCAATCGAAGTTCCCATGAGGCGAGCAAGAAAAATATTCAATATGTGGGGAAACGAGGACATACCGGACGTAATTGTCCTAATGTTGTATTGTGAACGAATTACGGTGATGTTATTTGAATTTGTAATCGAATTGTGCTTTGATTTTCATTGATGAATGATATTGGTATTTGTTGCTTATTAATTGAAATATAATAATTCATTTTGTGCTCGTTTGTGGTATTTCACGTGATATTTCGGTGGTGCAGCGTTCACGGGATAAGATTTAATTAATAATAATATTAGATAGTAAAATTACACAACCACGAATTTTGGGGGATTTTATACTTGATATATCTATACAAATTATATGCAATGTCATTTCGATGCTCATAGACAAATTTGTTTTGTCTATGTCTCGGATCTAAGCTATTCTTGAGCAATGCCTGTGCATGCGATCGAGAACACCCCACATGAACAAGTATCGGTGCACACGTAAGGGGCATCGCGTGGAGGCCACGTAAATGTAAACTCTGCTTTCTTGGTCGTGTTTGGACGTACTTGATGCAAACCGGCATATCTCATCACAATCGGGAGTAACCGTGCGTAGGGTAGGGTTGCTTTCTCCCGAGCATGTTTTATTTCAATGGTCCATTTGTGTGCCAACGAATCCCAAACAATGAAGGTGCTGCCTTTAGATCCGCTCTACGAGGCCATAAAGTGCCCGTGAGTGAATGATCATCATAATCTAAAAAATAAAAAAATAGTTAGTGACACTAAATTTTTAAAATATTTTTATAAAAAAACTCACGTAATCCACATTGACCCATTCTCGTTCATTTCTCCAATATCCGAGACCAACCCAGAGCATTACGAATGAGTGTATCTACTTCTTCAAAGTGTAACTCTCTAATGTATTCTCATCATATATCATATCGGGGCATCAGCGCATATTTTTCATCCAGATGTTGTAATACTCTTGCTATTGAAAAAACCAAATATACAAAACAATATGTCAAATTTTGAAAAGAGAATGATAATTGACATTGAATTGCATACTTACGGTGATTGGTCTAGACATAATCGCCGTTTTCTCATGAAGGCAAATTTTTCCATTCGTCACAAAACCGGGATCCTCATGTAGAATGCGTAGGTATACGTCAATGTGCTAAATATAAAATAGATAAAAATCGTGAGTTATTCCTAAATATATAGCAAAACATATATTATTTATTAATAAATACATATCTTGTGGACTCGAGATCATGATCGGATCCATCACCTCTTTGAACCATTCGGAATCCACAGTCTCGACGCGTCGTTGATGAACAAACTATATATTATTTCATGAAAATTAAACGTATGTGAGACATATGGATACGGTAATTGACACCAAATTTAATATTTAAACAAAAATTTTAAATTGCATACCTCTTAATACGTGTTCTTTGAGGAATCTTTGAAATTCCTTAGTTACCCTAGGATCCATACTCGTATACGGAGAATTGATAAAATGGGATGTCTTCGAAGCCTATCCTAAGGAAGCCCGGTTGCTACACCAGGAGTAATCGAGATGAAGATGGTGGAGGAGAATGCTCTGGGGTTGGCCGACGGTGGTGTATCCCTAACATAAGGATAGGGTGGAGGAGTCCGAAAATTACTTCCGTGATCGACGTAATTTCGAATAGAATGCATCCGGAGTGTGCTCATAGAGCCATCCATGCATGTTGTGCAAGGATTGCAAGTTCCTTTGATCCTCTCCATTAAGAAATCCATCACTCATTTTCTGATTTCATCCGAGTGTACACCGAATCCCTCACCGATCTTTTGCAGATTGCACCCGAGTGTATACATACTCTTTAATCCTCTCCTTCATTTCTCTGGCTTCCCTTCGGGTAATATACTCCGATGACGGACTTCCTATGAACCTCGCTCGGAAGCGGTGGGCTCGCGAGGGTCGTCGTGGAGCACATTCTCGAACTTCATCAGCCGCATGATGATCATACTCATCTTCTTCATTGACAATCGGACTCCTCTGGCCGGACTCGGCATCATATGTTACGAATCACCAGCAAGATATGACATCTAAAGCTCTTCTTCGGTGGGTGGCAAAAACACCCGACATATCGATTGACGCTACAATACAAACAACAAAAAGTATTAAAATTAAAGAATAATAATTTAATTTAATTAAAATAAATGAGTAGTAGGATATGTACTTGATGACGCCAACAATTCATCGACAGTCATTGAGTGATCCTTAATATTTTTCCGAACCCCCAACAACATACCCTTGGGGTACGCCTATCTGGATCATCCTTGTTTTTATCCCAAATAGCTTTCCCATTCTAGGAATAGTCTCAAAGCTCCAAACTGCGTTATGCAATAAAATTTTAGATTGCGACAACTTTAAAAAAAAATATTAATAGATAATTAAATATACGTACCACTAGTGCTAACGAGCACCCATGAAGGTGATACCGTGTATCATCTGTGATGTTTGCCAATTGGTGAGGTATCTTAGTTATCCCGTCCGGCCAGCTAGCGAGTAACTATAAGACCCCCATGGGAATCGCTCCCAACGATGCAAATCATCGACTAAGTGCCACATCCAAAAGGAGATAGGACACTTCAAGTGATCTTTCCGGTGAGAATGAAGGAGATGAACAACACTTTTGCGATACCGACCGCATCTAAAGGATGGTCTGCAATTAATTCTGCAAAATCGCTCGAATTGAATCGTTTGCGAAGTTCTTGCGGACGCATTCCTTTCTTTAGGTTCTTGAAGTGGCGCATATATATATCCCGTCCGTCGTAAGAGACGAGTATCCAATGTTCTCGTCCATAGGTCGATCTCGAATTTAAGACCCATGACGAGAGCAAACTCGCATCGCGAGAATCGGATGAAGCGATCCCCAATCTTAAACCATAAAATATTGTGATCTACACTGGGATGCTAACTTGGTATGCCAAGAACCCATGAGTGCAACCGATTGACAGAGTAATTCGACGTCTCCATTGATAGGAATCCCCCAAAACAGCTCAAATAAAAAAGGGGATGCAATCTTCACTTAGCACTCTCTTGATATCTTCCAATATGCCGAGCCGCACATACCGGTTAATCAAAATCCGTGTCCCCGTAAAGTCGGGTCTAATCCAACTCGATCAAAGAACCCGAGTATACAAAGACAAAAACACCGAGCAAACTAATACAATTTAATTTTTTAAAAATTTATCATTACTTATACCATAACATTCATCTATTAATACTAATACCATAACATTTATCTATTAATACTAGTACCATAATATTCATGAACTAATATTAATAAAAATGGGTGTCCAGGATTTTTAATAATTTTTATTAGTATTAAAAATAAATTTAAAATAAATTAATAATATAATCTGGAATGTCCAAGAGTTTTTATAATTTTTATTATTATTTTAGTATTAAAAATAAATTTAAAATAAATTAATAAATAAATGCGAGTGTCCAAGATTTTTTATAATTATTTAGTATTAAAAATAAATTTAAAACAAATTAATAAATAAATCTGGACACCCTCTCGTTCAAAGGGGTGTCGAATTTGTTATTATTTTTAGTATTAAAAATAAATTTATAACAAATTAATAAATAAGTCTAGAGGTGTCCACGATTTTTTAGAATTAAAAATAAATTTATAACGAATTAATAAATAAATGGAGGTGTCCAGGATTTTTATAATTTTTTTAGTATTAAAAAAATTTGGACACTCTCGTTCAAAGGGGTGTTCAGGATTTTTATAATTTTTAGTATTAAAAATAAATTTAAAACAAATTAATAAAAAACTGGACACCCTCTCGCTCAAAGGGGTGTCCAGAATTTTTTATTATTTTTTAGTATTAAAAATAAATTTATAATAAATTAATAAATAAGTCTAGAGGTGTCCACGATTTTTTATAATTTTTTTAGAATTAAAAATAAATTTATAACGAATTAATAAATAAATGCGGAGGTGTCCAGAATTTTTTATAATTTTTTTAGTACTAAAAATAAATTTAAAACAAATTAATAAATAAATTTGGACACTCTCGTTCAAAGGAGTGTTCAGGATTTTTTTATTATTTTTCTAGTATTAAAAATAAATTTATAATAAATTAATAAATAAGTCTAGAGGTGTCCACGATTTTTTATAATTTTTTTAGAATTAAAAAAATTTATAACGAATTAATAAATAAATACGGAGGTGTCCAGGATTTTTATAATTTTTTTAGTATTAAAAATAAATTTAAAACAAATTAATAAATAAATCTGGACACCCTCTCGCTCAAAGGGGTGTCCAGGATTTTTACTATTATTTTAGTATTAAAAATAAATAATAATTAAATGAGAAAATACATAAAATAATTAAATAATCCGCACGAGTCTCACCTGAGAAATGCGGGAGGACTCGTGCGGTATTAATAAATTTGTTTTAATTAATAATTAATTTTTACAATAAAAATTAATAAAAAAATAAAATGTAAATTAAAAAAGAATTAATTAAATCCACGAGCCTCAACCGACTGCATGCGGGAGGACTTGTGCGGTATTATTAAATTTATTTTAATTTATATTTAATTTATTAAATAAAAATAAATAATAATTAATAAATAAATTAAAAGCAATTAATTAAATCCACACGAGCCTTAACCGACAAATGCGGGGGAGGACTTCGTGCGGTATTAATAAATTTGTTTTAATTAATAATTAATTTTTACAATAAAAATAAATAATAAATAAAATATAAATTAAAAAAGAATTGATTAAATCCACGAGCCTCGACCGACTAAATGCGGGAGGATTAAATGCGGTATTAATAAATTTGTTTTTGTTTTTATTTTTAAATTTGTTTTAATTTATAATTAATTTATTCAATTAAAATAAATAATAATAATAATAAAATAATGCGAACGAGTCGTCACGACTCGTTCGAGGACTCGCTCGAGAATAAAAAAATTAAAAAATAATTGATTTAAATACTAACTGTGTAACAAATATTTTAACTAATTTAAATTAAAATAAATAATAATTAAAATATAAATTAAAAAAGAATTAATTAAATCGACCGACTCGGACTTGTACGACATTGATCAATTTGTTTTAATTTATATTTAATTTATTAAATTAAAAGAAGTAATAATTAAAATATAAATTAAAAAGAATTAATTTAATCTCGGACGACTCGGACTCGTTCGACATTAATCAATTTGTTTTAATTTATACTTAATTTATTAAATTAAAATAAATAATAATTAAAATATAAATTAAAAAGAATTAATTAAATCTGACCGACTCGGACTCGCATGCGACATTAATCAATTTGTTTTAATTTATATTTAATTTATTAAATTAAAAGAAGTAATAATTAAAATATAAATTAAAAGAATTAATTTAATCTCGGACGACTCGGACTCGTTCGACATTAATCAATTTGTTTTAATTTATACTTAATTTATTAAATTAAAATAAATAATAATTAAAATATAAATTAAAAAAGAATTAATTAAATCGACCGACTTGACTAAATGCGACATTAATCAATTTGTTTTAATTTATATTTAATTTATTAAATTAAAAGAAGTAATAATTAAAATATAAATTAAAAAAGAATTAATTTAATCTTGGGCGACTCGGACTCGTTCGACATTAGTCAATTTGTTTTACTTTATACTCAATTTATTAAATTAAAATAAATAATAATAAAAATATAAATTAAAAAAGAATTAATTAAATCGACCAGGCTCGGACTGCGACATTAATCAATTTATTTTAATTTATACTTAATTTATTAAATTAAAATAAATAATAATTAAAATATAAATTAAAAAAGAATTAATTAAATCGACCGACTCGGACTCGTGCGACATTAATCAATTTGTTTTAATTTATACTTAATTTATTAAATTAAAATAAATAATAAAAATTGTGTAACAAATATTTTAAATAAAAAAATTAAAAATATAATTGATTTAAATAAAAAAATAATTAATTAAAAATCTCGGACGACTCGGACTCGTTCGAGAATAAAAAAATTAAAAATAATTGATTTAAATACTTGTGTAACAAATTTTTTAACTAATTAAATATTAATTCAAAAATTGTTTAAAATTTTTAAAAAAATTATAAATCTCCTATGTGATAAATAAAATTGTGTAAAAAAATTTTTAATTATTTAAAAATTTACTTATACTATACGGTAAAAAATAATGATTAACTCATCTACTAATACTAATAATTATTAATAAATTTATTTAAATTATACTAATATAATAAAAATAAATATGGAGTTCAAAATTCAAAATTGTTTAAACATTAAAAAAATTAATAATTTGTGCAAAATAATTTTTAAAGAAAAACTAGTAATATATAATAAAAAAATAACATAATCATATATTTAAGAAAACTAATAATACAATAACACTAATAAAATAAATACTAATTGTGTAACAAATATTTTAATTAATTAAATATTAATACAAATAAATGTGTTTTAATTTTTTTAAAAATTATAAATCTCCCTGAAAATTGTGTAAAAATATCTTTTAAATTATTTAAAAATTTACTTATACTATAGAGTAAAAATAATGAATAACTCATCTACTAATACTAATAATACCATAACACTATTGAAATAAATATTAACATCAACAATTTACTAAGCAACTAATTGTATTAACAATAACAATTCATTTTTCAAAAAATACTAACATCTACTAATACCAATTAACATCAAATACTAATACTAACATTCAAATTAAACTCACAATAAATTAAAATTAAAATTATACTAACATTCAACAAATACTAACAACAAATATATATGAAATCTAAAATTTAAATTTGTTCAAAATATTTTGTAACATTCAACCTTAAACCCTAACAACAAATATTAAATTAAAATTATACTAACATTCAACAAATACTAATTAAAATTAGACTAACATTCAACAAATACTAACAACAAATATATATGAAATCTAAAATTTAAATTTGTTCAAAATATTTTGTAACATTCAACCCTAAACCCTAACAACAAATATTAAATTAAAATTATACTAACATTCAACAAATTTAAAATTCAAATTTGTTCAAAAAAATTTGTAACATTCAAAAAATTAAAAAAAAATCGATGGAAAACTTACCGGAAAAATTGTGCCGTAGGAGCTTCATCTATATCCGTGAACTATCTTGCTCTTCAATTGGACGACTCATTTTCGTATGCAAAGATGATTCTTTTTTAAATATGCACCATAATAATTAAATAAAATTAGAGTTATAATAAATAAAATAAAATTATACATAATGAAATAAATTAAAATAAAATAATAACCTATTGGAGGTTGGCGAAGGGTCGCCGGAACTCACGGAGGTAGCAAGCACAAGAGAGAACTCGCCGGAGGTAGAAGCACCGAGAGAGAAGAGTGAAGAGAGAAAGCGGTGAGGAAAAAAATTTTGGCGAGAGTGAGGGAGAGATTAATTGGGGTAAGTGTAAAAGTTGGGGAAATAAATTGGGGGGTGGGCGGTTGGAGGGTGGGTGAGTGAAATTAATATGCAAAGAGGGTTTGGTGAAATTAAGGGCGGCACATTGATATTGGGGGAGTGTGGGGGACCACAATAGTGGGTAAAAAATATTTTTATTCTTGACGTGGGTAGAAAATATTTTTGTTATGAAAATAGGTATTTCACCCCATTGTCGAAGTTTTGTGCATACCCTTTGTAAAGGAGCAAGTAAAGGATACATGTTTTTGTGCAGGTTGTCTTTTGTGAAGTAGCAAGAAAATGATACAAGTTTTTACGCATGTTACCTTTTGTAATGAATCAAGAAAATGTAATATGCAGATTACCTTTTATGGTATAAGCAAGATCAGCTTTTGTGTTCTAAATATTTTTGTGCACATACTTTGAGATATTTATCATCATAGATCCCTTAATCCAATCGAATCAAATCTCCTACAAGGCAACCGCTTGTCTTGCCTTGTGGTGACATTGAATCAAATTTAGATCTCCTAAGTGTTTACCTAGTTTTGAACTTTTGATACTTTCATATTTTGACATATTTTTCCCAAAAGTTAAATAAGCAACCGCATGTGTCTATCCTAGTGTGGTAAATATGAGTCGATCTTAGAGTAAAAGTGACCTTTGTTGACACGATTCTATTTAGAAATAATTGATTTAAAGGAAAGTTCAATAACTAAGACTAATTCAAAATGTTATTTAAAAATGTCACTAAGAAATAATTAACAACTAGTCCAATCCAAATCAACAAGTAATAAGACGAAGTGGTATAACTCAAGTGGTTAGAGCTCCACTACCTATGGCCCAAAGGTCATGGATTCGAGTCACCCTTTGCACGATCAAAAAAAAAAAAATCAACAAGTAATGAAAATAAATAATAAAAGAAAGATGGTCCTAGAATGATTGATACACCTAAATATCAATTTATGTAAGAGACTCATATCGAAATGGTAATCGTGTTGATTTCTATAGGATATATCACTTAGGAAGAATCAAAATATATTTTCAATTCAATTAATTCAAAGGAATCACTACACTAGCATGTATATCTACCTAGCTAGCACAATAAACCCAATAAGCACTTAGAATCTTAATTATCCTCTCACTAACTAGTCCCTCTCTCTCTCTCTCTCAAGTTGTAATTAATAGTCATGTGTTCAACGTCAATTAGTAAGTTAAATCTCCCAATATAAACTCCACTAACAATAAATAAAACACACTATCATGTACACTAATAGCATGTGTGTACACTAATAGCATGTGTATAAGAGATATAATTGAACATATGAATAAAATCGGCAATAAAATGTTGGAGAAATTAGGTTTAATTATTTTAATCAATTTATTTGATTATTTAATTAAAATAATTTGAGGTTTAATTTCCAGGAAATTAAACGAGATTATGTTGGTAGTACAGTTAATTTCTTAAAACCGAATTTCGGTGAGTGAGAAATTGATAAAAATATTGAAACGTTAGAGTATCACACTTGAGTATTAAATGTACTATATTAACTCAAGTGATAATTGTCCCACATCGGATAATGTGGGAGTTGATTCACCTCTTATATGTAAGAAGTGATTAAAAGAATTCAAATTATAAGTGGGTTATGCATATATAAATGGGCAACACGCGCGCGCCGCCCGCCCGCCCGTCTGGCCGTGCCGAGCCCGAGCCCGTGGACTTGGATCTTGGATCTTGACAATTGGACTTTGGATGGACTTTGGGTGTACTTGGGCTTGGGGTGGTGAATTTGGTTTGAATTTGAATTTGAATTCAAAAGTCGGAGAACGAATGCGGGCAGAGACGGATGTCCAGTTCGTGGCGTTTCAAAGTCAAATGTGTAATGCAAATTTGAGGTACATTACCAAAAGAATCTCACCTGAAGGATTGGGCATTGATTGCCATAAATCCGGGTCTCTTTGCTCTTCAAGATCTCAGGTGCTCTGCTATAAATAGGAAGCATTCTCATGCATGCACCACAGCAAACGCACCATTGCATTAGCATATGCACCCACGTCGAAATTTTTACATCTTTACGTCCAATTTTCTACATACATTCTAGTATACAGTCTAGTTCGCACGTAATTTAGTTCGTTGGAGCTCGTTTACAAGTAGTGCTACTTATTTTCGAGACGAAGTCATTTCACCTTTGGAAACATTACGTCGAAATGTGAGCACTAGCGGGACGTATTTGTTTTGCGGGTAAAGGATCATATCCTTGACTCGACTTACCTTGTTGTTCGTGTTGATCGAGTTTGTTGTTGTTGCCGGTTTTTAAGCTTGTTCGTGTTCAAGAATAAACTAATATTTTTAGGTTAAAGAAGTATTACCTTTGTAATTTTTTTCTTCTTGTATTTTTTCTTGCTCTTTTCTTTTGTTTATTTAGTCTCTATCATTGTAAAAGTCATCGTTGGTGTACTTATAATCCAACAATCGCAAAACAAATAACTGGATTGTTTAACGATGGCTTCCAACGAAAATAACAACAACGGTGGAAACGACAACCAAAACCCACTGGTATCACGAAGTTGGTGAACCATCAAACCCGCCCCTATGGTTCCAACTTTTGTTGTTCCTCCCTTTATTGACACATAACTCCAGACCTTTTATGGTTCATGGAAAAAATCCGAGAAGTTCTCGGGAAATAATTTTAAGAGGTGGCAGCAAATGATGTTGTTTTACCTCACTACGTTGCACCTAGCACGGTTCCTCCGGGAGGATCCGTCCGTGATCGATGAAAATGACACGGACCACTGCTAGAGCATTGCTTTTGATCAATGGGGCCATGGAGATTTTCGTGCGGAACTACGTCCTTGGAGGACTAGTTAACGCGTTGTACAATGTGTACCATTCGGTTAAATGCTGAAAGAGCTATGGAGTTCTTTAGAACACAAGTATAAAACCGAAGATCGAACTAAAAAGTTCGTGAGTTGTGAAATTTTTGGACTTTATGATGGTAGACGGAAAATGCACGTTGAACAAGTTCAAAAATTTCAACTAATATTGCATGATATCCTCTCGGAGGGAATGGTCTTACCGGAGGCATTCCAAGTAGCTACGGTGATTGAGAAACTACCCACTTGTTGGAGGGATTTCAAAAGTTATCTCAAACACAAGCGAAATAAAATATCACTTGAAGAATTAATTGTTAAACTCCGAATTGAAGAAGACAATCGGAAAATGGACATTAAATCTAAACAAGTGAACATGGAAGCTAAAGCTAATTTGATGGAACGTGGTGAACCGTCCAAAGAAAAGAAAAAGACCTTCTCGATGATAAAAAAGCGGTAACTAGAAAATCGAATTTCGGTGGCGATTGCTACAATTGTGGCAAACCAAACCATATGGCACGAGATTGTAAAGCCCGAAAAAAGATAAAAAAGAAAGAAAGAAAAGAAAGAAAAGATAAGGGCAAAGCACAATCAAGTGCAAATATGGTAGAAAATGAGGCCATCGATATGGACATGTTTCTTTGTCATTTTAGGCAAACATGGTGGATAACCCCAAGGAGTGGTTTATGGATACTAGAGCCACTTGCCACGTTTGCTCCGAGAAGAGTGCTTTCTCGACTTATGCTCCTGTTGATGGGAGAAAACTTCACATAGGGAACCGGGCTACGTGCGAAGTGGTTGGAGTTGGAAGTGTCGTGCTCAAGCTTACGTCTGGAAAAGAGCTTAAGCCGAAGGATGTGCTTTGCATGTCCCGGACATCCGCAAGAACCTCGATATCGGGCTCAGTTAATTAGTCATCAGTTTAGACTAGTTTTGAATCGATAAAGTTGTATTGAGCAAATTTGGACAGTTCCTCTGTCGAGGTTATCTCGAGAATGGGTATTCAAAATGAATGTAATGGTTGTAAGCCGTAAAGGCAAGAATGTTATTAATGAAAATGCATCTACTTCTGTTTATATTGTTGAGTGTTCCTCTTTATGGTATTTAAGATTAGGACATGTAAATCTAAAAGCTATAAAGCGATTGGTAAATCTTGATCTACTCAATATTACCAATATTGATGCGCCTAAAAGATGCGAAATATGCGTTGAAGCTAAAATGGTTAAGTTACCATTTAAATCGGTGGAAAGGAACAACGTACCTCTAGACTTAATTCACACGAGCGTGTGTGACTTAAAGTTTGTGCAAACTAGAGGTGGTGAAAAGTATTTCATTACTTTTATTGATGATTGCACAAGGTTTTGCTACGTTTATCTTTGCGAAGCAAGGATGAGGCTTTCGAAGCCTTTAAGCTTTACAAAAGTGAAGTAGAAAATTAGTTGAGTAATTGAATCAAAGCAATTCGAATTGATAGAGGTGGAGAATATGTGGCTCCGTTTGAACAGTTTTGTGTAGAATCACGCATAATTCATCAAACTACCGCACCCTATTCACCTCGGTCAAATGGTGTGTCGGAACGAAAGAGCCGAACACTAAAAGAGATGATGAACGCAATGTTAATCAGCTCACGGTCTACCACAAAATATGTGGGGTGAGGCTATTCGTCACCCAACCATATTTTGAACAAAACACCACACAAGACTAAGGATTAGACTCCTTGAGATGTGGAAAGGAAGGAAACCTTCATACAAATACCTAAAAGTGTGGGGGTGTCGGCTAAGGTTGAGGTGCCGAGATCCTAAGCAAGTAAGAATTGGCCTAAAATGGTCGATTGCATTTTTGTTGGGTATGTTTTCAATAAGGTAGTGCTTATCGGTTTTTTATTCACGAGATCAAAAGTACCGAGATATGACAAGGCACTATGATTGAATCAAGGAATGCAATTTTCTTTGAAAATATCTTACCTTGTAGAGACAAGGTAAGTGTGAGTCCTAGTAAGAGACCACTTGAAGATAGTGTAGATGAAGCTGCTGGTCCTTCCACTCGGGAGAGTGAAGAACCTAGACGCAGCAAGAGAGCTAAAGTTGCTAAGACTTGTGGTCCCGACTTCATCACTTATGTGATGGATGCTCTGTTAAAACCAGATGCACCTCTCTAGCAAGAAGCTTTTAATAGCGAAATTGATTATATTCGCAAAATCACACGTGGGAATTAGTTGATCTTCCCAAAGGTTGCAAGGCCTTAGGATGCAAATGGATCCTTAAAAGAAAATATAAAGCAGATGGGTCAGTTGACAAATATAAAGCCCGCTTGGTCGCGAAGGGTTTTAGACAAAAGGAAGGGTATGATTTATTTGATACATACTCACTTGTAACGAGGATAACCTCCATTCGTGTGCTTATCGTGATTGTTGTTTTGCACAATCTCGAGATTCACCAAATGGATGTTAAGACTGCATTTTTTAATGGTGGACTAGAAGAAGAAATCTACATGAATCAACCGGAAGGGTTTGTAGCACCAAGTAACGAGAAAAAGGTATGCAAACTTGTTCGGTCATTGTATGGTCTAAAACAGGCTCCTAAGCAATGGCATGTGAAGTTTGACAACACAATGATGCCGAGCAGTTTCGCATTAATGAGTGCGATAAATGTGTGTTCGCATTAATGAGTGCGACAAATGTGTGTATGTGAAAGACACGCCTAAAGGGTTTGTAATTTTATGTCTATACGTAGGCGACATGCTAATCATGAGTACTGTCATGATGTGATCATAGACACGAAATGCATGTTGAGTCGAAATTTCGACATGAATGACATGGTGTTAGCCGATGTAATTACGGGAATTAAGATCGTGAGGACTTCAAATGGCATTACTTTGACTCAGTCTCACTACGTCGAGAAAGTCCTTAAGAAGTTTAATGCGTTTGAAGATCCACCCGCAAAACGGCCATGGAACTCAATGTGCATTTGAAGAAAAATCGAGGTGATCCACTGGCTCGGTTGGAATATGCAAGGATCATAGGGAGTGTGATGTACATTACAAACCGTACACGTCCCGATCTTGCTTTCTCGGTGAACAAGTTGAGTAGGTTCACGAGTAATCCAAGCGAAGAGCATTGGAGAGCGTTCATAAGGGTTTTGAGGTACTTGAAACACACCCTTCATTTTGGGCTTAATTACACAAGATTTTCGGCGGTAATTGAAGGATACAGTGATGCCAACTGGATTTCAGACACAAATGAGTCGTTCTCAACTAGTGGATATGTGTTCACTATTGGAGGCGCAGCGGTGTCGTGGAAATCTACGAAAGCAGATGTGTATAGCCCGTTCCACAATGGAATCGGTAGCTTTGGATAAAGGCTGGAGAAAAAGCTGAATGACTTTGGAATTTCCTTGAAGATATTCCTTGTTGGAACAAACCGGTACCATCGATAATGGTACATTGTGATTGTCAGTCGCTATAAGTAGAGCTACGAGCAATATGTATAACGGAAAGTCACGACATATTCGTTATTGACACAATTCCGTTAGACATTTGATCTCAAGTGGTGTAATGTCTATTGATTATGTGAAATCAAAGGACAATTTAGCGGATCCGCTCACGAAAGGGCTAAATTGAGATCAAATGTGCAAGTTGCTAGAAGGAATGGATCTAAAATCCACAAAATAAAATGGAAACAGTGGTAACCCAACCAAGTTGACTAGAGATCCCAAGATCTTGGTTCAATGGGAAAACTACGTTGTGGATGTTGGTTGAGCACACTTGATGATACGAGATCATTCTGGAAAGCACACTATCAAGTGTTAGCACCCGTGAAGATGTGGTAATAGGATAAGTCTCGACTTTTAATGACTCGACACCTCGAGGAGGTAGGGTATAACGGGATACCTAGAAGAGGAGGTCACCTATATAAGTGAGAAGTGAGGGCCACTTCAAGGTAACACTTATGAATCCAAAGGGTTGTCCATGGCGAAAACAGACACAAACGTGAGAACGAAGTGCGTGGAGACCTTATTATGTTAGCATTGATTAGGTATACGCTAAGGAGGACTAGTTCAAGGCATTGCGTCCACTAAGCCGCGGTATACTCGATGGTGTTTAACTATGGAAGGTTCAAAGCCACAAGCTATCTGTCCCGATGCAATAATGTTTCTCGAGAAGCTGACTGTGGAGTCCGCATATTATAAGCGGACTTTTCACTTATGTGGGGGATTGTTGGAGAAATTAGGTTTAATTATTTTAATCAATTTATTTGATTATTTAATTAAAACAATTTAAGGTTTAATTTCCGGGAAATTAAACGAGATTATGTTGGTAGTATAGTTAATTTCTTAAAATCGAATTTCGGTGAGTGAGAAATTGATATAAATATTGAAAGCGTTAGAGTATCACACTTGAGTATTAAATGTGTTATATTAACTTAAGTGATAATTGTCCCACATCGGATAATGTGAGGGTTAATTCACCTCTTATATGTAAGAAATGATTAAAAGAATTCAAATTATAAGTGGGCTATGCATACATAAATGGGCCACATGCGCGCGTCGCCGCCCGCCCGTCCGGCCGTGCCGAGCCCGAGCCCGTGGACTTGGAGTTGGATCTTGACAATTGAACTTTGGATGGACTTTGGGTGTACTTGGGCTTAGGGTGGTGAATGTATAATTTTGGAGCCCAAAAATTCGGGCCCAATCCGAGTCGAGCCAAAAGAAGTTGAATTTCATCGAATCGAATTTCATGTGAATTTGAATTTGAATTCAAAAGTCGAGAACGAATGCGGACAAATGGATGTCCAAATTCATGGCGTTTCAAAGTCAAATGTGTAATTTGGTGGTACATTACCAAAATAGAATCTCACCCGAAGGATTGAAATTGATTGTCATAAATCCGGGTCTCTTTGCTCTTCAACATCTCGGGTAGAGCCGTCAAAATGGGTTAGGCCCGTTGGGCCACCCGCCCCGCCATGCTTAAAATGAGGGTTGGGTTGAATTTTTAGCCCGTTTGGAAGCGGGCCTATATGGGCTGGCCCGTTTGGGCCGCGGGCTTTTGCGGGTTGGGGCGGGCTTTGGCGGGCCGGCCCGCCTAATTTTTTTAAATTTTTATTTATTTTTAAATATTTTTATATACAATATTAACAATTATAATATCATTTTTTAAGGATATCTTGTAAAGTTTATATTTATAGATGATAAATTTAATTTGTAGGAGACTATATTTTTAGTTATTATGGTTAATGAATTATAAACTTTTATTTGTAAGAAGTTATTTTGTAATAAATGAAGCATGAACTTTATTTGTGAGATAAATATTATTTTTATTTATTTAAAGTGATAATCACCAACATAAATTATTTGATTATATTTGATTGTGATAAATTTAATGTTTTAAAGCTTTAAAATTATTATTTTTAAAATTTTAAAGAATAAAAAAATATAAAAAAATTAATGTGGGTTGGCCCGCCTAAACCCGCGGCCCGCCAATAAGTGGGTTGGGTTGGGGTTTTGCACCCGCCATATTTTTGGCTCGCCCGCCCGCCCCGCCAAAAACGGGCTTTTGCGGGTTTAGGCCCGCCCCGCCCGCCAACCCGTTTCGACGGCTCTAATCTCAGTGCTCTGCCTATAAATAGGAAGCATTCTCATGCTTTGCATGCACCACGGCAAACGCACCCCTGCATTAGCATATACACCCACGTTGAAATTTTTGCATATTTATGTCCAGCTTTCTGCATACATTCTAGTATACAGTCTAGTTTGCACGTACTTCAGTTCTTTGGAGCTCGTTTACAAGTGGCGCTATTTGTTTTTAGACGAAGTCGTTCACCTTTGGAAACATTACATCGAGCCGTGAGCACTAGCCGGGACGTATTTGTTTTGCGGGTAAAGGATCATATCCTTGACTCGACTTACCTCGTTTTCGTGTTGATCGAGTTTGTTGTTGTTGCCGATTTTTAATCTTGTTCGTGTTTAAGAAGAAACTAATACTTCACGGATCTTGTTGAACTCCATCTTGTCTTCATTCTTCACGGAGGTCAAACACAGAACAAAGCGGTCATCTTGTGAACAATCTGCAAAACAAAACAATATTACATCTACATAAAAATGAATATGAAAACAATATTACATCTGCATTTAATTGTCAAGTTGCCTCTCAAAAAAGAATTGTCAAGTTGCAAATAGTTATTTACCAAGATCACTAATACTATTCAATGGAAATAATATTTTTGTAAAGTAACTAATACCATTTAAAATGTACTGTAAAATGTATGTCTAATGAGTGGATGGATCATGATGGAAGAGGTTCCTCATGTTTGCAGGGATTGGAATTGGAACTATGTGCTGAGGACAGAGTCGGGCTTTTGTCCGATATCACAAGGATATTCAGGGAAAACAGCCTATGCATCAAAAGAGCAGAAATCTCAACAAAGGGTGGGAAAGCCCGGGATACTTTCTATGTGGCCGATGTGACTGGAAGCCCGGTAGACCCCGAGACAGTCGAATCAATCTGCAGGCAAATTGGACATGGGCTTTTGCATGTGAAATGGAACTCGAGTTCTTGCCCTAAGCCACAGCAGGAGAGCACGATTAGTTTCCTCTTGGGGACGTTATTCAGAGTAAGAACTTTTCGATGTTTCTTGATTAAACCTGTTATGACAAGCTGCTATAGAGGGGTAAAGATTACTGTAAATAGGGATCAGGCTAGTAGAAGAAACCACCCCCATGCTGTAAATATGTTAAGAAGAGGGTCTAATCTTGTATATATATCGTTTTACTCTGGAAGCAAGCTATTGGGTTGTAAGTAATCTGTGTAAAGCGTGGTAGCAGCAAAACTATGTATATATACGTGTAGTAGTATTTTGCAAATATAGATAAAATATACTAGATGTTGCTAGAGTGTCCCGACTTACTACGACAAAGCTTCAACTCTGAAATGCACATTGCAATTTAAACTCTAATTTATAAATAGCACTTTAATATCCAGACTTAATTACTCTATCTGCACATACATAAGTAGACATGCGCCTACTTTGCATAAGTAACAGACCGTATTTTTATTATAATTTTAGAACACCCAAGGTAAGTTTATTGATTAAGACTCTGGGTAACAGTCGGAAATATACATTTCCTATATTGGAATGAAGTGGCAAACCTTACCATAGCGATATTAAAAATTTATCCCACACCTATGTTCACTACCCATTTTCGACTGATTAAGGTTCGATTGTAGAGGTACAACTTGATAACGACCGGGTTGGCCCGACGGGCAGCTTGCGAATTTGTGAACTGTAGTAGAATCATTAGTTCATTAGCAATGGCACGCTTTGCACATAAGTGTAAAGAGACGGTGGAAGCTATTCCAAATCTAGTGGCAGGACAATCTAGTCACTGCTTTTTGTCCGCAAGGCTCATTAAAAGTTTCTATAGTAGACCTCATTGAGAGGGCTTGAGGGGTTCTATTAAGAATAAATAAAACGGTCTCACCAAGAAGACAGAATAGAGAAAGATATATATTCTACGAATTTAAAAGAACAAGCTTGGCAAACTATTAAGTGTGTGTTTGCAAACTCCACTCCAAAAAAATACTTCTCAAATATTTGCAACAACTATATTAAACACTTATTATTGATTTTGGAGAAGCAACTAATACATGCTTTTGGATTCTAAAGAATTAATTCACTTTGGATGCACAAAAATGTATCTCTCAACAAAAAAATATTTAAAAATTATTAATAAAATATTTTTTTCAAACACATTCATTTTTTAGAATCACTTTATTTCTAAACAATCTCCACATTTAATTTTACTACAAGAATCACTAAATATCACTTTTGATTTTACAATAGAATTTCAAAACACAACCTAAAACAAAACAACTTCGATGGAATTATACAATACAAACAGAAGCAAAATAAAAGGCACTTCAACATGCTTTTAGCCTTAACGATGGAGTATAATGGAATGATTCATATAAATTTTACATTTTGAGACACCAAGAATAATCCAGTGACCCAAACAAAAAGTAGATTGAACAAAATATGCAATGTATAATGAAAATGAAACGGATAATATAAGATCTGCCACCAGAACATAGTGTTGTCCATTGAAAGCAATGAAAAGCATTTTCAAACAAAAACAAAATTCATGACCACTCTGATTCTTAGAAAAACAATTGAACATTCGATTCTAGTAACTAAGGCAAGAATAATAAACCAGGCAACTTAGGTCATTCTCTGTGCAGCTTCCTTTGCAAGAACTTTCTCTTTAGCCTTAGTCCTGGCCTGGGACTTAGATCCCATAACACCACCACCCCACTTCTTCCTAGTCTCATCGAACTTGTCGTTGAAATTGGCCTATAATAAAATGCAGAATCAGAAATTATGTATGCCCTTATAATCCAAATTTACATCACAGTATCAGACATAAAAACTACGGAAATGAATTGGGTTTTATGCTTTTAATCAATTCTACCTTGATAGCCTCGAGGATCTTGCTGAACTCCATCTTGTCTTCGTTCTTCACAGAGGTCAAACACAAAACAGAAGCGGTCTTCTTGTGAACAATCTGCAAAACAAAACAATATTACATCTGCATAAAAATGAATATGAAAACAATTTTAATAGCCGTGACAAGGGCCCACTTACAGTTCCCAATCTGGCCTTGCCCTTGACAATGCAATAAGGGATCTCCATTTTCCTGCATAGTGCAGGGAGCCACACAACCAACTCAATTGGGTCGACATCATGGGCAATGACTACCAACTGTGCTTTGTTCTGCAAAGGGAAGTTTGACAAATTTAGTGTACTCATAACTAGTAGTTGCTAAACAAACACAGAACGAAACTGGACAAGGTTGAATACCTGTTCAATGAGATAGGTTACATGGTTAAGACCATACTTAACCACGATGGGCTTTTTCAGCTCGGGAGTTTTACCTTCAGCCTCAGCTTGAGCTCTTTTCAAAAGACGCTCTTTCTTTTGAGCTTTGTCCTCTGGCCTATATTTTAGGAGCATCTTGAAGAGGCTGGTTGCTGCTTGTTGAGACACAAGGTTAGAAAAGGAATACATAGAATGGCAACAAATCAATTCTCATGGTAGCATTGATCTGTCATTTTCCAAAATTTTAAAATAGTCTACAAAGAATTAGGTGTAAATTTCATGTAAATATAACAAACAAGAGTTATTGGAAGAGCTTCCTAGCAAAGAAGCTCAGCTTGATTCACCAAAACAAATACAGGGCAAAAACAAGATTTTGGAGTGTTATGTTAATCACATCCAATCCATCCAAAAAAATTGTGCACCAATTCTTCTCAAGACAATTATAAAAAAATAAAAGCTGTTTTCATCATCTAAACTTTCAAATATAACACGATATAGACAACATTAAAATTCAACAAATTTATGTATCATGCAATAATAAATTAACAAAAAAAGCAATATAATACATGTTAAATGTTGTTGAACAGTTGCACGAATTTCCCAACATGATAAGATGTATACGAACCTAGATTCTTGTCGAGAGTTTTGGAGAACTGATGAATTGGAGGCGGGACCTTCAATCGCTGTTTCAATATCATCTTCTTTCTCTGAATCCTCACAACCTGTGGCCATTTCACAAACCTGTGGAGATCCTTCTTCGGCGGAAGAGCACCTCCAATCCCAAACTGCTTCGGCCTCTTCTCATACAGTGGATTTACAACTTTCTCCGCCTTCTTCTTGGCGGCGACCGGAAGCTTTGCGCCCTTCTTTGGTGCCTAAAACATCAATGAAATAAAATCAATACAGATCATTAAAGATGAACACAAGGCAAGATTTTCTCACCATTTGCTTCTCCTGAGTTAGTGAATTAGGGTTACGGCTGCGAAAACCCTAGATATAACGAGGAATGGTGTGTGGTGTGTTTATATACGAGGCCCAATTCTTGAGCCCAGTCTGTGCCAAACCGCCCAACTCGAAATTCACTCACGACTTAATTATTATAATTAAATTTTGAAGATCATATAAATTTTGATAATAATTTAAATTAAATTTATTTTTTCTGTCTACCCATTAAATTCTTGTGAGATACTTTCTCCGTCTAAAATAAGTAATATAGGTAATAATTATTTTATTTTAAAAAAATATTTTCATTAATCATCTTTTTGTTTAATATTCATTGTCATTGTATTTAAGTTATTTTTTTAATGGCTTTAACGATAAATTAGGACAAATTCTAATTAATTATAATTAAAAAAATACAAAACATAATTTTAATTGTAAATAAAATCTAAGAGCCACACATTTAAACCTATTCTTCCCTGCAACAATGGCGCACAACTAAGACATAAAAAAAAAAAAAAAAAAAAAAAAAGACATAAATAATGCACATTATTTGACCTCTTCTTCCTTTAACATCTAAATTTTATTTCAACTTGTGCTCTTCAACAATACACAATTACATTGTGTAAATCATAACTTCATTCACCAAAATATCAAGTGTCCGTTTGGTAGAGATTATTGGCGCACAACTTCATTCTAAATTAGTGCTCTTATATTATTGCTAAACATGTCCTACCTACCCAACAAATAGTCTCTTCAATGAAAGCAAATAAGTGAATATATGCCACTATTTTTGTGTAAATTTTGTCGCAGTTCATGTGATATCTCTTCTCCCAAAAAATAAATGGCGACATAATTGAAGAAAATGGATGTGGATTTTATGCCTACAGAAAAAAATTGAAATGTCAGTCAATTATATTTTGAAAAGTCATTTAAAATTTAAGACAAATTAAAAATGATTAAATTCTCATAAAACTATAAATAACAAAACAACCTTTTCTCAGATTCTTCAAATCCAAAAGAAGATGTAATTGACAAAATTAGAAACTAAATTTTGATGATTACAAATTTGTTATTATTTATGCCATAACATTTTATTATTATATAGTTATTATTATTATAGACGAGAATGATCATACGCAAGGACGGATCAAGTATTTCATTCTAAGTGGGGCAAAATTTTTCAAAGTAAATGGAAAGAAAATTTTATATTTTAAGGGGACGAAATGTTAAATATTATGAATTAAAATTTTTAAAAAAAAATTATATTAATTAATATATATATATAGTAGTGAAAATTTGAATCCAAGGGGACGACTGGCCCCCTAAATACGTCCCTCATTCATATGTCCGTATGTGGATATAAATTTATAAATTTGTAATCTAGAGAGTTTCAAAAAGTTCTAAGTGTTTTTAGAGCACTTTTCTGTAATCTTCAAAATTCAATATACACCGTAATAGTTAGATTTCTAGAAGAAGAGTCTAGGAGATTGAAGATTTGAAGATTTGTACAAGTTGTAAGTTGTAGGTGGAAGTGAGAAAGTAAGCAAAAGCAGAGTCCCTTCTTCAAATTGAAGAAGGAGAGTGGATGTAGGATTTTAAAATCCAACCACTATAAATCCCAGTGTTATTTCTTGCTTTCTTTAAATTTCTGTTTATTTTACAATTGTGTTACATCAAGAGTTAAATTCGAATCTTAACTAAAATCGATATTTCAACCTTGCTTTTGATCTTATAAGTAGTTGGGTTTTTATTCTTAATCCATTGTGCTCAATCGATATTTTGAATTGGTTTTGGAAGATTTGAAAAATCTACAAAATCTATTCAAACCCCCTTTCTAGATTTTGTTCTAGGAAGCTTACTCAAGGTTTTAATCAACTCAACTCTCAGGGACCAACAAGTGGTATCGGAAAGCGGTGTTAAGGCTCTACGATATTGATTTTAGGTCTTGAACAAGATTCGAAATAATCTTGATTTTCTTCATTTTCTTTCATTTCTAACGGTGCTACTAATAA
Source organism: Paraleonurus japonicus (assembly GCA_030762865.1). Classification (NCBI taxonomy): domain Eukaryota; kingdom Viridiplantae; phylum Streptophyta; class Magnoliopsida; order Lamiales; family Lamiaceae; genus Paraleonurus; species Paraleonurus japonicus. Next base: position 34,592,510 of record CM061052.1, read on the forward strand.
GCTTTTGTGGAGTTTTTTTGTCTTTGTTTCATCATGTCATCGGGAAAAAGTAATAAGACCAGAATGCACTGAATTTTCAATTGAAGAGTATGATTATTGGAAATTTAGGATGGAAAATCATCTAAAGGCCATTCATGATAGAATGGAAGAGGTTCTTGAGGAAGGTCCTATAAAGTTTTTCCATGGAGGCACCAAAGACCTTTGGAGCAGAGGCAAATGAGTCAAGAACTAGGCAAGAGAAGAAGAGTTACGAGATTGACTAATGATGAAAGGAAGGTCCACAATCTTGACCAAGTAGCTAGAATCGAAATCATAGAGACTTTGAGTAAAGATTGGATAGAGAAGGTTAAAAGATGTAAAAGCGACCAAAGAAATGTGGCAAACCTTAGCTAATGTTTGTGAAGGATCGACCAAGTTAAGGAGAACAAGTTACGATCGATGTGCATACATTTGAAACATTCAAGATGAAAGAAAATGAGTACGTAGATCGGTTTGATATGAGGTTAACCAATCTTCTAAACAAAGCGGTGACCTTGGAAAGAATTATTCGAAAGGAGATTAACAACAAGATTACGAGATCATTAACCAAGAGATGGAGGAAAAATCCAATATCCTTAAAGCAACTCAAGATTTATCCTCTATTACTCACCATACTTTATTTTCTCATCTTAAAGCTTTAGAGTATGATATTCAGATAGAAGATGAGGAAGATGAGATGGAGTCAAGCACCTCATCCAAATCATTGCCTTTGTCGATAAAGAAGACAAGATGTCAACAGAGGTCAGAGGAGCCGATCTATCCTTGAAAGAAGCAGATGGCTTTACTTACAAAAAGGTATGATAAATTGAGAATGAAGTATAAGAGAAATAAATTGAGATTTGCGGTAAAGATAGACAAAGTCCAGATCGAGATAGGAAGGTAGACAAATCTTCAGATGATGACAAAAACAAGAGCCAAACAAGAAGATACAGATCAATTGCTAGAAGAAATACTTCCACCCAGATCGAGATAGGAGTGACATTTGCTATACTTGCAATAAGCCAGGACATTTCAGCTATGACTGTCCTCAATTGACTCCTAAAGAAAGGGAAGAGAAGAGGAAGAAAAGAGACAGGAGATTTGCAGATCAAAGAGCTTTGTTGGTCAAGAAAAAGAGCCAAAGAAATCATCATCATCTTCATCATCCTCATCGATTTTGGATCGAGATGATGAGATCTCGTCTCATGGCTAATGAGGTAATCTACTATTCATCTTGAGATAATGATTCTTGTCGATCTGCATTCGATCATGACCAAACCGTTATACATGAATTATTGAGAGATTTAAAAACATCTTTAGCCGCTTATAAACAGTGGAGACAGAGAATTTAATTTTAAAGGATCGATTCAAATTCTAAATAAAGGCAAGAAGGTGATGAACAGCTCAGAGGCCGAGGAAACATTCAAGGGGGAATGTTTTCATCGATCGAAGCTAGTACATCACCACCTTACCCGAAAGGTTAGAAAATGAATTGAAAACTTTAAAAGAAAAATTTGAAGTAGTCCTGTCTTTGAAAATGAATTAATTAAGAAAGACAATGAGAAGCTTGTCTTCAAAATTAGTCACTTAATAATTCACAATCGGTAATAGATCATATTTTTAATACTTCCCGAAATCTCATGATAAGACAGACTTGGTTATGATAGGAACAATAAATCGAGATGTTCAAAACCTAGGAAATTTGTGAAAGCATCTGTTCAATCAAAGGATATTAAAATTGGTCCATGGAAACCAACTAGTCGGATAAGGACTACGGCTTCGATGAAACCAAGAATTGGTGAAGAATCCCTATCGGACTAGAAGGAATCCAAGAACCAAAATAAGAAGATTTTCTTATTATAATTCTTTTGATGGAAGGAGCAAATGCTATCCTACATTTCCTAAGTTTAGGAAAATTATCCAATCTGAATACAACAAGTTGTCATTTAAAAATGATATTATTGTAGACAGATTTGGTAGAAAATCTGAGTCCGATTTGTTGTCTGCAGATGAGATGTTTGTTTGGATTCCTAAAGTGATTCTTGACCCAAAAGGACCCAAGATCACTAGGGTACCTCAAAACTAACTGCTTTTACGAGGATTCACAGGATCATCACTTAAGGAAGAGATCTTAGCTTCAATATGGTACATCGACGGTGGTCGCTCACAACATATGACCCATAACAAGAAGTCATTATCAAAATTTCAAAGTATTGATGGTCCAAGAGTTGTGTTTGGTGATAATAATTGTGGTCGACTAAAGGTGTAGGTACTTTGATTATCAAGGATATTCGTGGTATGCGAGGTATATTTTGTTGAAGGTTTGAAACATAATTTGTTATCATTTCTCAGCTTTGTGATAAAGGTTTTTACGTAAAGTTTTCAAGAGATAAATGTGATATTTTGGATAATTCCTCGAGATAAGGTACTATTAGCGGCTTGAGACAGGGTAATGTCTATGTGGCCAACTTTAATAGTTGTTCCCAAGATACTTGTTGATGGCTAAGGGTGGAGAAAATGTCGGTGCTATGGCATAAAAGGCTTAGTCATCTCGAATTTCAAGACCCTTAGTAAGCCGGGCTAAGAAGAACCTTGTTAAGGGATTACGAAAAACTTTTATCAACCGATCTTAAATGTGATGCTTGTCAAAAAGGTAAACAGCCTAGACACTCATTTAAGAGTATTAACTCCTCCTCATCCGAAAGAGTGTTGCAACTCCTTCATCCGGATTTGTTTGGACTGTTACTCCTCTCGGTTTCGGTGGAAGGAAATATACTCTTGTTGTAGTAGATGACTTTTCTAGATACACTTGGGTCATATTTCTTTTCAAGAAAAATGAGACTATGAACAAGATTCCCGATGCATTCTGCATAAATTCAGAATGAGAAGGGAGTTAATATTATTAAAATCGGGAGTGATAAAGTGCAGAATTTTTGAATTCTTGTTTATCTAATTTCTTCAATGAGTTTGGAATTATACATGAGACATCTTCAGCAAGAACTCCTCAACAAAATGGAGTGGTTGAAAGAAGGAATAGAACTTTGAAAGAAGCGGCCGGAAGCATGTTGTGAGTATAATACCCCTCATAGGTTGGGTGAAGCTATCAACACGACTTGCTATACTCGTAACGAGTGCTTAGTTGTCAAAGATAAGGGTAAGACTCCTTATGAGATTTGGAAGGGTAAGATTCCAAGGATCTCATACTTCAAAGCTTTTGGTTGTAAGTGTTTCATTCATAACAATGGGAAATCTAAGTTAAGAACTTTTGATGCTAAAGCGGTGATGGAATATTCTTAGGATATTCTAATACTTCAAAGGCATTTAGAGTTTTTAACAAGACAACCCTTTGTGTGGAGGAAACTCCTCATGTTGTTTTTGATGAGTTGTATTCCTTCTCGAAAAAGTGAATCAAATTTACGAAAATCTAGATAAAATTGAATTATCCAAGACTAAACATAGAACTATTTATCTACCTACTCTTGACTCGTAATCGATGAAGAAGAATCCCCATCCGATAATCGAAGACAACTTCCGATCGGACTCCTTCGAGATCGAGACACCTTTGACATCACCGATCGACGAGTCGGTGATGAAGGGGAACATCACCGAGGTTGAGTCGGATGAGTTGCCAACCGAGACTCAAGATGAGGATACTTCTCCTCATATAGGCAAAAGGATAAGAAGCTATCATCCATCCGATCGGATTATAGGAGATCCATCTAGTAGTGTGCGAGACCACGAATGATGTTAAACTACGAAAGTCTTTTCGGTTGTTATGTGTCGCTTCTTGAACCCAAGTCTATTGAGGAAGCATTATCGAGACTCCAAATCGATAATGGCCATGCAGGAAGAAGCGCATCAGTTTGAAAGACAAAATGTATGGGATCTAGTGGAAAGACCACTTACACGAGAAAGATTATAGGCACCAAATGGGTGTTTAAAAATAAAGCAGATGAGAACAATATTATTGTTCGAAATAAGGCAAGATCGGTTGCACAAGGTTATTCATGGTCGAGGGAATAGACTATGATGAAACCTATGCTCCGGTTGCGATTAGAGGCAATAAGATTGTTCTTGGCATTTGCATATAAGTCTTTCAAAGTTTTTCAAATGGATGTTAAGTCTCGCTTTTCTTAATGGTGTGTTACTTGAAGAGGTCTATGTAGAGCAGACCTCACGGGTTTAAGATCAATAACAAGGTCTATAAACTCAACAAAGCTCTATATGGATGAAACAAGCTCCCCGAGCTTGGTATAATACTCTATCGATTTCTTGACATCAAATGGTTTTTCTAAAGGTAAGATTGATAGAACATTGTTTAAAAAGGAAGTAGATGGCAACATCTTACTAGTTCAAATTTATGTAGATGACATAATTTTTGGTTCACCTAATCGAAATTATGTGAAGAGTTTAGCTTTCTCATGAAAAACGAGGTTTGAAATGTCAATGATGGGAGAATTGACATACTTTCTAGGCTTACAAATTAAACAGATGAGTAAGGGTATATTTATACATCGACCTAAGTATGCTAAGGATCCGATTGAGAAATTTGGAATGATTACTAGCAGAGAAGTCAAAATACCTATGGCAACTAACTTCTCAATGGATTCAGATGAGCGGGGATACCCACCGATGCAACGGAGTATCGTGGGCGATTGGATCTCTTCTTTATCTCACCGCAAGTAGGCGGACATAGCCTTTGCGGTTGGGGTATGTGCAAGATTTCGGTCTAATCCCAAGAAAACTCATCTGGAGACCGCTAAGAAAATTCTTAGATATCTCAAAGGAACTTTGCAAGTAGGGTTATGGTACCCGGTGATGACAACTTTGAGCTATCGTGTTTTTCATTCGACTTTGGAGGATGTAAGATTGATAGAAAATCCACTTACGGAACTTGTCAATTCTTAGGCAACAAATTAATTTCTTGGTTATCTAAGAAACAAACATCATTGCTACCTCCACAACCTGAAGTGAGTACATGGCATTGGAAGTTGTTGCTCTCAACTCCTCTGGATTAGTCAACTTAGAGACTACAATATTCAAACATCATTTGTTCCTATTTACTTGTGATAGTAATAGTGCAATAGCAATGACTTACAACCCTGCTTTTACATTCTAGATGCAAGCATATAGATATTAGGCATCATTTCATTAGGGATCATGTTGAAAAGAATGACATTAGAATTGAGAAAATTGCCACGAATCACAAAAAGTGACATTCTTACAAAACCATTAGCCGAGTCTAGGTTCAAAGAAATGTGTTTAGAATTAGGATTACTTGATGCATCTTTAGCTGAATTCTAATTGTGTGCATTTGTTTCCTTATTCCTTTTCTTTTCTTTAAATTAATGTCTAGAAAGAATTATCGGACTAGATATGTGTCAAAGGGCAATCAGTGGTGATATCATTGATCTCCTTTTAGGAATCAAGAATCAAGGATTAGTCATATTGACTTTATCCGAATTGATAATTACTTATTCGACATTGAGTAAATCGACAAGGACATAATAGTCAAATTTGAACTCCTGAAGAAAACAGACGACTATTTACATCCTATCCGATTTACCTTAAGCTTCGATGGTTTCCTTTGAGTTTATGTTTTTGCAGAACAGTCACAAATAACACCGATTCATTCTTTTATTCAAACTTCTTTATTCTTAACCCGAATCGATTTGTTTCTTAAAAATTTTGTTTTAGAAAAGTAATTCTAATTGTGTTTTGTTTAAACCTGGTTTTAAAAAAAAAAATGCTAAAAAGTTACATATAAATTGTTGGTTTTCAGATCGAGACGGGTTACTCTATCGATGACTTTCTAAAACTTATCTCTGCTTTTAAGCCGATCTGCTTTTTCAAACCCATCTGTTTAGGAAACCTTCGGTTGAAGTAAGATATCACGTGGTGACGTCGAGATATACTTACTTCTCGAATAAAGTAACCTATATCGGTCAAATCAACGATCTATAAAGTAACTATTTACGCATTCCAAAGGCGATTGCAATTCACGACCGAATCCTAATCGCTTATCTTAGTTTTTAACCGTTGATTAATACTCGGTAAAATTTTTTTAATAAATGGCCGAGATTAATTCGCATTTTCAAAAATGGCGGTTTCTCTTTCCAATCTTCCCCTATAAATACATCTTCTTCTTCCCTAAAATCTTTTCTTTCCATACTCGAAAACCCGCATATTTTGTCAAATTCTTTACAAATTCACAAAAACTTCAAATGGCATCTTCTTCAAAAACTACCAAAACTTATAAACCCACATACATTTCCACAAATATTTCTCATTTCAAAATGAATGAGGAATATTTTAAAAATCGTTTGAAAGCAGAAATGTATGTTGATTTTGAAACCACCAATGACCCGAATCTGCAGAGATTCTTCGCCTTCTTGAAGCCTCACGACTCGAGGTTTCCTTTCAACGAAGTCTCCGCGAGCGTAACGGCGGATTTGTTAGGAGCAGCGAGTTTTTGGCCAGAATGGAGGATACCTGGGGATGGGTTTGATACATGTGGATGGGACAACACCGAGTTATTCCGGCAAAACATTGCTAGGATATTCGACACGCCAATGGAGGGAGTAAATCCATTGACGTATAAGGAGGATAGTTGGGAAGAATCCTTCGATATGATGGCGAGGGTTAGTTCTGAGGGGAACTCGCGAGGATTTGAAGAAGAACCGTTGAGAAGAAAATATAAGCTGCCGATGACGGTGGTGACAAAAGCGGTTTTGGCGGCAAAGCTCACATGATGGGTTAACCAAACCCAGATTGTGTGTGATGCGAGCCATTACAGATGGGGTCCAAGTTGACCGGGTGGATTTGCTTCTGCTCAAGCTCGGGGAGGAGAAGAAGCGGCCCGACTTTCAAGTCAAATGCTTGAGGGCTGGGTTCCTACTTGACCGGTCGATCTCTTTAATAAATTCTTGTTTTAATTGAAGGAGTGAATAGAGAGGCCGACCGGAGAATAGGCACTAAAAAGTATTCGGCGAGAAGGGCATCCTCACAAAGGATGACAGTGGGAGGAATTCAGCACTCGGATGATGAGTCCGATGCAATGCAGAGCTCGAGAGGCGGCGGCTGCACTGCTGAGGGACAGTGGTCCAAGAATGAACAAATTGAGGTGGCCCCGGTGGAAGTCGAAACAGAGGGACATGAAGCGGCGGCAACGGTGAGGTCGCACCTCAAGTTCAACCCGCCAAAGCATTGCCGTGGTCCCGAGGATGTTTCGAGAGGAGGAAGAGGAGGCTGGTGAAAGCCTCGGAAAGAAGAAGGAAAGCTCATCTGCCGCTCCCGCCAAGGTTGCCTCAGATGAAGAGGAAGAAGAGGAAGCAGAAATTCCCTTGGTGAGGAGGCCAAGGCGAGGCAGCCCGAGCTCACGAAGGATCCACCAAGTCCGGTAGCTCGAACAACGGATAGATCCATCAACCTGCTACCAGAGGAGGTTCCTGGTCCTTCGAGATAGCGGCCGAGGTTGGTCAGTGGAGGCTCCTCTCTCCCCAACCGATGAAGCTGTTCTTTCCCCAATTCTAGAGGCGAGTACAAGTCTTTCCACATCTCCTTCCTTATCTTCCATACTGGCGGTGAAGAAATGCCTCAGTGGCATTTCGAGCCTTTGCCTCGGCTGAACTCCCACCGGTCAAACAGCGATGAAGGGGTATCCCAGTGCAGTACCTCGAGCCTCTCCAATGTCCTCTTCAATCCAAATCCCAACAGTCAAACCGATTTCCCACCTCTACCATCATCACCACCACCCGAAATCCCACCCCCACCCTCATCCGAACAAATACCTTCTCCCATAGTCCAAACCTCACCAATCCCAATAATATCCTACTCTTCTCTTCCTACTATTCAAACACAAGATATTCCTCTCCCATCTACTCAACCGTAACCAACACCTTCCTCGTCGACTCCTCAACCGAGGATGATGACACCGATTTAAGCTCAACCACCGCCATCTCCTCCATCCCGACCCTTGTCGAAAAGAAAATCAATGCTACATTCAGAAGAAAGATGGAAAGGAGGACAAGGAGGATGGTCAAAGTATGTAACGGACACAATGCTAGCCGGCATGAGAGAAGTTGAGGTAACTTTATACGATAAAATTGTAAATGTCACTAACTCTGTCGGTAAAGTGAAATCTATGGAGGAGGAGATGAGAACATTGAAGGAGGAAGTGATGGGTTATAATCAGTGGTTGTGAGTGAGTTGGGCTGTAGACCACTCGAGACTTCGTGGTCAAGTGCAATAATTTGGAAGCTAAACTTTCAGACTTGGCTGCTTGAAGTTAAAAAGGGGGAAACAAATTGAGGCGAGAAAAGAGACAAGCCCTCACGGTGAGGCGGAAAGAGACAAGCTCTCACGTGTGGTCGAGGAGACCAGGAGAGAACTAGGCACTAAGGCCAACACACTGATCCGGGAGGCAGCCTGTGGAAGAAGCTCGAATCAAATCGAGATGAGCTAGCTGCACTCCAGTTGAGAGTAAGTCAACTAGAAGAGGTCATGAAGGAAGATAAGGAGAAGAGGAGGAAAGATGAAGAGGAGAGGACGGAGAAACTCTTGGCTCGGCTTAAAGAATCAATCGAAGGAGCCAAGGGTAAAGGAAAGGAAGTAGCAGTCGCTGAGCCCAGATCACCGAAATCATCCCTGTGGTCTGCTAAAGGGAAAGGTAAGAGGGAAGCCGACTATTCCAATCTCTCGATGAGCGAGATCAAAAGAATAAAGAGAGAGTTGGAATTTTATGGTAAGAAGGAGAAGAAGAAGCAAAAGAAGAAGAAAGACTCAAATGTCTTCCGGAGTGCTGAGCGTAAATGGCTAATCAAGGATCGAGTAGCGGGAACTTCGGACCATTTCATACCACGTCTGCTCCTCCTAAGTCAAGTTCTTTGGAAAATATGGAGATGAATATAGAAAGAAGAATCTGGAGGGTATGTGGATATACTTACGGTATATTCTCAAAGGCCCCGGAGCAACTCAGCCAAGACCCAGACTTGGCTTGGCACGAATGGATGGAAAAGGTAGATGGAGATTTCTATGCTAGGCTGCTAGAAGAAGCCGATGCGAGAATTCAACGTCAACCTCGATTTCTCCACCTTCGAGTATGCCATCCCCGCAAAGAAATCGAGATGGATCCCTAGACCTAGACCGGGTCAAGGGAATTTTGAAGAAAGCAGAGGCCGAGTCTGACTTGTACAAGGAGATGACCTGAAGCGGCTTAGGAGGCGTGTATTCAACTCGGCCGATGATTCCGCATTTAAGACCAAGTGGGGAGTCTAATAGAAACAGGATTTTTTTCTTCCTTTTCCTTATCTTTTTCTTATGTTCTTTGTAAATCATTGTAAATCCAATATGAATATCTTGTGATTGATTTGGTTTACTTCGAAAGTTGTTTTTCTGTTTAAATTTTTTTATTGTTCTTAAAAGAATTATTCATCGAAGATTTTCAAAATTTTCTAAGTCCGGAAATTTTCAAAATTTTTCTAAGTCTGGAAATTTTCAAAATTTTTCTAAGTCTGGAAATTTTCAAAATTTTTCTAAGTCTAAAATTTTCAAAACTTTCTAAGTCTAAATTTTTTAAAGATTCTAAGACTTAAAAGTTTTACTACGTGAAAAGTCTAAAAGACTTAAATAATTTTTTTATTTGTGAAACCGATTAAAGTGAAAGTGTGTTACGATATATCCATTTGATTAACCTTGATAAACTCTAAACTAATTTCAAATTTGTGAGTGTGTCTCTTTCTTGTAGGTTTTAACTTCATCAAAAAGGGAAATTGTTAGACCAAGATTGTTTTGATGAGTTAAAAGACTGTTAGGATGAGCGAGACTATAATGTAGAACTCAAGACTAAGTTCCAAGATTTAAGCTAATCGACTAGGTCAAGATTGGTTCAAGTCATCTGGAGACGAGGAATGACAAGTCATCGGAGACAAGCTCAAGTCTAGTCATCTGCGGGAGACAAATATGAAGAGCTCGCACGAGGTCAAGATAAGGTGAGTAGAATAAGAAAGGCTAATCTTTACCAAGTCACCTGAGACAGTAGGAAGAATCAGCCGAGGTGTTAAGCGATTTCAAGATTAAGTTTGTTAAGCGGTTTCAAGTTTGTTAGAACTAACTAACAAACTAACTCGACTTTGGAGACTTATATATAGGTCTAGGTTTTTCATTTTTCATATAGAGATAACACTTATGCATATTTGATTTACACAAGTCACTACTCGTATTTCACAATCTTTTCACAAGAATATCTAGAGAGTTTCAAAAAGTTCTAAGTGTTTTTAGAGCACTTTTCCGTAATCTTCAAAATTCAATATACACTGTAATAGTTAGATTTCTAGAAGAAGAGTCTAGGAGATTGAAGATTTGTACAAGTTGTAAGTTGTAAGTGGAAGTGAGAAAGTAAGCGATGAGCAGAGTCCCTTCTTCAAATTGAAGAAGGAGAGTGGATGTAGGATTTTAAAATCCGAACCACTATAAATCACAGTGTTATTTCTTGCTTTCTTTAAATTTACATTTTATTTTACAATTGTGTTACATCAAGAGTTAAATTCGAATCTTAACTAAAATCAGTATTTCAACTTTGCTTTTGATCTTATAAGTAGTTGGGTTTTTATTCTTAATCCGTTGTGCTCAATCGATATTTTGAATTGGTTTTGGAAGATTTGAAAAATCTACAAAATCTATTCAAACCCCCTTTTAGATTTTGTTCTAGGAAGCTTACTCAAGGTTTTAATCAACTCAACTCTCCGGACCAACATGATGCTACGTAAATAAGAGGTGTATTAGATTTAGGAATGACAAAACGACCCGCCCGTCTGTCCCGTTTAAAAAATGGGGCAGTCCGCCCGCCCAGCGTGCGGGTCGGGTCGGGCATGGGTATGGGTTATGCCCCGCCCTCACCGCACACACATATATATAAATATTGTAAGACCAACATAAAAGATTTTGGGTTCAAATCATTGATTACATAAAAAGTTATAGATTTACACTTGGAAATTACTAAATTAGGGTTTTTCAGTAACAAACTAAGAGGGTGTATTGGATGGACGTTATAAGAACAAGAAAAACAAAGGTAAAGGATGTACATTACATGAGGAAACACTTCAAAAGTACTTTAAAATCTGATTTATTTAGATGTGATTTTGGTATTTATTGACACCACTAAAAATCCTTCAAAATCCATTTAACACAAAAATTCTTTAAAATTCATATATTTTTAATATCAATGAATTATTTTTAAATATACGTATTCAAAATGACTATCTATATAAATTTAAATATGTGTATGTCACCAAAATTTTTGTTTTTAATTTAATACGGTTTATCTTTTCCAATCATTTTATCAATCAAATTTATATTTAAATTTTTCATATATTATATCTCTTTTATTTAACAAAAATTAAAGTCAAATCAAAACACACAAATTATTTAAGATTTTTTTATTTCATCTCTTGATATACTTTAATTAGAAATTTGAATTATTTTTGTATTATTTGTTTATAAACATATTTTTGTTATCATAAATACTGAGATTCAAACTTCAAATTCCATACACGGACTCTAATACATGTACTTCCGTTACAAATTAAATTGCTCAAAATTAAATAATACGAATTTTAATAAAAGTGTTGTTTATTAGTCTTAAAAAATGTAAGGTAAAGGGTAAATGAGTTTTTTCAATTGTATTGGAATTAATTATTAAGTGAGAGAAATTTAATTATAGTAGTGGATAATTGAGTGACATGAGGGATAAATAAGAGATTATGTAAGGGTTTAGTTTGAAGCATATAATTTTTTTATTTTTTATTGATATAATTATTATTTTTTTCTATTTTAAGTATGTGAAAACAAAAATGTAAAGTCTTTTCACTTTATTTTAAAATATATATTATTTAAAATTCAATAAACATTACTAACCACTTTGCGAATGAAAAAAAAACTAGTTACTTATAATTGACAAACTCTTTTGAGACCAAATAGTAATTTTAAATATTTAATTAAAATATAAATTTAATTTATTATTTTTTACTATTATTTTTATTAATATATAAATTATATTATTTACCCATGAATATATTACAACTATTTAATTAATTCTATAATTTTTAATAGTTACTAATCTCATTACAAATATTAAAATTCAACAAAACTTATATAATCTAAAATTAATTTTTTTAAATTCAACTCATATAATTAAATCTTAAATAAAATTATTTAAATTCAATTCATATAATTAAATCTAAAATAAAAATAATAAAATAAATATTTTAGATCTAAATTTATTTTTATATGTGCAATACTTATGTTAAATTAAAATTTTTAAAAGAGAATTAAGTTTATATATAATGTGTTAAAATTAGATTTAAAATTAAAATTTATGAAAATTTGAAATTGTTGGCGTAAAGTAAAAAAAAATTAATTCACTCTCTTTTAGTGGAGAATGAGACTCACTATTATACTAAATGGCAAGTGCATTTCACTTGCTCTCACCTTACATTTCACTATATATATATTCTTCTATTTATATTAATTTATTCTCTAAACCTAACAAGAGAGAGAGAGATTTATTACTTTCTAATTCTTCTTCTATTTATATTAATTTATTCTCTCTTTTTTTTCGAAAAATATTAATTTATTCTCTAAACAAACAATAGAAAGAGATTTATTAATTTTGACATTTTTAAATTTTACAATTTGATGGAATCGATTCAGCGATAACGGAAGACGGTTACTAGGGCCCCGAATTGATTCGGGGACGGCGCCGTCCGCCGCTGCAATGGAGGACTCCACTCCCGACGCAGATCATCTTGTAGATGCGCCGGCTAAGCAATTCTCGTCTAATTTCATGGAAGCAATTGCATCGCACATACAATCCATACTCCCGAGTATCTTACAATCAATTCAAAGAATCCATCCCAAAGAACGAAGGAAAGTCGATTTCTGCGGCATTCGATTTGGTGGAGAAGGATATTCAACAGAGCATGAAAGGGTTTGGAGTTGCTGCTACTCCCGCAAACCCTAATTTGCATGCTTCAGACCCGAATCTTGTAGGGGAGAACGGTGAGGCTACGCCGAATTACTCTCTATCCTTCCGACGGGCACCGATGTCAGGGTTGCATCACAAGAACCGTATTCTCTTCCCGATGATACCTCGGAGATGCGGCCTCGGCGTAAGGGGAATTTATTTCATTACGGTGGATGATGCCCGGTGCGAGAGCGAGTTTCACGGCTACGAGCCACGCCATCGGTAAGATTTCTCTTTCTCAAGGTGACAAGCCCTATTCTTTGGAGGGTTACGGGATAAATTAGGCCTTGCATGGGGTTTTCGGTGAACTGGAAATTAGTTCCTCTTGGTAGAGGGTACTATAACGTCCGATTTCCCTCATTGGAGGACAGAAATAGAATTCTAGAAAAGAGATCTTGGAGTACGAAGCCGAGGATTTTTCGGGTTCAAAGATGGGTTCGTGGGTTCAATCCTTACAAAGCTACATCTAGTTTGGCGCAAGTTTGGAGTCGATTTTTGAAATTCCTTTGGAATTTTTTCAGCCAAAGATTATACATGCTTTGGCTTACGCCCTGGGGCGGTTATTAAAATTGATGATCGCACGAGACAAGGCTCGATGTGCCATTACGCTAGAGTGTTAATTGAAATTGATATGTCAAAAGGTCATGTGAGGAGGTTATAATGTTCGAATCGGAAGGGCAGGTTATGTTTGCGTCTTTGAAGTACGAGCGATTGCCTTCGTTTTGTAATCATTGCGGTATTGTGGGACACTCTCTGCAGACAATTGTCGTTCGGTTTATCGACCTATTGTTGAAGGAGTTCAGTTTCAAAACCACCGGGAAGGCTGCAGAGGCCCAACCCGACGGAAGGGGAGTGGGTAAGAAAAGGAGGGTCGGTTGACATGCAAGATCCTCCTAATCGAGAAAAGGCGGGTCCAGGATGATGGCCACGTTGCTATGGAGTCAACTCAAGCATTTTCGCCTTCTAACCGTTTTGCGACTCTGTCGAATTTAGAGGAGAGCAAAGAGTGTGATGATCTAAATGATACTAATGTCTTTGTCTTGATGGAGAATTCTTCTCCACGAGTTAAAGGCCGATTAGGACCATCTCAGATTCAAAAGGAGAATAAAAATTTGGAGTTGGACCGATTGATCTTGCTAATGCATTTGGAGCGTTGGATGGCTTGAATGAGGAGGAAGCTCAAGAGGAAGGCGAGGTACATGAGCCGATTGCGGTGGATGATGTGCGATTGACACAAATGCGGGATTATTAATTGATGCTCATGTGGATGTCGGAAAGAATTCGAAGGATGAGTTGGGGGAGCGGTACTTCTATTAGTTCGTCTTCGAATTCGGTCACTCACTTGTTCATGCCTCTAAGGCTACTACTAAAAGAGGTAAAACTCGAGCTAAGACTCGGGATTATAACTTGCGAAACAAATCTAGCCGGAGCGGAGTGAGGACCTCGCCTCCTTATGATAACAACTACGTGATTACCTCAAATGCCGATACAGATGCTCTTAAATCAATGCGAGTGTGGCTTCTAAGAGTTGGGCGAGATATGTGTGAAGATGAGTCGTTGCGGTAGTATTTGGTGTGACAACGTGATGGATTCAACAACATAAAATTTATGGATTCTACTTTGATTGTGTATAGAGTTTCTTCTCTTTCTTTATTTAGGGGCTTAATTTTTGTTTTAATGGAGTTACTGCTGCAGGTCGACGTGTGATCTTATGGCATTTTTCTTTTCCTTTTATATAAGAACTTATTAGACGGCTGCAAAAATCTTAAATATATTGAGAAATGATGTGTAGTGTCGAAAATAGGGTTATATAGGGGTTAGATAAAATGGTCCAACTCTTGTAATAGCCCATTAATAGAAGAATATAAATAGGCCCAAGTTATCAGTACAAACATTTTTATTTAGAACATCCATGAAAATGACTCACTAAAATACCTTATGCCAATAAAAATTTAAACCTCAAAATTCAAAAAAATTATCCAAAAACGTGTTCTTTTGAAAAAAATTCCAAAAATTTGAAGAAATTTGGGACAAAATGTGAGAACAATAGGTTTTCGAAAATAAAAATAAAAATCCAAACCTTAAATTTCAGAAAAATTTGCGAAATTTTGATGTATTTTAGAAAAAAATTGCCGAAAACTTGTACATTTTTTTATAATAAAGGCTATATCTATATCTGTATATTATTATTAAATATAAATTGAAACAACTTCATGAATTGGTAGGGGTTGGAGGGTGGGGGTGGGCTCCCTCACATCACATCTAATGCAAGAACAATAATAAGAGATATATCAAGAATGCGTGCTTCATATCATGCTAAATATTCACTTTTATAAGTCAATGAAAATAAAAAGATAATAATCAATCAACTACTTTGATAAAGGTCAAATACAGGAATACAGGCATGTCAAATTCAATGATGCAGATGCTATGTCTATTTTAAATCTGAGTCGATGAAATCCTAATTAGCTTTCTACATTCTACAAACTCCATTTATTTTAAATCGGCCCTACCAAATTGAAATCTACAAGCACTCCGACTATTCTATCTAGAACAGAAAGGAAAGTGGGTGTTTTCTACATAACAATTAATTAACTTGAGATAAGCTCTGATACAGGGATACAATACAAACATGTGAATCATCCACATTATACTCAACAAACCAATTCATAAGTGCATTTTAGTTCATAAGTACCTAGCTGGCTTCTTCAGCATACAAAAACATCCATCAAACTGCAAAGATTCTAATCCCTCCAACGATGGCCGCAATTTGGATTGCAGCAAACAAAGAACAAAGTCATCCCCTCTTCTCCTCTAGCAGTTGCCTGCACATTTATGGTATATATGAATCTGATCAGTAGATACCTTTAAATTTATTAAAGTGAATAGAAATTGGAAATACAATCGAACCACTATGGATCATATAAGTGGCACTTGTTCATAATTCTTCAATAGAAATGGTAATGGGAATCAACATGTGGTAATTGTGGTGGTTAATGAGTATAAAAAATGATAAGTTCACCTTCATTATACTTCATACGAGCTAATGAGACTCAAAATAAGATAATCATTATTTTATTTTGATTAACTACCTCCCCTAAGTTTCTTAATGAACACAACATACCACATATCACATAGGAGCTCCTCTTATCATAGCAAATACTGCAATAGGTTAAACGAGTAATTGGTAATTTGGTACCCTGAGTCCATTGTTTTAATGCAATGCCATATTTTTAGACAGCCTAAATTCATCATGTCTCAGATAAAAATATGCTGACATGACAACTATTTATGATTCAACACAGCCAAAGTATGTTCCTGACACGTGCATGATATTTACATTATTGTAGCTTTCATTTTATCTGAACAGTGTGATTAGAGTAGCCTATACATTGTTTCTTGGAAATTTATTGCAACCAATTGTAGTTCAGAACTCATGGGTATATTAACCAGGAAGGAAAAATACCTGAAAGAAAACAGCTTCTCCATGACCACAATTGGAACAACGCACAGACTTCGTTCTCGGAAGAGTAGGATCAGCTGCTACATCTTGCAACACCTGGGTACGCTCCGCAACAGAATGATGGATCTCATTTCTATAGACACAATTGTTATCAGCAGCCTCCTGCAAATTGACACAGATTAAATCTAATCATAAGAAAAATAAGCAGGCTCGAACAAATTAAATCGAAAAAAAGAACTGATAGTGGAATATAAAACGAGCTCCAGCTATATAAAAAAGACCACCCAATACTTTAAAGAAGAAACAGTTGAGAATGGAGGAAGAAAAGCAGGTAAAACAACCACGATGATAGCAATCAAACATTCTTTGTCTACTTCTGTGGATTATACCATTTTGATTCGGCCACTTGGAACACAATTTCCAGAATGCAAATTTTGAAATACTAACAATTAGTCGACATCAAATACCCAAGCATAAGATAACTAACATATTTATTCTAACTACGCAATCAGATAATGACAAACTTTGCAGGGAGATGCAAACCACTTCCAATGGGAGAATGGATTGCCTCCATGTGGTTATCCGAAAATATAACGATTAACGAGCTAAGAGGATTTAAAGATAAATGAAAGGCCCTCAACTTATCTATCAAAATATCAAGAGCAACCGGCATATTGTTTTCCGATAGTCCCACAAAAATGCAGATAAGAATATTCTCATTCCAAAATCAATCTCATTTTAACAATCTATGAATCAATTCTCATAAATATAATCTTCAATTGATTAGCACACCACAACTAACTAATTTGCATTCCAACTTTGGAGAGTATATATTTCATTGGGAGCTACAAAACTCATGCATAAGTGCAATTCTCAATCCGACTGTATTTTAACCCTCATAAACCATGAAAAAATTATTTCTACAACCTATCAATTGGAAGGAGGAAAAAATGCTCATCATCCCCGCTACAGGAAGGATAAACCCAGACCTGATGGTCGCAATTCCGACAAGCATAAAGCAAAATCTTCTGTTCTTTATCTTCCTTCGGGTACAGAATGTTATTGCTGCATATAAACGCTACCCCAAATCAGAATTCCATATAGACAAGCTTAACTACAAAAATGAGAAGCAAAACCTACAAACATGAGCTCTTCCTAAAACCATAAGAGCGAAAGAGAAACAAAAATAACAAAAAAAAAAAATGAGCTGAATCGAACCATTCACGGCAAAATTTCATGGTACTCATGATGGAAAATTATGAGATTCCTGATTCCTTCAACTTGGAGTATTTTCTTCTTCTGCTCCGATTTGAATTCTACTAAGCACTGAGCTGCTTTTAGCGCTGAAAATCAAACCGAGTAGCTCGGCACTCGACTCGGGCTCGGCTCGTCGACAATTCGTTCGAGCTCGTTCACCTTCTTCTTGAACCGAGCTTGAACATGATTTCATGTTCGTGACAAATACCGAGCCGAGTTCGAGCAATTCTTTGTTCGTCTCGAAAAGCTCGTGAACACAAGTTTGTACATTTCCCTATATTTACTTCATATATATGTTTTAATGGTAAGATTGTGCGTCTTGAATTGCGGTTGGGATCTCACATTCTGTGATGGTGTTATATCTTACATTACATTCTTTCGAATGTACGGATAAGAGAGATGAGTCATCAATTGAAAATTAAACGCCAGTTAATTACAATTGAAAAAGAAAGTCTATATAATTTAGGAAAATAAGGAAAGTTGCAGAAATCAAAGATTCACCGCCGATGACAAAAAAATTGCAAAAATCCGATAACAAAAAAATTGTAGAAATCATCATGGAAAGAAAAGATTTTCTCAATTCCTTCTATCAACGCCAGATGAAAGATTATGTCTGCAGAATTCTAATTACCATTCAACTTTCTTCTGCAATATACAAAACACAGGAGAATTGTGAAGATTTTTAAGTTGCGTCAACATAGATCGAAGGCATCAACAAAATTTCGGTGAGCACTAATTCCGGTCCATTCGTTTTCAAATTAAAGAGCATTCCCCTAAATTATTGTATTCAAATATATAATGTAACTTGAGATTTTGTATATTTCAAACTTGAAGCTAAGGCGTTCGATAAAATTCCTGAATGACAACATCTATCAACTTTTCACCGTATTGTTAATGGTTTATGATCGGTTTCGCCGTATTTGCGTTGAACTCTCATAATTGATTGACCACAAATACTTTGTGCTATTGTACATGCAATTATGTTTGATTTGAGTATTGACTATATTCTTTTTGTTTTTAAACATGACCAGTCACTGATATTTTAATTTATTTGTCATATGTTTCCTACTTGTTTATTATATGTGCTTCTAATACTTTAAGCCCAAAATAAAGCTACTGTCACTCTTGTATTTTTATGAATTTGTGAATTGTCTATTTTAAGATTTAACTTTCTTAGTCACATGATATATGTAAGTTTTGGATTTCATTTGCTCAACAGGATATGGAGAAAAATAATTATATTGATGCTACTCGAGATGTGAATTAAATTTTGATAAGGCCGATACACATGACGAACTTACAAATGAAAGTGGTGAGGAGCTGAAAAATGAAAGGCAACTAAACATTTTGGAAGAGAAAGTACCAAAAATTGGTATGAAATTTGAGAATGAAGATGATGCTTATAATTTCTATAACGAATATGCTAAAGCACTTGAATTTGGCATTAGAAAGCATAGTGTTCATAAAGATAGAAATGGAAGAATACTCGATAGGATATTTTGTTGTGAATGTCAAGGAGCAGGCTAAAAGATAAAAGAGATGCATTGATCAAATCTCATCGTCCAGAAACAAGAACATGATGTGAAGCAAGGATGAAGATAAATGGTAGATGTGGTAGTTATAGAGTTGCCAGTTTTATCCCAGAACATAGAGGCCATGAACTAGTGAGCCCAAATATGATTCATATGAAAAGATCCCACAGAAGAATATCTTCTATTCAAGCTTCACAAGCAGACGATTTAGATAGCTCTGGAATAGCACCAAAAGAGGGTTTTGCTTTATTATCAAAACAAGTTGGTGGTCACAAAAATGTTGGCTTTGTTTTTCAAGATTACAAAAATTACTTGAAATCACAGAGGATCATGGAAATGAAAACAGGTGATCTTGGAGGGGTTTTGAAGTACTTACAACAGAGACGACTTGATAATCCTAATTTCTTCTATGCAATCCAAGTTGATCAAGATGATTTGATTGCTAACATTCTTTAGGTGGATGCTTTGATGAAGATTGATTATACTTATTTTGGCGATGTAGTTTGTTTTGATACTACATACAAAAAAAAATAAAGAAGATAAACCATTTGCCCTCTTTGTTGGTGTGAATCATCATAGGCAAACAATTATTTTGGTGCAACATTGTTGTACGATGAAACTACATCAACATTCACTTGGTTATTTGATACATTTGCTAGAGCCATGTCTGGAAAACAACCAAAAACCATTCTTACGGATCAAGATGCTGCAATGGCGAAAGCTTTAGCAACTCAGTGGCCTGAAACATGTCATCGCCTATGTATTTGGCATATATATCAAAATGTTGCCACACATTTGAGTAATGTATTTGTAAGATTCAAAACTTTCTCGAAGGACTTCAGTTCTTGTAACTATGATTATGAGGACGAGGAAGAGTTTCTAAATGCATGGCGTCATATGTTGGAAAAATACGAGCTTCTAGATAATTAGTGGTTGGAGAGGTTGTTCAGAATAAAAGAAAAGTGGGCATTGGTTTATTGGTTTATGGGAGAAACTCATTTTGTGCAAATATGACAACTACTCAACGTAGCGAAAGATTATAGAACAAGCTACACTATACCAGTGAGTGCCTTTCCAGTTCAAATTTTAAAGCATGCAACTAATATCTATACACATGAAGTTTTAACATTATTTGAAGATAAGTTGCGCAAGGCATATGATGCTAAAGTAGACTTGTATGGTCAAACTGGAGACTCTTTTGAGTACAAAGTTACGCTTTTCGGAAGCATTTTCAACACACGGTAATATTTATCTTGTCTGAGAAAAAAGTTTCATGCAGTTGCAAAAATTTGAGTTTGCAGGAATTTTGTGTTCACATGTGCTTAAGGTGTTCTCTCTGAACAACATTACGGAGATTCCTGAGTTGTATATCAAAAGAGATGGACCAAGAAAGCCAAAAAAATATTGTGGAAGATCAGTCAAATGTAGTTCGTGAAGAACCTTTTGAATCTATAAATGAAGCCGAGGAAAAAAGTTGATTGGAGTACACTACAGAGAATTGTGTAGTTTGTATAATCATTTAACAACAAGAGGTGCTCTAACTACAAAGGCATTTGAAATTGCAAAAATATTTTCTCAAAGGGATTGAAGAAGTTGATGCATGTTTGGAGAATGTTTCGTTGGTGAGATCAACTCAGGAAACCAAATCTATTGTACAAAATAATATATTATCTAGAGTGGTAGACAATAGAACATATGAAGAGATATTAGTTGAAGATGAAGAAGTATCTGATACAATCGTGTTTAAGGGATGGAAAAAGAAAGAAAAGAAACCTATAAGATCTGGAAAAAGAGAAAGAAGAGGTTTAGAGAAGTGTGGACGAAGGAAGAAGACTAGAGATGCAATTATTCCCATTGTAGATAATGAGCAGGTATAATTTTTGTATATTTATTTATTTCTTAATATTTGTATAACTATAAGTTATTTTTGTTGTCTGATTATATAAAAAAAAATATGTGTAACAGAATACGTGTGATTACCGGAGCAATATTTCAAGCATTGATATCTCCTCTAAGTGCAACTCTTTTCCTTCTTCACCGCAACTCTCACAGGTTTTTAATATACAGACATTATTGATAATTGGAACTCTCACAGGTTTTTAATATATAGACATTAT
Source organism: Paraleonurus japonicus (assembly GCA_030762865.1). Lineage (NCBI taxonomy): Eukaryota > Viridiplantae > Streptophyta > Magnoliopsida > Lamiales > Lamiaceae > Paraleonurus > Paraleonurus japonicus. The sequence goes on from CM061052.1 coordinate 34,613,918, forward strand.
TGATAATTGGTATAGTTTACCTCATGAGGTTTAGAAAGTCTTAATCATTCGTAATTTATCATATTAAATATATTATATTAAACCAATGGTATCAAATTAGTAGCAATAGTTAAAGTATAAGTCTAAAATTTATTGTGTTCATTATATAACATTACACATAAATCTTTTTGGAGTTATAATAATTATTATGTTGTGGATTTTTTTATTACAGGTTTTTAGTCCTATTGTTCATCCACAATTCAATATTGCTCATTACTCAAATCAAGGCGGGCATGAAATTAGTTTAACAGAACTACTACATGTATAATATTATGCCTATACAAATAAATTATATTTTTAAATATATATAAATATGTTAATCACATTACATTATCATAGCAGCAACAACTTGTAAACACACAAGCACATGGTGGAAGCAATTTCAATAATTCAACACCTCAAGGCTAAACACGGAGGAAGCCAACGATGAAAGTGAAGAAATATCAGAGGATCAATAGAATTTGATTTTTTTTTAGTATTCTCATAGAAATTTACTAGACATTGACGAGGGTGATTTATGTAGTTTGTCAATAATATACATCGGTACGTCGTTCATGAATGAATATATAATTACTGAAATCTTGATTTTTTTATAATGAAAAGAAATTTTAAAATGCCCATCATGCGCCTGAAATTTTAATGTTTTTATTTTGATTTTATCCAATGAAAATAATTATTTATAAGAGATTTGCATGCTTGGGAAGAAGCTCTTGTTTGACTGAGCATCTGATGCTTTCGATCTACATTGATGCAACTATTTTTTTCACAATTTCTATCTTTATCATGAACACTATGTTACTTTTCTTCCCATTTCACTCTCGGCAAGTCGAATAAAAATAAAATACAAACAAGAACTATAAATGAAGCCATTTTCGTGAAAGTAGAAATGTTTAATTGGTTGTTGAGTGAAAGAATTGAGATTTTATTGCCGAGGCCTCTATGTTCTGGGATAAAACTAACAACTCTATAACTACCACATCTACCATTTATCTTCATCCTTGCGTCACATCCGGTTCTTGTTTACTGGACGATGAGATTTGATCAATGCATCTCTTTTGTCTTTTGGCCTGCTCCCTTGACATTTACAACAAAATATCCTATCAAGTATTCTTCCATTTCTATCTTTATGAACACTATGCTTTCTAATGCCAAATTCAAGTGCTTTAGCATATTCATTATAGAAATTATAAGCATCATCTTCACTCTCAAATTCCATACCAATTTTGGTACTTTCTCTTCCAAAATGCTTAGTTGCCTTTCATTTTTCAGCTCCTCACCACTTTCATTTGTAAGTTCGTCATGTGTATCGGCCTCATCAAAATTTAATTCACATCTCGAGTAGCATCAACATAATTATTTTTCCCGTCAAACAAAACAAAAAAAAACATAATTATTTTTCTCCATATCATGTGACTAAGAAAGTTAAATCTTAAAATAGACAATTCACAAATTCATAAAAATACAAGAGTAACTTGATAGCGTTATTTTGGGCTTAGAGTATTAGGAGCATATATAATAAACAAGTAGGAAACATATGATAAATAAATTAAAATATCGGTATTTGGTCATGTTTGAAAACAAAAAGAATATAGTCAATACTCAAATCAAACATAATTGCATGTACAATAGCACAAAGTATTTGTGGTCAATCAATTATGAGAGTTCAACGCAAATACGGCGAAACCGATCATAAACCATTAACAATACGGTGAAAAGTTGATAGATGTTATCATTCGGGAATTTTATCGAACACCTTAGCTTCAAGTTTCAAATATACAAAATCCCAAGTTACATTATATATTTGAATACAATAATTTAGGGGAATGCTCTTTAATTTGAAAGCGAATGGACCGGAATTAGTGCTCACCGAAATTTTGTTGATGCCTTCGATCTATGTTTACTCAACGTAAAAAAATCTTCACAATTTTCTGTGTTTTGTATATTGCGAATAAAGTTGAATGGTAATTAGAATTTTGCGAGACATAATCTTTCATGCGGCGTTGATAGAAGGAATTGAAAAAATCTTTTCTTTCCATGATGATTTACTGCAATTTTTTGTTATCGATTTACGCAATTTTTTTGTCATCGGCGGTGAATCTTTGATTTTACGCAACTTTTCTTATTTTCCTAGATTATATGGACTTTCTTTTTTTAATTGTAATTAACGGCGTTTAATTTTCAAACAAAAACAAAATTCATGTCCACTCGATTCTTAACTAAGTAAGTTTAATAAACCGGGTGATACGGCATTTTGTGGCATGACCTACTTCACACATGCCCACCCATTTGATTAATGGGCGTAGGACAAAGCGGTTATCGGGCCCTCGGCCCAAGCTCCCTTGATTAGGGATAATTCGGAAGAGAAGTAGGGCCCACGGCCCAAATCCTTCTTATTACGGACTAAGCTAGAGCGAGGTTGGGTCTCGGCCCAATCCGAGATTAACCCACGAATGTGGATAATATTGAGTGAGCTCGAGCCCACTTAGATTGGATAACCGAAATAAGAGGTCGGCCCACCTCCTTATGAAGATAACAAATTACTTGGTCAAATGAAGAAGATCTTAACCGAATGAGAGATACTTGTGCCTCGAAGGGGAAGATTCAGAATCTCCCTCGGGCGCAGGAGGTGGGTAACCGCTTTACACAAGAAATAAAAATATGTTCTCCCACAATGAGAACATGGCGGAACATGGAGAAAAGCGACGTACATGGTATGTAAATTATCATCTATATATTATGACTCGACACGGTGTAAGAGGTAACTGATTCGATACTTACGATTACCCACCTCACCTGAATATTCTTGGGTTTTCTTGGTTTCGACTTGAGCGTCGGAGTGCCTACGCGGAGAACCCTCCGGCGTGTTTTTGCGAGTTGTTTACGTGGACGGAGGTCAGCTTATCACGGCTTACTTGGGCTTTTGCACGTAAGGATCCAGTGGAGAATTCGGCCCAATACGAAGGTATATTTTACGTATCATCCGGCGCCGTCTGTGGAAAAAGAGAGTTAAGGCGTGAGTTTTATTTTCTTTTCACCGATTGAAAGAATCATGGGAGGTGATCAAACACCTATGCTACCCATTACTTTGGTTCTGGCCGAGGGAGGTCTGCATCCCGGTCCCGATTACGAGAGAGATCACTACGGCTCAGGGATGTCGTCCACTGTACCGGCGGAAGAGCGGCAGCTGTAACTCCAACGGGAAGGGGAGGAGAGACTACTCATCACCATGCACGAACCCGGTCCCGGCTCAAGCAAGGATGGCTGGCGCATCACCATCTGTTGGCGGGAATCCCGATGGAACTCCATCAAACGAAGGAGGTGGGACACCTATACCGGCCCCACCTCAAGTTTCACGACCGAATGCAACCATTGCAATGACTCGAGAGCAATTTGATGAGATTGTTGCTAAAGTTGTAGAAAGAGTTATGGATGGGATCAACATAACCCCACCTCCGAGGTTGGGAGGAGAAGGGCTGGAGCGGCCCGTGTCCAATCTCACTAGGAGGGAGTAGACATGAAGAACAACAGGATGAAAGAAGACAAGCGGACGAGTCCCAAACTGCGGGAAGGAAATCGAGAGAGCGGGAGGAGCACGTGAAAGAGGACCAGCGATTACACTGGAACCATGGTTCTTTGATGAAGAAGGAGCTGGAGGGAGGAAGAGAACAACCCCCCGAGCGTGAGTGTAAGATGGAAGATGTGGAAGAAGGAACAAGTGATACACACCCTCGAGGTATGAATGATCAGATTTTGTCCTTGAAAAAGCAAATGGACACCATGAAACAACAAATGAATAATCGGGTTAGTACAACTCGACACATTCTTTGGGTGTCAGGTTTTCGATAATATTTTACAAGATGAACTACCTACTAATTTTAAGCCATTGAATTATGAGTATGATGGTACAAGCTGACCCCTATGATCATCTTGTGAGATTTGAGAATTCTGTCCTACATCGATATGGGAAGGGTGTGAAGTGCAGGATTTTTCTAACCACCTTGTCAAAGGCGGCTCAAGAATGGTTTAGCCAGTGGAGCCTAATTCCATCGAGATCCTTCGAGGAGTTCAGCAAGTTGTTCCTACACCGGTTCGCTAGTGCTAGGAGACAACCCGGGCAACCCTCACACTCTTCAACATGAGACAAGGAGAAAATGAAATCTTGAGAGCCTTCATGAAAAGATTCAACCAGCAGCCTTAGAAGATTCGACCGCCACCCTGCAGGTCAAAATCAACACCTTTACCGGTAATCTCCGAGATGGGGATCTATTTTCCTCCCGGCTAAGAAGCCGGTCAAAGCGTTCGACGAGCTGCTCCATAGGGCTGAAAAATATGTCACCACGGAGGAGGTTCAAAAGCAAAGTGAGGAGAGGTCAAAACCTCGGGATCCGAGAAAAAGAAGGAGGTGACCGGGAAAGGAGGAGCCAGCTGCGAGTCCCGACTCGCTCAAGCCAGGCAGTCTACCTCCGGAACGAAGTTTGAAAAATATACCCCCTTAAAGGCTGGAACCAGCGGAGGTATTGGATGTAGCGGTGATCATCCAGAGATGAAATTTCCGTGGTCTCGAAACAAAGGCCCATTCAAACCAAAATTAGATAAGTTACGTAAATTCCATAATGAATATGGCCATGACACTAACTCCTATTTTCATTTGCGTGATGAAATTGAGCGATTGATCCAAGCGGGTCATACGAAAGAATTTGTTTATCGAGATCGGACTACCCCTAAGGGGCGAAGTGAAAGGATGCGACACCAAAACAGAGGAGATAAAGAGAAAGCACTGAAGAAAATCGTGAGGAATGACCCTCGAGAAGAGAGGGCTTATCCAGGATGATTGTAGGAGGCCCGGCCGAAGGGGACTTATTCCAAGCCCGCAAGGCGAGAGAGGGCTTTGAGAAGGGAAGTAGAAATAGTCCGCAGAAAGCTGAACCGAGGAAGGTGGGCCATGTCGGAACCACCCCGCATTCATTTTGGACCGAGAAGATGGTGGACAAGTAGGAGATACTCACCGTGATGCCTGGTTATCACCACGAGGCATTTAGCCGGGTATCTTGTAGCAAGGATATTTTTAGATCTTTGGGAGCTCAGCAGACATAATTTTCCTTGATTGTTTCAGGAAGAGGAATACGAATGTACAATTGCAACGATGGACCACGGCTTTATACGGATTTATAGGGGAGCTATTCACCCCTTGGGACGAGTAACTCTCCAAGTGGGGCTTGGCGAAGCTCGGCGAGGAGGGTAATGATGACTAATTTCTTGGTCGTAGATATACCTTCATCTTACAATATGATTTTTGGCGAGACCTATACTAAACTTATTTCAGGTAGTCATCTCTACCTTTCACATGAAATTGATGTTCCCAAGACAGGATGATGTGGGAGAGATGGTGGGAGACCACCTTGATCGAGGAAGTGCTATGTTGAAGCAGTCAAGATAGATGATAAAGAGCTCCACCGTAACTGGGTAGAGCTAAGGAGGAGACCATGAAGCCAAGAGGTGTAAAGTGGCAACAGATGCCGACATCACTAAGATCGAGGCAGACGGGGAATTGATGATGGTAGAGGCTGTTTTCGGAGAGAAGCAGGTTTTACCACAGTCGGAGCTCAACTAGAACCCAGTGGCGGAGCGATTGATAGCAGCCTTAAGAAGAAATGCGGATATATTTGATTTTCTTCTAATGATATGACAGTATCCCACCCGATGTGGCGATGCACCACCTCAACATAGATCCGAAGGCCAAACCAGTTAAACGAAGCTTCGCATGTTTGGACCTAAAAAGATGCAATCACTAAAGCAAAGGTGTAGAAGGCACTGGAGGCGAGGACACGTAAAGAGGATACAATTCCCTCTCTGGTTGTCCAATGCGGTCCTTGTAGCTTAACACGGAGGGAAGTGGCGGATGTGTATAGATTTTTAGACTTGAATAACGCTTGTCCAAAGGACCACTACCCTCTTCCCGGGATTGACCGGATGGTGGATTCTACCTCGGGTTTTGAATTACTAAGCATGATGGATGCCTACCAAGGGTACCATCGGATACAACTCTTTCTGATGATATCCCGAAGGTTAGTTTTATCATTTCTTGTGGCACATTCTGTTATATTAGAATGCCATTTGGTGAAGAATGCAGAGCTACTTATCAACGGATGATTGATAAGATGTTCAAAGATCGAGATGGGAAAAAATATGGAAGTTTATGTAGATGACATGCTTGTTAAAAGCATAAAAGGCTGCCGAGCACGTAGTGATCTAGAAGAAGCCTTCATGGTGATAAGACGAGAATGGAATGAAGCTCAATCCGGCTAAGTATTCGTTCGGAGTTCGAGTGGGAAGTTTTGGGGTACATGGTGACCCGGTGAGGCATCGAGGTGAATCCCGCTAAGGTGAAGGCAGTCTTTGGATATGTAGCCTCCCACCAATATCAAAGAATTACGAGAGATTAAATGGGAAGATCGTTGCATTGAGCCGATTCATTGCAAGATCTGTAGAAAAGATACACCCTTTCTTCAAGATACTAAGGAAAGGGACGGAGTTCGAATGGGACGATCGATGCCGGCAGGCTTTTGAAGCAATCAAGCAACACCTTGCTCAACTACCCACCTTGACCAAGCCGATTACAGGGGAAACTCTTTACTTGTACCTCTCTGTAGGTAGGGTTTCACTCGGCTCGTACTCACCGAGGGAGAAAGGTATCACTCGAAAACCGATTTATTATGTAAGCAAGCTCATTCAAGGAGCCGAGGAGAGATACTCGAGATTGAGAAAGCGGATCGACTATCATGGTCACGGCCGAGGTTACGACCCTATTTCCTTTCACATAGGGTTATAGTTCGAACTAATTATCTTTTATGTGATTAATTGGTAGAGTTGATCTTTCGACAGGGATGGTCAAGTGGGCCATCGAACCGGGAGAGTATGATGTGGAATTCGAACCGAGGAAGTCTATCAAGGCTCAAACCTTGTCGATTTCATCCAAGAAGGAACTTGAGTTATACAAGAAAAAGAGGAATGGAGAATCTTTGTAGATGGAGTCTCGTGACCATACAAGGATGTGGAGTCTGGGATCGTGATAATAGACCCAGCGGGACTAGAGATCCGGTTATTTGTGAGGTTTGAATTTCTTACCTCGAACAATGGAGCAAAATATGAAGCCACGATCGGGGCGAGAGATGGCGGCGAGTTGGGGAGCACAGAGAGTAATCATACACTCGGATTCCCGGCTCATTGTGCGGAAATCATAGAAGAATACGAGGCAAAAGATGAAAGAATGATTGCCTACTTGCAGCAAGTAGACGGATTACGAGAAAAATTTGACTCCTTTGAAGTGATCTGATACCCCGCTAGGAGAATGGTAAGGCGAGATAGCCTTTCAAAATTGGTCGATTCCGCCTCGGCTGGAGGGAGGTGGGAAAGTCACAATCCCGACTGAGAAAGGGAGTTAATAACCCCCTTAGTTGGAGTTATGGGAGCGGCGGATGACTTGAGGACTGCTATTTTTAATGCATTGCGAGGATCCCGGCTCATGCCTAGATAGGAGAAAGATCTTGAGATGGAGATCCCGATTCGTGATGATCGGGGATCGGATGTATAAGAGGGCTTTCACCCAACCATATTTGAGATGTTTATCCCCGTGAAGGGAGGTATATAATCAAAGATATTCATGAAGGATGTTGTCTTGACCATGCGGGTTTTAGGGCGGTCGTCAGAAAGCTTTAAGGGTAGGCTATTTACGGCCTACCATGAGCGAGGATGCCAAGGAATTCATAAAGCGGTGCGAGAAGTGCCACAAACATGGACCCTTGATCCACCTACCTGCGGAGGAGATGGGAGCGATGTATTCCCCTGTCCTTTTTCCAAGTGGGGAATGGATCTTGTGGGGCCATTTCCGATAGGTGCGGGACAAAGAAAGTTCCTTACGGTGGCTGTAGATTATTTTAGCAAGTGGGTAGAGGCGATACCTCTAGCTCGGATTGATGAAATTAACATTATCAAGTTCTTGTGGAAAAATATTTGTTGCGGGTTTGGCATCCCTAGAATGCGGTATCCGATAATGGAACCCAGTTCACCGAAGCCTTAGTCGAGGCTTGGTGTGACAATCGAAAATTGTCCAGAAATTTGCATCTGTAGCCAATCCGTAAGCAAATGGGTAGGTGGAAGTAACAAAGCGGGACCATTATTAATGGTATCTGTGTTAGACTTGATCAGTGGGGAGGATGGGTTGATGAGTTGGAGTCAATGTTGTGGGCCAATCGAACTACCCCAGGGAGGCTATCAAGCATCTTTTTCCGGTTGGTATACGGGTCCGAGGTTGTTATTCCCGTGAGATAGGGATGCGGTTGCACCGCATTACTCACTTCCGGGGAAGGCGGAATGAGAAGCTGCTCGAGAGAAAATCTAGACATGCTAGAGGAGGAACGTGAGATCGCTCACTTGAAAGCAATCAAGTACAAAGGGAGGATCAAGGCCCTACGACAAGAAAGTGGTAGGCGGGAAATTCGAAGAGGGAGACCTTGTGCTCCGTCAAGCCGATACATTAAAAAACTTGGGTAAACTAGACCCGAAATGGGAGGGCCCCTACAAGGTGGCCCAGGTCTTGAGAGGAGGATCTTATATCTTTGGAAGATATGGAAGGGAACACGATTCCTCGACCATGGATTGTTTGCCACTTGAAGAGATTCTATGTCTAGACTACCCTACTTGTCTAGAGATAGGTTAGTTTCTTGATTCGATTGTTTTTCTTTATTGTGATGTAGTCCCACTGGTACTCTTTTTTCCCTGTCTATAGGTTTTTCCCACCGGGTTTTACTATAGGGGGTTTTTAAAGAGGCGGCTAGGTTACTTGTAACCTACTTGTAACCTTTGTTGATTGATTATGTTCAATGGGGCATTGTTGATTTGATTATGATGTTATTTTGATTATGAGAAGATGAAACTTATTTCGAGTTGATTTGAATTATGGAAATTTGATTAATTTGACATGATTATGAGAAGAAATGCAATGTCTTTCCAAAAGTTGATGACTCGGCTTCATCTTCTTCATCTTCAATTTGAATATCATATTTCAATGCTTTAAGATGTGAAAATAAGGTATGATGAGAGATTGAGGACAAATTCGAGTTGCTTTGAGAATATTGACCTTTTCTCTCCATCTTTTACTTAGAGGTCGAGAATCTTGTTATTGATCTCCTTCTCTGTGTAAGTCTTTCCTAAATCTGCCGGCTTTGTTGAGAAGATTTGTCAATCGACATCCGGTTAGGTCAGCAGTTTCACCTTCCTTCATCTTGAAAGTATAAAATGCATGTATCGATGTAACTTATTCTCCTTTACTTGATCAGATCTCTCACACACATTAGCAAGTGTTTCCCACATTTCCTTTGTTGTTTTGCATCTTTTAACTTTTTCGATCCAATCTTTCTTGAGCGTTTCGATTATCTCAATTCTTATCACTTGATCTAAGTTGTGAATCTTTCTTTCGTCATTTACCAGATTAGCACCTTTCTTTTCTCGCCTAACCCTTGTTTACGAGGTTCCAGTTCCATCACTTATACCTCCATGATAGAATTTTATAGGACCTTCTTCTAGAACTTCCTCCATACGATCATGAATTGCTTCAATGATTTTCCATTCTAAATTTCGATGTCGTACTCTTGATGGAGAATTCTGGTAGGCTCTGGTTTTCTTACTCTTGTTAGTTGACATAGTGAATCAAGAAACTCAACAAAGACTTATTAGCAATGTTAATGAATCGAAAACGAGAGAAAATGATCTAAACAAAATTTCGAAACTTCAAGACCACAAATATATCGAAAGCTTGACTTAACAACGCTCTAATACCACTTGTTGGTCCCTTGATTGAGTTGATTTTAAGAGATTGAATGTCCCTCTAGCAATAATCTAGAAGGGGAGATGAATAGATTATCTAAACTTTTTCAAATTTAGGTTATCCACCAACTTCCAAATCAAAGTTTTTCAGCGGAAACAAATATTATACTCAATCAATAAGGATCTAAAGCGTTAAATCTTATTTGATCGTAATGTAAGTAATAAAAATAATTAAAAGGGTTAATTACAATTTGCAACATGTACTATATCACATTTTACAATTTGCAACATGTACTAAATTTTGTAACAAATTGCAACTCGTACTATGTAAAATTGACAGACTAGTACCTCAAATACAAATTTTATTCTTTTTCGGCCAAACTAGGGATCGATTCTTTGTTAAAAAATAAACATTTGGTAAATAAATAATTAATAAACCTAAAAGGACAAATATAATCTTGTTCTAACATAATTTGGTTGGAAAAAAGAATAAAATTTGAATTGAGGTACCACTTTGTCAATTTTACATAGTACGAGGTTGCAATTTGTTACAAAATATAGTATAGGTTGCAAATTGTAAAATGTGATATAGTAGAGGTTGCAAATTGTAATTAACCCTAATTAAAAACTGAAAGAATGAACACCAAATTTATAGTAGTTCGGATCAAGCGATCCTACGTCCACTCTCCTCCTTCAACTTGAAGAAGGGCCTTGACTTACTTACTTCCTTTCTTCCTTACTTACTTACGGTGCGAATCTTGACCTTACAATGTTTCCTTTCTAATCCTCGGAATTTAATGGCTTGAAGATATATGTGAAAAGTATTCTACAAATACTATGAACTATGAACGTGAAGAACGTTCGTGAATATGATTACAATTCTTGTAAGTGCTAATTGTGCTTAGAGAAAAATGCTTGTGAATTATTGAGATTGCAAAAGTTATTCTAATCTATTTTCTAGATCTATTTATAGAGAACTTGTAACTTCCTCGCTATTCTTCTCTTGTTAGTTATAACCAACTAAGCTGAATCTTGTAACCTCTTCTTGGTTAGTTGTAATCGCTTCTTGAAACTACTTGATTATTCTAGCACTTTATCATCTTTACTTATCTTCGGACATGGTCCACTTAAATCCTCGTGTCTTGGTCTCTAGTCTTGGTAGTGTCGTCATTGTCTTTCATCTCATCGACTTATTATGCTTGTCTTCGTCGGCTTTTCTGTCTTCATCCGACTCCTTGTCTCCATCTATCTTACTATCTCTATCCTTATCTAACTCTTGTACTTAGTTTATTACAAGTCTTTACTACATCACCGGCTATACAAGATTTTCAAATTTGGTCATCCTATTTTACTTTTAACTCATCAAAACTAAATACAATTTTATTCCTAACAAAATGCATACTTTGAATACAAACTACTCAACAAATCATTTTAGAGTACCAAAAACACAAAAATGCAAGAAAACCTAGGTATAAATCAAACAATGAAATAACTCAAATAAAAATATACAACAACATATTCTTCATCACTTGAAGTCCCCATTCATAGCCAAATACGTTCGTCACTTTCTTGGTCGTGTTTTCCGGATTCACAAGAAGATACGTTGGGGTTTTCGAACAAAAAAGCGGGAATGGAGGCGTACGTAAGGAGGAGCGCTACAACGTTTAGTATAGTTGTGTGTGTACTTGGAAAATTACCGTTGTACACATTAAAGGTAGGTTAGTCTTTTTATTGTGGTTTGGTTAGTATTTTTCAGGTGTGTGTACTTTGAACTTTAGTGTGTGGAAATAACCTGGGCCAAAAATTAGTTGTTAAGATACTCCTTAAAGTCCGATCAATTTGTTGAGATATGAATAAAATTTGTTGGTCATCTTAATTCAAAATTCGACCCTACACTGGGCCTCCGGTAGGAATGTCAATGGGGCGGGGCCGGGGACCAATCCTTATCCCCCACGAAATCGGGGATTCCGTCTTCGTCACCCCATCCCCATGAGGATTCCCCGTCCCGTCAAGTTTTAGTTTTTTTATTTTTTATTATAATTTTTTTAATTAAATTGTGAAAATAATTTTAAAATATACAATAAAAATTAAATTCATTAATAAAAATAATATTGTGTAAGAATTATAATTATAATTATAATATTTATGCATATACATATTAAATTAAATAATAAAATATAATTAATATATAAAATTCCCGCGGGAGCAGGGCGGGGATCCCCACGGGCGGAAGTATGATCCCCGTCCCCACCAACGGGGATAAATTTTCCGTCCCCACGGGGATGAAATCGATATTCCCGTCCCATTCGGGGATTCACTGCCCTCTTTGTCAAGCCTAGCCTCCGGTGTGGGCTATATCACCTAAAATATGGCTCAAAGACACATAAATCATCCAAAAATCAAATATTTAAGTGAAGATTCAACCATTGATCAACATAAATACGAAAATATGCAAACATTAACATAATCAAGTATGAATAATCACACTTTTCATCACTAAAAGTATACATAATTTTCTACTTATCAACACTAAGGGCTCACTTGGTAGCAAGTCTTATTTTTGTATGGATCATATTATTTTGTAGGGGAAGGGGTATTATCTTGATTGGTAGCATGTAATACATCAATTAATACATCACTTGGTAGCACATATAAAATCCGTATAATTTTATGTTGTGCTTGGTAGCACATATAAAAATTGTATGGAGTCTAATGTAGTTACTTGGTAGCATGTATAACATCTATATAAATAAGCAAAATACCAATTTTACCCTTCAATTAAAATAATACTATAAAAATTGTTTTACAAATCATTTATCACTTATCCATTACGCGACATTGTATGCAGTAAAATTGCAATGTTAAATTTTCGGTTGGTTTCACGTGGTATTTGTGTGGCTTTGTGTGGGTTTTATGTGGTTTATATGTGCTATTGATGTGGGATTTGTAGTGTTGTGTTCTCAAATTGCACTAAAACCGCAATCGCAACAATGTGTCTCATTCTTCAAAGCAAATACGAGAAAATAATTATTGATAGTTGTTTAGGGAACTTTTTTGTTCAATTTTCCTACGACATTGTAAATTAAAATTCTATCTATTTTTTTAATTAAAATTAATTTTAACTAAAATATTGAATACACATAATATGGAATATTGTATAACATATTGCAATATTTGAATTATTATTAAATTTTTATTTGTGTAGAGAATTGTGAAATCTCTATTAAATTAAAATAGTCTCCACCATTCATTCATGATTTGAACTTGTATAAATAGAAGTAAATATTTCATTAGTAAATCATCTAAAAAGTAATCAAATATGCAATAAAACTATTATTATTCAAAAATTTTAAAATAATCAATTTTTTTATTTCATAATGTTATTAAATTTTTAATATCATTTTTAAAAAATAGTATTTATAATGAGTTCACTATATAATTAAAAATATATATAATTAATTTAATAATTATGAGATACTCATATATTTTATCTCATAGAATTTATATATTACTAAAAAGTATTAAGAAAAAATATTAATAATAAATAAAATAATTCATCTCGCGTTAAATTTATTAATATTTAAACCGTGCATTACATAACCAAAATTCAAACCGTGCATTTTTATATCAAATTTTAAGATAATTATATGTGAAATTTCCTCCAAATTAAATTGATAAATTACAAATTACAAGAATCCAATCGGACTACAAAATTGACAAACATACAATTTACGAAATATCCAACTAAAAAAATTCTTGAAAACTTGCTTTTCCAAGTAAGCAATAATGAATCAAGATATACAATTCAAGAATAAAAAAATTGAAGACTATAAACACAAGAATTTTAGAGTGGTTCGATCATTAATGATCTACATCCACTATAATGAGACTTTCCATCTTTATTGATCATTCGGATTACAAGATACATCAAGAAGGAATCAGTATTCAATCTAGAATACACTTGAAGAAACACTTCATGAATTGTAATTCAAGCTACAAAGCATATGAAGACACCTCATCACGAAACCGACTCCATCAGACGGAAAAACCCCCTCAAAGTTACACCAAATAACTTGGTTTCGAAAGTTGAATAACTAACTTTCGGTTTTGATCTGACTAATTGACTTTCTGATTAATTTCTTCACCAACATTAGCATGAATGTGTTGCACCAAACACTGCTTAATATACATCAAATTAAAGACTACAATGATTCACAACACATTCGATACATACAAAAACACAACAAACACAACATTCTTATTAATAGTAAGAAAATGCTTCATGCTCAATCTATCAAAAGCAGAATAGGAGACTTGGAGAGGACAAAGAACACAACAAACACAACATTCTTATTAATAGTAAGAAAATGCTTCATGCTCAATCTATCAAAAGCAGAATAGGAGACTTGGAGAGGACGAGGCGCGTAATATTACCAATATGAACAACAACAATTTCTTCCTCTCCAAGGTCACAAATGAAGGACCAAACAATAAGAGAAAATATAGACCACACCAATCAATGTCCACTCTATGTAAAAAAATGAACACAAATGCATCATTTTAATGAACCAAAATACAAAAATAAGCAGAAAACTAACACCCGTTGTAAGCGGTAAAATGAATAACAATTCAACTCACACTCATGCCAACAATTACAAAGAAAAGAACATGTTTTGTACACAAGAATATAGGTAAAACAAAAAAAAACAAAGGGATTCAAGAATTTTACACATAGGTAAGATGTTAAAAAATGGATCGTTGCTCCCATAATTTTGATTAGCAATTATAAACAATGAAATATAAGAGAAATGAAATAATAAAAAGTAAACCCACGAATAGCCCACACAAATGCCAACAACTTAATTTATACACGGGTTAATTCATATAGAAAATGCGAAAGACAAACGTATCAATTCATACTATAATGCAGGACACTTTATAAACTTGCGAGGCAAGATGCTCGAGTAATTGTTGCGCTATTAACCATCAATTATTGGTCCCAAAAGCGGTAACATCATTACAATCCAAAATTAAAATCGCAAAAATAAATTGTCATACAAGCAAAAATGATGGCAAAACCGGGAACATCAAGCACAAACCCGAATTTCCTCTCTAAGACAAATTATCGAACATATTGTGTGCAAGCCAAATAAAAAAAAGCGATAAATGAAATTAATCAATTGAACTCCATTAAACACTTCATCCTTAAATAAAAGTAACGATAACGAGAAAGCTTATATATAACAACAATTTCCCTGTTATCGCAAAATCACAATCAATAGAGCAATATAAACAAAAAGAAACCAAAAAAAAAAAAAAAGAACTAACGTGCGGCGACGACAACCTCTCAAGCAATGGAATGGTGATGGCAAATCATCGAGCGATACAACCAAGAGTCACGAAATATTCCGGTTAACCCTCCAATCGCGACGGCGCAACAAAAAATGTGACGGTTAGGGTTTATATCCAACGCTTTGTGCGAGAACAAAATGAGAAAGACCGAAAATGAATTCAAAATTGAAAATACCGTGCCTTGAATCATTCATGAGGGACAAAGTTGGGAGAAAAAAGCGTAGAACTCACCTTCGAGTAAGAAAGGGGGTCGAGACACGATTAGTTGTGCGAAGGGAACAGTGAAGACGGACAATTGAAAGACCGGGTCGGCGTATGATCGGGTCGGCGCGACAGAAGACACTGGTACCAAGCGGCGTATTGCGTCGTTTTTAGAAAGCCGTAGCCATATTATACCGTAATATGCCCTTATCGATGGTACCAAGTGGGGCCTAATAGTAAAAATAAAATTCATCGTATACATTCATTTCACACAAATGTTACTCAAAAAATTAATAATTCATGATCTCATATCATACTTATTGTTGTTTTTTAATGAAAGTAAGAAAAAATTACTTTAAATGAAAAATCCAATTTTTATTTTTTTATGGAACTAGCGGGAATTGAGACTTTTAAGCTGTAGACTTAAATCTTGATAATTTGTGCACATGCCCTCCTCTCTCCCCTTCACTTTAATTTAAAAGCTTACGTTTCGCGCCCCCAAATCGAATTTTTTATTTAAATTAAATGTTTCTAACTTTTCCCTTTTTAATGCACATGACTTACTTTTTAACCACAAGGACAAAAATAATTGATGCAGATGCAATCATTCAATCCTATTCAAATTGGACACCCCCTATCAATGAAGGTTGGCAAAATCTTGTGCGTAATTGTGCGTAATTGGATTTTTATTTAATTTAGGAATATTTTGATAGGTATGAGTCAAAATTAAAGAGGCCTTTAGTTTGAAAATTGTTACGGAAATTTCTAATTAGTTATTTTATTAAAGAGAAAAAAATCAAAAAATCATAAGATCGGAAGTTAATTGAGTCCGAACTCCTATTAAAAATCTTATTAGGGCAAAATCCTCCCTAGGGAACTGTAAATCTATCATTTTCATCTAATTCAAGAATAAAATCTGGGATAATATCTCAAAGAATGTAGTCTTCGTAATCCCGGAATAAAGAAATTGCATCAATAATAGTGTTTCCTTCTCTCCTTCAACGGATATGTGAATGAGGATAAATATATAACTAGTAACTAGTAATTATAGTGGTTAATGAGATAAAAGATTTTTTTTTTTTTGACGGGATTAATGAGATAAAAGATGAACCACAATAAAATTTTCCTTCATATATAAAGTAATCATTACACCTTTTGATTACATTCTCTTCTTATAATCATCATTTTCAATCATTTTCTTATGTCACAACCAACAACTTTTTTCATTTTTTCTAAAATTGGAGCACAACACTAATTATATAATTACCATGGAGACAAACATTCATCCAACCTATTAGGGGTGTTGAGGAAAAATATATTTTCATTTTTAATTTTATTGAAAAACACAAAAGGCACCATCTGAAATTAACTTTGAAAAAATGACACTAATTAATGCACGCAATTGTTACTTCTTAGAATATTTCAATTACCTAATGTTAAGATGATGATTCTAAAATTGAGTGTTTTAGAATCGTCATGATCC
This sequence comes from Paraleonurus japonicus, assembly GCA_030762865.1. NCBI lineage: Eukaryota > Viridiplantae > Streptophyta > Magnoliopsida > Lamiales > Lamiaceae > Paraleonurus > Paraleonurus japonicus. Next base: position 34,630,815 of record CM061052.1, read on the forward strand.
CAAATTCATTCTCTTGACGCTTATACATTATCAGGTTTAATGCGGAGATAATTATATGTGAGAGTAATTATTATTTTTCTCTTCTCCCAATGAGAATAATTGATTTTAGAGAATCCAAAAGAGCAAGTAAAACTTATTTTGTCGAATTGATTTTAAGTGCTTAAAAAGTGTTACAAATCTTGTAAAAGTGATTTTTTTAAATAAAAGTGATTCTCTTCATGAAGTTGGATTTGCAAACACCCACCTTGAAAAATAACCTCAGTTTATTTTGATCCTGTTACGAAGAAAATTAACAAGGATATACAACATTCTCACAAGAAATCTACCCTATTATCCATTTTGGACATGAATATAAATAAATTTTAAAAGTTATTCCTCCGTCCCGTAATTAGCTTCACACTTTTATTTTTCATCATATTTTTACAATAAAAACCTTTACTAACCCTACCACCATAATATCATTATTTTTGCCCACACATATACACGATCCAACTTATTTTTTTACTTTATACATAAAAATTTCATAAAATAATCTGTCAAATTACTACTCATTCCTCCACTTTCTTAATATGTGTGTCAAATTAAGTATGAAGCTAAACTTAGAATGGAGGGAGAATAATTTAATCCGGAGCATCTATTAGAAATTTAGAACCATATTCCATTTCGGGCTAGTTACAAATAGGTTAAAAAAATCAAAATTACAAATAGATTCAAAAATATATGCGCAAAGCAACACAAAAATATTTGCACAATGAACTTCTTTGTAATTTTGAATATTTTTATAATTTCATTCCAAAATGCATTATCATATTTAAAGCACGTATGATAACCTAATCCCCCACTTAAGGCAGTCTCCATTCTCCAATGTGTTCTTCATGCTGGAGTTTTATTTCAAAATGAAGTATATATGAATATGCTCTAATTCATGATTTGATACTTCAAAATAGAATATGACAATAGAGTTTTAAACCATGAAATACATTTTCAAATTTTATATGAATCTATTATATTATTATTATTATTATTATTATTTATAAATACATTATACAACTAATTAAAAATATTTGTTACAATTCATTTGTTAATATAATTACCATTCCTTTATTGTACCAGTGTCCAGTTGTATGATTTTGTTTACATTTTATGATTTTTTATTTTAAATATTACATGCGTAATTAATTAGGTGATTTGATTTGATTTGCTAATCAGATATCCAATTATAAAAATTAATCTGATTAATAATTTTTTAAATAAATATATATTTAGATATTAAATATATTGGTAATGAATAAAATACATAGGGTTGGATTTTTTTTTTTTGAAATAAAATACAGAAATTTATATCTTAATTTTTAAAAGATAAAGATATTAAAAACTCGAGTTAGAAATACCTAAAAACTAGTAATTTCCAACTTTTGAAAAAAACTTAATTAATTTTTGGAAAGGCATTGCATGGGAGAACAGAAGATCGGTTTCCACGTCTTCCTCGAAGTGGAATATATTAAAAGTTTATTTTGACTTTAAACCTTTCTATGTTTGGTCAAACCTCGTTAAGTATAAAGCATCAGCATCCAATGCTTGTTCAAGAAAAGTCAAGCCCCACAAACTTTTTCTTGATTTCGAAAGTTCACCAAGTTACTGTGGTCCAGCAGTAACAACCCCCCACCCACCCCACCCAAAAGGCAAATTTCAAATTCAAAATTTAAAAAGGCACAAACAAACAGATTCTTGCTTGTTCCCATATCTTGACATTCTCAACACCCAAGATGATGCAATAACTATGACACTAATCCCCTACAAACTTTTAATTACAGTTAAAAAAACAAGGCAGAACGAGGCGAAATAGAATAACTCAAGTGTATAGAAAGACCGCTACTTATGTTATGAGGTCATGGATTCATCAAATTATCATTTGACCGTTCCAAAAAAAAAAAAAGGGGCAGATCGAACTTATCCATCATAATTCTTCAGTAAAAACACTGAGAAAGTGAAATACTTTCACTAGAAATGTCACTCATTACCAGAATGAATGAAAATTTAGCAGAATTTGATACAATATAACTTGTAAGATAACAAATTGCTTCTATATTTTCACAGCTCAAAACCCAGTCATCAAATCTGCTTGTTTCCTACACTAAAATGTAAAAGAGAGAGGGATTGTGGTACCGTATAATAATACATTGATTCTTCCAACCCCTTATCTAAAATATATCTTTAAGAATTGCCCTCTCTTTCAGATGATACATTTGATTGTATTATAACCCGAGCTCCTGAAGCAAGCCTGTTGACAAAAAAGGATACAAAATTTCAACCTTCATGAATATGAAAGTTAGTTGAGCAAAATGCAGTTAGATTGAGAAGGTTCGGAATTTAACTTTCTTCGATTTTGATCATGTTCCCTTCGTGATTTCTGGACGAATCCACTTTGTTTGATTCCCTTTTCACAGGGAGAGGATCAGTACTTCTCTTGCTCCCACCTATGGTTGTTCGTAAACTTTGCGTTCTATCAGATGAGATTCTGGGTCCCTCAGATACCGGGGATCTCATTGATTCGCATCTTGCCTTAGTTAGAGAGGCTTTAATTGATCTAGGGATGCACTTTGTGCGTGTGGAACCTCCGTCTTCTGTAGAATCAAATTGCTCGGTGGTTCTGCAAAGTCAGATGATTTTCTTGTTTCAGTAAAGAAAGAAAGTATTTATTGAAGAATTATTAATATTGTGTGATTTGTAACACCAATCCTCATTTATAGAATGAGCATGGAATTTCATCCCCAATACTAATGGTTTCTTTTTTGCTTGATACAAGTCAATTAGACAACGAAAATCTTAGGGGGCGCGATTCATAATTCTTCAATTGGAATGGTGATGAAAAATGAATATACGGCAATTGTAGTGGTTAATGAGAATAAAAGTTGATCAATTTACCTTTAACATACTCTGTCCGAGGTAATGAGACTCAAAATAAGGTAATCATTAACCCAATTTTTAACCCTCCTCCCGTATACTCATTTCTCCTTAATCATTCCATTATTCCTCAACCAATGAACATTTTGTGTCCCAACATATTCCAAAATTAGAGCATTACACTAACAAGGTAACTATCATTCTCATTATAATTCAATATTCGATTATTCTCATTGAAAAATTTAAACCACGAGCCCCCTTAATTTACTTAACTAATCAGCAGCTCAATAATCAGATGCTACTCAAACCAAGTATGCTGTAGTATGACCAAACCGAGTGCTTCATGAGATCTCAAGCTATGAGTGACACTCAAGTATCTAATCTAAGTCCTGATAGAAGCAAAGTTCTGCGTTTAGATGATGAAGAATGAAATAAGGGATGCGGGTTTTAAATTGCATATGAAAAATGTGAACAAACTTGACTAGGATAAAGGAACAATAGAAGATATCCGAAATTGGTTCAACCCATGATTCGGAAAACTTAAATGACGATGGAGATATATAGAAACAATTAACATAGTCTGGTCACAAGAATTTCACACTCCCAGGTTTATATAATCAAGAACAGAATGTCAACTGCAGTTGAAACTTAAGAGGACTAACCTGTCAGCATTGAATGAAGAAGATCGTTTTAAAACGGGTACTCCTTCCTTGGCCATACTCCTTTCCAACAAGCTACCGCTGAAGTACTCTTTATCTTCCAACATCATCCCCATACGATGAGAATTCTCTCCTATCATTAATGATGTCGAAAACAACGGGAGGGAAATTTGGAGTCTGAAAACCTTGGCTTGTATGTTGGAATAAGGCCAAAGCTGTGATCTTTAACAGATATTGAACCACAAGAGATCAATTGCATTATCATGTTCGAAGTCTTTAGTTTTGCATGTGATGGCATTCGAAATTCTTCCTCCTCGAGTATCCTAAAGCTGTTGAGCTTCCTAGCATCAGCTCTAATGAGAGATTCCAAGGTGTTGGTCCCCCACTTGATGAAGAAGCACTCGATGTGGAAGGAGGTGGTGACACAAACTCTCTGCAAATCTCTGGAGTAGCTTTTGTTTGAGGAATTTCATCAGTTGAAACACCTCTAATGCAAGTATCTCTAGTTCTAACAATGATGCCACCATTTTCTTCGGTTTGAGTGGAAGCATCAGCAAGACAGTCAGTTTTGTAGACTTTATACTCTGTGAGGCTTAAAGAACCGTTCCAAGAGGAATTTTTAACAGTGCTGAACTCTGGAGAGACAGCTGATGAGCACGGGCGTTGATCTGGAGGAGAGAGTTCGTCGTCTTGAGAAGTTTTTGTCGTCCCTCCATTTAAGCTCGATGAAGATGAAGATTCTTCTTGGCTTCTTGATGATGGGGGTTCGGGAAGTGCTTTTGATTCTGTAATATGACAGTCTCCGCCGGACTAAAATTCCCTAGAAAACAAGAAGCAATTAATCAAGAACATTGTGCATGGGATGTTGACATGATTATACCAATTCAATCGCAGGAGAATGTAATTAAATTCCTCTTCTATTTATTTTTCATATACTTCTTCTCTTTCAATCAAGAAAGCATTGTTTACTTTTCCCTCTGATAAAGACAATAGCAACATAAAGAAATGCAAAGTTCACAAAAAGGCAATAATGTTTTGTGCAATTTTGACCAAAGTTTGACTCCAACAAAAAACTGAAATATATAACGAGAAGTATTAGTTCATACAATGGAATGGTATTTATTTATTTATGTGTCCACCGCTCGTGTCAGTATTTTACGGCGTTGTAATATTTGAATATGTTGGTATAATTCTACCACTTATGTTTTGACACATAAATTGTCCCCACCGGTGGGCTCTACATCATTCCCGTTTTTTTGTAAGTTGAACAATATTAGTACTTTTTCAGTATACAACTAATATGTTTTAGTATATGAGTTGATACTTTTCATCGCATTAACTATTACTTTTCCCTTTTTTCTATGATTCGCGAAAAGAGATAAAAATTAACAGCTTCGTGAAACTTTTAGTCAAAACTGCATTACTCCAAATTTGATTGCTTAGGAAAGAAATTAAAGTGCAAGCCACAGCTCTATTTCCATGCTTGAGTGCCTATCTAACTAAACTGTCACCACAATTTCACAATTAAACAAGCAAAATTTGATAAGAAGACTCAAAATTATAACCCTTTTACCAGAATTGGATTCTTCGAAGAGCTCGGAACCCTTAAGGACATACTCATTCCCATGAGCCGGAAGGATTAAATCGTCGTCACAAAGATCATGCCATACATATCCATTCTTATAACTCCTGCATCCACAAATCTACCTCAATTATAGCAAGAATTCAATAAAGACACTACACAAATAAAGAAAGATTGACTATCAATTGACCATTTTCACCTCTTGCAAGACCATGAGTACATTGCAGCCATGCCTCTGCCTCTCAAAACATTAAGCCTCTCAATCACATCTTCAAAACAAACATCAAATTAACAAAAGATTCATTACCAAATAATTGGTGTTTAGCAAACACAAAAATGCACTTCAATTGAATACCTCTTAAGTAAAGGCCATCAGGGGAAGAGCAGGGGACTTCCATGAAATGGGGATGCTCGAGTTGACGATTTCTACATAGATAATAAACTACTGGCACTTTGCTGCTATTCTGCTGTTGTTGATTATAGTGATGATGATTGTAATGATATTTTGGAGATTTTTCTTTCCATACTTTAGCTCTTTCAGGGCTTACTTGCCTATATTTCTTCATTCTCTCCTCCATTTTTATGCAATGAACTACAGTAGAAACTCAATCTTTTACAACTATCACAGCCACTCTACAAAAACAAAAAACAAAAAAACAACCAATAATAGACCTCACCACAATACAATTTTTTAGGTAATTGAATGAGTAAAATAGATCTGGATACGAGCTAAAAGGGCTCAAAAATCATTAAAACAACACAAACAAAGGGAAGGAGATAAATCAAACAAAACCCTTTTGCAGATTGACAAAATAAAGCTCAAACAAGAAAAAAATTTGAAGAGGCCAACCTGTGGAAAGGGTAAAAGCAGAGCGCCCACATTCAATGCAGAGATGTTCCCCAGAAGCAGTGTAAGTTAGAGAGAGACAGAGGTTTGGAGAGAGAGAGGTGACTGGTCAGGGAAAGGACAGAGAGGAGATGAAGAAAGGGACAGGAGAGAGAGTAGATAATTTAGGGAGCTGTTTGGCATTTTGCCTGAAGAGGGGCAGGGTCATATGGCGGATTCGAAATGTGTTGATGATTTAGGTTTGTATGTTTATGGCTTTCAAGTGTTTGTTTATTGGGGGTGGATGGGGGCAGCCATTGCTCCATCGAAATCAACTCCGTTCTTGGCTGATGGCGATGTTTGTGAGGATGTAATAATTAACAACCAATTGAAATTAGGGTGTACTGTACTTGCTGTCGAATTTTTCTACTTTTCTTCACTCAAAATTCAACTTTCAAAACGCTTTCTATAATTTTCAATTTACAGCTATTCATTGTCAATTCTTATTACTCTCTCCGTCACTATTAGTAGACACTTTAAGAAAAAATAATAAAGATTGAAATTTTGAGGGTAATTTTGTAAACTTTTATGTATAAAGTAAAAAAATTTATTGGGTTATGTGTATATGAGAGTAAAAAGTAATAGCATTTGTATAAATTAGTGAAAATTGTGAGGGTGAAATTTATAAAGGGTTTTTATTTTGAGGGTATGAAACTTATAATGGGACGGACGAAAACGGAAAGTGTTAAAGCTTTTATGGGACGGAGGAGTACTTCTTAATCTTGTTTCCTCCCTCTAAAGTTTAAAGAGCGATTTGTGTGCACAAAGTTTGGTTATAGTGTAGTATTATTTAGTCTTGTATAGTATTAGTTTGGTTATAGTGTAGTATTATTTCGGACATTGTATAGTATTAGTTTAGTTACGGTGTAGTGTTAATAACATTGTATAGTTTTTGATCGGGAAATAACATTGTATAGTATTAGTTTAGTTATAGTGTAGTATTAGGTAAAAACATTATACACTATTTTTAGTGTGCACAATGTGCACACAAATATTTGTCAAGTTTAAATACTTTCATGTGTAAATATATTTGTGTATTTATTTAAATATTTTTGAAATTATTTGGAATTACACTGTTCTTTTTTAATTTTAATTTATTTCACAAGAGTTTGCATACTTATTCTTCATGTAATGACTTTCAGGACTAATATATACATCTTATATTTTCTATTGAAGAATCAACCTCCACTCTTCTCCCTCCACTATTTTAAAATAGTGCAATTCTAGGATAATGTTATTTATAGTATTTTTTTCAACTTTGAATGCAATCCATTAATTTAAAAATAAATTAATTTTGGCATTCCAATATGTTTTTATAAATATTGGAATCAACTATACACCCCAACAAAATAAAATCTACACTTATATATATATATATATATTTATATACGAATTATAAATTAAGTTATAAAAATATGTTTGAAAGGAAATATATAATACATATATTGTACTACCTCCGTCCGTGATGATTTTCACATATGAAGTGACACACTTATTAAAAAATTCAATTTAGTGTAAGAGAGAGAATAAAATGTAAGGGTATTTTGGGTGGTTGAATGAGATAAAAGTATAGGAGAGAATAAAGTAGAATAAATCATGAATGACATTTTTGAAATATAAATGATATTGTGAGGGTGTAATTTATAGAGGGTATTCCATTTTAATAGTGAAAGAAATTTTGGGGTGGATAAAAAAGGAAACCGTGAAAGTAATCGTGAGAAGAAGGAAATATTATTTTTTTAAAATTATATTTACATTGAAATAATTAAACTAAATAAATATGTAAAATATTTAATCTATTTGTTTTCTTTCAACCCGCGTAATACGCGGATTATACTCTAGTTCACTCTAACTAATTTATCTACTTTATACATAACAACTTACAAATTATCCCCGAACATGCTACTCATTACATTTTTTTCTTAATTTTTGTGCCCAATATTCATATAGATTTTTACGGGACAATGAGAGTATTTATTTATATTTTTAATATTATTCACTTTTAAATCTCAATTCTATTATAATATTAATATTTCTATATTAATATTACAAATAATGTAAGGCTCCATTTGAATGGAGTCATTTGAAATCAATTGATTTGAGGATAATACACCATACATTTACAAATCAAAATAGGGAAAAACTAAGAGGGCGCTTGTTACGAGATCTTCAATGGGAATGAGAATGAAATTAACTTTTCCTCCTATGCCCCAAATTTATTTAAGGGAGGAATGTCTCCATGTTGGTTACATCATTGGTGTTATGCTCCAATTTTGGAAAAAATGAGACAAAAGAAGCTTGTTATTGGTGGTGGAGGGAATGATTGAGGAGAATTGATTGTAGATGGGGAAAAAGTTAATCATAATGGGTAATGATTACCTTATTTAGGAGGAAAAATAATGTCATTCACCATCTTTTATTCTTATTAATCACCACAATTGTCTTATATTAATCCTCATTCCCATTGTCATTGAAGAATTTCCAACCAAGCGCCCCTAAATGAATGAATTTGGTTCACACAAATATTACTTATAAGTGGGAGGCAAATACCCAACAAAACTTAGTCATTTGAAATCCTCTCACTTGTGCTTAATATTTAAGTGAATCAAATCCATTCATCTAACTTTTCTTCATTTTAGTTTGTGTGAATGCATCAAATCTCTTGATTTTAAATCCATCCCATCCAAATGAAGCCTAAAAATATTGTACTAATATTGTAATAATACTTACACAATTATAATATTCTTGTTCTCAATGTAGAATTAATATTTAAAATATTAATTAACATATTAATAATTTAATATTACTATTAAATACTCTCGTTATTCCCTTATGGTTAGTGGCACAAATTTATAAAAATAAAGTGTAATGATTGAAGTGTTGAAAAGTAATTTGATAAATTTTTGTGAATAAAAAGTAAATAAATTGAATGAATTGAGTGTAGTATGGACCCAAAAAATGATAATTTGTTTAAATATATAAATGTTGTGAGGATAAAGTTTATTAAAGAGCTTCCTTATTTGAATTTGCAAATAATTGTGTGACGTGCTGGAAAAGGAAAGTATGCAAATAATTGTGGAACATCAAGGAAAAGGAAAGTCTGCAAATAAATGTGGAACGTCTAGAAAAGGAAAGTGTGCAAATAATTGTGCTACGGATAGAGTTTACTTAAAAATATGAAAAGTGTAATATTAAATATTAGTATTAGTATTAGTAATAACATCATTGATATTAATCTATAAATATATAAAAGCGTGACATTGTTAAATTGGTGGAAGATTATCGTTAACGTTAACCGCACTCGTACCTTGGTGAAATAGTAGATCTCACGCGAAAGAGTGAGTTAAATAGAGAAATGGTAGATCCTACGATAAAATATTAAAATGAGAAATTACAAATAAGTTAAAAAAATTCAAAATTATAAATAAATTCAATGTGTACTTTTATTTAAAAAAATTATGCTTTTGTGCAAATTTTTTTAATCTATTTGAATTAAAAGTTTAGTGTATTTTTGAGTATCTCACAATTATTAAATTAATATATATATATATATATATATATATATATATATATATATATTTAATTATACACTAAATTCATTATAAATATTATTCTTTTAAAAGTAATATTAAAAATTTAATAAAATTAAAAAAATTTAATTATTTTAAAATTTTTGAATAATAATAGTTTTATTGGATATTTGATTACTTTTTAGATGATTTACTAATAAAATATTTACTTCTATTTATACAAGTTCAATCATTAATGAATGATGGGGATTATTTTAATTTAATAGACTGGAATGAGTTCTAACATTTTACTATTCTCTACACATATAAAACATTTAATAATCATTCCAAAATATTGCAAAATGTTATATAATATTCCATATTTATGTGTATTCAATATTTTAGTTAAAAATAATTTTAATTAAGACAATTGACATAATTTCAATTGTTTGCACATATTATCGGTGAATCAAATTAGCAAAGGGCGTCTAAGAGTATGACGCCCCTTTAAAATTAAAAATTTACTAGCTAATTTGTAGTGTTGTCGGCCAAAAATTTTCCATCCCAAAAAGGGGCCCAAACTTTTGGCGCCGACACTATTTAAAGGTATGTAGCATCTAACTCTTAGACGCCTCTTCTTCCCAAACCCACTATACATATGTAGGTGGTTTTGAAAATCATGATACATATTTAAAAAAACCAAATAAACACGTATAAATATTCTCACCGTGCATTGCGAGAAAAATACTAGTGTTAATAATTTAATTTAAATACTAATATAGTACTAAAATTACTAATAAGCATTCTTATAAGGTAAAACTTGTGTGAGACCAACTCACCATGAGATCATTACGAGTTTATTATTATTTTTTAATAAATTATTATCATTTATAATGTAAAGTGTATTACTTTTCAAATGTTTGTTTTAAAAGTGTACATCTTACATACATTTTTGTAAAGTTGTACAATTTATTTAATGCAATGTGTATCACTTTCAACTTTTTATCTTAAATGATACATTTTGCATATATTTTTAAAAACTGATATAATTTAGCATGAAAATGATAATATTTTTATTAAAAAAATGACATTAATCTCCTAATATCTCAAGGTGACACAATCTCACACGGTACTTAGGACCCGTTTGTGTTGGGTGATTATTAGGGATATAGTTTATTTTTCCTATAATTCAAATATTTGTTATTGTTGATTTATATTATATATAGCCCGCAAATAAAAGAAGGTCCGATCTATGTTTTCTCATTTTTAGTAATAATGTATCTCTCCCTTCATGAGGTATTAAAATGATCACCACTATATTCATAAGATAATTGACAAAAATATACTTTTTATATTTAAACAAAAATAGTAGATGAGTGTATAATTGTAAAATTGTAACTTTTCACATGAATTAATTCTCAATACAAACACTTGATAATATTATAATTCATGTTAAACTATGTTGTAATATATATTAACAAACATGTGATTTGCATAATTTAGTAAAATATAACACACATAAAAGGTCAAATGCATCATATATTTCACTATCCCTCTAAATTTAATACCTCAAAACAAATGGATACTTACTATTCTCATAATGTTTTTAGGAATAAGGCTAATGATGTGTTTTGAAACTCTATTTACTTAAAAAAAAAAAATGATACTCCCCTTCGTCCTATTTTTTATTGCAAAAGTCAAAATAACACGGATTTTAATGAGAAAATTATTTATTAATGTTAAAAGGTGTAAAGTTGAGAGTAAATGAGTCATTTCAACTTTATTGGAGGGTGGTTACTTTAGTTTGAGAGTGTAGGATGAGTAATTGAGTGACATGAAGTGTAAGTAGGTAGGGATGGCGAAGTGGTTCACCCCGCCCTTGCCCGACAGGCGAGTCCGCTCCGTGCGCGGGTTAGATCGGGCATGAGTATGTGTTTTGCCTCGCCCGCACATATATATATATATACATATATATATAAAATATTATTTGACAAAAACTTTTACATAATTATATTAGAAATTTTAAAAAATAAAAAAGAAGCGGTCAAGGCGGGCTTGGGGTGAAATTCTCGACTCGCAGTGGAGTGCGGGGCATGGCGGATGGGGTGATGTGCGGAGCGGATGGGTATTTAGATACCCGTCTGCCTCTACCCCATTGTCATTGCTATAAATAATAGATGTTTAAAAGGTTTAGTTTGAGAGGATATAATTAATTTTACGTCATTTTGGGTATGAAAAATAAAATAAGGCATTCATTTTTGGATTTTGAACAATTTAAAGTGGGACGGAGGGAGTATTGATTAATTTTTGTAGTAAAATCAAAAGTGGAGAGTGTTTAAAAAAGTAATTTTAAATCAAATTGAAAAAAGTGAGTGTTCGCAAAAAGAATTATTTTTACTAATAGCGGAGGTAATTATACATGAGCATGGTTATGATTTTTCTCTTCTCCTAATGAGAAATGCGTTTTAGAATTCAAAAGCACGACAAATTTATTTTGCCAAAATTGATTTTAAGTGTTTAATAAAGTGGTTGCAAATACTATATAAGTGTTTTTTTCAAAAGTGATTAAAAAGTGATTCTCCCTATGGAGTTGCATACTTGCATTTGAAACTCTATTGAAAATCAAAAGTGACATTAAGTAATTTTTGTAGTAAAATAAAAATGGAGATTGTTTGAAAATAAAGTGATTCCAACAATTGAACGTGTCTGCAAAAGATCACTTTATTAATAATTTTATTTTATTTTATTTTTTTGGTTGAGAGACATACCTTTTTACATCCCAAGTGAGAATTGATTTTTTAGAATCCAAAAACATATTTAATATCAATTATAAATGTTTAATATAGTAATTGTAAATATTTGAGAAATATATATATATTTTTAAAGTGATTCTGTTTTTGGAATAGAGTTTGCAAAGATGTTATAAATCTGATGGTGAAAGAGAAACTTTTAAATTTTAATACATTAGAATCCACAGTGAGTGAGTGACGGCCGAACATCACGGATCTTGGGACCTACTTCGATTGAACCTAGTTGATAGGTTGGACAATCAACATTTGATGCTACACAAAAGCAATAGTGTAACCCAAAAATAATTCGTTTATGAAATTATATACTCCCAACAAATATTATTCTCAATATTGATAATATTGATTAATATAATAATTTTGAACTATTATATTATTGTAATAATATATATATATATATATATATATATATATATATTTATACTATTTTAGACTTTGCAAATTTCGCTGGTTATAAAAGAGAAATTATATATATAATATAAAAATTATGTTGGAAAAAGGTGGATGTGTAGACAAAATGATGCAAGACTGATATAGATTGGAACTCGAGACAAGATGATGAGATTTCATTGAAGATTAGGAAAGATTAGATATTTATTTAGATTTATTTGATTTGGATTGATTGATTTAATTAGGATATAGATTGATTTCTTAATTGATTAGATTAGATATAGTTCTTAATTAGATATTTGACCCATGGACTTTAAGTTTATTATTCAAATTATATATATTGTACTTTTGAGAATTATGAAAGATGAATGAAAATAGACTAATCTTTTGACAAATTGCTATCAATTTATGTTTTGAAAACTTGCTTGCTTGAGTTTGGGTCTCGATTGTGGTTTTGTTTACTTGCGGCTCAGTCGAAGTAATGAGTTTACGGTGTGGAAATCATGGTTCCCATCGCAAAGAGTTTGACTATTTCTCCGTAAGGCGATATTGCCCGTACTCAGGTGCTTTATCGGTGACTATGGCAATCGTTCCCAAAATACGACTTTAAAAACTTCATGACCGTTGCACTACAAGTCGAAAGCTATCTGCGAATGGACTCGAGTATCCGAACTCTATTGACACGACTCTAATGCAAGCCTTAAAATGCTAGGATACTTTTGTAATGCAGAATACTTTCGATGATTGAATGAATTGGATTGCAAGTGTTGGGGCCTATTTATAGATATTGAAGAGTTGTGGTGCCCCTTTGCATAAGGTTGCAACTCTTTTAGGTGGATCAATATGAGCCATCCGATCGCATCGTGCGGTCCCGATCACACCTTTCTTTTGACCTAGTTTGTGACCCATGGGTGAACCCGATCTGCTGCACCCGTTCCCAACTCGCGCGCAAACCCGAGAGTGGGCCTTACTCGGATCGGTCAGTCGGTTGGCTGCACAATATTGTGTTCGAACCCCGCTAGCCACCGGTCCGAGAGTGTGAGTTATGATCAAACCAATTTTGTCAAAATTAAAGGCTCCTCGGGGCCCGATGCGTGACGTGCGAAGTGCAAAGTACGCCTATAAAGCGTCCAATGCGACTAAGTGCGATATTTATAATCCACGATTTATTTAAATTAAAATTGAAATTCAAATATGTGAAAATTAAAATAAAATATTTAATACTTGATAATTCTATAAAAAAAAACACTAATGATTCCACAAATTTATATTTTACGCCAAAAAATTATACGTAATAATACATTGAAAAATATCTTTATAAACAACATTTATTGTATACATGCATGGTATTCAATGGGAACCAATACACTGGATTTCAATCATCTTTTAATTTTGAATCTAGCGTGAAACATACATATAATTGTATGTGTGTGAAAACGAGTTTGAGAAGGTTTAAACCAAGCTGTTCGAAAAATGATTAACCACTACTTTTATAAATCGTCATTTTTTACTTTTGACTTTTATTTAGATCAAATGTTTCAAACATATATTTAGTTCGATTAATTCAATTTAATTATAATCATATTTTTTAAGTTTATAGTAATATTTTTAAAGTGTAATTAATATGCAAAAGAACAATAATTTATTATCAACACTTGTAAACTCAACACCCACAGAAACTCTTTTCTGCAAAGAAAAAGAAGAGAAAGTCATAAAAAGTGATAACAAATCTAGAGTGAGAAAGAAAAAGAAGAAAGAACAAGGCCGTCTCACGCCGCCGCCGCTTCGTCTTGTCATTGTCCACCTTTCGCCGCCGCTAGCTCGATTGTTATGTCGTTGTTCGTGGGCGATGGGGCGACCCCTCCATCGACGTCGTGCATGCCATGGCTAATTGTGATGATCGTCCTGTTGACCCATTTTTGGTATTTTTTGATTTTTTGGTTTTTAGGTTTTGGTGGTGTTTTCGTAGTCTTTCGGTTTTGTTTTTTCTATGTTTTTCTTGGATTTTTTGCTCAGCGGTTTTCGTTGTTTCGTCTTAGGGTGGTGAAGCCTGTGCACCGTGTGCGGTTTCAATCACCTTGTGTGATCTTCCCTCCCTTATGAAGGTTGCTTGTGGGTCCCTAACCCTTTGGATTTCGGCTCTTGGTGGATCTTTGCCTTTGTCTTTAACTTTTTGGAATGAGATTATGCGAGGTATCTGGATTTTTCTCTTTATGAGATCGGAGACCGCTTCTCGACGGCGGAGATTGCGCTAGTCCCTCCACTCTTCTCGATTGGTTTGGAGCGATTGTTTGAGCTCGGGAGGTAGTTTGATTGTATTGTATTTGTTCTTTTATTTAAACCATTTCTTTCTTTGTCAAAAAAAAAAAAAAAAACATTCATTTCAATTTTAAAATAAAATTTTAATTGTCTATTTCTATTTTGTAATCTCAACCATTCATTTTTCTCCTATAAATCTATTCTTTCTTCATGTCTCATTGTGCGCCCCAAATTATTTTTCCTTTCATCTCAATTTTAATTGCTCAAAGGAAAATGGCATAAGTATTAAGAAATTAGTTGTTCATTAATATTAAAAGGTATAAAGTGAAGAGTAATTAGTATTTTCTACTTTATTGAAAAATGTTACTTTATTGTCAACTTTATTGAAATGGTTAATTGAGTGACATAAAGGTGTAAATAAAAGATGTTTGTAAGAGTTTAGTTTGAGTGAGTAGTATTACTTTTTATGCTATTTTAGATATTGAAAAATAAAAATAAGACATCTATTTTATGGATTTTGAGCAATAAAAATAGGAAGGAGAGAGTGTGATTTATTCTCTTGCTTTTCCCTCTTTACATTCTTTTGAAATACTGGAGGCTTATTATGTTTTTCTTCCTTCCAACTTAAAGCTTTGCAGATTAATTCATGAATCTTATTGAGACAAAAATTTTGTCCCTAAAATTTGATGAGTCAAATAATATATGAATAATCGTCACATAAAAGTTAGTTTTTAGTGACAATAAATTAGTCATGTAAAATTGAAGTTTTAGTAACAAAACAACATATTAAGTGACGAAATTTTGAAGCCAAATATAACGTTTTATATGATACTATAGATAAAAAAATATTGACGATGACCTTTACCGTAATCAAATGATGATTTTTAGTGACAGATTAAAAATAGCGTTGCATTCACGCGCATACAATACAATGACATTTTTGTGACGAAAAAAATTCATCACTAAATATTTATTATGACGAATAATTACATTTTCATGACAAATGTTGTTGTCTCGAATTCTCAATTTTTGTAGTGAATTATCTCAATTATCGGCACGAGTGTCGGAGTACTGTGCGGGAACCCTCGACGATTTTTGCAGGTTATATTTCATTTTTGATGTGGAGTTCTCTTGAGGATCGGTTCAATTTTTGTCCCACCTCTGTGTTTGATCTAAATGTAAGATCCAATTTTATCCAATCTCTATGTTTGATTGCGGTTTGAGTTTGGATACTACTTCACACGTGTAAGGTACATTTAATATGCATCACCATTAGACGTGGCATTTGAGTAAGATAATTTACATGCAAATGTGATAATCTTTTCAATTTTATTCCTACCACATCAAAATTTGATAACTGAGAGAAATTTGGTGGTTTCAACTTTCAGCTCTAAGTCAAAACTCATTAATCCATTTTTTAATTGTGTATGTCCTAACACACATGAAATTATTTTGAAAAGATTAATATTTTAGATTTTTTTAATCAAGTAGATCATACTCCCTTCATCCCAAATGAAGATTACAAATTCGGCGATGTTGTCGAGGATTCACTGCTCCGGCCAGCAAGAATGATGGTTGCAAAATACTTTTGCAAAGAAGAAAGTAGTTCTATTTTTAAAGATAAGAGAAAATGGAGTTTTTGTCCTCTAAGTTTGGTTGACTCCGTTTTTATCCTACGATCTTTTGACTTTGAATTTCGTCCTGTAACTTTCAAGAAAATATGATTTTGGTCACGATCTTGTTGCCCTATGTCACCCAACCGGTCACTGCAGACGACGTGTAATTAATTTTTTTAATTAACGGCGTGGATCGATGTTGTGTATTAATTCATAAACCACATGGATCGAATTGGGAGGAAATTACCCTCGTGTGCCTCACGTGACATTACAAAGCGGCAGAGGGTAAAAATCCCCAATTTCAACCGTTAGGCTTATCACCCTATTCGAACACGTCTTCCGGAAATCTCACACAAATTCGAAGATACATTGTCAAGAAATTGAGAAGAGATTTCTAATCTCAATATGTCCTCAACAAGTTCGTGCGAATATAGATGTGTCGAACACAATGTTATGTGTGAGTGTAGAAGACGTGCTCGAATACGCACTTCTTATACGAGAGAAAATCCAGACAGGAAGATTATATGGTTGTAACAATTGGAAGGTATGATTTTGTTCACATTTTTATGTTGAAGAATAGAATTCTTAAACCCTAAACCTCTACTGAAAGATGACTTTTGTGTTGTTGGCAACCTGGGGTGGGGGTTGTAAACTTTTTATTTGGGCCGACCCTCCAATTCCACAAAGAACGAAAAAATTGATCGAAGAATTGAAGTCACGAAGTGTGAATTGTAAACTCAAATCGAATCATGAAACAGGGGATGGGGGGACTCGGTTGAAGTTAGCTTTAATTGCATCATGGTGTATTATTGTTGTATTATGGTATTTATAGTGTGTAATTTTTAAAGCTGATTTTGTATTGGGTATGTTAATATATGCATTGTTAACACTTGGTAGTGTTATTGAATGCGAATTGTTGTTAATTTATTCCTTGTTATGTAACTTTTGTATTGGGTATGTTAATGTATGCTTTGTTAAAATTTGATAGTATTATTGAATGTGAATTGTATTATGGTCAATGCTCATAGCTTTGAATAGAATAACAATCTTGACTTCTACAAATAATATTATGATTTAAAACAACGATATTGCAAAACGAGAATCAAAAATAAAAATACAAGCCCTAGATTTTCGAAGATAAATACTAGTTCATAAAAAGAAATACAAATGTATAAATATATACGAGTCACATTCGAAACATAATTAATTAGACCAGAATCATTTTTCCCATGCTATTACTCCTCGTTGTCGATGGAATTTCTATGACTTCAACCACTCCCGTGGTTTGAGCGGCTGACCAAAACTAGTAGATGGAGCACCATAAAATATTTGAAATTATTCCCAACAAGGATCACCGTACTCTGCATAAGCATGGGCAAATGGATTAGACTATCACAATGAACATATGTTAGACTTAAATTTTAACTAAAATTTTTAATAATATGTACTTATAATAAAAAAATCTTACCACAACCACGTTTTTCCATACGGTAGGATTAACGTGGACATGATTTGTTGACTTGTCATATTGAATTTCATGTACCGTGAGTAACCATGAGAAAACACGATGTCTCGTGCTTGTATTTCTTTGCATTTGACGCCAATATTTTTGAAGTCAAAAGATATCTCGAAGTTGCAAGTTATCACCATTTTTTTATCGGTAGAAAATTTATTGATAAAAACCAATGGTCCTAAACCCGAGTATAGAGTGAGCATGATGACACTCGAGAATCGATAAAAAAGGAGTCCCCACCGCGACGATGTAATAAGACCCCCTAGCCCATCCGATCTCGCTAAAACCTACTTGTGGAAACCCGGTGTAGGTAAAACCACAAAGGTGGGAAAGAGCCACGGGAAAGCTAAACTTGGTCCATAAAGACGAGACCAAGAAACGGCCACAACAATAACCGGCCACAAAATAAAAGCTCAAAACACATAGAGCAATAAAAAGACCCAAACCAATAAGGGCCCACAAAAAAACAAGGCCCAAAACAGAGAGGACCAAAAGATAAAGGACCAAAAACAGTCAGTCCAAAACAAAAGCCGAAAACATACAGGGCTAAAATAGGTAGACATATAATGCCCCGCAAAAAAAAAAAAAAACAGCCCCCCACCTTCAATAAAACTTCTAGGACCACCACAACAAATAATACTTAAAGGCCCAAAATAATTAAGCCCAAAAGATCTTACCACCATCCAACATAAAGGGCCAAGAACAAAAAATAATAGCTGTCTGGAAAGGGCCCTATCATCCGCCCAACAGCCAGCTTCAAATAACTCCCAGGGAAGGTAATGGACCAAAAACATAAAAGCCCAATGCCCTTGCCACCACATCGTGCAGCAAAAATAAATAATAAAGGCCCAGGGAAGCTGCTGGACCATAAATAAAAGGGCCCATGCCTCTTGCCTCGAAAGCTCACTGCTTACAAGAATAAAACAAGCCCAAAAAAATACTGGACCTTATCCAAAAGGGACCAGGCCCCTCGCCACCAAAGCTCGCAGCACACAAAATATAAAGGACCAATTCTGGCCCACCCAAGCTGGTCCACAACACACTGCCTCCAATAGAACTTCATCATCTCGCCATCAAGAAAACAGCAGTCCAGACAACACCAAAAGCCAAGCAAAAATGTCCCAGCCCCACAACCTCTCACCATCAGCCAAACATTACCACAAAAATCAAAGGCCAGAAGCTAGAGATGTTAAATGGGCTGGCCCTAACCCTAAAGGGTCAGCCCTACAGGCGCGGGCCTATACGATTTCGCCAGCGGTTCGTTTCTTAGCGGAGTCGTAATTGTTGAGCACCTAACACTGCTTACTGCTGAGCACGGGCTAAACGGACCACTAACGGGCTTCGGAAAAAAAATATTATTTTTAATATAAAATAGTAAATTATAATCATAATGCAACATAATACAAACTTAAAATACAAACCTTGTTCATAATTCATAAAATAACATAAACCTTATATTACCAAAAAAGAAATCTACATTAAAAATAAATTTAAATTCTCTTTATTGTTCCAGTAGCAAGTTAATTTCATTATAAAACTATAAGCGAGTTGTCAAGTTTATCCTCTTTATAGTTCAGGACTTTCCAAAGAAAGAATGGTCTCTAAACCATCCACTAAGTACCCGTTTGGTAGCTATGTTTAATGACCGATTAGGCCATAATCTGGGTGTATTAGGTGTTTGGTTTAATTCTTGAAGGCCCAGTGTTTTGACCAAAGCCCAAGGTAAATCACTATTCCTCTAAGATTTGAAAACACCACAAATAAGTCCGATAACTCAATTTCAGATGAAGATTCGATATTTTTTTGACGTATTTGCCCTTACTGATATTTTGAGGGGCCCATTAGTTTTGAATACACGCTGATGAAGGTGGCATATGGACGGAAATATTTTGGGGTTAAAAAAGCTAGGGTTTCAAACAGATTGAAGATGAATTGATCTTCAGTTTTTCACGTCGTCGTGCATAGAATCCTCTAGCGTAATTTTCTACTACTATTAATTCGAACTTGCTCTATTTTCTTGCATCGTCGACTTTATTTGCAGTGGTGGAGAATTGAGTATTGAATTTAATTTGAAAATTTTTGGTTGACTGATTTTTTGCAGTTTATTATTTTTTATGTCAACTATCTTTTCCTTCTTGCTTCTTTTGGTGGAGATGTACTCACTAGTGGAGATGTAATTAACGGCCCTGCTGGTTATTGATGCCCAGAATCTTCAAAAGGTGCAAAGCGTCCAAGCCACTTGAAGAGAATTTGGGAATGACTTAGAAATGGGAGATTGAAAATTGGGGTGCTGTGAGGACAGCAAGGTAATTACAATGACAAAGAAAATGACATTTAAATTCCACACACACACTTATCGGGGTGATATGCGTGTAGACCAAACATAAATTAATTTATCTAATGACAAATTGTATGCACCAATCTCATATGTTAATATGTCGGTCCAATTTTAAGTCTTCTCTACCAAATAGGCGCTAATACTAAAGTTTTGCTACGCACCATATCTACAAGACACCAATAATTTACAAATAATAATTTTTTTACGGAACAAAAATAATAATTATGAATTATTACTTTATTAGTAACAATTTGGAAAGAAATAATGAGGAAGTAGTTTATTAATTAATAATTATTACTTTATTAGTTTTAGTTTATTTATTGTATATATAATATATACGTAGAGTGTAGTGTGTAGATAGTAAACTGTATCGTATGTAGTATGTACTAATAAATTATGTATCTATATCATAATTAAAAAAAAGAGGAACCGCGGGCTAACCCGTTTAGCCTGCGGGCTAAGCGATCCGGCCAAAAAGGCCGGTTTTAAACAGGCCACCTAAACCCGGCCCTAACCTGTATTTCTGATCTAAACAGGATGACCCGCCACCCGCGGCCCGTTTAACATCTCTACCGGAAGCCCACTAAATCCCTCGGGGACACCCCAAACAAACATGGCAATAGAGGCGATAAGGGCAAGGAAAAAGACCACCTTCGGTATGGCCATCGTGATCCTATCCCCTGTCCCATTATCCCCGTTCCAAAGAACAAAAATTCCTTAAACCAAAAAAACAAAAACAGCCCATAGGGTATTTTTCATCAAAAATAGCAACGACCCTCTAGCCGATAAATCATCCTAAGACAAACATTATCTTGCAACAAAGAGAGACACTTAATACCAACCCAAGATATTATCAACATCAATAACATGAATAAAATGATAAACCTCAACTTTAATACGCCGAACCACCTCATGAATAGAACGGCGTCTAGCATAAAAAATGAATTCATTCCTCACCCTCCAAAGATGATAAATGACACCATCACACGAGTAAATTGATTCGGGTGATTTTTGTATGGTTTTATGGTGGTTTAATTGCATATTTTTGATCTATTTTATGAGCAATATCACCTTAATGAGTATAATTATGAGCTTAACGGTTGTGGAAGGTATTATGTTTGTTTTGTAGACTTTTGATTATGTTTTATGCAAAAGACAAGCCTTCCGCCAAAATCGAATTCGAGTCGAGTAGATGGTCCAAGAAACGAGCCCACTCCGTGCTCATCTCTCAGTGAATCCAAGATCCAAGTGAATAATCAAAAAGACATCGAAGAGAGGGTCGCGTAGCAAAAAGAATCACTCAAATCGGAGTTCGTGAGCCCAAGTTATGAAAGATCGAAGTCTGAAGGATCAAACTTGAAGGCCAACTCGGACCGAGTTGGACCCGAATCGAGTCGAGGCACTTGAATGGAGAACAGAAGGTTTTGAAGGTGAAATGTTGCAATTGTGATTTCCGATGAAGATGCTTAGGATGTGCAAGGAGAGAGGTAGCTTGTTGATGCCCCAAACTTAGAATTCTCACCCATAGTGAAATTCTAAGTTTGGGGGTTATTGTTTGCTTGCCTTTTATTGCTACTCTTGCTAGTTTTGCACCGGCGTACCATTCTACTAGGAGTCACATTTTTGCAGGCGCACGCACCCGTGGTGCTAGATTTTAGGTTGTGTTGTGTGATTGGGTTGCAAATTTGTACATTGGATACTTATTCTTTGATTGGTGGATTGTTGAGTTTTTGCTATAATGATGAATTGAATGGTGAAGTTTGATGCTTGCATGATAGCTAGTTGTGTGATGATTGATGCTTATGATGGTACTTTGTCCATGTTCATTGAGCCCGTGAGATTTAGAGCCTATTAGACATGCACATATTTTGGGTCTAATCTCTTCATGTGAGTGTCTTGCATGCTTGTGTGCTCTAGAACTTGCCAAGTGTCTTATTTGAGCTAATTGTTTATGTGAGATTTTTGAAGAGGATAAGAGGCCATCTTTGTCTAATAGTCACTTGGCCAAAGTTTTCCTACCCAATGAAATTTTTCCGTAGTTAGCCAACTTGAGCTTATTATCCGATTTCTTTGGCAACTTACATATATTAACCCAATTGTCCTTTTTAATGAGCTTAAATTGTCCCTATGAACTAGTGGAGCTTTAATGTGGATAAGAAGGTTAATTGAGCTTAATTGTGAAGTTGGTGGGATTACTTGGTTTATAAGTGAAAAGTGTGTAAAAAGAATGAGAAAAAGATGAGATGTGAATGCGCAAGAAAAGATTGAGTTGTTGTAAAGAAGAAAAAGAAAAAAGAAAAATTGAGAAGAAACTCTCTTTGTGTGCAAAGAATTTGATAGAGCTTGATATTCAAAAGTGCTCAATGAAGGATGAGAAAGAATGTGTTTGATAGAGTGGAGAATGATTGTTGGAGTTTTGGAATTGTATTGTAAATGGATCATTTATCCTAAATTGTTGCTCCACTAGTTTGTTAGTCACTCAATCCAAATTGTCTCACCTTAACCAAAGAGCCAACGTTACAACCAAATGGAAAACCCTCTTTGATTCTTGAATTGAGCATGAATGCATGGCAAGAATGTAGATGCTTGGCAAGCATATGGTAGTACACTTGTGTGTTTTGACTTTTGAGGAGTAAACACGTCCTATATATCTTGTGTGTAGAGAGAAACACTCCTTGAGAGGAACATTGGAAGAAGTACTTGAGTTTTGCATCTCTCAAAGCATAACATGTTTGATTGTTTGTTGATTGCAACACCATGAGAGCAATTGTTATAAAGAGAACTTGATGATTCTAATTGATGTCTTGTGTCCGATGAACTTTGATGCAATCATATCACCCTCATGTTTTATTTTCTCGTTGTTTGAGGACAAACAACACTTTAAGTTTGGGGGGTTTGATTCGGGTGATTTTTGTATGGTTTTATGATGGTTTAATTGCATATTTTTGATCTATTTTATGAGCAATATCACCTTAATGAGTATAATTATGAGCTTAACGGTTGTGGAAGGTATTATGTTTGTTTTGTAGGCTTTTGATTATATTTTATGCAAAAGACAAGCCTTCCGCCAAAAATCGAGTTCGAGTCGAGTAGATGGTCCAAGAAACGAGCCCACTCCGTGCTCATCTCTCAGTGAATCCAAGATCCAAGTGAATAATCAAAAGACACTGAAGAGAGGGTCGCGTAGCAAAAAGAATCACTCAAATCGGAGTTCGTGAACCCAAGTTATGAAAGATCGAAGTCCAAGGATCAAACTTGAAGGCCAACTCGGACCGAGTTGGACCCGAACCGAGTCGAGGCAGAATGGAGAAACGAGAAGGTTTTGAAGGTGAAATCCACTCGGTTGGTGAAGGCAACTCGACTCGGATGAGAATCAACTCGACTCGGATGAGAGTCAACTCGGACCGAGGCAAAAATGAAACCGAATCGAGGCGAAAGAACGGAGAACGAAGCTTTTGAGCGTGAACACCAACTCGACTCGGTTGGGGGCTGACTCGACTCGAGTGACTACCAACTTCGACTCGGATGAGAGTCAACTCGGACCGAGTTGGGTCTGATCGCGGGAAAAAGCGTGAAAATCGAAATTCGGGGATCTAATTGCAATATTTCAAAACTTAACCTAATCCCCTACTATATATACCCCGAATTCGGATTTTTAAGGGGAGGAACACCCAATTCCACTCACCCACACACATTTGCACACACTTGGAGGTGTTTGATTTCTTCTTCCTCAAGTTCTTCCACTTTGAAGCAAGAAATGAGGATTTGAGCTTGGATTGTAATAGATTGTCATTCCCAATAGACTAAGCTTCCTTCTCTTGCTCTTTTATTTCAGTTTTTATCCTTTAATTTTGTTTTAGATTGGATGATGATTGTTGTTGGCTAGAAAAACCTTGTTCTAGGAATTTGTGGATCTTATTTTGAAATATATGGTTTAAATTCCTGTTTATTTGGTATTTGTTGTTGATTATGATTCATGTGTTGGAATTATCATGTTTTAAGAGTTTATTGTTATTGGCCATGATGATTGCTTCAATGATTATTGCTTGGGTTTAAGATTGAGAAATTAAAACCCATCAATTGACCTCTAATACATGATCCATTTGATTATCACTTGAGAAAGGGACTAATTAGTGGGAAAGTTTTAGGAATCTAAGGTGCTTATTGGGTTGATCATGTTAATAGGATAGAGATACATGTTAATATTGATTTTCCTTGGGATTGATTGGATAGAAAATATCTTTCAATTCTTGTTGAGTGATTCACTTTGCATAATCATCACATTACCCTTTAGATTTGAATTTGCTACCATAGATGGAGATTTAAGTGAAGCATACCCCTAGAACTATTCCTTTACTTGTTGATTTCGCTTGTGTTCCTTCAATTGCTCGTTTTAATCTAGTGCTATTTGTTGTGGCTTTTCTTTCTAATTTTCTTATTGGTGACACTTGGTAGAAATTAGATAAGTTTAGTTTTAATTTGGCAACCCCTTTTAATTGATTCTCTAGACTTGATTAAATCGCTTTGCATTACTCTTACGCTAGTCCCCCTCCTTGTGGATCGATACTCTTACTTATCACACTATAATTTGACAACCGTACGCTTGCGGGAATTGAATTTGTGTGTTGATAAAAGTGGAACATAAACGCCCCTTTCTTTCAAGAGCACTACACCTTCTGTCCCTTTTAATTTCCAAAAGAGTTCAACCAAGGGATTTTGGTGAGGAGTTCCAACTAGCCCATCTTTTGACCATCACCCAAACGAGGTTCACAAAAGGGCATTTCCAAAATAAATGCCTAAGAGTCTCATGCCTTCCAACACAAAAAGTGCACCAAGGATCAATATTTAAGAAGGTCGGTCGAAGTCGTTCCCGCAACATAAGCCAAGCAATAAAAGAGAACTTTGGAGCAATGAAACCCTTCCAAATATCCCAAAACCGAGTAGTGGACCTATCACAAATGGGCCTAAGGAGATGGTAAAATTTTGAGGAAACAAATTTACCGGTCCTGCATAATCGAAGTATCGGCCGTCACATTATCAACACTACCAAAAAGGTCCACAAGATTATCTCTAATATCGGCCACATACTTCATAAATTTAAAATCAACGCGCCTAGGCACAAACTCCCAAATTGAATGCCCATGCAAGTAATTATGGGTAACTCATTTTATCCATAAGCTGTTTTTTCATTTTGAACGTCCCAAATAACCCTCGCAATCAACGCTTTATTCCGGGAGGATAGATCTCTAAGCCCCAGTGCCCCCTCTTTCTTTAGGCATACATACATCGAGACCATGCCACAAGGCCTCTTCGGGAGCCCCACAAGAAATTCTTACATAAACTTTCAATTCTCTTGACAATGGTAGTAGGCAAAGGGAGAGCGACCATCCAAAAACAGCAGCACCCCGGATGACAGAGCGAATCAACTCAAGTTTCCACGCATACGAGAGGCAGCTGGAAGACCACTTCCCGATATTACTCGCCAACTTGTTTATAAGGGTATCATAGTGCCGAACTTTGACAGTGTAGCAGCAAGGGGTACTCCCAAATAACGAATAGGAAGTGACCTTGATGAACCCAACACGGCCCAACACACTCTCCATCTCATTCGGAGGCCAAAGATGAAAAATAGAAGATTTTGCTGGATTAATAGCAAGCCCCGAGGCTTCCTCAAACTCCACAAGGGCATCTCTTAAAACTCCAACAGACATCTCATCACCTCGGGCAAATAGAAGCACATCATCAAGAAAGTCAAATGTGTAATTTTTAGATTACCACAAAGGGGTGGTAATTAAAAATATCCACATTTGTACGCAAATTCAATAATCTCGAAAAATACCCTATGCATAAGATAAACAAAAAGGGAGAAAGAGGATCACCTTGCGAAGCCCCAATTTTCCTTCGAAGAAACCACGAGGGGAACCATTCACCATAATTGAGTAACTAGGAGTACGAACACACTCCATTACCCAATTAATAAAAGCAGAGGAAAAGCCAAACCCCTAATGACTTCCTCCAAAACTTCCACGAGACCGAATCATAAGCTTTCTGATGTCGATTTTCATCATGACCTGGGAATATACGCGCTTTCCCATAGCCTTGCATAAGATGTTGAGCAAGGAGGATATTGTCGAGAAACTAGTCTTCCAGGCACAAAAGCGGCTGAGCATTGTCCACCAATTTACGAAGGATCGGCCCCAAATAAGGCGTCAAGATCTTAGTGATGATCTTGAGAACAACATTGCGGCAAGCAATATGCCTAAAGTCCTCAACTCGAGGGTCATGGGCCTTCTTCGGAATGAGCGTCAAGAAAGTGCGATTCGATTGTGACGGCAGCGGCCACTTCTAAAGAATTCATGGACAACATTATACACATTACCCTTAACAATATCCCAACTCTTCTTGAAGAAGGCGGCGAGAAGCCATCGGGACCGGAGCCTTATCATCCCCGATAACCCACAAGACAGACTTTAATCTCCTCATCAGACATATCCTTAATCAGCTCATCACCATCTAGGTTAGACACAATATCCCCGAGGCAAAAATGCCATCGCAACACCTCTACCCGGGAATCAACACCCAAGAGGCCAATATTGTACCTAAGTAAATGATCGACACCTCCCCCTCGGACGTCGTGGGCCCTCCATCGGTCCATGATATGAGTAATGTGGTTCCTCTTCTTATTCTTCTTAATAAGGGAGTAGAAGTACTTGAATTCGTATCTGATTAAGGATGTACTTGCTCTTAGCAACTTGACCTAAATAAGCTTTCTCCACATTTTTTCAACCAAAGCACCCTCTCACGTAGTTCAAGATACTCCTCGGAATTAATCACGGTATCAGAACCATCTAAAAATCTCCCTGCATGGTAGCCAACTTCTCCGAAGACCTCTGTACTCTCACTAATATGCCCAAAAGCCTTCTTATCCAACACCTTTAATTTCCTTTTAAGACTACGAAGCTTTGAGCATAAAATGAATTGATGAGTGCTAAAGGTATTACTCATCCAACCATCGAAACAATCTGCATGAAATGATCGTGCTTAGTCTACATATTGAAAAACACGAAGAGATGTTTAGCGGCATGTTCCTCCCAAAAAAAAGAAGTCAAAGCACAAGCATGATCGGATTCAATGCCGGGTAGAAGGAAATTAGCAGAGATATCCCACCCTCTCCCTCCAATCATATTCACCATCACACGATCCAGTTTACTCTTCATAATGTTATTATTCCAAGTGTAAAAATAGCCTGTGGAAAGAACATCATCCAACCCCAAGGCTGCCACACACTCTCTAAAATCAATTAGAGCATTATCATGAAGCTCGGCACCCCCTCTTTCTCATCCAGACTTAAAATGCAATTGACATCTCCGGTGAGAAGCCAAGGTTCCCGAAGCGGATCCAAGATGAAGAAGATCCTCCCAAAGCTTACATCTCAACACTACCATGTTTCTCCCATACACCATAACTCACAAGAATCTGCGACTAGTGGTTAGACACATAACATTAGCAGCAATGTACGGGTCATACATCTCACGAACATTAACCTCCACAAGGTTAGCATTCCACAACAAGAGAACACGACCCCCGTAGAAACACCAAAATTATGGGCAATGTTCCATCTAGCAAAAGAGTTATGCAAAAAAGCAACAACATCATCATCGATAATTTGGTTTCACAAAAACCCAATAAATCAACATTATTATTACGCAATAATAAATGAATACGGTCAAGAGTGGCACTTACCCTCGGACCACGAACATTTCACGTGATTGCAATCATTGATTAACAGACATTTGGGAGGTCATTCTCCATATCATCATCATCATCAGTGCGAGCTTTGATTTTGCGCTTATTTCTCATCTTTTTCACAATCGCACCAACCCTGTGGTCAATGTAGGGCCCCAAATTATGTGAGGAAGCCCTCTTAGAGTTCAAAGAAATCTCACCTCCATCAGACCTTGGAACAACCCCCTCGACGGTTGATTGGAGTGAATTGATGCATGTTTTTAGGGGGTATTTTAGTGCAAAAGTGAGCTAAAGTGTTAGTTTTTGTGCCTAAAAGTGTAAAGTATCACTCTTTTGCTTAAAAAGTATTATTTGTGAGAATTTGATATTTTTAAATGCATTTTGCGGGTAATTCGGTGGAATTTTGCCAATTCGAGAATACCGTTAGGCTTAGAATGAAGAGATGATCATATCGG
Source organism: Paraleonurus japonicus (assembly GCA_030762865.1). NCBI lineage: Eukaryota > Viridiplantae > Streptophyta > Magnoliopsida > Lamiales > Lamiaceae > Paraleonurus > Paraleonurus japonicus. Next base: position 34,659,479 of record CM061052.1, read on the forward strand.
ACGAGCGGGGGTCGGGGCCGAAGCCCGCACGAGAAAAGTGCCTGGACTCGAGCTGCAGTCGAGGACCATGAGCCTCGAGTCGAGGGCTGTGCTTAAAAGGACAAAATTCGAAGAAAGGCGGGAGCCTCGACTGAGGGCTGACCCTCGAGTCGAGGGAGTGGAGAAATGTAAGAGCCTCGAGTCGAGGCTGACCCTCGACTCGAGGGGGAAGTTTTTATGGAGAATTCGTATTTAAGGGCACAGACGGAAGCGGTCGAGGAGAGATAGATAATAGCAATTAAGAGCGATTTTAGAACGATTTCTTAGGCCCCAAGCCATTTCTCCCTTGTAGTTAGTGTAGATTTAGAATTAGATTTAGATTTCCATTAATATTGATTAGATTAGCCATAGATTAGCTTAGATCCTTGTTATTCCTTTAATTCAAGCTTGTATTTCATTTGGAGATTGGTGTTGAAGACTCAAGCATTCCTATTGTTGTTGATTGAAGATCAATTGGTGATGTTTTTCCTCTCTTGTCTCTTAAATTTCTTAATTGTTGTGATTTACTTTGTGTTTGTGCAATTTTATCTTCTTCCCATGCATTTCACCATGGGCTAACTCTCTTGTGCTTGGGTTAATTGAAATTGATGATGATTTGATTGATGATGCTATGATTGTTGATGATTGGAGATCAATTGAGTAAATTGCTTACTAATTGTGATTCTCAATTGTGCTTCATGCATAATTATCTCTTTAGATTAGTGTTTGATCACCCTAGCTATAGGCGAGAGGCTGCGCTAACGTGATCCGGGATTAATCGGGTTATAATTGTGTATGAATGCGTGGATTGGGTGCTTTGGAATCGAGAGATTAGTTGCACTAAGGATACTCACGTTAGTTTGTTTCCTAATTGTGATTCTTAATTGTGCTTCATGGAAAATTGTCTCTTTTGATTAATGGTTGATCACCCTAGCAATATGCGAGAGTTGAGCTAACGTGAATAGGTGTTAATCGGGTTACAATTTTGCATGATTGTATGAATTGAGGACTTCTACATTGAGAGATAGGAAGGACTAATGATACTCACATTAGGCATTGTGATTTTAATGGAGTGATTAATTTCATGATGGTTTTATGCTTTCTATCTTAATTGATTTGCAATTTGAGTCAATTGTAGCTTGTTGATTGATGATTCATTGATGGATGTTAATCCTAGCACCTCTATCCCACCATTTATTGTTGTGTTTTTCTTGCATCTTAAGTGTTCGATCATTTGTTTGCTTGTTTTTGTTTGTATCTTGCAAGTGTTTGGTAGTGTTAGTGTCATCCCTTGTTGCATCAATAGTCACTAAGAACTCGTATTTCTAGGGCCTCATGTGCATACTTTTTCCCATGGGTTCGATATTTGTTGATTGATCTTAATAACGCTTACCCAAAAAAACTACTCCAATCAAATGGCGCCGTTGCCGGGAATTAGTTTTTGCGCTTAAAGTGAGACTTAGGAATTGTTTGAAGTGGCTACTTGTTGTCTTTGTATTTTTGTTTGTTTTGTTATTTTTTGTTTGAATTTGATACTTTGATATCTTGTCTAGATGGAAGGATACAACTCATACATGTGGAATCAAGAGTATTATCAAGATAGTAGAGTGTATTCTCCACACTTTGAAGGAGTTGGCTATGAGGATTGGAGGAACTATGAAGATAATTCTCAATTGCAACAAGTTACATCCAATTATGAACATTGGAGATATGAAGAAATTCTTCCCCAACCTCAAGAGATGTTCCCATACTATGAGCCTTATGTTCAAACATTTGATTCATGTCTTAGATTTGAGTGTCAAGGAGCATTGGAAGGAGGTGATTACTACGATGATGGGAGAAGCCATGAGTATGATTATCCATTGCCACAAGCTTCTCCTCAATTTGAAGAATGGGGACTCCATGATATGAGAGCCATATTGTTAGAGATGCTTGGATTTTTGTTGGAAAAATTTGAGGAAGATGATTCTAGATGTGATGAAATGCTTCCACTTGTACGAAGAAATGTATGAGACCAAAGAAAAGGTTAATTCATGGATAGAGGGAACATGGAGATCACCGAGGCTCATTCCATGTTTATAAAATGTCAACTCAAAAATTTCCTACTCCAAGTAAAGAACTTGACCATCATGGAGGATCAAGAAGAAGAAGGGGAGGAAGAAAGTGAAAGAGATGATGTAGAAAAGGGTCCAAGTAATGAGGATGAAGTAGAAAATTTCCTTGTCAAAAGTGAGGAAGAGGAATGTCCATAGATGGACATGAGCTATAATGAGAAGGGAAATCTAGAAGCAACCAATGAAGCTTTGAAGATTGAAATGAGCATTTCTATACCTTCTAACTCTTCAATTTGTGATTTAATTGAAAATGATGCTTCTAATGATTTAATTTTGCCTCTTGTGAATTTTGACTATAGGGAAGAGTTGAAGAAACGCTTGGGCATCCTTGAAAGGAAGGAAGAATCGAGAAGGATGGCAAGAGAGAAAAGGGGACAACCATGGACACTTAGCATATCCGTATGTGGTTGCCCTATCTTTCGGTGAACCTCCTTGATCTTGAAGCACAAAGATTGAGATACAATGGGAAGGAGGATCGCTACCCTTGGCCATTCGATGAAGGACTTGGAAGTGGAAGAATAAGTCCGGCAAAAGACAATAAAAATAGCGCTTGATGGGAGGCAACCCATCATTTTTATTTGCTTTTGTGTGTTTTTGGTAGATTAGTGTTTTTGTTTTTGTTTTTGGGAGATTTGGCTTGCTACTTAATTGCTCATGCTTAGGATATTATGCTAGTTGCTTTGGGATTCATATAGTGTTGAGCTTACTTGTTGATATCATTTAGGAGTTGCATATTTTTCTCACTCCCATTCCAAACTTGAATTCATATCTTCATTCAAGTTTGGGGGTGTTTGTCATTAATGGTATAATTGCATCTCTTAGTGATGAGTATTTGATGAGTTATTTTGCCCGTGTGTAGGTATATTCACTACTTGGATTGGAAAAGGATCGAAATTGCAAAGGAATCAAGAAATTGAAAAGGATGGAGAGCTTAAAAGTTGGTGAAAGTGAGCAAAAAGGAAGAGAACCCGGTCTCCTCGATCGAATGAGCGGTCGGGCTTAAATCGAGGGACCAAAACGGTAATTTCTTGCATATTTGGGTTCGTTAGGGGCATAGAGGTCATTTTTAGGAATTTCGGGGTCGGGTCGGGCCGGATTGACGTAAAATTGCCTGGTCTCGACCCAGGTCGAGGTTGCACAACCCACAGGTCGAGGCATCAACACTTAGAAAAATTATGAAAATAGCACAATCCTCGAGTCGAGGAGTTCGTTTTTCGTATCCCCCGAGTTGTGCGTCGGACCTCGAGTCGAGGCCTTTAATTTTCGGGATCCCTCGAGTCGAGGAGGCTGGTGTTTTTAGTTAAATACGCAGATTCGGTTTTAGCAGATTCCGACTCGAGGGTTTCCCACCGTGCGATCCCCTTCTTCCTTATATATATTTTCCGGTCATTTTCCGTCGTTTTCACCGTTCATTAACCTTCCTTTCATCAAATTACCATTACACATTGCATAAAGATTGGATTTTGAGGGTTTTGTGCATCAATTTGGGGATTTTGAGGAGTTCTTGCTTGGGTGTCTCAATTTCTCATTTCTAGCCGATTTATATCAACAAGGTATGTAATTTCTTCTCATTTGGCTTTCAATTTCATGTTGGTGATGATTATTGTTTGGGTGTTAGGGATTATACTAGAATTTCTTTGAATTGGAATTTGCTTTTTGGGGCATTTTGTCGAACACCTTGTATGCATTATTGATTTTGATGAATTAGAGCCATTGTTGAGATTGTTTGAGTTGATTAATGAATTTAGGAGCATGCATAGGATTGAAGGTGATATTTGCTCGATTATTTGTGGAAGTTGGCTAGAAATTGAATTTTCGGCAAAGTTGGGAATTCCTAATGATATTGTCTTTGTTAACTTGGTCAAGTTGAGTTGAGTATTGATGATGGAAGTGCAATTTTGGTGATGCTATGTGTTGAATTACTTGCTAGTTGGCTTGTTATTATTCGATATATTTTTGGAGCATATTTGTATGATTTTAGTGAGCCTACATAGTGATTTTCATTGTCTATGCCATTCTAGTTAAGTATGTATATTTTGAGGAGTATGTGAGCACTTCTATTGATGGTATTTGTTTTAGTTGACTCTTTGACCAATTGTTGGGGTTTATTGATTAGTCACTAGGAATTGTTGTGATTGGATAGTTTTGAGTGATTATTGACTTGTGCATGGCAAGATGGATATCATTTGTTGCTCATATTCCTATTTTGTGGTAATTAATTTTTGGCCTTTGGGAATGTTTTGGCGGAAAATGTTTAGAGGAGCCGACGGAAACAACCTCTCGGAGGAGGAGGTTCGAGACGAGAGAGAGCCATCAGATTTGCTCATAGGATGCCCGCCGAGCTCGGTATTGTGGGACGACTACAAATGGAGGAAGCATATCATTCTTTACGCCGAGCTGTACAAGAAGGTGGTCAAGACCCGCTTGGTAGACCAGGATTGCATGGTGTCGATGGGTATTGAGGATGATATCCCTCGTCTTTTCGAGCATATCGACATGGGAGGCTTCTTAGCCAAGAGGCCTCGGACTTATCTCGGACTCACCTTAGAGTTCCCGTGCACTGTTAAGGTCCATAAGGCCGGGAGGGCCAAGTTCCCGAGGAGTATTACTTTCGAGCTAATGGGAATGAGTATGAGTTGACCGTGGACGAGGTCAACGAGATCCTTGGTACACCCACCGACTCCCCGACAGATCACCGCTTAACATGAGGAAAGAGTACAACGCCAAGAAGTTTTGGAGAAGGATTACCGATTCAGGGGGCGCCGGTTCGGCGAGTTTGTTCCGAGGAAGTCAAAGAGCACCCACATCCGGAACCCGGTAGTCCGATACTTGGAGAAGATTCTCGTGAGAACTATATTCGCGAGATCGGAGGGTGGAGCCATGGTGTCCGAAGAGTTGTATGTCATTTGGTGCTTTCTCCACGGGGTGAAGTTCAATGCGGCCGCGTACCTTTGTTACTTATTTGAGAGAGCCACAAGTACAGAGTTCAAGAAGATTAGTTTTGGAGGCATGATTACATTGATAGCCGAGCACCTCGGCATTCCAACTCATAACCTCGAGCTTTAGAGGGACCCGATCTCACTATCGATACCATGCGGCTCATGAGGACACTCGACCGTATTGGTAGGACTTGGTGCCTCTAGCAACACCACGGTGGTAGATTCCCTCTTCCGAATAAGAGATTAACGACAATCTTTGGTCCTACCGCTTTCGTGACCATCAATTTGCGTATGTGGTCAGCTGCCACACCGAGGCGATAGACGCCTACACTAGAGAGCACGGAGATGTTCTCCGAGATGAGGACGATGATGATGAGGGTCAATAGTCGGGTTACGATGAGGATGAGGCTGGGGATGCCGTAGAGGGAGCAGAGAGGCAGAGGCGGAGATGACGAGGATGATGAGTATGAGGAGCTCGAGCGGAGGAGCTGCCAAAGTATAGATGGACGAGGACTACCACGGAGATTAACATGTATTGGCGGGATGAGATGAGGAGTCGAGAGTATGAGGCCGGGAGCTCATCATAGAGACCGTGGAGTGCTTGGCCCGAGGAGATGTGGGCAGATAGCCGAGAGGATGCATATCGAGAGCCTGACTCGCCAGGATGAGATGTATAGGATGATAGAGGAGACGCGTAAGACTCAAAGCCAAGACATGTATGCCCTCTTCTGCCGGTCAGGCTCCTGGAACCGGGCCGGGCCACTATCCTCCTCCACCGCCGCCGTCCGACTATTAGGGCTACCCCTATTTCTCATTCCCTCTCCTTAGTTTTTAGATTCTTGTCTCCTTGATGATTTGTACTATTTTTGGTGATTGTACTCTTGATGAACTGGATGATGTGATGATTTGGATTGTTGGTTGATTTATTTGATGATGCTTATGATTCTCTTGATTCTATTTGAGCTTATTGTCTATTGATGATTATGTTTTGATGATCCTTTGGATTCTTTAGTCTTATGATTCTTTATTCCTATGATTTTGAGCTAGATTTGTATGAGCTTCATTGTGGATTTATTGTCATATTTTTAGTATCACCTTGATGTAGTGAGTATGCTTGGATTTATGTACATGAGCACTTGTGTTTGATTTGCAAGACCTATTGGATTTAGATTTGATCATTAGTTGATTTGTAGCTTGAAGCTAGCATTCTTGATAATTGTGTAAGGATGGATATGATTGATAATGCTTGATTCATTGCTCAATTTAAGCCCGTGAGCTTTTTGTGCCTTAATAATCGTACATCTTATACGGTTGATATTATTTCTTGTGAGTGCATCATTCATAATTTGTATGCTAGAACTTGCCACTAGACTTGTTGATATTGATCTTTGTGTGATGTCATTAAAATGATAAGAGACCATGTTTGATATGATGAGTCACTTTGCCAAATTTTTCCCCACCAAATACATTTGATTTCCTTAGTGAGCTATGTTGAGCTTATTATCCTTATTCTTTGGCAAGCCAAGTGAAATTGAAACCATTTGCTTATTTTATGAGCCTTTTTGTCCTATGTTTAGTAGAGCTTGATTGTTGGCTAATGATGGTGATTTGCATGCTAAGTGTGGCGGAAAATGATGTGCTAAGTGATGATGCTTGAAAAAGAAGAAGAAAGGTTGTGAAAAGTTGAATTGTGAAGAAAAAATGAGTGAAGTGGAAAAGAGCAAGATTCAATTATTGAGCTTAAGTGGAAAAAAAAAAGCTCAAGAGAAGTGTGGTGATTGAACTCTAATTGCTTGAAGGAGAGTTGATGAAAAGTTTAAAGAGATATGTTTTATATTGATTAGCTTTCATTCAAGTCTCTACTATTAGTCACTCCTATCCAAATTCATCCCACCTTTCCAAAGAGCCTACATTACAACCTATAGGAAAGACCTATTTGATTCTTGATTGATCATAAATGATTTTGATTGAGATTAAGTCTTTTGGCAAGCATATGGTGTGCAAGTTTGTGAATTTGATGATTGAGTGCATTTAACCTTGATACACTTGAGTGAAGAGTGAAACACTCCATGGAAGGAGCAATGTGTTAAGTGTTTGATTGAGCATTTATTTGAGCATGATCTATCTTAATTGCTAGTGGATAGTTGCATTGATATTTATGATCATTGATGAGTTCGATTGTCATCTACTTCGTCTATAGTGCCACGTGACATAATTGCAATCAATTCACTCATTTGTGCTTAGTTTCTACATTGCTCGAGGACGAGCAACATTTCAAATTTGGGGGTATGATTGGAGTGAGTTGATGCATGTTTTTAGGGGTATTTTAGTGCAAAAAGTGAGCTAAAGTGTTAGTTTTTGTGCCTAAAAGTGTAAAGTATCACTCTTTTGCTTAAAAAATATTGTTTGTGAGAATTTGATGTTTTTCGTCCGTTTTGCAGGTAACTCGGTGGAATTTTACCAATCCGAGAGTACCGTTAGGCTTAGAATGAAGAGACGATCATATCGGACGAAACGGGGTCGGGGCCGAAGCCCCGCGAGAAAAAGTGCCCTGGACTCGAGCTGCAGTCGAGGACCATGAGCCTTGAGTCGAGGGTTTGTGCTTAAAAGGACAAAATTCGAAGAAAGGCGGGAGCCTCGACTCGATGGCTGGCCCTCGAGTCGAGGGAGTGGAGAAATGCAAGAGCCTCGAGTCGAGGCCTGACCTCGACTCGAGGGGGAAGTTTTTATGGAAAATTCGTATTTAAGGGGTCAAGTGAAGCGAGCAATTCGGGAGAGATAGATAATAGCGGTTAAGATCGGTTTTGGGGCGATTTCTCGGGCCCCAAGCCATTTCTCCCTTGTAGTTAGTGTAGATTTAGAATTAGATTTAGATTTCCATTGATGTTGATTAGATTAGCCATAGATTAGCTTAGATCCTTGATATTCCTTCAATTCAAGCTTGTATTTCATTTGGAGATTGGTGTTGAAAACTCAAGCATTCCTATTGTTGTTGATTGAAGATCAATTGGTGATGTTTTTCCTCTCTTGTCTCTTAAATTTCTTAATTGTTGTGATTTACTTTGTGTTTGTGCAATTTTATCTTCTTCCCATGCATTTCACCATGGGCTAACTCTCTTGTACTTGGGTTAATTGAAATTGATGATGATTTGATTGATGATGCTATGATTGTTGATGATTGGAGATCAATTGAGTAAATTGCTTACTAATTGTGATTCTCAATTGTGCTTCATGCATAATTATCTCTTTAGATTAGTGTTTGATCACCCTAGCTATAGGCGAGAGGCTGCGCTAACGTGATCCGGGATTAATCGGATTATAATTATGTATGAATGCGTGGATTGGGTGCTTGGAATCGAGTGATTAGTTGAACTAAGGATACTCACGTTAGTTTGTTTCCTAATTGTGATTCTTAATTGTGCTTCATGGAAAATTGTCTCTTTTGATTAATGGTTGATCACCCTAGCAATAGGCGAGAGTTGAGCTAACGTGATTAGGTGTTAATCGGGTTACAATTTTGCATGATTGTATGAATTGGGGACTTCTACATTGAGAGATGAGAAGGACTAATGATACTCACATTAGGCATTGTGATTTTAATGGAGTGATTAATTTCATGATGGTTTTATGCTTTCTATCTTAATTGATTTGCAATTTGAGTCAATTGTAGCTTGTTTATTGATGATTCATTGATGGATGTTAATCCTAGCACCTCTATCCCACCATTTATTGTTGTGTTTGTTCTTGCATCTTAAGTGTTCGATCATTTGTTTGCTTGTTTTTGTTTGTATCTTGCAAGTGTTTGGTAGTGTTAGTGTCATCCCTTGTTGCATCAATAGTCACTAGGAACTCGTATTTCTAGGGCCTCATGTGCATATTTTTTCCCATGGGTTCGATATTTGTTGATTGGTCTTAATAACGCTTACCCAAAAAACTACTCCAATCAACGGTCCTTTCTCTCACTGGAATCAACATTACGGGAAGTTACAGGACCAAAACTGGAACTGCCCTTTTTCTTACGAACCAGCTGCTGGTTATTCTTAGAAATACGTTCACCATCACACTCACGAATAGTAGGAGATGCTATTGGGGTCCCCGGAGTTGAGGGGCTTGATGGCAACTCGACAAACGCTTTCTCAAGTGCTTGCAAGGCCGCAAAATTCGGCACCTCCTTCCCAATTATGGAGCTGGAAACCACTCTAACCAAAAATCAGATTTTTCCCCTTCAAAAATGGCTTTGCAACAGGCTGCAAATCGAATTCGAAAGTTACCAAAAATAGCCTTGCCGCCAATCCTTGTGTCATCATGACCTTGATGCTTATTATCCACCTCATTACCGGAGCACTCCATTTGCCGCCCACCTTGCCCGGCACTGCTTGGAATTACTAGTGAAGACCTCCTTGCTTGCCGCCATAGGAGGAAAATAATAAGTACACTGCCTCCAAATTATTTCCACCGCGATGGGTCAACATGCATATCAAAATTCCTAGAAGATGGCCCACCATTCAATCCCTCCTCCACAAAAATATTCTCCTCACAAAAATCATTTTCACCATCTTCATTTAGCAAATCAAATCTGCCACTGGACAGCCCATCGCCTTGTTTCCCTTTATCAACGGTAGCCTTTCCAACATTATGTCGGAATGAGAATTCAATTGCACCCGTTTGTGCGGTCTTGATTGCATCGATGTTAACATCATACACTTGAAAGTTTCCGTTCAATGCTTGATCGAAAAGAGCTTCAACAAACATTTTATTGATATTGAGACATTCAATTGTGTCTCGTATAAGATATCCTCTGCTTTGGTCGCACCATATTTTTAATCTTGAAATAATGTATTTTGTGATGACAATCCATTACAACATTATGATGTATTTATAGAGGATGAATGTACAAAACACTAAAAAAAAAAAAAAAAAAAAGTGGTGTCAATGTTCACATCGAATTTGAAATTTTAAAAAATGGATACTATATATTAATAATTATTTTATTTTAGGGTTTTTTTTTAACTATTGATTTATGAATTCTTGTTTGTTTAATTGCATCATAAATATTGTATTTTAACTAATTTTAAAAATACTTAACATTCAAGATCACATTTAAAAATATTTAACATTCAATGATACTTAACATTAGTAAAAGTCATAATAAAGATGATTAAACATTCATCAAACATCAAAAGGTCCATTACGACCCTTCATCAAAAGGAGCATACAGAGCATTCATCAAACATCAAAAGGAGCAAACCCTAAACATCAAAACAGAGCATTATGGTCCTTCATCACAAACCTATCTAAAATATCAACTCCCATTTCAACTAATAACTATTTCACTTCTTTTTCTTCCCTTATCATTTTTTTGTCTTTGACATTGCTCTTCTTTCTAGCAACAACGGAACGAACATTGGAGCCTAACACAAACTTTTGTCCACCTTTGTTGAACACCTTACAAGTACCCTATTCATTTTTTTTTTTTGCATGATTTGTTGCATAGTAGTAAAAGTCATAGGTTCGGCTCCTGTTAAGGAAAACAAAGCTAAAATTTAGTTACACTCTAATATATTCTCACAATGATAAATTCACACATTTAGATTAACATTATACCCGAAAGCTGGATGGTTCAACTGGAGTAGGAGTATCAATAACTTGACTCAACTCTTCTAAATGGACATCACCAAAAACATCATCTCGTACAAAACAAAGTATATGTTCACCATATAATACTTATTTAAATAAAAATACAACTACAGATTAAAACAATAGTTGTTCATTCAACAAACTTTTTATCCAAGTTAATTTTATCACTTCTTGGAGCAATTGGATTGCAGTTGTTGGTTCAATTGGACTAGTCATAGCTTGAACAATCGGTGCATGTGAGTTTTCGAGACATTGGAGCTTGTGTGTTTCTAGGTTTGCAGCTTCTTTGTTGTGTCCACTTTGATTACATTTCTTTGCACTTCAAGGTTGTTTGATTCCTCTTTGCCCTATAAGTGTTGGGTCTCCCCCTTGGCTTCGTCTTACGCTTCTCAACAGGTTCTTTAGGTTATCTCCTCCTCGGTTTCTTTGGTCTACCAGCTTGTCTTCCAATCAAAGGAGGCAACAACGGTGAAGACCGGTAGGCATTTACTCTGTTCTCTCATTAATTGGTGTAATGGTGTAATCATACACCATTCGTAAGTGCTCTCTCTCGCCAACATTTAATTCAGTCATTAATAAATATACCATACATAGAAAAACAACAATTAACAACTTCACACTAAATAACATTACTTGTAGCATGCATATGTAAAATCCTTAGGATTGTTAGGAATCACATCGATTGGATTATCATCGGAGCTCAGACGGGCCGGCGAGCGCAGTGTCTAGCAAAAAGAAATTTTTGCTAAGGGAAAAGTAATTTCTTAATTGCATAAAAAATATTATTACATTTCCGGCTCCCTATTAATACCCGTTACTAAGACATTACAAAGCTCAATTTCTATTAAGCCTACTTATTTGTCGCCATGGGCCGATCCGTAACTCTGGGCTCTTGGTTTTGTTGGTCAACTTGGGCCTAGGCCTGCTTGCTTCAACTCAACCCGCCTTACCCGATTGTAGGCATTCTTTAGCCCACGTGCTTCGTTCGTATCATTGCCGTCTCCGTGAAGTTTATCCTTGTCCTCAAGGATGAAGTCGAAACCGTTCTCTTATTTCATCCATATGCTCTCATGTGGCTTCGAAATTGGCAAAGACTCTCACTCGATGAGCACTTCCCACCGGAAACACCACGATTTCTTAACTTGGCGGTATTCGAGCTTTTGTTGGCCGATATATGATTTTGCCGTCCAGCTGCGATTCTTTGGTAGATGTTCTATAGAGACCTCATTCGACCCCGGGCGTCTCTTCAATTGCGAGACATGAACCACATGATGTATGTGAGCATCGGTTGGAAGGTCCAGCTTATAGGCGACTTGTCCGACTCTTTCCAAGCACCTTATAGGGCTCGTAAAACCGGTTGCCCAACTTGTACGGTGCTTCGAGAGATCGAATGTTGGCGGTAAGGACGCAGCGACTTCAAATATACCCAATCGCCGACTTCAAATGCCTATTCCCAATGACCTTTGTAAATCTTGATTTTTCATGCGATTAATGAAAGTCCCCAAAATATCCTTCAACTCTCGTAACATAACATCTCTTTCAAACAACTCTCTCTCCACTTCGAGTTTGGAGATTCACCCGCGGGGTAGCTTATTAGATGTGGTGGTGGCTTGCCGTAGACTATCTCGAATGGGGTACGTTGGGTTGAAGCATGGTATGTGGTATTATACCAATACTTTGCCCAAGGTAAAAACTCCTCCCACCTTCGCGGATTATTGTGTACAAAGCACCTCAAGTATTGCTCCAATGTACGGTTTGTTACCTCTGTTTGTCCATCCGTTTGAGGGTGGTAAGCCGAGCTCATGGCTAGTTGAGTGCCTTGCATTTTGAAGAATTCCTTCCAAAAGTTGCTTATGAAGATTCGAGTCTCGATGTGTGATGATTGAACGAGGCGGTCCATGTAACTTGATGACATATTCCACGAAAAGCCTTGCAACGGTCTTAGCGGTATAGGGGTGCACCATGGGAACAAAGTGAGCATATTTGGACACTGTCCACCACCACTAGAATCCCGTTGTAACCATTCGATCTTGGGAGTCCTTCTACGAAGTCCATTGTAAGATCCTTTCAAATGTGCTCCAGAATAGTGAGCTGCAGCAGCCCCGGGTTTGCGAGAATCATTTTTAACTCGTTGGCATGTGTCGCAACTTGTTATGTGGTCTTGTACATCCCTCTTTAATCCCGGCCAAGTGAATGAATATGATATTCGAACCCACATTCTGTAAATTCCGGAATGTCCTCAAAATCTGGAATTATGAAAATATTCAATTAGTTTAGAACGTAAAGAACCCCCAAATGGAACAAATACTTTACCTTTAAAGAAAAGCAACCCTTCTCTCCATTCATAGTCTTGGCAATGGGGTCACGATTATTGATACTGCTGCCTTTTCATTGTGACTTCTTGATCTCGCAAATGACTATTTTCTAATATCCTCTCATATACTCCATACGGGTCCAGTTATTGCGCTTATTTCGGGTGATTCCTTTCTACGAGAGAGCGCATCGACCACAATATTTTATCGTCCGGGTCGATATAAGGTTTCAAAATCGAACCCCATCAACTTAGCCACGAACTTCTATTGTTCCAGAGTGATGATCCTCTGTTCTAACATATGTTTGAGCAGTTGTTGGTCGGTCACAATGCAATTTTCGCCCCAACAAATAGGGCCGCCATACACGCACCGCTTGATGACCACCATCATTTCTTTAACATATGTGGACCATTCCAATTTTCTCGGGACCGAGTGCTTTGTTTAGAAATGCCAGGGTCTGCCTTCTTGGACTAACACAACTCCTATCCCGACGTCACTAGCATCGGTATGTACCTCAAAAGTATCATTGAAGTTTGACATAACAAGAACGAGTGTGATCGTCATGGCATGTTTCAATTTTTCGAAGGCTTCCTTACTATTTTCTGTCCATTGGAATCTTTCTTTCTTCGTCATTTGATCAAAGGTCAAGCAATGGTACCGTAATTTTGTACAAATTTCGGTAGTATCCGGTTAACCCCAAAATCCCTTTTGTTCGAAAATTATACGCGGCGGTGCTTGACTTTGCATTGTTTCTATTTTGCGTTGATCAACTCCGTACGCCTTCTTGGGATATAATATGTCCTAAATACTCAACAGACAATTGACCAAATGCACATTTGCTAATCTTGATATAAAATTGATGGTTAACCAAGGTAGAAAAAACTTCACGTAAATGATTGATATGTTCATTCCAAGATCTTGAATAAATCAATATATCATCAAAGAAAATGAGTACGAATTTATGTAAATGGACCTGAAAAATATTGTTCATTACTTCTTGGAAAGTAGAGGGTGTGTTCACACCGAAGGGCATAACCACATATTCATAGTGGCCTTGGTGTGTTCGAAATGCGGTCTTTGGAATGTCCGATTCAAGAACCCGAATTTGATGGTACCGGCTACTCGCAAGTCTAATTTTGAAAAGAACTTGAACCACCTAACTCGTCCAACATTTCATCAATTGTAGGGATAGAGAATCGATCCTTGATGGTTGCGCGTTCAAAGCCTCGTAGTCCGTGCAAAAATGCCATGACCGTCTTTCTTTTTACTAGCAAGACTAGGGATGAGAAAGGACTGGGTGCTAGGCCTTATTAATCCTTTTTGCAAGATTTCTTTCACTTGTCGCTAGAGGCTGTAAAAGCGAGCCCGGCCCGATGGGCCGGCCCATTGGCCCGTGTTTTAGGATGGATCGGGCCTAGAAAATATAGGCCGAAAAGAAGGGCCGATTTGGCCCGGCTGATAGGCCGGCGGCCCGGAACTTTCACCTGGCCCGGTTTTTTTTTTTTTTTTGAATTTTAATATTTAATTAAGATAGTGATTATAAGTTCATAGTATATATTCACGAAAGGAATAGGATTGAAAATATAAAAAAATGAGTATTCATTGAGGTAGATTAATTGACAAATATTTCATTCCCCAAATATGCAAACTTAATTGCAACAAAGAGAACAAAAAATAAAAATATTTTTACAATTTGTCAAAAAAATGAAAAATCTTATTAACGGATGGATTATGAAATTGCCCAAATGAGGAACTAGACAAAAGCGACTTAGTTTTTCTCCCTCCTATTTTTGGCATTAATGAAAAGTAATATTTTTACTTGCTAAATGACTTGCAAAATTCAAAATAATTTTAACTAACATATATATATATATATATATATATATAATAATAATATATATATGAATAAAAAGAGGAGAATATATATCATGAATAGTGTGATAAAAATAAAAATTGCAACTATTCTACCTAAAATCACTTTTGTTTGTGTAAATATTTAACACAAATTTAAATAATATTTAAAACTAATATATTACATTCGTTAATATAGATATCAAAGTTATAATTTCAATCGGTTTGAATAAAATGATTTTCAACTTCAAATAAAATATTTTTTTATTTAAAAAAATCGGGCCAAAATGGCCCGGTGGCCGTAACCCGCCTAGTGCTAGGACGGGCTTGGAAAATAGTGGCCGGTAGCTCACGGCCCGGCCTAGCCCGGAAATTGTGAGTGGCCCGGTGGCCCGGTGTCGGGCCGGCCCGGCCCGCCCGTTTGACAGCCTACTTGTCGCTTCTATTTCTTCTTTCTCGAAATGAGCATACCGCAGACGGTGCATATTAATGATCTGTCCTTCATCCTTTAGTGGAATTTGGTGGTCGTAACTTCTCTTCGGGGTAATTCCCGAGGATCGGATAAAACCATAGCATAATCGGTAAGTATTTGATTTATATCTGGATGCCACTTACCAATTTGATTCTTTTGGCGCAATAAATGGTTTAATTCGTAAGGCGTAGCACCGATTCCCTTTTTGCCACATTCGAGTGATGTTATGTAATCCTACTTCCTTTAGGTGTTCATCAATCCTAGAGGTTAATGTTCTTTGTTTGAGTCCCCCATTGAAATTTCATTCTTCCCTTCTTGTAGTCTGTTACAATCTCACCAAGTCCCTCCAACCATTGAATTTCAAGGACGACATCCAATCCTCCCAATTGTATCGCAAACAAATGCTGCTTTAATTGTAATTTCTTGGATTTGTATAGGAACTTCCTTATACATAGTGTCACAACATAGTTTTTCTCCATTAGCAACGTTAACATAAAATTGCTCAGCGGTGTTGCTAAAAGCTTTAATTTCTTTGCTATGTTTTGATTCAAGAAAATATGCGATGTCCCGTTATCGATTAACACTACAACCCTTCGACCCTTAATCCATGACCCCATCCTCATTATACGAGGTCCCCTTATATTCGCCATCACATGTATCGATATCTCGGCTTCATCGGTTTGGGGGATCCGTTATCCTCTTCCTCACTACTAGAATTTGTAGGTTCAATCAAATAAGCCTCGCTTCATCTTACATTTATGCCTGTGGATGAATTTTTCGTCACAATTAAAACAGAGTCCACTGTTCCTTTCTTTTCTGCATCTCTTCCCAAGGAAGACGCCCAACTCTGCGATGGCCGTGGATTGCTCGCTTGTGATTTCCCTTCAATAGCCAACCCACCTGTTTTTCCATCCGAAGTGCTCCCTCTACCTTTCTTGGTTCAAACCGCGATCCCCGTCTAGAGTTGAGATGATCCTCGTGTATCAGGCGTAGTCAATCGCCTCGGCATATGTCCGAGGAGGTGGACGCGTACCTTTGCGGCAATTTCGGCCTTAAGGCCGGATAAAGGCTCCTACCAAAGCGGTTTCCGGCCAATCGTGGACTCTATTAGCCAACTTCTCAAACTCCCGTTGATATTCACATAGCGTTTAGGTGTGTTTAATACGAGTAAGAGCTTCGTCATGGTCGGTATATACGATGGCCCGAAGCGATTCATAATTTCTTTTGAAATCTTTCCATCTAAGGGAATGTAGTGGCGGATGCTATTTCCACTTATGATACTAGGGAGGTGTACATTTAGTGGGAGGACATACTGGACTTCATTCTTAATCTTGCTACTAAAGATAGACACATGGAATATTTTCGTTTTTGCTAAGCTTCTTCTTCTTTTTAGAGGAGTTTTCCTTTTCCTTTTAGGAGTTTCCCTAAAGAGGATTTTATCCTAACAAGGTTTTTAGCGGGGCTCCAGGTTTCTTATCGGTTTGTTATCTTATGGCCTTTTAGGTTCTTCTTAATAAAACATATAATAATTAGACAATTAGACAATGATAATAAAAATATGCAAAGGTTACCCAACAAGTTTTTGGCTTAGAATTTGTAGCTCACCGCAGTGCGATTCCGAGCTCCACCGGAAGTTTTTGGCTTCCAAAAAGGCGCTCGTTACAAATTCCCGCCATTTCTAATTCTCTCTCTCTCCTCCTCGCGGTTGATGTTTTCAGTTTTGCCATGCCGCCACAGATTAATTCTCTTCTCTGTCTCTCTTAATTTCGCCGGCAATGTATCCCGTCTTTCCTCCCTTTCTCTCTCATCAAAACCTTGCTTAATCTTCATCAAGTCAAACCCTAGTGCAATAAGAACAATGTCCGCCTCTCGCCCCTCGGCCTTCGATGTTCTCATGGCCAATGCTGCCCAGAAAAAGAAGAATCCGCCAAAGCCACAAGAACCCTCACCCAGAAAACGCAAAGCCCCAGCTGAATCCCAAACCCCTAATTTACCCCCGACAGTGGTAATGCACCGTCGACCGTTTCTTGCCCAAATGACAAAGCGGAGGACTCGGGTAGTGACCAAATTGGAGATGCTCATTCATTGAATGATGGAAGCGCGAAGACCCTTAAAAAATCAAGTGTAAATGCTGATTCTGATAAAGGCCTTGTGGCGGTGAAGAAGCTTAAGGGTTCAATTAGCCCCGATGAAAGCCTGCTGGAGTTGAAGAAAAAGGCGGTGGAATTCAATGTGAAGAGGGCGGTTTACTGGGGGAGGGAGAGAGGGTGCCTTTCATGTTTGTAGTGAAGGCGTTTGATGCGATATCGAAGGAGTCAGGTAGGATTGCTATCACGGAGATTGTGTGTAATTTGCTGAGGACAGTGAGGGAGACGACTCCAGATGATTTGTTGGCTGTTGTGTACCTTCTGGCTAATAGGATTGCACCTGCGCATGACGGTTTGGAGCTTGGTATTGGTGATGCTTCCATTATCAAGGCCCTTGCAGAGGCCTGTGGGACTAAAGAAGCACATATTAAGAAGCAATATAAGGTGATTGCATGATTTACTTTTGAGTTCACTATGGGTCTATGGTGTGGAAAATTATGATAATGAATCTTTTATCTTATATAAATGTCCTTCCAAATTGCCATATATGTGCACTTATAGTGTAATGGAAATGTATGTTTTATCTTCGATGGATTTTTGTATCAACTATGGAAATATGGTGCCTGCACTTGCTTAACTCTTTATACATTTAGTCAAGTTGGCGTGTTTATGCACTTTGCAGATACGAGTTTGTCCCTATTTATTCTTCTTAATCATATGGCTGGGCTATTGAAACTACTTTACCTTCTTTTTCCTAGTTTTGATTAGTGTATTAAGCAATATTAATGCCAGATAGCTGGTGAACTATATATCTCAGCTTTTAATTCACTTGTGATAACAAACTTGACTTTCGGCTTTCGTACTCATTGTAATAATGTTATATTCTGTCTATGTACCTTGAAGACTTAACTTCGTTTTTATACTGAGATTGAATTAAAAAAGGGCTTCGATCTTGCTGTCCCTGCACCATATCTAATCTTATAGATGATCACTTTTGTTTTGTTGAAACAGATATATAAATTTTTGCTGCTGTGTTTCTGTTGAAATGTTGAATTTTGGCATTGATAGAAGTGTATATAATTTCTGTGCATAGTGCCTATGAAAACACATGTAGAAAAATAAATAAGTGTTATATATGGGTGGATTTGTGATTGTAATGTGATTACTTGAAGGTTCCCTGCTGCACATGTTTAACTGTAGTTGGTTTAAAGCCTTTGTGTATGCGCAGGTTCATATGTGTCCTGAAATTTTGCAGTTAGTGGGATATGATAAAAATTTACATATGTGAGATATAAAGACTCTTGTTGTTTCAAACAGAAGTAATTATTATATTTTTGGTGGTATGATTGAGCAATATTATTGGGATGACACTTATTAAATGTTTATTGCTCTTTAAAACCTTTCATTGGCTACCCTTGAGCAACATGATTAGAATTTTCCAGCTTATACTGGCACAACTGTTTGGAAAGTTAGAAAGAGCACACAGTGTACCAATGCTATAAAGGAAGTAAAGTTTTTGGCTGAGATAGGTTATGCTCTAATCCTAGAATAATTGCATACCATTGTTCTTTGTGTATGTTGGATGCAGAGAATCTGGCTAATTGAAATATAGGTAATAGGCTTATAGTGCAAGTTTCTGATTGGTCTGGAATATATCCTGAACTGTCAAATCAATATAATTCTGTATCTACGCATAGCTCCTATCCTTGTAATACAGGAACTTGTTGTTATCTTGGAATTTTTTTCTATTTATAGTAGTCATCAGTTTTGCAATAAGAAGATGTTTATATGAGCGAAGAATATGTATGTAGGTCATCCTTCAGGCTGATGCTTTTATACAATGAGCATCTTCATTGTGGTATGTACATCTGCATCTTCCTGTTAATTGTTATCTTGTTACCTTCCATCAAATCTTTGTTATGGTTGGACACCATATAATTAGGATCGACATCCTTTCATCATTCTGCATCTTTATCTCTTTTTTCGATTAACTAATTTCTTGAATTTACTTATTTGGATGTTTTCCAACTGTAGGAGCTTGGAGATTTAGGCCTCGTAGCAAAAGCCAGCCGTTCATCACAGCCTTTAATGCGTAAACCAGAAGCTTTAACTGTTGCAAAAGTTTTTGACACATTCCGGCTTATTGCTAAGGTACTTTATTTTAATTGTATTTGCATTTTATTTATATTACTGTGGATCTTTCTGTGGAATTATCTTCTTCTTCTTCTTCTTTTTTTTTTTTTTTTAAGGTCTCTAATC
Source organism: Paraleonurus japonicus (assembly GCA_030762865.1). Lineage (NCBI taxonomy): Eukaryota > Viridiplantae > Streptophyta > Magnoliopsida > Lamiales > Lamiaceae > Paraleonurus > Paraleonurus japonicus. Next base: position 34,679,168 of record CM061052.1, read on the forward strand.
CAGACACCATATCATTCATTAATCAATGTTATTCCCTAGAAATTAGTCCCACCATTGATTTAGTTAGACCTTGATAGAAGGGTGGGCCTGAACAATGTTATCCAAGGGTCTGATGCATATTCTTCGGTCAACCAACACTAACGTTAACTAGTGTATTGTAGTGTATGTAATAGTTTAACGATTTCCTAGTAAGTCTCAACCTATGAAGAAAAAAGAAATATCAATAATCTTTGATCCATATTATCTTTTCTCTAACTTCAGAGGAAGTGGAAAAGGGAGGACATATCAAATGTGACATGCAGTTGATTGCTTTTCAAGGTTTCTGTGGTTTCAAACCCCTCCCTCCTGTTTCTTATTCACCCAGACACTTAGGGTATGCTTGATTTGGGATTTGAAAACCGGATTTAAGATTTTAATATCTAAATCCAGTTGTACCCTGAGATTTTATAATCTAGTTTCTAAAAACCTAATGCATCCACCCTACAAATACGTATAAACCCTATACATAACATTTTTCTACACCACACTCCCTCCAATGACCCATATGATTTTTATTCTCTCAATTTCACACCTATTATTCTCACTTTTGCAACTTTCAATAAAATACACTAATTACTACACAATCATTCAATCATTACAATTACAATCAACAATAATATAATAACACAACATCACACACTCTTACACATCGATCTGAGATAAAGTTAATTCATAACCTATTTTAATCTCAAAACAAACACAGTTTGCTACTATTTATCCTGATTTTGAAATTCACTAGATTTTAAAATCCAGATTTCAAATTTCCATATCAAAATACCCCTAAAAACTTGTCTACTCATCCTTTTCGAAATGAAGGGCTTTGGCACCTTCTTCATATTGTTTCCCAGTTTTATCACACCTTTCATTAATTAGTTCAAGGTGAGACAACACTGCATGCATTCTACATCAGTGAATTGGCTCTAAAGCTCACTGATATTACTCTATTTATGCCTTTAAGTATTTACTGTTTTAATTAGCATGTTTCAGGATTATTTCTGTCTTTATTATTTTGTAAAGTGAGAATGCAGCAAGTGTTGTTTGTCATTGGAATGATGTTGATTTTCTTGGGTAATGTCTGAGCTTCATAGGAATCTGGCAAAGATAGTCAAGAGAAGAAGAAGAATCACATAAAGGCACTACTAGTTGCAGCCACTGATTGTGAACCTCAATATTTGATTCGTTTGCTCCAGGTACACTGAATTCGTATGCTCTGTTTTGTTTAGTGTATGTATATAAATGCGATTTTATATATGAATGGATAAAATAAGAAATATGAGACATATATGCAGACAAAATTGCGTATAGGCTTGGCAGAACAAACTCTCTTGGCAGCACTGGGGCACGCTAGTGTATATTGTGAAAAACATTCAACTCATCCTACAAAGGCTGATAACTCTCTTGAAGAAGTAAGTTATGGCTTTCAGCCATTTTACTGGAACCAACTCTTATCCTTTCTATTTCCAACTAATGTGGATAAATAGCTATTTGTAATGGTTTTGGGTGCTTCCTTGCAACATATCTGTTTGTTGACATATTAAGTGATATAGAAACTGAAGAAATGTAACAGAGCTTATTAAGGATTTATTTTATTGGTATGATAGATGAAATTGGACATTGTATTTGACTTCGTCTTCAAAATTAATTTTTGTTATCTAGGAGTGAGAATGGCATTATGAAATTTGTGATACATCTTTTGGCTATCTAAATTTAGTTTCTCTGATTGTCATTTCAGTCGGTACAGTGTCCGGCAGATAGGTTGTATGATTCTCAGACCACATAGTATATCTTTTTCATGCGTTTATGCTTAGATTGATTATGGTAAATCTTTTAACTTAGTGCTACACTGTATTTGCTGTAATAAGTCTACATATGGATGCTGAACAATAGGGCAAAATTATATTCTAAAGTAATTGATGCAATAGTGAAGAAGTTCTGTTAATCAACTTGTTGTGATAAACAAAAAGAAGCAAATTCACAGAGGGTCTGGAATGTGGAGCTGCCTCTTCAAATCCAAGTTATTTTCGTTTAGTCCACTGGAGACAGTATACCATTGCTGGTTCTTATAATTTATCTGGTTTAATTGTCTTCATGTGCATAAGAGACCTGGGCAGTTCTGCCAGCCATGCATTTCATTGCTTACCTATCTTCATCTGCATTTGGTAATGCTAATACTGTCATTTGAATGTTGAAGAGGTGGCATTTTTGTGCAACCATGTGAATAATTCAATCAATTGATATTATTGAGTTTTATTAAAGTTAACGTCAAGGGCCTATGGCCCTTTCGAGCTTTCTCTATGAGAATTCCTGGTACTCTGCTAGTGGCTACCAATACAACCATGATAAAATATTGAGCTAAAACTTACTGAATTTTGAAATGGAAGTAGCTAAACTTGAATTCCTTGAGGAATTAAAAGATTTAGTGTCAAGATATAATATGGTAATCATTATTTTGTATTTGCATAACTTCATAGAGTAGCAATGAAACAATTCTTGGATTTTTTTAGCATGGTTTTCAGTTCAATATAGAATTTTCAATTAGGAAGCTGCTTTTAATGTCTTATACCAGCTGAAAAAGTAAAGCTTATGTAATCAATAGAGTTGTGTTTAAAGATAAAAAGGGACATGTTTCAAGAACTGTCACTAGACTGGTGAATCCATCAAAACTATCAAGAAGGCCTTACTGTATCATTATTTTAGCCTTTATCTCTATTTTAGTGAATTTTGAACAGTCTCTGGACAAAGTTCCATGTCTTGCATGAGTTGACTGCATGTGTTAAAATGGTGAAACATACTGTAAGTTGGAATAGTCTATTGGGTGTTGATATTAGAGGCTTTCAGATCTAGGTTTATCTTATTCATTCTACTTACTCTGATGCTGAACTTGACATTTTTATATATGTTTATAATGTGCCATTATAGGATATTTTTAATGCATTTACTCATTCGACTTTAACTTTATTTTCTGTCTATCAGGGTGCAAAAATTGTCAAGCAAGTTTATTCTGTAATTCCTGTATATGATAAAATAGTTCCTGCTCTTCTTGCTGGTGGTGTTTGGAATCTCCCAAAGACATGTGGCTTTTCACCTGGTATTCCGGTTGGACCCATGTTAGCTAAACCAACAAAAGGTGTATCTGAAATTTTGGATAAGTTTCAGGATATGGAGTTCACTTGTGAGTACAAGTATGATGGAGAACGTGCCCAGGTTACAATTCCTAATAAAATTAATAGGCATAATACATCAACATATCCTTGTTTAGATAGGTCCTTAAGCTGTTTTTGTTTTAAATAGCCCTTCAAATATTGAAAATTTATTTCACGAGCTCCCCATGAGACTAAAATTGACAGGATTTTTTGATTTATTTTAATGATCACATTAAATGATATGTATGTTAATTTTATTAATATCTAGATCACAGATGTGTTTTGTGCAAGTCATTTAAACAGCAATACTTCAGGTGATGGGTACCTAAAAATGGCTTGCGAAAAATACTTTTGTATATAATTAAAATTTAATAAAGTTGATATGTACATTATTTAACGGGATCATCATGGTGAATCGTAAAATTCTATTAACTTTTGTCTCGAGGGAGCTCGTGAAATAAAATTTTAATGCCTAAAGGGCTTTTTAAAAACAAAAATAGTTTAGGGACCTATCGAAACAAAAGTTGATAGTTTAGGAACCTTTTGATGCATTATGCAAAATAAATATGCTAAACTCTTGAAACATGGTACAAGTAGAGAGTATTTTTCTTTGTAATTGTTAACTTTGCATTTAGATACACTATATGGAGAACGGCACAGTGGAGATATACAGTAGAAATGCAGAGCGGAATACTGGAAAATTTCCGGATGTTGTTGCTGATGTCACAAGGTAGTCTTCATTTTAATGAATAGCTACATGCCAATTTCCATCTTTTCGAGACTCGAGGTATGATGCCTTGTGGGATATGCTGTCCAGAAACCGTGTTTATACGCACTGGTCTTATAAACATATCCTTCTGGCATAAACTGTTCCAAATAATATATGAGGGAGATTTCTCGGGTCTGATATTTATAATGCTTATGCTAGAGAAGCAATGATTCCGCAAATCGTCTATGCTTTTGTCTAATGTTTCTGCTTATATCAAGCTTGAGTTAGATTGAACGAATCTGCTATGGATCTGATGGTTTCATTCTCATTCTTTTTTGAAGCGAGTATTAAGACAAATGTGCCTTTACACTCTAGTTTTGTATTTCTAACTGGGTTCCTAGATACGAACGAAAACTAGTAGATAGCATTTTGAATTCTTCATCACTATAATTGAATGCAATCTTTGGTCTCACTCCTAGAATATTCCGGCAGTGTGCATTTTTGGTAGTTGGAATTAGGAGTGTATGGAGAATGAAAATGTGTAGATATTTTGTTAGAAAAATGTAGTTTGCTGTATGTGGGGTTACAATCTCAATTGTTGTTGTCGTGTAAATTTAAATGCCTTGTCATCGATGTTTTATTGTATTGGGAGTGGTATAACATATTGGCATTTTAGGGAATGAAAATACCATTTCCTCAATACTTGATCACCAAACACATGTTGTCATGGGAGGAGAACAAGAAGTAAAAATAATAACCCACACTATGAAAGGTTCCCTCCTCTCTTCTTTTTTTGTTATCATTGATATGTGTTGACTTTATGATGACAGAATTGCTACCCTGTTTATCTATGGATATATTCCTAAACTATTGATGCAATATGATCCTGGAGGTCATATAGAAGCTATTTTAGGAGTTCTCAATACAATCGACATTGTTTGAGGTTATTATTCAGTAATTTCTAATCTAAGAGTGTGACTTCTTTGTATGTGGCATATTAAATTTTTCTCAGAGATGTCTCTTCCCATGTTTGCAATTGTCTTTTAAAACAATTATGTTGTGTTTTGGTGGAGGTAATGCATTTTTCTAGTTACTAATGTTTACCATCTGAGTGCAGATTAAAAAAGCCTTCTGTAACATCATTTGTTCTTGACTGTGAACTTGTTGCATACGACCGTGAGAAACAGAAAATTCAGCCTTTTCAGGTGAAAAATCTTGTGATAACCACTCCTTTAAATTCAAACCATTTTGCGATAGTTCATTTTCAAATATTTAAACTATGGTTTCGTGGCTGCTGTTTTTCAAACAGTAAAAGAGCATGAAGTCACGCCACATATGATATAGTGATTGCAGAACATCAACAACTACTTGCCATATGTAAATGTGCTCCAATATGGGTTCAGCTAGCAATTTTGGCCTTTTATTATTATTATGCTTTTCAGCAAACATAATATAGAAATATAAAAAAATTGATTTAAGTTTTTAAAATGATCAACGCCACATATGATATAGTGATTGCAGAACATCAACTACTTGCCATATGTAAATGTGCTCCAATATGGGTTCAGCTAGCAATTTTGGCCTTTTATTATTATTATGCTTTTCAGCAAACATAATATAGAAATATAAAAAAATTGATTTAAGTTTTCAAAATGATCAATGCTGCACTATGCTGATAATGTATTAATTATTTCAAATCCCTGAAAATTAGCACCTTTTGGGTTGCCCTTTTATTATCTTTCTGCCTTACATGCACTCTGGTCAACGTTTTGATATGTTAACCATTATAATTCTCTCATTTGCTATCTCAGTTTCTTGACTGAATGAAGCTCTTATCTTTGCAAAAGTGGGAACATCTTTGGGGTCAAAGGGTGTGGGCAATGACTGTCTCAAATAACTCTTAATAGAGATTGAAAATTAGAATGATGCATGGAACTAGAGATCAAATAAGATATTTCTCTTCATTGGTTAAGTGCTTAATTTTAATTCTTGTTTCACTTGGAACAACACATGGATCTAGAGATATTATGCTTAAAATATTGTTGAGCTATAGTCTCTTAATTGTTAAGTAACTATTACTTTTACCATTATTCTTTGATATTCCTTTCTAGGAGTCTACTCTGATTTTCTCTTCATGTTGGTTGTTAGGTTCAAAGATGCCAATTCTTGAAAGTATAACCAAATCTTTATTGATGAACACTTGAGGAATAATCTCAAGCCCAAGCCTACGGCCGAAGTTACAAAATAGAATATCTGATAACAATTTCCCTAAACAAGCAGCCTTAAGTACTACTCAGGATAACCACTTGGTTCCTCCTTACAAGCAATTAAAAATAGATAAAAATACCAATGAGGGTCCTACACTAATTACTTATTATACTCGTGCGCCTTTCCCCTTCTTTGATAAACCTTGTCTTTATCATTGGTGCATTCAACTTTTTTTTTTCGCTATATAAATTTACGATGTACCTATTTTAATGTTGAGAGTTGTCACTTTTAGTATGTCTGTATGTTGTAAATGTTACTTACCAAATCTTTGTTTGTTAGATACTCAGTACACGTGCTCGGAAAAATGTTGTCATGAATGAAATCAAAGTCAATGTTTGCATATTTGCTTTTGACATTCTTTATCTGAATGGCCAAGAACTCCTGCAGGAGCAACTAAATGTTCGTAGAGAGGTATGATGTCCTTTGTGGATTAATTATCTTGAGACTTAATTGTGTATTCTCATTGTTATATACTGACATGGTGTTTCCAAGCAATTATTTTTATTATTATTATTCTGTTATATAGTTCGGGTTTGTTTGTCCAGGACAAGCTAGATTCTTTTTGTATTTTTACGCTTCAACATGGATTATCAATCTCGTTAATTGTCTTCATTTTAGACTTTGAAGGCTTGGAGGTTGTATTTTCAATTCAAATTTGCTGCGTTTAGCATGAAATATTCATTCTTAACTCTGAAGTCTTTCAGTTATTATTTTTTATGTCCAAAATTATTACTATCTAGAGTGACAGTCAATTTTGTTTTGTTTTTACTGTTGTAACCTTCCATGAATAAACTGATAAAGCAATACCAGCGAATTCAATATCATTGTTCCTAATTGCTCTCTGTTGCATTTTGAACTGCCATTTAGTAGCTTAATATATATCCCTGACATATAATATCTTTATTCACCTCTTAATCACATTTATGCAGCATCTTTACGGATCATTTCAAGAAGAACCTGGTTTTCCAGTTTGCCACTGCTATAACATCAAATGATCTCGAGGAAATACAAAAATTTTTAGATGATGCTGTTAATTCTAGGTAAGTCTAATACAATTGTCTTCTAGTTGCTGACATATATTAACCAAAACTGTGAAGTAAGATAGGTGTTTCTCTTCATTTTGTGATGTTTAATTTCCACTTGCCAGCTCTGAGGGATTGATCATCAAAACATTGAACAAAGATGCTACTTATGAGCCTTCAAAAAGGTCAAACAACTGGCTTAAACTGAAAAAGACTACATGGAAAGGTAAGCCCTTAAGCTCATAACTGGTTTTAACTATACTCTGTGAGCTCATTAAATGGTGGGATTAATGCTATCTCCTCTGCAGTATCGGGGATTCACTAGATTTGGTTCCCATTGCTGCATTCCATGGAAGGGGTAAACGTACAGGTAAGTTGTTGAAACTTTGCATTTGGGACTAATATACATGCCTTGCGTGTGACATAACTTGGCAATATTTTCTCTTCCTTGTAAATATTGAAATTTCTTTTGTTGGGAACGTCTTTAATTGATTTTTCTATATTCATTGTAGCATTCTGTCTTTTCTTTCTAGGGTTCTATGGTGCCTTTCTCCTTGCTTGTTATGATAGTGACAAAGAAGAATTCCAAAGCATATGTAAAATTGGTGAGGCCCTACTCTTGGTATAAGCTGTGGTGCAATCGGGATAATATTCTATCTGCCTGAAAAACAAAATTAAATGCTTCTTGATGATTAAAAAAACTATCTGCCATTTGTAATTTTGAGGTCTAGTTAATGTGGGAACTTGTGCTTTAGGAACTGGATTTTCTGAAGCAATGCTTGAAGAACGTTCTGCCAGTCTTCGATCAAAAGTTATTTCCGGGCCAAAGGTTGGACTGAAGTCGTTTTATGCTACCTTTGGAGTTTGGACGTGTGTTTTTTTCTTGTGAGATTATCAATCTTCAGAATTGACATATATTACTTTTCCAGTCATATTATAGGTATTCAGATTCAACCAGCCCAGATGTATGGTTTGAACCCTCTGAGGTACCAATTAACATTTCTATAATTTTCATTTTTTAGATATATTTGTTTTGTTTTTATTTAACTTCTAAACTTTCTCTCTTGTTTAATAAATATCATCAAACCAGTTTCATTGTTTTGATGTGTATCAACACCTTGCTCCCAATGATCATACCTTTATTTTAAACAAATATCTCCGTTTATCAAGATTTTTATTGAATTGTGCGTCACACTCTTCTTTTTATTGTTTCTGGCATATAACTAATACTGTTTTGCGTGCCATATTAGATGCTACCCATTTCCTTAGCTGGTAGCATCAATGAACTAAAAAAATGTCTCATTACTTAATTAATGAGAACTGATATTGGTAAATTTATCACTGGTGGTAAATTTCCTTAGCTGGTAGCATCTTTCTCTTATACTAATCAAATCCTCAAATTTGTCAATGGTGGTAAATTTCAAGGGCCTTCATTTGAAGGAAAAGTGAAGTCCTCTTTGGTACAAGAATATTGGAATTGTTTCGTTTTCTTTTCTCTCTTCAAGGTGGCAGTTGGAATTGGCAGAGTGATATGGTGAAATATTTTTGGCATTTGATATCAATACTGTTTCCCCACCTATGTCGAACTCATTATATAACAGAAAATAAAAAATTTCTTAGCCTCAAATATTTTAGAAAAGTACTACTATGAAGAGAAGGAAAGGAGATAGACAATTCTTTGATCTCCCCCTTTGGATGTAGCATATGACTCTGTTCTTGTATAGAATGACTCAAATTTGTTATACTCGTTTTAGGTTTGGGAGGTGAAAGCTGCTGATCTCACTATTAGCCCTGTTCACCGTGCTGCCATTGGTGTTGTAGATCCTGACAAGGTACTAACTGATTTTCCCCAAAAAAAAAAAAAAGAAAAAATAAAATTTAACTGAGTGCTTCTCTTTCCATGATATGGCATCATTAAAACTTGACCTAATCATAGAAGTACAAGAAGCAAGTGGAAATCGAATTTAAATGTCAAATATATTTATATATTGTTATATTGCTCACTGATGCATTGCCGATTCATAGTCAATAAGGATGTGAGATCAGTGAGTGTGTTTTTAATACTCTAGTAAAATTGACAATTTGATCCTGTTTGTTACTCTTGTAATTGAAATTTTGAACTTCTACTGCAATTATCAAATGTTTGACTTCATTTAGATTCTAATTTGTGCTAAAGCACTCCTTGGGGTAGTCCAAGGATGCGAAAGCTGGATTTCTTTGTCAATACTTTTGATTAAAAATCTTGTTTATCCTATCTTGACTTAGGGAATTTCTCTGAGGTTTCCACGATTACTACGTGTCCGTGAAGATAAAAATCCCGAGCAGGCCTCCTCATCTGATATGGTAACTAATCAATGTTTAACCCATATCGATTACTCCCTCTGTTTCACTATAATTGTCATTTTAGAGAATTTGTATAAAATTAAGGAATGTAGAATTTTGACATAGTCTTCATTAAAATTAGAGATCTTTATAGGGATATATATGGAGGTAAATTAGGAAGAAATAGCTAAAGCAACAATTAATTTGAAACAAAATTTTAATCTTAAAACGGGGAGAATTTTTTATGGGACTAGTTTGTGGACACTTAACTGAACCAATTTCTCTGCTAAATTCAGGTTGCAGATATGTATAATGCGCAGAAGCACGCTCAGAAAGACAATCGAGATGAAAATGAGGATTGAAATCGTGAAAAGATTGCCTCTTTCATTAATTTCTGGAAGTGGTGTGTCTTGTATATAGGTAAGTTGAGTCATTTCGTAATCAAACCCTATAAATAATACCTAAACATTTATGATTTAGTGACCTTTTTGGGAGGATATAATTTAGTTAAATTTCCCCAGATCATACCATCTTTCATCCTGAACTATACTAGTTGTAATACTTTTGCATTTTTTCCTAAACTTTTTGGTTATACTTTTCTGCTTTTGTAATTCTACTCCGAAGTTTCTGCCATTTGAAATTTGGGTATTTTAATAGACTTGTTATGCCATATATTCTTACAGGTTGTTACCTTCCCTAAAATGAACTAATATAGCTAAAAAATTACGATCCACATTTGTCCCCTAATTTGTAATCACATTTTTGACTTTTCTAAGAGAGATTATTAGATATTGCCCCTTCATATGTTAGCTTAGCGTTGTAAATTTATTTGGACAAATACTCCTATGAACCAATTGCACCGTGTAACTTAAGTGTATTTAGTAGTTCTATTAAAATATATTAGTTGGTCAGTATTAGTTGTTTTCATTGAATAATATTAGTTGTTTCCATTGAACAAGATTAGTTGTGCACCGTACAAGAACATCACTGTAAGAATTCAAGAGTTTCATACAACTCTCAATTATGGAATTAATGGGACATTCTGCACAGCAAGGGCAATTGCATGCTTCTATCTGAAGTACTCTTTGCAGATTTTCATTTTTCTTTTCTGATTATTTTTTTACGCATTGATTTTATCTGGCAGATGGCGACCCGTAAAGGTGATGTAGCGACGACAGTGCTAGACATTGGACTGCTGAGATTCTCAATTGATGGAGATTGTGCAAGGATAAGTTGAATTTAAACTGTCATGAAACTACTGCTACTATATCTTGTTTTTACCACTTTTCCAAAATTTTCCTATTACATAATGTTGTACGAACGAAGTATCACTTTTACAGTGTGACTGCTAGTCGTCGAAATATAGCTATGCACAACACGCTTGGATACTCATTGGATGGTAATTTGTTCATTAAAACAATCATAATCATGTGATTTCATTGAGTTGGAATGATAATTCACTTTTACTTCATTTTCGTGTGCCAATCATGGTGAATACAAAAGTGTAAAACGAAACTTGGAGTGATTATTTCTAGACAAATACTTATATTAGATATTTTACGGGAATTACTAAAATATAGCTCAAATTAAATAAAATTTGCAAATTCTGATAGCGCTGAACAAAATATAAAAACTAGTTCACAGACTGTGTTCTCATATAGACGAATATATGTTACTTTAAAGACAATTATGTGTTATTTGTCTTTATATTACAAATATTTATACTTAGAGCCTGTTTGGTAGCCCTTATGAGAAAAGGTATGTAAGAAAAGCATTAAGAAAAGGTTTACGGATGAAGTGTAAGATCTGATCTTTGTTGGTGTTTGGTAGGGATGAAAGAATATTTTACATTCATTTGGTAGGTCTGAAATGAGTCATGATAACATTTTTTTAAGCCATTTGGTAGATGAGATAAGACATGAAAAACATTGTCCAAAGACCAAAATACCCTTACCCAAAAAATGATACACAAAAAAATTCATTTCAATTCCCCCATTCAAAGAAAATCCAGGTGTGCGACAAGCAATACCTAGGGTTTGCGAGTTGCGACCACCGGAATTCATCCCTCCCAACAATGTTGACTTCTTCTTCCTCCCATCTCCCCTCGTATGCGTGCCTACCGAATTGTAAGTTCCACATACGATTTTCCACTTTTATTAATTTCTCCGCTTTCATGCTTCTATTATTCTTTTGATGCGTTTAGTATGGAGAGTGGCGGCAAGACTAGCATCGGAATGAAGGTCAAAGGCAAGAAAACATAAAGAAACAGGATGGGCATGGACACCAATAGAGGAGACTGTGCTCATTGATTTAATGAAAGAACTCGCCGCCAATGGTTGACGCACCGAAAATGGGTTTAAGCCGGGATACCTCCTTAAATTGCAACCTGGAATCGGTTGAAAGACTTCCAGGGTCGACATTCGTGCGACATCTCACATAACCTCGCGGCTTACGATTTGGAAGAAAGCTCACGCGCCCCTCTTGACGATGTTGAATGATAACTCTAGTATTGGATTCAACACCTCTAATGGTATGATTGATCGCCATGATGATGCTCGGGATCTTATTGTGAAGGTAATCGATGCTTGCTTTATTTTGTTATTTTGGCTTGATTAAAAATAGACGAGTTAGCTTGCATATGTATGTTTTATTTTATTTTGGTGATCAATATGTGAGTTATGCTACACTCACAACGAATGAAACAGATGATTTGATTAGTGTAGCAAAGATTAATGAAAAATGTTATGTGTTGTCTAAGCTGTCGATGTTTATTTCATTTGGTTTGGTTAATTTTTTATTGTAGGTCTTTTGTGTAGTATTAAGTATTATGTTAAATTTATTACTTCATACATACTGTCTCATTTGAATATATATATATATATATATATATATATATATATATATATTTTCGATTGTATAATTTTTCATGATTTCAGTTTTTATGTAGTAATTATGTGTATTCATGTAATAACCCTTGTGCAACTTAAGTAATCCTTGTCTAAGTTTTGTTTTTGGATGTGTGAATATAATATGTGACTAACTTTTTCTAATATTTCTTTACAAGGCCGACCCAAGTGCAACCAACATGTGATATAAAGCATGACCTTTGTATGAGGATTGAAATGAGATTTTTGGAAAGGATAGGGCGAGGGAGTACGATCAAGACGTGATGCAAGTGTCAATACATTAGTCAACGATGAACCGAATGAAGTTGGTGCGAATAATAACATTCCATCCGACTTGGAACGTAAAGATGGTCCTGTTGACATGGAAGTCAAGAGTGAAGCACTCCGAGTTCAAAAAGCGCTTCAAACAAGAGTTCGGGAAAGAAGAGAGCCGGTGTCGAATCACCGTCCTTTGAAAAACTCTGTGAAGTTTTGAAACAAATGAACAAGTCATATGATGCTCGCATGGACAACCTCCGTAGTGCTATTGGCTATGATGCGGAATTAAAGAAGTCGAGATCGAACCTATTGAACTTGTTGGATGAATTACAGAATTAAGTGAAGATGACAAGGTGGATGCACTCATCACCTTGCAAAGAATTCTGAATGCCTTTACTTGTTTGTTGGGATGTGTAAGGAAAGCAGGACACGATATGTTCGACGTCTCATTGGTGGACAACTTCAAATTTAGAAGGCGGTTTTAGTTGATTGACATCAACCTTTTGTGAACAATGCATAATGCTTATTAGAACTCATAACCAGAGATATTTAAGCTGGTCTTAATCCTTTTGTGAACTCCTTGTCATGGTATAACATGGTTTTTATCATTAATTACTAGAGCATATTTGGTCTTTTTAATGTGTATACATCTATAAGTGTTGTGGTGTGTATATATTTCATTTTTGTGCTTATGTGTGAATGCATTAATATTTAGCATGAGTGAGTTTATTGGGAAGTTGTGATGTGTATATGTTATATCATTCCTAAAAAAGACATACAATAATTACTTTATTTAATTTGAAACTTATTATATTTGTTTTGGTATCTAAACAAAGAAAAATTGCTTGAAACTGACAACATGGCATAAAAACAATCGATAAAGTGACATTTAACTAAAATAGATGCAATATTAAATAATAAGCCCAACAAGAATGGGGAAACACATGGAAAGACACGATCGCCAATAATTAGAAGACCATAATTCTTAAAAACACATTCCGGTACAAGTGCGATGAGTTTCATCTCAAAACATTACAAAACAAGTACCATGATCTCACAAACAAAATCATACCTAGAAGGTTCACATAAAAACACAAAAAAGGTGTCAATACCAAACTACAACAAATCTCAAGAAAGCAATCACTATCACAAGGTCATGTTGTCCGAATGGAATAGTTTAGCACAATAATTCCTTCGGAAATTGCCACACATACGCGGATCAATTTGACTGATCGAATCGCCAAATATAAAACACTCGAACATTTTTGCGCACATGATACCACAATCACTTGAATTTGTGCATTGCAGAGTATTCGCCCACCTTTCAATGCACTGGACCTTTTCTTCGATCCAACCCGACTACGTTCGCCAATGACATCCATCTCAAAGCACATACATTTTGTAATACAAGAGCTAACTTACCGAATACAACTTTCTGTCTTGCGGGAGGATGGCCTGCAGAGAGGGTATCGCATATCCGAACCTTCTGCTCCAGCAGTCGATTTGATACAAGACCCAATGATTCGACCGATGTTTGCAACGCCATACACGTACTCGACTTTGGACCATGGGATACCGAAGTTGTTTATTGGCAATGCACCAATAACGTGTCGGTGTACACTTCTTGCCTCAATCGACCAATCCCAAAGTCCACCTCCTTTGATCGACTTTTGCCACTTTTTGTATGTATACGAAGTCACATGTGATCGCATAGCAAAATATTAACAATCTTGTCAAAAAAATAAGAAAGAATCCAAATTAAACCCGATTGCAAATGAATAAATATTTACCCAAAAGTGAACGTCAACGAAGGTGTACTTCATATCATCATGATTGTGTATTAAGCTCCTAGCTTGAAACATGATTAAATGCATCAATGCATCAATGTCTTTGAAACAAAAAATATCCAACAAAAATATGATGTCGATACAACACAATATGGCCGAATATTACTAATATAGACATTAACCCTATTCTTAACTTACTTCACCGTTTAACCATCCTTCGGGATTCTAAATAGCGTCAAACCAACTCGCGGTGATGGTAGGGATGACTTTCACACCTAGACTTTTGGTCACACTAGTCTCCCACCCCGCTCCCTCCATTTCTCGAATTACGCCAATTTTTTTATCAAAGGAAACTAATTGGTAATTCAGTTACACCGATTATGTCATCATCATCTTTCGTACCACCAACGCTTGGTGCAGCACTTGTGGCCGCCTGTGCTCATTTAATTCTTCTTCTTCTTTAGTTTCCTTCAAGATGCAACGCTTAGTTTCTCCGGAACACTCATCATTAATGTCTCTAATCTCCTTTGATTCTCATGGATTGTTTGAAATCCGATCCATGATATATCCCCTCCAACTAGAATGATCCTTCTCCACCTCGGTTTTCTTGCCCATCGGTACATCTTCTTCATTCTTTGAACAACTACCAACATTGATATTAACTCGCTTTACGTTTTTTGAATGCTTGGATAAACTAGGAGAACATACATCAATGTGATCCAAATTTATTACACTTTGGTAAAATGGTGTTTTCATTTCACTTGTGACGGTCAAAGCTTCCTTGACTCCGCATCCGAAATCCAAATGTTAAATGCAAAGTAATAATCGATCGTAATGGTATGTATGCAACAAAACAATTCGATCTTTTTAATTTGAACGCACGCTTTGTGGTGATACATCGTCTGGCTCCATCATTGTGAAACAATGTGTTGTAAGCTCCTCAAATTTGATAACTCCTTTTGATTTCCAACGTAGCACACGAGGAATAGCCGAATTCAATTTCGAATGGCACATAAGTTAGCAACACAGGGCATTGCCTCGTACGCCCATATTTGTAATGCAAATCCAAAACCGTGTACATTTGTCGACACCGACTTTCCCTAGCTCTCGAACCTTTTGGCTTACAATTCGTACTTACATCTTATGTTGTATAGATGAACGAAATCCACTTAACAGAAATTATAAGCGATGCGCCCCAGGGGAACTCATTGAAAGCTTCCAAGTCGTCGGCTAGATGAATGTATTGGGTGACAATTTTTCTACTTGCATGACCACGAACTAGTAGCATACCATACAATACCCAAAGGAGCACCAATTTGAAGCTCGAGGTCATTCTTCCCTTCAGCGATGGCCTTTAAAAAAGCACTCTCAATGTCTTGAAGATTGATAACACTTTTATTTTTGAATGCTTGTTTGTGCAACTTGGACTCGAGTAGGGATGGAGCATATATCACCGAAATATAGACCGGTGATTAGGGAGAACTCCTTTGGGCCGAACTTGGCATCAATGTTGTTAATATGGAAGACTAGATTGTTGTGCACCTCATGTCCATCTTGCTTAAAAAGCAAATGAAGATACAATCGACCCTAAAATTGCATATCTTCGAGCTCCACAAACCGCTGAAGCATGAACTCTTGAAGCGCATTTGGTCTTTGCGGGACAATTTATTCATTATCGTAGTAACGATTGATAGGTCAACCACGAGAGCTGATTCTTGCCCCAAAGTAGTCGCATAATGCACCATAGCCATCTACGACAAAATAACCATTGTTATAGAAAGTAAAACAAAATAACGTTTGTTATAAAAAGTAGAACAAAATAACCATTTAATAAGTAACAACAATATTTTTTATGCAATTGCAGATAAATGACAAGAATCATCTCGGAGGGTTTGTAAAAGATAATTGCCTTTATAATATGTTCCCCGATTACCTAAAATTTTGATGAACAATAGATTTCAAAAATAGTAGCTATATTAACATTTTATTAATGACAACATTGATTTAATACGTCATCAATAATCGGAACTAATATGAACAGAGTACTACGTTCTCCAAAGAATGTCCACAAACAACAAGAAATTTCTTGAATAAAAAACCGTAAACACATTGAAATAACTCAAACAGATAGTAGGAATCCATTGCATGTAATGAATAACAACTATAGGATTTAGGGAAGCCGACCTTGAGCGAGTCATAATTTGTGTTGTTACGAGGGAGAAAGACCACTATAAACGCATTTACTTTCCAACGGATTTTGCTCCTAAAGGAGACAAACAAGCTGCGACGAACAACAACGGCGAACAACGGTGTCGGACAACGGCGGCGACCAACGGGCGATTAGCGCGGTTCGAATACCGAAGAGCGATTGAGTTGTGTTATGAAGTGACTCTTCACCGGTGCGTAATTATTAGTTTTTATTCTTTTAAAGTCTACTTTTTTGTATTTTTATTCTTTTTTAATAAAAAAATGAATCGTGAATAATTAAATACTGATTTAAACCAAAATTATGTGACCTGGATATAAGAGAAATTTCATAATGTACGATTATTTAACGTGCTTAATATTGAGATGAGAAAAATATGAACACTCCTAATAAAGCAAATGAAACTTAAATCTAAAAATTCAACAAAGGCTTAACATTAAATTACATCCTAATAAACCAACAAGCTTAAATAAATTACATACTAATAATCCAACAAGCTTAAATAAATTACATCCTAATACAACAATATGATTAAAATTACGTCCTAAGAGCAATAATTTAAAAGATTACGTCCTTAGAGCAACCAATTTAAAAATTACATCCTAATAAATATTAATAACATAGTAATCACAAATATTAAAAACAAGGCAACACACATCGATTCTTCATTCACTAATCTCTACGAGAGAGTGAAAACCATTTATATGGGCTAGTCGATGCATAAGAGCTAGATGTTTCTTTGTTTGATGAGTTGAAGCTTGCAGATGGTCTTGGCGAGTCAACATTACGTGGAGGGAGTAAATGACCTTCTGGCAAATCAAACAATCTCCTCGACCTGCACCGCATTTTGAGATTAAGGGTGAGATAACTTCATCATCGTCGTCGAGTCATCCACCACGAGAAGTTGTTGTTGGGGACGTGGGCTCACATGATTAGAGCGTGTTCCATCGCTAATCTCAATCACTTCAACTACATTGGGGATCTACGACGGAGTTCTCCGATTAGAGAACAACTCGGTCATGCAAGAAATGAACGGATCCCCTTCACGAAAGTACGCCGCCGCAAGGCGATCGCTTGCGAATCAAATAAAAAATATTGTTATTATTAACAAAAACTTAATTTTATTTAATTAAAGACATATTTAGCTATTTTGATACAAAAAAATATTACCTTGATCATCATTAACCAATGCTTCTTGGTTGCAATAATTTTATTTTTATTTTTGTCCCAATGAACATCATCGGTGGCTATGTATTGATTGAAAGTGTCGAATCTACGAATTAGAAACATAAGATGAACTTGTGCCTCATCAAAGGTGAATGACTTCCAAAAGTTACGATTGGCGATTGCCAATTGATATTGCAATTGCATGATAGTTCAATGCATCGCGACCATCCCAGCTTTTCTTGTTGCTTTTGCTTTGCACTAAGGTGTTGATGAACAAAGACTCCATTTCATAAGTCCAATACTTATCAAAGAAAATTTACGCTTGAGGAGGTGTGCGTGTTGGAGCCATTTGTATTAGAAGTTTTTAAAGGTGTGTGTGTGATGAGTATGAGTGCTATGTTGTTACACCTTTTTATAGAGCTATTCAATATGTTATAGACACATAAGTACATGTGCTAGAAGACAAATCTTGTAAAAGTGGACATGACCAAAGCTACTTGCTTGTATTCAAAACACTCTGCAATAATATTCGAATAGGGATCACATGCAAATAATAGGGGATCACATAGTACGATTAGCAAGACATAAATAATTTTTTTAATCCAACAAACAAAGGATACAAAAGACCCTAAAACCTAATACAATACACCTAACAACACCAACACAACATCACACCTAAACGATCAAATACCCAAAGTTTGAAATGTTTATTAAACCACTGGCCAACAAAACACCTAACATAACCAAAATAAGAAATATGAAGATAAAAACAATACAAATAAATAACCAAATCATAGATACGGTAGGTGCCCCATCGTCACGTATTAGATTGCATGACGATTTGCTCGTGACATCATCTTTAATCCGTCGACGCATTTTGTCACCATGGTCGGGTTGTGAAGGATTAGTGCATGACGAATAAGTACCTACTTCCGCACCATTAGCTCCTACCGCTTACCGACTCTGGACACGAGGGTGTGAATGATCGTTGTGTGCATCATCACACCACAAGAAATGTCTCTTGTGCTTGGTGTTCTCGTGGATAAATGTAGTAGTACCTTCTGAGTGCATGGAATTGGGTCCGGCGGCATCGAATCATTACGCGGGTGCCACAAAAATATTTCGATGGCCATTTTCCATCATTAGGACGGGGTCATTGCTGAACATAAAAACACAAGAATGATATGATATGTAACTAGCATAACTCGATTAAAAATTTCATTTAAAACCAATCACGCAGAACTCGTAATTCTCATGGCACTTTTACAATACACCATAAAGTCTCATAACAATTCAACAAAGGAAAATACAATTACATAACTTAAACATTTGCTAAATTGAAGATTGATATTCTTGGAACATATCCATAGGCAGGTTGTTCACGCATCTCGTTCCAATGAGGAGACGTTTCGACGCCGTCAATGAATTCTACATTTTCTCCGTAGACAAGATGTTCAGGCCTACGTAATCGATTGAACTCTTCTTCACATGGGTCAATCGGCATCATAGAGTGAATGTAATTGTGGAGGAGGAAGCAAGCCATTATTAGTCTAACTTGGGTCTTGATCGGATAGTATGCATCACTCCTAAGTATTCCAAAATGCATTTTAAGGACACAAAAAGCACGCTCAATTACATTGCGTGCCCTGGTGTATTGCATGTTAAAGTGCTCTTGGTGATTAGTAGATCTTTGTGAAGACGGACCCCATTCTTTTAAATGATATTTGTAGCCTCGGTAGGGGGTGAGAAAACCCTCACTATTCACATACCCATTGTCGCATATGTAACAATTTCCTAGAGGATAAAATTAACAATATTCATTTAAATAAAAGTGTGTGTAAGCATCTAGGTATTTAAAAATCTAAAAAATGTGAAGGAAACTAAATACCCTTTGGAACTTTCAAACCATAAGGTCTCAAGACAAAGATTGCGAATGATTCTACAATCACCGACCCTTCCCACCCCTGGAAGGACATATACAAATCTCATGTCAACATCACATACTCCTAGGACATTAGTGGATATGTGACCCTTCCTTGTTCTAAATCGCGGTTTATCGATAAATGGGACATGGACATCAATGTAGGTGTCATCCAACGCCCCTAGACAACCCTATTTAAGAAGGGAAAACAAAAATTTAAACACTACACCATACCCTAATAAATATGGCCAGCTTGTATTCGGTTTACTTACCTTAAACCACTTTCGGCGTGGATTTGTGGAATTCTCGGGCACGGGAGTGGGAGTAACCGAAATAGGGTGTGCGCTTTTAAAAGTGCTTTCAAAACAAGTTGTACATAATACGAAATAGCTTGTCCAGATCTCTCAAATTCAAATTTGACCACATAAATTTTTGGTGATGTGCCAAAATAGATAAAAAAATCGAAACTTGTTCTTCGACGCATAAATACTTATGGTCGACTAACCTTCCCAACTGCCTAAGTAAAAACACGGATGTGCAAAAGTGTTTCAGTTTATTCGTAACTTTGCTACACATTCTGAATAACGAAGCAAATACAACCTGTTCAAACGACTAACTTGTCTAGGAATTTTATCTAACATAGTGTATTCTTCAACGATACACGTCTTCTAACCCTCCTATTATCTTCATTAAACACACCAGTCTATTGTAATCGAATAATGATTGATCGCAACATCATCTAAGTAGAATAAATACCAAAATATATTTTTTCATTGTATTCGACAATATAGTGATTGTTATCTTGTTATCTGCATTGTCAATAAAGCGGAAACTACTTCACAAACTGAATGACACATTTGTATAAAAAGGAAAACATACTTTTTCCAAATGAACACCCAAAGTTCACATTCAACTTCACAGGATATAATTCATGTACTCGGATATGTATTTCCAACTCTGCAATTGTGGATAAAATCACACGGAAACATGCACCCTAAAATCCAACAACAATAGTCACCAAACAAAATTAAAGATTAATTACATCCTATATATCTTACTTCAATTTCACCAAATCTCATATTTAAGGACACAAAAAGCAGAAAATGCAAGCTCGGAAATAGGGAATGCAAAAATCTCACCATAATCGCAAAAACTTAAGATATGAACGTATTGAACTTCAACAAAGACAAAAACCTTCAAACAGAAATAGTTGAACTAAGATGCTCAAAGCAGAAATAGATTATGCAAAATCTAAACATTTGGAAATGTGTGTGTATTAGAAAAATTAGAAATGCCCAAGATAATTAAAAAATATGCACAAATCACGCAGCCCATTTCGAACACGGTCGTCATCGGGATTCAAAATATATTTTCGATTCAAAATTCAAAAATAAAATTGAAAATTTTAAAAATGCATGATTTCTAAATTCCGCATGAAAAACGAGAATCGTATGAAGTAACCGTGATTTCAGGAGACATACATACCTATTGTGGTTCGGTTTCGATTCCGATCCGAACGCTTTCCCTTCCCCTTCCCCGAACGATTTCAACTTCGATTCGCGTGGATAGAGGAGTGTTTCGATTCGTCGATTGAGGATGGATGGAGGATTGCGCGAAGAGATGACTTATGACTAGGGTTTTCGATTTTCCAAAGGAATGGAAAATGGTATTATAGAACTTTGGACACCAACTCCGCATCATTAAATCAGCCGTGAAAACGTATCGGGGTCCGATGCCGCTTGCAAAGAGCTACGGTGATCGTCAAGAAAGCGTTAATAGGACCGACTTTTCTAATGGGCCAATCATAAAAGAATTCTCGATCTACCAAACACATGGAAATGCATGAAACCTTTTTTTTCAGTGGTCTATTAAGGCCTACCAAACAGCCCTTACAAAGAACACATGAAAAATATAATATTATATAACGTATAATCACAAATATGACAAACATAAAAAATTAATCTAGATTTCAAAAGATGGAGAACATAATAAGAAACATATATTTGCCCTTATAATTATTATAAAGAAAAATATTTATTTTTGTAAGTACTAGTAACAAATACTTGTCTTTATAATAACATATACGAGAGTAAGTTTTTTAGCAACTACAATGGATTGACCCTCCATTTACCCTTATAATTATTATAAAGAAAATATTTATTTTTGTAAGTACTAGTAACAAATACTTGTCCTTATAATAACATATCCGAGAGTAAGTTTTTCAAAGACCTACAATGGATTGACCCTTGAAGGGCACCATCATCACCATCTCTCTCATTCTCAAAGAATGAGTGCATTCAATTTCTCCCATTTCGGACAGTTCTTCATGTGGTGATCCCCACTGCATATGAAACAACCCTTCTTTTTTCGCCAACAGATGTTGGGACGACTCCTTGTAACTCCCAACGTTATCACCAGATTTCTTCTTAGATTTCCGTTTTGCCTTTCTTTTCCTTGTCCTTCCCTTTGCCAAAATCCTTCTTCTTCCAGGACTTAGTGGAACCAACCTATTTATAATCAAACAAACTATCAAGAATAGATTATGACGGGCGGCAAATCTTTAACTCAACTGGGCCCAAGCCTCGCAATCCGGCCGTAAAATTGAATAGCTTGTCCTCCTCGGACATCTCTCGAATATCAAGCATCAATGAACTAAATTCCTTCATATATTACCGAACCGATCCACTATGTTTCGCTTTCCTCAATGCATCCTTGCAAGCCACGAAGTATTGCAAGAAAGGAATTGATCCTTCAATTCCTTCTTCAAAGTTTCCCATGTTTTAATTCGTTCAAGATTAACACTTGCATCGCCGATTGACGGGAGCGCCATCATAATTTTGCATCCCTCGACAAGTACATACTCGTGATCAAAATCTTCTCCGTATCGGGGACATGGGTTACTTGGAAGTACGTCTCCATATCCTATAGAAAATTCTCCAACTCCTTCAAACTACGGGCACCTTCAAATGGTTTTGGATCCGGAACTTTCACCTTTATAGTATGCCTTTCATCGCCTAACCCCGATCTCAAAGCCTGTTTCAAAATTCTCAAGTCACGACAAAGCTCTCTAGTCTAGTTTCGATTGGCTCTGTCAAGATAATGATTTCCTCTTGACAGGAGATGACTCGACTTTCGACAAAAGAAGGCATGTCTCGCCACCGACTCTTGAATCCTCTCAACCGCCTGTGGACACCTTCCACACTTCGCCTCAGCATTGCAAATGCAATAAAAATGGCCACCGCTCGGACGTCTCGGGGGCATCTCAAGTAACTTCTCCAACTGTTGCACTCTTTTCTTCGAGAGTAGAGAAAATCTAATTTTGTACTAAAAATCACACGGAACCTGCAGCAGCAGCTACGATACCAAACATCACAAGGTTATTTTTCACTCCCGGATTTTCTCCTTGTGCAAAGACCGATCTCGCCCGACCAGCCACCCCAAATCCTCACTCCACACTTGAATTTGTTTAAGAATCCAACAAATTCAGCACCGAACTTCATCAAGAATGATACATTAAATGTGAGATGAACTTTTAGTCTATCCGATAGCTTTAGCCGATACGCCACTTTACCCACCTTCTTCATTATCTCAAAGGGACTGGCCATATTCGGGACCAACCCTCTATGCAAAATCTTGGAAGAAATCTTCTTCCAAATCTAAGGAGTCGGCTTCAAAGAAGAACTTCTCCCCAACAATAAACTCACGTCACGCCGACCTTATCAACATATTTCTTCATCCGACGTTGTGCTTTCAACAGACTATCCGGGGCATCATGCGGGCTATTTTTCCCTACACCGCACCGATATCTCATGTGGTGTCAACGATTCTTGTGATGGACTAGCTCAAACTGAATCATATGGTTTCCACCTCGTTTGGATTCCACGCCGACCGATTCCTCCTCAACAGTTTCCATCTCGACCGGGTTCCACCTCAACAGTTTCACCTCATTGGATTCCCTTTATTTATAGAGCCCCAAGCTTTAAAAGCTCAAAAGTAATCTTAAACCCTTTATTTTAGGAATTATTTACAAGATCTAAAATCATGACTAAATCTACTTTACATTTAATGATCTTGTCTCGTCTCATAAAGGTATCGGAGGAGGTTGAGGCCGAGGTCAAGGCCGAGACCGGGGCCGAGGAGCTCGTGGGACCTCGGCTCGCCTACCGAGGTGGAATATCATAAGAAATATTTGTGTTTCAACATTCTTCACTTTACACAAACTAAATCTTTTAAAACATCTCTTATTTATCTCTCATATTTTTTGATTATCCATTATACTCTTTTAAACTAAAATAAGCTACATTCAATAAAGTTGAAATGACTCATTTATCCTCAATTTTATACTTTTTAAATAACAAATAATTTTCTCATTAAAACTTTTACGGCCTATTTTGTTTGGAGTACTTGTTTGAGTCATGTTAGGCTTTTAGCCTTGTCTTCCATTGTATGTAAATTCTTTATTAGGGGGATAACCCTAGGCACTTATAACGGTACAAGGGGTAGACGCAACTGCAAGCTGGGAAAATAGCCCAGCTATACCCTCACCCCCACCCCTTCTCTCGTGATGTGGTTTGCCCTTCTCCACGTTCACTCATCCCTCAATGCGCCACCTCAATTTATGGCATTCAGATTCTTCTCCGCATTAGTGATCCATGAACTCTGTCGCCGACGTCACATTTTGCAGCGCCGGCGGCCTTGTTTCTCGCAATGGTAAAACCCCTTAAACCCCATCTCGCATTAATGCTACAAAATACGCTGTACATCAGATTAGAATTTTTATAAGAAAATTAACTTAATTTCGTGCTTCCCAATACATCTCCATTAACGCACACACGCCCAATTTTGCCATTGCTCCCTCTCTCTAGATAGCACAAAATTCTATCTTCCGATCTATGGCGACTGGTTTGGTCATGTCCCGGCTTCCCGCTGTGACACCGGCGGCCAGAGCCATCGTTTGTCGTTATACATCCTGCCCCAGCTACTGGTGGAATCCGGAAACGTATTTGGGCCCCGCTGCGCTTCTGCACGCGAACAGGTAATTCTTTATTGCCCAATCTTCTTTGCGAATTGTTGTGCTGTTCTAAGATTTTTGATATCCTGTGAAATGTGGCAGTGATACTGGATTTGTCGATAGGTATTTATCATATTACTCGAGTTCAATATTATACTCATTTTTCTTGTTCAGTTTTTCCATCACATGCTTGATGCGTATGTATAATACATCTAATGTTAAAATTAACCCGGGAAACAAATTATATGAATCAGCATATCTTAGCCATCTTAGGAGAGATCGAGAATTTTAGAACACGGTAGAAGTATGTGCAAAGCAGTCTAAAAGTGAGAAACTTTTAGAACAGATGTATTGGGAGTTAGTAAATGCAGACAATACCTTTTACTGGCGGGAGAAATTAACGAGAAAGACTTGCAGTGAATCTTGTAACAAGTGCTTCAAGCACCATCTCTACAGCTCAATACATATCAACTCAAGAATTCAGTTCTTTGTTCCCAATTTGCTCTCCAGATCATGTATTGGGCAGCTAAAAGTTTGCTTGACTACTTGAAGCCTGAAGGAAACATTGTTGATATGGGCTTCAGTGTAGCTTGAATCCTGACCTCATTACAGGTCTCGACCCGAGCCTATCAGGCACAGCCCTTCTGCATGTCAATGATTTGGTGCTAGGCTTTTGTTATTTCTTGGTTGCTGTGGTTTCTATTATAATTTTTGCTCGATAATTGCTTGTCTGATTTCACTTTGCTTCAGATTGTGAGTGTTGCAGAAATTTTAAGAGTGTGGAGGTCCATTCTTGTGGGCAAGGATTATATTAGGCTATTAGCACATCTAGTCCTGCCTCTTTATTGTGATTTTGTAAAAGAAGTCTTTAAATGCTAGTTGCAAGTCTTCTTGATTAGTGGCAGTTGGCTGGTGGTTCTTACATGATGAGTCTGTGCTAGTTAAATTGGCTTTAGGGCCATAAAATGTGTTTTAGATTGTGTAGTGTCAAACTTTTGGATCATGTCTTATTCAAATTCAGAGGCATCTTTTTGCTGTGTTAGAGTCATTAACTATCTGTGCCCTGCTTACAACTTGAAGTAACCATATAGGCATATATATCTACGGACTCCGGCCCTGCTCAATCTGGTATCTTTAATTTCTGTTGTGAGCTGGGAACTGTGTTCATTTTTTTAGTATCTCTATGGTTCCAGTTTACATTTAATGTTGTATGATCATGGGGACTTGCTTAATTTGAGTAGGAACCTGAATTAAGATCAAGAAGAGTCCAGGGATGAGTGTTGCACACCTTTAATCTTATTCTGCAGTCTTAGAGTAAACCTACTATGTGTTATCTAAATTCATGCTCTTATTTGAGCTATCCTTGTAAACAGCTGATTCACAAGCAACTCTTTTCAAGTGCAGGTGCCTTTTTGCCCTATTCGTAGTTTCTCATCAACTAAGGATCATGATAACCTCGGCTTTCCGAATATTGTTCATCGAGTCTGTGAGATATTATCCAATCCGCGAATCCCTTGGAGGGCAGCTCGGAGCTGAAATCCTTGACACCGAAGCTAAAGCCCTACCACGTTGTCAAGATTATTGAAAATCACAGTAATACTGACTCTGTGCTTCAGTTCTTTTATTGGGTTTCTAAGTGGCGTTTCTACAAACATGATATGTGCTGTTACATGTCTATGTTGAATAGGCTTGTTAGAGATAGAAACTTTGCGCCTGCGGACCATGTGAGGATTCTGATGATTAAAGCATGTAAAGATGAGGGAGAGATTAGAAGGGTTGTTAAGTTCTTGAATGGGATTAATCCAAATGGCTTCTCTTATAGTCTATATAGTTTTAATTCTCTCTTGATTCAATTGGGCAAATTTAATATGGTTGCTGCAGCACAGAGCGTGTATGCGGAATTGTTGAACAGCGGAATCAGACCAAGTTTGTTGTCTTTTAACACCATGATTAATATTCTGTGTAAGAGGGGAAAGGTTCAGGAGGCTGAGATTATATTGGGTCAGATATATCAGTATTCAATGTTACCAGATGTGTTCACATATACATCTTTAATTCTTGGTCATTGCAGGAACAGGAATTTGAATACAGCATTTGTGGTTTTTAATCAGATGGTAGAGAAAGGTATTGATCCCAATGCTGTAACATACAGTACTCTTATCAATGGTTTATGTGATGATGGAAGGGTGGATGAGGCTCTGGACATGATTGAGGAAATGATTGAGAATGGCATCAATCCTACAGTCTATACTTACACAGTTCCCATCACAACCTTGCTTGGTGCTGGGCGTGTAGATGAGGCTATCTCTCTTGTTGCAAGCATGAGCGCGAGGAATTGCCTGCCCAATGTGCAGACATATACAGCCATGATCAGTGGGTTAGCAAAATCCAACCAACTTGAAATAGCAATAGGGTTGTACCACAAGATGGTGAAGAACGGACTTGTTCCTACCACAGTGACATATAATGCTCTGATACATGAATTGTCCGAGAGAGGGAAAGTAGACATTGCTTTCCAAATTCTGAGTTGGATGGAGCAACATGGTCACTCGGGCAACATTGAAACCTATAATGCTATGATAAATGGATTCTGCACGATAGGAAATGTTGAAAGGGCGATGATTCTATTTGGTGAAATTCTCAAGGTTGGTCCTCCTCCGAATGTGATCACATATAACACACTCATAAATGGATACACAAAACACGGTTATCTAGAAAATGCCAGAAGGTTGATGGAGTTGATGAAGGAGAATGGATGTAACCCTGATCAATATACATATGCAGAACTCATTTCTGGATTTTGCAAAGGGGGTAGGCTTGATATGGCTTCTGCACTATTTCAAGAAATGATGCAGCAAGATTTGAGCCCAAATTTTGTCAACTATACCACTTTGATTGATGGCCTATGCAAGAATGGAAAAGTTGATGATGCCTTGGTTTTGTTTGGAAGGATGCAAGAAATTGGCTGCTATCCAAATATTGAGACTTGTAATGTTGTTCTGAATGGTTTATCTAAACAGGGTAGGCTGCCTGAAGCGGAGAAGTTGTGGACTGAGATGGCAGAAAATGGGCTCCTTCCTAATGTGATCACATATACTACCTTAATTGATGGTCTCTGCAGGAACGGTGGGGTACATCTTGCTTTCAAGATTTTCCATGAAATGGAGAAAAGAAACTGCTCCCCAAACTTGCATACCTACAGTGCATTGATGTATGGTCTGTGTCAGGATGGTCGAGTTGATGATGCAAAGATCTTACTTGAAGAAATGGAGTGTAGAAACTTATATCCTGATGTGGTCACATATACCTGTTTGATTGATGGCTTTGTATGCTTAGGTAGACTAGATCATGCATTTTCTCTCTTTCATCGGATGATGAGCACAGGTTGCTGCCCAAATGACCGAACTTACTATGTATTGCTGAAAGGTATACAGAAAGAGTGCCAGATAGTGACTGAAAAAGTTGCTATTAAAAATGAAACTGCACAGAGTCACATTTTCGATGAAGAAGTTGTTATTATTGATAGCTTCTTCACTCTATTAGTTAGGATGTCTGAGATTGGTTGTGAACCCTCTATTGATACGTATTTCGCCTTAATTGCTCGTCTATGTCGTGATGGCAGAAGTCACGAGGCGGATCAGTTGGTCAAGTTTATGAAGGAGAAAGGGCTGAGCCCTAATGAGGCTATATATTGCTCTCTTCTCAATGGATATTGTAAGAATTTGAGAGTAGATGCTGCTCTAGATACTCTTGATTTGCTTAGCAAAAGGGGTTTCAAGCTCCCTTTATCAATGTATGCAGCTATTATATCTTCTCTTTGCAAAAGAAAACGGGTCGAAGAGGCTGAAGTGGTGTTCAACGACATGCTTGAGAAAAAAATGGAATGGTGATGAGATTGTTTGGACGGTCTTGGTTGATGGCTTGCTCAAGCGCGGGAATCACAAGTATGCTTAAATCTTTTCATAAGATGAACTCAAAGAATGTCCCTATTAGTAAGCAAACACATGTAATTTTAGCAAGGGAAATATCCAACACAGGCGAATCAATCATGAAGAACCAAGTTGCTGATAAATTGCAAGTCCTAGGAGACCAAAGACCAGGATAGATGTCCTGAATGAGTTTGTGAATGGAAAATGCATCGTCGCTTGGAAAGTGCATTGTATTGGACAACACCTCTAAAAAGAATTTGCAGCTGAAAATCACAATCAAACGAGTGGTAAGCTTATGATGCTATTTGAATTCTATCCATAGTTTCTGTTTTGATTTGGCACTGGTTTTTGCTCAAAGGTTTCTATTGTCATGTAGATAATATATATCTCTCCCAACTGTTATGTGGCTGCCCGATTCTTGGGTCTTACTCATCAATTTATCATTATAGAATGAGAAAGATGTGACCTGGGCACTTGGTTTATCGACAATTTCAGGTAATTTCTTGATCTTTAATTTCTTATTTTTATTCGCTGAACTCTAAACGAGATGGCTAAGAGATGATACTAAGTGACCATTATGCCCCTGTAGAGTGCTTTAAGGCTTGAGCTTTAGAGCTGTATTATTTTAAAACCAGAGGGTCAACTTTATTATTGTCTAGATGAAATAAGATTTATGTACAGATCTTCTAATCTGGTAGCTAAAGAGAAAAAATGTCGATATATTCATTATTAAGTCACTAACTTATGAAGCCTGTTCTTAAAACACTCAGAATCCCTCCTGGGAAAAGAAGTGACAGAGAGATGAGGTTGATGCTGTTCAACCTGTTTATGTTGGGGAGTTCCCTCAAGTTGTACGTGATGCACAAGTCATGGCGTTACTGAATCGTATGCCTGGTTGGTCCCGCAAATTTGTCTAAAGAAATTTGTTTCTCCTGTCTAATGACTGTTAATATTGTTCCATCTTACAGCTGATGGATCCATCTCTGGTGGAATGGACAAGGAGACGTCTCTAGCATGGATTATCTGTGGAAATAGACTCTTTATCTGGAATTACTTATTGACTGCTGCTTCAAGAAAATGTACCGTCCTTGACCTTACTTTGACCACATCAGTAAATGGAGACATGGGAAATTCATCTCAGAACAATTGGTTAGTCTGTGTTGTGAACTGTGATAGCTCAAAGAAAACTGCTAGCAAAGTTGTTCAACAGCCCAGTTCTGCTGGAATTGTAATGTGTAATAAAATAACACGCACTTTAATTTTCTGGCCAAACATCTATAATGCTGATAGATTCCCTCCACTCACTTGTGTTGCTCTTTCTGAGTCAGATGTGACATATTTGCAACAAAATGGAAAATCCATCTCAAGCAAGTGGCAACATAATGATTTTGGCATCAATGTTGCAAAATCATATTCAATCAACTCTTTGATTGCTTCAGCTATCCCTACCTCTAGCAACACCTGTATTGCTCTGGCATGTTGTTCTTTTGGTGTACTTTGGAGACTGATGGAAACATAAAACCAATTCTAGTATACAAGAGGCGTGAGAAGAAAGCACGGGAATGATCATTTAAATTGTTTAATTGTTGCCTTATTTATTTATAATTATTGGATTCTTTTGTTTCTATGTATTAGTTAAGCCCATGGGCTTTAGGGTATCAGTATTTTTAAATTGTTGACAGACGGTTTTGGGATTCTTTTATGCAGAAATTATTTTGAAATTATCTCTTTACAGCGTAATTGCTGATTGCTAGGGCAATTCAAGTGTTTATCTTGGATTTCTAGAATTAATTGTTACCAGGTTTCATCAGATTCCTGAGCCGCCCTTCTGGTATTGAGTATAAGCAGATTGAGCATGGCATGTCAGGTTTATTTTCTCGAGGAAGTGACAGTAGCAGACTTATGGCTAGCAAGGGTTATCCAAGGTCATTAATTTGGCACACTTTTACTCATTCATTAGACAATACTACAAGACAGTTCCTTCTACTTGCTAATCATGAGATACAGTGCTTTGAAGTAAAAGTTTCTTCTGATTTATATGTGTCAAAGCTTTGGTCACATGAAATCAAAAGGCACTGATGGTGATCTGGGTATCCAGAAGGATCTTGCTGGTCAAAAGAGAATTTGGCCTCTTGATTTGGATACTGATAGTGAGGGCAAGGTAATAACTGTTCTTATTGCTATATTTTGCATGGACCGGGTCAACAGTTCAAGCTACATTGAGTATTCTCTTCTGACCATGCAATATAAATCTGGTGTTGATCTTTTCAAAAAAATTGGTGTTGATATTGCAAAGCCAATGGGTGAAAAGATATTGGAGAAAAAGGCACCAATCCAAGTGATTATACCTAAAGCAAGAGCAGAGGATGAGGAATTTTTCTTCTCCATGAGATTAAAAGTAGGTGGCAAACCAGCTGGTTCTGCTATTATACTCTCAGGGGATGGTACTGCTACAGTCTCCCACTATTGGAGGAGCTCCACCATACTTTATCAGTTTGACTTGCCTAATGATGCTGGAAAAGTTCTTGATGCTTCTGTGTCCCCATGCTCGGATGATAGTGAAGATGGAGCTTGGGTTGTACTCACCGAGAAAGCAGGAGTTTGGGCGATCCCTGAGACGGCAGTATTGCTTGGTGGAGTTGAACCACCTGCACGAAGTTTGTCACGTAAAGGTAGTTCTAATGATCGATTATCACAAGAGGATAGAAGAAACTTCTCTGTTGCTAGAAATATTACTCCAAGAAGAGCCAGTTCAGAAGCTTGGGATGCATGTGACAGGCAAAGGGCTGGCTTAATTGGAGTTGCACGCCGAAGCCCTCAAGATGAGGAATCAGAAACTTTACTGAGTCAGCTTTCCATGATTTTCTCTTGTCTGGGCAGGTTGATGGTGTACTTGAAAAACTAACAAATTCAAGGGCATTTGAAAGAGGGGGAAATAAATGTATTTACCAGGACAAGCAGATCAATTGTGGACACCTTAGCTAAACATTGGACAACAACTAGGGGCCCTGAGATCGCTTCGTCTGTTGTGTCCACACAACATGTAGAGAAGCTGCAGAAACATCAAAAGTATCTCCAGTTCCTTGCTTTGTCCAAGTGCCAAGAAGAATTGTTTTCCCGACAGAGTATGGACAATTTATTCTTGTCTAATTATTTGGAGGTTCTTTCCCTTCTGCTCTTAAATTGTAGTTCTTTTTCTTTTTTTTTCCCCCAATTTCTTATTTAGTTGTTTTGATTAATTATTACAAGAATCTTGAGAATGTCTGGCTTGTGTTGCTGGTAGGTGCTTCTAGTATGTCATGACGCCCTAGCAGTCACTTCCTTTTATTAACCATTGACTTATCACTGACATGATGAAGTAAACAATTTACACAAACTTAAGTAGAGATTGGCTTCTGGAGCCCTTTGGGATCTTATACAGTTAGTTGGTGAGAGAGCCCGTCGGAACACAGTTCTTTTGATGAATAGAGACAACGCTGAAGTGTCCATAGTAAGGTCTCAGACCTTGAGGAATTATTCCATTGCTTAGAGAAACAGCTAGAATATGTCATCAGCGAAGATATGTCAACACTTATTCAATCGCATAGAGCTGTTGAACTCTCAAATGCTTGTGTGACTTTATTCCATGCATCCATTCAATATAGGAGTGATCTCCACTTGTGGTATCCTCCTCCTGAAGGCTTGACGCCATGGTATTCCAAATCTGTTGTACGGTGTGGTTTATGGATCCTTGCATTATTCATGCTTCAGTTGCTCAATGAAACAAATCCTCTTTGATGATTCTGCGAAGTTTGATTTCTGTACAAATCTTGAACTACTCTCGGAAGTGTTACTTGAGTCGTATTCTAATGCTATCACTGCAAAATTTGAACGTAAGGAAGATCATAGGACACTATTGGAAGAATACTGGAAGCGAAGAGATGCCCTTCTTGACTCTCTTTATCAGCACGTGAAAAAAAAACTCCAAGAAAAACTGCAGGTTAGTGTGTTATGTAGAATTATATTTTTGTCCTATCCCAGCTGTCATTATTATTAAGTGTTACCACTATGCCCCACTTTAGAGTATTTAGTTTCACTGTACACGAAGTTTAATGAGAGTTGAAAAGTTAGTTTTATTGTATATTGACCTCACATCGTAAGTGGAAGATGTATTGAGGAAAAAATAGAAGTGATCAATTTTAAACAGAGAGATCATATAATATGGGATTCATTGCAGTGCATCAAATTGCACGTAGACGGTGCGGTGCATTCTTGTGCTGAACTGTCTCAGCAAAAACATAACTACGTGTGAGGTACTAAAATATAAATTGAACTAAGTAAAGAGTAATTAGTCCAAGCACTAAGATGGAGAGAACTCAGTATAATCCATTTAATTCAGAAAATCCAACATTTTTTATCTTCAGATCCTCCTATATGGCTTAATAATAAGATCTAGATTGTACATCTGAAGTTTACTTATTTGGAATGGCCACATCTTTGATTGTTTACCTTTTTGCTGTTGCAGGTCTCAGCTGACGAAAATGAAGGGCAGAATAAGGATACTCTGATGGCACTCTCTTCAAAGTTATTGTCAATTGCAAAAAGGCACAAGGGCTATCAAACTATGTGGAGTATATGCTGTGACCTCAATGACTCTGAGCTCCTTTGGAGTCTCATGGTATGAATTTAACGTAGTATGATGTTATTAGTACTGCAGCAGTCAGTGCCACTGCTTGCAGAAACAAAATGGTTGTACCTACTAGTTGTGGATGCTATTGCCTTTGATTTTTTAAGCAATTTCTCTTTTGATTTGTCAAATTTAATGGTATTTTCCCCATAATATTTTAATAAAGCAGCCCAATGCTCTCCGCACTTGTACTATTAACCTAAATAGAATATTTTCTTTGGAGCATGAAAGCATGGGCCCTAAAGGAGGTTTCAGTTTCTTTTTCTTCGAACAACTACTTGAAAGAAAACAACGTTCAAAGCTTATGAGACTAGGAGAGGAGTTTCAGGATGAGCTGGCTACATTTCTGAAGCAGCATCCGGATCTTCTCTGGCTTCATGAACTCTTTTTTCATCAGTTTTCGTCCGCTTCTGAGACTTTACATGCATTATCTCATTCTAAGGATGACACATCAATCTCAGCTATTGAGGAGATTGAATCTAGTGGCTCGAGGAGTCAATTAACTCTGGCAAAGAGAAAACATTATCTGAATCTTGCAAAAATATCATCGTTGGCAGGTACTATTCCTAGCTGTGTTATATGTCTGCAACTGCTCCTATGAATTCAATGCAAATCTTTGCTGCCTCAATGCTCCATTGCTATTTGTTGAATAATGTACTTTCAAAAACTTATGACATCTATCTGCATGTTAAATTTAATTTTATGAGATATTGCATGATCACTGATTTTCTCTGCATTCTTTGTTGTTAAAAAAATAATAAGTCCACTTATCTTAGTGCTATGAGCTAATTCTATATATATGTTCTGAGACGAACACCATCCAGCTGATTCAATCAGGGATAATACCAAATATAAATGCAATAAACATAATTTATTTAACTGTGCTGAAAGGAATGTACATGAACAATGTGAGTTTTTTTAATCTGTAATTCTTGGGCTAAAATTTGTGATCATATACTCATTATCGCCTGATAGGCATTTATTTCTGGTCGCTTTCCTTCAATTATCTCAATAAGCATAATTTATTTAACTTTGCTGAAAGGAATGTACGTGAACAATGTGAATTTTTAACCTGTAATTTTTGGGCTAAAATTTGTGATCATGTACTCATTATCGTCTGATAGGCATTCATTTCTGGTCACTTTCCTTCAATTATCCCAATTTGACAATTCAAGATTTCCTCCATCGATCCCTTAGTTTATTTAAGTTTGATTCTACTGATGTTTCATGGTTATCCAATGATTTTGTTCACATCTGAATGTTATATGAAAACAGAATCATCTGTCATCCGTGTGGAATATATTTTCGGAAGATGCAAATTTTTTGTCCTATTGACTATCACTCTGCAATGTTATGTACTTAATCGATTGGCTATGGAGTTTTTGTTGAAGTTGTAAAAATAAACTGAATCTAGGCATGTTTATATATGATCCCCCTGTAAATTGTTGTTTAAAGATTTTGTCGTCATATCTGCTTTCCATTTGGCAAAAGAAATGTATATTGAAGAATGATTTTAGTGGAGATACTCAAAAAAAGGTAATAGGGGACCTATATTTTGTGCAATTGAGTATATCTCTTTCTAGCAATTATTAGTGTGATGCATTCATCATGTCGTTTAGGCTTAACAGCTCCTGCCATACAAATATTTCCTATTTGCACCTAAATATATGTCTATGAGAACACTTTCAGGAAGAAAAATAGGCTATGAACTAGAGGTGAAGCGCATCGACGCAGATCTGAACATTCTAAAGTTACATGTATGCCAATAACCATTTCTTAAAATTGAATTATACCCATTTTTGAGGCAACCCTGATATTTCACTTGATCTGAAAAAATAACTAGTAAATTGGGCTCTGATCTAAATTGCTAAATTCAGGTTGCAGATATGTATAACGCGCAGAAGCACGCTCAGAAAGACAATCGAGATGAAAATGAGGATTGAAATTGTGAAAAGATTGCCTCTTTCATTAATTTCTGGAAGTGGTGCGTCTTCTATATAGGTAAGTTGAGTCATTTCGTGATCAAACCCCAAATAATATCTAATATTTATGATTTAGTGACATTTTTTGGGAGGATATGATTTAGTTAAATTTCCCCAGATCATACCATTTTTCATCATGAACTATACTAGCTGTAATACTTTTTGCAATTTTTTTCTAAACTTTTTTGGTTATACTTTTCTGCATTTTTAATTCTACTCTGAAGTTTCTGCCATTTGACATTTAGGTATTTTAATAGACTTGTTATGCCATATATTCTTACAAGTTGTTACCTTCCCTAAAATGAACTAATATAGCTACAAAATTACGATCCACATTTGTCCCCTATTTTTTTCTTTTTTTTAACATTTTTGACTTTTCTAAGAGATTATTAGATATTGCCCCTTCTTATGTTAGCTTAGCGTTGTAAATTTATTTGGACAAATACTCATATGAACCAATTGCACCGTGTAACTCAACCCAAGTGTATTTAGTAGTAACACTAAAATGTATTAGTTGGTCAGTAATAGCCGCTTTCATTGAATAACACTAGTTTTCATTGAACAGTATTAACTGTGCACCGTGCAAGAACATCACTATAGAATTCAAGAGTTTCATACAACTCTCAAATTTATGGAACTAATGGGACATTCTCCAAAGCAAGGTTCAATTGCATGCTTCTATCTGAAGTACTCTTTGCAGATTTTCATTTTCTTTTTTCTGATTATGTTTACGACGCATTGATTTGATCTGGCAGATAGCAACCCATAAAGTGATGTAGCGACGACAGTGTTAGACAATGGACCGATGAGATTCTCAATTGATGGAGATTTTATAATGATAAGTTGAATTTAAACTGTCTTGAAACTACTGCTACTATATCTTGTTTTACCACATACTGTTGTACAAACGAAGCATCACTTTTACGGTGTGGCTGCTAGTTGTCGAAATATAGCTATGCACAACACGCTTGGATTCTCATTGGAAAGTTGAAAATGAGCAGTTTTCCCATTGGAAAGTTGAAAATGAGGAGAGCATAGTGATGCATTTCTGTCATTGTCTCTTCATGCGTGGATATTGTGTTATTTTTTTGGTCTAATTTGGAAAGCATAGGGTAGGCATGTGCTTGAGAAAAATGGGGTGTTGAAATGGAACTTGTGATAAGGGGCAAGACAACGTGATTCGTGCATTGAATTTCATTTTTTTTTATATATGTATTTTTTTTTATTGTGGACCATTCTTGACTCTATGAAGAGGAGGATTCAACTTAATTTTCTTTGGTTTTGTCCCAATAACGCCAACTGTCTCTTGCGCTAAAATTTACCAATTTTTTCTTTAAGAATTCTTTCTTCTTTGCAAACCATCCCCACCACACGCACGACTCTAATTAGGCTGTGTTTGTTTTTGGCATTACAATAAAGACTTAAAAGAGCCACACTTGTGTGTACTAATTTTAAGTGGTATAATTGGTGAAATTTTAATTTATTTTTAATATAATTTTGATTCATTTCTAAACAAATCAAATTTTTTTATAAATATTCAATTGAAATTAAATTGAATTTTTCTATAGTGAATGATGAAAATTCGGAGAGCGAAATTTACAATTTTAGGATCTTGATGAATAATGATAGTACATGTTTTGATTCAATTTTATGTTAATATTATTATTGTTTAATACTTCGTATGTTTCGCATCGATTTTAAATGCTTTTCCTTTTAGGTTGTCCCACATTAGTTTTCACATTCCAAAAGGAAACTCCTCCTTAAACTCTACCCTCACAATATTCATATATTTACACAAAATGACATTATTTTTTACACTCAATCCAATCACCTCCCTTACTTTAATCATAAAAGTTTACAAAATTACCCTTCAATACTCCACTCATTACACTTTTTCTTAAAATACGTGTCCAAATTAGTATGAAAACTAATGGGACGGAGGGAGTACATTTTATGTTAAATTAAATGTGTAAGAGTGGTAATGTAGTACCCCGTGCCGAAACTATCTTCATATATGAAGAGGCACGCTTATTAAGAAAACCTAAATTAGTGTAGGAGAGAGAATAAAGTGTAAGGGTATTTTGGGTGGTTGTATGAGATAAAGTGTAGGAGAAAGAATAAAGTAGAATAAAGTAAGAGTGACATTTTTTTAAATAAGATTGATATTGTGAGGGTATTGATATTGAGTGTTATTTTCAAATTTTGGGTGAAGATAATTGTGGGATGAACCGAAATAGAAAGTGTGAAGATAGTTTCGGGAAGGAGGGAGTATTATTATGTTATTGTTGGAGAAAGTATATGTCAAATCAAATGTGTGAGAATGAGTACATAATTTTAGGAGTGATCGTGGTTGACTTTTGAAATTTAATTGTGAAATCCCAAAATAAAATAAGACGGGAGATGTAACATTCCATGCCCGATCTTAAAAATCTCAAAACAAACACATCGTATTGTCTTTAGATATGTCAATGTCATGCGCTTTTTTCAGTTTAATTTCTTTGTGTTATTTTTTAATTTTCAATATGTATTCCATCTTTTTAATGTTTAACACATGGATTCAAAATTGTGGTGGTTTGTTGAATTTTTTTAACATATCACGTGTCATCTATCCACATTATCTAATATGAAGTTAAATACCAAAAATAGCACGAATAATTTCATTTTTTTGCATCGGGTATTTTTCACCCCATATTACAAGTCGGCCTGTGTAAATATGTGCAAGTTCAATGTGTGGGAAAATAACACCCGTTTGCACCACATAATTTTTGGATATGGTAATTTGATCATTATAAC
Organism: Paraleonurus japonicus; assembly: GCA_030762865.1. Taxonomy (NCBI): domain Eukaryota; kingdom Viridiplantae; phylum Streptophyta; class Magnoliopsida; order Lamiales; family Lamiaceae; genus Paraleonurus; species Paraleonurus japonicus. Next base: position 34,717,297 of record CM061052.1, read on the forward strand.
AATCATAATAATGTGAATTAATTGAGTTGGAATGATAATTCATTTTTCTACTTCATTTCCGTGTGCCAATCATGGTGAATACAATAGTGTGAAACAGACCTTTGGAGAGATTATTTCAAGACAACACTTATATTAAATATTTTACGGATTAAGAATGACTAACATATAGTCCAAGTTGAAATTTGTAAATTTAATTGGATCCAATTGGGCCTAAGCTGATCTTTAAAAAAAAAAAAAAAAATTTGTGGAAAGGCAAAATATAAAAATTATAAAAACTAGTTCACAGGTTGAATTCTCATAAAGACGAACATGTGTTACTTTAAGAATAATTATATTTTATTTGTCCTTATAAAACAAATATTTATTCTTATAGTAATACAAGTAAAATATTGAAAAATGTGAACACAAATATGTTACTATATGAAGAAATATATATTACTAAATGAACAAAACTAGTACAAATATAAGAAAAAAAAAAGCTAAATTTCAAGAAATGAAGAACATAATAAGAAATATATATATATATATATATATATATATATAATTATTATAAAAATATTTATTTCTGTAAGTACTAGTCACACATACAAACCCTTATTTTGTAAATTTATTTGGTCTGATTCGATCCGCTAAAATTCAGAATTTCCCCCTTTTTCAGATATGCTAATATTATACGTACAAAATAATTCTTTCAAATAGAATGTATAGGAATTAATGAGGGTAAATTATTGACAATAAATAGGTAGTTTTATGGATGGGGTATTTATTATGGAATTATGAGCTTGATCTTGTTGTATTTTAATGCAAGGATGTCGACTGCGCATTGACCTTCTATACTTAGTAATAGTATTTAGGAAAGGATCAAACAAGAGGTCCTACCGTCCTATAGGAAAATACATATGCCCTCTTTTTCACTTTTAGTTGTCTTCTCGTTGAAAATATGACTTTTCCCTCACATATATATTACTCCATCCGTCTCTGGAGCTTATCTTGGCACACTTTTCTTTTCGCGACGTCCCACAATTAACTTCATACCCCTAAAATAGAATACCCTCCATGAACTACACCCTCACAATATCATTTAAACTAAAAAAATATCATTCTTACTTTATTCTCTCTCCTACACTTTATCTCATAGTAACCACCCAAAATATTCTTACATTTTATTCTCTCTCCTACACTAATTTAAGTTTTCTTAATAAATGTGTCTCTTCACAGTGAAGATATCCGGGACGGGAAGTATATATCATCAAGTTTCATATTTACTTTTATATATATATATATATATATATATATATATATATATATAATTTATCAATAAAAATAAGTAGGAGTCCCAATTACTATTATTATAAAAATAAAATTATAATATATCTATTAAAAATTAATTATAATTTATCAATATATATTCACTTCATTAATTTAAATTGAACAAGTTGACTTTCGTTATATTTAAAAGGAATTTTTATTGTTCCGACCATAAGTCATAAGGGACGAAATTATGTTTAAATTGTTAAGATATCAATATCGTTAAAAATATTTTTTTAGAGTCCGTAACACGCAGTGTACAAAATATTAGAGGTATTTACGCTGGATACATATACGGTGAAATCTTACGTAAAGGTGCAAAAAAGGCCCAAAAAGTCAACAATACCCTCTAATTCAAATTCTCCTTAATTTCAATTTTCAAATTCCAAGATTCCAAAATTACATTTCAAAATTTTAAAATTCAAATACATAAATCCTATCACACTAAAAATAAAAATCTCCCTAAAAATTCAAATTTCAAATTCCTAAAATCACTACACTAAAATCTCCGCTTCTTCTCCTTCTTCTTTTCTCCAAATCATGATTTTTTCTTCAAATCTCGGTTCTTGCTATTTTTTTCCAAATCTCCGATTCTTGCCGGGTTTTCTTTCAAATCTCCCGATCTTGCTTTGTTTTTTCAAATCTCCACGATTATTGTAAAAGTAACACTTGCACAACTTTAAAAAATATTTGCACAATAATAGGAAAAAAATTGAACAATAATAAAATCTCAATCAAAACAAATTATCACTCAAAATTTTGAAAATATATTTGCACAATAACACTTGCACAATGACAGAAAAAAATTTGAACAATGACGAGAAAACATTTGAACAATAACGAGAAAAAAATTGAACAATAGCGAGAAAAATATTTGTACAATAACCAAAAATATTCGCACAAATTATCACTCAAAATATTTGCACAATAACAAAAATATTTGAACAATTGCGAGAAAAATATTTGTACAATAACGAAAAAATTTGAACAATTGCGTAAAAATATTTGAACAACACCTAAATTTCTATTAACAACAAAACATTAACAACAAAACCACAAACATTAGCATCAATTCAATAAAGAAAATACTAATATCATTCAAAATTAATTAATACTTTAAAGTAAAAATAAATAATACCCTTTAACAACACAATAATAACTATCAAAATCAATGTAAAGAACTAATACTATCAAAATCAAACTAATACCATCACGTTAGAGGCTAGAAAGCGGAGTTATGATTTCGCTTTTTATCGCTCTTGTTATTCTTGGAGATTTATGGAGATTCTATTCCAAACAATGCAAGTTCAAAAATATAATCGAAAACATACGCTCGTAATGAGAAACCACACATTCTCGGAATTTTCATTTAAACAACAAATTCAACAAAGACCGAAGACCACAAATTAAACAATCGATCTAATCCCCAAATCTAAAATCAAATAATTCAACCTCGAGAATAAAAACTCGTAAAATGAATCAATTACCCGGCACCTCTGTTGATTCACCAATCGCAGAACACTTGTTGATCCACCGATCGAAGAACACGATTTGTTGATCCACCGATCGAAGAGCACGAATTGTTGATCCAACGATGGAAGAGCACGAATTGTTGATCCACCGATCGAAGAACACGAATTGTTGAATCGATAACCAGGCCACTCCTATTAATTAAACCTCATTTGAAATTTGAATTTTAAAATGGTGGAGAAAGAGTAAATATCGGATAATGAGAGAGAAAAAATCAAAATAAGAGAGAGAGAGAAAACAATCGAGACAAATTTAAAAAAGGGCAATTTAGTCACATTACTCCACATAAAAAAGTCATGTACCTCAGCGTAATACGTGCACAAATCGTGGTACCTCTCCGTCATTAACTCTTTTTTTAATAAAATCCAACTCAAATGCGGCACCTCGAAATAATTGTAAATAATGTAAATTAATATATATTACAAATTTAAAAGGGGTAGCGCCCCCTGCTGGCTCTGTCAGTACTCGTCATATTTTATTTATATTAATATGTATGATTCATTTGATATTTTTAATAAAATCTAATATAAATGTTTCAATTATATTAATTTACATATTTTATTCATATTTCATACATGTGCTTAAGTATATCGTTCAACTGATGAATATGAGATTGATTATATATATACATATACATGGACGTGTGTTTGGATATTTTAAATGTACAATTAAATATATACATAAAGGCAAAATCTTGTGTGAAGCGAGTTTCATATATGAAATTAATACCATTAGAATCATTTAGTGATACCATAACATCTATTTAGTGATACCATTACACTTATAAATTGATATCACGGTATAAAATGGTTATGGTATCAGTGAATGATTCTAATGTTATCGAGAGTGATTCTAATGGTACCGGTTTCATATTATGAAACCGCTTTACCTGAAGAGTGACTCGTCTTAATAATGCAAACCTTAATAGTCACCAATAAAAATGACAATTCGCACACGATACGATAACACGAGACATAAACAACACAAAAATTATGGGTTAGTGTTTAAGCTTATCAAGTTTGTGTCACAAAAATTATGGGTTAGTGTTCAAGCTTATCGAGTTCGTGTCCTTATCGTGTTGACTCGATAAAGACACAAAAATTTCATGTCGTGTTTGTGCATATCAACCCATTAAACATATTGAAACTAACAGATGACACATAGCAACCTATTAACTGTTTGTGATCCGATATACATCACTAACACATATTTGATAGTAAAATGTTAATAACATGTATACGATTACAATAATACAACATGATACAAAATTTTAAAATTTTTAATTAAATATTTTAAAAACTAAACTTTTAATATTATCATGTCTAATATTTTAAATTTTTAGATTTATATTTTCAGTTTTAATATTATTGTGTCTTTATCATGTCAACACGAAAACTTTCGTGTTCGTGTTATGCCGACACATATTCTTATCGTATCGTGTTCGTGTTTCACCTTATCATATTGTGTTGTTATCGTGTCGACACGATAAACGACACAATTACACGATGTGCAACCCCTAGTCACCAAGTATGGGAATGGTAAAAAAATAATTTTTTAATTTGAGTTTGTGTCTTGAGAATAAATATTCCAGTGAAAGTGGTTCCACATTGTAAAAATGGTTCCAAATTCATTGACTAAAATCATTTAGTAATATATGCTATACACTTCAATTTTTCTCGACTAATACCATTTGTAATGTTGGTCATATCTATCAATTATCACAACTGATATCCTTTTATATAATATTTATCATGATAAATACCCTTTAATAAAATATGTTATATCCTTCAATTATCACGATTGAGACCTTTTAGTATTATAAGTCACATTCTTGATTATCACGGATGACATCCTTTAATAATATATGTTATACACTTCATTTATCACAACCAATATTCTTTAGTAATATAATAATATGAGATACACTTCAATTATTACGACTGATATCCTTTAATAAACTGAATTCAATTTTACTCGAAACTTGTTCACAGGAAACTTAGCCTTTTTCGTTGTTTCTCTTAATCTCGTGAAAAGTTCAATAAAAACACACACACACACACACACACACATATATATATATATATATATATATATATTTTGATGGAATACCTTATTTTTTTAATTTATTTTTTAAAATATATTTATGATTCTATTCTAGTTAGATTTGTACATTTTTAAAATGTGTTAAATTTTACAGCTAAGTATACTTTAATCTACTAGATAAATTTTATCAAATTTGGTCTAATGATCAAATTGTACTACCATTTCTTCTTAGTAATATATAGGATGATACTGATTCCTCATAACAAAAATAGGTTAATCATAAATATTAATTTGTTATTTGGCCATATATAAAATGTTTTATTGAGTTAAAATATTACCTTTCCGTTCATTTTGTATAAATTGCAACTATGTGCTGTATATTTGCACAGACTACATTCTGTGTATATCTCTCAAGTGGTGCATACTATACGAGAATAATATTTATTTAGTGTACACTATATCTGCAGAGTCAATTATAAATAAAACTATAAATAAATATTAATAGACTTTAGTCTTCAACAAACTTGTGGATGCAGTAATATCTATGTTTAAAAAGGGTTGGATCGGCTGATTAGACTGGTTCGACCACTACTCGACAAGCATAACATATCGATTCGAAGTATTTGATCGCCGGCACGAGAAAAACAGTACGACCTCGTGATAAATTGAACCGGTCAACTCGCTAATCCGACTTCATTTGTAAAAAAGGGGGAGGCCGGAGGGGTTATTTGCAATTTTTTATTACTTATTGGAGCCCTAGGTATATTTCTCATTTCTATATTTTGTTCTACTTCTTCCCAATCCCTTCCTTCTGATGATGATCTATAACTTATACATTTAATTATATATTATATAATTATGATGTCATACTAGCTCGATTGCTCTAACAAAGATTAGATCCTAAAAGTGTTAAGACTGTTCGAATCGATATTCACTTAGGCTCCATTTGGATGGAGTCATTTGAAATCAATAGATTTAAGGATAATACACCATACATTTACAAATCAAAATGAAGAAAAACTAAATGAATGAATTTGATTCAAATAAATATTACTTATAAGTGGGAGGATTTCAAATACCCATCAAAACCTAGTCATTTGAAATCCTCCCACTTGTGCTTAGTATTTGAGTGAATCAAATCAATTCATTTAATTTTTCTCCATTTTAGTTTGTATGAATACATGATATATTATCCTCAAATATCTTGATTTCAAATTCACTCCATTTGGATGGAGCCTTATATTTTTTAGAACATAGGGAGGGTTATATTGTATTGTGCCTATCAAATGGAACTTTAAGATATCCACATTGGTTGATTGCTTTTTAAAGAAATTTGGTAAATTTTCATTCCGATAAATTCCACCCAATATTATATATGTTTTTTTAAAAATGTCATTCAAATTATTTTTTGAACTTAATTAAATATCCCAAAAGTCTTCAAAATTCTAACTTATTCTCTCAGTTCCCAATTTTTCTTGCCCTGCTCCCAATCATGTGCGACTCATTTGTAACCAATGTACGATCCTTGTAAAACTCATTTCAATATCAATACACAAAAATTAAGCTTTATGTAACCAGGTGGCTTATCCCATAAAAATTTACGTATTTCATGTTGAATTTCTGCATTTTAGTTCGACTTCGACATAAATTACAAGTAATTTGAATTATATAGTGATTATATATATATATATATATATATATATATATATATATATATATATATTGCTAGTAATTTTATCCAGTCTAATATCATAATAAACACGACATACATGCATAAATATAGTGCAAACTATAATGAAGAATAATTTTTAAGAACGCAATTTGGAGTTGTCAATTTAAGTAATATAACTCTTTAGAATAATTTAGGGATATGAATCGTTTTCGTCCTCTAATTTTTTATCTTTATTGAAATGATCCTCTAATTATTTATTTTATCAATTTAGTACACTATGTTTATATATTTTGTCAATTTAGTCCAAATTAGTCGGAAAATACATTAAACGATGATATTTTGATCACATGCGACCAAATTTCGCGATCGTTGATGAGTTGGTTTTTTATCCACATGGCGCAGACATGACAATTTTTTGCAATAAAAAAATAAAAAATATAAAGTAAAAATAAAATTTTTGGCAATTTTTGATTTTTTTGTCAAAAAATGCTACTTGAGCCATGTGGATAAAAAAAAAAACCAACTCATCAACGATCACTGAATCTAGTCGCACGTGACGGACATATGATCAAAACGTCATCGTTTAATGTGTTTTCCTGCTAATTTGGACTAAATTGATAAAATATGTAAATATAGTGGCCTAAATTAATAAAGTAGATTATTAGAGGACCATTTCAATAAAGGTAAAAGTTAGAGGACGAAAATAATATAAATCCCAATATTTTAAGATCCATCACTTTTAAAAGTCGCAAATTGGGAGCAATTTTACCCAAACTTGGCTAATATCACATGAATGCATGTGTTTTGACAAAAATTGAATCGAAATCAAGCTCGTTTCTCCACTTAGGCGCCACATCTGTTCCACCTAGGCGCCACCGCAGTGTCAAATCACCAAATTATCCAAATTCAAATGAACTACTCACTCCATCCAAGTTTTAATATGATCGTTTTCTTTTTTGTCCGTCCAATATTAGAATGCATATACTAAAATGAAATATAACATTTTATCTCCAACCTCTAAATATCACTTTTTAATTATTCAAATTGTCATTTACTTTATTTATAAATAGACTCCACAATACCAACATATATCTACTTTATATATATATATTACTAATATTTCTTTAAAATCCACGTAAACTTTTTTGAGTATATTTAAATTGGATGGAGGAAATATTAAATAATGAATATAATAAACAAATTAGAAATTTATAAAAATATAACAATAGTTAAAATAATTTTAAATCCAAGAACCATCGAATAGATATTGAAGGTGTGCGCACGTGTTTTGCGAGAATGTTGTCACGAATGTTGGCACATTCGAAGAGCAACACGAGACAAATAAATAATCGAAATGTACGGTGGAAGTCTTAAACACGTTGCAAGATGGATATCAAAATTTTCGTGATAGACTATAAATAAGTCTATCTCGCCAAATGACGTATTATCACTAGTAATTGTTAAGTGATACAATCGGTGAAAACATAAGCTACACCGTGAATGGATCTACGTATATAGTGACTAGATAATATTCAATCTAACCTATCACTAATACAAATAATGACCCAATGTTGAGTGAAATGTTGGAACATTCACCAACGGAAGTATCGAGTATGAAACGAACAATAAACTCTATAATCTATGTCAATAGACTATGCTAGATTGTGTTTCCCTCAACTTCAAGTTTTAATCTTCATAGCAGCCGTGTATATATAGATAAAATCTGGACTCTTAATGCTTGAAGATAACTTCCACATCTCCCTTGAAAATAGGTAACTTCTATGTAACTTCCCCATGATCTTTATAACTTCTCTTGCTTGCCTCTTTCAACCGCATGACTTCTGTGAATCGCCGTAAGTCTTCAATCTGAAAGAACAAGTCAATGAACAAGACAAAACGTGGGTTAAGGGTTAGTGAAAGTGGAAGGACGAATTACGATGTTGTGACCGGAATGTTGGCACATTCTCGAGTAACACTCGCCATAACATCAACAATCTCCCCAATTCGGCCTTTCTACTTTGGAACACACCCGATGTTGCAACAAAATGCGAGAATGTGTACACAATAGAGATAAGTAAATTAATATCAAGTAAATGACATCTTTTACTTAGCCAAAACGAACATAAAAACAATAAACACTTAACATCACAAGGACTTATACTATGAACAAAACATAGACTAAACAAAATTAGAGCTAACATAAACCAATATAAAATTAGAGCAATAAAACAAAGACAAAATACTAGACTTATCAAAACTTAAATCAGAGCTTAACCAAAAACACATTAATACTAAAATCGAGCTTAAAGAAAAAAACTTAACTAAAACAAAATCGGAGCATAGTATCACGAACTTAACACGTAATATAAGTTCGAAAAGACATAAACATAAAAACAGAAAAAAATAAATTGAGTCTTTACAAAAACAGATAAAGCTTATAAATGAAGGTTTAGGAGAGGATTGGGGTACAGTAAAGAATAACAATTTGCATCTTCAAGAGTCTCGCACGAACTCCCCTATCTTCAAGCTTCTCTATCTTCGAAAGCTCCCCCTTGCTTAATGTCCCCAATCATCCAAATCATCATACGGTACAATGAGATCTTCATCATCCCAATCGCATCTATCTTCTCAAAGCATCTACGTCCATGTTCGAGCCTTTGGGTCCATCATTGTTGTCGAGATTTGTGGGCACATTCTCCGGCGCATTCGGGTTTGTTTCTGCTTTCGGTACCAAGAGCCGCACTTGTTCCAGCTCGAGAAATATCAACATCCGGTCCTCCTTCGGTTCCATCACCATTAGCATTTCCATCTTCACTGTTCGGCGGCAACATCAGCAACATCCGCACTGGAGCATCAACTTGAGCAGCAACATCGTGTCCTACTCCCCCTGTGACGGTAGAAAGTATAGTTTCCCAGACCTTCTTGTGCATTTCAAGGTTGCTCAGGACATTTGGCATTTGCGATTGAAGTTTTCATCATAGCAATCGATCTCGGATAAATTGTGGCTGTAATTGCGGAGTGTTGGCAGCGTGTGTGCCAACATTTCTCGGCACATCGGCTGTTTGATCGGTAGGAACTTCGGGTTCGGGTGCATTAGGATCTCTCGTAGGGCGAGATCAATCACACGTGGTCCAGTCCTCGGTACATGTGAGATCCCTAAACTCAGAGCAAACGAACTTATTATCTCGAATTTTCCCTTTGAAACCCAAGAGCTGAAATCATCATAAAAATCGAGACTAGGATACGGCAGTCCTTTACTTGACACCCTTCGAATATGTCATCATATTGTCAAAAATTGTCTTCCCAAGATTAAATCTTTGCAAGTGGCCAATTTTGTACATAAGTACGCTTGTTCGAAGTAAGGGTAGTGGTGTTGGATGATGGCGACCAATTGTACACAATTAGCTTGTGCAAGACACTATATAGACTTGTTAAAACCGAGGAATTCATCATATACCTCCATGTCCGTAATCCTTCCCCGGTGATAACACTAATCACTTCATCCAAGTTATCAATAGAAGGATCCTCATCATCTCTAGTTCTAAGAAAACTGTTAATCTTAGCAGGAGTAACCTCAATAACCTTTCCTCTAAACTTGACCTTTCCATAATTCTTGGAACCGACCATAGACACCTTTGCCCTTTAAGTTTGCATAAAATTCATACACCCATTCAATCGGATAAGGAGTGGCAAATTGAAGTGCAAACATCAAAGATCTTTCTTCCGGATAACCAACCAAATTCATAGAGACAAAGTCATCCATCTTAATTATCCTTTCTCCAACAATTAGTCTAGTTCTTAAAGTTCTAAACTTATCACTATCCACACCATTATAGCTATCATCGTAATCGGATGAAGTCATATTCAGAGAGGAATCAGTTTGTATCTCATCGGGTTTAGCCTTACTTGCGTCGGATGAAGAAGACTCAGAGTCGAGAGGACGATGTGTCCATTGGTGTGCCAACATCCTCCAGCACATCCTGCGGATCATTTCGTTTTTGCTCCTCTTTTCCAAGCGAGCAGCCATTTCAGCCAATGTTTGATTCATTTCAATCCTCGGTACTCCCCCTCGGCCGAGCACCGGCAGAGGCTTGATCGCTCGTTTCCTTCTCCGGACTAGCTTCCTTCATCTCTTCTTCGATGATTCAGAATCAAACACTTGAATCGGTTTTGAAGCAACACCATCATCATGTTTCTACTTTTTCCCTTTTTCGCAGTAATCCACCCTTTTGCCCATGGTTGGTAAGAACGCCTTTTCTCGACCGTGTCCCTGGAGCTTGTTGCCTTTGTCGAACGGTTTTAAAGCGAGCGGTGAGTTCACCAGTGTCGGTCGAGTCACGACGGGTCTTCTACCTGGAGCATCTTGCGGTGATTGTGGCGGTGTAAACACTAAGTGTTTGTACTTTGAAAATCAACCTCCACGTCGCCTACCTTGACAACAGTGGTAAATCGTGCGCTTAGTGAGGGTTTTGAATGCATAGACGATTTGATCGTAAATGGCTCCTTCAGCTAGCTCAACCGTCATTGGGTAAGTCTCGAGAACGGGTGCTTCGCTAGCTTCGCCGCTAACCGGATTTTGTGGCGTTCAGCCCAAAATCGGAGTTTCGTGGATTTGTAACGAATATCATAGGTGAGAGAGGAACATCAACCGAGCCAACCCTTATCGAAGAGGGTGATGTTGGGCGAGATGCGCCAACATTCTCGGACACATTGTCGACGGCCATTCAAGCAAGAAGTCGAAGGTTTCGGAGGTAGAAGATGATCTTTGGAGAGGTCGAGTGTTTTGATTGTGAAGGTGAGAGGTCTTTTTGATCAGCCATATTAATCACTCAGAAACACTATTCAAATTAAATTAATAAAATAATGAATTTGAATATAAATAGGTGAGGGAAAGAACTAATACCACAAAGTATGATTAATGATACCTTTCAAATTTTGTGCTTAAATTCGAAACTATGATGTTAAGTATAGAACTCACCGAGTATTAAGGACCTTAAATAGGGAATAGAAAGATTGCGAAGTTGTGAACACATCGAAGTTAAAAGATAAGATTTAATCACATCCCTAAAAATTAGGACATTATCAAATGTTGGAAGTTTATTCCAATGACATGCTAAAAACCGCTTTGAAAATAACCGCACAAATAATTAAATTAGACTATGTAATATTGCTGGGAACAATTTAAAATAAATCGATCTTTATAAAATAATATTCGGAAATTTTCAAACTCATAGAAGTAAATATACATATGAGAACCAGAATGTTATTCACCGAATGTCGGCACACACACTTCTCAACACAGCTTTTACATGAAATAAATTCATTTGTGTTGCACTATATTTTGCTTTACCCACTTATTCACATTGATCCATTTTTCGAGAAGAGATCATCGTAGTTGTCACTCCGTGTCCCATAATTACTCAATGGATTGTGAATATATTGATGCATTCAAGTCACCTTTTGAAAAGAGATCATCGTAGTAGTCAACTCTGTGTCCCATAGTTACTCAATGACATAGCATCTAATTGTGAGTTTATTCAATTGCATTTGAGAGAAGTGTGTCCAGGACAATTTATATTTATCACAGGTTCTAATACTATTAACACAAGAGAGTTCAAAAACACTAAATATTACAATACTTAGAAAAATTTAAATAAATTGTTCTAGTCTTTACAAATGTTGGCACATTTGTTACAACACACAAAGAAATATTGGTCTAATTAGTGCATAAACCTAGAGATTTTCTAAGAGAAGAAAACCTCTCATTATCAAGGGCTTTAGTAAAAATGTCTGCAACTGCTTTTCAAGAGAAATGTATTCCAACTTTACAACTTCTTTTTCTACAAGATCCCTAATAAAGTGGTGTCTAATACTTATATGCTTAGTTAACGAATGTTGCACAGGGTTCTTAGATATATTAATCGCACTTGTATTATCACAATAAACAGTAAGAGTATTGCTCTCCAAACCGTAGTCATCGAACATCTTCTTGTGCCAAAGAAGTTGAGTACAACAATTCCCCGTGGCTATGTATTCGGATTCAGCCGTAGATAGGGAAACACAATTTTGTTTTCGGCTATGCCAAGAAACAAGATTGTTACCCATGTAGAAACATCCACCACTTGTACTCTTCCTATCATCACTATCACCCGCCCAATCGCATCACTATAGCCAATCAAAGAACAATTAGTATCTTTGCTATACCATATTCCATAATCACATGTGCCGCGCCACATATCGAATTATTCTCTTAATCGAATTCATATGAGATTCTTTAGGATCAGCTTGATAACGTGCACATAAACAAACACTAAACATGATGTCCGGCCTACTAGAAGTCAGATACAAAAGACTACCAATTATCGACCTATACAATGTTGGGTCAACATTTGTGCCAACACCGTCTTTACACAACTTTTGTGTCGATCCCATAGGTGTCTTCATGTGTTTAGCATTGTCTAAACCAAACCTTTTCACAAGATTTTTGGCATATTTACTTTGACAAAAGAAAATACCATCTTTGCATTGTTTAATTTGAAGACCTAAAAAGTAATTCAAGTCTCCAACCATCGATATTTCAAAGGTAGTGGTCATTTCATGTACAAATAATTCAAGCATTTTCTCACATGTAGAACCAAATACAATGTCATCAACATATATTTGAGCAATCATAATGTCATATCCAGAATGTTTAATAAACAATGTTCTATCACCTTCACCTCTATAGAAATCGAATTCAACTAGAAAATCAGTTAATCTACCATACCATGCCCTAGGTGCTTGCTTTAAACCATATAAGGCTTTCTTAAGTTTATAAACATGATCAGGAAAATCATGATTCTCAAACCCCTTAGGTTGTTCTACATATGCTTCTTCCATAAGAATTCCATTTAGAAATGCGGCTTTAACATCCATTTGATGCGCTTTTATATCAATGTAGCATGCAATAGCAAGTAATAGTCTTATGGACTCAATTCTAGCAACAGGAGCAAAAGTCTCATCAAAATCAATTCCTTCTACTTGTGTATAGCCTTGGGCTACTAATCTAGCTTTGTTTCTTACAACATTACCAGATTCATCGCTTTTGTTTTTGAAAATCCATTTTGTACCAATTACATTCAAATCATCGTGCCTAGGCACAAGTATCCAAACATCATTCCTTTCAAATTGATTTAACTCCTCATGCATTGCATTAATCCAATTTTCATCTTTCATAGCTTCATCAACATTTTTAGGTTCATTGAAAGAATGAAAACATTCAAAGTTCACCTTGTTACACATAGATGTCATACAAATCGATCTTACCACATGTCTTGCATCAAAACTCAATTTTCTCCTTGTTTATACACTGATTGTGGTTTACCTATGATCTCGTTGTTATGGATGATTTTTGAGAATCCTGGAAGATGGTACTGTAGCGAGGATAAGGCATAGTTCTATTAATTTACGGACGTTGAGGTGATGTTGCTACGGATGTGGGCACAATTGTAGCAACATTCTCAATCGGTTCGTAAATTCGAGAACTTTGCATCTCGCTCAATAAGACGATTACATCTTCTTCAATAGTATTATCTCGCAAGACTTGCATTATCATCAAAAACAACATTCATAGACTCTTGAACAAGATTATCGGTTCTAAGATTATAAATCCTAAAAGCTCTCTCAAGCTTTCTAGCATAACCAAGAAAGAAACCCTTATCACTCTTTGAATCAAATTTATGAAGTTGGTCTCTATCATCTAGTAATGTAGCAAACACATCCAAAGACATGAAAGTATTTCAGATTAGGCTTTTGTCATTCAAAACTTCATAAGGTGTCTTTGTGGAATTAGGTCTAAGATAAACTTTATTTGAAATATGACAAAGCGGTATTCAAAGCTTCACCCAAAACCTTTTGAAAGTTTCTTGGATAAAAGCATTACTCTAGCCATCTCTTGTAGAGTTCTATTTTTCCTTTCGGCTACACCATTTTGTTGAGGTGTTTTAGGAGAAGAAAACTCTTGAATTATGCCTTTGTTTTCACAAAAATTAGTGAATAAGTTGTTCTCAAACTCCCTACCATGATCGACCTTATTCTCTTAACCTTAGTGTTAAAAACATTTTTAAAACGTTTGTAAAGAATTTTGAAAACTTCAAAAGCATCTGATTTTTCCTTAAGAAATTCGATCCATGTAAACCTTGAATAATCATCTACTATGACAAAAGAATATCTCTTACCACCAATGCTTTCAGTCTCCATTGGTCCCATTAAATCCATATGCAAAAGTTCAAAGCAATGTTTCGTAGTACATTGTGTCAACCTTTCATGTGACATTTTGACTTGCTTACCACTTTGACATGAACCACATACATTCGACATGCGTATTTGTAACTTAGGCAGACCTTTAACAACATCAAATTTTAACAATTTGATTATGTTTCTAAAATGAGCATGCCCAAGTTTTTGATGCCAAAGAACACTTTCATCAGTTTGAGCATTAAAGCATGCTTGATTTGAATCAATTAAATAACAATTATCAACCGATCTATTACCAACCATAAGACATTTATCATCACTATTTAGCACATAGCATGAACTTTTGTCAAACTTCACATGCAAGTCATCATCACATAATTGACTAATATTAATCAAATTTGCAAGTAAACCTTTAACATGTAAGACTTTTGTCAAGTTAGGAAAACCAGAACATTCAATGTACCTATACCAATAATTTTACCTTTTGAACCTCCTCCATATGTAACATGTCCACCATCATATGCATTATAATCAGTGAGATAACTTTCCTCACCGGTCATGTGTCTAGAACACCCACTATCAAAATATCATAGTCCTGGAACACATGTTTTTAAGGATGTATAGACAATATTACATACAGATTTGACTTTTTCACCCAAGTAGATTTTTGAACGAGGTTTTTGAAAAGATTTACGAACCATTTGCTTGAATGTTGAGCGTAATGTGGCAACATTTTCAAAGACATTTTAGAAAAATTTTTATCCCGCCTCATTCTAAAACAGTTTGGTCGTTTGTGACCCTCAAGAAAACAATAATGACAAACATCCTTCTTTTCGTAATCATTTTTCAACTTTTCGTTTCAACGAAGGTTTTGTAAACACAACAGGTTTTTATTGTTTAAAAACTGAGTGATATTACCATTATAATCCAGACCATGTCTACTTGTACTTCCAATTGTTAGTGCCTCATCAAGTTTGGTGAACTTTACGAATATCTTTTGAAATTCGGTGTTGTTCCTTCGAAATGCTCTTTGAGGTTGCATAACTCTAGATCTTTCCTTGTTAGTATGACCTCAAGCTTTATCACCAAATCCTTTTGATATGACTCTTCAATAGTCATGTCCCTTAAGGCTTTCTCGAGTGGATTCCAACTCCTTTTCAATCTTTAGATAACTGGACTTACAATCTTTGCAAACAATATTAGAAGTACCGCTTCATCTACACAAGAACTTGAGAAACAATTAAATTCTGAAACCTCCAATGTTTCCTCAAATGTTGGCACATTTGACTCAACATCGAATCATCCAAGAAATCATCAAGCGTATCATCATATATAATCCTTGCAGTAAAAGCAAACTCCTCATTTTTATCGAATCATCTTCACAATCGGACTCATCACTTAAGGTAGCATTGAAATTTACCCTTTTTCTCAAAAGAGTGTTGGCACATTCATTAGCATAATGACCAAAACCAGAACATGCATCACATTTAACAGCTTTTCCTATATTTTGGATCATATTTGATCTTGTTACCTCTATCAAATTGCCTAGGTTGATTCACATTTCGATTTCTATCGTGCAATTGGCGTGAACTACCATCTGTTCTCTTTCTTGATTCTTAATTTGCAAATTATTTCTAAGTCTATTTGCTCTCTTTTCAAAAAAGCATTAAATCGCTTAGTCAGGAAAACAATGTTTTCAAAGCATTGTCGGCACAATCATCACCAACATCTTCATCAATCTATTTCAAGAACAAACGGTTGTTTATCAACACATGAAGAAGTCTCTCCTTTGAAAATGTAAATTTTCCTTTCGGATTTCTCACTATCTCTTTGAGAAAAATTCATTTCATACGTTTTCAAAATACTCACCAACTCATTTTGAGTAATAGCATCGTAATATCTTTAGCTTCCTCAATAGCACATATCTTAGCATCAAAGCGTTTAGGAACAGGTTCTTTAGATTTTATGTACTAACCTTGTATTGGATATAGCTTCACCAAGTGCTTGAGATTCATTGGAAATCTCGGTGATTCGCTCATTGTAGGAGGATATGGTCTCATCTTCCTTCATCCTTAAATTTTTGAACTTGGTTCCAAGCATCCTCAACTTCGTCCTTCTTACACTCTCAGATCCTTCACAATGTTCTTGTAATCTCTCCCATGCATCTTTTGCGGATACACAATTAGAAATTATTTTGAACATGGATACATCCGTAGAGGTAAATAAGGCATTGAGTGCCTTCGAATTGAAGCTGGCCGTTGTCACCTCATCATTTGTCCATTTTAACTCCTTTTTGATTTGAGCTTGATTGTCATCACTGGAACAATCGGTGGAGTCCATCCGGTCAATATACTCCTCCATGCACGTTCATCAATGGACTTGATGTACATACGCATCTTAGGCTTCCAAATTGCATAATTTGTACCATCTAGAACGGGTGGTCTAATTGGAGCTGTCATAGGATAATCCATTGCAATAAATCACACCAAACACAGGATCTAAACTCGGGATAACAAGTTTTATGGCTCTGGTGCCACTTGAAGGTGTGCGTACGTGTTTTGCGAGAATCGTTGTCACGAATGTTGGCACATTCGAAGAGCAACACAGACAAATAAATAATCGAAATGTACAATGGAAGTCTTAAACACGTTGCAAGATGGATATCAAAATTTTCGTATAGACTATAAATAAGTCTATACCGCCAAACGGCGTATTATCACTAGTAATTGTTAAGTGATACAATCGGTGAAAACATAAGCTACACCGTGAATGGATCTACGTATATAGTGACTAGATAATACTCAATCTAACCTATCACTAATACAAATAATGACCCAATGTTGAGTGAAATGTTGGAACATTCACCAACGGAAGTATCGAGTATGAAACGAACAATAAACTCTATAATCTATGCCAATAGACTATGCTAGATTGTGTTTCCCTCAACTTCAAGTTTTAATCTTCATAGCAGCCGTGTATATATAGATAAAATCTGGACTCTTAATGCTTGAAGATAACTTCCACATCTCCCTTGAAAATAGGTAACTTCTATGTAACTTCCCCATGATCTTTATAACTTCTCTTGCTTGCCTCTTTCAACCGCATGACTTCGGTAATCGCCGTAAGTCTTCAATCCTGAAAGAACAAGTCAATGAACAAGACAAAACGTGGGTTAAGGGTTAGTGAAAGTGGAAGGACGAATTACGATGTTGTGACCAGAATGTTGGCACATTCTCGAGTAACACTCGTCATAACATCAACAGATATAAATAAATAAAATAAAATGTTAACTTTTGATGAAGAACACAAAGTTTGGATCGAATAAACACTTGCAGAGATAGTTGAAATTGGTTTCAATCCTCAAGAAAATTATGAACGAGAGTAGTAGAAACATATAATTAGGTCTTGTTTATGTTACCCGGGTTATTAACTAATTATTTTACGCCCTATTTTTTTATTATTATTATTACGGATTATCCTGGCTATTTTTTTATTATTATTATTACGGATTATCCTGGCTAACTCTCGAAGTAAACGGTCTATTAACAAATTACTCTAAAATTGGGAGTTTGCAAAAAATAATAATAACCAGAGCAAAAAGCAAAAGGTCGTGGCACTACGTAACAATTCTTAAATTGTCACTCCCTAAATAACGTCTCTTAAAAATTTAAGTTGTTACTTCTTAAATAGCGTCTATTAAATTTTTTTTTTTATTTCCAAACATAGTGTGATGCACAGTTAATTAAAATATATGAATATTCCATCTAGAGCCAACCTTTGTGTTTTCTCGCAATTCACATTATTAACAATAGCTGTTGGGTAATTGATTAGTCATGATTAGCAATTATGTGCATGATTATTTAACCCCTACATAAAAGAGAAGACCCTTGTAATAAAATCACATTATTGAAAGTATAATCATATACATCGAGCATCCATTGATTAATTTTTGTCCAAAATCGTTATTAATTTCATTATTCATCAGATATTACAATCAGGACCCAGAATACTTACCAGATCCATATATAACTTTGAAGATTTAAAACCTATTTTCCAAAAGAGGTGATAAAATTAAAATAGTAAAATGAATATAATAAACGAGTTTAAAGGGGACACATAAGATTGATATAGAGAATTACAAATCAATAATAGTACTCCTTCGGTCCTTAAAAATTTTCATATGTAGGAGGGCACATACTTAAAAAAAAAGAGTAATGACTGAGGTTTTGTGAGATAATTTTATAAATTTTTATGTATAAAGTAAAAACCTTTATTGAGTTATGTGTATGTGAGAGTAAAAAGTAATGACATTTGTATAAATTAGTGAAAATTGTGAGAGCGAAGTTTATAAAAGAATTTTTCATTTTAAAAGTGTGAAACTTATAATTGGACGGACGAAAAATAAAAGTGTAAAAATTTTTATGGGACGGATGGAGTAGTATTTTTTCCAAGCACTCCCATTTTCTCCAAAAGTCAAACTCATGTCATGAACGCATATACGGGTTTAGATAACAATGCTCATACCACTTGAACTATCACTTCATTATAATAGTAAGATATTTTTTTATGTTGCACAACACGTAAAAATAGGTAGTTGTAAAAATCGAATTATCCAAGTTTGCCAGTGAAATGTATCATGATTATTCTATTTACGTTGATAAATTTAGATTGTGTCTATAATATTCAAATGTAAAACATAATGTTATTCGTGTGGTCTTGTGTGAGATCCATTTCATAAGACGTGTCTATATTTGACAAGTATGTGGCCCAAACCAACTCGACCCATTCTTTTTCCTTAATAATTGGTCAAATGGAGCTCTATATCACTGATTCATTCGAGACGATCTCATACAATTATTTTCTTATAATTCTTATTTATCGAAATATATTCAGATCAATTTGAATATTAGATATGTAATTAAATATTCAGTTCCATATAATACAATTTATTTTCTATTTTTCACAAAAATTGATTAGGTTTCAATATAATTTAAAAAATTAAATATATATTAACATTGAACTGCAAAACAAAGTTGTCATTTAGTTGCTTATACATAAAAAAATTGGTTATATATATATATATATATACACACACATATCATCAACATTTTTCTATTAATCACTCATTTTAGGATCTGCAAATACTAACATATTTGATCTAATTTTTAAATATATATATATATATATATATATATATATATTTAAAAATTAGATCAAATATGTTAGTATTTGCAGATCCTAAAATGAGTGATTAATAGAAAAAAATTTAAACGAATGGTGAATATATTTTTACAAATTTTTACATTAAGTTTGATAATTTATCTTATCAGCAATGTTGGACTTCAAATAGTTAGCTAATATTCGTAAGAAAGTTGAGAATGATAACAATCATACTGATGATGGTTATTTTTTTACTATTGCTTTTGTTTGCCCTATATTTTGTGGTGTGATTAGTGTGAAAATATATTGCATGATTATTGTGAGTTTTATCTTTTCAATTTGATATGATTTTTATGCTTATTTCACTCTAATTAACTAATTGCATTTTATAAAAGATTGAGTATTTTTTAGTTCAAAAGTGTAGGTAAATGACTATTTTTTTAGAGCAAATTGAGTCTCGTCTGAGATTCATCCAAAGCAAGTGATAGTTTAGATCATTGGAAAGAGTGTCGTGAGAGGGTCATGTATCAACGAGAATCAGCTCAATCGGAGCTCGGGAGCGAAAGCTATGAATAGACAAAGGCAACGAATCGAGCAGCTTAGGCGACTCGGCCCAAGCCACTGATCGCCACTGGCGACTCGGCCAATGCCTAACGCCCGCCGGCGCCTCCCTTGTGCCTCGTCCAACAGGCCACTCGATCGAGTCGTGTTGCGCTCGACCGAGTGGCAATCTTGCAGAACAATTTTCACTGACCATGACTCCCTTCACTCGACCGAGTCCCTATCGTGCCAAAGTTAACTCGATTGAGTTGACTCGCCGAATTGACACAAAAATCAGCTTTTTAAGTGGAATTTGAGCACTTTTCAAGGGCTATATTGCAAAATTAAATCCTTAACCCAGGTCCTCACTATAAATACCCCCATGTTCAGATTTCAATGAGCTTTTTCCTCACTTTAAACACACAATTACACACTTTACACATAGTTAGCAATAGTTAGCAATTGTCCTTCAATTTCTTTATTTCTCTTGCATTTTAGAAGATATTTTGGAGCAATCAAGTTGTAAGAACACCACCTAGGTGATATTTTTCTTTTAATTAATATTTTGTTGGTTAATTTCTTATGTTGATCATCTCTCTAGGTCTTCTCCCTCATTTCTTGGATTTTTTGTTTATTAACATGCTTGGCTAATTTCTTGTGCTTGGGGTGCTTTGATTCATATGAATAGTTGAATTGTGGTTATGATTCTTATGGATAGTTTTAATTGAAGGTTAATTGTTTGGATTATTGAGGTTTGCATGATCTATTTGTCTAATTATATTTTAATATCATGCTTAGTTGTTTGATTATCACAAGGAGACTTGAGTAATTTAAATTACTCTTTGGGTGTTGAGTTATTCCTCTCATTTAATGAGAATCCATGCATTAACCCCCCATTTCATGAGATTCTAGGGACATTTTTGCCCTATAAATAGAGTATTTTTTCGCTTAATGACACAATAAATGGATCCTAGAATCTACACTTAAGACTGACCATAAAATATTCAACATTTATCTCCCTCATTTATAGCTTTGAAGCATTTATTCCTAAATTCATTGCTCATCACATACATTCATTTATCTAGTGTATTTATTACATTTGATCATCAATCTCATACTTATTTTATCTATTGATCTAGTGTATTTATTGCATTCGAACTAGTGTATTTATTGCATTCAATCATCAACCACAAATCCTGATTTAGAACGGTTAACAACATAAAACTAGGGATAAGATTTCTCTTCTAAGCTTTAATATGTATTGAAAGCTCAAATACATGTTGCACTCTCAAGTATAAACCCTGAAAATTCGAGATGCTTGAGAATTTCGTTGAACTTGAAGGTTTTGTGTTTTTGTTGGCATTCTTTCAATTGCTTTGAATGCTTTAATATTTAGTAGAATTCTCGTAATCTTACTTTAAATATTTGGTCTATACTTTTTGTGTGGATTTAGATGTTACTATTTTCGAGTAATTTTAAATTCATACTTTTTTTTTAAGTAAAATTATTTAAAGAAACAGGTACAAGCAATACATAAACAATTATAACTTTTTACAATCTATCCTTCCACAAACAACCTAAGATCATCAATCCACTCGAGAAAGACTGCTCATGCAACACCAAACCTTTAACATCAATCAATTCCACACTCTAGCTCTTAAATCACTCACTAATTATTTAATAGAAAAGACACCATTTCTTAAAATAATCTCGTTTTATCATTTTCAAATACTCCAAACAACTTCAAGCCAAATAGAGAAGCGCAATTTTTTTACCTCTCTTTCCCTTCAAAGAATGAACTATGCATTAAGAAGTGTTTATATGCCTGTGAATGTAATATTGTCGAGCCTTTGAACCATTTATGCACTTCCATCCATACCATGTACGCTGTTTCACACTCGAAGAACACGTGTTTTCCTGTCTCTTCATGTAAACCGCAGAAAATGTAATTAACGTCATCATTTGGTAGAACAATTCCACACTTTTGAAGATTAGTCTTTGTAGGTAACCCGATCTCTCAAGGCCCTCTAAGCATGTGCCGCGACCTTCAAAGCAGCCTCACTCTTCCAAAGCGATTTAAATACCCTCTTCTTCTCCATTGTCAACTCCTCAATCCCTCCACTTGATGCCAATACCGAGTATGCCTCCTTGGTAGTGTAGATGTCTTTCTTTGCAGCCGTCCATTTCCAAGAGTCTTCAATGTCGTCTTTAATAGATATTCTATTAATTAAACTTTCAAAACAATTAAAAGATTTGAGTTCATAATAAAAAAATTCCGCCTCCAACTCAAATTCCACTTTCAAGTACCCCCATATCCCAAAACCCCAAGGACCCAACTTTCCCTTCTTTATCTAGACTTATACTATATAATCTAGGAAACTTACTCCTCAACGCCTCAACCCCAACCCAAATATTATCCCAAACCCAAATATCATCCCAAAAAGAAGTGCATCTCCCATCCCCAATTACTCTCTCTAATTTCCATGAAGCCATTCCCCTTCAATCCTCAAAGTTAACCCCACAATAGAACTTCACCACCCCGATATTTTCCGCTTAACACCCCTAGGAATATCCGAATGCGCCCTCCCCACTCCCCCCTCCCCACACACACACACATATTTTGACTCCAAAATCTTAACCCAAAAACTCCCTTCTCATTCAAGAAATGCCACATCTATTTCTCAACTAAAGCTTTATTGAAAACCACTATATCCTTAACCCCTAAGCCCCCACCCCTGCATTTGGATTTGCACACCTCACTCCATTTAACCCAAATATTTTTCTATCACACTCACCACCACCCCATAAAAACTCCTTTGTTGTCTCACAATTTCTCTCAAGGATTTCTTGGGTAAGATGTAGAAGGATAGGTAGTATAAGGATAGAGATGAAAGCACCGAGTTTAGTAATATGATTCTTCCCTCAAATGAGATCTTGATGTCTTTCCATCTTTGCACTCTTCCTCTAATTTTTTTCATCACTTCCTTCCAATTATTTGCCACTCTGTGTTGAAAGCCAACTTTCATCCCAAGATAGGAGAATGACAGCTTCCCCATTTTGTAATTAAGAATTTCTCGTCATTTCCTTAAGTCTCTATTCATTCACATTCACCTCTATGAGACAACACTTATCAAAATTCACCCATAAATCCGACAACACTCCATATTTTTTTAAAATCCTTTTCATAATTCTAGCATTTTCCACTGTCTCCGCCTCCCATTAGAATAGTGTCATTAGCAAGCGCAAGTGGTATAATCTTACTTTGTCTTTGCCAATCTCCACGGGTACAAACATCCCTCTATCGGTTGCCTTATTCATCAACAAACTCAAGCCTTGATTTGCCAAAAGAAAAAGGAAAGGTGATAGTGGATCACTTTGCCTTCTTTCGGAGCTTGAATTCATCGGAGGGGCTGTCATTAACCAAAACAGACGTTGAAGCCGTCGTCAAACATTCCACAACCCATCCTCTTCATTTAGCATGAAACCCAAACCGATCCATAATCATATCAATGTATCCCCAATCTATGGAATCGTGACGTCTTTGCAAAATCGATCTTCGAAAAAGCTCTCTCGATCTTCCTTTTTACAAATTCATACTATGTTTGATTGTATATCATCCTCGGAATTTGTTGGGACTTGTGAGCGTATCATACTTGAATAAGTTCACTTTTCAAACCGAACAAACTCTGTTGCAATTCGAATATCAAATCTAATGAAAATAAATGTTAATTTTAATTTGCAACTTGTACTATAACATTTTTATCAATTGTAACATGTATAGTTTTTTTCTTATCAAACTTCAAGTTATACTAAAAAAATATCTAATTTCAATTTATATTGTATTTAAGTTTGCAATCGAATAATGAAAATTGTACATGTTGCAAAATTACAAATTGCAAGATTTGATATATATATATATATATATATATATATATATATATATATATATATATATATAATGTTGTGTTTATCAATTTACAATTTGTACTAGACATTTTATCAATTTGCAACATGTACAATTTTTTTATCCAATTGCAATATATACTATACGAAATTTTACCGATTGCAACCTAAATATAGTATAGATTATAATCGGTCAATTTTGTATAATTTATATTGCGATCAGATAATAAAAAGTATACATGTTACAAATTAATAAGGTCATTATGCAGCTGATTGCAAATTGGTAATAGTCATATATATATATATATATTATGTAATGTTATATTTATCAATTTCAATTTGTACTATTATCTTTTATCAATAATATTTTTATCTGATTGCAACATATATTATACGAAATTTGACTGATTGCAACCTAAAATACAATATAGATTGCAATTGAATAATTTTGTATAATATACCTTTCATTCACTTTTAATTAGTCAATAAATCTATTTAGTTCGTCCAATTTTAATATGTCACCCCAAAATATAAAGTTTTTACTTACTTCTATCCTCACAACATACACTTATTTACACTATTTGACATTGTCTTACACCATTTTCTCTATTTTTTTAATCAATTTTATTTCTCATATTAATGACTTGACAACAATACCCTTACTTTTTATTTCACTTATCTACTTTATACATAAACAACTATTATTTCTTAAAACTTGTGTCCAATCTATTTGTCTAATTAAAATCGAATGGAGGGAGTACATATTACAAATTGATAAAAAAAAATCGTAATACAAATTACAAATTAATATTAATCCATAAAAAAATTATGCTACAACCCCGTGTTAGGCGAGTCCAAAGTGCCTTGGACTTGGATTAAAGGATTTAATTTGTGCCCTCAAAATGGCGGGAATGGCTTTTTATTGCTTAGCTTTTGGAAAATAGGCGGGAAGTGCTTCTTTTTGCTTAGCCTTTTGAAGATAATAATAATAATAATAATAATAATAATAATAATAATAATAATAATAATAATAATAATAATAATAATAATAATAATAATAATTAATCACTCCATTACGATTTAAATTGCTCATATCGTATTTTAATAAACGTGTTATTTATTAATATTAAAATGTGTAAAGTGAAGGGTAAAAATGTCTTTTCAATTTTATTGGAGTAAGTAATTGAATGATGATATTTAATTACAGTGGAGAACTGAGTGATATGAATTGTAAATAAAAGAGGGGCACTCTTGTGTGAGATCGTCTCATGCATGAGACGGATATGAGACGAAGTCACTTTTTAATAAATTGTTATTACTTTTATACTAATTTGTATCACTTTTTAAAAAAGAGATAACAATTCATTAAAAAGTAACTCGGTCTCATGCATGAGACCGTCTC
The DNA here is from genome assembly GCA_030762865.1 of Paraleonurus japonicus. Classification (NCBI taxonomy): domain Eukaryota; kingdom Viridiplantae; phylum Streptophyta; class Magnoliopsida; order Lamiales; family Lamiaceae; genus Paraleonurus; species Paraleonurus japonicus. Next base: position 34,743,090 of record CM061052.1, read on the forward strand.
ATACAAATTTTTGCCAATAAAAGATGTTTGTAAGAGTTTAGTTTGAGAGGATATTTTTTTATTATTATTTTAAATATGAGAAAATAAAATTGTAATATTTATTTTTAAATTTTGAGCAATTTAAATTATAACGAATGAAGTATATTAGTAAGCCGATTTTAGAAAGTGAGAAACTTGATTAAAGAAAGGAAATTGATATATACAATAATAGGGCATCATTATTATAAGTTGAAAATAATTAGAGTCCATCAACTTGAACAAACTTGAACACGGGTACAAATTTTTGTAACAATACTTTTCTGAACAATCTCTTACACATGTATTAATTCTTTTAGTATGACATATACAAATTACTACCCGAAAATAAAATTTACAGATATTTATTTATGAATAACAATTGTAGAAATAATTTAGCATTTAAGAAAGTAATTTTTGCGCGCAAAAATTGCACCGTGTAATTTTTTAAAAATTTATTATATCTTATCACTTATCAAGTAATATATTTATGTAATGATATAATTCAAGTGATTAAAATCTTGCTAACTAAAAAGTAATACATTTATGCTTATATAATATTATCACATAATTTTTTTATAGACTCGACATGTTAAGTGCGTAAAAGTATTGAGTCATTATTTTATACTTCCTCCGTCCCGAAATTATCTTCACGTGTGAAGAGACACATTTATTAAAAAAATTTAAATTAGTGTAGGAGAGAGAATAAACCGTAAGGCTCCATTTGGATGGAGTAATTTGAAATCAAGGAATTTGAGGATAATACACCATATATTTACAAATTAAAATAGAGAAAAATTAAATAAATAGATTTGGTTCACACAAATATTATTTATAAGTGGGAGGATTTCAAATACCCAACAAAACCTAGTCATTTGAAATCCTATCACTTCTCCCACTTGTGCTTAATATTTGAGTGAATCAAATCCATTCATTTAACTTTTTTCCATTTTAGCTTGTGTGAATCAAATTCACTCCATCCAAATGGAGTCTAAGGGTATTTTGGGTGGTTGTATGAGATAAAGTGTAGTAGAGAGAATAAAGTAGAATAGAGTAAGAGTAGCTTTTTTAAATTTAAATGATATTGTGAGAGTGTAGTTTATGGAGGGTATTTTATTTTATGGGTGTGAAGTTAATTGTGGGACGTCCGAAAAGGAAAGTGTGAAGTTAATTGCGGAACGGAGGATGTATGTGAAAAAATATAAGTTATAAAATATTTAATTGAAAAAAATTCTTATAAAAAAATATTTAATTTAAAAACGCAACTTAAAAGTCAATTAGTAAATCCCAATTCTGATATGTGGAACCCACCCAACCCGACAAGACGACCCCTTCACACCTTCTGGTTGTTGCCCCCATGTCCCGTTCTAATATATATTTACATATTATTTACATATTATGACTTTTTTTTTTTTAAACACGACTTATGCATTATGAAAATGATAGTATATATTTATATTTACATACATTTCTTTTGAAACTAGATTTGCATACATAAAATCCAACATTTTGATATCAAGAGGAACAAATATAAATTCTTACTACTACCGATTCATTTCATTTCCATTCCATCAAAAACATAGAAAATTTGGAGCAAAATAGTGCATGGACAGAGTAAAAAAAAACGATTTTGACACATTTGAATGGTGTACTCCATCTATCGTGAAAAACTTTCATTTTTCCTTTTTAATCAATTTCAAAACAACTTTTACCTTTAAACGAAAAACGTACTTTAATACATTTATCCTCACAATATTCACAAAATTACAAAAAATGTAATTATTTCTTAGTCCACACATATCCATAATTCAACCATTTTCTTTTTTAATTTATAAATAAAATTTTACCTCAAAACTTTAATTATTAGAGTGTAGAATATTTTATTTTACATATAATTACATATGTGTAATCAGGGACGGATTTAGAGGCCCTTGGAGTTAAATTTTTCTATTATATGTATAAATTTAAATTTATACCTTAAATTTATAATATTTTGTCATTTCACCCTCTTGAAATATAAAATTATTCTCTCCTTTAATTTATAAAGTATTTTGTCCCCTTGAGACAAAATCCTGAGTCCATCTGTGTAATTCATGGATAGAAGATGAAACATAATAATTATAAATACACAATTAAAACCGTGTTTAATATCAAATCAAATTATAAACTATAATACCGTTGAAAATGGCACGTTACAAATCTAATCATCTCATGTGAAAATATCCATCCCTTTCCACAAGAAATACACCATTTTGAAAAAGACGGAAGACTAATTTTTGTGAAGAAAGAAAGAAAGAGACGCTCCAACGAAAATGCAGGCCAACTAAGACAAGCCTCGATTTAGTCGAGACAAATCAAATTAAACTATAATTACTATACAAATGCTAATTAAAATTAAAATTAAAATTAAAACCCCTCTTTTAAATTTGTTCATGTCATTGGAGAACAATTCTTTGATACTTAAATTCAATTGACGAATCAGAGCTCTCGGAAAGCCCCCTTTTCCTGTTCATGCTACCACAGTTGTTAATTGATTCTTGATTGATGGCATACGCCGACGGCGTCGGCGGCGGAATCGCCACCGGCGGTGGCGGAATCTGGTAGGTGTCAAGCGGCGGCGGAGGGTGGCGCCACTGCGGCAGAGGCCCGGCGAGGAGGAGGGTCTGGAGGAGTGGCCCTGCTTTCATCACCGCTTGTAGAAACTTACCTTTTTCCGGCAATGGCCTATCCACCACTATCGGAAACTCCGGCGGCGGCGCGTGGGGCGACGACACAATGCTTTCATCGCAATCTGATGAAGAGAATCCATTGTTGTAGTCCATAAATCTTGTGGGGTCATCTTCAATTTCTGAAAGGCCGGAATTTGGGGCAGATTGATGGAGCTGCTTCTGGAGTAGTACCTTCTGGTACAACACTTGCTTGCAGTTTTCTTGAGCTTCATCTCTTTCTTTAATGGCGGCGTTGAGCAAATGTTTGAGCTGGGCTATTTCTTCATCTCTCATTTTGATATCTTCCTCTGCTTTCAATCTTGTTTCTTCCAACTCCATATTTAGCATGAGTGATTGCCTCAGCTCATCCATGCTCTGTTTAAACAATCAAGAAAACAATTAATGACATTTGATTTCAAGATAATCAGCTCAACAAACTAACATTTATTGATATAGCTCAATCTTGAAATAAATAATTATTGTATGATAATGTGAAAGAATTTGAGACCTTTTCTTGGTTGAAATAAGTCCAATTAAGAAGAAGGCTTCTTTGAAGATCCATGCTCCCCCTTTACTAAAAGTGTAGAGAGAATGAGTCAGTGATTTCTGCTCCTTTATAAGGACTAATATTGGCACTCTTTTTCTTTCCCCTCAACTCAAAAGAACGTGCATTTTCCTTTTTTTTTCTTTTTTGGGAGCAGTGGGGTCTTACAATGTCTTCTAGGGTCAATTATACATGATTAACCCTATGATGTGAAAGAGTTCAACTAAAAATTATACTCACTCCGTTTCGATTATTTTTTAAGGTTTGATCTCATACGAGGTAATTGTATGTATTTATTTACTTTCAAAATAATAGAATTTTGAAAACAAAAAATAAAAAGTAATAATAAATTAACCGAAAAATATCATAATATAATTTGAGTGCATGTATGCACTCCACCTCACAAGAGACAAACTCATTTTTTAATTGGATAAAAGAAAAGTAGGAGGGATATTTGGGTGATTTAATGAGATAAAGTAGGTGAGAATAAAATAGAGTATAATAAGAATGAAATTTTTAAAATTTAAATGATATCTTGAGAGTGTTAATATTGTGTGATATTTTTATTTTAAGGTGTGAAAAAAATTGAAACAGATGAATAAGAAAAATTTGCAAAAATAAGTGGGACGGAGGAAGTACAGCTTTTTAAGGAATATAATATTTAATGTAATGTTGGTGATTAAATGTGATATAAAAAATAGAGAAATAATGATAAAGTGTATGTTTTAAATATTAAATGAGTTGTAAATATAGTAATTTTTTATGAAAAATAGAAATAATTGTTTAAAAGGATGATGACACAATCTGAAAAAAAAATGAAACATTTAACGTGAGCGGTGAGTCGTTCAAAATAACAAATTTGAACAGTTAACTTGGGATGGAGTGAGTATTTATCAGTTCATAATTTCTTATATTTGTGTAAGAGCACACAAAATAAGAAAGTGGAAATTTGAGGGATAATTTAATTTTAATATATAAAGTAAATACATGAATTGAATTGTATGTAAGTACGAATCCAAACACAATAACATTTGTATAAATGAGGATACGGTGAGAATAAAATTTATGGATAGTTATCTATTTTAAAGGTGTAAAAGTTATTTTTGTTTAAAAAAAAGGTGTAAAAGTTATTTTGTAATATAAAAAAAGTGTGAAAATAATTATTGAATGTGTGAAGGTATTTTCTTTTCACATTGTTAATGCATGCTCTTAATTAATAAGTTAATATAATAACACAAAGTTAGATGTTTTTTTCTCATGCAAGACTTCTAGATATATTAAAACACAAGTACAAAATTTTATAGATAATAAAGTAATTTCAATTGCACCCTCTGAATTTGGTTGAACCTCTAACATAACACTGTGTTGTATATATGAATATAATCTTTATGGAGTATGTTTTGTTTTAATGGATTGCATGGTGATTCGAAACTAATTTTTTTATATATATTTATTAAAAGTTTTTGTATTGTGATAAGATTTCATTGTACATTAAAGAAAGATTAGAAATTGATTTAACTTAGATTGATTTGATTTAGATTGTTTGATTAATTTAATTAGGATATATATTGATTATTAATTAATTAGATTAGATATAGTTCTTAATTAGATATTTGGTCCACATGCTTCAAGTTTATTATTTAAACTATGTAAATGGAAGATTATGGAAAGAAGAAAATAGACTATTCTTTTAACAAATTCTGTCAATTTATCTTTTGAAAGTTTGTTATTACGAGCTAGGATCTCGATTGTGGTTTTGTTCGTTTGTCGGCTTGAGTCGGAGCAATGAATTTACGGTGTGAAAATCGCGGTTCTCATCATTGGTGCTTTAATTGAGAGAATTTCAAACCGCAATTGAAAACATGGGTGTTATGAGTACGAATGCGATTGGTAACTCCATGGATCGAATTAAACATATCTTTGAAGCGATTGTTCGGCGAAAACCCGGGAAAGGCGGGTTACAATCAAAGAGAAAATCAAGGAAAGCCGACGAGAATGAAGAGATCAATTTCCAAGAAACTTGTTTCCAAATTGCGACGAATTCAAATCATGGGAAGAAGAAACCTCTCGATTTAATTCCAAGAAATCGAATCGGATGCGGTGAAATTAAATTTCAGCGGGAGGCCGCCGACAATTTCAAAGAAAATGGGGGACCAACATATGACGACTCGTATCATGATGATGAAGACGGGGTACCCAAGTACGATGAGGTGGAAGAGGAGGAAACTAAGAGCGATGATACAATTGACCTCCACCATTTGGGAAGATGCGTCCCGTATAAAATGAAGAGTCCCTCATTATGTTCAATGACGAAGGGGAACGCCACCGAAATTTCGTGATCAACTCGGAGGTACCGACGTGCTAATTTTTATGGATAATGGAGCGTCATTAAATTACATATCGAACAACGTTGCATAAAAATTACGACTACCCGCTCTTCGATTTGAAACGACTTTCGAATCAATACGAGAAGGGATGGGCGCAAAACATTGGCTTGTTGAAAAACTATTGGGCAAGATGACACGGCGTGGACATCGGTTGAGAATCTGGTGCAATTTTTAGATCTTAACCTTGAAGAGACGGGGTTCGTTTCAAAAGGCATGCGGTAATGATTAGATTTCATTGTAGATTAGGAAAGATTATAAATTGATTTAGATTGATTTAATTATGAAATAGATTAATTTTTAATTGATTAGATTAGATATAGTCATTAATTAGGGATTTGGCCCACGGACAAATTAAATATATTGTACCATTGAGTATTATGAAGGGGGAGGAATTTTTTTATGATCGAGCAAATTGTATCTCGAACTCATGACCTTTAGGGATAGGTAGTGAGACTCTTATCACTTGAGATACACCACTTTGTTGAAGATGAAAGAAAAATAGACTACTCTTTTGATAAATTCTTGTCAATCTATCTTTCGAAAGCTTGCTAGCTTTGAGCAAGGGCCCGATTGTGATTCGTTTGCTTGTCGACCAGTCGGAACAACAAATTTATGGGGTAAAAATCGTGGTTCGCATCATATTGCCGGAGGTCCAATTTGTGTATAATTACTTGGGGTTATTGTTGATTAACATTGGAGGAGGTGGACAACCAATTTTACCGCAATTATTCTATATTTTTTAATAATATTAATTAATTCATTAAAAATATTAATTTTACAGTGTTAATTATTCATTAAAATATAATAGTTCTTTTGTTATAAAATATTAATTGTAAAATAGGTGTACAATAAAATTGGTATCCACAATCTCGATCTGAACTCAAGCATATGAATATTCCCTATAGCACAAAATTTCAAAGAGAATAAAGAGACATATTAAATGTCATTAGATTTAAAATAATTTTTGTACATCCTTCCTAATTACACTAGTGTAAGATGACAAAAAGATTAAAATTTTATTAAAAATAAATGTGTTAAATAAAATTGTTCATTTAAAAAAATAGTTAATGACTTAATTAAGCAAAAAAACAAAACTATAATATAAGACGCATGAAAGTGGATAAAAAATCTACCTTCGCGATATAGATGGAGAGAAAAGTATTAGTAGGAAACAGTCAATACGATTTTCGGTGCTCCTTGCCCAATTTTCTTGTTGGTATTTGACGTAAATTTGAAATGAATAGAAGGACAAAACAGTCAATTAAGATTTGGGTAGTAATTTTTGTTCTACTATATCAAATATAGTGACAACCAAACGACTATATACATTTATATAAAAAAATACTCCATCCTTCCATAAAAATTTTCACACTTTCCTTTTCGTCTGTCTTATTATAAGTTTCACACCCTTAAAATAGAAAACCTTTTATAAATTCCACCCTCACAATTTTCACCGATTTACACAAATTGTCATTACTTTTTACTCTTGCATACACATAATCCAATAAAGTTTTTTTACTTAATACATAAAAGTTTACAAAATGACCTCAAAACCTAAATCATTACTTTTTTTAAAGTGTGTGTCCTCTTACATATAAAAATTTTTGAGGCGGAAGGAAAGCATGAAATAAAATAATACTAATATTATTATAATTAAAAAGAAAAAAATCTGGGTAGGGTGGGATGGGGAGGGGTTGTTGGATGGTTGGACTTAAGCAGAAAAGGCCAAAAGGGTGAGTGCATGAGAGATAACAGAAGATACGTCTAATCGTAACCGAGTCAAGATTGAAAGGAGTCTCGAGTTGAGCGAGTGACTCAGAGAGTCAGGCCTATTGGGATCAAGCGACAAATGCGGGAGAGATGACAACTCAGATTTTAGTCATGTGATTTTGCAAACTCTGTCAAGCAGAATCTACTCTATCACTATGTAACTGCAGCCATTGTCTTCTTGACTTTGGAATGACATATCACAACCATTGTCTTCATGCCACGTTTCTACAATATTTTTTCATCATAAATTCACACAATATTTGGGTTAAGACAAAAATTTGTGTGAGATTAAATCCCATTCCGTGAGGCGGTTTGACTTCTTAATAAATTGTTATCATTTTTTAAAAAGTGATACAAATTGGTATAAAAGTGATAAAAAATTGAAAAGTGATACATTTTATATTATAAGTGATAATAATATATTAAAATATGATATCAATTTATTAAAAAGTGAATCCGTCTCACACAAGACTTACTCTTGGGTTAATATTGGGAAATTTAATTTTAATTTTCCTTATGCAGGCTCCCTCTTTCACTCATTATTAAATGATTTAATATTAATTTGTAATGTATAATGTTATCATTTTTAATTTACAATATGTACTTCCTCCGTCCCATACCTATTTGCAGTTGACTTTTTCAACGATTTTTATGTGAGAATTATTTCATAGTAATACGTTTACAAAAGTTATTTTATATGAATGATATGCTAATTGATCTTATTAACTAACATATCATTTATATAAAATAACTTTGTACACATATTACTATAAAATAATTTTCACACAAAAATTGTTGAAAAAGTCAACGGTGCAAATAGGTACGGACGGAGGGAGTATTTTTTTAATAGATTGTAATTTGTATTATATAAAATTTGATCGATTGTTTTAACTCAATTTTTTTTTTTTCCAAAATTTCTACCAAATTGTCTAGTAGATAAACATTCAAACGAACACTGATCAACATGTTAAAAACTTCAAGCAATTTATAATTTCCTAGATTTCGTATCTTTATAGCATTGTTCTTTTTCATTACGCAAAGTCGAGATTTAGAATTTGAATTTCCTTATCCTATCCATTTTTAGGATTTGCAAATTCAATTTTCCATTCAAATACATATTCATCTTCATTATAAACCTATATATCTAAAAAACTATCACATCGCCTTTTTTTTACATTTACTCGTTATCTCTCATATTTTTCATACATCTACTCATTATTTCTCCTACTTTTTATATATTTACTTATTCTCTTTCCTACTTTTCTTACATTTACTCATTCTTCCTCTTGTTTTTTTCTCCACTTAATCATTATTTTACTATCCAACAACAATAAAATAATACTTTATCATCACTCAAAAATATTGATTTGACATAAAGTTACATCCACTCCTATTTTTTCATTCCAAACTAAAATACGATTTACTATTCATTGAATTTGTCTCATCTACTTTATCTTCTCTTTCGGATTTGTCAAATCCCACTCAAGCTGAAAAAGAACATAGCCTAAGTGTTCTTAAATCTATTTCCAGAGCTTACATGCATATGTTAAAATTTAGGGATATCTTCTCATCTTTTGCTTAAATACTAAATATTGTAAGAGAAGTCTCATCTAATTGGAAATTCAGCAAACCCTTTGTTTGAGAGTTAGATACTTTGTGGCAAATTGAGTAAGTTGAGAAGTCTCAACTAAAAGGTTGGTTTGTAAGAGGATTGTAACTCATTTAAATTCTAGATTAGAGAAATTCCTAGCCGACATTCTCGCTTCCGCTTTGTCCACTTGCTATTCGTGCAAATGCTTCTCTATAAGGTGGAACACTCCCCTACCGATGTATTTTTACATTCCGCAACTTCGGCTAGCTTAGCCCTACGAAGAGAGATAGATTTAGCTAGCAAAGTGGTCATTGACACTCTAAATTCATACCATATTGAAACTACCCCTACTCGGTCTGGGAAGAGTGGATGTAGAAGTCGAGTCTTGAAGCACTATAAATTTATATTTTGTATACTGTTTTAATTAACCAATTGTTATACTCATTTGTTTCATAGCATTAAAATTCACTGATCTATCTTCACATTAAGTAAGTTGATCTAATATAAAAATAGTCTTTTAAAAAGATTTCTATTATACGGGTTAAAAATTTACACACTTTGGGACCTAATTTTACTTGATAGTCATCCAATTAATCAACTGAACAATCAATCGATAGATATCAATTTAAGATAACTACCGTGCACTCTGCACTTTAGCCTTATTTGAAGCTAATGGAACAATTAGATTATTATTTACTCTTCTTAGTTTTTGGGATTTATATTGTTTCCCTTTCGTTGTTTTCTTCCTATTATTTATTATTTACTCTTCTTAGTTTTTGGGATTTCTATTGTTTCCCTTTCGTTGTTTTCTTCCTATTATTTATAGGACCTCTTGAACCTTGTTAATGGTGATTGATTTGCTGAATAAAATTAGGGTTCTTCCTTTTGGGAGCTTCGCCTAGTATACAAAATTTCAAGGTGTTCGTCTCTTTATTTATCTTGTGTTTATGATTTTTGGTGCGTCAATAAGTTAAAATTATGAAAAATTACACAAATTAAAATAAGGTTAAGGCGAGGAGATAGAATATATCTCCGTTAAAATTGATTTTTTTAATTTTTTAATCGGGTAAACGTGACTTGAACCCATGACATTTGGGTCATAGGTAGTGGAGCTCTAACCACTTGAGTTTATTACTTCGTCTCTGGTTAAACTTGTTGACAGTACAAAATTTTCATTTAACAATATCATTACATGTACTTGTAAACTAATATCACAAATGTTTGGTGTGTTTGGTGTATCTGTGTGTAAATTTTACTATGTGAATTAGTTTATAAAAATAATAATATTATTGAAGGAATGTAATGATATTAATATAAAATAAATTTTATAAGATGAACAAATTTTTTTAAAAATGTAAATGTGCTAATGTGTAATGATTAATTTACACCAGTTTAGAAGTATACACTTTGCCTTTAACAATATGAATTCAAAATTGACAAAACTTCAAAAGAGACAAAATAATTACACATTCATGAAATTTCAATTTATGGATCTTCGCATTAGAGAAGAGAGATATCCAGTCTTTTGGTATTATAAAGTGGATATAAGTAATAATTTTTTTACACAAGGTGGTTAAAAATATTTTATTTAATTGATTTGATTCAATACCGGCCTCCACACTTGTACAAATTTTATTTCGAAAAGAGTCGGTATTTGATGAGTTTGTTCACGGTATAAAATTAATATTATTATATTTATTTAATAAAATTATTATTATAATATATATTATATTATTATATTGATTAATTTATAAATATTATAATATACGCCTCGTTTGGTTTCCTTTTATTAGGGGTGTATTGATCTCTAATACAACTTTATCACTTGTTTGGTTTGTTGTATACATTATACTTCCAGCCGTTATTAAGAATGAACCCGTTCAAATAATACCTAATACATGGTATTATAAATTTCAAGTTTCATATGATATTTGTAATACTTATATTTCTTCAAGCATCTATTAAATTTTAAAATATCAAAACACCCTTCACTTTCATCAAGATGTGTTTATTATTATTTTTATTTATAAGAGCAAATTAGTCTAAAATAAATTAATACTAGTTATAATACTTGCTACCAAACATAATATTGATAGCTAATCACTAATTATTTAACTCAAGTTATTGAAACCAAACAAAATATTGATAAATAAACTGGTATTACAAATATAGGTATTATAGTTCATGTATTATCCAATAAAGAAAACCAAATGAGCCCTAAATGAATAATATAATACTCCCTCCGTCCCATTCTCGTTGTGACATTTGCCAAAAAGGTCCGTCCCGTACTCGTTGCATCATTTTTTTAAATGGTAATAAAACAACCTTTTCACTTTTATCTATTCCCTTCAAACACTACAAAATTATATCATATGCCACTACTTTTTCCACACTAACACAATTTAATATTATTAAACAACTCACTTATTAAAATTGAGAAGACTACACTACCGGATCAAAAAGTAACTAATATTATTAAACAACGAGTATGAGACGGAGGGAGTATTAATAAGTAAATATAATAATATCAATTTTATATGTTTGAACAAATTCCACATTTCACATTTAGATGCAAACAAACATTCCCCCAACTTTTGAATGTTTCTGCACGTAATTCTATCATTACAATGTTTGATTATTCTTTCTGATATAAGTCTCTTAACTAAACGGTGCACTGAAATTGACTATTTAAAAGTGAAAAAATAAGACCAAATTTGACCCTTTTTACCTCGAGATACCACTATACAAAGACATACTTTATTAGTGCGTAATGATGGGATTAGTTATCCCTAAACAGTTGTTGGAACTTGGAGGAATGTCAGTAGATATATTAGACAATATGCAAATTAAAAGTAGACCTACAATTATACATTATTAAATCGAGCATAATGGGATTTAGGTAGAATTATTTAACTTTTTTGCGAAGGATATCGAGAAACTTTACTGCTGATTTTTAATTAAATAAGTAATTATCATCAAAATAATTGTTTTTCTCTGTAACCGCGTTATGCTTAGAATTTTCTGTACGCGGAATATCCCATTACAATTATTATATAGTGATTATTTTTTTACTCGTACGACGAAATAAGTGCAGTTGATGATTATTATAATTTGGTTGAGTATTTGTCTCGAGAATAATTGTACTCAACTAGTTATAGCAATTTGAAAAAGAATCATGATAGAATAATAAAAAAATGGGCTCGAGAAACTCCCACAAATCTATTATATAGTACTCACTTTGATATACAGTTCTAGACAAACTCTTGATTGTCTCGAACGATTTACAATTTAACACAAATTAATATTTCCTTCGTCCGTGATAATCTTCACAGTAAATTGAACACACATATTAGAAAAATTTATTTTGATTGAAATAGTGTAGGAGAATGAATAGAGTGAAAGAGTATTTTGGATAAGTAAATGAGATAAAATGTAGAAGAGAGAATAAAGTATGGTAAAAGAAGAGGACAAAATCTACCATGAACAAAAGTTCATGGTGAAACTTGATCATTTATTAAAAGGGTATCAGTTGTAATAATTGAATGATATTACCTATAATACTAAAAAGTTTCGGTCGTGATAATGAAGAGTATGTCATATATTTCTAAAGGGTATCGATCGCAATAATGAAGAATATTACCTATATTACTAAAGAGTATTGGTCATAATAACGAGAAGAATATTATCCATATTACTAAAATGTATTAGTCGGGATAACTGAAAAGTAAATTGATCTATTTTTTTAATATGGATTAAGTTTCACCATGAAACTTGGTTCATAGTAGACACACTAAAAAATAGTGATATTTTTAAAAAATTAAAGTGATGTTATGAAGGTGTTAATATTGTGTTGACTTTTCATATTTAGATGTGAAGATTATGTAGGGACGCCTTTGAATAAAAAATGTGTGAAAGATTATAATGGGATAAAGGGAGTAACTATTTATTTCAAAATGTTCAATGTTATTTTTAAATTACAATTCGTCTGTAAAATTATTTTATACAAAATCAACTCATAGTTGAAATATGTTGATGCACTTCGCTTGAAAGGGGAAATATGGATCCACCGAATGAATATAAGTAAAGAATACGTTTTATATGAGCCATAATTATGAAGCAATTTTGAAAAATTTAATGTATTAAATATTTAATAAAGAGTATTAAAAATCTCACAAGTGTATCAAACACTTAGTATTAGTGATATCATATTATTTTTCAGGAGTATCAACAACAATTATTTATTTCACAATTTAAATTATTCATATTTAATTTGAACAGTATTATGATATTTAAATTTAAACAAAATATTTAAAGTATTCAGTATTTGACCAAATATATAAAAATATGATGAAATTGAAAAATAATTTAAATAACTTTAGCATGAGATTAGTTCATATATAAAATACTTTGCTATAAATAATATATTATCAACGAGAATAAACTTCGATTTTTAGAGAAAAAGATCACATTACATTTCTCCTTGAACATAAAAGGTCATAATTTTCTAAATGTAATCATGTTGTTAAAGGTCATATTTTTCTAAATGTAATCATGTCACTAAAGTGCTATAGTTGTTATTTCTTTTACTTGAAACTCCCGATACAAATAAGAGTTGAAATAACTTACAAATTATACGTACTTATCACTAAATTGTAATTATAAATTCGGTAACATAATATATAAATTATATAGTGAGACGATTTTTCAATTGAATGACAATGATTAGTTGTAGATTTGATCCTGTCATTTTATCATATTCCAAGTGCAATAATATATACGAACAAACTACCAATCATTCTATTTTAAGCCATAAATTTACCTCTTACCTACATCAATTTTCATGGTAGAGCCTCAAGTACGAGTTGCTCTATTTTTTCTTGAAATGTCAAAATGGGTTAGGTGCGTCATGTCGCGCTCCACCTAAAAGGAAGGAGGGTTAATTAAGTATTTTAATGTCCATCCGAAGACAAGTCTAAAACGCTAACCCAAGCAAGCAGAGACAATGACAGATTCAGATTGAAATTTGGGAATACGAAAAATAATAAATACAATAATATTTAATAAATGTGATATATCTCAAATTTTTAGAGGTACAAATAATTTTTTTCACCTAAAAATTGATGAAAATTTTTCAATTTTGGGATACAAGTGTAACCCCTTGTACCCCTCTAAATCCACGTTGGCTGGCCGACCTTTTTCTCTGTTTTTGCATTTTGAGGTAAAAATATTTTCTTTAAATTATTATATTGTGTATTTATATTTATTATTGTTCTTGAACTTTTATATATGCTAATTTTTAACATGTAGTAGTATTAATGTGAATAAGATATATACACATTTATAAATTTTAGCTTTTACCTGTTATTTATAATTGATTAAGATGCTTTAAGATAAAAATGATGAAATTTTATTACAATCATTTTCGATAATCAATTAAAATAATAATTCCGCAGGTGGGCCCACCAATTCCACAGCCCATTGATTGAGTGAGTTGGATCTAGTTTTTCAATCCACCCCATTGTGGGCCATACCGTCAAAGCCCGCTGATTAATGGGTTTTAGTGGGTTGTGGGCTGATCAGTAGCCCATTTTAACAATTCTATATTTTTTCTTAATTAAAATTTAAATATAATTTTGTGAATTTAAGCTAGAATTTTTTTTTTTTTTAAAAGGAATTTACGCTAGCAAAATTACTTCCTAGAAATAAATAATTAGTCAAACATGACTCCCACACCTTCCCCTCTACGGTCACTTCTCTTCCTAAGTCTCTTGTGCATTATATGTACTACACAATTCAAGGGAAATTTTAAATAATTATCATTATTTTTATTGAGTAATCATGATTGTTTTTGTTGAATAGTTATTTTCAGTTATGATTCAACAACTGTAATATTTTGTGAAAACAATCATAACTATTAAATGAAAACAAATATAACTATTTAATAATAGACTTAAATTACACGACGTACATGATACATACAAGACTAAGCACACATTTGTTTTGAGTGATTAGTAGAGATATATAAAGTTTATTTTCCTAAAATTCAAATATTTGTTATTGTCGATTTGTATTAGCCCACACGGATTTGATCTTATGCCCACAGGTGGACACTAATTTATATGTCCACCGTTTATATGGCATGTCAATCACCTATCATGTGATGCCACATATCTGAGAGGAACCCACTATTATTTAAATAATTACTTATGTGACATCACATGATTGATGGTGGACATATAAATTGATGTCCACTCATGGGCATAAGATCAAATCCAATAGCCCACAAGAGAAAGTCGACCCATGTTTTTACATTTTTAGTGAAATTGTATGCAACCCTTCATCGACATTAAAATTATCATCCACTATATTACCAAGTTAATTGACAAAATATTCCCTTTTTAGTCGAACAAAATTAATATTACCTCCGTCCGAAAAAACTTTCATATGTAGGAGGACACATACTTTAAGAATAAAGAGTAATGATTGAGGTTTTGAGGGTAATTTTGTAAAATTTTATGTATAAAGTAAAAAAACTTTATTGGGTTATGTGTATGTGAGAGTAAAAGTAATGATATTTGTGTAAATTAGTGAAAAATTGTGAGGGTGGAGTTTATAAAAGGTTTCCAATTTTAAGAGTGTGAAGCTTATAATGGGACTGACGAAAAGAAAAGTGTGAAAATTTTTATGGGACGGAGGGAGTATTTTAGATGTGGGTATAGTTGTAAAATTTTAACTTATCTCATGAATTAATTCTCAATACAAACACTTAAAAATATTAGACTCATTAAACTACGTTGTCCTCCCTACGTTTTAGATTGCTCAAAACTAGTTTTAATAAAAATATTATTTAATAAAATTAAAAATATAAAGTGAAGGATAAAATAGATTTTTTCAACTTTATTGGAGTGAGTAATTGAGCGAAAGAGATATAATTATAATGCGAAATTGAATAACATGGGGTGTAATTAGTAAATAAAAGTTGATTGTAATAGTTTAGTTTGAGATGATAAAATTATTATTTTTTTGTTATTTTAGGCATGAAGAACTAAAATGTAACATACATTTTAAAATTTTGAGTAATAAAAATATAACGGAGATAATAATATTTATTAACAAACATGTAATTCGCTTGACCTAGCAAAACATAACACACATAAAGTTAAATATGTCACATATTTCACTGTCCAAATTTAATAACCAAACCAAACGGGTCTAAATGATTTATTAAAAGTGATGGGTGGGGCTCTGCCGTCTGCCATTGCATATGAATACACATGATTATTTTTCACATCCACATTCCAAAAGAGAATAATGAGTGCTTTACACTGGATTAGATTAGAAAAAGTTGCTGGATATCGACTTATGCATGTATTTGCTGGAATGCGTATGGAATCAACTTAAGACTTTTTTTTTTAATTTCCATTCCATTCATGTGCATAACACCAAATAACGCGTTATTATTATTATTATTATTATTATTATTATTATTATTATTATTATTATTATTATTTTTGACATCTTTAATTTTGTCCAACAATGGGATATGTAGACTCAAATTTTTTATTTTTTTATCGGACAAGAGTGACTCAATCTCATAATCTTTGGAGTCATAGACGGTGGAGTTTTAACCACTTAACCTATACCACTTTATCACATGTAGACTCAATTAATCCCTACCTTTGTGAATAAAATCGAATGCAAAGGAATTTTGATGGAGATTAAGATTGTATTAAATAATATTTATTTTTTTATATAGTTTTAGAGTATTTTTATATTTTAATTAATTATTTTTATTATAAGTTAAATGATGAATTAAAGTTAATTGAGATGATTTTCTCTCTTATTTTCTCATTGTCGGTATTTATAAGAATCAACGGAGAATGAAAAGATGTTTATTCCAGTATTCATTTGAATCAACAGAATCTACAAATTTTGTTACGCTTCTCTGCATCGATTTTATGGGGTTGCATACACCTTTGAGAATCACTTCTAAAATTTAAAATTTATATGGGATAACTTTAAAAAACAGTGGTTCATATTGTGTTACATAAGTTTGCTAATGCTTTTCTCAAAAAAAAAAAAGTTTGCTAATGCTCTGATGTCTTTAGAATTGAATTGAGTAAAAAAATGTTCAATATGATTCTTGTGGATTCTGGTGTATATGAACTGCTAGGAGTAAGTAGAAAATTGAAAAAGGCGATTTTTCGAATCAAATCGATGAAATTCATTTTAATTAGGTACATTTAATTTAATAAAAAAATTGGCTTGGTTAAAATCAGAACATTTCAGTTTTTGATTTGATTAGTATGTCGTCGAGATAATCGAATTTACAAAAATATTATTTAAGTGTATTAATTAATTTATTTTTACTGGAGTTAATTACATAAAAATCATGATTTTCACGGTATATTTTTAAAATTTGTAATTTGATACACAAGTTTATTAAATTTTTTCATCATCATATCATACTTCTATTTTTTGACAACTTATGCCGACATGACAACTGCAAATATTTTAAAAAATTGTAAATAAATTAATGACCTTTTTATTGTTTCAATTTAATTACAACCTTTTATTTTTTTAGTAATTTCATACACTGCAACATCAATAGGGTTTGCAGAAATATACATATTGTAAAACTTTGAATCCGGAATGCCAACTGATTCGGATGAAAATTGCATGATTTTATTGCACATTTGAAGCCTATTGTTTAATTTAATTTATGATTTTATTGCTCTATTTAAGCTAATTACACTTGATAGAGAAAAATATCGTGATTTGTTATTTTTTTAGGAGATTTAAAAATTTTTAATGCATAAACGAGTCTAGAGAAGTCAAATGAAAGAAGAAATCGAGAAGGAACAAGACAAAGTGAAAGAAAAATGGGCTGATTTAATATTTTTCAGTCTATAAATCAAGTCGAGCAGGAGAACAAAAGTTGGGCTCCATTTACAGGCCCAATTAGCCACCACTAATTGAGGCCCATAATTAAGCTATCTACGCGAGCAATGTTGCAGTAACAAATTTTAATTGAAATTGAGCAAAGCAAGGCCGCTGTGATATCTTTTCGAGTTGCCTATACTACTAGTTAAAGTTGCTTTTTGTTTCATAAGTTTTTTTTTTTTTTAACAATTTCAGTCGGGAAAAAACAACAGACAATAGTGAGCGTCATTAGGAAGGAGGGCAACAGTAGAGAAGAGGGGCAGCAAACATTAGGTAATGGAAATGACTCATTAATCATTTCCATTGATGATACTTGGTAATATTTACAATTTGGAATTGATTTAAAAATAAAATAATCACTAATTTATTTTGATTACATAATTTCCCTCTTATAATAAATCATTTAACAATCTTTCATTCTTCCCCCGCTCAACTTTTTTCTCACTCAAATTTTTTTCTTGCTCAACTTTATTTCAAAAATTCATCAATGGGAATGAATCACTAGTCATTCTCATTACCTAATTCTAATACCCCCAACCAAACGGACTCGAATCATGTCATTTTTGAATTTATAGGTATAGGGGTGGTTTGTAATACGCATGCTAGGCACATTATTAATGTGTCGTTGGTCTCCCAAATAGCTCAAGAGCGAATTTTTTTTTTTTTGATTGGATAAAAGTTGACTCGAACTCGGGACCTTTGGGTCATAGGTAGTGTATCTCTAATCACTTGGCGATACCATTTCGTTAGCTCAAGAGCGAAACTACTATCAAGATGATGATCCTCCTAGAGTCGATGAATCAATTGTTGACCTTACCGAGTACAACTTATCAGTTCAACTTGCCAATGACGAAATTAAAATAGTAGGTCCTAGTGAAAACGAGGAAGAAATAGAGGAATGAGGATATTTTTTCTTTAGTAGGAGTGTTAGGGTAAGTAGTTGATGAATTGCTACTGAATTTCATATATTTTAATATTTCAAGATCGTCTTTCCTATTTCAAGAACGTCATTCATATATTTTAATATTTCAAAAAATATTAAGGGGCCGCTTGGTTGGGGTATTAGAATTAGATAATGAGAATTACTAGTGATTCATTTCCATTGATGGATTTTAGAAAGTTGAGCACGGAAAATTTGAGTGAGAAAAAAATTGAGTAGAGAAAAAATAAATGATTGTTAAATGATTGATTATAAGAGAGAGATTATGTAATCAAAATAAATTAGTGATTATTTTATTTTTAAATCGATTTTAAATTGTAAATATTATCAAGCATCATCAATGAGAATGATTAATGAGTCATTCCCATTACCTACTTCTAATACCCTCAACCAAACAGACCCTAAGTAAACAAATAACCTAATTTGTGATAACTGATCTCCCATATCCAAGTCAATGTCATTCACTCGCTAGCAAAAGAATATATAATTTTCAATAAAACTTACTGCCAAAATCCACTTGCATGTTTACATTGCATACATAACAACGAGAGTTAATTTAAAACTCAAATGAGAAGAACAATTTGATCAGATCAATTAATTTTAGTATAAAATTTACTTAATTAATGCAAAAGAATAATTAAACTCGCATGCAAGTGAAGGTGAAGCACTATAATAAGAAAATTAATCATGCCTGCATCACTAGGTAGAGGATGGGGCAGGACATGATCTGGAAATTAGCTAACAACTTTCATATATAAGAGGGTGCTTGGTTTGTTGAAAGGAATTGGAATGGTAATGAGTTTGAAAGTAGTGAGAAATGGTAGTGGGTATGTTAGTTATTGTTGAGTTGTTTTGTTTATATGTAGGTATGACTATCATTACCATAGAAAGTGTTTGGTTTTAATAAAAATTTTTATTAACTCTTTTTTAATAATCCTTCCGTCCAGAGGAATTTGCACAATTGACTTTTTCAACGGTTTTGTGTGAGAATTATTTTATAGTAATACGTTTATAAAAGTTGTTTTATCAACTAGCATATCATTCATATAAAACAACTTTTGTAAACGTATTACTATAAAATAATTCTCACACAAAACCGTTGAAAAAGTTAATCTGTGCAAATTCCTCTACAGAGAGAGTATTAAAAATATATTATATAATAATCATACTTAAAATATTATTTATTAATATTAATAAATAATTTAGACGGCAAAATATATTTTTAAAAAATTATATATGAAGTTTTAAAAGCAATGACTTTTATTCATTCCTCCCATATTACTTTAATTACTTTTAAGATATCAAACATTTGATTCCATTCAACCAATCATCACACTCTCTTTTTATTGTTATTCCTTAGTTTTACCTCCTCAATTTACTATTCTCAATTTACTATTCTTTTAGGTCTCCTTATGTAACTTTGTTGGAATTCACAAGATTAACGCTCCTAATCAAATCGAGCATTCATGGTCTCTAATGTCTTCTGAAATGCATTTTCGATGGACTTGGTTGTCAAATGTATGCCTGTTCCTGATATCCGGTTGTTCATTTTTGTAACCTAATTCTTCAAGAATAGCATGATTTAAAACACTAATAACCTTGCCTTTCTTGGGCAACCAACCGACATGGCCCAACACTCCTCCACACTTGGATCCCACTCACCAGGTTAGTCCTCTGACCTGTCAGCGTATTTTGTCAATTCATCATAGCGTTCTCAATCAAATAAAATAGTTAGACAAAAATATTATTACTCCTTCCATCTCGAAAAACTTTCATATGTAGGAAGATGCACACTTTAAAAAAAAAAAGAATAATTATTGAGGTTCGAGGGGTAATTTTGTAAATTTTTATGTATAAGGTAAATTTTTTTATTGAGTTATGTTTATGTGAGAGTAAAAATAATGACATTTGTGTAAATTAGTGAAAATTGTGAGGGTGGAGTTTATAAAGGATTTTCCATTTTAAGGGTGTAAAACTTATAATGGGACGGACAAAAGGAAAGCGTGAAAGTTTTTATGGGACGGGGGAGTACTAACTTTCTATTTCTCCGTCCCAAGAAGTTGTGCACACTTCTTGGGACACGGAAACTAAGAAAAATTAATTTTGTTGACTTTTGTG
Source organism: Paraleonurus japonicus (assembly GCA_030762865.1). Classification (NCBI taxonomy): domain Eukaryota; kingdom Viridiplantae; phylum Streptophyta; class Magnoliopsida; order Lamiales; family Lamiaceae; genus Paraleonurus; species Paraleonurus japonicus. The sequence continues at coordinate 34,764,106 of CM061052.1, forward strand.
AGAATAAAATGTAAGAGAGAGAATAAAGTGTAAGTGTATTTTTGGTGATTTAATGAGATAAAGTAGGAGAGAGAATAAAGTAGAGAGTAGAATAAGAGTGACATTTTTGTGATTTAAATGATATTGTGAGGGTATTAATATTGTATGATGTTTTCATTTTAGGAGTGTACATAATTTGTTGGGACAGGATGAAAAAAAAAAGTGTGCATAATTTCTTGAGACGAAGGGAGTATCATTTATGATACACACAAGTATTTGCTCATATTGTGTGTTTATCCACTTAGGTGCCTTTGAAATTGCACTCTCAGATTTGAATTGACTTGATCCACTGGCTTTAAAGTTGCCAATTGCAATTTTGGATAAAAATTCCCGGCCAGCCATGTAAAAAAACATATCACACATTTGCACATTAATAAAACTAATTTAGATTATGCAAATTTAAAACCAGGTGGTCACCGAGTTTCTCACTTTATTGGGAGACTTGAGTTCGATTCCCTTTGGGAATGAATATTTATTGATAAAAAAAAGATTACGCAAATTTAAGGCATAATATATATTTAAAAGAAACCAAACTTACCATCATCTTATCTTGGCGTAGGACACTCGTTGAGCCCCCAGTAAAAATAGCAGTTGTCTTTTTCTCTACCTGCCCTTTCTTGTTACGAACAATTAACACCTCGATTCTCAGAATGTTTTAAAGCTGTTTTTTGAACCTCAAGTGTTGCCCAATAATATTAAAGATGGTTAAATCTACCAATTGAACACCACTTTAGCCTTTTTTACTATCTTTTCAAGTTCATTATGCGCTTGCATCATAGTTACAATACATGAGATTCACTTTTTCCAAAGAGCAACTATCTCCTTATTCCTACTTGAGTCCCACCGAAATCTCATCTACATTTTTAAACATAATTTATAAGTACCTAAAAATATTATTTGAAAAAATAGAATAGTGCAAAAAAATTCAACTTAAACACCAAACCCTTGCCATAAGATGTCTCCAGTTTGCTTTGCCACCTAGCTACAATTCTTGTCACCTTTATAATGTTGACGTAAAAGTGCTGAAATGGCCTTGTTTTGCGAATTCTTGCTCAAACTCTTCCTCACCAACTGCTTGACTCACATAAATTTTGTCTTGAAAATGATCTTGTTCATGCACAATTTTAGTAGGACCACAACCTTTAAACACACCAGGATCAACATCATCTCTTGGAAAGTCTTATTCCTCTATAACATAATTTCGTACGTGTAAATATATCTAATTAGTTTTAATTTTATTTAATGTATCATTCAATCAACAACATTAAAATTTCTTAAAAAAAAACTTAAATTTAAGTCCTAATTATAGAGTGTAATTTATATCTTATACTTATTAAATTATCTTGTGAGATATTAGTAACTAATAAAAATAAGCACATAATGTGTACATATAAAACACGAACATGCATGTAAATGTGCACATACAAATTGAATAGGGTGAATAATTGCATGATTATTGAGTGTTTAATCTTCTCATTTTGATATGAATATCATGTTTATTTCACACATAATTGACCAATTGCACTTGATAGAGAATGAATATTATTTTGGTTTATATATGCAGGAATTATCAACTTGTGGAGCAATTTCAGACCTTCACATATTATTGGATCTAGTAAAGGATTACACCGTTGAAAAGAGAACTGAGAGACGGTCGCGTAGCAAAAAGAATCGGCTCAATCAAAGGTTGGATGCTCAAGTTATGGGGAACGAATTCAAGAGGGAGAAACGAGAAACCAATTCGACCCGAGTGGCCCAACTCGGCCCGAGTTGACCTGCCAGAATTGTCCAGCACCATTGCATCTCACTCTTTTCGAAATTATGCCATCAACTCGACCCGAGTTGCGTCCGAGTCGTCTCCTACACAATTTTTGCTGAGATTTTCGATTTTTGAAGGACTTAATTGTAATTTCTAATACTTTGACCTAGTCCACTACTATATAAACCCCCATTTCAGATTGTAAAGAAAGAAGATAACATCTCCACACTAATAAACACTTTTCTTAGAATCAAATACACACATTAACATATAGTGTATGTGTTTTTCATTTCCTTTTTAATTTCTTGCAAAGTAGAAGCTAGAATTCATTCAATCAAGTTGTAATACACTTATACAAGGTGATTTTTCTCCTTTTTATATATTTCTATTGGTTTATTTCATTTAATCATGTCTTTCACTCCTTTGATTTTCATGGATTATGTTAGATTATCATTTGTTGGTATTGTTATGTCTCACTTAGCTATGGGCTAAGCCTTTTATGCTTTGGGTGGATGATTTGTGAAGAATAATCATGTAATGTTATTGTTTATGCTTTTAGTATGCAATTAATTTGGTGATTAGTTTCTATTATTATGTTTTGATTTATTGATTTAGTTGGGTAAATTTAGTAATCCTTGTATTGATTGGTGTATTCTACAATGAGAGTTGAGTGTATTTCAATTGATCATGTGATGAGGAATTTGCTTGGTTGAATTAAGTTTACTAATCGTTTGCAAGCACCGAGAGGGGGTAAATGATTTAGACCACCAATATTAGACATTAAGTTTCTCAAATAAACTTGGGTACTTAGTGAAAGGGAAGGAGTAGAGATTAGTAACCATGTTGAACGCGTCTTTATTTCCTTACTACCTTAGGAGCTTTTGGTGGTTAATTAGGTGGTAATTAACTCTAGTGATCACCCAAGCCTCAAAAGGGATATGTATTCATTTAATTTGTGGTAGCCTTTAATTAACACCAATAAAAGCGCATATGATAAGTTGATTTGTGTTGTTGAGCTCCATTTGATTTCACACGGATTCCACCGAAGCATACTTCTCTCATTTGCACTTCTTTCCGGAATTAGTTTAATTGTTAATTTCTTGTCTTGTGTTTGCTTGTTTCAATTGTTGTCTATTTCGTTTTTGTATTAGAAAACCGGTTAGCTACTATAATTTCTACGACGACGTGCAATTTTGAGGATTCATTATTTTCCTAGTCCTTTGGGTTCAATATTACTTGGTCTTAATATTTGCACACTACACATGACACCATACTCTTGTGGTTAGTATTTGATTGCTAATTTGTGCTAAAAATACGATCAAGTCACAAATCATGCACAAAATTTGCATAGAATGTGCACGCATGGATCATGCATAAAACGTGCACATTTATTTTACCTATTATAATATCTACACATAATCAATTATTCATTACACTTGAAAACATCGAAAAAATGGGCATCATTTAATTTATTACTAGTATTTTTAAATTTATTACCATTATAAATTATTTTATATTTTTTTAAAATACAAATTTAAATTAAAAAATTATCAATATTAATGTATTATTGTTAAACTTATATTTCTCAAAATGTTTTACATAGGCATTTTAGATGATCTATTTTATATTTTAATTCATAGTTAATATGCATGTGTAAAATGTATATACATTGTATTGTTCCAGGGCACTATATATACTTTTTTAAAAAAAAAAAAATCATTATAAATTGTGATTCAAAAAATTATCAATAATTTGGTAAAGTTATGATTCAAAATTTTACATGAATCATAATTAAAAGAGTTGCTAAATTTAATATTATAGTATACATGTGAATAAGTATTCATTTGTAAGATAGTCTTTCATGTATATTTATAAGTCATTAATTAATTAAAAAAATATGTAGAGTTTGTAAGTAAAAGAATAAGTGCTAAAAATACATATATTTAATTTAAACATATATAGATTGTACACATTGCAATCATGCAATGATTATATATATATATATATATATATATATATATATATATATATATATATATATATATATATGGCCTTTCAATCTCCCATTATTTCAATTTTCACCCTCAATTGTGCCTACATTGTTTTCTTGTCATCTCCCACAATTCAAATTGTGAATATTTATTCCAAATTAAAGATATTTTCTTATTTCATAATTATAGTTATTTAACAATGTTAGAAAATATTTGTATAGGATTTTGTAGGATTTCTTTGCAGGTTCAACTCTAACACCAAGATCATAAGTGGCTTCTCTATTTCCCTTTCTCTCTCTTCACCTCTCGTTTCTTCGTGCACAATACTCATCATAAAACCTCCCTCTCTCAAATACAGGGCTCCTTTGACCACCTAAACAATCATCATCAAATTTTCCATCATTCTTGGTCCCAAGTTCTTGGTGCACCATTTTAGTCGAGCCTTTAATTCACAAGAGATTGTGTGGTATTCGGGCTGTTGGGCTTGAGCCCATGGGTTTTGGCCCATGGCCCACTAAGCCAACACTTTTAAACCCTGGGATGCAATTTGAATTTAAGTATTCCTTCTCCAACAAAGAAGAACGTTGGAACGTTGTGAGAAGAGAGAAAAGAGACAGTGCAACCTTGGCCCCCTTTCTTCCTCCGTTCGTAATCCGGCAAGCGGTGGCTCGAGCCCGTTGGCTCGTTGAGACCGTGAGAACGGTGGAGAGACCCAACGGTGGTATCGAGCCACGGGTCGCCGTTCTCTATCTCGTTCGCCGCGGAGCTCGCGTGGAGGTCGCCGTCGCTTTGTCAGCGTGGCAATCGCCGTCGGCTGGCGCGAGGCCGTCAGTGCGCCGCCATTGCAGGTCCCATTCTTGAGCGCTCGCGTCGTCGCCGTCATGGAGGAGCTGCTCGCTGTTCGCCGGCGCCGCCGTCATCGAGTAAGGGAGATTTCTTAGGGTTTAGTACGGAAAAAATTACTATTGTCTCGTGTAGTTGTTGGTTTTTCTGCGGCACTCGTGGGATCTCGCCCCGTCATTGACGGGAATTAGGCAACACGTTTGCTTGGTCCCGGGAATTCTTGAAGTCTCGTTTGGTGTATTTAAGACCCTTACCTAGGGCTCGCTCTCGGTAAATTTCTTTGGAACCTCTCTTTTCTGCTTTTAGTAGTGTAGCCGCTTGCCGCGGGTTTATTGATTGTTTAGAGAGCGCTTGCCGCGGTTTATGGCTGTTGGGATAGTGTGTGCTTTGTAGTTCTAGGTTTGAAGCGTGAATTATATGCTCGTTATCCTTGTTTTGTGGTCTTATCTCTTGGTGACCTGTGTGTGCACCTTCCGCTTGCCATTTGCTAATTTCTTGCATCTCTGTGCATTGTGTTTGTGTTCTAAGCTTTGTAAACCAAATGGCTACACTGCGCCCACATATGTGTTGGCCCCCTTTCTTGGTAAAGGTGATTTGATATCTAGAAACAAAAATGAAATGCATCTTGATCCAACAGCGTGTTTACAAAGCCGTAGATCACTCTTATCCCGATGATTTATCCGAAGATAAAAAATGTGAGATGAATGAACTTGCTTTGTCTGCTATTATCTTGAACTTATACGAATACGTGCTTAGAAAGGTCGGTATATTGGACTCTGCTAAAGAGCTTTGGGAAAAAGCTAGAAGAGTTATATACTAAAACTTCTTTGCCTAGTAAACTATTCTTACTTGAAAAATTCTTTCGGTTTAAACTTGATTTGAACAAAGATATTGATGAGAATTTAGATGTGTTTACTAAGTTAATTCAAGATATTAAGCAAGGTGATAAGCATATTGATGAGTACACACCCATTGTTTTGCTAAATGTCATTCCCGATACTTATAGTGATGTTAAATTTGTGATTAAGTATGGTAGGGATAATGTCACTCTTAATATTGTTGTTAATGGCCTAAAGAGTAAAGAGCATGATTTGAAACACAATGGGAAGAGTAGTAAGAATTCAGGTGAGGTCATGCATGTTAGAGGGAGGTCTTCTAATAGGTCTCATAACAAGAAGAAACATGATAACCAAGATTCGACTCTAAAAAGAAGTCTCAAGGAAACAATAGGTCTAAGTCTAGGAGTAGAAAGTGTTTCAATTGTGGTGAAACGGGTCATTATTACAAAGCATGCACTAATCCTAAGAAAAAACAGCAACACAAAGAGCATGCTAATGCTAATGCTAATATTGCTTCGAGTTCTTCTCTTGATGGTGATGTTTATATGGTGGTGAAATATGTGATGAACAATGTGTGAATTGTGCATTCGATTCCATGTGTGAGAATGAATGGTTGATTGATTAAGGTTGTTCTTTCCATATGTCACCTTTTAAAAATCTGTTTTCAACGTATAAAGAGTCAAGCATGGTTTTGTGTCTATGGCTAATGAGAAAAAATGTCATTGTTGAGATCCACACAAAATTAAACTGTTAGTGTATTATTGATCCCGAGTGAAAAGTTCATACTGAAAGTATATTTATAGTGCGAGCTATATAAACCCACCATAATATGACACGTGGAAATTGCTAACTAAAATAATTAAACTAGGTGAGCCCCAAACAAAACTCTGCGTAGCTATGCAAAATAATATGTTTCTATGCATAAGTAATACGTTTTATGTATTACTCGATACGCTCCGGGAGAAAGTGGACTCCCAGCATCGATCCAAGACCAAGCCGTGAACATAAGGGTGAGCCGAACCGAGTGGCAAGTGGTTTTAGTGAGGACATCACCGGTTGACACTGTCAGGAACATAGCGAACATCGAGCTCATTGGATTGAATTTTTTCACGAAGGAAATGAACATCCACCTCTACATGTTTTGTTCGTGAGTGAAGCGGGCTGAAAGCAAGAGTAATTGCACTCACGATTGTCACACCACAAGATCGATGGTGTGTGCAACGGAAGTTGGAGTTCCTTGAACAAAGATGACATCGAAAGAACATCGGTTGTGGCGTAGCAAGGGATCTATATTCTGCTTCGTACTTACTACGAGCGACTACACTTTGTTTCCGTGAACACCAAGAGATTAGATTCGAGCTAAGCTTGATGCGTGCTTGGATGTCTTTGCTTGACGATCATCTAAATTTGCGGCGTAATCGGCATCGGCATAACTTTGTTATCCCGAAATCAAATGGCTTTCAGTGGTTTTGTGTGGGAGCATTAAGGAATTGCGACAATTTGTCAATCGCAAAAGATATGTCGATGGTCAACGTGAGATATTGAAGTGTGCCTATAACACTTCTAAAAGAGCGGGTTGAGAGAAAGGTTGACTATCATTCATAGACAAATTTGAGACCGGAGACGGATAGGAGTAGGACATGGGGAGCGATTTTCCGGACTGCTTTATGAGTATGTCCTTTGCATACTTGGATTGTGTGAGAGTGATAGAAGAGGGAGATACAAGAGCCTCTAAGCCTAGAAAATAATTCACAATACCAAGATGCTTAAGAGAGAAAGCCTTATGGAGATCGAAATCGGTTTATGAATTTGAGATGTATCATCTCCTCGTGATGAGAATATCATCCACATATACTCCGAGAATCAACAAGAGTTTACCATTCGGCCTTACGTGAAACAAACAATGATCAGCTTTAGAGTGATTGAATCCACATGTAGACAAGAAATTCTTCAATTTATCATACCAAGCCTTTGGTGCTTGAGCCCATACAAAGCTTTGGTGAGTCTACATACATGATCAAGCTCCTTGTTCTTTGAACCCCTCTGATTGTTTTATGTAAACTACCTCATTCAACTCTCCATGGAGGAAGGCATTATTGATATCTACCTCGTCGAATTTGCTAATTTTTGGAGACAGCTAATGTGAACATAAGTCCGAGAGTTGCAGGTTTAAGCAATGACTAAATGTGTTAAAATAATCAACCCCCGGGCCGTTTCTTGAAATCCCGCCACAAGGCCGTGCTTTGTACCTCTCCACCGACCCGTCTTTGTTATACTTGACTCTAAATAACCACTTAGTGCCGATCGATTCGAGCATCGATTTCGTACCGTGTCCAAGTGTTGTTATTTATGAGAGCATCATACTCAAGTTGCATGGCTGTTTCCATTCGGGAATGAGAAGTGCACAGGACGGTGTGCAGGTTCTCAGAAGTGGATGTAAGAGAGTGGTGGTAAACAACCTAGGCTTGTAAATACCGGCTTTAGATCTTGTAATCATGGGATGACTATTTGGAGGAGTGATAGAAGGGGTAGATGTAATCGATGTAGAAGATTGATTATCGGGCCTTGAATTTGATGAATAGTCCGAACTGTGTAGAGGAGAATAGGTCTTTAGGGAATGCATTATTGTCGATCCCGTAAAGAAGATGTATTATGAGTAGGAGGAGAAGGACTAGTGTTTGAGAGAGAAGGTGAAGATCTGCTAGAAGAGGGGGAGAAACACCGGAATTTCTCCGGTAGTTTCCCGAGACACAGGAGGTTTAGAAGATGAACCAAGAAACAATTGAATATATGGAAATTCATTTTCATGAAATTCAACAGTATTAGAAATGTACACCCTCCCGTAAGAATGAAGGCAAATATACCCTTTGTGATTGTCAGTAACCAAGAAAGAGACATTTTAGGAACTGAATTGTAATTTGGATTTATTGTAAGGTCTCAAGAATGGAAAACACGCACACCCAAAACTCTAAGATGTGAGTAGGAAGGAGGATGATTATATAGAGCTTGGTGAGGAGAAATGGATTTGAGAACGGGTGTAGGTAGGATGTTTATAAGATATACAAAGCAAAGTGGTGAAAGCATTCCACCGTAAACACATAGGCATGTTGCTTTTAGCAAGTAATGAGAGACCTAGTTCAATGATATGTTGATGTTTTCTCTCCACTAAACCATTTTGTTGATGAGTGTGAGGACAAGAAAGTCTTGAAACAATTCCCAGTGAGCAAATAAAGGTTTTAATGCAACAAATTCTCCCCATGTCACACCGAAACGACATTACTTTCGACAAACCGCTTCTCAACCAAAGCCCGATAAACTCGAGGTATGATCTGGTGAGACATCGATTTCAAATGCAGTGGAAAAATCCAAGAATACCTAGTATAATCATCTACAATAAGCAAGTAGTATTCTGCACTCCTTCATTAGAATTTACCGAAGTTGGTCCCCAAACATCCATGTGTAATATCTCTAAAGGAAACTTAGTATGATGTGAAACTCGGTAAAAATGATTTCGATGCATTTTTCCCATTAAGCAGTGTTCACAAAAATGATTCTGATTTATTGCCGAGACAAATGCAAAGTGCTAAGTACATTCTTTAGAGTTGCATCACAAGGATGTCCTAATCTCAAATGCCGCGAGATTAGCTTTATTTTCGTAGGCTGCTAACAACAGTAATTACAAGCTACTTTATTACCAAGTCTTGACACTGAAAGCGGAGTGCTTGATCAATGAGACTTGTCCGTGAGCTTTCTGCTCAAAGTCCCAATGTCGGTTGGTACAATCCATTTCTAAGTACTCCTCTCAAGGTATTCGGTTGGACTTCAGCATCCTTAATAAAGGACATTAGCATGAAATTCAATAATAGCATCATTATCCTTCAAAAATTGAGAGATACTAAGTAGGTTCTTAGTGATGTCGGGCACATGCAATACTTTGTTTAATACAACAGATTCAGATGTGAGTGTAGCTGACTTCATAGATCCAACATGCTTAATGAACACGGAAGCACCATTACCTACTTGGAGATGAGATGTACCTTGATATGGAGAGTTTATATGCAGTTACCAAAGTGAGAGGTGATATGGTGTAGCACCACTTGTCGACGTACGTACCGGTCACCGAGGTTAAAGGGCTGGTTGAGGAGAATACTCGGTGTTTGAGGGAACTGTGAAGTAGACGGACCGTGGGTGCAAATGTCCCATTCATGGTAGGAAAATGTTGTGCAAAATTTGCTTGCATAGGAGCACCCAGTGAGGCTGATTAGGTGGCGAGATTGTTGCTCCGAGGCCAAGGAAAGTCGGATCAAACCTCTTATAACACTTAAGCGAACATGACTCGGCTTACCACAACCGACACACTACCTACCGCTTGGATCCATACTTACTTTTCCTCTGAATTTTCCTCCATTCGTGTTCTTATTATCCTTGGTCACAACATTTGCCCGAGGAGATTGAGTTCTGTGTTGATCCGATTCACCGAGGATAAGCTGAAGGAGTCTCATCTCATGAGTATGTAGAATAGACTGCACCTCTTGTAGTGATGGTATTTCACCTCTTGTCACGTGAGGTTTACAACTACGCATCAAAGTCACTACCAAGGCCACCGAGAATGTGCATGACTAGATCATCATCGAAGAAGAAGGTGACCTCAAGCGAGTAACCCATCGGCAATGGTACGCATCCGAAGAATGTACTCATCGATTGATAGATTTCCTTTTTCAGGTGTTTGTAGTTTGGGCATGAACCGTAGGTTCGTAGCACTTAGCCTTAGGCGAGACCGAAATAAACCATCAAATATGTGCCAGGGCCTCACAAGCATGAGCACATCCGCTCGCATATCCGAGCATATTTTCGAAGAAATTGAACTTAGCATCCAACTCAAAATAAACTGATCTCTACGATGCCATGTGAGACTCACGACATCCGATCAATAGCTGGAATTGATTTCTCATCACACAAAAGCACATCCTCAAAACCATGAGCCTTTACGGTGGCTAAGATTTGAGATCTCCGAGAAGGTATAGTTGTTTCTATCCAAACGGATATGGAGACGAATGAAGGTAGGCATGGGAGAGGTGGTTGTGGTGAGAGACATGTCCATGATTAATGCTAAACAAAAAAATAGAAAAGCGAGAAGCAAAGGATCGAAGCGAGATAAAGGAAATCAGAAAAATAGAAATGAGAAAGTAGAGCATGATCTCTTGAAAAAGTAAAGAGAATCATAGAGCGAGATATCGAGAAGAACCACACAACCGTGGAAAAATCGTATGGCTTGAAGATACCATGTTGAGATCCACACTGAAAATTAAGCTGTTAGTGTATTATTGATCCGAGTGAAAAGTTCATACCCGAGTATATTTATAGTGCAAGAGCTACGGTAACAAACCCTGACCATAATATGACACGTGGAAATTGCTAACTAAAATAATTAAACTAGTGAGCCCTAACAAAACTTGTCTGCGCTATGCAAAATAATATGTTTCTATGCATAAGTAATACGTTTTATGTATTACTCGATAGTCATATTCTTGGGATTGGTGATGTTTGTATGATGCTTGACTCCGGTGTTGTCATTACCTTGAAAAATGTGAGACATGTTCTGACTTGTGCAATAACTTGATTTCTTGTCGCATTAGAAGATGATGGTTTTGAGGGTAAGTGGGGAAAAGGGTTGCATGAAAATATTGAAGGGTTCTTTGGTGTTTTTCAAAGTACATTAAGAGAAACAACTTGTATGTGTGCTTTACCAAATCTGATTATTATGCTAATTACGTGAATGTTGTCAAAGAGGATAAAACCGAATTGTGGCATAAAAGATTGGGTCATATGAGTAACAAAGGGCTGTAAATTCTGCATAAATCTGGTGTTTTCGGTGACGAAAAGCTGTCTTGCATGCCGTTTTGTGACTCATGTGTGTTAGGAAAGCAAGCATAAAGTGAAATTCCTGTTAACCCCTACCTTAATACTTCTACTTGCACCGATATACTTGAATATTTGCGTGCTGATGTTTGGGGTCTGCTAGTGTGCCCACTCATGGTGGAAATGTGTATTTTCTATCTATTATTGATGATTTCTCTAGAAAAGTTTGGGTTTTCTTAATGAAAAATAAATCGATGTGTTTGAAAAGTTTAAGAACTGGAAAATTCTTATTGAAAATCAAACTCGGAAAAGGATCAAAAGTCTTAGGGTGATAATGGTTTAGAATTTTGCAACAATTTGATGGATAATTTGTGTGCTAATGCAGGATAAAAAGGCATAAACTGTTCCTTACACGCCTCAACAGAATGGGGTTGCCGAAAGGATGAACAAAACCTTAATGGATAGAGTTAGGTGCATGTTAGTTGCCTCCGGGCTTTCTAAAAAGTTTTGGGGTGAAATTTGTTTGTCTGCTTTGTCTATCTTATTAATAGGTCTCCTTCGTGCCTTTGAAAGGTAAATGCCACTGAAAAATGTTTTCTATGGTAAAAGCATTGATTATTCCAACTTGCGGGTGTTTGGTTGTGCTGCGTTTGTACATCAAAAGATTGATAAACTTGAACCTAGGTCTAGGAAATGTGTTTTCTTAGGTTATCTGATGGTGTGAAAGGTTATAGACTTTGGTGTAAAGATGAGTCTGGATTTAAAGTTGTTATCGGTAGAGATGTTGTGTTTAATGAATCAATTTCCATGTTTACTTGCTTCGTGCCTTTGCACGAAAGTGAGGCTGCTCCTAGTGAGGTGGAGAGTTTGCCTTGTTTATCCGAATCGATAATGTGCAAAATGAAGCCGAAAACAATGAATTGATTCCGAAAACACTACTTTACCCGCTTTGAACTGTTGATTTACTGCTTTGAAAATGTTGTTTTACTGCTGAATATGTGGAAAATGTGCCCGAGAATGTTGATTTGGTGATTATCGGCTTGCTAGGGATAGACCTAGGAGAAACATTAGACTTCTGCTAAAGTGGATGATTTTCACATTGATATGCATGCTTTCAATGCTTTTGAGTCTTGTAACAATGAGCATAGATCGTATAATGAAGCTTTGAAGTCTAAAAATTCAGTTGAGTGGTTAAATGCTATGAAAGAAGAAATAAATTCTTTGCATGTTAACAAAACTTGGAATCTTGTGCCTAAACCCTTGCATTGCTCTATTGTGGATTGTAAGTAGTTATTCAAGATTAAGGAAGAAACTGAATGTGTTAGATTTAAAGCTAGATTAGTGGCCAAAGGTTTTACTCAAAAGGAGGGGATAGATTACACTCGAAATCTTTGCTCCCGTTGTCAAATTTACTACCGTGCGCATTATGCTTGCTCTTGTTGCCCATTTTGATTGGGAGTTGAAACAAATGGATGTGAAAACAACATTCTTGCATGGTGATTTGGATAAAAGATTTACATGAGACAACCTGATGGTTTTGTTGATTCTAAACATCCCGAGCATGTGTGTCTTCTTCGTAAATCTTAGTATAAATTGAAACAATCACCAAGACAGTGGAATAAGAAATTTGATGAATGCATGATGTCTTTGAAGCTGAAAAGAAGTTCTTTTGATCATTGCCTTTATTTTAAAGAAAATGCATCTTTGCCTTTCTTCTTGCTCTTATATGTGGATGACATGCTACTTGTTAGTCCTTGTATTAAAGCTGTTGAGCATGTTCAAAAATGTCTTTGTGATAAATTTGATATGAAGAATTTAGGTGATGCTAAGAAGATTTTAGGCATGCATATTGATAGAGATAGGAAAAATCATACTCTCCCGCTTAGTCGATTTCTTATGTTGATAAGGTTTTGAGTAAATTTTCCATGTCCTCTACTAAATCTGTCAATGTGCCTCTTGCTGCCCACTTTATGTTAAGTAAGACTCGGTCTCCCATGACGAAGTCTGAAATTGATGAGATGAAAAGTGTGCCATATGCCAATGCTATTGGATCCGTGATGTATCTTATGGTAAGCACTCGACCAGTATATTGCATATTCTCGTTAGTTGCTTGAGTAGGTATATGTCTAATCCGTGTATGCCTCATTGGGAGGCTTTGAAATGGCTTCTTAAATATCTCAAGGTACGGTGGAGGTATGTCTTAAATTTTCTAAGTGTGCAAATGGTGTGAACTTGGTTGGCTATGTGGATTCTAACTATGCTAATGATAGAGACAATAGAAAATCCACCACTTCATATGTGTTCACTTTATGTGGTTCTTGTATTAGTTGGAAATCTCAATTGCAAAATGTGGTTGCCTTGTCTACAACTGAATTTGAGTATATTGCTATTATCAAGCTATTAAAGAAGTTATTTGGTTAAAGGGCCTCATTTCTGAAATTGGTTTCCTCAAAGGTGAAGTGGTTGTATTTTCGATAGTCATCGCTATACAATGTGTAAGAATCCCGTATTCCATGATAGAACCAAACACATTGATGTTCGATACCATTTTGTACGTGATGTTGTAGAAAAAGGCATTGTTGAGCTAGAAAAAATTGCTTTAGAGTTTAATCTTGCTGACATGGGTACTAAGTGCCTTTCTTTGGAAAAATTTAGGTCGTACATGAGGATTTTGAACTTCGATTCTATCGATTAGGATTGTCTCTTACTGCCTATATATGTTTTTTTGTTTTTGTGTTTATGACTTGTGTGTCTAAACTGTTTGTTATTTGTGTTCAACATGTGTTTCTTTGTTGTGTTTACTCGTAATAGCTTATCTTGCATTTGCTATTATTGTCTCACACTAAACTTTGTGCTTTCTTTTGCAGGTGTGCAATGTGCACATTATGTGTTGTGCGTGTTGTGTGTGTGTGGGCGATGATGATCATCTGTTGGATTTCGGAGTGTTGATGGGGATGACCAAAAAGGTGGAGAATTTGTTGGGCTTGAGCCCATGGGTTTTGGCCCATGGCCCACTAAGCCAACACTTTTAAACCACTGGGATGCAATTTGAATTTAAGTATTCCTTCTCCAACAAAGAAGAACGTTGGAACGCTGTGAGAAGAGAGAAAAGAGACAAGGCAACCTTGGCCCCATTTCTTCCTCCATTCGTAATCCGGCAAGCAGGTGGCTTTGAGCCCGTTGGCTCGTTGAGACCGTGAGAACGGTGGAGAGACCCAACAAGGCCGAAGCCCGGATTGCTCAACATCCAAATCTGCGGGTGGATAACGCAGATTTCGCAACCGAACTCGTTGCCACTCATCAAATTTAATCAACGAAGGACAAAAATTTTGAAATAATTTACACAATCTTGAATTTTAAAACAAATTACAATTTTTGTCAATTTAGTTTTTGATTAGCATACAAGAGATGGTGTGGTATTATACTATTCGGGCCGAAGCCTTGGATCCGGTTAGGCAAACCTCCAGCCCTCATATCAAACTCACAAAATTCAATAAGGAAAACATCGATTAAACCTAACGAAAATAAAAAATTGAAATCGGAAAATACATTCGATAGATTTCAGTAACTTCAGCCATTGATTGAGAATACCTGGTGGGGAGTGGAAGGCGTCACCGGCGGTGGGCTGAAGGGGTTTATGCCGTGACCGAAGGCGAATCGGAGATCTCGCAAGAGGTGGCTTTGCGTTCGATCTCAGCATCATTCTTGACATCTAACGATGAACTAATCAATCAATCTCAATAAAAATTTCAAAAAATGTTGGTAAAGAAGAACAAGCAGAAGAGAGAAGATGATGGATTTAAATATGTAAATTATAGTGGGTTTCATTATAGTCTACTAATTTTTTTATTTTTACTAATAATATGATTGGCTATAAACTCAAAAGGAAAAGGCAAAACTTGTATGCACTGGTTCATAGGATGAACCCGGGTTGCCCTACCCATAACCCAACCCGCTTATACTAAATGGATCATATTTAAAAAAATATAATACAAACTCTTTCGTATTCCACGGACATTTTTTCTACCGCATCTTTTTTTCCACTAATACCGCTGCTCGTTGCCCTAACTGCAGCCGTCGCCGTTGCCCTAATCAGAGCCATGTCGCCGCTTGTCACCGCTGCGTCGTTGGTGAGTTCGTTTTCCCTCTTTCTTTAGTCATTTATGCACTCTGCTATATTTGAGCACTGTCATGATCTTCTAAATCATGATTCAAACTTGAAATTTTTTGTGTAAATTAAAATAATGTAATATCAAACAAATTAGAATTACCTCAAACTACTGGAAACTCTAGCTAGGTTTTGATCGGGATGATGCAAATGTATCTCCTATACGAAAGAAAAACTTGAAAGAAAAGTTAAACACGATGGTGTTGTTGAAGGAAAAAACCAAGAAAAAGATATTATTCACGGTGATTGTAGAAAAAGAACATTGTAGAAAATCTTGATAAAAGATACACATTATTTATTTATGCATGATAGTGATAACACTTCTTCATGATAGTGATAACATATATACATGATAGTGATTGTAGTTGTCCATGATAATGATGGTATTGCTACATGACGGTGATAACATTTCTTCATAACGGTGATAACATATATACATGATAGTGATTGTAGTTGTGCATGATAGTGATAGTATTGCTACATGACGGTGACAACATTTCTTCATGATAGTGATAACATATATGCATGGTAGTGATAATATTTAACATATTGGTAATAGTTTCTAAAATATATAAGTAACTAACTATATATATTGTCACCGATATACTTGTATTTTTATACATTCGAAGTCTACCATTTTCTCAATTAATGGTTTTAATTTTCTTCACTAAATTTAAAATCACCAATATGTTTTTGTTTATCTATTTTTGTTTTTTGTTTTTTTTTTTTTTTGTGCAGTGATTTCATATGCTAAAGTAGGCCTAGAAGTTTGTGTAATTTGGTAAAGAAATTTTCGAGAAAAATGAGAAGGATGATGTGAGGAGTATAGGCTTTGGTGGACTTTTAATCGTCAACATTTTCGCGTGTTCTAACCCTGGTATTCTACAATGGTTAGTTGATAACTTCAATTGCTACAGACCTACGGATCGGATGCTTATCATAGACAACCATCGTTGTACAACTTTTATAAGAACAAACCGGCTTTAATCGAGCGTATTGCTAAAGAGAAGAAAAATGAAGTCTTGAAAGTGTTGGAGAGAGAAGAAAAATGTTGTTGTTGAGAGAAGGAAAACAAGAACAAACAATTAGGCTGCTATATAGTCTACGTTGTCTATAGTCTTTTTGAACAATGTTAGTTTCTATTCGTGATGTGTACGTAAAAGTAAATTCAACTAATTCTAATGGTACTTGACTTTTAAATTTTTTGAGTAGTTTATATTTTCAAGAAAAGTATTTGTGCTTCTATACAATTCAAAATAAACAAGCCCACATAGTTGATGACAATTATAATATTTGCTATATGACAGGTGATAATATTGCTACATGATAGTGATAATATTCATATATGACAGTGATAACATTTAACATGATATTGATGTTATATTGTTGTTTCTAAAATCGTATCAATGACGGTGATGACATATATACATGACGAGTGATTGTAGTTGTGCATGATATTGATAGTTTTGTTACATGACGGTGATAATATTTCTTCATGATAGTGATAACATATATACATAACAATTATTGTAATTGTCCATGATAGTGATAGTATTGCTACATGACGGTAATAACATATATACATGACGGTGATTGTGGTTGTGCATGATAGTGTGATAGTATTGCTACATGACCGGTGATAACATTTCTTCATGATAGTGATAAGCTCATCACTCTCCACCCTCAATCCAACATCATCATCACCAGCTTCCATTGTCTTTGAGATTTGTGCTTGAAATAAGCACGCAATTTTCATACTAATCATAGAAATAGTGGATAATTGTGACGGTGATAACATTTTTACATAACAATGATAGTCTAACAAATGAAATAGTTCTATTGCATAACAAATGAAATATAAATTTGATTGATTACAATATGATAAAATCTAAAATAAATGAGGATTTGGAGTTTTGAACCAAATTCCTTTTGTAGAAGCGAAGTCGATCCATGTTTTTCCTCTTATTTTTCTCAAAGTGTCTTTTTACCCTCTTACGTTCAATTTATGCATCTCATCAATTGTCCCTTTCGGTCATACCAACTAGAGAACCATTTGTATCATTAAGATCAACGTTGTATTACGCATTTGAAGGAAATACCTTACATAAATATATTGATAAATGTTTATAAATAACATAAATATTTTTATTTATTTTTTTAGAATTCTTGTACCTTGATTTACTACCAAAGCATCTTGTTCAATATTATGTCCATCTGTTGAAGTGCAATCATTGATCTTACCTTCTTCTAGTTGATCTTCAAGGGATTCAAATTGTATTATATCTAATAACTCCTCTGTAAATGAAATAAAAAATCAATACAAGTATATAATATAAAAATGTATAAACAACATATTCCATGAAAAAGACTATCACTATCATGTAGAAAGATTATCACTATTATGCAAAACTAGTGTCACTATCATTAATAATTACTATCATTTTGTCATATCCAGCTTATTATTATTATCATTTACAAAGGTTATCATACAACTATCATTGTCATGCACAACTTCTATCACTGTTATGCACAACTTTTATCACAATCATGCACAACTACTATCACTATCATATTCAACTATTATTACTATCATGTACAAAAGTTATCATAAAATTATCACTATCATACACAATTTACTATCAACTGTCTTGTATAACTACTATCACCGTCATGTAGAAAGATTATCACTATTATCTACAACTATTATTACTTTTATACACTATCACATCAAGCACAACTATTATTACGTCATGCAAAACTTCTATCACTATCATGCACAACTACTATCACTATCATATTCAACTATTATTAATATCATGTACAAAAGCTATCATACAACTATGACTATCATACACAATTAACTATCACCTGTCATGTAGAAAGATTATCACTATTATTACTTTTATACACTATCACTATCATGCACAACTATTATCACCGTCATGCACAACTTCTATCACTATTATGCATAACTATTGTCACTATCACGTATAAAGGTTATCACTATCATTCATTACATTACATGTATTTCTAATCCCTAATTTCACCGTAACACTACTCGATATCATCAATTGTTACCTCCAAAATCTCTTGTGAACGAATCTGTATTTGTATTGAACTACTCAAACGTTGCGTTGGATTCCTCATTTTCTTCAAGATTATTCATCATTCTCAAGGAAGGAGGCAACGCCCGCAATAATTTAGTAAATTAATTGGATTATTACGACGAAATTCTCACTGCGAGAATTACAAGTTGATTAGTAATGATGAAGATGAATAATACAGAAAGGATCACATCGGAGACGCAAATCTCTTCAATAGAAACAATCACATAATTGGAGATGTAAATCTCTTTATTCGATATCGATAGTGGAATGAAAGAAAAGAGACGAGAGGAGGCGAGGCATGATTCGGTAGAAATGCATTCTCTCCCGTAAAAATATCACTTATATATTTCGGATCAATGGATCGGGTCAAAATAGAGTTCACGTGAACTCTAAAATGAGTAGAGTTCACCCAACTGTTACTCAAAGGAAAATTAATCTATTGTAGTTATCATAACAAAAATAATATGGTTCTACAAAATAAATTATTGATATAAAGGTGTGTAAAATCTAAAAAGATCAAAATTTCAGGTGAATTCTATTTAAGTATTTCGGTTTCGATTACTAATATTTATGAATCATTATTTCCACTTACAATGCCAAAAAAATAAGATTTGAGTCGATGTATAAAACTGATATCATTATATTTATTTAATAATATCACTATTTTTATAAATTAATACTATAAATAAAATTTTATGTGTTTTGTATACATCGTAAGCTTACGGTGTTTCATCGATACTACTGATCAAATATTTGATAGTTTAAATGTTATTTTTCAATTTAATCAAATATTTTATACTCTTAGTGTAAAAATGTAATAACTCAAAACCAATTATAGGATTTTATATTTAAATTTCTAAGTTTAGTGATCATTTTATTCTATTCTAATTTCATATGTGGTTTTCTTAATTTTCTCCAATGGCGAACGATTTTTCGAACAAAAAATCTCTTGATACATTTCAAATTCATATCCGTAATCCGGATTTGATTAATAATGATTAATTACCAATAGTCCTTTAAAGGAGGGAAACTTTCAAGAAAACCCCTAAGAAAAATATTTGTTTTCCCATCGCAGCGTTTTAATAATTTTCGAACCGAAGCTCAAACCGAAAAATACCGAAAACTCAATAACGAAATCACACCACCGTATTAGAAATTGGACTACCAAACGGCAGCCCAAATCCTTCAAATTTTCGTGCACATGGAGAACATTATATGAGGGAATTTGGTAGTACAAGAAATCTATAGCCAAATCCTAGGTCTAGCACCTAGAACTAGCTTTTTAGCCTTAAGCCTAATTGATCACCTAGTTTGCTCCCTTTCCCCACGTCACTTGACCGGCCACTACCCTCTCTTCTCCCCTATAAATACCATTCTTCCCCTTCTTCATTTCCTACACCAACAAAGAAGGAAAAAAAGTAGCAATCAAGAAATTCTTAGAAGGAAAACTACAAAGGTTAGCCTTTAAGCTTGTGTTTTGTTTTTAGAGCTTTAAACAATTAGTAGAAGCATGATAGAAACTCCTAAGAACCTGTCTTAATGTGTAAAAATCATGCTTGAAGCTTGAGGATCGAATTTTTGGTGTATATGATCATGATTATGTTAATATGTGAAAGGGAAACAAACTGCCGAAAAAATGCGACACACTGCTGACCCGTTTTTGTAAAATTATTTTGAATACTTTCCCACGGTTGAAAAATCATGAAAAATTCCTACTTGTAGTATTTGAAGTGTAGAATAACATACTAAAATTCCGTGGTCATTGGATCTTTGTAGACTGAGAATAAAATCGTGAAAGATTATGTGTCGGAAGTAGTCCGAAACTGGGAGCAGTGACTCATTTCATTTATTTCTCCCCTTTCTATTAGTTATAAAATTCTAGGAAAAATTGGTGATGTTTCTCTAGATGTTTTGTAAATTATAGTAAAAAATCATAATATTTTGTTTAGTACTTTATGATATATAATTTATTTTCTTAGTACCTGGTCGATGTTCGACGCATAGGGTTATTCTGTCTTGCACGAATTTATTTTTCCAGTTATACTAAAGTATAAATTATGGGAAAATTCATGGATGTCCTACAACCTTTTTGTAACAAGTTTCTAAAATTTGGTGATTTTTAAAAAAGTATCCAATAATTTATGAATTTTCTCGTAAGACATGTTCAAGAACCGAGCCAAACGATAGATTAAATGTTCACGAATTTTCTGGGTAGAATCCGTAAGTAAAATGGCTTGGGTTCCTAAATTAAAGTTTTTCATACTTGAGTAATGTATTACATGTTTTAATTTCATAATTTTTGGATATTTCTATAGAGAGTTATGGATTATATAAATTGAAGGTCAATGTTTTGCCGAACAGAAATTTAGAGTCCTTATTTCCGAATCTGCTATAGTTTTGTAACCCAAATGAACTCGGACTCCTAATAAAATTTGTTCTACACTGAAATATGTACAACATACTTAAATTTCATAATTTTTCAACGATTCTAAGAATTTTCTTTCGTTTATGCATGTATAGGTATTGTTTCTTCGATTATTAGTACTTGATAAATTAAATGGCCAAACTTTTAATGACGAGCATATTTTAAATATTGAATGTTATACATGATACTTTACGAATACATATACTTGAGTGTCTTACATATATTTTCTTAAAAATGAATGGGCAACCGAAAGTCCTAAATTCAGGATCCACAAACCGTAGTACATTAACAAAGTCGTTGGACGTAGGATTAAACCCATATAAGCTTTTGATAAAATAAAGTACGCCTCTTCTTTATCAAAGCCTAGTTTTAGAAGGCACAATAAGATCAAGAACCTAAGTTTCTAATGGACAAAAGATTTGTCGAACTAAATATACGGATTGTGCTAAGTAGAGTACTAGTGGAACCAGAGACCGAGATTTTTGTACGAGAGGCATAAGCAATCAAGAAGTTATACTTTCTCTTAAAAGTTTTCCAGGTGGGTGACACTATTTGCATAGCCGATTAATGTTATATGGATTGTTGTCGATTTTCTGAATCAAACATAAACAGTTTTCTTGAAAGACACGAACAACTCAAAAGCATGCAAATGCACAATTCCTAACTATATGAATGTATGAGAACAAGTTTCTTTTGCTTTGATTATTTATTTATTTTTACATGGCAGAGGGTAAAACCCTATATTATATATGAGAACGAGTATCTCTATTGATCTATTGATCTGCAGAGAGCGAAGCCCTATATCTATATATATAAACGAGAGAAATAAGGTCGGAAGAGGGTTTGTCTTGTGTGTAGAAATGCCACTAGTGCCACCTCACGGGAGAAATAAGGATGGTAGAAGGTTTGGATTTTGTGTGCGAGAATTGCCACTAGTGCCACCTCATTTGGGACGGAGAATTATGGGTCTCGGACGTACTAACGTGTCATTCCACAATGTGATTACGGAGATCGGATCTGGTAGAAAACTATCATGTGTCATCTCATATGTGCTATATTTATATACTAAGCTGTTGCAAAAAAAGATGAATCTCTTAATCGAATGAAAGTTAAAGGATGAAAATCATATATTTGAAGATTACCTCGTACAAATGGGCAAATGTCGTAACTAATAATTAAAGGTAAGAAGAATAAAGGATTTAATTATTTCGGGTTTCTGTCAACTGTGTAACAACATACATGTTACCCACTGAGATTTTTATCTCACACCGCCGAACTTAATATTTTCATGTTGCGAGAATGAGGCCCGGGAGGCTGCAAAGACGACCGCTTCCCACTCTCTCTTAATTAATAAATAAATTGTCTTAGTAACTTTTCGATCTTTTGTAATAAATACTTTGTTAAAATTATGTTATTACCTTCCTCCGAGAGTTGTACTAAATCGGATGGTTTTATTGTCCAAGCCGAATAATGGTCCTTTATAATAAAAGAGTTTCTCTTCACAAAATAAAGTGTTTCTAAAATTTTTCCGCTGCAACTTAATCGATTGTTTTTAAAAGAAATTTTCTAGCTCAATTTTTATGTTTCACTAAGTGATGACTCAAGTTTAGGATGTCGGACCCCAAAGGTCGACTTTCTAAATTTCGGGCGATTAAAAAAAATTATATTCTTAGTTAAATATGATATCATTGATCGAATTCTTAATACTTTTGATCAAATATTTGATACTTTAACTTTTTTTAAAAATGGTAACACCGTAAGCATACGGTGTATACGAAATACAAGAGACTTACTCAATACCGGGAGAGTCGGTGATCAAATTTTACTTTTTCAAAATTGAAATAAAGTAATTTATAAAGGGTGCGGTTGTCGACACTGAGTTATTGCTCCATCACCCATCTTATAGCTATGTTTGATGGAACAATACAATGTATTTTCAGTATTTTATTTTGTAGTGTATAGATGGTGTATTGAGTAAAATTTTGAATATTAATAGTTGTTCACTTTATTAAATCACGATTATTGACTAAAAAAGGATAGTGATACTCAAATTAGGAATGTCACAAAGCGGATTGTGACGTGTACTCAGATTGTAATCTTATAAGTTGTCTTTGTTTAGCTTCTAGGTTAGTTAGATTTGTTGTCTTTCCTACCTGGTGGGAAGATCAAGGAAGAACAAGATGTGTCAATCTTAAAAGAGAAGATTTTAAAGCAACAACCAATATTAGAAAAATAGTTATTAAGAGAAGAAGTGTCGACAACTATTAGAAGATCCTACCGTCATTAAGGACTTAAGTATTAGAGTTACTTTTTTAATTAACCTTAATTAAAAGCTACTCCCAAGAAAACTGATACGTGTTACGATGACTTATCAAGAGAAGAAGATGTGTGTATCTATTTCATTTAACCGGTACTCACATTTTTCAAATGAACCAGTCAAAAAGTGACAAGTGAAACAAAAATAGACTCAAAATATCTTATAGTACGATGTAGGATATGAAAAAGGACAATACATTTAATTTATTATCTTTTGCATACTCCTTCATTTAGCCACCTTGAAGAGTCTAGAAGAAGATAAATGGAGGCAAGGAATCTATCTCTCCAACGGATAGAACTCCAAACTTTCTATATAAATAGAGGAAGCCAACGAGGTTATAAAATTACCGAGGACTACACACAAGCATACAAGCACTCCAAAAGCAAAAAAAAAAAAAAAAAATCATCTAGAGTATTCAAAAGCTTTACGCAAATCTTAAGAATCCATTTCTTTGCAAACTCAGTCCGATTAAAATAGGGTTTCTTGAGAGAATTATTGGATTAAAACTATATAACTTTAATTTCTTGAGAGTTAGAGGTCATCTTAGTGAGACCATATCCGAGTGTGTCAGTAGTCGAGAGAAAACTTAGTGTGAACTCTCTAAAGTTTCAAAGTTCCACTACTTTAGTAATAGGTCCGAGTGATATCATCAATTGAGGGATAACTAATCCAAGCTAGAAGATATACTTTTGTATAATTTATATTATATTAGTGGATTTAACACCGAGGGTTTTGTATAATTTATATTATATTAGTGGATTTAACATCGAGGGTGCAACAAAGGATTTAGAAGAATTACATTCCCTCTCGAACCACTATATATCTGTCTTTATTGAATAATTGATAAAATAATTGTTTCATAAATTTATCTTCGAAAACAACAACTGTCATCGTTCATAAATAATAGTTAATATAAATTTAAAAGATATTTACAAAAATTAGAATGAGAAATTTATAATGAAATGAACCACGATAAAAATTTATACGGAATTAATTAATTTTATATATCAACTTTAGGATTTAGAAAGAATTAAAGATTTAATTATATACATATATTCACAAAAACGAAACAACGAAAATGGATAATTAGCAAGATACATACAAAACTCTCATACACTAAAATGGATCAACCAAGATACATACAAAACTCATACACTAAAATGGATTAGCCAAGATACATACAAAATTCATATATATATATATATATATATATATATATATATATACAACTGGCCAAAAGTACAATACTTGTTATAATTGAGGAGATTAGCCAGCAAAAATACGTACAAAATACTACTCCATATAACAACAGGTGGGGATTAATAGATAATTGGCCAAAATACATACATACACCATTATATCCTCACTTGAGGAAAACTTTAGTAAGAACCTTATCAGTCTCCAATGAAGCTTTTAGCAACTCCACAGCCTACACATAAAATTTTACCCAGAAATCAACATACATTTATAAGTAGAATAAACAAGCTGAATTTAAGGAGATATTTTTAAGTGAAATCTTAATATGTGTTTGTTCTAAATTTGTTAATAGAATGAAATTTACAGTCAATGTGTAGAAATAAATGAAGTTATATTATCATGAGTATAACTGAATAATTGAAAAATGATAAATACGATTTAAATATAAGAGGGAATTAATCTAAATTAGTTTTTAAAACTATCATTTTTTTCATAAATTGTTATTTTATACTAATTTATATCACTTTTTTAAAATAATTAGCTATGAGACCGCTCATACAATTTTTGTCTTTTTTAAAGCCGAACATCACCTAAGAAAAATTAAATAAAATGATACCTTATCCATTCCAAGAGTGACGACCTTCTCCTCCAAAGCAAGCACGTCCTTGATGTTGAAGTGGTTGAGCAAAGTGATGGAGGAGATAGTAGACATAGGCTTCACAATCAAATCATCCATGACCATGTACGTCACCACCCCTTCACAAACCCACCACCAGCAGCATCGTCTTGATTCGTAATACCAGGAGGAGCAACATATGTTACCAAATTGGTCATTTTATGGCGGCAGCTCGGACAAATGGCGCGTGAGTCATCAGACACATAAACGGTATGACTACCACACCTATAGAACTGTTTCACAGCGGCGGGTGCACCTTCGATGGACAAGAGAGGAACAGAATACCCTGGGAGAGGAGCAATAGATGGTTTGAGAAGAGTGTCCTTTGTTATGTTGGGTTGAATGTAGGATTGATTCAGTGCTTCGATACTTTCGTACAGACTTGCCAGAGAACCAACCATGCCTTGTTCGCCCAGAAGACTAATGACTGTGGATAGGGGAGAATGAGAATGTAGAAGAGTGCCAAAATAGGTCATTTACATATAGGTTCAAAAGATGGACTAATTACAAATAGATTCAAAAAATTTGCACATAAACACAAAAATATTTGAACATACACACAAAAATATTTGCACATGAACCTATTTGTAATTTTGAATTTTGTTTGAACCTCTTTGTAATTTTTTCAAAATTAATATTATTATATTATCGTTGAATGTAATTGAAATATAATGTGAATTACGATTTAAATATATTAAATTACAAGTAGAGATAATTGATTGTATTAAAAAATTATAATAATATATTTATAGGTATATATTATAATGGTGATTTTTTAAAACTGATTTTAAAAATCTTAAATTATAATCTATTTTAAAGTTTAAAACCCTAAACCTGATTTTTAAAACTAAAAGAAACATCATTGTAATGTTGATAGTTGAGAGAGCCCAAATTTGATCGAAACAAAACATCTCCTTTCAAGAGATAATAATTATACTGTTAAATATGGATTCACTAGATGAGCTCCCGCGTATTACGCTGTATTTTCGTTAAAAAAACTTTACAATATAATATATTATATATAATATTTTCAAATAATAATATATATAGTAAAATAATGTATATGTATAAAAAATTATAATTATAATATTAAATTTAAATAATGGTAATATTAATTGTATGACAATTTATGCTAGGGATTAGAATTATTATAATTATGTGAAACAATTTACTATAAGATTTGTTTCAAATTTATTTTACAATTTATAAAAAGGAGACGATTTAATAGAATTTTTTTATATAATTGATGCATAAATATTACTCCGAATAATATATATATATATATATATATATATATATATATATATATATATATATCGTATATTTACAATAAATATCATATATGATTATATTAATTTCTTTTTTTTTTATAAAAGTTGATACAACCACAATTTTTCTTACATACATTTATAGGCTTAAGTTAAATATAATTTTATGTTTAAAATTTGTCATATGATAACATTTTTAGATATAAAATAGATATTTAAAATATTCTGATTTATATATTAACTTATTTATTAAAAATATACATATTGTGCCAGAGGTCTAAGGTTCAAACCTCCTTAGAAACATATTTGTTAATTAATTCCTATATTAAAATGCCACATAGATGCCATATATTAATTATAAATCAATAGGAAAATGACACATAGATTATTAACATATATATGTATTTAATAAGAATGTGACACATCATTCAAATTAAACCTCATGACGACACATAAGCAAAAGCAAACTCCCTATTAGTAATATAGGGATATGGATTTAGAGTAAATTAATTAAATATGGATTCATATGTTATATATATTACACTGTTTCTTGTATGTTGTACTTATGCAATGGCTTTTCTTTTTCTTTTTTAATTGTGCGAAAACAACTTAAGTAATACACTATCTTTAAAACAACATAACAAAATTGTGAGGAAAACACCTTATCATTATACTTATGCTTATAAACACGCAAAACCCTAGATATGAATAATACGTTAAATTATGTCAATAATATTTTAATGCTTATAAAACAATACCCCAACCATTCACATAACATGCGAATTATATAAAAATATATATGTTCTTTTCATCGATCCCACAAAAGCTTTCATAAAAAAAACACACAAATTAAAAAAGTGAAGAAATGAATAGAAATTTTAAGAAGTAATTTGGTAAAACTTTATGTATAAAATAAGCAAATGAGTTGAATTATGTGTATGTGTAAGTTAAAAATAATGACATTTTGTATAAAATTGAGAATATATTAAGAGGGTAAAGTCCCACAAAAGCTTTCACAAAAACTTTCACAGAAAGAAGGACACACAAATTAAAAAAGTGAAGGAATGAATAGAAATTTAAGAGGTAATTTGGTAAAATTTTATGTACTATAAAGTAAGCAAATGAATTGAATTATGTGTATGTGTGATTTAAAAAATAATGATATTTTGTATAAAATTGAGAATATGTTGTGAGGGTAAAGTTTATGAAGGACTTTCCATTTTAAGTGTGAAAATTATTATGGGATGGACGAAAAATAAAAGTACGAAAAAATATCATGGGACGAAAGAAATAATAGAATTCGGAGTATTTTATAAGTTGTGTACGCAAAAGTTACTCTTTGAATTAACCTCTCAGCGAGTTTATGCTATATGCGAACTTGTAAAGAATTCATTCATTTATTGAAATCTTCAACTGATTATAGTTACTCTTTGAAATACCTCATATAAGTTGGTATATCTTGCTGGAAATCATTTACAATGCATTAAATATATACGTCCTTTTTTTTTTTATCGTCTGTAAATACATAAATCTTGTGCTTAACGTAAGTAGACTGGGTTTGGGAGCCTCACGGGCTTTCAAATTGTAAAAAAAAAAAAAAAAGAAAAAAAAAGCCCATTAATAATTATTTTGGGTCATTTATATATACTGTCACAATATTGAAAATTGTAGAGTAACAAAATACAAATAAAACACTAATTCATAAATAGATAGAAAATTAATCAGGTCGACCTCGACCTAGATTATTCCATAGAGAAACACATCGGTGAGGACCTTTTTGGATACCAATGAAGCCCGGAGCAACTTCACAGCCTACACACAAACAAAGAGATCAATAAAATCAGAAAACCGTGTACTCCTTTCTTCCCGTTATAAGTTACCCTTTATTTTGTGATTTTTTAGACAAAAATTAAGGTAAAATAATATAATATAAACATAATGCAAATAATATAATGGGGAAAGAATAAAAATTAAGAGATTTAGGGTGTGTTTGCAAACTCTAGTGGAGGGGGTAGAAACACTTATTTTTAATTTGTCCTCACAACATTTATTTTTAGAAGTACTTTTAAACCGTTAGTCTAGTTTACAAACACCCCTTTAGATAAAAGTAAAACTAAATGAGTGGCAAATATGTAAATAATAAAAAAATAGGAATATAAATTTAGTAGATAATTATAAAAATAAAATAAGTAAGTAACTTGCGGTGGGAAAAAAATGTAATTTATAAGGAGACAAAGGGAGTAATAACATTTGAATATTGATAATGATACCTGATTCATTCCAAAATAAACGACCCTCTCCTCCAATTCAGAGAAGTTATTAATGTTAAACTGATTATTAAGCAAAGTAATGGAGGAGATAGTAGACATTGGCTTCACTACCAGATTATCCATGACCATGTATGTCACCACCTCCTTAACAAACCCACCTTTACCGCCGCCGCTATCACCACCACCAGCCTCCCGTTGCACATCATCGGGAGGAGCCACGTATGACAACTTATACGTCATTTTATTGTGGCATCTTGGACACGTGGCACGTGGGTCATCAGTCACTTTACAAATACCACTATGTACATGTAATAAAATGAGGAACACGATTGGACGGGTGATTTGCCCACCTAATTCGGGAGGGTGTCCTTTGAAATATTGGGTTGAATGTAGCGTTCATTGAGTAATTCTATTCTTTCGTAGAGATTTCCCAATGAACCCACCATGCCTCGCTTGCCCAAAAGTCGAACGAGGGTGGAGAGGGGCAGAGTGAGAATGAAAACAGGAAATCCAAGCAATCCTTGTCGGCCTCCGCAGACAACACTCTATAGTTAACAGTGTCGATTAATAGCTTCATGCTTACCATGGATTCTCCCATACCTCAATTCCCTTCCTCTTCTTTTGCCTTTGTTATTATTGTTTAATTCTCTAGTTTATATAGAGACCAATGGCTTCGAATTATTAATTGTTTACGGCTGTTGAAATCCACTCACCGCCTGTTTAAATTTCTTTGGATTAATGCCATTATAACAATGTGCGATTCAACTTAAAATTCAGGGAAACGGTACGAGTTTGAGTTAATGATTTATATTGCTAATTAAACAGGGTGTATTAATCAAACAATGTGAATTGAAATTGCGCAACAAGAAATGAAGAACGCGAAAGATTTAGGTGAATTAAGATAGAAATTCACTAATTTGAGAAGCAACAATTACATCATACATCTCCTCAATCGATCGAAATCAACCAGTTTACTCAATTTGAGTATGAACCCTAACTTCTTCTATTGAAACCGATTTGTAACTGAACTAAAGGGAAAAACAGATCAGAGTAGTCGACAAACTCTAAAAACAAAGCCCACCTGTTAATTGAAGTCGTCAAACATCCAGAGGGAATTGAATCATAGCGTAGGATGACGATGAAGTTTCATTTCAAAACTTATAAATTAGGTTATAAAAAAATGTTTTGAAAGGAAATATATAACACATATATTGTATTATTTTTTAAAATTGTATTTACATTGAAATAATTTACTAAATAAATATTTGAAGTATTTAATTTTTTTCAACTAGCATATTACACAGGATTCTGCTCTAGTAATTTCTATTCTCATGGGATTCTATTATATTCAAATTTCTATCCACCAATTTATCTATCTAATCGATATTAAAATAAAAGTCTTTCCATAATTGATCTATCTATCTATCTTATTTGTTGTTTTTTGTACATGATGCGAACTCAATATTTCAATATTGGTCTAGCAACTTTTTACACTTAGTTTTTGTAATTCTTTTTTTGGTAGTTTCTTTTTTAAGTTTTTTTGTTTCTTAGTTTGTTAGCAAGTTGTTAGGAAGAAACTTCTATATAATGCTTTGTATGCTCATCCTTTGGAATTAATGAAAAATATAGTTCTTTCTTGAGCAAATATTATTTTGCAACCGACGTCCCTTTCGCCCGAGCCGGAGTGTCGCGGAAATAGTTCGTTGATTTTGCAATTCTTGCAAACATCGTTGCTTGCCGGCTTGTGTTGGAGCTCCGGTGTGTCGGTAGAAAATGCGATTCTCATCAATTGGTGATTTCATTGAGAGCATGGAATCACGACGAGAATCGCGCTTCAAAATGAAAAGAAAAATCGGCTGGTGCATGTACTCTGGAGAAAGAATGGAGATCCTAGAAAATCGATTCGAGATCATCGAGAGGAGGATGACGAGAATCATCAAGATGGTGGGGAAGTTGGAGAAGAAGGTCACTTTGGAAAATTCGAAGAAAATAATCGAAAATCGACAAGCAAAAAAAGAAAGGCTCAAAGCTATCGGCCTTGGAACAATCATCATCATCTTTCATGGCCCAATCCAAGGGAAAGAAAACGGCCCTCTACCATCAAACTTTAACCCATTAACAGTTGTTCAACCCAATCCAAATGCCGGATGTCTTTCCACCAGAACCTTTCTCGCCGTTCCTGCACTCCAATCTAGTTCCCGAGAAATCCGTTATCGATACCGAGGTCATGGAGGTCGACAATTTGGATCAAGCCAAGATTGTTGAATTCGCCACGGCGCTCTGCGTGATCGTCTCCAAGCAACGTAGAGCTGGGATTTCGCGTGTGTCGGATCCCTCTCGATTAAAGAAATCAAGCAAGCTTTGTCAATCCTCGTAACTTGGCGAAAATGAGGGTAACTTTTCAAGAGTGCAGGATAGGCAATGAAGTATTTCATAAACTCGACCAAGTTTGTTGGAGAATCCTCTCTGGAAATTCAGAAGCGCCATAATATGCTTATGGAAAAAGATGAACAGATAGAGGAACAAAGAGACATCCAAAGGAAAAGGGGTTTGGAAATGATATGTTCTTGACCAATGCCTCGGTGCTTCTTTGGATTCTTTTGGTAATCTATTTTTGCGTCATTGCCGGAGACAATCAGAGCAAGAAGAAGACCGACCAATGAGTTTTGGAAGAGGAAGCTAAGATTCATCTATAATTCAGTTTTCTTGTTGAAATTTGAAGTTAATTTAACGATTTGGGATTAAATTGATGTTCAAACCGGAAACTCACGTTTTTATCGCGGTAAAGTGGGTCAATAAGATTGTGCAATTTGGAATCATCCTTGAGGACAAGGACAATCTCGAAGGGCTCAGAATGATGCGAACTCAATATTTCAATATTGGTCCACCAACTTTTACACTTAGTTTTTGTAATTCTTTTGGTAGTTTCTTTCTTTAAAGTTTTTTTGTTTCTTAGTTTGTTAGCAAGTTGTTAGGAAGAAACTTCTATATAATGCTTTGTATGCTCATCCTTTGGAATTAATGAAAAATATAGTTCTTTCTTGAGCAAATATTATTTTGCAACCGACGTCCTTTTCGGCCCGAGGCAGTGTCGCGGAAATAGTTCGTTGATTTTGCAATTCTTGCAAACATCATTGCTTGCCGGCTTGTGTTGGAGCTCCGGTGTAATGTCGGTAGAAAATGCGGTTCTCATCGAGTACACAAGGGCTCCTTCTTTGATTGCATCTGTGGCCAACCACAAGGAGATTCATGGGGTCAATATTACTTGTGGTGCTCCAACAATAACATACTCCCTTCTATTTATATATAAATCGTTTGACTTTTCGTCTTATTTGCAATTAAAATGTCGTTTTGCACTTTTCAATGTGAATTAATTATAGATTTTTCTAATTTACCCTTATTTAAAAAAAATTACATTGATAATAATAATCTTTAAAGTCATGTGAAAAATTAATTTCAAAGCTATTAATTAAGGGTATAGAAGGAAATAAATAATTTTCTTAAAATGTGTGCATGAGCTTAGGATGACATATATTTTGAATAAGAGGGATTCAAGGCAACTCAAAAAGAGTGTCTTGCTCTTATGAGGTGCTTTCAATTCTATGAACGAGCTTGGTCAATTAATTAATTATGATGAGAGCTCTCTTACTTTTATCTATAAATATATAATACACCATTAGATTCCTAATATAATTTTCCCGCCTTTTAATTTTGACCATTGATTTGACATGCTTGATGAATCTTGACCGTTTGATTTATATTGTTAAGTTTATGGTATATTTGACCATCATACTCTTATCATATTAATTTTTAATCAACCATAAATATTTTTTTATCTTTATTTATATATGTTATATTTGACTTTTATATTTAGTACTCCATCATTCACGTCTAATTATCTGTTTATTTTAAGGGTACATTTATTATTCACTCACCTATTTAATAAGAATCAACTCATGGTTTATATTCATCCTTTTATTTTTTTAGTGTGTTTCATTTTATATGTATTTCTTGGTTGTAGTAATGGTCTGTTCATAAAGTTTGAATGTAGTGCATATCATTCTTGATTGAAGAAGTTTATATTTCGAATATAAATATTTATATATATTACTCCTATATAATATAATCTTATGATATCTTATTTTTCTTGGTAGTTTGGATATGAATCCATGTTTCGCCTTCATACGTAATTGTTTGGTTTTGATAGTTTTGATTCAGTGATTGTAGATAGTTTTGATTCTTCGGTGACTTTTATTTTCAAAATCGATTACTTTTCCCGATCATTTGAGAATTTTGGTTCACTGCGAATAGTTTGTGAGACTTACCAAGTCGCATTATTGATCTCGGTGTTATATTTTTGTGTCAAATTCGTATATGAAATTATGATTATATTCCTAAAAAAGAAGTAATATTAGGTAAATAATATTAATCACTGCGAAACGCGATTACGAGTAAAAACTAGTTTAGTAATTCTACACCTCCGGCTTCTAGGCAACTCATTAAAGGGCTTCTCAACGTGTCAATTTGTAATGAACATCAAATTTATTTGGGCCTTTGCCCTTTGGGGTTGCTGACTTATTCGCTTCGTGGTAAATGATCGCAGTTTGGTTTCCTTAGAGATAGAGTTGCTAAGAAGATGATCGCAGTTTGGTTTCCTTAGAGATAGAGTTGCTAAGAAGATTGAAGGTTGGTTTTCTTAGAGATAGAGTTGCTAAGAAGATTGAAGGTTGGAATAATTTTTTTTTTTTAGGGTGGGTGTGAGCAGGGACGGATTCGGGATTTCGTCCCAAGGGGGCGAATCACTTCATACTGTAAAGGAGAGGAAAATTTTAAAACTCAAGGGAGGCGAAATGATAAAATATTACTAATTTAATGTATAAATAAAAAAATTTCTATACATATAGTGGAAAAAATTTAAATCCAAGGCCCCCTAAATCCGTCCCTGGGTGTGTGAGGTTCTTAGAAAGTCGGTCACCACAAATTGATTTTGCAACAGCTTATAAATCTCTCCTCTTCAGATTTGGTGAATATATTTTGTTTGGATTTCTTAATCTGAATGTTAGGATCCATCATATTTGAAAATTCCGTTTATTCGGCAATTTAAAATTTAAATTTCCTTTTATTTTTGTTTTTACTAAATGATATGATATTTTCATTTGTTAGGATGTCTTTTTTTTTTTTTTTAATAAAATAAAATGAGAAAATATTATAAATATACCACACGGACCCTCAGTCCCACATGTCACTGAATCTTCCATTTTGTCATTTCACCGCGACGTAAAATTACATAGTTTCAGAAAATTTCCAGCGATTTGAAACTAAAAAATTGAACAAATTAAATAATTATGAGACTAAATCATTTTAAAAATACATATACGACGTTTTCAAAAAAAAAAAAAAACGGGACGATATGCAGGAGAATTTATATTTTTAAACGTATTTTTTTCTTTCGGAACAAATTTTTTTTTTTTTACTATTTTCTACCAGGTGGACTCATATTAAATTTTATGAATATTTAAATGTCCGATATGCAGGAGAATCACTAGTTGTAAAGAAAAAAATATAAATATCACATGTGAAACCAAAACAAAACGTCTATTAACCATAACAAAATACAAATATCACATAAAAATTAGAAAATTAATCAGGTCGACCTCAATCTCTTTTCTCCATGAAGGAAGACATCAGTAAGGACGTTGTTGGATACCAATGAAGCCTTGAGCAACTTCACAGCCTACACACAAACAGACAGATCAATACATAAAATCAGAAAACAAATTATCCAAATACTCCCATCCCACAATAACTTTCCCACTTTCCCTTTTATAAACGTCATACAATAAATTTTTCATTACATAAATGACAAAAATATATTCTACTACACTTACTCTTACCCTCATTATACAAATAATATTACTAAAAATGTCACTCATTATTCAACAAAAAGCAACACACATTTTCAATCTTTCCCTCCACTTTAATTTGAAAATTATCTACCATTTTTAACAAAAGTCAACTAATAATCCACAATATATTAATAAAGTTATTTTCTTAAATAGAGTAAAAAAAAAGTGAAATGAGAAAACAAATAAAGGGAGTATATAATATTTAAAAAATTGATAGTGATTGTACCTCATTCATTCCCAAATTGACCACTTTCTCCTCCAACGCACCCACGTTTTTATGTTAAACTTGGCAAGCAAAGTAATCGAAGAGATGGCAGACATGGGTCTAACAGTCAAATCATCCATCACCATGTACGTCACCACCTCCTTCACAAACCCACCACTATCCTCCTGCCGCACGTCACCAGGAGGCGCCACGTACGTCACGTGCGAGTCCATTCTCTCGTGGCATTTCGGACACGTCGCACGTGTGTCATCAGTCACATTCCTATTAGCTTTGCCTTTGAATGCACTACAACGCCCACACGTGTAGAAATTCTTGTCAATTGGTGCCTCTTCCAGAGCCAGGAGAGGAACGGGGTAAGCAGGGAGTGGAGATAGTGGTTTCAGAAGAGTGTCCTTGGATATATTTGGTTGAATGTAGCATTCATTCAGTGTTTCGATGCTTTCGTACAAATTTGGCAGTGAGCCCAACATTTGTCGTTTTCCGAGAAGGCGAATGAGGGTGGATAGGGGGAGAGTGAGAATGAAGAAGAGGAAATCCACGCAATCTTTGCCGGCCTCTGCAAACAACACTCTTTTGCCACTAGTGTCGATCAACAGCTTCATGCTCATCACTTTGGATTCTGCGGTTACCGTACGATCAATTCTCTTAATTTTTCTTTTTTTTGATCGGATCAATTCTCTTAATATTCTTTTTCCCATTTTTATTTATTACAGTTTGGGGAGTTGTTTGTTCTAGTTTATATAGAGAGGATGTTTTGATTTCAGTGACTTCAAAACGTTCAATATATTGTTTACGGCTGTTGAAGTGCATAGATCTCACACGGCGGCTGTTCAAATTTCTTCATCAATTAATTAATAAGTAATCTTCATCAATGCAGTGGAGTGGTGAGAAACGAAACGCTATTTGCTCCAAGTCCAACAGTAGCAATGTGTAGAAGCGGTGCCACTTGGAGATTTTGTGTTTGATCGATGCGCCAATATTTGTATTTAAAGAAAAATATTTTTAGTACTGTAATTTAAGGAGATTGTATTTTAAGATATTATGGGCTTGTGAAATATATAAATGTAGGATAATTTTGGCCAAATTAGTTGAGTTGCACAATTATTCTGCAATGGATTTTTGGATTTTACAATCGTACAATTCACGCATTTTAGGATGCTATCTATTTTCTTATTTTAATAAACTTGGGCTTCGTCGCATCAATCGGCTTGTGCGTGTGTGGCCAAATGGGAGCATATCCCCTAGACACATTTTGTTCCCACTCATTCATGCTCTTTCCTAGACACATTTTGTTCCCACTCATTCATGCTCTTACTTATAAGGAGCTCAAATCATTCTAACTTTCCTAATGTGGGATAAAAACATTCTTTAATGTCTCTAGACTTCCCATTTTAGACACACTAAGGTAATCTACTCACGGAGTAGAACGATACCACACCATTTAATTTTCTCGAAATCAAATGTAATCCATTCAAAAACTGGTCAAATATGGGAGAATATCACCACCATGAAACCCACTTAATTCCAATTAATTCAAAAATTTCAAGTTAATTATTTAAACTCAATTTCTCCAACAATTTTACATGCACGGTCAATTATATGTAGTTGTCTTGAGAGTCGATAGCAAAAGAAGATTGGAAATACATTGATTTGATAGAAAATTATATAAACATACAATAAATCATGATGTCTACAAAGAAGTGTATGTGTATAAATTTATAGTGTTGAAAGAGATGGTGCACAAATGTAGGTGGAAGAATCTGGCTAGATTGTCTATTTTTTGCATGGATGTTGGTAAATAGTAGACAAACCTTTTGTTAATGATTGTTGATGGTATTCGAAAATTTTTGGTGATATTCAGAACTTTATGAAATTATTGTTGGTTGTAGTTAAATGGGAAAAATATTTTTGTAAACTTCATTTTGTTGACGAATTGATAGTTGAATGTTTATGGATTTATTTTGTATTTTATTTTGCTATTGATATAATAAAAATGAGTTTTATTAGGAAATTAAGACAATGGAAAAAAAAATTATAATAAATTTAGAAAGACAATGTTCCAAAACTATTGTCTATAATGAAGTTAACACAACGCTTATTTAACAAAAAGACAACGGGTAAAAATATTGTAATAAAAGCGAAACAACAACGGTTCTAAACCGTTGTATATAAGCGAGAACAACGGTTTCAAAAGCGTTGTAGTACGATTGTAACGACAACGGTTCTCAACCGTTGTCTATCAATGTTTTGTTGGAATAAAACAACGGTATATTCTTTGGAAAGACAACGGTTACCAACCGTTGTCTATCAAAATTAGGTAAATTTGTTTATACTACAACGGTTTTTAAGTATAGACAACGTTTATGGCCGTTGTAAAAGAAGTGGAAAATACAATGGTTGAAAATCGTTGTATTTCAGCGCCTACTTATTATAACGTTGGCTACTACGACGTCTTTTTCAAACATTTTTCTTGTAGTGTGTGTATAAATTTATAATTTTAAATATTCATACAGCTTAGAATGAGATTAATGTGTAAGTTTTTTAATATTTTTTATAGGTATCAAGTAACTACTCTTTTTATTATTTCACTACAAAAATCCAAAGTTAACGAGGGCGGTTAGCGAGGCGAAACCCTCGTTAATTAGCGAGGGCCGATTTAACGAGGACTTTGCGAGGAAATGGGCCTCGTTAATTCACGAGGGTATTAGCGATGGCGTGTGCCCCTCGATAAATTTTAACGAGGGTAATGCCTCGCCAAAGCCCAAAGTTAACGAGGGCTTGGGCCCTTGGCAGGCCCCTCGGTAAATCTAATTTAAATACGGCCCAACCTCTTTTCTCCCCCACGCGTAAAACGCCCCTCAACTCCCCACCGCTGCCGCCGCCCAAAATTGAACCACCCACTAGTTGGGCTTTGTTGTACTCGTTCCTAGGAACATTTCTATGGTTAGTTTTTATGATTTAATCGGTTAATTTTGTTGTTATTTTATAAATTTTGTATTTTTTCATATGCATGTATTTATGTAATTTTGTTGTTATATATATATGCTTGTATATGTATTGATTTATTAGTTATTTAGTATTAATTTTTGTAATTGTTATGTGTATTTTAATTATTAATAATTATTTAAAAATAATTAGTAGTATAATATTATTAATTATTTAGAGTTAGTATGTATGCAATTATATAATTAGTAGTATAAAATTATTAATTATTTAGAGTAATTAGTATGTATGCAATTATATAAATTTATATTTAATATTATTATAATTTTAATTTAATTGTTATAATTTATATATTTGTAGGCACACAAATTGCAACTATATACACGCAACCACTATCACCGTAAGTATTCTTTTTTTAATTAATTATTTAAAGATGCTTTTAATTTAATTATAATAATTATTTGATTTAAAATTATTTTGCATGCATGAGCCAATTCATTTATATATATGATGATCAATGTTCGATCAAATTTTGCATGATAGGTCAATTATATTAATGTTGAAATTGAATCGATGTTCGATTCGAGTTGATGTTGGAGTTGGGGGTTGATGAATTGTTTGGTATTGTTTGTTGTAGAATGTACGTTCCGACTTGAGTAATTTTAATTAAGTCGGAAATGGATGCACTAGGAATTAACTTGATATATTAACTCGGGAATACGATAAAATAAAACAAAACTCTGTAAATTTTTAAAAAATATATAATATTAGGAAAAAATATATTATAAGCTGGAAGATTTAATTATGATTTAATTAAATTTTGAATTTTCATTAATTTGAAACAGATCTATTCATATGAATTATTCAAGGCGTAGTTAGATGTATGGTCCAAGAACGATTAATGGCATAATATCTCCGAATTTCTTAGTGGACTCGAATCGTTTATAGAATTCGCTACTAGTAACCCGGATAGGATGAGTGGAGGAAATATTAGGTGTCCTTGTTCGAAATTCAAATGTAGGAACCAGAGTTTTAGAGAACCCATTGACGTGAAATCATATTTGTTTAGGCATGGGTTTATGTCTAATTTCTATAATTAGATTTTGCACGGTGAGCAAAAATGGAATCCTATACCACACCGAAACTATGATCACCAAATATGACTTCATATAGAGTTGACAACAATCGCAACATCTAACTCGTACCACAATATGATGATGAACTTAACTTCGGTACTAACATTAGTTTCTAAAATGTGGAAGAAGAGCCCCTTAGTGAGGAACCTCCTAATCAAAGACATCTTGCACATTTTTGACATGCTTCGTGCGGCGGATCGGGATCTCAGTATCCTAGTTGCGAGTCTCATTCTCGATTGTCATTCAATGCCCGTCTTTTAAATATTAAAACCGAGAACATCGTATGCGAAAGGGGTTATAATCAAATAGTTGACTTCATTAGTGAGATTTGACCTCCAGAACATCCGTGCCCAAGAAATTTTCTAATAATAAATAATTGATGGGTGGGATGGGTCTTCCCGTAGAGAAGATTGATTGTTGTGCAAATAATTGTATGATATATTGGGGTGCAAACAGGAACTTGAATCTTGTAAGGGCGATTCAAACTCGCTAGACGTGGTATGGATGGTCGATGGAAAAAATAGTCCTTTCAAAGAGATGTTCTATTTTCCTATCATTCCTCGATTGCAAAAGACTCGATCACCAATACCGCTAAGGATACGATATGACATGC
The DNA here is from genome assembly GCA_030762865.1 of Paraleonurus japonicus. Lineage (NCBI taxonomy): Eukaryota > Viridiplantae > Streptophyta > Magnoliopsida > Lamiales > Lamiaceae > Paraleonurus > Paraleonurus japonicus. The sequence goes on from CM061052.1 coordinate 34,803,688, forward strand.
TAGTTGCTATAATGATGAGTGCAGTGTTATGCGTCACCACCGCAAATTCTTTGGCTTGGAAACATCTGGACTATTCATATCCCGATTTTGGCAATTGAAATACGGAATGTGAGGTCGGGTTTGAGTATCGATGGTTTTCACCATATGGGCGATCAAGAAAATGTATTCGTCATGGCTAGTGATAATGACACTGTACAATCTGCCCCCATGGTTGTGCATGAAAGAACAATTCATGTTTAAAGCGGTTTTGGTGCCCGGTCCTAAAAATCCAAAGGATAATTTAGATGTCTTTTACAACCACTAATTCATGATTTGGACATCTTTGTGGGAAAATGGGGTGAAAATATATGATGTTGCTAGAAACAGAATTTTATGATGCGGGCTGCATTAATGCGGACCATTAGCAAATTTCCGGCTTACTTTCAATCTTTATCTGGATGGAGCACTTGCCATTTGGAAGGACAACTTGTCCATATTGTGCTTTGAATACTCGATGCTTTCACTTTAAGACTCATTTGCAAACAATGCATCGTGGTTTGATAATCATCGTAAGTTCTTACCTAGGGGACATCCGTATCGCAGAACAAGACTCGCATTCATGAAGAATGTAGCGATTCTGAGATGACCCACCACCCATCCGAACAAGTGAAATGCTTCAACAAGAAATTAATCGGGTGGGGTACCAGAAAGTGACAAGAGGGTCTTGAGGCCCACAACAAAAGATTAGATGGTGGTTGGAGGAAGAAAAATATTTTTTGGGATTTGCCATATTGGAGTACCCTCTTGATCCTGGCATAATTTGGATGTGATGCACATTGAAAAAAATGTGTTTGATAATTTGTTCTACACAGTTGATGAATATGGAAGGGAAAACAAAAGACACAAATAAGTCTAGGGATGAACTTAATGAATACTCGTCGTCCCTCTCCAGAGAAATGTCAACGCACGGGAAAGTATCCCAAAGCTTGTTATTCACTTGATAAAAGTGAAAATGATGATATGTGCAGATGAGTAATCCGAGTTGAAGTTTCCCGATGACTATGTGTCTAACTTTGTCTCGATGTGTAGATCAAGCAAATTGAAGATGTTTGGGATGAAGAGTCATGATTGCCATGTGTTTATGCAGAGACTACTCCCGATTGCTTTCCATGAAACTCTGCCGCCGAATGTGTGGAAAACAATCACTGAACTTAGTTTGTTCTTTAGGTAGTTAACTTCTACAACCATTACGATTAAGAACATGGCTCGATTGGAAGCATATATTCCAGTTATATTGTGTAAGTTGGAACGTATCTTTCCACCTAGTTTCTTCAATTCGATGGAGCATGCATGTCTGTGCACCTTGCATACGAAGCAAGGATAGCTGGTCATGTGCAATATACATGGATGTATCTATTTGAGAGATAATTTATAACTCTAAATTATTTGATTACCTAAAACGGTTATACTATATATATAACACTTGATTCATTTAATTAGGTATCTTCACAATTTAAAGCTCGTGTTGGTAACAAGGCGCATGTTGAAGCATCGATTGCAAATGTGTATTTAACGAAAGAGGCCTCAATATTTTGTTCCCACTATTTTAGCGATCACGTTCTCGACGAGGCGGCACAATGTACCTCGTAATTATGACGGTCGTGGCGAAGTACCCCAAGTAGCGAAAGGTACTCTGTCCATATTTATACCTCACAGTCGACATCTTGGAAAGATGAACAAAAGATGGATTGTAGATGAGGAGTAAAACACGGCTCATACGTACGTGTTCTTGAATTACAGTGAGTTGCAACCGTATATCGAGTAAGTTTATAAAATTTAACTTCGTTAATTATAACGTTAATCCGTATATTAAATAATAAAATCCCCTTTTGTAGTATTTTTCCGAGCAACTACAAAAATTCCAACCGAGACTCTCGAGGGCTGAACAAGATGATAGACTACAAGAGGAGTTTGCATCATGGTTTGAACAACTTGTAAGGATAAACATTATTCAAAATCGGTGGATACGTGATCTTTCTAGCGGTCCTTCGAGTTGTGTCACCACATACCCTGGATATTACGTGAATGATTACAAATTTCACACGAAGTTATGGCTTATCCAAATCTACTTCAAATTGTGGAGTTTGTATCAAGGATAAAAATTATGATGCAAATGAGAATGATTTCTACGAGATCCTCAAGGAGGTAGTGCAATTGGAATACCCGGGACGTATTGAGAAAAATGTTGTTTTGTTCAAGTGTGAGTGGTTTGATCCATCCGTGCCAAATGGAACAAGAGCACATCCTCATTACAAACTTGTGGACGTTAATCAAAGGAGAAGATACGGCCGCCACGATCCTTTTGTGTTAGCAAGTCAAGCCACTCAAGTTTACTATTGCAAGTACCCGGAAAGCGTAGACATGAATGGTTGGTCATTTGCAAAATCAAACCGAGATCCTTGGTGAAAGCTGTGCCAATGAATGAACAAGAGCTTCCCCTTTCAAGACGACCTTGAGTCTCAAATTAATATTGTGCAAATGGATGATGATTCAATCATATTGGGATGTCAACGGTGCACTAATTGATATGGAGAAGAAGAAGAAGAAGAAGAAGAAGAAGAAGAAGAAGAAGAAGAAGAAGAAGAAGAAGAAGAAGAAGAAGAAGAAGAAGAAGAAGAAGAAGAAGAAGAAGAAAATGATGATGATGATGATGATGATGAGGAGGAGCTAAATTGGACTCGGATGAATATTGAATATATAGTGTAATAATTATTTATTATTGAATAATGTAATAATTATGTGTGTTTTATTTTAATGTTATATATATGATGAATGATTTATTATTGAATAATGTAATAATGTGATTTTATTTAATTATTGTTACAGATGAGTGAACCGTCTGGATCGAGGGGATCGTGCAGGTCCGGGGGACCAGGTCGAGCGAGCTGTGCTGGTCTAGGGGTCGAGATGCTAGAGTACCACTACCGGTACCGATTATTCAGCGGGAGGAAGAAGAAGAGGGTCAGCTCCGAGTCTTATGAGGACCATCCAACTACGGCTCATGTGGGGAGATCCTAGATATATGGATCTACGGGGGCACGTAAGTTAAATACTTGTGAAGAATAAACCGTGTCATATTTATATGTCTATTAATTTCGCGTGTTTATTCCCTTTTTGCAGGTTGATGTCATTGAATACGGTATCCAAGACTATTCGAGAGATTATGTATCGACATATGGAGCTTGGCGCATTCACTTTCCGGATGATATCTCCTCGAGAGGCTACAGACGTCTTTGGGAGTCATTTGTGTACATTATATTTTGTTAATCGCTATTTAATTTTGATTAGTTTATAAACTTAAACGCTTATTGAGAACAATAATATTTTGTTTGGCAGAGAGCGACTAGGTGAGACCACCCGTTACAAACTCAACGGAGGTGTATGGGTTGTTCGTTCGTAGAGGCGGCGGAAAGATACACCGATATGCTAAACCATGTGAAAATATTGTGGGTCACCAAGAAGAAGAGGCCTGGATGGGATGAAGCCATTTTGATGCCTTTGCTCGAGTATTGGGATAGAGAAAGGTGAAGGCAAAGAGCGAGCAGTGTAAAAGAATCGACTTTCGGAGCTTGGAGGCCTGTGCGGCATCTCCCGCCATAAGGCGGATCCCGTGGAGCAGCCGAGTTTGTATATGACTTTGTAAGTAATTTTTTAATGCTAGTTAGATATTTTAACTAAACACGTTGTTCTAATTAAATAAATACGGAGAGAAACTCATGGACGGCCCGCCACCGAGTGGGACATAGTGGAGCATTACCACTACTATGGTAAAGGGGAGTACACCTATGGGGCTATTAGTGACACACTTGTAAGTATTTTTATTTTATATTATGTATTAATATAAAATGATATATATATATATATATATTTATATATTATATGTCTATTTTTATAATCTAAAATTTTAATTGTGGAAATATTCGTGACAAAGCAAGGAGTACAAGAGATGAACTCCCAGACGCCTCGGCCCTCCGAGGGGTTGAGCTCGAACCCCAACCCGACTTATCCCGGATATATGTCGGTTTCGTTGGAAAACAACATGACCGTGTTCGGGGTCTTGGTCAATCGGGTAAGTCAGACGCATCTCCTCCGACTCTTACTCATCGAGTACTCCTCCTATTGACACCTACAACCAATTTGATGTCAACCGCTGCTCCAAGAGGAGCGTGAGAGGGTGCGGGAGGAGATGGAGCGAAGAGAGACAACTTTGAGAGAGGGATTGACGGCGAACATGCAACGTCAAATCCAGGAGCTATTGCAGGGGATGCGGGGTTCCTTACGGTGGTGGTATTCCCAGTGAGTGCGAGTGGTTACGATCGGTCATCTCGTGGGTCCCCGGGGTTCTAGGCGTATTTGAATTCATTATTTTTGTTTAAAACTATGAAATATTCTGAATGTTAATTAAGAATTTATGAATTTTAAATGTTTACGAGTATGAATTTTAATTAATTAAGATGATGAATTTTAATTATTTAAAGTATTAATTTTAATTGTTTAAGAGTATACACATGATAATATAGTTGACAATTTAATTGAATATATATGTGATAATAATAATAATAATTATAAACATGATAATATGTATATTCACTATATACACATTATCATTTATTATTGTTATTATTATTATCATTTAATTGAATATATACAATATTAATAATTATAAAATAATAATATATATAGTAAATATAGTATACAATATTAATTGAATATATATGTGATAATAATAATAATTATAAACATGATAATATATATATATATATATATATATATATATATATATATATATATATATATATATATATGTTATAATAATAATATCAAAAATAAATGATAATATGTATATAGTGAATAGATATAGTATACAATTTAATTGAATATATACAATATTAATAATTATAAAATGATAATATATATAGTAAATATAGTATACAATTTAATTGAATATATCATGTGATAACAATTTAATTGAATATATAGTATACAATTTAATTGAATTACAATTATAAATTAAATATATAAAATATTAAATATAATATGATATTAATATATTTAAAAGCAAAATCATATTGAATGATTAACTTTGCCCAAATGGTAAAGCGCCTAAGCTCTATTCTCTCAGAGGTCGCGGGTTCGAAACCCGCCTCACGCGAAATAAAGTCGCTCCCGGCCCGGTGGCTAGGGCGTGGGTTCGATACCCCCTGGCCCTAATTTTTTATTTTATTAGGTTTCCCTCGTTAAAACCCTCGCCAACCCCCTTGTCCTCGCCAATTCCCTCTTTAACACCCTCGCCAAAATGTATTTTTTTATAGTGTTTTATTTTTTAAAAATTATAATTTCAATTAAGACATGTTGATAAGTATATAATGTTCTTTTGTGTACAATGAAAAAACATGACTACAGTTGTCAGTAAATTAATCGAATTACATAAATATGTGATGAATTTAATATATAAATAATAATTAATACAAATTATTCTTTCAAGTATAAATGCTAAAATGTATTTCCTCCATCCACTAAAAGTATGTTTGTTTGATTTTAACAGATTTTAAGAAAATATATAAAATATATAAAATAAGGATATTTTGGGTATTGTGTGGTCCATTTATTAGTTAAGTAGTTGTTTATAAATATAAAATTAAAAAACATATGAAAAAAATTAAATGATGGTTAAATGGTGAAATAAAACAAATCATTGAAAAAAATAGGTAAAAAGAGATACATGATACTAACCGAATTTTTCTATATTACTCTTCTTGGCCCAATAAAACTTCTAGATATTGTACCAATTCTTTTGATAAGTTGTACGATATTAACCTATGACTCTGGCATTAATTGATAAATTATATAATCATGTCCCTATGAAATTAACATGTCTCCTTTCATACTCGAGAGCGAAGTGAATTATTTTTTACATACATAATACTCAATTAATTGTATCGATACAATATAAAAAATATTGAAAGAAAATCGATCATAGTTTAAAATCAATTTCTTTTTTATTGACGTACATTCCGTACTGAAATCATTGGGTAAGTAAATAATTGCGATGAAGGTGACGCTAGAACAATGCACCTTTCGTCATGAAAGAAACTTAATGGTATGTTAATGAGGAGACTACTGTCCATTTATTCCTCAATTGTAAGTTTGCTAATTCAATTTGGGTCAATCTTTCAAAAAAATTCAATTTGGGTCAAGTTCCTTTCCTGGTTTGGGGTGTCAATGGCATTGCACTTAGGGATGGATCGATGCGGTATACCGAAAATACCGAAAATACCGTATACCGTGCCGAAAATTTCGGTATTTATAAAAACATACCGATACCGTGCGAAATTTCGGTATACCGAACTTCGGTATACCGAAATTTACGTATTAAAAATTCATACCGCATACCGTACCGATTTTTCGGTATACCTTACCGTACCGTCCATACCGATTATACCGTCCATACCGAATCATACCGACTATACCGACCATACCGATTATACCGTCCACACCGAATCATACCGATTTACCGCTCATACCGAACAATTAATTAAAAAAATATTATTGTACATTTCTTTATTATATTATTTAAATTATAAACAAATTAATTAAATAATTATTTTAAAGAAATATTTACGGTATACGGTATATACCGAAATACGAAAATATTTCGGTATATACCAAATACCGAAAATTTTAAAATCCTATACCGATACCGCATGCGAAAATCTCGACGGTAACCATACCGCATCGAAATTTTCGGTATACCGCAAATTCGGTATTTTTCGGTATTTTTCGGCACGTAACGTCGGTATATCGGTATTTTCGGTATTTCCTCCATCCTAATTGCACTCAAACATTTCCAACCATTTTTATAATTTTCGGAATGTTTGGGTGGGAGGATAGTGAGGCGGATTGCGTAGGCAATTTGGATTGGGATAGTGTGGAAAATTTGGAGTATTAGAAATGAGGTTGTGTTTAAGAATGCCTCAATTAATTTAGATAAGGAGATCAGCATGTTAAAGGTTACTGTGTGGCATTGGATCTCAAACAGAGAAAGGAAACTTGGTGATTGTAACATTGATACGTGACTAGGTGATCCTTGGAGTTGTATTAGTGCTCTTTAAAAACCTCTATCTTGTTGTTTTGTATTGGGTTGATTACCCCTTGTATTCAAGTAATAGAATCTTTTTACTGTTAAAAAAAAAAATTATGTTCAAAGGTTCAAATCAATACATCCTGATTCAAAACTTAGAAAGTCAATTCAATTGTTTGCATTTTATTTGGTGTTTTTCTTTATTAGATTATTAATTAATCTACGTCGATTATTGATATATATCTATCTATTAATTATTTTTTCATCTTCTACATATTATTAATTCACAATACAAAATATAAAATATACCACTACAATACTATATATCAAACAAAAAATCCCCAATAGGAATTAATAGTGAAATAAAATAGAGACAATACGGCAAAAAGTGCAATTCGGGCAAGAGACAAAATACATAGGGTAGAATATTAATAGGTAACTACATGCGGCAAGATAGATAATTTGCCAAAAACATTACACATCCTTCCTCAATTCGACACATTGAAGAAGACCTTTGTAAGAACCTTATCAGTCTCCAAAGAAGCTTTCAACAACTTAACAGCCTACATGCACACAAATAATATTTACTCAGAGATCATCAACATATAATTAAGTAGAGTTAAAAATCGATTTGGTCCAATAATTCTGTCTTTTTCCGCAAAAGATCCCAAAATATTTCAAATTTTCAATTTTGTCCCATAACTCACCGAGTAATCTGATTTTAGTCTATTTTTCGCTAAAAAAATGCAAACGACGTCATTTCAATTTTTTACCATAACTTACCAAGTAATCCAATTTTGGTCCCAAAAATGCACTTTTTCGGCAAAATGAGACTGAAATCGAATTATTTGGTGAGTTATGAGACAAAATTGAAAATTTGAAATATTTTGTGATTTTTGCGGAAAAAGCCAGAGTTATGAGACCAAATCGATTTTTAACTCTAGTGAGTAACAGAAACAAACATAACTTTTTTAAATGAAACCTGATCCATTCCAAGAGTAACGACCTTCTCCTCCAAAGCAAGCACGTCCTTGATGTTAAACTGGTTAAGCAAAGTGATGGAGGAGATAGTAGACATAGGCTTGACAATCAAATCATCCATGACCATGTACGTCACCACCCCCTTCACAAACCCACCTTCCCCACCACCCGTCTCTTGCTGCACAGCAGTACCAGGAGGAGCCACGTATGCCATCTTAAGGTTAATTAAGTGGCTGCATTCCGTACAAATGGTACGTGGGTCATCAGACAGAGTGTCACAGTCACCGCAACATCTATAGAACTGTTTGACAGTGGTGGGTGCACCATCGATGGACAAGAGAGGAACAGAGTACCCTGGGAGAGGAGTAGTGGTTGGTTTGAGAAGAGTATCCTTAGTTTTGTTGGGTTGAATGTAGGATTGATTCAGTGCTTCGATGCTTTCGTAGAGATTTGCCAGAGAACCAACCATGCCTTGTTTGCCCAGAAGACGAATGAGTGTGGATACGGTCAGAGTGAGGATGTAAAAGAGGAAGTCCACGCATTCTTTGCTGGCTTCTGCAAACAACACTCTTTTGCTCTGACTGTCCACCAACAGCTTCATGCTCAATTCGGATTCTCCCATTCTTTTCTTTTACTACTTTTTCAATGTTAATTAATTTGGAAGAAATATATATAATAGATGTTGTATTGTTGTTATATAAAGAAGCATTCCAAGCATTGAATTACCATGGCTGTTGATGTCCTTGATCACCGGGAACTGCAAAAGTTTTCTGCAATCAATTAATTACAAGAAAAAAATAAATTTGGTCTCATAAATTTAGCTTGACATTTACTTTGTTTCCTAGTTAAAGCACATGAAGAATGACAAAGTCTTGTTTAGAATGTAGTTAAGGTTTCAACTTATTATTTCATAGAGTTCAGTCACAATGAATATTTTTCTAGGATTTAAGGAAGTGAGCCCCTCAATTTTTCATTGAACGTTATAGGAATTATTTAACTTGAGATAAAAGATCGAAGGTGAAAGAACTATATTGGATTTAGTAGCTAAGACGTTATTGTGTTTTTGTAATATTTTTCATTTTACATTGTCAAATTATAAGATGTTAAATTTACACGAATTGAGTAAATTATCAAGAATTTGACACTTCTATTATGAAATTTAATACTCCATCCGTCCCATTATTTATTGCTTAAAATCCAAAAAATCGACGTCTTATTTTTGTTTTTCCTTACCCAAAATAGCAAAAAAACAACACTAACCTTTTAAATTAAACTCTCACAAGCATCTCTTATTTATACCTCAATGTCATTCAATTAACTTTTTCAATAAAATTGGCTTTAAAATAACTCATTTCAATAAAGTTGAAAATACTCAATTGTGTGTGAAAACTTTCTTCAATAAAATTGTACAAGCACACATGTTCTTTAATTTTATATTCATGATTTCCTCAATATTATTTTTCCCAGGTTAAAGTTTCTCATTCACCAAACCATCATATTGGACAAATATTATATCGATTTTGTTGTCCTCATCACAAGGTTGGCTAACAAGGTTCAGTTCATCAATGTTAACGTTACTCATCACCATTTCAACATATGGAGGCTGCACCAAGATGAATGTTGGGCACATATATAAAATGAGTGATTTTTGTACTGGTTTCATCAGGTCAAGTCAATTAGGTCCAGGGGTCCAATTAAAAGTAATAATTTTTATTTCATCTTATATTGCATTGTATTGTAAGGAAGAATTTCACATCAAGATCCAATATCAAGATCCAATATCTAGGCAAAATTTCAAATTAAGCACTCATTTTACAAATATCTCAATTCAAGACTCATTTTGAGGATTGATTAATTATTTTTATCTCAATTCAAAACACGACAAAAAATCAAATTTGTAAATTAAAAACATATAAGATGATAAATATAAAATATAGAAGCACACATCATACATAAAAATGTATATTCATTAATTTGACCAAAAAATCGTTATTAATTTTTTTATTCCCTAGATTTCATGATCAAGTTGGAGAAGAAAATGGAAGCAAATGGCTTCAATTTTTATATAGTCCTGAATAGACCTGTTATTTGAGCCGAATCGAGCGAGTATTGAATGTTCGAGCTCGACTCGATAACATTAACGAGCTAAAAATAGAGATCGGCTCGACTCGCTAACGAGCCTATCAAGCCTAACGAGTCGAGCCGAGCCTAATGAAAATTTAAGAAAAATCTGTTGGCTTATAATTGCACCAACGATGGCTTTTACAATAAACGGGACGGAAATAACGAAAAGAAAAAGCAAGAAAATTACAAAAAGAAAAGAAGATTACAATTAGTAATACTTTTTAAACACAAAAGTATTAGTCTCTTCTTGAACCACTAACAAGCTTCAAACGACCGCAACAACGAACTTGATCAATCACGAATAGCAGGTAAGTCGAGTCAAGGAAAAGATCCTTTGCCCGCAAAACAAATACGTCGGCTAGTGCTCACGGTCCGACGTAATGTTCCCAAAGGTGAAAAGACTTTCATCTCGTATTCAAGTAGCACCACTTGAAAACGAGCTCCAATGAACTGAAGCACGTGAAACTGGACTGAAAACTAGAATGTATGCAGAAACCGGACGTAAAAATTGCAAAAATTCGACGTGGGTGTATATGCCGATGCAAGGTGCGTGCAGCGGTGGCCATGCACATGCAAATGTCTCCTATTTATAGGCGAGAACACCGAGGCTGTTGAAGAGACAAGGACCCGGAATTTAAGGCAATCAATGCCAATCCGTCGGTGAGATTTGTTGTTTAAGTTTGGTAACAACCCACTGTTACACTTGACTTGAAACGTTAAGATTTTGGACATCCGTCTGTCGATTCATTCTCGACTTTTGGTCTTTAGAATTCAAATCACCAAATTGTTACACATTGACTTGTAACGCCTCGAATATGGACATTCGTCTGTCCGTATTCATCTCTCGACTTTTGAATTTCAAATTCAAATAAAATGAAATTCAAATTAAATCCAAATTCCACGAAATAAAATTCAAATTCATCCGAAATTCACATTCAGTGAAATTCACTTTTCTGGGCCTCGACTGGATAAAGCCGAGTTTTGGGCTCCAAAAAATTATACATACACCACCACCAAGCCCAAGTACACCTAAAGTCCAATTGCTAAGATCCAAGTCCAAGTCCACGGACACGGGCTCGGCCTTGCCTCGGCACGACCGGACGGGCGGGCGGCCCAGCAGCGCGGCCCATTTATGTATGCATAGCCCACTTATAGTTTGAATTCTTTTAATCACTTCTTACTTATAAGGAGTGCATTAACTCCCACATTAACCGATGTGGGACAATTAACACTTAAGTTTAATGTGGCACATTTATTACTTAAGTGTAATACCTTAGCATCTCAACATGTATATCAATTTCTCACTCACCGAAATTCGGTTTTAAGAAATTAATTATACTCTCACTATAATCTCGTTTAATTTCCCGAAAATTAAACATCAAATTATTTTAATTAAATAATCAAATAAATTGATTAAAATAATTAAACCTAATTTCTCCAACAATCCCCCACATGAGTGGAAATTCCGCCTATAATATGCAGACCCACAAATTCAGCCTCCCGAGAAACATTATTGTATCGGGACGGTAGCTTGTGGCTTTGAACCTTCCATAGTTAAACACCATCGAGCATACCAGCGGCTTAGTGGACACAATGCCTTGAACTAGTCCTCCTTAGTGTATACCTAGTCAATAGTGCTAACACAATAAGGTCTCCACGTACTTCGTTCTCACGTTTGTGTCCTGTTTCGGCCATGGACAACCCTTTGGATTCATAAGTGTTACCTTGAAGCGGCCCTCACTTCTCACTTATATAGGTGACCTCCTCTTACAGGTATCCCGTTATACCCTATCTCCTCGAGATGTCGTGAGTCATTAAAAGTCGAGACTTATCCTATTACCACAATTTTACAGTACTAACACTTGATAGTGTGCTTTTCAGAATGATCTCATATCATCAAGTGTGCCCAACCAACATCCACAGCTTAGTTTTTCCATTGAACCAAGATCTTGGGATCTCCATCAACTTGGTTGGGTTACCCTTGTTTACGTTTTATTTTGTGGATTTTAGACTCATTCCTTCTAGTAACTTGTACATTTGATCTCGGTTTATTCCTTTCGTGAGCGGATTCGCTAAATTTTCCTTTGATTTTACATAATCAATAGACATTACACCACTTGAGATCAAATGTCTAACGGAATCGCGGTCGATTTACGAATATGTCGTGACTTTCCGTTGTACATATTGCTCGAGCTCTACCTATAGCACCGACAATCACAATGTACCATTGACGGCATCTTGGTTTGTTCCAACAAGGAATATCTTCAAGAAAATTCCGAAGCCATTCAACTTCTTCTCGGCTTTATCCAAAGCTATAAATTGATTCCATTGTGGAATGGGCTATACACGTCTGTTTCGTAGATTTCAAGACACCGCTGCGCCTCCAATAGTGAACACATACCCACTAGTTGAGAACGACTAATTCGTGTCTCAAATCCAGTTGGCATCACTGTACCCTTCAAGTCTTGCCGGAAATCGTGTGTAATTAAGCCCAAAATGAAGGATGTGTTTCAAGTACCTCAAAACCCTTCTAAGCGCAATCTAATGCTCTTCGTTTGGATTACTCGTGAACCTACTTAACTTGTTCACCGATCAAGCAATATCGTGGCGTGTACAATTTGTAATGTACATCACACTCCCTATGATCCTTGCATATTCCAACCGAGCCACCGGATCACCTCGATTTTTCTCCAAATGCACATTGAGTTCCATGGGCGTTTTTGCGGGTGGATCTTCAAACGCATTAAACTTCTTAAGGACATTCTCGACGTAGTGAGACCGAGTCAAAGTAATGTCATTTTAAGTCCTCATGATCTTAATTCCTTAATTACATCGGCTAACCCCATGTCTTTCATGTCAAAATTTCGACTCAACATGCGTTTCGTATCTACGATTACATCATGACAGCTTACTCATGATTAGCATGTCGTCTACGTATAGACATAAAATTACAAACCCTTTAGGCGTGTCTTTCACATACACACATTTATCGCACTTATTAATGCGAAATCCGTTCGACATCATTGTGTTGTCAAACTTCACATGCCATTGCTTAGGAGCCTGTTTAAGACCATACAATGACCGAACAAGTTTGCACACCTTTTTCTCGTTACCTAGTGCTACAAACCCTTACGGTTGATCCATGTAGATTTCTTCTTCTAGTTCACCATTCAAAAACGCAGCCTTAACATCCATTTGGTGAATCTCGAGATTGTGCAGAGCAGCAATCGCGATAAGCACACGAATGGAGGTTATCCTCAAGCATGGTGAGTATGTGTCAAAGAAATCATACCCTTCCTTTTATCTAAAACCCTTCTCTACCAAGCGGGCTTTATATTTGTCAACCGACTCCATCTCGCTTTATATTTTCTTTTAAGGATCTATTTGCATCCTAAGGTCTTGCAACCTTTGGGAAGATCAACCAATTCCCATGTGTGATTTTGCAAGATAGAGTCAATTTCACTATTAATAGCTTCTTGCCGGAGAGGAGCATCTCGGTCTTGATAGAGCGTCTTTGATAGGCTGTGGTTCATCTTCCAACACATAAGTGATGAAGTTAGGACCATAAGTCTTAGCAACTTTAGCTCTCTTATCGCGTCTAGGTTCTTCACTCTCATGAGTGGAAGAACCAAAGATTTTCATCTACACTATCTTCAAGTGGTCTCTTACTAGGACCCACATTTACCTTATCTCTACAAGGGAAGATATTTTCAAAGAAAATTGCATTCCTTGATTCAATCATAGTGCCTTATGTCATATCTCGGTACTTGATCCGTGAATCGAAACCGATAAGCACTACCGTTGTAAGCATATCCAACAAAAATGCAATCGACCGCTTTAGGGCCAATTCTTACTTGCTTAGGATCTCGGCACCTCAACCTTAGCCAGACACCCCCACACTTTTAGGTATTAATATGAAGGTTTCCTTCCTTTCCACGTCTCATAAGGAGTCCGATCCTTAGTCTTGTGTGGAATTTTGTTCAAAATGTGGTTGGGTGACAGAATAGCCTCACCCCATATATTTTGTGGTAGACCAGAGCTGATTAACATTGCGTTCATCATCTCTTTTAGTGTTCGGTTCTTTCGTTCCGCAACACCATTTGATGAGGTGAATAGGGTGCGAGTTTGATGAATTATGTCCGATTCTCGCACAAAACCTGCTCAAAAGGAGCCACATATTCTCCACCTCTATCACTTCAATTGCTTTAATCCGATTACTCAATTGATTTTCTACTTCACTTTTGTAAAGCTTAAAGGCTTCAAAGCCTCATCCTTGCTTCGCAAAAAATAAACGTAGCAAAACCTTGTGCAATCATCAATAAAAGTAATGAAATATTTTTACCACCTCTAGTTTGCACAAACTTTAAATCACACACGTCTCGTGTGAATTAAGTCTAGAGGTGCAAGTATTCCTTTCCACCGATTTAAATGGTAACTTAACCATTTTAGCTTCAACGCATATTTCGCATCTTTTAGCGCATCAATATTAGCAATATTGAGTAAATCAAGATTTACCAAACGTTTTATAGCTTTTAGATTTACATGTCCTAATCTTAAATGCCATAAAGTGGAACACTCAACAATATAAACGGAAGTAGATGCGTTTTCATTAATAACCTTTTTGCCTTTACGGCTTACAACCATTACATTCATCTTGAACAGTACCCATTCTCAAGATAACCTCGACCTAGGAACTGTCCACATTTGTTCAATACAACTTTATCGGATTCAAACACTAGTCTAAACTGATGACTAATAAGTCTAGAGCCCGATATCAGGTTCTTGCGGATGTCCGGGACATGCAAAGACATCCTTCAGCGTAAGCTCTTTACCTAAGTAAGTTTGAGCACAACTTTTCCAACTCCGGCCACTTGAGACGTAGCACAGTTACCAATGTGAAGTTTTTTCCCATCAGCGGGAGCATAGGTAGAGTAAGCACTCTTCTCGTAACAGGCGTGGCAAGTGGTTCCGGTATCCATGAATCACTCTTTGGGGTTATCCACCATGTTTGCCTCAAAGACGACGGCAGACATGTCCATATCCGGTGGCCTCATTTTCAACCATATTTGCACTTGATTGTGTTTTGCCCTTATCTTTTCTTTATTTTCTTTATTTTTTATCTTTTTTCGGGCTTTGCAATCACGTGCCATATGGTTAGGCTTACCACAGCTTGTAGCAATCACCACCGAAGTTCGATTTTCTAGCAACCGGTTTCTTATCATCATTAGGCCTTTTTCTTTTTTTTTTTTTTATGGTTCACCCCGCTCCATCAAATTTGCCTTTGCTTCCATGTTCACTTGTTTAGATTTAATGTCCATTTTTGATTATCTTCTTCAATTCGGAGTTTGACGATTAACTCTTCAAGTGACATTTCCTTTCGCTTGTGTTTGAGATAACTTTTGAATTCCCTCCAACTAGGGGGTAGTTTCTCAATCACCGTAGCTACTTGGAAAGCCTCCGGTAAGACCATACCCTCCGAGAGTATGTCATGCAAAATTAGTTGAAATTTTTAAACTTGTTCGACGATGCATTTTCCGTCTACCATCATAAAGTTCAAAAATTTTACAACTACGAACTTTTTAGTTCCGGCATCCTCGGTTTTATACTTGCGTTCTAAAGAACTCCAAAGCTCTTTCAGCATTTAACCGAGCAATACACGTTATACAATGCGTCGGCTAGTCCTCCAAGGATGTAGTTGCGGCACAAGAAATCTCCATGGCCCCACTGATCAAAGGCTATACGCCTAGCAGGATCCGTGTCGTTTTCATCGACCACGGGTGGGTCCTCCCGGAGGAACCGCTAGGTGCGGCGTAGTGAGGTAAAACAACATCTTTTCCGCCACTTCTTAAAGTCATTTCCGAGAACTTCTCGAGTTTTTCTCCATGAACCATAAAAGGTCCGAGTCGTGAGTCATGAAAGGTGGTACAACGAAGTTGGAACCATAGGAGGAGGGTTTGATGGTTCACCAACTTGATGACGGGTGGGTTTTGGTTATCGTTGTCATCGTTTGGTAGCGACCACTGTTACACGACTTGAAACGTTAAGAATCTCACCGATGGATTGGCATTGATTGCCTTAAATCCCGGGTCTCTTGGCTATTCAACATCTCAGTGCCTGCCTATAAATAGGAGACATCCGCATGTGCATGGCCACTGCTTTCGCACCCCTTGCATCAAAGCATATACACCCACGTCGATTTTTTGCAATTTTTACGTCCGTATTCTCGCATACATTCTAGTTTGTAGTCCAGTTTCACGTGCTTCAGTTCGTTGGAGCTCATTTTCAAGTGGTGCTACTTGAATACGAGACGAAAATCGTTTCACCTTTGGGAACATTATGTCGGACCGTGAGCACTATTTGGGACGTATTTATTTTGCGGGCAAAGGATCTTTCCTTGACTCGACTTACCCGCTTGTTCATGGTTGATCAAATTCGTTGTTGTGGTCGTTTGAAGCTTGTTAGTGGTTTAAGAAGAGACTAATACTTTTGTGTTTAAAAAGTATTACTAATTGTAATCTTCTTTTCCTTTTGTAATTTTTCTTGCTATTTCTTTTCGTTATTTCCGTCCCGTTTATTGTAAAAGCCATCGTTGGTGCTGGACTGAAAACTTGAATGTATGCAGAAATTGGACGTAAAAATTGCAAAAATCGATATGGGTGTATATGCCGATGCAAGGGGGTGCGAAAGCGGTGGCCATGCACATGCAGATGTCTCCTATTTATAGGCGAGAACACCCGACACCGTTGAAGAGACAAGGACCCGAAATTTAAAGCAATCAATGCCAATCCATCAAAGTGAGATTTGTTGTTTAAGTTTGGTAACAACCCAAGTATTACACACGACTTGAAGCGTTAAGAATCTGGACATTCGTCTGCCCGCATTCATTCTCCGACTTTTGGTCTTTAGAATTCAAATCACCAGCTGTTACACATTGACTTGTACGCCTCGAATCTGGACATTTGTTTGTCCAGATTCATCTCGACTTTTGAATTTCAAATTCAAATCAAATGAAATTCAAATTAAATGGGAAATTCCACTGAAATGAAATTCAAATTAAATGCGAAATTCACATTCAGTGAAATTCACTTTTCAGGCTCGACTCGGATAAAGCCCAGAGTTTTGGGCTCCAAAAATTATACATACACCACCACCAAGCCCAAGTACACCCAAAGTCCATCCAAAGTCGATTGTCAAGTCCAAGTCCATGGACACGGCCTCGGCCTCGGCACGGCTGCACGGCTGGACGGGGCGGGCGGCGCGTGCGTGCGCGTGTGGCCCATTTATGTATGCATAGCCCACTTATATTTTGAATTCTTTTAATCACTTCTTACTTATAAGGAGTGCATTAACTCCCACATTAACCGATGTGGGACAATTAACACTTAAGTTTAATGTGACACATTTATTACTTAAGTGTAATACCTTAGCATCTCAACATGTATATCAATTTCTCACTCATCAAAATTCAGTTTTAAGAAATTAATTATACTCTCACTATAATCTCATTTAATTTCCCGAAAATTAAACATCAAATTATTTTAATTAAATAATCAAATAAATTGATTAAAATAATTAAACCTAATTTCTCCAACAAAATCTTATCTATCGAGCCTAACGAGTCGAGCTCGAGTTGACTCGTTAAGTAAAAGAGTATTTCGCGAGCTCGGCTCGTTTAACACTACGAGTCGAGCCGAGTCGAGTCGAGCTCACGAGCAACTCATTTATTTTAACAGCTCTAGTCTTGAATCGATACCATCGATCCTTTGTCCTTTCTACTTCAAAAGGTGCCTATGTGATTATGTGTTATAATTAATTGGAAGAGAGTAAATGGGTGTGGAAATTGTTGTAGGATTTTCGATATGGTAGCATGTTTTGACCTAGCTAGCAATATTCATGGCAATGGAATGATGGAATGGAAAATGGGATGATGTTGAAAAATGTTGGTGAAGCTGTTTTTTCTTTTTATCAGTAAACAATTCGTTGCCAAAGGGTATCGAACCCGAGTCTCCTACTAAAATGTGAAATCCGATGGCCGTGTGGACTAAGCCAATGTTGGTGAAGGCTGATGAAGTTGTTGGAGAAATAATGGTGGTGTGTTTTCCTTAAGAGAGGAATACTCTCATACAAGCTGAGGTAATGTGTGAGCATGTGAGAGAATAGTGGCCTATGAGTCTATATCCAAGTTTTAAGAAGATTTGATTGATTTATCGTAACAATAAATTTCATGTAATTAATCATTCTACATATTAAACCGAGAATTTGAGTAGGTTTAAAATTTCTACTCTCTTTCATTTTTTCTCTCTCCTATATCTCAATTATCTAATCTTTACAATCACACTCAACAATAATAATATAACAATTACTCACTCTACATTATAAAGTTAAATCCTACCCTACTCAAAAAATCCAAAACAAACATAGATTTAAAAAAAAACCCTAGATTTCAAAAAATAATTTTTAAAAAAATCACTCAAAATTCAAAAAGAACATCACCTAAGTGTATTTTTAATAAGATTAGTTTTTTTAATTAAAAGGTACAAATTTAGTAGTAATATTATATAATAAAAATAACTAATACTATTTTGAATTGCACGATAAAACCGCTTTATAAGAGACTTACTCTTTCAATCAACTCTTTATCTTCATCCTTCAAACACCCATTAATTACTCAAATTGTCATTAATTTTTTTAATAAATAATATTTTTATTCATAGATGGACCCCATAATACCAAATAATACTCTCAAACATACTCCTTGTCTATTGTATACATAAACTACTAATATATTTTAAAATTCATGTAAAAAAATTTTAGCATATTAAAATTGGACGAAAAGAATATTTATTAACATTTATTTAACTTATCGAGGGTTATTTTATCCTCGATATGACCACTACAAAAAAATAGTCATTTATCGACGGACTTACCGACGGATTTCCGTCGGTAAAAGTGGTCATCGATGATTACCGACGAACCATTTTCTCGCCGTTATTTTTCTCGTCACAAAAATACCAATGGATATTCGTTGATATTCCATCGGTAATTAACGATGAAATAGGTTCGCCGGTAATTCGTCAATAATTACGACGGAAAATGAATTACCGACGAACCATTTTTCCTTCGTTTTTAAATTACCGACGAAAATAAATTTGTCGGTAATTACCGATGGATAACCGTCAAGAATCCGGTAAAATACCGTTTATAAAAATTCAAAATTTTCGAACACCCTACTGTGTTTCAAACTCGTGACCTTCTACAAGCCTCCTTCACTATCTCTATTTGACTACAAGTTTCCTTGTTGAACACTTATGTCATCCTTCTTTACTTGTAGGATAATGCCCGCACCCATAGAGGCTTGAACACCGTGCAATTTCATCCACAATAATTCTCTTGAAATTCGCCAACGACTTAAAGAGACGTCTTACCACCCGGACATTGTTATAATTCAAAAAAAAATTATCAACTAATATATACATTTGTTTCTTATGAATTAATTTAATAATTAATCTATTTTATAAATACTTATAATTCAATTGTTTGGATAACTAACCAAACCAAAAAAGTTATTTTAGAAAGGGGCATTTACATATAGGTTAAAAAAGTAGGCTAATTACAAATAGATTCAAAAATTTGAACAAGCACAAAAATATTTGAACAGATGCACAAAAATATTTGAACATGAACCTATTTGTAATTTTGAATTTTTCTTGAACCTATTTGTGATTTTTCCTTTTAGAAATATTAAAAAATGTATTTTGATATATAAATTAGAGTAGAATAAATATTCATTATTTATCTTTGTATTGACTTGTTTGTCCCCAACAACTTTTTATGTTTTTTTATCGGTTAAATGGTGACTCGAACCCATGACCTTTTGAACATAGGTAGTGGAGATCTAACCACTTGAGCTATACCACTTCGTCCAACAATTTTTTATGTTACAATGGGCTTTAGTGGACTATTATGGGTTGGACAATTTGATCAACATGTGCAATTAAATATATATTTATATCGTACATATATAATATCATGTTATCGTACATATATATCGTATATATAACTATAAAAATGACTTACATTAACGATTCCCCACGCATGAAATAAGAATAAAAAAAAAGTAAAAGGAGTTTAAAATAATTATTTATCGACGGATTTACCGATAAAAGTTCGCCGCTAAATTTAAATTCTAATTTTCATTGGTATTTTTGTCGGTGAAGATCCTATCAATATTAAATTCATCGGTAATTCTATCGTTGATTCTGTAAGTAATCTGTCGGTAATTTTATAGGTAAATCAAATTTAAAATTGACGTTATTTTTAGGTATTTGTGACGGAATTTGGTCCGTTGGTTATTCCGTCCGTATTTTACAATTTTTTTGTAGTGGACATTAAAAATATTCATTAATATTAAAAAAATCACTATTTTTAAAAATCGATTCAAATATTCAATTGGAATATACTAATAGTTTCAAAAATTCGATATCAATTTTAAATCAAATATAAATCACATTTACTATTCCAAAATATTCGAATTCGAAATTCCAAAATTTCATTGAATACAAGTTTGATAACCACGAGGCACAATAGTCACAACACCTTGCCGAATATTAGACGGCTCACAATAGGTCCACGCGATATCAAGTCGATTGATAACGTATATATCATGCGCACTCCTTAATTTTCTCCTAAATAGCAGGAGAATCCGGTGCGCATATATCAAGTGTTTTTATAATCGGACCGGTGACCAAGTCGGATGGACACCGGTTCACGCAGTTCAACCGGTTGGACCGGTTAGATCGGGCGGTCGGGCCGTTAAAATTAATTCTTACCTATTTTTTTAATATTTTATTTTGCTATATTAAATTAAAAAATATATGTACTTATAAAAAAATTAAAATTATAACTTTTCATAATCATACTAAAATAAACACAATAGAATAATAGGCGACCCAAAATAATAAAAATCAACTAAATAAAAAGACGCATTTCTTATTTTTGTACAATTTATTAATAATTATAACTGTTTTTTGGACATTCTATTGACTCATGCGGGGTGGTTAACAATTTCAAGGGTGAGGAGGAGAGAGTTCAACATAAAGCCCCATCTAAATCTCATAAACGCAATGTTGAAGGGGAGTGGTTTCGTAAGGGTGAGACACGAAATGAGGAGCCTCATTTGGCGCGAGTAATCAAGATGTCGAATTGGCAAATGGGTTTGCGATTCTTGATGGTTTGGACAAGGAGGAGGAGGTGAACCCCGCCAATTGTGGATCGCCCTCCCGCAAGCAAGTCGGTTCACTCCCGCGAGCATATTCATGGGAGAAGGGAGAACGGTGATGGAGAACTTTACATCGTTGGCTAGGGGATTGCTACTTTGGATCCGATTGCTGGGCATTCTGCTTTGCAGAGGATCATGGAATGCTCGGAGTGTTGCCCACGACGGATCCCTCAATTTACGACACGGGTAGTTCAAAGTTGGTACCGTCTTTGGCAACAACGAACACGAAGGGTGTAAACAAAGTCTTGGTGATGGTAACCGAGCTCCGCCAATTCGAGCAAGGCATCTTTCAAACAGGTAGCTCAAAGTCGGTTCATTCGCCATCTCGCCATCGTAAAAAGGGCAACACCCGGGAAAATCAACAAAGTGGCAAAAGAATATAATTTACGGAATAAGTCTCGTGGTGACTTAACCAAGTGGAATGTGGTCCTCGCCTCCTTTTGATAAAAATGTGATTACCTCAAATGCCGATACTGTAAGCTCTTAAATCAATGCGAATTGTGGCTACTAGAAGTTGGGCGGACATGAGTGAAGATGATTTAGATTTGAAGTACGGAGCAGATCGAGATTTTAACATCTAATTATTGACTTAATTTCTTGGTTTGTTTATAGGATCTTCCTTTTATTGGGGTTTACATAAAGAGGTTCTTATCCTCTCTAGATATTTAGTGGGGTTCCGGCCTGCGGATCGAAATGTTATCTTATAGCTTTTTATGTTTTCTTTTTAATATAACAACTTATTAGACAATTTATTAATCATAAATTAGATATTAGAAATGAGTTTGACAAGATTTTTTTCTATTGTTGTTATTATTATTATTATTATATATTTGTAAGAATTTGTAAAATAATGTAATTTAGTATGCAAAATAAAATTTTTAACATGAATTTTGATCAATGAGCACACTAGTTTTATCCCACATTGAGTGGGAATGAAAAATGAACAATGTTATTGGGGTATAAAATGAGGAGTTTTTTTTTCACTCTCACTCACTACAAGCTTTATCCCACATCGAGTGGGAAGAAAAAATGAACACAATTATTGGGATATAAAATGAGGAGTAATTTTTCATTCTCACTCATTATAAACTTTATCCCACATCGAGTGGGAAGAAAAAATAAACACAATTATTGAGATATAAAATGAGAAATAGTTTCTCACTCTCATTTATGTATTCATTTAATTTAATATTTATTATTTTAAATTTTAAATTCACATTTTAGAATAAATAAATTTAAAAAAATCAAAACCAGTTGTTACTAGTTCAAACCGGTTCGCCGGTTCAAAGTGGTTCAACCGCTAAAACGGTTTTTAGGGGATTTTCGGACCGGCTTCTCGGCCGATTCTCGATTCAACCGGTTGAACCTACTGGTCCGATCCGGTTCTAAAATCATTGGTTATATCAACTGTGATATACATATATTTGAATCTATATAATATTAGGAGTATATTGTAGTCCTTGTACTTTACTTGTATTATAGTTAGCTTTCCCACATCGGTTAAGTTTGTACATATGCTTCTCTTTCACTTGTATATGTATATTTTGTATTATTTGAATAAAGTATCTTGGAAATATTCTCAACATGGTAACCAGAGCCTTAAATTGGCAACCGCCAATTTCCTTGATCCTTTTTTAAAAATTTAAATTCGGATCTCTTTTCCTTAATTTTTGGATCCTCCAACTCCCGCATTTTTCGGATCCCATCACCTTTCATGCCTTAATTTTTGGATCACTCTCTCCTTTCCAAAATTTTTGGCCGGTTACTCCAATTCCCACCCCACTTCACGCTACACCGTCCCAAGACACGCAACCCCGACACCATCCATCCTTCATGGCGAATTCCTCACTGCTCGTCACCGCCGCAGATGGCACTACATTGCCGCTCGTTTCCTTCAACACGGCTGCTCACTTCGTTGAAGCTCTCCTCCACTAACTATGTTGCATGGAGCTTTCAATTCCGGACTCTCCTTTCCGGCTATGACCTTTTCCGGCACGTTGATGGCTCGTACCTCTTGTCCTCCCTCCACGGTTCTTATCGACAATAAGTCGAGCCGAATCCTCTCCATGCCCAATGGATTCGGCAGATCAACTCATTTTATCCGCAATCATTGGCTTCGCCTCGCCCACCTTAATCCCCTTCATCGCTGCGGCCACCACCTCTCGTGGTGCTTGGGATATTCTTGCCTCCATTTACGGCAGGTCATCGAGGGGGCGAATTCTTGCTCTCAAAATCGCATTCACAACCCCGTGAAAGGTACACATACTATTTACTGATTTTATGCTTGAAATAAAGGGGGTTGTAGATGAACTTTCTCTTCTTGGTGTTGTAACCGATCCAGGAGGACTTGGTTCTTAAAGTGCTCAATGGTCTTGATGATTCGTATAAAGAGATAAGCAACGCTATTCAGCCCGAGATTCTCGCTATTACGTTTGATGAACTTGGACAAACTCCTCAAGACGGAGGCCCAACAGTGCCGAGTGACAGCTTCCTCTCCCGGCCCGGCCACTTTGCCTTCTCGGTGGCACCTCCTCTCGCGTTCATCCTCGGCCGTGGATACTCTCGGCCACGCGGCGGCCTCGTAACTCGTCCCAGCCGCCGTCGGGTTCCAGTGTTTCAAGCGGGCTCCTCCGGTTCTTCCTCTGCCCAGCCTGGCCGTGGCTACCAAGGGCGCCGCCAGTAAGGGATGCAAGGGCATTCTGCTCGGCGTTGCCAAATCAGGTCGTATGCGAGCAACCCTCGATGGCCGGCATATTCCTCTCCCTCGGCTCACTGCTTGCTACGTCTGTGCCATCCTCTTCTCGACCGGATTCTTGACTCTGGAGCTTCTCATCATATTACAACAGATTTAGCAAACTTGTCATTGCATGCGCCGTATAACGGGAGTGATGATGTGATCGTTGGTGATGGTAACAAATTGCATATTTCTCATGTTGGGCAAATTACGTTTCCTACTTTCTCTTGTCTGTATTTCCAAGATGTCTTGGTTGTTCCATCTATGGCGAAGAATTTCTTGTCTGTTTCCAAACTTTGTCAGAATGCAGTGTTAATGTTATTTCTCCGCCTCCGATTTTCAGGTGAAGGACAGGTCGTACGGGGCGTCATTCTTCAGTGGACCGCGCATTAATGGATTGTATGTGTGGCCTCGTTGGTGCTTCGTCTCCAATCCTTCCCTCTGCTCTCTCTTCGGTTAGACTTGTCATCCTCCTTATGGCATGCTCGCCTTGGCCACCCTAGCACTAAAATTTTACATTCTTCCTTGTCTAGTCATGATATTTCTGCGAATAAATCTAGTGACTTTAGTTGTGAATCTTGTAAGTGCATTAAGAGTCACAAGTTGTCGTTTCATCGAATCTACTTTGGCCTCTGTTTTCCCACTTCGGTTAATTTACTCGATGTTTGGACTTCTCCGGTTTATCATGTGATGGGTACAAATATTATGTTGTTTTTATAGATCACTTTACGAAATATGTCTGGTTGTATCCTCTTAAAAGGAAATATGATGTCTTGTCTACCTTTGTTGCTTTTAAAGCACTAGTTGAGAATTTTCTTAATACGTGCATCAAAACTCTATATTCTCGATAATGGGGGAGAGTATTTAGCTCTTCGTCCTTTTCTTGCCGCTCATGGTATTACTCATCTTACCACTCCACCCCATACCCTCGAACATAATGGTGCGGCAGAGCGACGTCATCGCCACATCGTTGACACCGGCCTTGCTCGCTTCATCACTCCTCCATGCCTCTCCAATACCGGCCTTACGCCATATCCACATTGTCTATCTCATAAATCGTCTTCCCAAGGTCGACCTTGATATGGTTTCCTCCTTTGAGAAGCTATTCAATCATCCTCCTAATCTATCCAAACTTCGTGTCTTGGTGTCAATGCTTTCCATGGCTTCGCCCATACTCCACTCACAAGTTAGATACTCGGTCTCTTCCTTGTGTCTTTGTTGGATACTCGCCTACTCAAAGTGCCTATCTTTGCCTTGATCGCGCAACCTCCAAAATCTATGCATCTCGTCATGTTGAGTTTGTGGAGAACGTCTTTCCTTCACTAACTCTAGCTTACCTGCTTTCCTCCACCTCGACACTCTTCCTCCACTATCCATTCCGGCACCTACCCCTGTTGTTGTTCCCGTACCTAATGTCGTTGCACCATCCACGGTGTCCTCACATACGCTCATGTCGCCACCGGCTCCCGTGGTCTCACCTCCTCGGCCTGTTCATTCACCGATGCCTCCTTTGGATCCTCCGGTGTTGCACCCCATGGTTACTCGGTCTCGTAATAACATTGTGAAACCAAATCCAAGGTATGGCCTCTCCATCACTTTAACTCACGACATTGAGCCATCTACTATGTCTCGTGCTCTTTCGGATCCTCGTTGGCGTGAGGCTATGTCTCGTGAGTTCACCGCCTTACGGGAGAATGGTACTTGGGATCTTATTCCTCCAGCCTCCTCTCGAATGTTGTAGGTTGCAAATGGGTGTTTCGCATTAAACGGAAACCGATGGTTCAATTGACAAATACAAGGCCCGTCTTGTTGCTAAGGGTTTTCATCAACGCGTCCGTGAGTTGACTATTTTGAGACTTTCAGCCCGGTCGTAAAGCCTCGCAACTATTCGTATTGTTTTGAGTATTGCGACTACTCGCAATTGGCCTCTTCGGCGGTTTGACGTGAACAACGCCTTCCTTCATGGTTCTCTCTCGATGAGGTGTATATGTCCCAGCCTCCCGGCCGGTGATATCGTTCTCTTCGTAATTTTTGGTCTCGCTTGGGTTCTCATGCACTAAGTCTCGACGAGTCTCTCTTTGTTTATCATGATCGGGGCATCACAGCCTACTTCTTGGTTTACGTGGATGATCTTATCCTCACCGGGAGTGATGCACGATTTCTCGGTCAGGTTGTGGATGGCCTGTCTTCTAAGTTCTCTGTTAAGGATCTTGGTGCTCTTTCTTACTTCCTTGGTGTGGAAGTGCTTCGTACTTCGTCATCCTCGTTTCTTATCACAGCGTAAGTACACCATTAACCTTCTCTCCCAAAGACAATATGCTTACCGCTAAGCCGGTGCAGACACCTCTTGCGCTCAATGTCACATTGTCGCTTCATGATGGTAGTGCGCTGCTGATGCCGCTTTATATCGTCGGGTTTTGGGCGGTCTTGATCTTCTCCTTACTCGGCCCGATATCGCTTTTGTCGTTATTAAGCTTTCTCAATTCATGCATGCTCCTACCGAGCTCCACTAGGCTCCGTGGAAGCGCCTCATCGCGCTTATCCGAATGGCACTCGCCATCTTGCTCTTCACTTTCATCGTGACTCTCCCTTGTCTCTTCATTGCTTCACCGATGCCGATTGGGCTGGAAATTGTGACGATCGTACTTCTACCGGTGATTTTATTATCTATCTCGGTGCCAATCCGATCTCTTGGAGCTCTCGCAAAGCGGAGGACTGTAGCTCGATCATCTATCGAGGCTGAATATCGAGCCATTGCAGCGCGGTCTGAGCTACAATGGACTCGATCGATCATTTACGAGTTGGCCGTGTCTCTTCCGGCCGCTACTCCCGTTCTCTATTGTGACAACATTGGTGCGGCGTACCTATGTGCTAATCCAGCTTTTTCACTCCCGGATGAAGCACATTGCCATTGACTATCATTTTGTTCGGGAGTTGGTTCAATCTGCTCGCTTCGTGTTTCTCATGTTTCCTCGGCTGATCGGTTGGCCGACGCTCTTACCAAGCCCCTACCGAGACAACGTCTTCATCTACTCTTGGACAAGATTGGTGTCGCCAACCGACCACCATCTTGAGGGCGTATTAGGAGTATATTGTAGTCCTTGTACTTTACTTGTATTATAGTTAGCTTTCCCACATCGGTTAAGTTTGTACATATGCTTCTCTTTCACTTGTATATGTATATTTTGTATTATTTGAATAAAGTATCTTGGAAATATTCTCAACACATAATTCCCAAACATTAAAAAAAAAGATCGGGGAGAAAAAAAAGAAAAAGAATGTCGAAGGGAATTTCTTAGGTTAGTCAAGGTGTCGCCTTGACTCACAAAAGTCAAGGTTTAAAATTGTGCCACGTGGCGTTGTACACCTTCGCACTAACCGGCTACCTGTTGCACAAATTTAATTTTTTTATTATAAATTTTAAATTGTATTTTTTTATTTACTATTTTACCCCTCTTAACATAAATTAGTAAATAAATTAATTTAAGAATATATATACTCCATATAATCATACTCCCTCCGTCCAGGAAAAGATTTCATATGTATGTGTATGTGAGAGTAAAAGTAATGACATTTGTGTAAATTAGTGAAAATTGTGAGGGTGGAGTTTATAAAAGGTTTTCCATTTTAAGGGTGTGAAACTTATATTGGGACGGACGAAAAAGGAAAGTGTGAAAGCTTTTATGGGACGGAGGGAGTGTGATTTACAAATATCACGTTAATTGAAATTTAAATTACAAAGAATAATTAGAACCCTAATCAACTAAACATTAGAACCACTTAAAAAAATCATTCGAACCCTAATCAAGGAAATCTCTTCATTGTTTATTCTCGCCTATCAAAATCACTCTAAGATCCTTGTCCTTCATTGTGATGAAACTCATCCGAGAAGAGAGACCCTTATCTGCCGCCGCCTTTGCCATTGTTCCCCTATGTGCTAACGCCTAACAAGTTCGATTCCATAAGCTGTTATTTTTTGAGGTAGCCTTTGGAGCGGGGATTCCTTTTCTAGTTTGTTGTCAACACCTTTTGCTGCAAGGATTAGCCTACGTTTTACCCAATATTAACAAAAGCAATCGCCTGTTATCGAGTTCACACAAATTCAAACAGGTAATTCTTTAGTTCACTCCTTATTTTTTCCTTTTAATCATATGATTGTTGATTGCTCCCGCTATTTTGTTTTACTCCCGCCCATGTTAACGCAAATCCTAAGTAGTATGAATATTGAATATTGATTGTGCTAACTCACTCATTATGCACTACCGTGTTTCTCGTTTTAATCATACATATGCACTCCATGTGTTTGATGAATTGAGAACATTTAGAAATGATTATTGAAGTAGAATTGATTATTTTTATATTGAGAACTGATTATTTTTTTCACGCACTCCACGTGTTTGATGAATTGCTCGAATCTTCCGTAAAAGTTTCTGAGCACAACTTTTGCTAATATGTTTGTGATTTTGCGCTCCGATCTTTTCTCGCATTGATAATAAATTACATTATCATTTTTATCTGTGAGACTTGGGGAGTTTAAATCCCGATTGTTAAGTTTCAACGCTTTTAGAAATGAGATATTCGAGATTTTTTCTAAAATGATTGTGGTGGTTGAGACCTAATTAAGAATGAGAGATATAAGGTGTATGGTGCCATTGCTACTGATTTTCTAATGATTCATTCTTTTTTGTTCCCTCATATATACTTTAAGATGGTTGTACTCTTCCTATTTTATTTTTTTACAATGTTTTACATTGCCTCGCTTAAAAATGCTCTTCACATCTGTGTTTTAATTCATTTGGGCATTAAAGGTCTTTGCTAAGCTTTATAAAGCTTATGTACTTCTTTCATCAAGATTATCAGCCCTCTTCTAACTCCAGGGACACAAACAAGTAGTTTATTCGTTACTCGAGCTTATTTATGGCTGCCCGTTTCAAGTATGTATATATTTGTGCTAAAATAATAATTTAATCATATATTCTAAATCTACTATTTGGTAAATATGCCATCCACCTAAGAGCTAGCTCTTCACTTCATTAGTGATGAAGTTTTTTTGCGACATTTATTCAAGATTTGATTTTTGCTACAATTAAGATACTAATTATATATATGACTATCATTTATTTTTACCACGTAATTTCTTTTATAGCATTTCAAAGTATGTTTTACCTAGAGATGCTGGCTTTATTGAAATGTTATTATCATCTTCTTTCTTTAAGATGAGATGCTGGCTTTGTTACCAAGAAATATTGTTGTATTGTATGAAATGGAAAGCAAATACTCTTGGTTCCACAAATCATGCCTCAGGTGATAGATTGTTTCTTTTAGATTGTCGCTAAATTAAAAATTGTGTCCTATTTTCTTTACTTATTTTCGTAGTATGGCTTTTCATGTATCATTATTTCCTTTGTTGTATCTAACAATGTTTCTTCTTGTTGGCAGTCTTACATAACTCATGCTCTTAAGGTGGAAGGTCTCAGAACCAGAGGCATAGCAACATTTTCTGCAAAGCTGGAGTCCACCACCCTCGTTTTTTCATATGGGGTGGATCTTTTTTCACGCGTCTAGCACCATCTAGAACATACGATTCTCTTACAGAAGATTTCAACTATGCTCTGCTTCTACTCACAATTGTTGCCCTTTTTGTGGCAATTTTGTTGTGGCAATTTTATTTTCAATTATACACCACCTTTTAAGTCTTGTAATTTTATATTTTTGACAATTTTTGATTCAATGAAAGTAAAAAAGCAAATAAACTAAAATAAAAAATAGAGCGAGTAAAGATGCAAATCATTCCTTCAAATTGCACTTTATTTCTAAGTTAGCTCCATATTAAGTAAAATAAAAATTACTATGAACACCTTGTGATTAGTGTGAAAATTGCTTGAAATTCATGCATTTTATTTGCTTAATTTTATAGGATTTGTTGCATTATTTACATTAAATTGACTAATTGCACTTGAGATGAGAAAGATATTATTTTGCTATATTTTGTAGGGATATGAGAATATTTGAAGCAAAATACATGCTATTTATTGAGTCAATTGAAGGAGAACTCAAGAGTCGAGAAAAATACGAGAAGAATTAATTGGGCTTGAGAAAGGTAGAAAAAAATAGAAATCAAGGCCCAAACTGGGCCCATGGCCCAACAAGTTAATTGACATTAAGAAAGGCAGCGTGAATAAGCTGGAATGGAAGGAGGAGGAAAAAAATAAAAAAAAAGGGCAGCAGCGTATAAATTAGCGTGAGTAGTTGGAACAGAGAAAAAAAGAGAAGAAATAGGGCAGAGAAGCGTGAATAGCAGGAGGGGGCATATTAGCGTGAATAGCACATCAGGCGAAGGAAGGCAGATTACAAAGCAGCGTGGAGTTTTTTTCTTAGGAAGATCAGTGAGTTTTTAGAATATTTTAGGGTTTCTTCTCCATTTTCTTTCAATATAAATACACGTATAGTTGAGGATTTTTTCAGAGTTATTTTATTTTTCAGCAAAGTAGAAGATAAATTTCATACTATTAGTTAATTTCATTTTAATTATGTTTTTCCTAATTTTTATGTTCATGGGTTTATTGTTTAAATTCATGAGTGACTAAATTCCTTTTGTGTTTGGGTGTGATGATCCTTGGGTGAATTAATTTTGTTGATCATGTGATTGATGTTTCATTTATTGGGGTGATTAATTATTCTATTGTGATTGGCATGATTTAATTGTTAGATTAGGTTTTGATCCTTTGTTAATTGATTTAATTTGCTCAAAGAGATTTGGTTCATTAAATTGATGCTTAGGTGTTAGGCTTGGTTTGATGATTGAATTCAATATTGGATTAACGCAAGGAGACTTGGTTAATTTTCATTAGAACCTACATTAGAATACGTTAATTGCTTGATTTTATTTCTTGTGATTAAGTGAGGAGACTTAGGGTGTCGTCTCTAAACTATCTTACGTGTTTATTTGATGTATCAAACCTGCAGCTTATCCAAAGATCGTTGATATGTGATTTTATGCTAGATAGCTCCTATTATCCCTCATTATTTGAAACCCCGATCATGTGTGATTCGTAATTAAGGATTCCTTGGTGATTTGCACCCGAGCACATACTTCTCGTATTTGATATCTTTTGGTAATCTGCTAGTTGATTATTTTTCGTTGTTTAATTTAGATTTAATTTTGCATATCCGAGCCCGACTCTATAATACCATGTCAACTCTTAGCTTTAGGGATCCTTGCTCGACTTAGTTCCTTTGGGTTCGATAACTTGGTTGTGTCTTAAATATACTTACTCGAAAAAGCTGCAATCACCTTGGTCTCATAATTGCATCTTCAACTAATTCCGAACACGTTAAAGCCCCAGGAAAAAATAAATACAAGAAGAAACAGTAAAATAAACCTTGCGCATCCATCTTGCAAAAGAAGGTGACGACAACACAATTGGCTATCATTGTTGCTACATATATAAATTAGCTTAGCCTATATTAGAATCGAAGACAAAAAGGAAAAAAGATTTCTTCATTTACAAGAAGAGGCACCCGATCACCATCAGTATAAGCACAAGATCAGTATTTTTCCTGTGCATGATTTTGAAGAGGCTACTTGATGAGCTGCCCTTCACACTCAGCTGTCCAGCGTTCATATATTCATCTTTACTGGAAATCAGTGAGACGTCCCCGGACAAAGAACCTGAAAATAGTAGCCGTATTTTAAATAGTAGAAGATGAGATATGGGGAATATTTAGCCATGGATCATCAGAACATTAGATTAGTAAACAACGGTTAGGAAAAAGTAAACGTACAATCATAGTCTGCCCATCCGATCCTTTGGTGAGCCAAATCATACACAAACATTTTATCCTTGAGAACAAGATCTGGAAACAAGGAAATAAAGAAATTTTATTGATTGAGGTTTCTATATCAGCATGCATTGTTCGTTAAAGCTGTGTATTATGACAAACCAAAAGCCAATCTAACAGGCAGTAAGGTTATCAGACATATTTACATCAGATCATTTTCACAAGTAACAGCATAAAAAAATACAATCATCCCATATCTTCATTAAACCACTACTCACTTTTTTTTTTTTTTTACGGATAAACCACTACTCACTTGATCATACAAAAAGAACATTACTCCAAAAAGTTTAAACAAATGCTAAGAAAACATTACAAAGACAATAGCCTGCACACACTCACATACAAATAAACAGAATGTACTTGACTCACATTTCCAAGTTCTAGGTACAAGTATCAAGAAAAAGAATTCTTTCATGACTTAAGGAGCATCGTGGCCCAGGAATTTGAAATAGCAAAATCTCTTTTGCTATATGTTAGACAAATGAGATCATTCGAACGACATGCTACTTAAGGAATTTACCAAAAACTTGAGTCGAATAATTTCTCTGCCAAACAGGGAAATTCTAGAATACCGCGAAAGCAGCTTCTAAAAATGTAGAAAAATTCTCCAAATCATGATTTCCCTGGGTCTTTCTATTCAACGGAGTAATTGATTTCTTATGTTATATAAACAGATTTCTTATGTAATTTACATAAATATGTAGTACGTAGATCCCATTATGGAATTATTGGTAAACTTTGACTATGTAGAACCCAGAAGTAATTGTACTTCCCCAAGAGGAGGCAAATACCAAGTTCATGAGGCATGCCATGAAAGATTAAAAAAAAAAAAATTGTTTTTTCATTTCATAAATTTAAACTTGTAATTAGGTTAATTTGGAACATACAAATTTCAAGGCCCATGTGATGTTCCATTTTTTTATCGGTAAATGTTAGTTGTTAGTGGTTAGAAATTAGTACACCAAGTCTCCATACAATTTCAAATTCTCCAAGCCTCCTTATACCTCCCACCAATTCGTTCCCAAAGGGAATCGAACCCAGTCTCCCACTTAAATTAGAAGCCTAGTGGCCAAGTGGGCTAAGCCCCCTTGGTTATGTGATATTCCATATTATCCACATTCAATCATAAAACAAAACAAATAGAATGAACAAGCACACAGTTACAATGATAGCCAATAAAAAATGAGCACATCTAAAAATAACAAATACAAACACATATAACCTCTAGGATAGTGTAAATGGACATTGTTGTATCTCCATCACGCACAACACTTTTAAGAAATTTATAATAGCCCCTCTTTTTTTGGGCGGTGAGATTTGTGCCCTTCTACCACAAAAGTAAAAAGAGTTTTCTACCCCTTTCATAAAAAAATAATTTTTATACCCAATTTTGACATAAAAAGACCAAAGTACCACTGTTTACTTATTTTTACTAAAGCTATAAAAATTCTAAAATTACCTAAATCTAATTATACCCCAACGTGACACCAACAAACACCCAACAAGAAGAAACCATGGTTGACAGCGGGGGAGTGGAAGAGGCGCTGCCAGCTACGACACGGGCGTAGCGAACGAAGGCTCTACGGCGGCGGCGGAGGCGGTGGTTCTGCAGCAGCGACAACGGGCGACCGGAAGGAGGGCCGTGCAACGTCGGGCGATGGAAGGCCGGCGGCGCAACGATGAACGAAAATGAATAGGTGTGAATTTTTTTAGATTGAAATCTATTTGCAATGATAGACAAATTAATTGTTTGAGTATGAATTTTGCGACAAATTTTAGTTTTTTTATGATGGACAAATTTGTTTGCCACAAATTCTCGCTTGCGATGATGGATAATAATTTTAGTTTTTTTATGTATTTTTGATTGAGAATGAATATATTAAAGTAGATCGTAGATTGATTGTGGATTAGATTTGATTTTGTAATTCAAATTTGATTTTCAAATTAGGATTTGAGTTTACGCAATTTTTGTTTAATTCTAGAACAGGATGTGATTCTCGCTTTGTCCATCGAGATAAAATTTATCAAGTGAGACAAGTTTTTGCCTAGTGAGACAGAATTTTGTCTATCGATACAAGTTTTTGTCTAGCGAGACAAAACTTTGTCCAAATGAGACAAAAGAGATAAAATTTTGTCTAGCGAGACAAAGCTTCGTCGCGAGACAAAACTTTGTTTGCGAGACAAACCCCAAATGAGACAAAAATTTTGTTTAGTGAGACAAACCGCAACGAGACAAAACTTTATCTAGCGAGACAAACCCTAGTGAGACAAAGCTTTGCCTAGCGAGACAAACCCTAGCGAGACAAGTACAAAATTTAGGAAAAAATAAATATTTGTGGATTCCCGATGGTCTTACAGGATCATATGTTTTATAACTATTTTTATCATTTTTAACATATCATCCCGTCACCATTAATAATTTTCAACTTTTAATATAGATCTCCCATTTACGAGTGCATTCCTAGTATAGGCCGACAGTGTGAGACATAGACTGGATAAACTCATAAAAGGAATCCATTGTACAATGGTTTACCTAGGGGTGTTCGTTGGTATAGTCCAAAGAATGTAAGTGCGAAAATTATTTCAACGATGCTCGGTGCAAACAATGTAAGTAAATTTTAAAATATGTGTTTCTTCTATTATATTTATTATTTGAAACGTGTAATTGATTTTTGAATTATTTTACTACTTGATATATAGCTTCAAGTCCAACGCATTACACCTACTTTGGAGGAGACGGAACAACCCTATATGGAAGCAATTATAGGAAGCAAATGACACTACAGATTTATACATCTAGTGATGCGGCTAGTTAGGTTTTTAAACATATTGCTTGATGTAGTAAATTGCTTTGGTTGGTTTAATATTTCTTGTATATTGATGTAGTTTTGAGCACGATGTGTCATAAGTGATAATTGTGATATGAGCAAGTATGTATTTTTATTCAATATGCAAACATTACACAATTGTCTGCAAATACACCCGCAACTCGTTGCATATCTCTCTCAGATCGTATTTGAAATTTTATTATTCCACAACCTTTTGTTTCCATCAAACAATGCAACTCATATTACAACATCTAAGATCAGCTCTTACAATATTATAAACAACATCCATAAACTCCCCAAATGATATTGTTCGCAAATTGGAGTGGAAGGTATAAGGAGACTTGGAGTATTTGGAATGATAAGGAGACTTGGCGAATTAACTTCTAACCACTAACAACTAACATTTACCGATCAAAAAAAAATCAAATCATCTTTCCCATTTTTATACATCATTCCATCTCAATATCCACGATGAACTAGTACAATTTCATCCATTTCCATCTGAAATAAATTGATAAATAAATAAATACAAAAATAAATATCAAATAAAATAATATAATAAATAAAAGAAATTTGTATAGTGGATGTATAGTGTTTTTTTAAAAAATTGAAAGTCTAAAAAATAAAAAAATAAACTTGTCTCAGAAAAAATATGTCTCGATAGCGAAATGCTTGTGTCGATGGTGATGTTGTATGTCTCGATAGAAAAATATTTATCTCGCAGTGTTTGTCTCGATGGTAAGATATTTGTCTCGCAGTTGCTTGTCTCGATGGAAAAATATTTGTCTCGCAAGATTTGTCTCGCCGGTGAAAAATATCTGTCTCTCGCTAGTGAAAATGTTTGTCTCCATGGAACCTCGAGTCAAGATTCAAAACTTCAAATCTTCAAGTTATGAAGATTTGAATACTGCCTCCCAAATGAGACAAGCATTTTCACCGGCAAGATAAGTATTTTCATTAGCGAGATAACCAATATCACCATCGAGACAAGCATTTTCACAAGCGAGACAAGCAATTTCACCTTCAATTTTTTTCCATTTTACGTGTATATCCGAAAATATAAGATGAAGAGACTATCGAGACAAGCAATTTCACCATCCATTTTTTTATTTTACATGTATATTTGAAACTACAAGAAAAGAGAAGAAGAGAAAAAATAGAAATAAAATACTAAGATGAATTACTTATCATGGTCTTGAATGAAGATGATGAAGATGGGAAGAGAAAGTGGCAGTAGTGCCAATGAATTAGAATGAAGATAAAAACATAAAAGTGTAGGAGAATATACTTAAGTTAAGGGTAATTGAGTCTTTTTATGTCAAATTTGGGTAAAAAAACTCACTTTTTTATAAAATGGATAGAAAACTATTTTGATTATACATATTTGATAAAAACACCTATTTTGCCTTTTTTTTTTTTTTTTTTTTTTTTGACAAAAATAATAGCCCCTCATAAATATTAATTAATTAGATGATCAGTGGAGTATATTTATTTAGAGCTCAAAAATTTATTTTATCAACTATTTAGCTACTCCATTCGGCTGAAAATATATTCTAACAATTGTTGCATATACAAATGCTTTTAGTCCAATTCCAGATATCTCATTCAAATACTCATGTTTAAAGAAACATTCATATACACATTTTACGTCTAAATATTTTAATGGATAACAACAATGAAGAAACACACTGACTCGAAACACACTGACTCGTATTCCTATCTTAAAAACGTCAAACCAAAACACTGAAAAATCCAATCAACCTCAACATTTCAAGCAATTAAAAGAAATTAGGCAAAACATATAAAACACAAAAAAAAAAAAAAAAAAAAAAAATAGCCATAAACAAAAACACAACCATACCGGTGGATGAACCCCGGAAGCAGCCGTATCGACCGACTCCTGATGTTGTGGGCCCACAGCCAGTGATAATAGGATCTCAGGGCCAATTCCGTCAACGATGGCGGCACAACCTAGGTGGATTAGGCTCTTGTTTTTCGTGTCGTGATGGTTTTATTGTGAGATTAGTAGGACATGAAAAGTGTGAGATTGAGAGACCGATGGGGAGAGAGAGACGACAACAGGCGTGACGTGCGGCTGCCGGCAAGGCAGGGGCGGCAACGCCTAAAAGTACTGAATAATGAAGTTGTGCGCAAGTAGGAGATGAAGAAATCCCGTGGCTGGGAGATGAAGAAATTAATGAATGTTGTTTTAAAAATTAAAATATTAAATTTAATTATAAGAGTACAATAGGACAACACAAAAATGATAGTTAGGGCGAAAGAAAACGACAATTAGTGCGACGCTAAGGTTATAAATTTTAAACCAGTAGACACCCTGAGAGAAAACCCCATGTCAGAAACAAAACTAAAAATAAGAAAAAGAAAAAGAATGTCAGAAACAAAACTAAGCATGAAGCTGTTGGAGGAGACAGTTGGAAAAAGAGAGTTGTTTGCAGAGGCCGGGAAAGCGTGTGTTGATTTTCTTTTCTACCTTCTAACTGTGCCCGTATCAACGCTCATTCGTCTTTAATAGAAGTAATTATGGTAAATGTAATTATGGTAAATATTAGACAATCTTTACGAAAGCATAGAAACACTGCACGATTCCTACATTCAACCCGACGGAAACAGGGACGCTCTTCTGAAGCCCGTGGCTCCACGCGCCGGCTATTCTGTTCCCCTATTGACCGTCGAACCGCCGCCGCCTGCTGCTGCTGTGAAGAATTTCTATGGGTGAGGGCAGTGTCACAATCGTTATCAATATGTTACTGATGACACACGTGCGATTTGTCAATATTACGGTGAATGTGACGTACGTGGCTCCTCCGCCTCCAACGAGTGGTGTGCAACAACCGGTTGGTGACGGTGAGGGTGGGTTTGTGAAGGGGGTGTTGACCTCTATGGTGACTGTTAAGCCCTTGTCAACAATTTCATCTATCACTTTGCATGCCCAATTTAATGTAAAAGATTTGTCCGCTTTGGAGGAGAAGGAGGTCAAAGTTGGAAAATGACGGAGGTATTCTCTCTTTTCTCTCTTTAGGTCTCCTTTAACGATTTTTTAATTAAGTATTGTGGTTTTCCAAGTGGTCTATGGCGCTCCACTGAGAATACTGACATTTTTCTAAAACATTCTGTCAATTCCTGCAAGAAATTAAATAAATAAATAAATAATTAATTTCTTTGATGGGGGCGCAGTGGGCTACGGTCCCTTTGAGAATGCCGACTTTTCCTACAACACATTTTGTCAATTCTGTAAGGAATTACATAGATAAAAAAATTAATTTTTGATGGAGTGTCGTGGGCTATAGTCACTGGTTTTCAAAACCACTTATGTAATGATTTTCATCTTATTTGTAAAATTAAGAAGGGGCACCCAAGAGTTAGGCGCCCACACTTTTCCCGACAAAGCCCACACACAATATATATATATATATATATATATATATATATATATATATAAAGAAAATTTTAAGGGAGCGCCCAAGAGCTAGACGCCCTCTTTCACGTGAATTTAAATAAACATCGGATTGCTTTTTCGTATTTAAGCATCATCGATTCCTTTTCAAATATCGTCACAATAATAATATTAGAATTCTCATATTGAAGTTTTTTTATGCTTATATTTTATAAAACATGTAACTTTAAATATGTAACTTTAAATAAGCATCATCGGATTCCTTTTCAATTACCGTCACAATAATAATATTAAAATTTTCAAATAATATTAAAATTTTCATATTAAAGTTTTTTGTGCTCATATTTTGGTCGGTCTCTGTCTCAAGTTTTCAATTTCATTGAGGAATAAAGGGTTCAAATAGAAACGTTGAACTTGTAGTATAAGTAGATATTAAAGTTAGAGAAATAAATAAATGTGTAGAAAGTTTTTATTTTTCCTCTTGATGGATGTATTATAATCCAAAGGTTGTTGTTCTCCAAACACCCTCTCAAATCCCATTTTGTTCCTCTCGATGGATGTATTATAATTGTTATTGAATTTAGTTTTTTTATTAGAAATGCGTAGAAGTTTTTATTTTTAGTTTAGTTAAAATATTTTTTAATTAATTTTCTTAACACTTTCAAGTTGATATTTATTTTGCTATCTCATAATTTATGGTATTTTCAGGTTATGTATATTAATAAGATTACTCAAAAAGTATTAATTATTTTATTAAAAAGTATTAGTTTTTGCTATACGGCATTAGTTTATAAAGATATTAGTTTTAATTACGGTTAATGGTTAATGTGATTGATATATAAATTAAAAATAAAAATTAAATACTCCTCAACTCTCGGAGGGAATATAATTTAAATTTTGAGAGAAAAATATGAGTGATAAATTTTATTCGTGGATATTTTAATTAATCTAACCTTCTTTTATTACATTTTTTTATTCTCATATTGAAGTTTTTTGTGCTCATATTTTGGTCGGTCTGTCTCAAGTTTGCAATTTCATTGAGGAATAAAGGGTTCAAATAGAAACGTTGAACTTGTAGTATAAGTAGATATTAAAGTTAGAGAAATAAATAAATGTGTAGAAGTTTTTATTTTTCCTCTTGATGGATGTATTATAATCCAAAGGTTGTTGTTCTCCAAACACCCTACTGAAATCTCATGTTGTTCCTCTCGATGGATGTATTATAATTGTTACTGAATTTAGTTTTTTTATTAGAAATGCGTAGAAGTTTTTATTTTTAGTTTAGTTAAAATATTTTTTTAATTAATTTTCTTAACACTTTCAAGTTGATATTTATTTTGCTATCTCATAATTTATGGTATTTTCAGGTTATGTATATTAATAAGATTACTCAAAAGTATTAATTATTTTATTAAAAAAGTATTAGTTTTTGCTATACGGCATTAGTTTATAAAGATATTAGTTTTAATTACGGTTAATGGTTAATGTGATTGATATATAAATTAAAAATAAAAAATTAAATACTCCTCAACTCTTGGAGGGAATATAATTTAAATTTTGAGAGAAAAATATGAGTGATAAATTTTATTCGTGGATATTTTAATTAATCTAACCTTTTTTATTACATTTTTTTATTAAAGGTATATCAAATATGAGTGATATTGGAATAATTGTACATTGTGGAGGAGTAAACGTTAGATTACAAAGAGTGGATCGTAACACCGATTATAACGATTTACTTTGTTTGTTGTCCGAGATGACCGGCTTCGCTTTGTCACCTTTATTTTCACAAAATTATGCTCTCAAAATAGTAATGTTGCTTCTCCCTGTTTGCTCCGTAAATTTTTTCTCTACTTGCTCGTGGATTTTTTCTGCTCCACACTTCTCGTGTGTATCTTATAAAATACTTCAAATGATGCCCAAATATATATTACATATTTTCACCGTATATGAAAAGGAAGGAATCCGATGATGCTTAAATTTGAGGTCTGTCTATAGAGGGCGAACCGGTGACTATAGCCCACGACACTCCATAAAAAAATAATTTTTATCTATATAATTCCTTGCAATGTGAGAATGTGTTGCGAGAAAATGTTGTATTCTCAAAGGGCACCATGGTGCCCCATCTAAAGAATTAATTTTTTTATATATGTAATTTCTTGCATAATTGACAGAATTTGTTGCAGGAACTCAAGGGGGCGCCATAGCCTACGATGCCCCCATCAAAGAAATTAATTTTTTATTTATTTAATTCTTGCAAGAATTGACATAATGTTTTGCAGAAAATGTCAAGATACTCAATGGGGCGTCATAGCCCACGGCGCCCTCCACAATTTTGAAATGAATCTCAAAACCACTATCATTTGAGAGTGATTTTGAAAATCACAATACTTAATTAAAAAATCCGTCCTTTAATTCCTCTTATCATATGTGATTTTAGGCAAAGTGTTCACAAATATATTAACTTTTTTCGTTTGACATGGGTTTGCACAATTATTTTGCATATTTATAAATGAAAATATCTTCGTGATTAACACTCTCACAATACACTAAGTGTCCCATTTTACCATTTTTATCCGTTTCACTTAAGTGTCTCATTCATTTTTTTATCCATACCCTACTTTTATAATTGTCCACTGTACTATATACACATATTTATATAATACTAGATGAGGTCCCGCGTATTACACGATATTTTCGTTAAATAAACTTTACAATATAATATATTATATATATAATTTTTCAAATAATAATATATATATTAAAATAATGTATATGTATAAAAAAATTGTAATTATAATATTAAATTTAAATAATGATAATATTAATTATATGACAATTCATGCTAGGTATTAGAATTATTATAATTATATAAAAAAATTACTATAAGATTTGTTTCAAATTTATTTTACAATTAATAAAAAAGACGATTAATAGAATTTTTTTATATAATTGATGCATAAATATTACTCCGAATAGTATATATACATATATATATATCGTATATTTACAATAAATATCATATATGATTATATTAAGTTTTTTTTTTTTTTTTTATAAAAATTGATACAATCACAATTTTTCTTACATACATTTATAGGCTTAAGTTAAATATAATTTTATGTTTAAAAATTATCATATGATACCACCTTTTAGATGTAAAATAGATATTTAAAATATTTAAAGATTTATATATTAACTTATTTATTAAAAATATATATATTGTGCAAGAGGTCCAAGGTTCAAACCTCCTTAGAAATATATTTTTAATTAAATTCTATATTAAAATGCCACATAAATGTCATATTAATTATAAATCAATAGAAAAATGATACATATAGATTATTAATATGTATATATATATATATATATATATATATATATATATATGTATACATTTAATAAGAATGTGACACCTCGTTCAAATTAACCTCAAGACGACACTTAAGCAAAAACAAACTCCCTATTAGTAATATAGGGATGACACTCATTTAATATATTTAAATATATTTTTATTTCTCTCATTCACATTATTATACAACATTTCTTAATATTTAGATGATATTAGATGAGTGTACATACACATGATTTCTCAATTATATCCTTTGCTTACATATGATACTCTAAAAAAGTGCACTTTCTAAAACGGTAATAGTTGTTTATAGTATTAAATTTAAATGATATTAGATGTTATTTAATAGTTGTTTATAGTATTAAATTTAAATGATATTAGATGTTAATTTAAAGATATGAATTTTTTTTTTTTTTTGTGACTTTACTATTGAAAATTATTTGATTTTTTGTGATTTTACTATAACAAAAGTCTGATGTTATAGGTTATTCTTCCCATTAATCGAAGTTTTTGTGTTTGTTAAATGGATTTTCATTTATATAAAAGATTAATGGGCATTTCCATATAGGTTAAAAAAGTAGGTTAATTACAAATATGTTCAAAAATTTGAACAGAAACATAAAAATATTTAAACAGATGCACAAAATTATTTGAACATAAACCTATTCGTAATTTTGAATTTTTCTTGAACCTATTTGTAATTTTTCCAAGATTAATTGTATATTTATTTCTTGTGTGCAGGCTGTGAAGTTGTTGAAGGCTTCTTTGGAATTGATAAGGTTCTCACTAGTGTCTTTTTAATCTAAATAATTGAGATCTACTGCTTTAATTTATATTAGATGTTGAATGTTTGTAGGCATCGATCGATCTAGGCTCGTTTTCTTTTACTTAATTGGTTCTTTTAGTCTTCCGTTGATGCCGGTGTATGAACCCAAATACTCCCCTTATTAATTTGATCATCAAATATTTGTTCATTCTTTTAATAAAAATAGTTAGTGTTAATTATTACTTAAAAACATAAAATATTATTAATTTTACCCTCAAAAATAATTATTTTAATAATAAATGAACCCGGTCAAGTTTTTGTTTGATGTTATTAGTTCCCTTTCTTTTGTTAGACCATGTGAATTTTGGCCTGTTGTAGGTATATTCTTTACTTTAATTTGATTGCAACAAGAGTAGAGGTTGCCACTGTATAGGTATTTCTCTTGTTGATGCCCCTTTTTCTCGTAATCAAACATAATGTCATTAAAATCACCCCCTAAAAGCCACTTTTCATTATCTGTGTTTCTCGGTTTGTGAAGTTTAATTAGTAGGCTCCAAAAGGTGTTTCTTTCATTTGGAGTAGAAGGTGCATAACAACCAAGTAAATCTCCGGTTTAAAGATTCCTAGAAAATATTAACATCAATATGACTATGGGAATAAGACCGCAAAGATACGTTCATTTTGTTAGACCAGGAATAGAGGCCACCTCTGGTGCCATTAGAGTCAACTTCAAATACATAATCAAAGCGAAGATCAAAGAGCCAAGTGCGAGCAACTTTACAAGATACCTTAGTTTCGATACGAAAAGTAAAAGGGGCCTTAACTCCGCAACAAGTCGCTGGAGAGCAACAGGAATGCGCGCCTACTCCCTA
Organism: Paraleonurus japonicus; assembly: GCA_030762865.1. Classification (NCBI taxonomy): domain Eukaryota; kingdom Viridiplantae; phylum Streptophyta; class Magnoliopsida; order Lamiales; family Lamiaceae; genus Paraleonurus; species Paraleonurus japonicus. Next base: position 34,847,000 of record CM061052.1, read on the forward strand.
GCCCGTGTGCATTCCACACAACGGTACTCATGGCCCTCGGCGGGCTGGTTGCCTCCAGCCTCCGCCGCTTCGCTGCTCGTCTTCCCGTTCATTTTGGTTTCTCCCCAATATCTATGATCAGCCCTCCTTACTGGAAATTAAGGCAACATCAGCCACCACTTCCCCAATTTGCACTCCCGATCCGCTCGAACTTGACTGCCCCGCCAACAGCCCACCGGTTCAATCAATTCCCGAAAGCTTTGTCTACCAATTGTGGCTTCTTCGGCTCAGACCATAGGGCAATCAAGATTTCTCTTAATCATAGTAGATGGGTGCGAAAGAACCAAAGGGGAAATAGTTCCTCTTTGAGAACAAATGGTTGCTTGAGGAGGGCTTTCACACTCATGCAAAGGAGGCGGGAGTAGGGAAGCAACAACTTCTTATCTCCCTAAAAAGCTCAAGATCTCGTGGCAAAGCTCTTTCGAATGGACAAAGGAAAAGGTGGATAATACTAAACATAAAATTAAAAACTTGTTAGAAAAATCAATGAGGTCCAATTGGAAGAGGACTTTGAAGAAAAATATGATTGCATACATGATAAGAAAAGGGAACTCCAGAGGCTACCGCTTCAAGAAGAACACTATTGGCGGTAAAGGTCTAAGAAGCAATGGCTCAAAGCGGGGACTCGAACACATCCTACTTTCACCACAACACTAAAGTCGGAGAATTAGAAACCACATCACAAAGCTGGTCGATGAAAGTGGACGTGAATGGACATTAGATAAGGAGATTGGGAGGTGTATTATGAGTTACTACGATGACCTTTTTGCGTCCGTAAACCCAAGGTGGAAGACTATCGAACAAGCACTTAGCCATATGGAGATGAAAGTTGATGAAGAAATGAATAAATATCTTGACAGTGACTTCACCGGTGAGGAAATAAGGAAGCGACATTCGACATGAATCCTCGAAAGCCCTGGGGCCGGATGGATACCCAACTAGCTTTTATCATTCAATGTGGGACATGATAGGAGACAATGTATGTAAGGAAGCCAAAGGAATCCTCAATGCTAGAAACTCCTGGAAAGGTGGAATGATACCGTGGTAACCCTCGTTCCCAAGATTAAGAAACCGGAGAAGGTTAAGGACTTGGACCGATAAGCTGTGCAATGTGAGCTACAAGATCGTGGCAAGAGCAATAACCAACAGATTCTCGGCAGTGATGGGCACTATAATCGACAACAATCAAAGTGCCTTCGTCCCGGGAAGGCTAATCACGGATAATATCCTTGTAGGCTTTGAATGCTTACACCGGTTAAGACACTCCAAAAGTAAGGAAGGTTATGCGGCCCTCAAGTTGGACATGAGCAAGGCGTACGAGGGTGGAATGGAGGTTCATTCTCCGATGCATAAGGTCAGAACTTATACATTCAAATTCAATGGAGTGATTACAGAGAATATTGTCCCTACTAGGGGCTTAAGGTGGGGACCCTTGCCCCATACATTTTTGTAATCAGGCGCAAGGATTCTCATCTCTACTAAAGGGCTTCCACATGCAAGGGCTTTTCAAGGGGTTGAAGATGTTAACAAGGGGGCCAATAATCACACACTGTTCTTCGCCGACGATAGCCTAATTTTCTTTAAAGTCGACTCAAAGCATCATGCAAGAATATTAAGGAATGTCCTGACCTCTATGAGCGAGCATCAGACAGGTTATTAATTTCAACAAATCAGCACTCACCTTCGATCCGAACACCCGGAGAGCCAATCAGAAAGGGTCAAGCAACTCCTAAATATTAGGGAAAGCGAAGTCACGAGCTTTACCTGGGGCACCCTCTTTCTCGCCGGAGTAAAATAGTACAATTTGGATTCCTCAAAGAAAGACTTATTAAGAAGGTCGACTCCTGGAACCACACGAATTTCTCGATGGGGGTAAAGAGGTTTTAATCAAAGCAGTTCTCCAAGCAACCCCTCCTACACCATGACCTGCTTGAATTCCAAAATCTATATGCAAGGATATGGAAAATATTTGCGCGCGCTTTTGGTGGGGAAGTTCAAGCTCCAAGGAGGGTATCCATTGGAAGACCTCGAACCGGGCCGTGTAGGAGTAAAGAAGAAGAAGGCACGGGGTTTCGGCGGTTCGAATAATTTAACCAGGCCTTGGTGGCAAAACAAGTCTGGAGACTCATGGCAAACCCAGAATCTTTGGCGAGTCAAGTCCTTAAGGCGCGCTACTTTAGAAACGATGACATTATAGAGGCAAAGCTCGGCAAAGAATCCTTCCTTCGTTTGGAGATCCCTATGTTGGGGTAGGGAACTGCTAAAAGAAGGGCTAGGCTGGATCATTGTTAATGGAGAGAACATCAAAGCAAAAAGAGGGATTGGTTTGGGAGCTGGTCTACCTCGAAGATGTCCACGTGCGCGGTTAATAACCAAAAGGTAGCCTACATCAACGAAGGGAGACAATGGGTAGCGGATGCAATTCGCAGAGACTTTCTTGTCTTTGAAGCAGAGGAGATTTTAAGGAAAGACATTTCCGCACGTGGCCTCAAAGATTCGAGATATTGGAAGCTACACCCCAAAGGAAAATACACAAGAAGCACAAAGGCGTAAAAGCCGTTGAGTTGCGACCAGGATGAATAAAAAAGAAAACTCGTAAAGCTCAAATCCGGAGATGGGGTGGTGCAAAGAATTGTGGAACTTAAACGTTCCACCGAAACTTAAAATCTTTTGGTGGCGTGTCTCGTGGGATATTTTAGCCTCTGAAGGGAACCTAGCTAAACGACATGTACTGTTTCCCTAGTTGCAAGCTTTGCGGTTCAGCGGAAGCCACCACTACTCATGTCATATTCCTTTGCGAAAGGGTTAAGAAAATCCGGAAAGAGGTGGCGGTTACCCTACCCAAAGCCAAGAAGTGGGAAAAGGACACCATTGATTTCTGGATTACCTACAACATACTAACATGGGAACACCAAAGGAAAAGATAGTTGCGACAAAGATGGGAAATTTGGAAAAGAAGATGTGAGATCACCCACCAAGATGGAGGCAAAGAGAAGGGCCATGGAAATATCATTTGCAAAAATTAAGTGGGCACTTGCGATGGTAGATGAGTATAAAATTGCAAAAAGCAAATCGAGTGTCCAAGACGGTGTCTCGCTGATCCAAAGCATCTTGGATGGTTTGAAAAACGCCCTAATTGTATTCACGGATGCTAGCTTTAACTCGAAAAAGGACACAACACCTATGGAGTTATCGGGATGGATAGATACGAAAAAATTCAAATGATCGATAGAGGTGTTGTGGGTACAGTTGACTCAAAGCATTGGAAGCGGAGCTAGCAGCAGTTGGCAAAGGCATCGAGTTGATTAATGATACAGGAGAGACAGTGTTTTGTTGATCTCGCATCGCCTTGAAGCCGTCTCATTGATCAAGGGAAGGGAGCAACTCTGAATCTGGGTGGGTACACCTTGGAAAGGATCAAATAAGCAATCCAAAAGAAGGGTTTTGGAGTATTGGCCACATTAGTAGAGATCTAAATGAGGCGGCACATCTCTGGCCAAAAGTCCTATTTCACCAGCTTGATTTTCCCGATTGGATCGGCTCTGTGGTGAATGTTTGGTTACGAAGCTATGGTCTCATATCCATCGAGTGTAGGGATCGTAGTCTTTGTTTCGACCAAAAATAATAATAATAATAATAATAATAAATGAACCTATAATAGCAACACAATTTTCTTTATCTATTTTTTTTTAAAAAAACTTGTGTCCATTTCAATGAACATGTGTATCTGGGTATAGGGAGTAATATGAACTTCCTCCCACTTATGAGTCATTATTTTCCCTTTATAATTATTATTAATATTAATCATTTTTCTTTTACATAAATTTGATTTATATATATATATATATATATATATATATATATATATATATATATATATCAATTTCATAAAAATTTTCAAAATCTTTTTTATCCGTCGCACCATAAGTTTCATATCATTACAATGAAAAATCTTTTTATAAATTTTACCCTCACAATTTTCATTAATCTACACAAAATGTCATTATTTTTTTACTCATATACACACAAATCCAATAAATTTCTTTATTTTATACATAAAAATTATACAAAATTACCCTTCGAAATCTCAATCATAATTCTTCTTTCTTAATGTGTGAGCAATCCTTCTTATGAAAGTTTTTATGGGAAGAAAAATGTATTACTTTTACCCACTTCCTCATTTACCAACCAAGTTCATAATTTTTTTAGAAAAAATACAAATAAGTTCAAAAAAATTCAAAATTAAAAATAAGTTTAAAAAATTCAAAATTATAAATAAGTTCATGTTCAAATATTAATTTTATGCTTATGTTCAATTTTTTTTTGTGCTTCTTTATAAATTTTTTGAACCTATTTATAATCATTGTTCTAAAAACGGTGCAGGCGCCCGACTAGTCGCCGCCTAGGCGCTAGGCGGCCCTATGCCGTCTTGTTTTGTCTCAAAACGTCTAGAAAAAAATGATATGATAATTAGTCGAACTAATCCCGATTAATATTGATTAGGCGGGTCTAATCCTATTTAATCCACTAATTTATTTGTGATTTTTTGTTAATAATTTTTTTATTAAGTTTAATACATCAATCTTTATTTCTTTCTTTGCGTTTTAAATTGCATTGCATTTTTTTTTGATGTATTACTAGTTTGCTATTACTTACAATTATAACAAATTGTAGGTGATCTTGTTAATTTTAATATTCTTAAGTATTTTTTATGTATTATTAATTATATATTTTTTAAAATTATTATATTATAAATTTTAGGCGATTTCGACTAGACCCCGACTAAAAGCTCTAGATGCTAGACCCTAGTATTCCGTCCGACTAGCGACTAGCGACTTTTAGAACAATATTTATAATTATACTATCCTTTTTGAATATATATATATATATATATATATATATATATATATAAATGTAAATAACCTTTTTAATTAGTTGATGATTACGTTCGTTATGGGGGAAATAAGAACAGCCTAGTCTATTTAAAAAATATATAATTATGTAAGATATTTTACTTTTCAATATATTCTGGATGATACGATTTAAATTGTTCAAAATCAAATGACATGAACTTTAATAAAAATATTATTTATTAGTATTAAAAGGCGTAAAGCGAAGGGTAATTGTGTTTTTTTCAACTTTATTCTAGTGAGCAAATGAGTAGAAAAAAATTAATTGTAATAGAGAATTGAGTATCACGAAATGTAAATATAGGATATTTGTAAGAGTTTAGTTTGAGAGTGTAGAATTATTATTTTTTTGTTATTTTGAATATGAAAAAATAAAATTGTAACATTCATTTTTTTAATTTTGAGCAATATAAATTGTAACGGAAGATGTACATTTTACATCTTTCCCGCCCGACATCTCCCAACAATTTGCACGTAAATAGTGCTACAAATTATAAGAATAAAATGTAATGATTGGAGTGTTGAGGTTTAATTTGGTAAATATTTATAAATAAAGTAAAAATTGAATAGATTAAGTGTAGTGTGAGTATTTTGTATAAATATGTAATTTTTTTGAAAGTGGGGCTTATAAGGAAGTTTCATTTGAATTTACAAATTAATAATTAGTTGACGTATAGAAAAGAAAAATTTGTAAATTAATTGTGGGGTGGATGTAGTATATTTTTTTAGTTTGCAATGTATCACTTTAAAATTTTGACTTTTTAAAATTATGACTTAAAATTGTACATTTTGCATATATTTTTGAATGATCATACTCTCTCCGTATAAAGATTTAAAAAAAAAAAAATTAGATTGTTACACCATTGAATTATAGCACATCCTAACCAGTAGCTGAGATATAGGAACTCAAAAATAGATTGTTTCCTCAATATAAATTTGAATAGTACGATTCCTTTATTACACTTGTATATATTGTATTTCATCCTGTTATGTCGATGTAATATATATGATCTATGGATTATCATGTTTCCACCCTATGTCCATCCACTTTTAAACACAAAATAGAACATTAAATATAGAACATATATATTTCTTTCATCCCAAAAAGTTATGCACACTTTCATTTTCACTCGGTCTCAATAAATTATGCTAAATTATGCACTCCTAAAAAGAAAATATCACACAATATTAATACCTCACAATATTATTTAAATTTAAAAATATCACTCTTATTATATTCTATTTTATTCTCTCTCATTTTTATCTCATTAAATCGCCCAAAATACTCTTACACTTTATTTTTTCTCTTAGTCTTTATTTTTAAAAAAGTCAATAAGATTAATTTGTCTCAGTTTCTATGTTCTAATAAGTCAATAAGATTAATTTGTCTCAGTTTTTATGTTCCAACAAGTGTGCATAAATTTGTCTTGCAATGGAGGGAGTATGATTTTGTGTGACACTATATGTGGTATTGATCGCAGAGACCAACTTGATGACATACATTATACATAGCATGCGCCTTCTTCTTTTTCTCTCGTAAATATCAGAATCTGGTGCATTAAATGCGCGCTTTGTAGTTTACTAGTCATTGCAATCTCTACATTAATCGACAAACAGTGCTAACCCCACATTAAAAAGAGTATGGCAGAAACCAAATTGAGCATAAAGCTGTTGATCGACAACAATGAGAAGAGAGTGTTGTTTGGAGAAGCAGGCAAAGATTGTGTGGATTTCCTCTTCTTCATTCTCTCTCTTCCCGTCTCCACTCTCATTCGCCTTCTGGGCAAACAACGCATGGTGGGCGCATTGCCCAATCTGTACGAAAGCATTGAAAAGATGAATGAATCCTTCTTCCAACAACACATGACAAAGGAAACTCTTCTCCAACCAGCCACTCCACTCCCTGGCTATTCCGTCCCTTTCGTCCCCATCAAAACTCCAACACAAGACAACAAATTCTACAGATGTTCCAAATTGAAAACTGAGCCACTCCCTGGTTATTGTCCCGATTATTATGTTGACGATTATGTTATGCGAACTAACACCTGTTCAGGAGGTTATGGCTACGTTTCTGATGACCCGCGAGCGACATGTCCAAGCTGCGGGTCTGCGATGGACACTATGGTGACGTTCGTTGCTGCTCCTGGTGCTGTGCAACTGCGTAGTACTGGAAGAGGTGGGTTTGTGAAGGAGGTGGTGACCTATATGGTGATGGATGATTTGACTGTTAAACCCATGTCTACTATCTCCTCCATTGCTTTGCTCACCCAGTTTAACATCAACGATGTCTCTGCCTTGGAGGAGAAAGTGGTCAATTTGGGAATCACTGAGGTATCACTACCAATCTTCAAATACGTACTATTCTTCAATGGGAACATTTTTAAAAAAATTTTGGTCGTATGTTCCAAAGTTTTTATTTTTTTTTAAAAAAATGGTGTAAATTATTAAATACTCAACACTTTTACTCTCGGAATTAAAAATTTAATGCAAAATTGATCGTTCTTTAATGGCTAGGACAAATTTTGCAAAACAAATTAATGACTATTTTTGTTCCTATGAGGGCTAAAAATGCAGTTTTCCCAATATTATTTTGATTTCTGTGAATACTACGTGCTACGTACTTTTTTTTTTTTTTTCTGATTTTAATTATATTCGTTGATCTAATAAAGTGCAAATTGTGTAGGCTGTTAAGTTGTTGAAGGCATCTTTGGTATCCAAGAAGGTTCTTACTAATGTCTTCCTCAACGGAGATATATAACTGACATGCATGCATGCATGCATCAAGAATCGAGTTCGTTTTATTTTCTTGTAATTCAGTATGAATTTGGTTATAATGAAGCATCCTATAATCTGCTTAAGTCTCCTGCACGCTATGTCATTTTCTTGTTGTATTTGTTTCGCCACCAAAAAGTTTTGATTTATCATCTTTTCAATGCTTTGCTATGTCATTTTAAATTCTCTGTTTATTTTTCAATTTTCAATGCTTTTACATTAATTGTCAATTCGCAATCATGATGACAGTATACGGAGACCAAGATATGCACTTATATTCACATATGTCATGATGGCCCAACTTATACTATGCGGTTTGAAGTTTTATTCACATTAAAAAGATATTAATTGATTTATATTTTAAAATTAAAAACATTTGAAAATAAATTAATTTTAAATTAAATTATAAAAGTAATGTGTTTAAAAAATCACTTTTATTAATGAGTAATTATATGTGGCCTGGTTAATTATTATTCTTCTGTCCCCTCAATGAGATTTTTTTAAGGAAACCTCAGTAAGAATTTTTAGAGAATTCAAAAACAAGTAAAACATGATTTGTCAAAATAAATATTAAATTTTTAAAAAGTGGTGATAAGTATTATATAAGTATAATATATTTTTGTAAATACAGATAATTCTCCCTCGTAAAATTGGGTTAGGAAACACACATATCTCATTGATTGTCTCGTAATCTTAAATCGACAAATAAATATATTCGTGTTTGAAGTGAAATAGTAAAAGCCTGTGCATTTAAATCGTTATAAATTAGTTATTTAATTAGGCTATTTTGCGTGTTTTTTTTTTGATCGGTAAAAGCAATTTTATAAAGAATAAACAAGGGTACAAGATATACCCAATACAATATCCATATACATTATCCACTCATCACCATCCTAGGATTATTTTTCCAATCTAGAAACGAAAAGAAGATGAAATTGGGTCTTTGACACTCAACCAACTCCAAGATCTAATCTTAATCTCCTCTACCATTTTCTCCACACTACAAACACCGTTCTTAAAAATTATCTCATTACGCCCTTTCCAAATTAACCAAATCACCACCAACCAAATGCATACACCAATCCACTTACCTCTTTTCCCGCTAACAATTTGGTTGTGAGCGAGAACATTTTGTAAAGCAGAGGAGTGCATAATGAAAGGGGTTTTAAGCCAATGGTAAATCTCCATCCGACCTTATGTGAAAAACTACACTCGAAAAACACGTGGATCGCTTGTTTCTTCAATATTTCCGCATAGCACGCACCTCATTCTTTGAGTCGTCCAGCTGTATTTCACGCCTCTTGAGATTCTGTTTAGTCAAGAAACGATCATGCAAAAGTCGCCAAGCATGGGTTTGTTCCATGCAAGACGTAACCCTTTCGAGATGTCTTCATTAATCGATCCTGGGCAATTTGGTAAAGATCGGTGAGTACGCCTCCTTCGTGTTGTAAACTCCACTTTGGAAGAGGCATTCCACTTCCAAGAATCATTAAAACCGTTTTTGATCCTGCAATTATTTACCAAAGACATCAAACTATTGAGGGAATTTAATTCAAAATCAATTAGTTGACGCCTCCATCTCCAAATCCACCTCCACTCATTCCCTCCCAAAACCCCATTGAATTCACACTAGACTCCTTATCTAGACTTAGATTATATAATCTAGGAAAACAAGACTTCAATGCCCTCTCCCCCACCCAAACATCATCCCAAAAGACCGTATTTCTCCCATCCCCAAGTACCCTTACTAGCTTTGATGTAACCAGGGCCCCATTTTCTTTTCGAAATATTGACGATATCCCTCCACTAACTTGAGATTTTCCCATTTAACCCCTCGGCACCCCCATCAAACCCCTATCCCAAGAATCCCCATATTTAGACACTAGAACTTTAACCCATAGACTACCCTTCTCATTAAGAAAACGCCACATCCATTTCCCTAACAATGCTTTATTAAAAGACTCAATATCCCTCACCCCAAGCCCACCCTTACTTTTTTCCTTGCACACCACATTCCACTTCACCCAACTAATTTTATTAGAACTCTCACCCCCATAAAAAACTTCTTTGTAAACTCACAATCTCTCTCAAGGTTTTTTTTTTTTGGAATTTTGTAGAACGACAAGTAATAGGTAGACAAGGCGGATAGTACCGAATTAAGCAAAGTGATTCGCCACCCATTGAGAATTTGTCCCATCTCGCACAATCTCCCTTTTATCTTGTTCACAACATTCTTCCACTCCATGCCTTTGCATTGATTAATACCCACCTTAATCCCTAGGTACGAGATAGGCGGTCTGCCTATGTTATAGTCCATAATATTGGCCATCTCAATAAGTTGTTGATTGTTTACATTCATCCCATAGAGCCAACATTTCTCGTAATTCACTTTCAAACCAGAAATCAACTCCATGTTTTTAGAATTCTCTTAATCATCCTTGCATTATCACAGGTTGCAGCTCCCAAAAATATCGTGTCATCCGCAAATAGCAAGTGAGATACACGAATCTTCTCTCTACCAATTTCGCTGGTTTGAAGAACCCCCGTCGATGCTTTCTTCATTAATAAGCTCAAACCTTCAGCCGCCAAAGGAAAATGAAAGGGGAAAGAGGATCCCTTGTCTCAACCCCCGTTGAAGCTAGAACTCTCCCGACGGGCTGCCGTTCACTAAAGCAGACGGCCGAAGCCGTCCTAACACACTCCATAATCCAATTGCGCCATTTAGAATGAAAACGAAACCGCTCCATGATGATGTCAATGAACCCCCAATCCACGGTGTCATAAGCCTTGCGAAGTCGATCTTAAAGAAAATTCTTTCCAATTTCCTTTTTCACCTCATCCATTGAGGACTGAAATGCAATCAAGAATTTGTCGCCCTCCAACGAATGCACTCTGATTTTCCGATATAACCGAGTCTAACACGCAACTTAGTCTTTTCGCCAAAACCTTCGAAATGATCTTGTAAACTCCACCATTCAGGGAAATTGGTTTAAAATCTTTCATCTCATTGCTTTCTCTTTCTTAGGGATAAGAACGATGAAAGAATGGTTGATTCCTTTAACTAACCTCCCATGTTCATGGAATTCGGTCATCATCCTCATCACATCTCGATTTAAAAGAGCTCCATAGTTCCTTTAGGATCGAAAAGTTAAATCCATCGTGGCGGGGCTTTTCGATCCGTCACATGACCATATCGCATCCTTAACTTCCTCTTGAAAAGGTGCAATAAGAAACTCGTTATCCACGATCGAGACGGTTTTCGGTGAATTCGGGCACTACCGTCGGTCTTAGGAACTGCTCCTGCTGGAAATGCTTACGAAAGAAATCAAAGATCCCATTTTTACTTCATCCACTTCCTCCAACCACTGGCCATCGATCGAGACCCCTACTAATTCATTTCTCTTTCTCCGTCTCGTTGATGCGGTGTGAAAGTAGCTTGAATTACAATCGCCTTCCTTAATCCATTTGTCCCTAGACTTGAGCCAACAAGTTGTTCCTCCAATTGAGGTCCTGTACAACATGGCTGTAGCTTCTTGTCTTCGTATGCATTCCTCCTCATCCAGCCCCAAAACCTCATCTATAACGTCCACCGCACAAGAAATGATTTATGGTTCTCAATCTTTGAGTCCGGATGGTGAACACTTGTCTGCATTCCATACCTTCAAATCCTCTTTTAACATTTTTAATTTTTCTTTCAAAACGAAAGCACCCCACCAAGTCACACTGTATTTGCGCCATTTATTTGAGATAAAAGGTTTAAATTCCGGATGAAATAGCTATGCGTTTAAGCTTCGAAAAGGCTTCGGACCCCAATCCTTTACTTTGATTTCAAGCGAGGATAGGACAATGATCGAAATTGTCTTAGACAATCCCTTTTGGAAGGAATTAGGCCACCGGGCGACCCATTGATTATTAATCATAATCCTATATAAACAACTCTTACAATTCCCATTCTGTCTAAACCATGTAAAACATCGTCCGTGAATCGGCAAGTCTATCAAATTTGAGCCTGATGAAATCATCGAAACATCCAATATCCCTATTATTAATGATCATGCCCCTCCTTCACGTTCGACTCCGTCTTATTGGATTGAAATCCCCGGTAACACATAAACAAGCAGAATTGGGTGAGAAATCACACTACTTAATCTATCCCACAAATCCTCTTTCCCCAATAGCAAACACGGTGCATATACATTAATAATGCAACATTGTACTCTATCATGCCCCCACAGCCCATTCACAATTAACGCACCATTCATATGCTAATGATCGAGACAAGAAAATACCTCTGAATCCCATATAGAAAGAATGCCACCAGCTCTTCCATCTGATTCTCTGAAAGCCTAACCAAACTTATTGTTACCCCATATCAGTTTGCAATCCACATAAAAATCGACTCAAGTTTAGTCTCTTGCACACAATAGAAATCAACCTTATGTTTGTTGATAAGTTCTTTCAATTCCTTTTTCTTCACTTTGAACTCCCAGTGCCTCTCACATTGTATGAGAGAATCTTCATTGATGATCGCTCTGAGACAACTCCTTATCCTTACCATCCATGACCTCTCTCTCACGTTCCATTTCTTGGAGCCTCCCCACAATTTCCTCTTCATTTCCTCTTGCTACGATCCCCAATTTCTTTCCTAGAGCCTATGTTTGAGATGTTTCCACAATCCGCCCGCTTTCTTGGTGTTTAATTTCTCCAATTTTCGTTCGATTTCTCATTTTTCTCGACAACTTCCCTTTCCTCCTCTGTCGCCATATCTCCCACGAAATTTCTCCAATTTCTTGACGCCTTGATTTCAGCTATTCTTGCTTTTCTCTTGATGATTTTTTCGACTTTCTTTTGCCGCCCTAATTTGATCTGGGATTTCCTTATTACGCAATTGAGACTTTTCTAGAATCGCAATTCTTGAGTCGACTACGAGTCCTTATCCACGCTCACGAGCTTACTTGAAATTGGGCTTTCAATGTGATTATTAGAAAGCCCATCTTACGAGAAAATACCCGGGGCCCATCACTATTATGATCCTTTCCATTAACCTCAGGTTAACAAAATCTCCTCCATTAGTTAGGCCCACCACTTCATTATATGAATCCTCCATTAGTTAGGCCCATCATTCCATTGTGTGAATAATTTAAATCTTGACCAGACTATTAATTCCGTTATTCGCCTCGGGTATTTCGCGCCTCCCATCTAATGCACACGTTTCTTCAACATCATCACGTGTCTCGTCCAACCAATCCGAGTCCCCCATGATTCATGCTCGACCCTATCTCGGTAATCTTAGCATTAACCTCTTTCCTCGGGCTTTCCCTTATTTCTTGGGAATCTTTCAAATCTTTATTATCGTCACCTCCTCCCAAAATACTTAAACGCGTTTTGTCCTCTCTCCAAGATTGGGCATATCGAGCTTGGACTTCCCTTCGAACTTTCATTGTCATCGTGAATCTGCGCCCATACCGCGCCGGAGAGTTGGGACTCGACATCTTCATCCTCCGATCCATCGGAATCGTAAATCGGCAACCACGTGCATCCTCATTTTACGCAACTTGGCCACTCAATTCTTCAACAATTTTAATTGAAAATGGAACCTCATCAACGTACACCAAGCACTGATTAATATCTTTCAAGAAAGAAGCTGATATAAGGACCCTTGGAAAATCACACCTTTCACGTTTCTCGGTTGCGAGAATCCAATCTAACAAATCTACCAACTTTTGAGCTCAAGAGTTCAAAGAACCTCTGATCCCATGCATGCAAGGGTATGCCAATCCATCTTGTCTATACTTGCCTTGTATGACACACATCGATAGGTCTCCATGGGCGAAACCATTCAAACCAATGCTTAAACCATTCATCTAAGTCCCCGATCATATCCTTTATTAACTTATTTGATTTGTTCTCGAACCAACACCACATTATCTCCCAAATACGTCATCCCAATGCCAACACCAAATTCACTTCTTAACTCCTCTTCAACCTCGTCCCAAGGAAACTCAACTTTAAGTAAACATGTGTAACTCTCCTTCAACCACTCGGAATCTTCCATTCTTAATTGGTATTGGGGAATTGACTCGACACGTTAGTATACGTAACCAACTCCTCTTTCTTTCCCACCAGTGCACCCAAATATGATCTATGAGGGCTTCGAATACCACTATTTGCTTTAAAGGAATATTCCCGACTTCTCTGTCTTTTTGTCCTCTCGTTAGACATCTCGAGTCTTATTTCTCGAATCCACGTCCTTCCTTTGGAATTTAGGGAAAAAGGCCCTCGGTTTTGTATTTGTCAATCCACACATTGTTCAACTCATCCAATAACTTGAGATTATCATATATATCAGGGAATCTAACAAATCCGAATGGCTTCCCTTCTTTATCCAGTTTTCTGGACAAAAAATATCCACAACCTAAGATGACTGAACTTCTTCCTAAGCACCTCAACGCTACACTTAATCGGAAAGTTTTTGAAGAAGAATGAGATAGTTTCCATTTTTTCTCCTGACGGAACTTCTCCCGAGAAGGAGGCATCCTCCCAATACCTAACACGGCTACCGTCTGCCTCAAGCGCCTACTACCCGTCGTTCGATAAGGAAGGTTGGGTTTAGGGTTCACGGGGTAGGGTTTATGCCTCACCGGAGGTCTCTCGAAAAAGGGTTCCTAATCGCTACCCGGCGCCTCACCCCCTCTGCTCTCACTCTCTCTCGACCCTCTCTCTCACACTCTTTCTCTCTCTAGCCATTTTGCTACTTTGCGTGTTTGAAGTGAAATAGTAAAGCATGTGCATTTAAATCGTTATAAATTAGTTATGTAATTAGGCTACTCTTCCTCCATCCCAATTATTGAGTTTTGAACAAAAATTAAAAAATATTTAAATAAAATTTCTTTTATAATCCTATTTAATAAAGATTATAGTTTTCAATACAATTAATGCATAGGATTATATTAATAAATAAACTAAAAAATATTATTGAATATGGAAACAAGCCTATATAATTGAGACATTAATAAAAATAAAACAAGTCTATATAATTGGATGTAGTGCTTCGAGAAAAATGTCAAAAAGAAAGAAAAATATAATGATTTACGCTGTGAAAGAATATACTCCCTCTATCCCAATTTTATTTGCTCAAGGGAATTGACACAAAAATTAAGAAATATGTTATTTATTAGTATTAAAAGGTATAAAGTGAAGGAAAATAAGTATTTTCAACTTTATATATTTTAAAATTAACTTTATTGAAAGAGTTAATTGAGTGACATTGTGATGTATATAAGAAATGTTTGTGAGAGTATAACTTAAACACAATTCTATAACAACCTTTTAAAAAAATTCATAATATAGTACAACTTTATTATTATTTTTTTATCAAAGAAAGATGATTTTATTGATAACACTCCATTAGAGTATAAGACATACTCTAATGAACAAATGCAATACAATTAATAGATACAAACACCAATCCCCTCTTCTATCACCTAAACGGGTGCCCTTAACCACTCTTGAAAAGATCCTTTAGGCTCCATTTGGATGGAGTGGATTTGAAAGGGATTTGAGAATAATATACCATGCATTCACACAAACTAAAATGGAGAAAAGCTAAATAAATGGATTTGATTCACTCAAATATTAAGCATAAGTGGGAGAAGTGGGACGATTTCAAATGACTAGGTTTTGTTGGGTATTTGAAATCCTCTCACTTATAAGTAATATTTGTATGAACCAAATCCATTCATTTAGTTTTTTCCTATTTTAATTTGTAAATGTATGGTGTACTATCCTCAAATCCATTGATTTTAAATGACTCCATCCAAATGGAAGAATTTCGGTTCATTAATCGATATCCACGATCACACCCTTGCCTTGATCTCCTCACACCTTCCACTAGGATTTGGATCAATATCACGAGAATAACGCTTCGTTTTGCATTTTCCAGATAGTCCAAATTACTCCCAACCACAATGTCGTTGCAAACTTGCTCTCTTTCTTTGAATTGAAAATGGCACTGTTTTGCGGGAAGTTCACCGATGGGTTATTGTGCATCACTTTGTTGTGATCTTGATCCACCGATAGATCTCCACCCAAATAATATTTGCCGACTTGCATTCGAAGAAGAGATGGGAAATATTTTCCTCCTTTTGCTCATTGCACAAAACACAATTCAATTCTCCATTCTCGAGTTGGATTCCTCTCCGTAGAAGCTTGTCTTTAGTTGGGAGTCTCTGTCGTAACACCTTCCACACTATCGTTGCGACGCGTCTTGGCGCATAACTATTCCACTACAGCTTGAAAGTTGCCAAATTAATCATGTTATCCCTAACTTCGGCGTCATTTTTTCTACTCGCTGTAGGTATCTTGCTTTGGTCGTATAAATGCCATTATTTGCAAACCTCCACCTCCATATGTCACCTTGTTCCCTTTTCAAATTAATCGATCAGAGCAGCAATAGGAGTTCTCCCACCAAATTTTCCTCAAATTGTCGCAAGCCTCTTCTCCATTTCAAATCCAGCACTCCAACTTTCATTTTCCCATCTACCCAATGCAACAATCTTTTCACCTTTTTGCGTACTTAAACGAAACAATCGCGGATACTTAGTTCGAAGAGGTGTGTCCCCCAACCAAATTCCCTCCCGAAGAGTGTTTTTTCTCCATTTCCAATCTCTTTCTCAAATTCTCGCCCAGCCAATTTCCGTCTATCCCATGATATAGATCACATATATCGCGCCACTATCCCGATTCCCTACGATTGTTGTTACCCAGTTCTGGTTTCCAAGCTTCCATATTTTGATCGTAATATCTTCACCCATAGACATTCGGATCACCAAAGATTCGGCCAATCCATTTTTCAAAAGAGCTTTGTTAAAAGCACCCATATCCTTAATCCTCAGTGCTGCCATCTTTTCTTTCGGCACACATCATTCTATGCCACCCAAGGAATGTAATTCCCGCTCGAGCTGCCCTCTTTCCGTAAGAAGTCTCGCTGCATCTTTGATAATTCACGAATTATTTTTTTCGACAATTTATAGAATGGAAGACAGGTAAGTAGGCATCGTGGCAAGGATCGCTTTGATGAGTGTCACTCTCCCGACCATCGAAATATGCTTTCCGCTCCATGTATCCAGCTTTTTCTAAATTTTTTGGATCATGGGGTTCCAAACTTCGCTGCGGTGATTCACTCCTACCTTCACTCCGAGATAATTGATTGATCCTATCCCAACTTCACAACCCAGTTCATTGGCCTTGTCTCTTACCACATTTGCTCGATATTCACTCCAAATAAGCACTTTTATCAAAATTAACTTTTAGCCACGATAAGAGTTCAAATAGCCTCGATCGCTTGTTTGATCACCTTAATATTATTCTCTTTGCCCGAGCACACAAATATTGTGTTGTCTGCGTATTGCAAATGTAAATTGCAACCTTCTCATCTCCTATTTCAAAGGCTTCTAGCAGACCAAAATGGACGACTCTCTTGACCAACAAATTTAACCCTTCGCCACAAGTAAGTAAAGGAATGGTGACAAGGGATCGCCTTGTCTCAAGTCCCTTTCGTTTCTAAATTCAGTAGGGCTACCATTTACTAGGATTAAGACCGAAGCTGAAGAAACACATTCTTTGGTCCAACGTCTCCATCCGCAATTGAAGTTGAGCAGCCTCATCATCTCATCTAAAAGTCCCAGCTTGACTAAGTCGTACGCCTTTTCGAAGTTAATTTTGAAAATAAAGCACTCTTTTCTCCTCCACTTTGTTTCATGTATCATCTCGTTAAGAATAAAAATTCTATCTAGAATCTGTCTTCCCCAATAAATGCCAATTGATTTTCCGAGATTACCGATTCAATCACCTCATTCATTTTGCAAGGATCTTCGCCACCACCTTATACACACAACCTATCAAAGAAATCGGTCGAAATTCATTTAACCTTTGTGCTCCCTCCTTCTTTGGAATAAGAGTAACAAATGAGGGATTCACTCCCTTCACAAGTCTACCATTTGTGAAGATCGAATTCCATTCATCAGGTTTAAGTAATAAGGATTATGATATTTTGTATATTGTGTATCTTGTATATTTAGTAGGTTTTAGTCATTCCTAAATTAATGGATCACACTCCTGTATATATTGATATTCTTGATTGGAATATCATAAGTAATATATTCTTATATGGTATCACGAGTTTAGGGTTTTTCTCCACGCGCCCTATTCTTCCATCCTGTTCGCCATTTTCTTCCTCCATGGCATCGAGCAGATCCAGCTTTTCATCCGACTCTTGCGGTGTCCAACATAAAAATCATATCTCCATCACCCTTGAGATGGAGAATGTTCACTATGCTACGTGGGCAGAGTTGTTTAAGATCCATGCCCGCTCCCACCGGGTTCTTGATCACATCATTCCACCGGTCCCTCCCCACCGGCACCGCAATCGATGCGGAGAAGGAACTTTGGATCTCGATGCCACTGTTCTTCAATGGATCTATTCGACGATCTCGTCCGATCTTCTCCACACAATTTTGGAACCGAACTCCACCGCCGAACAAGCTTGGTCCGTCTTCGTGAAATTTTTAAGATAACAAAAATTCACGAGCCGTGATCTCGAGCAGGAATTTTCTCATACGTGTATGGATGATTTTCCAAACGTGTCTTCTTATTGCCAACATCTGAAAGTGTTGGCCGATCAATTGAAGAACGTTGGTGCTCCGGTCACCAACGATCGCTTAGTGTTGCAGATGGTCGTCGGTCTCACCGAGGCTTATGGGGGCATCGCGACACCGATCCGACAAAGCTTACCATTGCCGAAATTCTACCAGGCCCGCTCCATGCTCATTTTAGAAGAGGCCGGTTTTGCCAAGCGTGTGGCGCTGGGGTGGCTCTCATCGCGTCAAGTGGCGCTCCTTCCGCGTCGGATGGCGCCGCACCGCAGAGCCCAAATCAAAGCCCAAATCGAAGAAGAAGGGCTCAAGCCCAAATCGGCTGATCGTGCTCGCCCCGCCATTTACTTTTTAGCCGACACAATGGGCGGGTGTGCGAAACCATTCCGTGGCGGTGGCCATCTCCACCTTGCCGTGCAGACGACACGGTGGGCACGTCCTCAATTCAGCCCGTGAACTCCGGCCTTTTCTTCGCAACAAGGTGTGCTTGGTCCACGGCCTCAGTCTATTCGGCCCACCTATCCCCACTGACCGATATCGAGGCCGCCATGTACACCTTTGGGATTACTCCTCCCGATCCGGCTTGGTACATGGACACCGGGCAACATCTCACATGACATCGGAGCGAGGTACTCTCTCGCCTTATTTAAATTCAAGCATGAAACATGAAATTCTTGTGGGTAATGGTCATACTATTCCAGCTTTCGGGTATTGGTCATGTAACTTTATCTAATACACATCCTAAACTTGCCTTGAATGATGTCCTTCATGCTCTCGCCCTTGTTAAGAATTTAGTGTCTGCTTCGAAAATTTACTTCGATAATTCATGCTTCGTTGAATTTGATCCCTTTGGGTTTTCGTTAAGGATTATCGAACGGAGGATGCGTCTAATGAGGTGTGATAGTCGTGGTGCCCTATATCCCATTACCACCGGTCGTAGTGTTCCTACGTTGGCTTTTCCGCTTTTTCACATTCTTTGTGGCATGATCGTTTGGGTCATCCTAGACGGTCGCTTATTGATTCTCTACGTTTACAAAAATACATATGTTGTAATAAAAGGCCTCGCTTCTTATGTTTGTCCTTTATGTTCGCTAGGAAAACATATATGTTTGCCGTTTAAGGCCTCTTCGTCTGCTTTCTTTATCTCCTTTTGATATTATTCACGGTGATGTATGAACATCTCCTATTTTGAGTACCATGGGGCATAAGTATTATGTGATATTTTGGATGATTTTACTAATTTTCTCGTGGACATTTCTCCGTCTCATAAATCGCAAGTATTCAATGTTTTTGTCTTTTCGTGCTCTTGTTAAAACACAATTCGAAAAAGACATTAAAGCTTTTCAATGGGATAATGGGAGGGAATTTGATAATCGTTCTTTTCGGGATTATGCTAATGCAAATGGGATGGTATTCTGCTTTTTCGTGTCCTTACACGTCTCCTCAAAACGGTAAAGCCGAGAGACAGCCGTACCATTAATAATATGATTCGTACCTTGCTCACCCATGCTAAAGTACCTCCTTCCTTCTCGGCATCATGCCCTACAAATGACCACTTATCTTTTAAACATTCTACCTCGTAAACACATGAACTTTACTACCCCTCTTCTTCGTCTATATCAACGGGCACCATCGTATGATCATCTCCGTGTGTTTGGTTGCCTATGCTACTCCCTATTTCCCTCTACGACGATTCATAAACTCCAACCTCGGTCTACTCTCTGTGTTTTCCTTGGCTTCCTCGCTAATCATCGAGGTTATAAATGTTTTGACATGTCTCGCTAACAAGATCATTGTTTGTCGTTATGTCATCTTCGATGAATCTCGTTATCCTTTTGTAGAGGTCACTAAAGAGACTCCGTCTTATGACTTTCTTGATGATTCCCCTTCCCCATATGTGTCTTATCATCGGTGTCCGACGTCTTCACCTCCTTCTCCTCCGGATCCTTCATCCCGTTGACTTCTACTCTTCCAACTTCTCCTTCGGGTCCTTCGGTCCCATTACCTTCTCAAATACCTCCGGCTCCATCACTTCGTCCGGTCACTCATAGCCAACATGGGGTCTTTCGTCCTAAACGCCTCTTTAACCTTCTTACACAAGCTAAATCTCTTCTTGCTCGTATTCCCGTTGCCGCTCTACAGACCCGAATCGAAATTGGCTATGCAAGAAGAGTTTAATGATTTAATTGCTAATAAGATGTGGGAGTTAGTTCCTCGTCCTTGTGATGTTAATATTATTCGCTCATCTGGATTTTTACTCATAAAGAACGTGTTGATGGTTCCTTTGAGAGGCATAAAGCCCGCCTTGTAGGTGATGGGAAGACTCAACAAAGTTGGAATTGATTGTGGTGAGACATTTAGTCCAGGTGGTGAAACTCGCTACAATTCGAATTGGCCGAGTCCGGTTCTGTCCAAGAAGTGGTCCATTCATCAACTTGATGTCAAGAATGCCTTTCCCATGGCACTCTTGACGAGACGGTTTATATGCATCAGCCACTTGGGTTTCGGACACCGCTTTCTCGGATCATGTGTGCTTATTGAAAAATCGTTGTATGGTTTTGAAGCAAGCCCCGAGGGCGTGGAACAAGTGCTTTATGGATTTTGTCTCTACGCTTGGTTTTTCCAGACAATGTCCGATCACTCCCTCTTTGTTTTCCGCCGTGGTGACTCTATGGCGTATTTGTTGCTTTATGTCGATGATATAATCCTCGACAATTTCTTCGATACTCTTCGCCGGTCCATCTCTAGTTTGAGTATAGAATTTGCCATGAAAGACTTGAGGCTACTGTATTATTTTTTAGGCATTTCGGTTCAATCTCACGATCGTCTATTCCTCTCTCGGAAGAAATATGCGCCTCGATTGTGGAATGGGCGGGTATGGCTGTTTGCAAACCGCTATACTGTTGATACAAAACCGAAGCTCGGTTCCTCAAATAGTCCTCTCGTTTCAGATCCCTTCCTATACGTAAGTCTTGTTGGGGCTCTTCAGTATTTGAACTTTTCTCGGCCGGATATATCTTATGCGGTCCAACAGTTTGCCTCTTCATGCACGATCCCGTGAGGTCCATTGGGCAAGATCAAGAGGATTATTCGGTATATTCGTGGACGTTGGATTACGGTCTCCATCTCGACTCCATCCTCTTCCACATCACTTTTGGCGTATATGATGCCGATCGGGGTGGGTGTCTCCGATACTCGCTGCTCGACTTCGGCTATTGTGTGTTCTTGGGAGATAATTTGATCTCTTGGTCTCATAAGCGCCAAACCACGATGTCTCGTTCTAGTGTCAAGGCTGAATACCGTCCGTTGCAAATGTGCTCTCGTAGTCGTGTTGGCTTCGTAATCTTCTCGCTTGAACTTCATTGTCCTATTCCGACGGCAACCTTTGTTTATCGCGACAATGTGAGTACCATCTATTTATCCGTAATCCACCCAACATCAACACACTAAGCACATAGAGATGGATATTCACTTTGTCCGAGAGAAAGTTTCATGGGTCGTTCGGGTTCTTCACGTTCCTTCTCGCTATCAAATTGCATATATTTTCACTAAGGGACTGCCACTTGTTTTATTTGAAGAATTTCGATCCAATCTCAGCCTACATCGCCCGCCCCGCTTCGATTGCGGGGTGTAATAAGGATTATGATATTTTGTATATTGTGTATCTTGTATATTTAGTAGGTTTTAGTCATTCCTAAATTAGTGGATCACACTTCGTATATATTGATATTCTTGATTGGAATAACATAACGTAATATATTCTTATATTAAGAAATCAACTTTAAGCAAGCCCAAGTGCTTTCTAATGAAGCCGAATGTGAAGCCGTCTGGTCCCGGCTTCTAGATGGTTCACAATTCCAAATTGCCATTCGAATTTCCTCTTCCGTGAATGGACATGAAAGCAATTCATTATCTCGCTTCTTGCAATCTACTTTGTCTCGAAATCTGGCATAACGATGGTCTCGACTTCATAGTCGCTACCAATTGTGATTTAAAGTGCCCGAATATTTCCCCCTCACCTCTTTAACTCCTTCTATCCAATTTTCCCCGCCTGAGACATTCAATGTGATTTGTCTTCAATCTTCGATTTATCCAGCGTGAAAATACTTGGAATTCATATCACCATCCTTTATCCACTCGTGCTTTCGATTTTGTTGTAGCATTTTTTTCTTTTCGTATCAAATCCTCGAGTAATTTTGCCGAAATCCTCTTTCTTTCCACAATTTCATCTTCCTCCACTCCAAAGACATCATCCAATATATCCAGTTCCCCAATCCTTTCCCTTTTCAAGTTAATATTCGTATCGAGCACTCCAAACACCTCTTTATTCCACACTTTAAGATTGGCCTTTAGTAGTTTCAGCTTCTCTTTAAGTACAAAACTTGCTTTCCCTCTACAAAGATAAGACCGCCACTTTTCTTCTACAAATGCATTAAAATCGGTGTGACATCCACACATCAAAGAATCAAGGGTTTTGGGCCCCAATCTTTTGTGCTAATCTCCAAGAGAATCGGACAATGATCCGATATAGATAGGTTAATTCCCCTCACCACACAGTCAGGCCACTTCTCGAGCCATTCGTCATTCACCAAAGTCCTATCGAAGTTTGCTTTTACACGTACCATCAGGCCGATACCATGTAAATGCTTTACCCCTAACCGATAATTCTACATGTCTGCAGGGACGGATCCAGGATTTCGTCTCAAGGGGGCGAAGAGTAAAGGGGAGGAAGATTTAATAATTCAAGGGGAGCGAAATGATAAAATATTAAGAATTTAAAGTAAAAAAATTTCCATACATATAGTAGAAAAATTTTAAAGCGAGGGGCGACCGCCCCGCCGCTTCCGTTGAATGAAACCATCAAAATATTCCATATCCATTCTTTCATTGCTATTACCAATTCCTTGCCTTTCATCCTCTCTCCCGGCCGCATTAAAATCCCCTATAACACTCAAACATATCCCGATTTTGATTTGCGACAATTCCGAGATAATCCCAAAGTTTCATCTTCTCTTGAGAAGAACATGGGGCATAGATGTTAATTATACAACAACTCGTACCATCCCCCTTAAGAAATCCGTTTACAATTATAGCGCCTCGCAAATGCCAGCTACTTGTTTTACAAAAACCTCATCATCCCACATTGTTAGAATCCCACCGTATATCCCCACCGAATCAACACATACCCAATCAAACCTTCTCTCCCCCAAGCAGATTTACATACCTTTATCTCCAGCTTCTCTAATTTTGTCTCTTGTATGCAACATACATCCACATTAAAATGCCTAATTAAATTCTTGATCTCCTTCCTCTTCACACTCTTCCCCATCCCTCTAATATTGTAGCTTAATATCTTCATTGGATTAATTATGTTGTTTTCTCCTCCCCGCTCCGCCTCATTTTCCTTTCAATTTTTCTGTCTCTCTTCTCCATCGCAATAATCTTCTTTATAATCTCCACCTCATCCTCCTTACCGGTCAAGCCCAGTGCTTTGCCTAGTTCCCATGTCTCTTTTGACTCCTTCTCAGTAGTTTCGCTCTTTTTGGTAGAAGTCCCACCTTAATTCCTCCACGCTCCAAATTGGCTTACCGGCTATCAACGCACTTTTTGATTTTTTGATTTTTCTTCTTTCTCTTTCCTCTCTTTGAATTCACAGGTGATGTTTTTGTTAAGGGCATCTTCCACCTCTCGCACATTGTTCTAGAAATCCCGATGTCGAGCCCTCAATTAAATTATCCTCAATGTTTTCTATCTCATCCGAAATCTCATCCACTAATATGGGTGGGCTTCGAGATTTCCCCTTGTTTAAATTCTTCATGCCTCTTATGATTATTAGTTGAACGGGCCTCGAACGACCCACCTCATCTTTTGTGCACTATTTGGGCTACTAAAATTTTGAGCCCATTATATTTTAGTGTTTGGGGCCCATCCACTACCCCCAACCGATCCGAAATTCCCACTAACGGATCTTTTGATAAACCGCCCTCGATTCCAGTGTGGACATATTTTTGATTGGTTGGCCGCCTCAACACCCTTAACCAACTCCCTAATTCCTCAATCAAATTGTCGCCACGCCACTCTCCAAAGTCGGCGCACGCCTGGTCTTTTCATATACTATTCGCTCCCTCGTTCTTGCTCGGCAACCCTTCATCTTCTCCGATGATTTTATCATCAAGAATTGTCTTCATCCTTCTCCGACACCCACAAATCATCGTCATCCACCAAAATATTGTTAGTCAACCGCTCAACACTTGTCATCAACAATTTCTTCATCTTCCTCCACAATTCTAATGTTGAAGATTTTCTCGTCGATCTCAACCTCGCAGCGGATCCTTTTGGAATTTACGGATATGATGTCTTTACCATTATTCGTGCTCTCCCTCTTGGCTCTTGTCTCCTCATCCGCCCTAACAAACGAACCAATTTTGGTCGATACTAGTCGAAAAAATATCTCGTTCCACGCATGCAAAGGAACCCTATACCATTTTGTCCAAATTATTCTTCTCGCATGGACATCATCTCGCACTCCAAGGTTTAACCCGCTTCTAGCCATTTCTTGGACCAGCTCATCCATCCAACTGTTTCATTCACATGTTGATCATCAATAGCCGATTGAATTAGGACCGAGTCACCTCCCATATGTTTCACCGTTATACCTCGACCGCACTCTCTCTCGCATCATTTCTCCATCATCAATCCACGAAAACTTATCCCTTAGTACTCCGCTCCAACGGCTTGCTTCAACCAATTTCTCTCCGATTCCTCCGATGTGTATCTCAAACCCTTAAAAGACTCAATCTCCTCCCCACCCCGGTAAATTTTATTCAAGATTGCTCTCTTCCCGTGGTTGCCTTCTGCTTAAGACACTTCTTTTCTCCCCGATGGCTTTATGTATCACTATATTCCGTCTTTACGTGATCGGCCAGCTCTTCCCTTTCATTTCTCGTATCTTCTATTCTTGAATATTTGGGTATATTGGCCACAAGTTTATAAGTCCCAAATCACACTTCATTCGCCGAAGTTCTCGCACTTCCATGGGCTCCACATTCTCGCTCAAACCCGACAAAACCGAATCTGCTTTCCCCAGCTTGTCCTTCCTGTTTGGGACAAAAATATCCACCACCATTGCGATTTCATTAAATCTCTTCTCCAAGTCGTCACACCCAATGCTTTCAGGAAGTTTTTGAAAAGAAAGTTACTTTGTCCATATTAGATTTTCCATAATAAGGACCATTTTTGTCTCCTTTTGCATTAGAACCATACCTAAGTGAATGTTTTCCAGCGTTGGCATGCCGGAAAAGAAGGCTCCCCACGATCTCTCACTCTCTCTCTCTCTACCCCGCACTCTCATCCATAGTTTTGTATTGATTATCAAGTCTTCATATAGTACAATTTTATTAGTTGTTGCAACTTGATATACAGTTTGCATTTCTGTGCAAATTGTGTCAGAAATGCAAAGTGTGCATCAAAGTAAAAATTGTATTTTTTAAAGAATTAGACTAAGGCTAAGTCGTCAAAATGTAATGTATGAATAAAAATTAACCGGAAAGATTGAATGGGAATATATAATATTATAATCACCTTGAGGCTTCCTTGATTTCTTCTTGGTATGTTTGTTGAAGAATGTTGAAGTCGAGTTTGGCAAGTTGAAGAACAATGGGGTTGACAATGTCTTCATAAGCCTCTATAAACCATTTTGCATTTAACTTTTGAAAATTCCAGTGTAAGTGGGAGCTCCAATGCACGGCGCACCATTAATAAAAGGTTATTGTCTTGTATTAAGCCATGATCAACCTTTTTCTGGAGAAGATTACTGGAAAATAGTCTTGCTGCTTCTAAAGTTTATTAGATTTTTTTATAATTAATAAAATTAATTTATAATCCCGAATATTTTAGAATAATATCATAATTTAAATTTAAAAAATTATGATTAATATTTTTCAATTCTATTGGTATTTTTATTAGATTTTTTTATAATTGTTAAAATTAATATATAATCCTGAATATTTTAGAATAATATCATAATTCAAGGATATTATTTTATTTTATCACAATAATATTAGATTTATTAAAATTCAATGATAATTATTTTATTACATCACAATTATATTTTAAAAAAATTTAGAACTAAGAACGGTTAATATGCGACGGTTGTGACATTCTAGAGGCGACGGTGGTGAAGGCAATAATGTAGCAGGAAAATGGTTCACTACAATTTTAGATCTTAAGTTTTATTTTAAATATTTAGTCTTTATGTTATTATATATAGTTTTTAAATTTTAAAACTATTATACTCCCTCCATCCCGGAGTTATCTTCACACTTTCCTTTTCGAGACGTCCCACAATTAACTTAACACCCCTAAAATGGAATACCCTCCATAACTACGCCCTCACAATACCATTTAAATTTAAAAATGACACTCTTACTTTATTCTACTTTATTCTCTCTCCTACACTTTATCTCAAACAACCACCCAAAATACTCTTACACTTTATTCTCTCATCTATATTAATTTAAGTTTTCTTAAACGACGTTCAACTCACTTATGAACCTAACTACGGACGGAGGGAATAGTTAGTTTTATCCAAATTTAATTCTTAGGTCTTACATAAATTATTACTTGTTTCGAATTATTATTTTTTTGTACCGGTGTATGATTAGAAATGAAAAAATAAAAAAATTTGGACCTTGAATTGAGACATAATGAATGAAATTGGATCTTAAATTGAGAGAAAAACAAAAATTAGACTCTAATTTTGAGATGGACCAATCCATATAAAGCTCTGCTCGGCTTTAAGTGGAGCCTCCGCTAGTGGACGGTGTAATTGATCCGGTGAATTAATCGGTGCTTGAGTCGGATATCGAATTATAAAAAAAGACTCTAATTTGAGATACTTCAAAATTTACCTAAATTGAGACTTAATTTTAAAATTGGGCCGAATATATTTTTTTATTCGAGATATATATTTGGTAATTAAGTAGACATTTTTATTGATCCAAGAGATTTCGACTCAATGATCTAGCAAGCATGCGCCGTGCATTTTTTAATTTTCTCGTAATTACACAATCTGGCGCACTACCCGCCGAGAATTGAATGCTCTTTGTGCATGTTGGAAAGATAATTCTCTCTCTATCTCCAGATGCTTATTTACTAAAGCCCATTTTCAATTAAAAAGATCAACGTTTAAAAAGGTAGCTAGGTGATGAAAGAATCCCAAATGAGCATGAAGCTTTTGTAGTAATTAATTGATTGCAGAAAACTAACTTTTGCAGTTCCCGGTGAGGGACATCAACAGCCATGGGAATTGAATGCTTGCATTGGAATATATGCTTCTATATATATATGTATTATCTTCCAAATTAGTCAACATTGAAAAGTGGTAAAAGAAAAGAATGGGAGAATCTAAACTGAGCATGAAGCTGTTGGTGGACAGCAAGGGCAAAGAGTGTTGTTTGCCGAAGCCAGCAAAGAATGTGTGGACTTCCTCTTCTACATTCTGACGCTGCCCGTGTCAACACTCATTCGTCTTCTGGGCAAACAAGGCATGGTGGGTTCTCTGGCAAATCTCTACGAAAGCATCGAAGCACTGAATCAGTCCTACATTCAAGCAAACATAACAAAGGACACTCTTCTCAAACCAACCACTACTCCTCTCCCAGGGTATTCTGTTCCTCTCTTGTCCATCGAAGGTGCACCCGCCGCTGTGAAACAGTTCTATAGGTGTAGTAGTCATACCGTTTATGTGTCTGATGACTCACGCGCCATTTGTCCGAGTTGCCGCCAGCAATTGACCAGTGCGGTAACATATGTTGCTCCTCCTGGTATTACGAATCAAGACGATGCTGCTGCTGGTGGTGGGTTTGTGAAGGGGGTGGTGACGTATATGGTGATGGATGATTTGACTGTGAAGCCCATGTCTACTATTTCCTCCATCACTTTGCTTAACCAGTTTAACATCAAGGACGTGCTTGCTTTGGAGGAGAAGCTCGTCACTTTTGGAATGGATCAGGTATTATTTATATCTTGTTATATGTTGATGGGCTCTGATCAGTAAATAATTTTGTTTTTTTGTGCCTAGGCTGTTGAGTTAGTAAAAGCTTCTTTGGAGACTGACAAGGTTCTTACAAAGGTCTTCCTCACTGCAAAGAATTGAGGAATAATCTATCTATTTAAAATATGTTATTTCTTGCCAGAGTTACCTATTGTTCAATAGTACAATGTATTTTGCTTCTTGGACGTTTTGCACTTTCTAAACTCTATTTGACTGTTCTTATTCATGCGGATTTATCAGTTTTATATTTGGCGTTTTATTTTGTATTTTATATTCTGAGTTAATGACATATACAAAGTTAAAAATAATCAATATATTACTTCTACTCACCTCACTGTATAAATTTCGGATTGAGGATATATAATAAATTAAACCTTTGAGCAAATTACCATTCAGTTTCTTTCATGACAAAAGATACATTATTCTAGCATCACCTTCCTGGTACTTCTTTACTTAATTATCCAATGATTTCAGTGGACTGTATGTTAATAAAAATAAATTCAATTTGATCGGTTTTCGTTCAATACTTTTTATATTGTATTGGTACAATTAATTCGAGTATTATGCATGTAAAAATAATTCACTTCGCTCTCGAGTATATATAATATATGAAAGGATACATTATAATTTTACAGGGACATGATTATATATTTATCGATTACTGTTAATTAAAGTCATAGGGTTATCATACAACATATCAAAACACGTGTTACATATTTTAAAATTTTATTGGGCACTGCTTGACAAGAAAGGTAGCATAGAAAAATTCGGATAGTATCATGTACCTTTTAGTATCTATACTAATTACTAGCTAATATAGGAATAATTGCACATTTGGTCCCGTAAGAATTTTTGATTTCAAAATGGTCCTTTTTCATGCATATTTGATCCTATACTAATATTCCGTCAATATTTAACGGATTTTGAGCGTATAAATAACACGCGCCGTTAAAGTTTGCAGTTTTAGTCCTGTAAATTTGCAGTTTTAGTCCCGCAAGTTTGCACTTTTAGTCCCACAATTTCAGCACTTAACGAAATATGTTAACTTAGTTAACGATTAAGACCAAATATGCATGTAAAAGGACTATTTGCAAACATAGGGACCAACCGTGAAATTGAAAAATTCCTACATGACTAAATGTGCAATTAACCCAGCCTAATATATAGAATTCGTGTACTACGCCCGATTTTTGACCAGAAAAGAAATTTTATAAATCAAAAACGGGTATGAGGAACCCCAAATATCAAGTACAAAGTACCAAAGCAAGTTCTCAAAGCATCCTAACACTGCTCTTGTTAGATCGGGTTTAGTTTTGATGAGTTAAAATGTATAGATTAGATGAACTTATGTAAAGTAGGGGAATTTTTTTTTAGGACCGTAACTTAGGGGGTGGCAATATAAGGACCGTAAGTTTTCGGGCTGGCAATTTTAGGCCCGTAACTTTTAATTTTAGCAAAATAAGGACAAAATAGCCCGAATTACACTTAATCGGGTTGAAATTGAATACATGGACGCCAACTAGACTCCAACTCATTAAGAAGTTGCCACGCCGCATCCGAGGGTGGCAAAATAAGATCATATGTTTTCGGGCTGGCAATTTTAGGACCGTAACTTTTAATTTTAGCAAAATAAGGACAAAACTAATAATATACAATATCCGAAATAATACTACACTGTAACCAAACTAATACTATACAAGACTGAAATAATACTATATTGTAACCAAACTAATACTATACAAGACATGAAATAATACTACACTGTAACCAAACTTTGTGCACACAATTTTTATTGTGCACAATATGCACACAAATACTACTCTATATTTTAACATATATTAATAATTAGGGAACCTTTGATCGATGCGTAAGCTATTACTTGGTTTAACAAATTTTTAATATTAATTTGTTGGATAGGTAATCACTATCTAATTTTTTGAAAAGAAAATATTTCAATTCAAAATATAATACATTTAAAAAAATTATAACTAATATATTTCATATTTGTTAAGGTATTATTTAGAATTTAAAATGTTTTTAATTTTCTTTTAATTTAAATTTTATAAGATAATTCAATTTTATATGAAAATTGGAATTTATTATTATACATTTATTTAAATAGTTGTTAATTTTTTAAAAAATATATATATATATATATATATAATTTTTTAAATGACACATAAAAATATGTTATACCGTTAGCGATAAAGTGGAATTGACCCTCCGAATTAATTGGGCCAGATACCGAATCATAAATATATATATATATATATATATATATATATTATAGGCATAATGGATCAAAAGACTCCTAAACTATCAAGTTTTATTTTGAAAGACCCCTAAATTATTTTTTTGTTTTAAAAGCCCTTAAACTTACCATTCTTGTTTCATAAGGCCCCTAAACTATTGATTTCGTCATATAATTTTTTAAATTGAATCATAGTGGAAACACATAAGTAATCGTAAAATCATACCGTATAAGTCGATAAGATATATATTAGATAAAAATACCACTCAGCGTAAATTTTTATGTGAATGCACGAAAAAATTTGAAGACTAAAAATATAAAATGAGTATAAAATTGATTTAAGGAAAAGTTAATAACCATATTAGAAAATGGATAAGATTTAAATTTAAAATTTAAAATTCAAATGTTATGGAAAAAAACCGTTTCAAGGATTAGGATTCATTAGAATGTAGGATTTCTAAATAGAGAAATATAGAATGCCATAAGATAGATGGAAATTCAGAAATAGATGAGATAAAGATTTGGGCTATTTTATCCTTATTTTGCTAAAATTAAAAGTTACGGGCCTAAAATTGCCAAAGCACAAAAATATACGGTCCTTATTTTGCCACATCCGGATGTGACATGGCAACTTCTTAATGAGTTGGAGTCTAGTTGGCGTCCATGTATTCAATTTCAGCCCGATTAAGTGTAATTCGGGCTATTTTGTCCTTATTTTGCTAAAATTAAAAGTTACGGGCCTAAAATTGCCAGCCCGAAAACATACGGTCCTTATTTTGCCACCCCCAAGGTACGGTCCTGAAAAAAATTCCTGTAAAGTAGGATGACCGGCTAAAAATGTATAGATCACCGATGTATTTGTTTCACTAGTTAGATTATCGGACTAGGTGAGATATGTTAGTCAACCGAGGTCAATAGTTTAAAGGTCATCTCAAGACATCCTTGGAGAAGTCATCTGATAGAGAGAATAATGAAGAGCTCGAGACAAGATCGAAGTCACCGAGTAGAATAAGAAAGGCGATTTCAACTAAGTCACCAGACGACTTACTCAAGAAGGTCACTGGAGTTGAGGTAGTTTTCAAGATTAGTTAGTTAAGCGGTTAAAAGTTTGTTACAACAAACTAACCGTCTCAGGATTTATAAATAGACCTAAGCACAGTTCTTAGAAGAACTTTTGCATTTATTCTCAAAACACATGATCTAGAGAGCACTCATATCATTTTGGAAATTGATTTGTGATATTTTCTAAGTCTTTGTAGAACAGCTTCTTGTAATTTCTTCTACATATCTCGCACCGTAATTGTAGAATTAGAAGATAGAAGAAGATCTCAAGAAATATATCATCATCTTTGTAACCTCGTAATCGAAGAAGAGTGAGTAAGTAAGAAAGTAAGAAGAGACCCTTCTTCATGGTTGAAGAAGGAGAGTGGATGTAGGATTTTTCAATCCGAACCACTATAAATCTAGTATTTTTACTTTCGCTTTACTTTTGATCGATTATAATCTGTTTTCATAATTCAATCAAAGTACTTTGAATAATTTGGAAGATAAGTTTGATTAGTTAGTCTGAATTTCGCAAATATTTAGATAATTTATTCAACCCCTTTCTAGATTATCTCTAGGATATTCATTCAATCATTCAATCCCGGGGCCAACGATTCTAGGGTC
This sequence comes from Paraleonurus japonicus, assembly GCA_030762865.1. Classification (NCBI taxonomy): domain Eukaryota; kingdom Viridiplantae; phylum Streptophyta; class Magnoliopsida; order Lamiales; family Lamiaceae; genus Paraleonurus; species Paraleonurus japonicus. The sequence goes on from CM061052.1 coordinate 34,879,346, forward strand.
CTTTGACCAATCACTAAAATAATACAAATTAATCTCGTAACAATTACTTAAAACCAACTCCATAAGCGCGTCTTAATCTCGTTCACATGCAATTTTATCTACAAGAAACTCTTGTTTTTAAAAAATAAGCGAATTTCTCCCTTTCCGAATCACGCATATCATACACATGCACCCACTGCACCTATGCGTAAATGTTTACTTTTTTCCCAAGAATAATTCCCATGAAATGGAGAAAGTGTGCGCTGGATTCGCACTACTACACATTTGGATTTAGACAACTTTACTTAGAGAGCATTTAAAAACCGCTCTCTAAGTGGTGGCTTAGAGAGCGCTTTTACAAAAATATATTTTAAAAAAATGGGCATAGACAATGTTTTTAATCGCCATCTAAGATTAATTCTTAGACAACGGTTATTAATCGTTGTCTAAGTGGTCAACTCTTAGACAGTTGTTATTAATCGCTATTTAAGTGGTTTAATATTAGACATCGGTTTTTAACCGCTATCTAAGATTCGATAGCGGTTAAAAACCGATGTCTAAGAGTTCGAACCCTATATCAGCCTTCGTCCCCAATTATCAAATTCGCGATCAGCAGCAGCCCTCCCTCTCAAATATCCTCCGCCGCCGCCGCACTCAGCCCCACCGCGCGCCGCCGCACTCAGCCCCCACCGCGCGCCGCCGCCATCAACGTCCCCACCGGCAATTTTTCCCCTTTTACTCTCTCTCTCTCTCTCTTTCTCCATATTTATTTCTATCGTAACCTTCGAATTCTCACGCTCTCGCTCTCTCTCGATTAGATTCCAACCGAATTAACGTCTGTAAGTGTAATCTCCGATTTTTATAAATTTATTGTGTTTTTGTGCAGTTAATTAATTTGATGAATTAGGATTTGGTAGGTGAGGAGATATGGCTCGCCGCCGGTGGATCGGAGCGGTGGAGGTGAATCGGCGGCCGTTGACACGCCGAGGTCTCTTCTCGATGCCGCTTTTACGAAAACGTATCGGTTTGTGGATGACCACGCGATCGACGACGCCATCTCTTGGAATGAAGATGGATCTAATTAATTTAATCATGCGGAATCCGACGGAGTTTTCCAGAGATTTGATTCCAAAGTATTTCAAGCACAATAATTTCTCAAGTTGAACACTTATGTAAGCTTTGATTATCGATTGATTTCCTTTACGGTACAATTTTTGTTTCTATTATGAACAGGGTATTTTTGTGAAAATTTTTAGGAATTTAGGAAGGTTATGCCCGATCGATGGGAATTTTCCAATGAATGCTTTCGAAGAGGAGAGAAAAATCTTTTGTGCGACATTCGCCGCCGCAAAATTGCCGCACAATCATCCGCCGCAATGGCGATCAGCAACAAGAACCGTGTCCGGTGTGCCAGCCCTAACGGTGTCTCCGTACGACTCCGACGAAGAACAAGTGCTCTCTTCCTCCAATTCCCCGGCGATTAAATTTTTTTATTTTGAAATGGGATTAGATAGCGGTTAAAAACATTGTCTAAGGAGTGGACTTAGACAGTTAACAACCGCTTGTCCTAAAGTTCCTCACTTAGATAGCGGTTAAGAATCGCTATCTAAGTCCTCCTTAGACAGCGGTTTTTAACCGCTATCTAAGTTACTCCGCACTTACATAGTTGATTCTTAGAGAGCGGTTATAACCGCTATTTAAGCTCAATTTTAACCGCTATCTTAGCCCTTTTATGTAGTAGTGTCGCCATGAGAAGCAGCTGCAACCTTGAGCCAAAGAAAGATCATGTTCCAATTGTACCTTTACAGTGAATGAAAAGATGATTTGAAGACTCATTTTCTTCTTTGCAAATCTCACACAGCCTCAGATTGCGTCGTGTACTACGCCCGATTGATAATTTGTATTATTATTTATCTATTAAACACATCAAATATTTATTTAGTTAGACACATTTACTGACAACTATAGTCATGTTTTTTCATTGTACATAAAAGAACATTAAATAATAATGAACACAATGTCTATTGAAATTATAATTTTAAAAATAAAATAATAAAAAGAGTGGTTACTTTATACCGCCAAAAAATATTAAAAAACTTACACATTAATCTCATTCTAAATTAATTAATGAATATTTAAAATTATAAATTTATACCCCACTTTTGTAAATATTATTATTGTATATTCATATACTTTTCTATCAAATCAAGAGCAAATATTTTCAATCTTCTTTTGCTATCGACTCTCAAGACAACTACACATAATTGACCGTGTGTATAAAAACTCATTAGGAAAGGTGTACGTCTACTGTTAACTCGCTTGGAAAAATTATAAACATGTATTCGATAACGACTGACCTTGAATTTTAATCATTGTTATCGCAAAGCACAAAAGGACTGATAATTATCTGCTTTGAGATGTACGTACATATGATGTTTGATAATGATTTTAGTACTAATGTATACCTTATTCCCATTTTTTTACATAGATTTTTACTTTTTGACACTGATTTTGCCATGTGACTCTTGTTTACTGGCTCAAGATTAAAAAAAAAAAAGACTCTTGTTTACTGGCTCAGCTGCTAACAGACTTGAAGGAAAAATACTTAATTAGAACTGTAATTTAGGAGATTGTATTTTAAGAATAACATGTTTTATTTGACAAAAGTAGATAAATAAATTGTTTTGATGCAAATGTAGGCTGTAAGTTTTGGATGCTAGCAAATTTAGCCCGTAAATTATTATTTTTCGCACATTTAGACCTGTCAATGTGAAAAAATAACTTGCATTTGGAAAAATAATTATAATAATAATAGTGAAAGAAAAAATAAGTTATTTGTTTCTTTCTCCAATTGGTCAAGTACAATTACAACAAGTGTAGTATTGTGGAAAAAATAATAGTGAAATAAGTAATTAAGGAAAAATAGAAATTTTGAGCTGCTTTCCGGCCTCAAGGTCAATTACAACAAATGTAGTATTGTGGGGGTGAATGTGGAAAGGAGAAAGTTAGAGCACATGGCAAATATTCTCCAATGCGGAGTGGGCTCCTTACCGTTCACTTATCTAGACATCAAAGTGGGTGGCAACTTCAAATGTGCAGCAGAATGGAATTATCTTGTACAGAAAGTCAGGTCAAGAATCAAAGCATGGGATCATAAAAAATTGTCCCTTGGAGGTAGAGTGATTCTCCTAAATGTCGTCCTGTCAGCTTTGCCTGTTTATCATTTGTCCTTCTATAGGGCTCCTTCGAAACCTTTGAGAGAGATCAATTCTTTACTTCAAAATTTTCTTTCGGGCTAGGGAGAATTGCAGGAAAATTGTGTGGATCAATTGGAAGCTCATTTGTTTACCAAAATTGAAGGGGGACTGGGTGTTCGGGATATAGAATGTTTTAACAAGGCTCTCATGGGTAGATGGTTGTGGCGTTTTCTAATTGATAAAGAGTGTCTTTGGGGTAGAGTGTTAACATCTATTCACGGGCAGATTGGGTTAAATGGTGAGGACTATTTGTTGTTGAGGAGGGAGAGAATTATGTCTAGACGGTGGAGAGAGATTGTTAATTTAGCATCCGGGGAGCAAGGAAAATGACTAGTTCTTAATTTAGAAAAGGTGTTAGGCAACGGTGGTGGGACTGATTTCTGGAAAGATTCTTGGGCGGATGCTTTACCGCTTAGGAATTTATTTTCAAGAGTCTTTAGGTTGTGTAGGGATAATTGTGTTTCGGTTAGGGATATGGGGTCTTGGGTTGGGGATGTGTGGGAGTGGAGAGTGTTTGGAGAAGAGATCTTGTACAACGTGATGAATAGTATCTTTGCTCCTTTCTTTTCATTGATTAACAGTACAACGTGATAGAGGACAATTGGAGGTGAAAAATTGCCTCAGACGGAAGATATTCAACAAATTCCACCCATTCCTTCTCGGTGGAAGAAAAAGTGGTTGCTCAAGTCCAATGCGTCCAAGATGTTCAATTCAAACTCGTGTGGAACAAGATCGTCCGCTTAAATTCTCGATTATGGCATGGAGGGTACTTCGCGATTGATTACCTACGAAGGATAATTTGTTAAAAAGGAATATTCAGTTGTTGGTGGAAGAAAAGAAATGTTATGCTTTGTGATTTTCCGGTGGAGTCGGCCCAAAGACATTTTCTGCTCTGCCCCAAAGCTTTGGAAATCGGCGCGCATGATATCGGTGGATTGGTGTCCCTTTTTCTCAACTTCAAGATTTAACAAAGACACTTCCTTTCCCACTCGGGTATTCTCTAAGGTAAGAAGAGTAAACATTTGTTAGATCGGGAGAAGTTTTGATGAGTTAAAAGGATCAACTCATATGAACAACCAACTTCGAAGAACAGTGAGGTGAAGATCCGGTTCTAGGCCGATCGGACTAGGAAGGACCGGATGAGTCACCGAGGATCGAAGAGGTAGAGGTCATCCGGAGATGAGCTTGAGACAAGTCATCTGCGCAGGAGACAACTATGAAGAGCTCGCACGAGGTCAAGACAAGTTGAGTAGAATAAGAAAGATAAGTCTTCACCAAGTCACCGCAGACGACTAGACCAAGATCAGTGAAGATGAGAGCGGTTATCAAGATTAAGTTTGTTGGGCTTTTAGTTTGTTACAACCAACTAACAAACTAACTTTTTCCAGGACTTATAAATAGGTCTAGGCATAACTTTATTTTCACAAGAAGAATACACAACAAATTCACTCGGCATTTTTCACTTTGATAATTCACAAGTTTCCAAAAGTTCACACAAGTTTTCAAAGAAATTTTTCAAAAGTTTCAAGTGTTTATAGAACACTTCTCTGTACATCTTCAACACTTTTCTCGCACCGTAAAGTTAGATTTTTCAGAAAAGTTTAGGAGTTGAAGATAGTTTGAAGATCAGATCATCATTGTAAAGTTGTAAGTTGTACGTTGGAAAATAAGTAAGTAAGTTGTGGAAGAGACCCTTCTTCAAGTTGAAGAAGGAGAGTGGACGTAGGATCGCTTTGATCTCGAACCACTATAAATCATTGTGTTCTTTACTACTTTCATTTACTTATCTGTTCTTATTCAATTTCAACTTTCAATCAAAGTTCAATTTCGATTCACAATCGGACTAGTTATCGATTGCTTTTGATCCGTTTAAAAGTTGAGTTAAAAATCGATTTCCGCTGTGTAAACTTTGGTGTCTTGAATTGATTTTCTTATTTGAAAAAGTTGGAAAATCTATTCAACCCCCTTCTAGATTTTCCCTAGAAGACTGCTTTCAAGTTTCTCTTTGTGATACTCAACTCGTGGGACCAAAACATTTTACATTATGCATTTGGGAATGTGTTGTTTGGGCAATTTGAAAAGTGAAGAATAATTATATCTTCAAAGGCAAGAGTGCTCCTCAAGTATGATTGTGGATGAGATTAAAGGTATGGGGTGGAGTTGGTGTCTTCTTATAAATGTTATTGATTGTAATGCTTCTTTATTAGCTTGATACTCTAATCCAAGATCCCTTCTTTGATCGATTTCTCTCTGGTCGAAGATACATCTGTATAGCTTGTACTATTTCTTGGTATGTCTTATACTCGATATTTTTTAATAAAATATCTATTTGCCTGATAGAAAATATATATAAACGTGTAAACTTTGACTATAACCTTCATAAAACTATTATTACGTACCCCATATTAAAATTTTAAATTCTATAATAATATTCATTTCCACTCCATAATAATATTTTATTAATAATATTAAAAAAGGGTTTCATACTTAAGTAATTAAGTGGGGGCGGCTTGGTTAGGTATGGGAATAGATCAAACTATCCAATGATCCAGCCTACTAAAATTTGGCTCACCTCAGCTCAGCCTTTTTAATAAACGAGCTTTTTTTTTAGAAGTCTATATTTATGAACAGGTTAGGCTTAAGGTTTTACAAGCCCTTTAAGATCTATAACTCTATCTCACACTCAAAAAGGATATGTGGTTTTACGAGCCTTTAAATTTTGGTGATAGTAAGCTCGCCCCCACTGCTTGCTTCTTAGCGAGGACCGGGGATCACTCCTCTGGAGTTCGTTGCGTGGTGATCCCGACATAACATAAATTATAAATTATTTTCCCAACAAATTATAGAATTGACTTTTATCATATGATGTCAACCGTTGTATAAAGTTGGAAAAATAGTATTGTCCAAGGGGCCACCTACTATATTGAGAAATATTACAATGAGTTTTTTTTTAAAGACAATGAATTTTTACTGTTGTATTCTATATTTTTCTTGTAATGATTAATTAAAGTTGTGAATTCAGTGATTATTGTAAAAATAGATAGGGTGACTGAACCAGTGAGTTTAAGGATAATTATGTAATTAGCATTTAGTGATTATTGTAGAAATGACTAAGAGTGATTAGAATGGATAGAATGATTGAACCGGCGAGTAGAAATTGATTAGGTGATAAAAAATGGACTAAGTGAGTTCATGAGAAAATGCATGTGAATGATTATTAAATAATCACATTATCATTTACGACTTTTGTTGTCTCTTCATTAAGGATATAATAGTACAAAAAATTATCTTGCTTAAAAAAATGATTTCAAGCTTTTTCTATATTTTCAAGCTTTTGTAATCACATTATCATCTACAATTTTCAGATTCTCGCTGCAATAAATTGAAGAGAATGGCTGTTTCACTTTGGATTGGAGTGATATGGACTATTTGGAATCTGTGTAATGACGTTGTTTTTAACAGTGGAACCTTTTTTCTAGAAAGGGTGGTCACCTTCCTTAAAATCAGAGTTTGGCATTGGATTTTTAGTACTCTCCTTTGCTTAACTTTAATATTTGTACTTGGTTAGGAAGTCTTTGAATATGTCTGAACTCTCTATGTTAGTTTGTTGTACCAAGGGTTGAGTATCCCTTGTACTCACGATCAATATAATTTCATTGCCCGTTTAAAAAAATATAATAATAATAATAATAATTCTTTTTCTATATTTGACTATTTATAAATTTCTCCTAAATTATAGTGTTTGTTTGCCTTTATTTAGCATGGGAATTTGAAACAACTGCATGTAGGCTAATCATACCACAAGAAGAATCTTGTGTTTTTGATAACATTTTGTGGGAATATACAAAATTGGATATTTGGTAGAGGATCAATGAATTACTTTAAAAATGTGCATAATTTGGAATTGTAAGCTTAATTTGTAGTAATAAAAATGAAGGTCGTTTGAATTATGATCATCAACTAAAATTTGTGTCCAAGATTAATTGGACTAGAAATAGAATTGTCTACAATTTTCCATTCTCTTATGTACTATTCTAGAATCTTCTTCTCTCTAAATATATACTATATTTTTTCTTTTTTATTTTTGCTATAATTATTTGCAATATATCTTCTATTACAAAATTAAGTTTAATTCAACATATGCATGCACGTTTACCTGTCAAATAAAAACACATATGCTTGTATGTATAATTTTTGTTCTACGTACTTTTCATATGAGTTACGTAGTCGAACTCGATTTATGTGACTATAAATGCTTATCTTCGTCAGTCATAACTGCAAGTGCATTGACAATATAAGCATTGAAAATTTAAAATAAACCAAATCATTTGAAGATGATAAATTAAAATACAAAGAGAAAATGTCATAGCATGTATGCAGGTGCAGGAGACTAAAATGCGACCAAAAAGGTCATATATGATGCTTTCCAAATTCATAAATTACAAGAAAATTAAACGATCTCGATTCTCGATGCATGCATGTCAGTTATATATCTCCGTTGAGGAAGACATTAGTCAGAACCTTTTTGGATACCAAAGATGCCTTCAACAACGTAATAGCCTACACAATTTGCACGGTCAAAAGATATAAATAATTAAATCAGAAAACAAGTAGATCAGTATTCACAGAAATCAAAATAATATTGATAAAATTGCACTTTTAGTCCTATCACTTTTGGTTCTTATATGCAAAAATGTAATTCTCTTTTTAAAAAAGGGACTAATTTTTTTATAGGTGAAGTATATTGCATTCAAGAAAAGAAGGTGTCAGAGATACCAAATGTAAGAGTTTTCGGTACAAATAATTAAATTAGGAAGCATTGCTTCAAAATAGAACAAGGATCAACTAGCCAAGCACAAAAAGTAAAAGAGCCAAAAATAGGAAATTTCACCGAGCACCAACTCCAAATATTCCTCCCTTTAATCTCATCCACAACTTTACCAACGCCCCAACTAAGATTCTCAAGAATACACCCATTTCTCCATCTCCAATTCACCCAAACAATACAACTCCACGGAGCAATAACAAATTTTTAAAAAAGGACTAATATTCCAATTTTGGGACAAAATATGTCACGTATTTAACAATTTAGATTAATTTTTAAAAAACTGACAACTTTAGAATATAGGAAGCAAATGTGTTTCGGAAATATATATATATATTTCAATTGAAGTAAAATGCAATTAATATTAGAAGATTGATAGTGATACCTCATTGATTCCCAAATTGACAACCTTCTCCTCCAAGGCAGAGACATCGTTGATGTTAAACTGGGTGAGCAAAGCAATGGAGGAGATAGCAGACATGGGTTTGACAGTCAAATCATCCATGACCATGTAGGTCACCACCCCCTTCACAAACCCACCTCCATTACTGCAGTCCTGTTTCTGAACAATCTGGGGAGGAGCAACATATGTCATACTCCTGCTCATCTCACTGCCGCATGTTGGACAACTCACTCCTGGGTCATCTGAAAAATAGTCACATCCAAGCTGACTGGTGGTATATTGGCCAAATAGGGATGGGCATGGGCGTGGGCATGGGTATTGATTAGGACAAATATAGATACTTGTCTTTTTAGACGTTGATGCTGCTTCTGGTGCCTTGTTTAAGTACAAGAGAGGAGTGGAATAGACTCCAGGGAGTGGAGCCGTTGGGTGGAGAAGAGTTTCCTTTGTCATGTGTTGTTGGAAGTAGGATTCATTCATCTTTTCAATGCTTTCGTAGAGATTGGGCAATGCGCCCACCATGCGTTGTTTGCCCAGAAGGCGAATGAGAGTGGAGACAGGAAGAGAGAGAATGAAGAAGAGGAAATCCACGCAATCTTTGCCTGCTTCCCCAAACAACACTCTTTTGCCGCAAGTGTCGATAAGCAGCTTAATGCTCAATTTGGTTTCTGCCATTCTCTTGTTTGGCACTGTTTGTCTTCGGTAGCTTCGATTTATATAGAGATAATTGAAATGGCTAGTAATCTACAAAGTGCGCATTTAATGCACCAGATTCTGATATTTACGAGAAAAAGAAGAAGGCGCATGCTGTGTATGTCATCGAGTTGGTCTCTGCCGATGATATGCTAAAGTGGTCTGCTTCTTGAATTTCCAAGATATTAATGAGTTACCAAGGTATATAGCATATCCTGTAACACTCTTTCTTGTTAGTTCAAAATCAGAACTGAGGCCTGTGTGAAACACAGTTTCCTTAAAACAATTTATGTCCTTCACTCTAGGTGCTAGTGAATCGCATTTATATTTATTTTCCAGGATACAACGGATATAAGTAAAGATATTAGCATTATATCTTGCTTCTCAGCGAACTGAGACGTTGCCCGAAATATATCACCGGAAGGTCAACGAAAAATAGCAAACAATGAAGCTAAGAATAGTGGCAAATGATGATATAGTGTCTGTATTTTTCTTTGTGATTGTTCAAGAATGTGTGTTCATTGTCTCATGCAACAACATTTGAAATGCTACTTATAGCATTCAAAATATAACTGTTGGAGTGTGGTTTTGATGAGCCATAATGTCCTCTGACCATAACCGAAATCACCTGAATAATTCAATATTAAATTAGGATTTAAATTTCAATCTTATTGTGACCATAGCTGTCGAGGTGCTCGTGGCTGTACGCAGGTCGCGCCCGCACACAATTTGTATTTCGTAGGCCAATTTCGGCCATAATTTGCACCCCTCTGCACACACGCGTAGAGAGTTGAGGAACATTTCTCCATAACATCTTATAAGCTATAAGTGGATACCTTCTTGTATATTCACTTCCTCACTCATTATTTTTCAATGTGAGACAAAAGTCTTATGTTTTTCCCAAGCAAAGCCTTTAGCTTTCCTCTTTTTACAACAATCTAAAAAGTTTAATTTTTCATTCACCTAAACTTGGAATTGAGCGAATAATATATCGAATCGAAACTCTTTTCAATGAGTACATTTTCAACACCTACAAGTTCAAATTTTTTATGAAATGAAATTCTTTTATTGTATCGAGCCTAATGTGACACATCCAGATTTTGAGTTCGATTTTTACAAAAACAATTTCATCCATATTAAATTGTCCTCTCGTTTTGTCTTCTTCTCGGTGGGGAAAACTATGAATTCATCAACTCACGAGAGTGTAAGGAGTATTAGAGAATTAATATAAATGAATTAATTTTATATTTCTTTATAAAATTAGAGTTTAGATGAGATAAAATAATTCCCAATTACTGCAAGTATACTACAAAGCATTCAATTTTTTTTTTTTTTTGATCGGTAAATGTTAGTTGTTGTTAGTAGTTAGAAATTAGTTCGCCAAGTCTCTTTACAATTTCAAATTCTCCCACCTCCTTATACCTCCCACTCCAATTCGTTCCCAAAGGGAATCGAACCTGTGTCTCCCACTCCAATTAAATACGGCTATTAAAGTAAATTTAGGCTAGATATCACTAGTTAGTGCACCAGATTCTGATATTTATGTTCATTTTATACATGTTACTGTATAACACTTTTTTTTAAAGTGATACATAAATTATAAAAAAATATTACCTTACACTTTAAGTTGCGGGGACAACTGCAACACCCTAAAAGTATTACTTAACGGTAATAGGTAACACTTTATTTATATTAAGTAATATTTTTAGGGCGTAACATAATGTAACTTATGTTGTAGTGTCTTCAGCCAACATTTCTAATGAAATTGTTATAATAACCAGAGGTTCTTGTAAATTTGTTACGTCGGTTTATTTCAATTTTAACCCAATATAGCTACCTCCTAACCCCAATTCTCATGATTTTGGGTTTAACCTTTCATTTGGTTTTAGTTTTGATCTTCATTTTATTTTGCGATTTTGATATCTAGCTATCATATTTTATTCTGGAACTGGAGAAAAAGCTTTGTTTCGAATAAAAGATACTTTGTCTTGGTTTTACAAGTACTCCCTTGTATATTAATCGATGGGCAAAAATTTGTATGAATGAGACGGAACTCGAAGTATCAAATATATGAGTAGGGGTATCAAAATATATCAAATGTTTGGGAATTAGAATTAGAAAAAAATATGTCAACAGGAATATATATGAAATATGTGAGCAAATGTATCAAATATGTCGGAAGAGGTAGCAACTATGTAAAACGGACATGTGGATCACATTTTCCTTGGATGCAAAGGTGTGTTCCATGTGTGGTACAAGATTTATTATTGGCTAAATTTACAGGGGTTGTGCACAAGAAAATAAGAGAGCAGTTTCTTGTCTTCTTTGGGTGTTTAAATGGTAAAAACGGAAAAAAACGTTGCAATTGGTGGATTTGGAAAGGAAAAATAGAGTAATATTAGAGAGTATTGATTTAGATTTGGATAAGTTGGTGGAGGATGTTAAGGTGCGGTTTTTTATGTTGGATGTCCACGTTTAATCACATTATTTGTAATTTTGCTTTTCAGAGTTGGCTTCATATATGATCCTAGAGCAATTTTAAATTGTTAAGAATATTTGTACAAATACTATGTGGGGATCATTTTTATAGTTTGAAATTTTTTTCCTGATTAAAACACTATGTAAAACAAATCAAGCTAGACCCGTCTTACCCAACAACGCCCCTAACCAATTACTAGGAATGCACCCGTAATATACATTACAAAAAAATGGTCATTTACCGACAGACTTGTCGACGGATTTTCGTTGGTAAAACTAGTCATCCGTCGGTATTTTTCTCGCCGCAAAATACCGACGAAAAATTAATTCGCCGGTATTCCGTCGATAATTACCAACGAACCTATTCTCGGTAATTACCGATGAATATTCGTCGAAAAACACTGTTTATAAAAATTCAAAATTTGTAAGTAAATCTGAAATTTGAAATTCCGACGGTATTTTGTCGGTATTTTATCGGTATTTATGACGGAATTTGGTCCGTCGATATTTCACAGCTTTTTTTTGTAGTGATATATGCACATGGTACATAACGTATTCATAATATTTTAGTTTAAAATGGATTATGAGAAACAACCATAAATGATACTCCCTCCGTCCCATTTTTGGTTACTCAAAATTAAAAATGGACGTCTTATTTTTATTTTCACATACACAAAATAGCAAAAAACACCACCACCCTTTTCACTTAAACTCTCACAAACATCTCTTATTTACACCTCAATGTCACTCAATTAACCCTTTCAATAAAATTAATTTTAAAATAATTTCTTTCAATAAAGTTAATTAAAAATACGTATTTGCTCTTCAATTTATACCTTTTAATACTAATAAATAACACATTTCTTAATCTTTGTGTCAATTCCCTTGAGCAAACAAAATTGAGACGGAGGGAATATATTCTTCCCAGCGTAAATCATATACTTTTCTATCTTTTTACATTTTTCTCGAGGCATTACACCCAATTATATAGACTTATTTTATTTTTATTAGGCAAAAACTTGTATGAGACCGTCTCATGAATGAGACCAAATCACTTTTTAAAAAAGTGATACATATTAGTATAAAAGTGATAATAAATTAAAAAGTGATAACAATTTATGAAAAGTGATAACAATTTATGAAAAAGTGATAACAAATTATGAAAAAGTGATAGTAATTTATTAAAAAGTGACTCCGTCTCATGTCCGTCTCATGCATGAGACGGTCTCACACAAGAGTGCCCCTTTTTATTAATGTCTCAATTATATAGATTTGTTTGCATATAAAATAATATTTTCTAGTTTATTTATTAATAAAATCCTATGCATTAATTATATTGAAAACTATAATCTTTATTAAATAGGGTTATAATAAAAATTTATTTGTATAATTTACCTTTTCAATAAATATTTTTAATTTTTGTTCAAAACTAAATCAGCCTGTATAATTGGATGGATGAAATTACTCTAAATGCAAAGTAGCCTAATTACATAACTAACGATTTAATTGCACAGGCTTTACTATTTCACTTCAAACACGAATATATTTATTTGCCGATTTAAGATTACGAGACAATCAATGAGATATGTGTGTTTGCAATGAGTGAGAATTACTCGTATTTTTTTAAAAAAAGTTACTTATATATTACTCCCTTCTATTCAAAATATATATTATCCTAAGCTTATGCACACATTTTAAGAAAATTATTTACTTCCTTCTATACCCTTAATTAATAGCTTTGAAATTTTTTAAATGATTTTTTTTTTTTTGATCAGGTAAAAAAATTTTATTCAAACCAAAGTGGGTATAAGGTATACCCACCAAAACAATTACAACAAGAATTACAAGCAATTCAAAATCACCTTCGGGTTAGCAATCCAATCCGAGTAAGAAAATCTAGAGAAATCCACACTATGACCCTAAACCAACTCCATAGTCTAGCTTTAATTTCGTGTACAACTTTCACACTATCAAATCTACAACCTTTAAAGACAATTTCATTCCTCCATTTCCATATGACCTACACCACACCAAGCCAAATAGCAGTTGCAATCTTTTTTCCTTTTTGTTTCAAAAATTACACCATGACAGAGAAGATGAATAACAGGATTTGAATGCATGACAAAAGGGATATCAAGCCATGAATAACATAGCATCCAAACCTGGTGAGATAAGGCACATTCAAAGAAAGCGTGAATCACCGATTCTTGATTCAATTGGCATAAAGGACAAAGCAAGTTATCATCCTCATTTAAAATTCTCCTCTTCAATAAGTTGTCCTTCGTCGATAATCTCCCCATAACAATCTCCAAGCTGTCGGAATCACTCTTCTCGGCACTAACTTGTTCCAAATCATCTTGAAACACCTTGTCAAATCCTTATTCACCGGATTCATAGCTGCAATCCTGCTACTAAAGAGAATTCTATAAGCATCTTTAGTGTTGAAGACACCACTCCAAACCCACTTATCATTAGTTCCCCTCTGCAAATTATAATTGCCGATCAGATTCATCAAACAATCAACCATTGGCAATTCCCTATCAAGGAGAGTTCTTCTCCATCGTAACTCCCAAGTCCAGCCATCTTCCCCCAACCACCTTTAGAAGCCACTGATCCCGTCTTCTCCGCACACAAGTAATAAAGCCTCAGAAACACATTAAGCAAAGGTTGGTCCCCCACCCAAGTGTCCTCCCAGAAAGACGTCTCGACCCCATTCCCCACTGATTTATGCAGCCCATTGTAGAACCACTCACCATCAGAACCACTTGTAATTTTTAGGACATCTTTCCACCACCCTGACAATGCATGCTGACGCGTTCTCGCAACACCCTCCCTGTTTATTCTCCCCCTCCAACCGATTTCAAAATCTTGACCCAAAGCGACTCCTTTTCCGTAATGAACCGCCATCTCCACTTCCCCACGAGGACCTTATTAAATAATTCCAGATCTTTAACTCCAAGGCCACCACAATGTTTAGGTGAGCAAACCCTCTTCCAATCAATCCACGCCACTTTCTTAATCTCCAAACCTCCACCCCAAAGTAACTCGCGCTGAATTTTCTCTAAAGTCTTCAAAATCTTCTTGGGGAGCAAGTAAAATGAAAAATAATAGATGGGGATCGAAGATGATACCGCATTACGGAGAGTTATCCAACCTGCCATAGACACCTTTTTATCCTCACACACCTTCAAATTTTTTTAAACTTATCAACGAGGTGAGACCATTCAGCCACCTTTCTATGTTGGAAACCCACCTTCAACCCCAAATAAGTGAAAGGAAACTCGCCCACCGCGCAGCTCACAATTTCCGCCATCTCCTTTAAGCCATCCCTCTCTACATTCAGCCCAAAGATATAACTTTTAAGTTAATCTTCAAACCAGAAAGTAATTCAAAAAGGATAAGAATCTATTTCATTACAGTGGCATTCTCCAAAACATCCACACCCTCACCAATCAGAATAGTGTCATCCGCAAACTGGAGGTGTGACACCACAATCCTTTCATCCCCAATACAAGCAGCTTTAAAGATTCCTCTGTCTGAAGCAATAGCCATTAATCTGCTGAAACATTCAGCCACGATGAGAAACAAAAATGGAGACAGGGGATTACTTATCACCACTTTCTAAAAATTTAAAATTTATTTTTACAAAGCATGCTTTTTTTTTTATATAAAAAAGGAATATTATTATTAATAAAAATGATTACAAAGAGGCACGAGGTATGCCTTCATATACAGAACATAATAAAGAGATTCTAGGAAACAACAACATATAAACAATTCAACCTCCAAGCTCCAAATACCTCCTCACAGCTTCTTAATTTGCTTTTTTGACAAAACATGTTTTACTTAATTTTGATCTCAAAAATTCTCATTGAGGGAGTGAAAAATAATAATTACCCCACATATAATTACTCATAAAAAGTGATTTTTTTAAACACATCACTTTTTCAGTTTGATTTAAAATTAATTTATTTTCAAATGTTTTTAATTTTAAAATATAGATCAATTATTATCTTTTTTTTTTTTTTTTCTTAATGTGAATAAAATTTCAAAACGCATAATATAAGTTGTGCCGTCGATTTAGATTTATGTAAATATAAGTGCATATCTTGGTCTCTGTATACTGACAACATGATTGCGAATTGACAATTAAGGCCTCACTTGATAGCAAGTCTTATTTTTGTATGGGTCATATTATTTTGTAGGGGAAGGGGTATTATGCTGATTGGTAGCATGTAATACATCAATTAATACATCACTTGGTAGCACATATAAAATTCGTGATAATTTTATGTTGTGCTTGGTAGCACATATAAAAATTGTATGGGTCTAATGTAGTTACTTGGTAGCATGTATAACATCCATATAAATAAGCAAAATACCAATTTTACCCTTCAATTAAAATAATACTATAAAAACTATTTTACAAATCATTTATCACTTATCCATTACGCGACATTGTACGGTAAAAAATTGCAATGTTGAATTTTCGGTTGGTTTCACGTGGTATTTGTGTGACCTATGTGGGTTTTATGTGGTTTATATGTGCTATTGATGTGGGATTTGTAGTGTTGTGTTCTCAAATTGCACTAAAACCGCAATCGCAACAATGTGTCTCATTCTTCAAAGCAAATATAGAAAATAATTATTGATAGTTGTTTAGGGAATTTTTTGTTCAATTTTCCTATGACATTGTAAATTGAATTTTGTCCATTTTTAATTAAAATTAATTTTAACTAAAATATTGAATACATATAAAATATGGAGGGTTGTCTCTTGTGAGGTGAGTGTATAATACACTCGATTTCTATTATGATACTTTTAAATTAATTTATTGTTACTTTTTATTTTTAATTTTAAGGACACCATTATTTTGGGTTGTGAGGGATCAAACCAAATATGGAATATTATATAACATATTGCAATAATTTTTAAATATTCTATTTGTATAGAAAACTGTAAAATATTAGAAATTATTCTCATCTATTAAATTAAAATAGTCTCCATCATTTATTCATGATTTGAATTTGTATAAATAGAAGTAAATATTTCATTATGATACCTTCAAAATATAATAAAAACATCCGGCCACGATTTTAATTTACAACTTGATCTTATGATATAATTATTTTAACAACAATCATTTTATAGTAAAATATTTTTTTAAATAAACAAATAATACTAATAGATTAATAATAAAACAATTACCGCTATTTAAAAAATACACAAAAAAAGTCAGAACAAGACAAAATTTAAAATATTATAGAACAATCATTTCAGTACACAACATATTACCACATCATATGGAACAAAATTACAAATAAAATTATCAATGATAATATAATTCTTCGATTTCTTTTGCAAAACTTCAACTTTTTTTTAGCTCTATTATTTCTACTTGCAACTCTGAAACAATCAAATTTTCTCTTGTTTATAATGGAGGATCCAAATCCTTCAAAGTATTCACACCCACCTCTATAACAAAAAAATATCATTAATTAATCAAATAATTAGTATCTAGTATTTGACCATTGAGAGAAATAAGCACATGCAAAATACATCATTTAATACATAACTATAAATTCATCATTTCATTACAAAAACATGTCAAAACATTTGCAACCCACACTTTAACCAATCTATATGTCATCTATAACTAAAAATTCATCATTTAAATTACAAAAATAAATAGATGAATTCTTATTGTCACTACAACTCAGATTGCAATTTTATTGCATTCATTGTCAATACAATTTCTTGTTCCACACTATAACCAAGCCAATTCTTGTTTAACTCATGCAACAATTAGAATGCAAAATAACATTGTTGCCCATGACTATAAATTTATCATTTCATTATAAAAATATGGCAAAAATTTGCAACCCACTCTTTAAAAGCTATATGTCGACCTTCTATTTCCTTCATGGAAAACCTACTTATGAATCCATCAAATTACTATAAATTCATATTTTAATTAAGAAAACATGCAAAAAAAAAAAAAAATGCAACCCACACTTTAACCAGTCTATATGTTACCCATAATTAAAAGTTCATCATTTAAATTACAAAAATATGTAGATGAATTTCTATTATCACTACAACTCAATACTACAATGGCAAAAATGATGGAAATACCAGATATGAAAAGATCTTTTCTCGCTTTATTTCTCAAAATTTATGACACAAACAGAGCCACGAAACTAAATGAGATGTTAATGCATCAATAATATTACCAATTGAGTTCTCATCACTAATTAAGAGAAGAAAGGACAACTCTTCAATCCTTGCTCGATTAGCAACATGTTGTTTAACAATCATATAATTGGACAAAGATTGTAAGAAAAAAAGAATAGAACATAATAACAACGAACAATGCATTGTTCTACCTTTATTGATAGGGAAGAATCCTGTCATTAAAGCCAATAGCGCAAACCCAACCAAAATCGGCATTCCAACTTTTTTCTGCTTATATCTAAAAGATGAAGTCATGATTCTTTCTTTCTCCTTGTAACCAATAAGGAATGTCTTTAAAGACCTTCGAGGTAAGTAAAAGTAGTCATTCTGCTACTGTTTTGCAAGAACCCACAACTTCCCGACAATCTTAAACTCAATGACCCTCCGGTCATTGTACCTCCAACCCTTCAAAGTAACTTTCATCTCTTCTTCGTCTCAAATTTCTCCTTCATCCATAAAGGAATTATTACAAAAACAAATATATGGATTCCTATTGTCACCAAAACTCAATACCGCGATTGCAATTTTATTGGATTCATTGTTAATACAATTTCATGTTCCACACTTTAAATGTTGCAGTAATTAGAATGCAAAATAATATTGTTGCCCACACTAATGTCGATATATATGTCAACCATGACTAAATTCATCATTTCGTTACAAAAAAATATGTAAAAAAATTTGCAACCCACACTTTAACCAAGTTATATGTCAACCATGTCAACCTTCTATTTCATTCATGGAAAGTCTACTTATGAATCCTACAATGTGTCAAATTACTATAAATTCATATTTTAATTACGAAAACATTGCAAAAAAATTCTAATGAAAATTAAAGGTCACCAAAAATATGCAATCGACATCAAACACATTTATTTATCTTATATGCAAAAAAATTCTAGTAAAAATTAAAGGTCACAAAAACGCAAGATAAAAGACAACATGCAATTAACATCAAACACATTCATGCAAAAATTATAGTAAAAATTAAAGGTCACCGAAGATAAAAGACGAGCAAAGAGAACACGCACAAGGAATAGAACTTGAGGTAGAATCGTAACTTTGGAACAGAGGTAGAATCGTGACTTTGGTGACTTTGGAACAAACAATTGATCTCCCAGATATTTGCAATAGCAGTTCATATCACCACCGAGTTCATACATCCCTTCAACACAATCATCACATACCGCACAAAAACAGAGAAAATAAGAGATTAATGACCTTCATTTTATCAAGAAAATTCAAAATAACCAATTAGACAATGGATACAAATCAGAGGGGAGAGAAACAAGAAATCAAACTTCCGAAATAAGTGAAATGAAATTTTAGAGCTCGAAATAGAGATGATACCATGGTGGCGGTGGATGGCCGGAGGAGTTCCGTCTCGAACGCCGATATGAAGGACTCGCTTTTTTGTTTCTTTCTTTGACAAGAACTAATCGGATTTTGACTCGCCGAACTAACAATCGCAATGGCAACGACGCAACTCGTCGAACGATTCAAAAATAGCGGCGGACGACGGCTAGGGTTTTTCCACAGAGGAGAGAATAAAATGAATCAACCAAAATTGAAATCAATAGCTACCAAGGGTAGAATTGAGAGAAAAGTTACTGTAGAAGTCACCTTCAATTAAGAATAGGGCTCGAGACCTTACAAACAATACAGTATGGAACAGTGATCCCGCACAGTGTAAGCCCGGGTCGACGTATTAATGGCGGGTCGACGGCGGCGGAAGAGGTGGTACCAAGCAGCTGAATACGGCGCCTTCGCGGAAGAGACAATGGCGTATTACGCCCTTATTCGACCTTATCTCCCATACCAAGTGAGGCCTTAATGTAAAAGCATTGAAAATGGAAAAATAAACTGAGAATTTAAAACGACATAGCAAAGCATTGAAAAGATGATAAATCAAAACTTTTGATGGGAAACAAAATACAAAAAGAAAATGCCATAGCGTGCAGGAGACTCAAACAGATAATAGGGATGCTTAATTATATATAACCAAATTCGTACCTTTTTCTTGGTTTAAAAAAACAAAAAACCAAATTCATACTGAATTACAAGAAAATTAAACGTCTCGATTCTTGATGCATGCATGCATGTCAGTTATCTCCGTTGAGGAAGACATTAGTAAGAACCTTCTTGGATACCAAAGATTCCTTCAACAACTTGACAGCCTACACAATTTTTTTGTATTAGATCAACGAATATAATTAAAATCAAAATCAGAAAAAAAAAAAAAAAAAAAGGTACGTAGCACGTAGTATTCACAGAATTCAGAATAATATTGGGAAAACTTCATTTTTAGCACTCACATATGATAAAAATAGTCATTAATTTGTTTTGCAAAATTTGTCCTAGCCGTTAAAAAACGATCAATTTTGCAATAAATTTTTTTAATTCCGAGACAAAAAGTGTTGAGTAATTAATGATTTAGACCTTTTTTTAAAAAAAAAAAAAAACTTTTGAACATAGGGACCAAATTTTTAAAAAAATATTCCCATTGAACTAAAAATTGAAGTAGAAGCGTGATACGATTCGAGTACGAACACAGAATGACGAAGAAAGATGAAGGAATAGACACCTTGATACTACATATACTAGGTGCTAAACACTTCATGTTTCAATTCTTAATCTCAAATTTCAAATCATAATCTGCGTATTAGGGAAGTAAACGTTCCCTAAATACTAGTTTTGATGGGCTGATGGGCCAAACAAACAAATATTAATTATCATCTTAGCCCGATTAATTTGCCATAAAAATGGAATTATCCGGAATAGTATTTGAAGATTGGTAGTGATACCTCAGTGATTCCCAAATTGACCACTTTCTCCTCCAAGGCAGAGACATCGTTGATGTTAAACTGGGTGAGCAAAGCAATGGAGGAGATAGTAGACATGGGTTTAACAGTCAAATCATCCATCACCATATAGGTCACCACCTCCTTCACAAACCCACCTCTTCCAGTACTACGCAGTTGCACAGCACCAGGAGCAGCAACGAACGTCACCATAGTGTCCATCGCAGACCCGCAGCTTGGACATGTCGCTCGCGGGTCATCAGAAACGTAGCCATAACCTCCTGAACAGGTGTTAGTTCGCATAACATAATCGTCAACATAATAATCGGGACAATAACCAGGAGTGGCTCAGTTTTCAATTTGGAACATCTGTAGAATTTGTTGTCTTGTGTTGGAGTTTTCATGGGGACGAAAGGGACGGAATAGCCAGGGAGTGGAGTGGCTGGTTGGAGAAGAGTTTCCTTTGTCATGTGTTGTTGGAAGAAGGATTCATTCATCTTTTCAATGCTTTCGTAGAGATTGGGCAATGCGCCCACCATGCGTTGTTTGCCCAGGAGGTGAATGAGAGTGGAGACGGGAAGAGAGAGAATGAAGAAGAGGAAATCCACACAATCTTTGCCTGCTTCTCCAAACAACACTCTTTTCTCATTGTTGTCGATCAACAGCTTTATGCTCAATTTGGTTTCTGCCATACTCTTTTTAATGTGGGGTTAGCACTGTTTGTCGATTAATGTAGAGATTGCAATGACTAGTAAACTACAAAGCGCGCATTTAATGCACCAGATTCTGATATTTACGAGAAAAAGAAGGCGCATGCTATGTATGTCATCGAGTTGGTCTCTGCGATCAATACCACATAGTGTCACACAAAATCATATTTAATGTTCTATTTTCTTTTTAAAAGTGATTGGACACATAGGGTGGAAACATGATAATCAATAGATCATATATACTACATCGACATGGGTTAATAATCTAGCACAATGAAACACCATATATAAAGTGTAATAGAGGAACCAGGTGGCTTAGCCCACTTGGCCACCGGGTTCCTCACTTTAGTAGAAGACTCGGGTTCGATTTTCTTTGGGAACGAATTATGGAATTATAAGATGGTTTGGTGAAAAATCTTGGAGTGTTTGGGTGTTTGGTGAACTAACTACTAACAACTAACAAACTAACATTTGTCGATAAAAAAATGTAATAGAGGAATCGTACTATTCAAAATTTTATTGAGAAAATAATCTATTTTTGAGTTCCTATATCTCGAAGCTAATGGTCGATGTGCTATAATACAATGGTGTAACATCTCTTGTTACACCTGCTAGATTAGTGACACATGTCATTTAGAAGAAATAAATTAATTTTTATAAATTTTTTTACGTCAAAGATAAGATTTTATCTCTCCAATATTTCTCCTGCAATCATATAATTTTTCTCTAAAGACACGTGTCACTAATTTAACAGGAGATATTATACTATTATATTATAGGATTTTGGCTCAGTTAGACCATATTTATTTCTTGATCTAATATTTATAGGGTGAGATTTAATAGGTGGGATAAAGTAACATTTTAGGGCCCCGAGATAAGAATAATAATTATTTTTTTGTCAGCATAATAGAAGAAACTGAGTTTAAGCACAAGTGGTATTCCACTGTTTCATCTAAAATTTTAATACGAAATTATTCATGTATCTGTGTTTTCTCACCTTTTTCAAAAAGATTTCACAAAGCCTATTGCTATTAAATATTTCACAACATGTGTTTCGATGGTAATCAATAACAATCCTGCAGTGCATCTCCGTCAACATTTGGGTGCACTTGGTAGAAACAAACAAAAGAATATACTGGAATGCATTTGGACCAGTGTTATTTGATTTCTTTGAAAAGTTAGGAATTAACATATATTCATCGGAGAAAAGTCACGAATGAAAATATTTTCGAGGAAATAAAGAAAAATCATGGCGTCTATGAAGTGGTATATCTTAACCTGGTTAAAGCTTCACTACTTCTCAAAAGTAATGAGTTCGATGTAACTCTCTTTTTTCCATTAGTACCTTTGGTACTACTTTCACAATAAAATTTCTTTTTTTTTCATAAATATACAAGTGAAAATAAAGATGAATAAGGGTGAGGTTATTCTCTCACTCGGATATTCCACTCAAAATGCTAAATAAATCTAATTAAAAGAGGAGGTCTCTTGTAAAATATTTTACGATACAATAGATCAATAAATCACGCAAAGAAGGGAGACACGTAAAAATTGCGACAAACTAAATTTTTAGGCGATTCTATAGATAACTACGGTGAAAACAATACGAGATTCAACGCAAACATCACATTGAAGAGAATCATGATACGGGAAAAACATAGGATATTGATGATCTTTTTAGAATTGTCAAATAATTGCAATTGAAAATTCAACAAAGGTTATGAGACATCATATTGAAGTGTGTTGCATGTTGCCCCGATCATCTTTGATATCGCTTGCTTGCATTTCAAAAAACTGGAATAAAATATTGTGACGGTTTGATTCTTTTGTTTTTATTTATTCATATAGTAACACATTTTTCTTCATAAAGTAACACGTTTGTGTTCATATAGTAACATATTTTTTTCTAAAAAAATCTCGCTCCTAAGTGTTCTCATATGTGTTACTATAAAGTCAAACATGTATACTGTAAATACAAATATATTTTATTGTAAATGCAAGTACGTACTACTAGTCCTTAAGGAAATAAAATTATCTGCAAGATTAAAAAGAGTCGGGACATATTTGGACAAAAACTTTACTGATCATACAAATTTCCAAACAAAAGTGTTTACCTAGACCATTGTATCATTTTTATTAAAAAAATTAAGTAACCTGGTTGTTTATAAATAAAATAAATGAAAAGTTAGTAATTAAAAAGATATTTGAAGGATAAAATGTTGTAGTCAATACTAAATTTTTTTGAAAAGACTAAAAAGAAATTCTTTGTACGGAGAGAGTATGATCATTCAAAAATATATACAAAATGTATAATTTTAAGGGGAAATTATTTTCTAGTACATTATAGCTGTTAGGTTTACCCTTAGATACAACTACTATTTAAAATTATTGATAGATACAATTTTTGCTTTAAAAAACCACTCATGCCCCTTATAAAAAATACTCTTAGATACAAACACTTTTTAGACCTAATATTCATATTATTAAATGTCCGACTAAATAGTAGCTATGGGTTTTTGCGAAGTTAAACAATACTACTCCTACAAGCAAATGTCACTTCACGGTAATAGTAGCTATCTTTCTTTTCCAAGAAATTTTTCACTTTTTTGTAGTTTTTTCAAAAGGAAGAATTTTTGGGGCCATCACCAGCGTAAAACAACTCTCATATTTCTTTTATTGTAAATTGTCGAGAAGAAGAATTAGGAGATTTAAAGAATTTTGAAGATTCTCAAGGAAATTATTTTATGATCCCAGATGTAAGTTCTATAATTATATATATATATATATATATTTTTGTGTTTTTTTATCGTGTAAATGTCTTGTTTGATTCTTGCACAATTTCGCACTTTGTCATAAATTTTTGTTCTTTTTTATTTTTGCTAATATTCATTATTTGTAAGGGAGAAGAAAATTTTAAATCCTAAACAAGATAAGGGAAAATCAAAGATGTAGATAAGAAACAGGAAATTTGTTGAAGGTATTAGTCTCAAAAAGGAAAACAAGAATCTGAGAATTCCGTGAGATTGTTTTTTTTTTTATGGATATTTTTGTTTTGATATTTCAATATCTATGTACTTTCCGCATAAAATGGTTTGTTTTCCTATTTTTCGAAAGTTTAGAATGAGTTTCTCACGCTCGAATGCGAATTTGTATTCCGGAAGAAACATAGAAAATAAGATACTCATCAACTATCGGATGATGGAAGTTCTCAAAGCGATCAAAAGAAAAAGAGAAGAAAAAAGAATTCTCTAAAATTCTTTGGTATGTTTACCAAATTGTAATATTGTTAATTTTGCACTTTTATAATTAAATAAAATGCTTATCTTTATTATTATTATTATTTTGTTTTAGAGGAAGTAAATGAAACACAAACAACATGTTTTAGAAGCAACTCGAGAACATGTGTTAAGGAATTAAGAGCTCTTGAATACGATGAGAAAACCATTATTGAGTTTAAGAAGACACCTTTCTCGGTACATGTTCAAAGCAATACAGAATGTGACAAAAATAAATTAATGAGACGATGTTGAAAATATGAACAAAATATCCAAGAGTTAGTTTGCAGTTATGATACGGACTTGGGGAAGTTTGTTATTAGAGAAGAAGTTATTGGGGTTAGCAGTAGAGATGTTCACTAATTTTTGGTATTGGTGGTGGCAAGATAAGTATTCCATTAAAAATCCAGACTATACCGTAATGATTGGATTTTACGGTGTTTTAGAAAAGAAATAAAAGAGACAAATGGCAAGTTAGTTCTCTATAAGCATTTGGTTTATCGTGAGATTAAAGGAATTTCTTACGTAAGATTGTGAAATAGTATATGGCGCTCGTTTAATCGCATTATACTTTATATCTTACTGTTCTAGCTCCAAATCGAATGCATCTCGGTTTCCGCCTCACTTAGCTGATTATTTAGAGAAATTTGATGAAATCTACAATTATGATTGGTGTGGGTATATAGTCCATATGTTGTTAAACCAGCTTAAATGTGTCGAAGACTATGAAAGTTGATAGATGTACAATACTACTTCCGGTAATATTCAATTCCCCTTTACTCGTTTGCTATTTTTTTCATTTAATCTATTCTTTATCTTATGTGTTTTATTTTTCAAAATGCAAGTATTGGTTTTGCGAGCATACCACCATTTTCGCATCAAGAAATGAAGTTGGTTTCCCACAATTTTTAAGATGGGATCTTAATGATCTCAAAAGGAAGTTGGATAAAGTCAAGATTGCAGATTTGATGCCCAAATATGTAAATGTTGTAACCTTTTTATTCAAAATGCCATACTTTCGTTATTTACTTTTGGGTTTTTTAAATATTCAATCACCGCTTTTTTTTCGATATTACTCGATTATAAATTATTTAATTTTCAATACTAGGTTCGATGTTCCATGTTAAAGGCCTCTAAGAGGGAAGAAAATTTCTTCAAAACATCGCATGCATTTTGGGAGGAGCACAATTGTAGTCAAGAGCCATGTTCGAACAATTAGCCGAGGTTGATACGAATGGTGAGCAGGATTCGGGGACAACATGAAAACCGAAAATTATGTGCATTCAGATAGTGATAATGGTAGTCTTGATGAGGTTGTAGTTGCCACCGTTGATCTTAGAACAAAGGATGACTTATTTATATTGAAAAATGATCGTTTGACTCGACACAACAATCAGTTTTGGAGATCCATCGACTTCTAAGAATCTTGGAACAGCCAGGTTTTTTAAAACTAGTTTGTTATTTGAAGATTTTTAAGAGATAAAAATGCGTCAAGATGTTCTCGATTGGGTAGCCGATATACCGACATTCAACTTGAGGTTAACAAACAGCTTATTTGGAAGAAGCAAAAAGGCACACACCAATTATTGAGGATGTATCAAACAATGCTGAAATAGAAAAGAAAATGGTGAAAAGGAAATACAAAAAGCTGTGGATTTTGCAAAGTGTCGTATGGTGTCCAATCAACCGAGGTTGAGGTATTTTAAAAAAAGAAAAAAAAACTGGATGAGGCAAAAATAAATGATTTTAAAAGGATAAAGAGATTGAGATGTTGAACAATAGATTGAGGATGCAGGAAGAAGATTGCTTGGTCGATTCAATATTGGTGTGGAAGAAAAGATGCAGAGGTTGATGTATGCATGCAGACCGGAAGAGACCACTAAGTTTTCTAGGTATGTTAAATTGCGTGATGATGAGATATCAAGGTTAAGTCTAGAGAACCAAATGTTAAAGGATAGAGTTGAGAAGTTGAGTTTGGTCCCATCGTTGACTCAGATTTGTAACAACCCCGAAGCATTGGAACATATTGAGACCATTGAGAAACTTCACCAATCCAGGCTTGAAAACGAAACTTATCGAGGAGAAGGCTGATTTAATGGAAACCATTGAGACGATAGATTCTTATGTGTCCACTAATATGAATATGAAGGAGAACTCACCTTCCAGGAAAGTTAATAACATCAAAATATCCTGAGCCAAGTTCTTTATCTAAAAGAGTTAAAGCCGTGGAGTATAAATGACGACAGAAAAGCTGCAGAGTCACTCCTCAACTAAAGACTCGTGAGATCATTGAAATTCACGAGGGTGGAAAAAGAAAACAAAAAAAAGAATACTTTGTTGAAGCATTCTAAGTTAATTTTGGATGAGTCGTTTGAAGCTATTTGGAACACTAAGCTAGATATTAAAGAATGTATTTGTAGATACTGGACAAGGAAGATGATGGGTAATCTGATTTTTTTATTTGCGCTTTGCTTATTATTATTTTTTTATCATAATTTTTATGTTTTTTTTTCCCACAGAAGGGTCATTTTTTAAGGTCAAAGCCCCTTAGCTCATGTTACTATTAAAGACATGATTAGTATCCTCGCGCCATGATCGTCGACAAACAAAGGTATGTTCAATCTATTTTGAGCTAACATTGTTGGTGTTAATAAAATTTATGTATTTTAGATTGATTTTAGATTTATTTTTTTGTTTTTGTTCATTGATTTGTAAATTTTAACAGATCATTGATTCATGGGCTGATATTTTGCCGATAAGCTATGAAGACACGAGTGGGCTAAAAAGACAATTGTCTTTACTGCAGATTGCTAGGTAATTTTTGTTCTTATGTATATGTTATTGATTTCTGAATGTACTATTTAATATCATAAGAAATGATTTTTATACTACTCTTTTTATTTTTTTAGGATATAATTGCTCGTAAAACACAAACAAAAACTCTAAGAGCCTTAATAGATGATAGATTGAAACTTGTTGGTGGAGATCATCTTTTAATGTTCCCATTATTGGTAAAGGATCTTGGGCAATCAGCAAGGAATTTAGGTGATCATTGGACTCTGTTAATTCTTGATTTAAGTACATGCCAATCGGTCTTTTTATAACTCCCCGAGGCCAAGAAGAGTTGTTGCCAACATTTATTGAGATCTTTTGTTGTGGTAAGTACTTATTTTAGTGTACAATTAAATCCTTTCCGATACTATAATCTTTTTGTAATCTAAATTTTATATCAATGAAACCAGGTGGAATGTGTTGAGAACAAACTCCGCGAGATATTTACTAGAAAAAGATCATTCCCAATACGTGTAGGTGGCCATGTAAGAAGCCGAATCGGTTCCATGTTTACAGTGAGAGCATGATTCTCGTTGATTGTTGTGTGGTTGTTTGTGTCAACATCAAGAATTTTATTCTTTGTAAACCCAAAATGTTAGGAACTCTATCTAATTCTAAGACAGGTTGAATATAGGTCCAAAATTGTGACTTGGTTTGTTGATCCATGCCAGATTGAAGTGGGATGAGTTGAAGTCTTACTATATCCTTATTCTAGACAAATATTTGAGTAGCATCGTTTTTAACTTTCTTAAACACTTTTATTATTAAATTGACATTTGAGCAAAGTATAGTTTTTAACTTTCTTAAACACTTTTATTATTAAATTGACATTTGAGCAAAGTATAGTTTTTAACTTTCTTAAACACTTTCTATAAGTCTTACTTATTGAAATGGTTTCATGCCTCGGTCTTTTTAAATGCAGATATATTGTGGTTTCATTCTTGATATTTGATTTTTTTTTTTTTGCTGTATGTTGTACTATATATTTTCACTCTTTCACATGTTGTTTAAATAACAGTTGTTAGTTTGCATATATTTTTAAGATTTCTGCTATTACCATTGACATACAACTATGCACACTATTTCTATAATCGCACATTGTTATCAAGTTATGTACACACTTTGTTTAATTATCTCGAACATTGTGATACATTTATACATATTGTCGTATATTTATGCACAATACACTATGTTTATGCACACCTTTGACCATTTATGCATATTTAACTACTCTTAACTTTTACTCTTTTTGTAATCTTAATATTATGCACAAATTTTTTACAATTTGTCCATTGTAATACATTTATTCTTATTCTATTATTCCTAGTACATTATAATTTATTTATTCACACCATTTGTCATTTATGCACATTTAACTACCCTTATGCACACTTTTTGTTATACATGCACATTTAGGTCTTCTTATGCACATTGATATACACTTATCCACATTTTACTATATTTATGTACATTTTTACTACACTCCATGGTTAGTGAAATCGTGCCCCGGTATACCATTCAGAGTACCTTTGACTTGTTTGTTTTTTTCAATTCATTTATATAAACATCGCGAAACAGTAAATTTTTTTAACATGCACACACTCGTTTTACAAATGCACATGCTACAATGAATCATATACTTTACTTGCATACTGCACATTTAAATACATCTATTCAAACTAACATGTTTTATTTCTCAAATCTTCTATGTATAGTTAAGAACGTTAAATGTTATTTTACCGATTCAAATTTCTATAATATTTTTATATTGTATGTCAATTCGTTAATATATTGCTAATACTATTATATTATATAAAATACAACTATATTCTATATATGTATTCAAATTTTGTTTGGATTAGTGGGAATGCATATAACTATTGATTAGTACTCAATGTACAATTCGTAGAATACATATACATTATATGTAATTGTTTTTATAAAATTTATATTACAAGACACTTAAAACACTTTCGTTTCTTAATAGATTTTGTTAGTAATTGGTTTACATATTCTAAATATTTTTAAATTTTTAAATTAAACAAAACGAAATGCTCTTAGTGGAAATTGATGTTTATGCATCAAAAATATTCTTATATTTTTGCAAGATTTCAAGAAACATTCGATCATCTCGAATCATCATTCCACAACTCTTCATCGGTGTAGGTATTTGTGTTGGTATTGGGGTCCAAGACATTTTGTTTTGGGTGAGAAGAAGATGGTATGAAAAGAAAATTGCTTTGAGTATGAGAAATGATATGAAAAGAAAATCTAAAGACTCCAATATATAATGTTGTCTAAAACGGCTAGTTTTTAACGGCTAGTTTTTTAACGGTTAGTTTTTTAACGGCTAGTTTATAACGGCTAGTTTTTTAACGGTTAATTTTTTAACGACTAGTTTTTAACGGCTAGTTTATAATGGCTAGGTTTTTTAACAATACAACGAAATTTCAAATAATACAATAAAATTTCAAATAATACAACATAATTTCAAATAATACAACGAAATTTCGAACAATAACAATACAACATAGTTTCAAACAATACATAAATAACAAACTACAAGATAATAAATAACTAACTATTCGGCATCTCATTTCTTCGAGATCTCACAACCAGTTTGAGATGTAACTTTAATTGCTTTGGGGTCATTCCAAAGTGGTATCTTTCATGATGATCTCATTCTCCGCTAATTTGTTACGTGTTTTTGTTCCTTCAACTTCTCATTGGATATTGCTTTGTATTCCTCCATGTTATTTTCAATGTTTTGTTTCAGCTCCTCTAGCATGTTATTCTTCGATGATTGATTCATCTTAGCCTTCCTCTTTCTGCTTTCGACCAATCGGACGTATGCGTTCTTCATCGGCATCATCCGCATTAGATGAAGATGTGTATCCTCCTTGAGCAGATACTTTTGTCTTTTCTACCGCAATGATCGTGTTCCCGCCGAGCAATCCACTTAGGACATTCCTTGAGAATATTCCACATGCCCAAGTGAGAAAATGCATGGTTATCATAGCTTTATGCCCACTCTTTCATTGCATGCATAAGTATATCAACATCGCTTTGTCCACTTTTCCAATCCCTCTTCATCTGCTCGTACAACCCGTTAAAAGCACCTACAAACCTTTGCACCGTAAAAATGCAATTTTAAAAGGTCTCGCCGTTTCTTGGACAATTTTCAGGTCAATTTTTGTTGTAATCGGTAGCAATCCTTTTCCACATTGCATCCAATTTGAGTGTTGCCGACGATTGCATCTTTGCTGATATTCACCCAACTTTGTGCAAGGATCTCATTTTACGGACCGGTATACCTTTAAAAGATAAGTACGACTCTTTGAGCCTAACACGTTGTCTCCATCATCGTATCTTCACTTCCATCTAAATTAATGGCATCGATGCCCGTTGGAGACGGATTTGGTTGAAAAGGAGAGCCTTGACCAGAAGACAGTGTTTCACACTACTTGTCCGTGCTCGCTCCATCAATACTAGTTTTTCTAGATGATTTGGAAGTCATCCCGATGCTCTTGAGGGACTCGACATGTAGAAAGAGGTTGACATGTAGGGATGTTGATACATTTTTGGTGGATACATGTAAGTAGGAGTTGACATGTAAGGATGCATTTGATGGCTTGGATGAAACAATAAATTGTGGGGACAAATATATGAATCTTGAGGGAGAACCAATGAAATTTTGAGGATGAATATATGAGTCTGAGAAAATGAATTCTCTTCCGAATTGGAAGATCCAAACCAATTCATCCAAGAATTATTTTATATTTTCAAATTTCGCTTGTTACAATTTGAAGATGATGTGAGATAAAATCGGAAGTGTATTTGAAGAAATGGGTAAACATCTATTTATAGATATAAATCTAATGGTAATATTTTTAAATTCACATCCGACAATTGCAACAGCTTAGCTACAGTGCTATATATATAATTGAAAAAAATTAAAAAATTAAAAAATTAAAAAAGAAATTATAGTGCAAAGGGATGGCCAAAAAGAAGCCAAAAATTAATAAAATATTTATATATGGTCCACATTTCACCTTTTGTTGCAAATTGTTGCCGCATTAAAACTTTCTACCCCTCATTTCTCTCTCTTCTATTTCTATCTCAAACACAACTGTCTACCTAGGTACAATAACATGCCACATAGGATTTCTCCCCATGGTTGGGGATGCTCTAAACCTAATAGGATTTTTTTCTCAAGTTAGTTGACTAATATACGATACTATTTTTCAGCCACACACTTTAAATACCATCACCCTTCTTAGATTAGACATGTATATTAAAATTTTTTATAAAAAGTTTACATTTTTGCGTAAACCGAAACCAAATAATCTGAAAATGATTTTAAATTACACGGCACTATTTTTTTCAGCCACACACTTTGAATACAATCACCCTTCTTAGTTCGGACATGTATATTAAAATATTTTCTAGAAAGTTTACATTTTTGCATAAATCAAACAAAATAATCTCAAAATGATTTTAAATTATATATTTAGAATAAAAATTATATATATTACACTATATTTAATTTTGTATTTTAATTATCATTTCTTAATTACATGCATCCCGACACTCCTGTAATCCATTTTGTAGTACAACTCTTATTATTTTTATTATATCCTATTATAATTGTGAACGAAATTAATGACGCAACCATAGTATTCAAATCTTAATATAGGAATATGTTTAATTAAAAAGATATACAATTACTTCTCATAAAAATTTTATATGTATATTTATAGAAAATTAAATAACAAGGTCTGAAACAATTTCATTCTACACAAATTTACATGCATGCACAGTACCTAATTTTTGAATTGTATAACACTATGTTTTCACTTTGCACACTATATACAAATAATTATGACAACTAGCTGTTACCATTATGATTCTCTTCTTGAATATAGCCGTTACAAATTTAGTTTCTTCCAACAATAGAATGCAAACATAAACAACAATTTTAACACTCATGAAACATTTTAAACTTTTATTATATTTACAGAGAAGAATGCAAAATAGTAGTTGTAGCAATGTTAACAATGGTTATGCGGTTTATATTAGATCACCTTGTCGAATTTGTCGTCACGCTACAAGCATCAAGTTGTCGAAAACAACAAGAAATCCAAGTAGGTTATATTATAACCTGTGATGTGCATGGCTGGTCTCATTGGTGTGAACCTATAAACATTAATCCACCAAGCCACAAAGAGAATGATGAGGTAACAAGTTTGGCAACACACAAAGCAAGTGGTAATATCTTCTTACACAAGGAATCATCGAGAGAAATGTTACAAAATCACACTATCCAGTTTAATTTATTCACATTTGTTTTTAGTAATTATATTATTTTTTATGTTAGTTATTTTTAAGATATTATTTCAGTAATTTTATGACCCGGTAGTTTGTTTAATTAAAAATATTTATTATTAATAGTATTATGATGTAGTTTACCAATCAATATGTAAGTTTTTTTAATGTTGTTTTTATATGATCAATTATGTATTATTTACATTAGCTTTCTTACTTTCTTTAACAATTGTCATATGTACATTTTGGCATTGGAATGTGATCAAATCGGAGTAATTTAACATAATGTTATTTACGTATGAATGTTGCATTATCAAAATATAATTCAAAACTATATATTACAGAAAATACATCACTAGTAAGTTACAATTTTTATTACAATGAACATGTTCAACTATCATGATTTGCATTAAACCCACAACCACTACATTTCGGTTTTTTTCTTCGGAAACTCTCCATATGAGGAATTTCATTGAGTGGCCTTCCAGGAGCTCTTCCCAATCTAGGAGAAATTAACACTTCTTTATCATTTTTGAAGGATGGGCATTCATACTTCTCTCGTGTCCTGGAATGAAATTGATGTTTGACTTGTAACATTCACGGTAATTTGAAGCAAAGAAACAATCCTCAATATGACCATAAATAGTATCACAAAATTTACTGTATTACGGCAACACCATGAGCACATGGAAAATCACGAATTTACCATTGAAAGCAAGTGCACACTCTTAACTTTAAGTCAATCAGAATCGTATTTGAGAAGATACATTAACTGACCATTTGGACACCTCACAACTATCCATGATTTGCTAATATCGATAGCTCATGCCAAAGACTTTCCTTTTTTGAACAAAGAATGTCTTCCCATAATGCACTTGCTTCACGTCTCTCCACAATCCTACAACACATTTCCTTACATATATACTCCAACATATATGTAATTGAAAGACCTCTAGCATGACGTATCCACGAAATATAAGATTCTCGCCGCATTCGAGATCATTTCTCCATAACTCTGTATGTTAGTTGAATATGCCATGACCCATTTCTCAAAAGGTAGATCTTTTAGCCATTCTTCCGCAGTAGGACCACCCTCTCTTTTAAACAAAAGAAGCTTTTCTTCAAACATACGTCTGTTAGGAGCATAAGCACTTGTCTCTAAAATTATTAATCGCTTCGCACGTATAGATTTTTGCTTCCATCCACCAAAGAAACGACCCCTTAAGTTAGCAAGCAAGTGATATAAGCAAAAGAAATGTCTTGGTTGGGAAAACTCATGTGAATTCTTTTAGTAAACCTGTATTTCTATCTAAAAGATAACACACTTGTTTTTCATGCTTACAAAAATCCCATAATTTCGTCAAAAACCATTCCCAATTATCTGTATTTTCTGCGAAACAATGGCAATTGCAACAGTGGAATAAACTCCGTAAGACAATACAAATTGCAGATCGAAGCATTTTACATTAAAATACAAATAAATATATTTTCTAAATTTTTAACAACTAAGATTGTTGAGTAATCGTGTAGAAATCCTACCATTATTTCCATCATTCGTAGTTGCCACAAGAAGTGTACCTTGTCCATGACCCTTCATAAACGTACCATCTACAAACAACATTGGACGACATAGTCTAAAATCATCAATAGAAGCCTTATATGCAATAAAGATTCTTTGAAATTCATTTGTTTCTTCATTCTTCTATAGCTCCACAATATTTCTGGATTAGTCCGTACAATAGCCTCACAATGCCATCTTAAATTGTCGTATGACTCAACGTACGAACCCCATAATATATTCCAAGCATTTTTTATAGATCTCCATGCTTTTCAATATTCTATGTCAATTGAACAACCATATTCTGTAGAGGAATCGACTATCTTCCTTCTACCGATTTCATAGGGATGGGTAGGCTTTGAATTTTAATTTTCTTTCATATGCAATACAATTTTATTACCACCAATTATAGATTTATTCTTAACTTTGTTGTATCACTAAATCAACTATGATACTAGGTACTAAGTTGAATTTACATTGACCATATCCCCAAAATAATTGTGTCCGAAATTAGCATTAACAACATAAAAATAATTTGTGTGGACTTGACGTCTAGTTTTAATAAACCAAGAACATTCACTTGCACTTTCACAACTACAAACGGCATGAACGTACCTTTTATCACTCCTCATATATTTAAATTTGAATCCATCCTTAACAGTGTATTTTATGAGTTCCTTCCTAAATTCAACAACACCACCAAAAAATACACTTCCTACACCATCTTTGAATGTATCTAACCACTTATCGAGACAAAGTTGTATGTTCGTTTTCAACCGGACACATATCATATATTGATATATTACAAATTCCATCAAATTCCTTATCCTTGTTTGCATTATTTTTCTCCGAGTATTAGAAAGATGTGAAGTCTCGGAAGGTACAAGTTGTTTAAAGATGAGTTTGACAAAGTTGGACTTGACTCCTGGGATAGGTTGTGAATTATTTTTTCTACTAATCCTAACATGAATTATTTTCTCCGAGCTATGATCGCATAGAGTAATCATGTTCTTTAAATAATTGTCATTAGACAAACAACAATTTTTAATACTCCCAACTGAAAAACGAATAATAATATTACTCCGAATTCAAGTCCAACCACGTACTCATGTATATCTGAAATTACATCTTCAAACGTTGTGTATCGATTGACTTCATAAAGCTTGCACTCTGAACAAAAATTTATACTAAGAAGAGCAGAAAATTACATTCTCTTATCGGACGAACAATAAGAAATCTGGTAGAATTTGAAATTGATGAAAATTTGATGTGTTTTACATTTGATATATTATATGTGAAGAAAGCTATTTGCATTATCGAATCTTATCTTCTTTTGCTGGAAGGTTTTGAGATTGAGTACATTATACACAATCATCAATTTACTCACACAAGCTGTTTGTGTACGGCTCTTCTAGCAGTAAGATTCCAAAAATCTTCAATTACTTTTTATATGAATATTGTGTTTATAAAGTTTTCAGATACTAATGTGCACTTATTGCAGCTTGTAAGGTTATATGGGAAATTTCATGTGTTAAAATGTATCTAAAAGTAAATCTAAATAGTCATTGTATCTTAGTGTGAATTTGAGAGCTAGATTGCACTTCATAGTGATGACCCCTAATTTTAAGTCAAAATTTTAAAAGTGATACATTGCACTTTCAATTAAAAATGTACTACATCCACTCCACAATTAATTTACAGATTTTCCTTTTATATAGGTCAACTAATTATTTGTAAATTCAAATGAATCTTCTTTATAAACCCCACTTTCAAAAATTTTACATATTTATATAAAATACTCACACTACACTCAATCTAATCAATTTTTTTACTTTATTCAAAAATATTTACCAAATCAAACCTCAACACTCCAATCATTACATTTTACTTTTAAAATTTGTAGTACTCTTTGCATGAAAATTGTTGGGAGACGTCGGGGCAGAGGGAATATGTAAACTATACTTCTTCCGTTACAATTTAGATTGCTCAAAATTAAAAATGAATGTTACCCTTCACTTTACACCTTTTAATAAACACAATTACCCTTCACTTTACACCTTTTAATACTAATAAACAATATTTTTATTAAAGTTCATGTCATTTAATTTTGAACAATCTAGAACGTATCGTCGAGAGTATAATATTTTGAAAAGTAAAATAGTTTACATTAAAAATAACAATATTTTTATTAGAAATCTTATTGTAGAATGTTCTCACACAAATTTTACCAAAAGTTGTCTCTCAGTCTTAGAAACTCCGATTTTTACATAATTATATATATATATATATATATATATATATATATATATATATATTTAAATAGACTAGGCTGTTGTTCGGTGGGTTAGCACAACTTATTTCCCCCATTAACGAACATAATCATGAACTAATTAAAATAAAAAAGGATCTTTTACATATAGGTTTAAAAAGAAAGTATAATTACAAATAGGTTCAAAAATTTGTACATAAGCATAAAAAGGGCACTCTTGTGTGAGACCGTCACTTTTAATAAATTATTATCACTTTTTCATAAATTGTTATCACTTTTCATAAATTGTTATTACTTTTTTATTTGTTATCACTTTTATACTAATTTGTATCACTTTTTTAAAAAGTGATAACAATTTATTAAAAAGTGATTCGGTCCCATACATGAGACGGTCTCATACAAGTTTTTGCCGCATAAAAATATTAGCACATGAACCCATTTATAATTTTGAATTTTTTTGAACTTATTTATAATTTTGAATTTTTTAAATTTATGTGTATTTTTTCTAAAAAAAAATGGACTTGGTTGGTAAATGAGGAAGTGGGTAAAAGTAATACTCTTTTCATTCCATAAAAACTTTCATATGAAGGATTGCACATATTTTAAAAAATTGTGTGTCTCATGCGAACCAAGTTTAACGGTGAAACTTGATCCACGTCGAAAGAACAAATCAACTTAGTAATATAGGTAATACCCTTTATTTATCACAACCGATACTCTTTAACAATGTAGGACATACTCTTCATTATCACGACTGATATCCTTTAGTTAATATAAGTAATATTCTTCAATTATTACAACTCGATACTCTTTAAAATAGATCAAGATTCACCGTGAACCCTTGTTCATATATATATATATATATATATATATATATATATATATATATATATAAATCAAATTTATGTAAAAATGATTAAAATTAATAATTATAAAGAGAAAATAATGACTCATAAGTGGGAGGAAGTTCATATTACTCCCTATACCAGATATACATGGTCATTGAAATGGACACAAGTTTAAAAAAAAAAAAAAAGTAGATAAAGAAAATTGGGTTGCTATTATATGGTTTCATTTATTAATAAAATAATTATTTGTTAACGTAAAATTAATATTATTTTATGTTTTTAAGTAATAATTAAACATTGATTATTTTCATAAAAAGAATGAAAAATATTTGATGATCAGATAAATAGGGGGAGTATTTGGGTTCATAACCGGCATTAACGGAAGACTAAAAGAACCAAGTAAAAGAACACGAGCCTAGATCGATCGATGCCTACAAACATTAAACATCTAATACTATAAATTTAAGCAGTAGATTTCAATTATTTAGATTAAAAAGACACTAGTGAGAACCTTGTCGGATTCCAAAGAAGCCTTCAACAACTTCACAGCCTGCACACAAGAAATAAATATACAATTAATCTTTTATATAAATGAACATCCATTTAACAAACACAAAAACTTCGATTAATGGGAAGAATAACCTATAACATCAGTCTTTTTTTATAGTAAAATCACAAATAATCAAATAATTTTTTATAGTAAGTCACATAAAAACCAATGTTTTTAAAACCGGACCGACTACCGAATCGGATAATAAACTTCTAACTACATTTCCATAAACCAACTTCGTAACAATTACAAAAAAATGCTAAAATTTAAATAGTTGTAAAAACTTCAAACTACATGTCCATAAGAATAATATCTAAAATTTTAACTTTTACAATTAAAAATAACTCGTAACAATTACAAAAAAATGCTAAAATTTAAATTTAAAAAAAAAAAAAAAAAACCGGATCAACCAGTTGAACCCAATTTTTGCCGTTCTTAATGGTTTTTCTAAACCGGTATGCCGAAAAGAATGCAAATAATTATGGAAAATGTGTGTGATATAGAAAGTAATATCTTTGTGAACACTTTGCCTAAAATCACATATGGTAATAGGAATTAAAGGAGACCTAAAAAGAGAGAGAGAATGTCCGTAATAAACTCGATTTTTGGCCGTTCTTCTTCGGTAAACCGGTATGCCGAAAGAACCAGACCGGCACTATGACTGGATCCCAGTTAAACCAGTTGAACCAGCCCGGTTCATGTGTATGTAAAATAAAGTGTTGGTTAATTGAGTTGAAAAAATAATGATATTGATATAAATAAATGTGTATTACGAGAATGTTAATAATAAAAGTATTTTCATTTATAGGTAAATAATTAAATAGGTATGCAAATAATTGTGGAATATGTGTGGGATATAGAAAGTAATATCTTTGTGAACACTTTGCCTAAAATCACATATGGTAATAGGAATTAAGGGAGACCTAAAGAGAGAATACCTCCGTCATTCCAAGTTTGACCACCCTCTCCTCCAAAGCAGACAAATCTTTTACATTAAACTGGGCAAGCAAAGTGATAGATGAGATGGTAGACAAGGGCTTAACAGTCAAATCATCCATCACCATGTACGTCAACACCCCCTTCACGAACCCCCTCACCGTGACCAACCGGTTGTTGCACACCACTCGGAGGAGGCGGAGGAGCCACGTATA
The DNA here is from genome assembly GCA_030762865.1 of Paraleonurus japonicus. Classification (NCBI taxonomy): domain Eukaryota; kingdom Viridiplantae; phylum Streptophyta; class Magnoliopsida; order Lamiales; family Lamiaceae; genus Paraleonurus; species Paraleonurus japonicus. The sequence continues at coordinate 34,918,534 of CM061052.1, forward strand.
TCAAATTCGCCGTCATCGCACGTGCGCAATTTTGACAAATCGCACGTGGGTCATCAGTAACATATTGATAACGATTCTGACACTGCCCACACCTATAGAAATTCTTCACAGCAGCAGCAGTAGCAGCAGGCGGCGGCGGTTCGACGGACAAGAGGGGAACAGAATAGCCGGCGCGTGGAGCCACCGGCTTCAGAAGAGCGTCCCTGTTTCCGTCGGGTTGAATGTAGGAATCGTGCAGTGTTTCTATGCTGTCGTACACATTTGCGAGTGAACCCACCATGCCCTGTTTGCCCACAAGACGAATGAGCGTTGATACGGGCAGAGTTAGAATGTAGAAGAGGAAATCCACACACTCTTTCCCGGCCTCTGCAAACAACACTCTTTTTCCAACGGTGTCCACCAATAGCTTCATGCTCAGTTTTGATTCTGCCATACTTTTTTTTTTCTCTCTAATCTGTTTTTTAATGTTGTCTTTCTGTATATATAGATTAAAAATGTATCACAACAGTTGATATAAGTGCACTGGATTCTCCTACTATTTAGGAGAAAATTAAGGAGTGCGCATGGTACGTTATCAATCGACTTGATATCGGGTGGACCTATTTTGAGCCGTCTAATATTCGGCAAGGTATTGTGCACCGTGGTTATCAAACTGGCATATGGACACTGATTGTCAATAGCCATTTTTTTGAAATTGTATTGGTTGAAATTTTGGAATTTCAAATTTGAATATTTTGGAATAGTAAATGCGATTTATATCATTATTTGAAATTGATATTGAATTTTTTGAAACTATTAGTATATTTTAATCGAATATTCGAATCGATTTTTGAAAACAGATGATTTTGTTAATATTTGAAAGTGTGAGTGTAGTGTAAAGCAGAATGATGTTGTCTTGAATGTTATGGCATGCACTACAACATCTAAATATCAGAATGTGAAACATAGCGGAAGACTAACACTACAATGCAAAGGAGTAAATTTTTCATAGATTTGTTAATTAAAGTCTATGATGCACTCGGCTAAACGTTTCACTAATTCGAGAGTGAATACAAAAGTTTGTGTAAAGAGTTTTCAAGACAGAACCTTTACAACGGAAAATAAAGACTCAATATCACATATTGACTCTTAAACGGTTAAGTGTAGTATTACAAAATATTACACCGTCAAAAGTAAATCAAAGTATCAAAGACATCTACGCTAATGACACTTCAATAAACCTATGTTGGTAAACGAGGTAACATGCACAAGTACCAACGTAAAGGGGGAATAACGGCCCTATCTCTTGGATGCACTAATGCACTCAACAATTGATATTTGGATATTCCTTGCCATTGCTGAAGTCATCGGTCTTCTATTTATAGATGTCCTCGGTCATCAACCATATATCCTTGTAGATGGATCTAGAAAGACTCCAAAATAACTTCCCCTTAATTCTCTCACATAATACCCATGTAGCTAGTTGAATTCGTGGATTTACTCCCGCAACCGTGATCGCAATATTTTAGCAACAAGTATTTTCGACCAAACAAATATCGAACCCAAGGGACTAGGAGTACAATGGAGCCTCGAAAACATACGTTTCCATAGAATTATAGTGGCTAGCCGGGCAAAATCATAAATCAACAAATAAACTAAACAAAATCGCCAAGAAATTAAACCAAGCAATCAACAAAGGAATAACAAGGATGAGATAGTAGTGCTCGGGTGCAAATCACCAAAGACTCGTCAAATTCGGATCATCAACAATCAAGTGTTCATTCAAAGAGGGATCATAGGGATAACCAACAAATAATTCAAATAAAACCGCTTTGGATAAGCCTAGGTTCTAATGATCGATTAAGCACGTAGGAATGTGAGAGACGACACTCTCACCCCCTCACTAATTACAAGCAAACAACAAGTAATCAATGTGCCTTAATGAGGTTCTAATTAATCAACCAAGTATCCTTGAGTTAACCAAAGATTGACTTCAATCACTTAAGCAAACCTAACACCTATGCATCAATTCAATCAACCAAGTATCCTTGCATTAATTAAATCAATAAACACAAGATCAAAGCTCATCCAAGCAATTAAATCATACAAAGCATCATTAAGACAAGTAATCACCTCAACAAATGAACACCCAATCATAAAATCACCAAAATCAACTCATCTAAGGATCATTACACCCAAGCACATATGAAATTTAGCCAATCATGATCAAAATAACAAAGCCCCTGAAAATTAAGAAAATAAAAGGAGAAGGAAGCATGCTAATAAAGAAATAAACCATTAGAATAAAGAGATTAAGGATGGGTATCACCTTAAATGTGTAGATACACTTGATTGAATTAAATTCTATCACTAATTTGCAAGAAATTAAAAGGAAATTGAAGAACACCTACAACTATGTGAAACTATGTGTATTTAATCCTATCTAATTCCCTATCTAATTGTGTGTTGTGTGGAATCCCCTCAATCAGCTGAAATGGGAGTATTTATAGTGGGGGCAAAGTTACAAATTCCATTTTGCAATTAAGGGCCTCGAAAATGACGAAATTCTACTCAAAATCGCGCAAAGGTGTGGTCCCACTCGGCCACCACTCGGCCGAGTGGCCTTGGCACTGGTCGAGTGACATTCTTTCTGGAATTGGCCAACTCGGGCAACTCTGCCTTCACTCGGCCGAGTCACATGTGCTATGGCCGAGTGACTTCTCCTCGTGTGCCACCTCCGCTTCGATCGCTCATATCTTCTCGCATACGAACTCCGATTTGCCCGATTCTTGTTGCTACGCGACCCTCTTTCAGCCCTCTTTCTAGTGGTATAATTCTTCACTTGATCCAACAATATATGAAGGTCTGAAATTTCTCCACAAGTTGATGATTCCTGCACATATAAACCAAAATAATACCACACTCTCTACCAAATGCAATTGATCAAATATGAGTGAAATAAACATGATATTCATATCAAAATGAGAAGATTAAACATTCAATAATCATGCAATTTTCACACTAATCAAATTCCCCAAACTAAAAGATTTGCTTGTCCTCAAGCAAAGAAGTAAAAGAACAAGGGGAAAATTGCATAGGTTCACTCAATACATGGACTTATCAACACTATGATGTAATCAAGCAATCTTCCTCAAATGAATCATCAAGTCAAAAAGCAACTAATCACCTTCACATGAGTTGTGCTTCAATGATAGCAAATTCGAACAAATTGTCTACCAATTCTCACAAGACATGTGTTTCACACTCATCACTCAAAAGTGTATAGGGCAAATATACTCTCAATCAATCAAATCAAACAGGTGCACTACCATAGGCTTGCCACAAGTCTACATTTTCAACCACACAAAAGTGACCAATCAAGGAATCAACAAGGTCTTTATATTTGGTTGTAATGTAGGCTCTTTGGTAAAGGTGGAAGATTTGGATAAGTGACTCGTAAACTAGTGGAGCGAGAGGTCAAGACGCCTAGGAACATCTCTTACTCTCAAGAGAAAGTGCAATTGTACGGGTTGCACCCACAATACTCAACTCACACAATTTACTCGCTTTTCTTTAAAAATCATTCATCTTACTCAATAGTCATAGAACCCTTTTTCTCTTTTTTTCCTTCAATCAACCACAATATGCACAAGAGATTTTTTTTCTCTTTCCTTTTCATCATTTCTTTTCTAATCACATCTCTTTTTTCAAGTGCACATTTTTTTCTCATCTTTTTCTTTTCATTTCACAACTCAAATTTTCCCACCACTCTTCCTTCAAAGCACAATTAACCTCTTTAAAAGCATTACGCTCCACTAGTTATTGGGGACAATTAGGCTCATAAAAGATAAAAGGCTAAATTCGTAGGTTTGCCAAAGAAATAAGTCTCAATAAGCTCAAAGTGGCTAACTACGAAATAATATCATTTGGTAGGATAAATTTGGCCAAGTGACTAAATCAATTCAAAGATGGCCTTGTATCACATTCCAAGACTTCACACCTAAGTAGCTTCAAATAAGACAAGTAGCAAGTTCTAGAGCACACAAGCATGATTGATTCACACATCAAGGAAACAAGACTCAAAATTATGCAAGTCAAGGCTCAAATCTCACAAGGTTATCAAGGTAGACAAAATGCTCTCCTAAGCAAAGTTTATACACAAACACACATTACAATGACTAAATCACCCTTTAACTCAACTCATCATCCAATTTTAATCACAAGATCACCAATTAATCACACAACAAGTCCACAATCAAGATCACCTTACTCAATTTCCCATCACAAAGTACACATCTAAAATGATAAACTCAAAGATATGCAATAAATCCACAAATAAGCTCCAAATTCACAAAAATTTTCTCATGCTAATGAGAGGCAAGTTGGTGCAACGAAAATCGCTAAACTAACACACCCCCAAACTTTTTCATTGCATAGCAATTAAAAGTTTGGCAAGATAGTTAGTTAATTGAGTTGCACACAACTACCTACTACCAAGAAATAAAAGCTCAACATCAAAATTCATATACACGTAATATCAACAAATAAGCTCAACGAAATTTCACTCAAAATATGGTCGTGCGCCGGTGCAATATCTACACTAACCCCCAAACTTAGACATTGCAAGCAAGTCTAAGTTCGAGCCCTGGGTGATACCTTTCAAAACGGCACCTTAGCACTTGACTCTTTGAACTTCAAGCTTAGGCCTCCACACTAACACGATCACCTACACAAAAGAAACACACTTATTGAAAGCAAAAAAACAAACACGAAAACAAAGAAAGCAAGAAAAGGATGGGTTGCCTCCCATCTAGCGCTATTTTTAATGTCCTATGCCGGACGTTATTCATTGAGTTCAACTTCCCTATCGGAATGGCCAAGGATATCGGTCCTCCTTCCCACTATATTTCATCCTTTGAGTTTCCAAAGCCATGAGGCTCTCATGGAAGGTGGACCATTCACCCGCATCTTTCTTCATTGGACGTTCCCATTGCTCCTTTATTATCATCTCTTTCCATTCTTTCTCTTTTTGACCAAGGATGCCCAAGCACTTCTCAATTTCCTTCTTTTGATCAAAGTTTTCAAGAGGCAAAACAAAATCAATAGAAGCATCAATATCAAATAAAGTACAAATTGAAGAGTTCAAAGGTTTAGAAATGCTCATTTCACTCTTCAATGTGTTGTTCGATACTTCTTGATTTTCTTGCTCATTGTCATCGTAGCTCATGTCCATCAAGGGACATTCCTCTTCATCTTTCTTGATCATTGAATTGTTGTCTTCATGCTTATCATTACTTGGGTCCTCTTCTTCTTCCTCTTCTTCTTCGACCACATCTTGTAGATTTTTCACAACGATGGCCAATTGTCCTAGTTGAATTTCAAGAAATTTGAGTTGACTCTCTTGTTGAGCTATTTGACTTCCAAACATTTCTTCCATCTTATCAAGCCTTGCTTCCAGGTTTAGCATCTTTCTCCTCGGTTTTCCTCAACAATAGGAGTAACAAGTCATTTGTAGTTGACTTTTCCTCATTGTTTTCCCACTCTTGATAATAAGAGGGAGCTTGTTGCATTTGGTAATCGTACTCATAGCCCCTCCCATTATCGTAATCTCCTACAAAAGCTTCTTGAAATTCAAATCCATCCCGTGGATCGAATTCTTGACTATAATGCTCATCAATGTAGTTTGGGAACGTGTCTTGAAAAGCGGGTGATACTTCCTCATTTCTCCAATCTTGATAATAGGAGGGAACTTGTTGCATTTGATATTCATAATCAAAGTTCCTCCAATTATCGTAACCATTTTTTTCATATTGTGGAGGATAAACCATACCATTTTGATCATAACAATGCTTCCATGGGTATTGGTTATATCCGTCCATCTTCTCAATTAAGCTCTTCACTACCCTTGCCTTCTTTCGGTGGCTAAGTTCGAGTTTCGATTTCAATTAAGAAATTTAACCCCCTAAGAACAAGTGAGTGTCCACCTACAAAAGAAGGCAAGTATCAAATTCACACCAACAAAATAAAATAAAGCAAGTAAAAATGCCACTAGTAAAACTACTCAACAAGAATTCAAGTTCCACCTAAGTGTCCTCAACTAGTCCCCTAAGAACGGCGCCATTTTGATCGCAATATTTTAGCAACAAGTATTTTCGACCAAACAAATATCGAACCCAAGGGACTAGGAGTACAATGGAGCCTCGAAAACATACGTTTCCATAGAATTATAGTGGCTAGCCGGGCAAAATCATAAATCAACAAATAAACTAAACAAAATCGCCAAGAAATTAAACCAAGCAATCAACAAAGGAATAACAAGGATGAGATAGTAGTGCTCGGGTGCAAATCACCAAAGACTTCGTCAAATTCGGATCATCAACAATCAAGTGTTCATTCAAAGAGGGATCATAGGGATAACCAACAAATAATTCAAATAAAACCGTCTTGGATAAGCCTAGGTTCTAATGATCGATTAAGCACGTAGGAATGTGAGAGGCGACACTCTCACCCCCTCACTAATTACAAGCAAACAACAAGTAATCAATGTGCCTTAATGAGGTTCTAATTAATCAACCAAGTATCCTTGAGTTAACCAAAGATTGACTTCAATCACTTAAGCAAACCTAACACCTATGCATCAATTCAATCAACCAAGTATCCTTGCATTAATTAAATCAATAAACACAAGATCAAAGCTCATCCAAGCAATTAAATCATACAAAGCATCATTAAGACAAGTAATCACCTCAACAAATGAACACCCAATCATAAAATCACCAAAATCAACTCATCTAAGGATCATTACACCCAAGCACATATGAAATTTAGCCAATCATGATCAAAATAACAAAGCCCCTGAAAATTAAGAAAATAAAAGGAGAAGGAAGCATGCTAATAAAGAAATAAACCATTAGAATAAAGAGATTAAGGATGGGTATCACCTTAAATGTGTAGATACACTTGATTGAATTAAATTCTATCACTAATTTGCAAGAAATTAAAAGGAAATTGAAGAACACCTACAACTATGTGAAACTATGTGTATTTAATCCTATCTAATTCCCTATCTAATTGTGTGTTGTGTGGAATCCCCTCAATCAGCTGAAATGGGGAGTATTTATAGTGGGGGCAAAGTTACAAATTCCATTTTGCAATTAAGGGCCTCGAAAATGACGAAATTCTACTCAAAATCGCGCAGCGGTGGTCCCACTCGGCCACCACTCGGCCGAGTGGCCTTGGCACTGGTCGAGTGACATTCTTTCTGGAATTGGCCAACTCGGGCAACTCTGCCTTCACTCGGCCGAGTCACATGTGCTATGGCCGAGTGACTTCTCCCCGTGTGCCACCTCCGCTTCGATCGCTCATATCTTCTCGCATACGAACTCCGATTTGCCCGATTCTTGTTGCTACGCGACCCTCTTTCAGCCCTCTTTCTAGTGGTATAATTCTTCACTTGATCCAACAATATATGAAGGTCTGAAATTTCTCCACAAGTTGATGATTCCTGCACATATAAACCAAAATAATACCACACTCTCTACCAAATGCAATTGATCAAATATGAGTGAAATAAACATGATATTCATATCAAAATGAGAAGATTAAACATTCAATAATCATGCAATTTTCACACTAATCAAAACCGCATGATCTAGGTCCTTCTAAATCTCTCTGGAATTAGTCTTGAATTACGGATCCTTGTGGAAGATTCTCGAATCCGTCCTCAATGTTGCACTTGATGTTACAAAGATTCACGGCAACATTTGACTAAGTCCTCATTCCAGATCCTTGTAGAATGTTCTAGATCTTCAACCCGCAATGTCACAACATCTACTACAACATTGAACTGTTAGAGAATAAAAGTCAGTTATATGAAGAAAGAAAGGGTCAAATTGATGTAGCGAGAATATGTGATAACATCACATGCGACATAAACAATATTAATGAATATTTTATAATAAAATATTAATTTTGACGAACTCCAAATAATCTTTTGAAAATAGGACGGAGAAAAGCGATATTATTGTTATAGTTAATGTCTTTTTTTTTTTTTGGATTGTTATAGTTAATGTCCACTACAAAAATCATGAAATATCGGCGGAATAACCGACGGATCAAATTCCATCACAAATACCGATATATAAAAATTGACAAAATACCATCAAAATTTCAAATTTCAGATTTACCTACAAAATTATCAACGTATTACTTATGTCGGTAATCAGCGATAGAATTACCGACGAATTTAATATTGATAGGATATTACCGACGTTAGAATTTAAATTTAGCGACGAACTTTTATCGATAAATATGTCATATATATATATATATATATTTAATTGCACATGTCCAACCCATAATAGTCCACTAAAGCCCATTGTAACATAAAAAGTTGTTGGGGACAAACAAGTCAAGTACAAAGATAAATAATGAATATTAATTCTACTCTAAATTATATATCAAAATACGTTTTTTTAATATTTTTAAAATAATTTTTTTGGTTTGGTTAGTTATCAAACAATTGAATTATAACTATTTATAAAATAGATTAATTAATAAGAAACAAATATATATTTGTTGATAATTTTTTTTTGAATTATAACAATGCTCGGGTGGTAAGACGTCTCTTTAAGTCGTTAGCGAATTTCAAGAAAATTATTGTGGATGAAATTGCCTGGTGTTCAAGCCTCTATGAGTGTGGACATTATCCTACAATAAAGAAGGGTGACGTAAGCTGTTCAACAAGGAGACTTGTAGCCAAGTGGAGATAGTGAAGGAGACTTGTAGAAGGTTAAAGGTTTGAAACTCTGGTAGGGTGTCCGAAAATTTTAAATTTTTTATAAACAGTATTTTCCGACGGATCATATCCAAGGATAAAATAACCTCAAGTAAGTTAAATAAATGTTAATAAATATTCTTTTCGTCCAATTTTAATATGCTAAAAAAATTTTACACGAATTTTAAGATATATTAATAGTTTATCTATAAAATAGACACGGAGTATGTTTGAGAGTATTGTTTGGTATTATGGGGTTCATCTATGAATATAAATATTATTTATGAAAAAATTAATGACAATTTGAGTAATTAAAGTGGTGTTTGAAGGATGAAGATAAAGAGTTGATTGTAAGAGTAAGTCTCTTATATATCAGCTTTATCGTGCAATTCAAAATAGTATTAGTTAATTTTATTATATAATATTACTACTAAATTTGCCTTTTAATTAAAAAAATTAATATTATTAAAAATACACTTAGGTGATGTTCTTTTTGAATTTTGAGTGACTTTTTTAAAAACTATTTTTGAAATCTAGGGGTTTTTTTAAATCTAAAGGTTTTTAAAATCTATGTTTGTTTAGGATTTTTGAGTAGGGTAGAATTTAACTTTATAATGTAGAGTGAGTAATTGTTATATTATTATTTTTTTTTATCGGTAAAAAATAATTTTATAAAATAAAGAGTTGGGAAAACACATAATGTATTATTTATTATTACTCCCTCCATTTTTATACTTGTCGCTTTAGTTTTCTTAATTAATTTTGAAATACATGTCGCTTTATATATTTTGTCCATTTTTCTCATTTATACCCCGTTAATTATTTTAGGCTTCGTTTACTTTGATGAATTAGGTTTGATAACAATTATTTATTTAACATTATCACTTATTTACTTTGATTGAATTTTTTTAATTTTATTTCATGACCCGGGATAACTCGGATTTTTTCAAATTTCGGGGATATAAAATCCCACTAAAATAGATGGGATGAGTTATTTGAATTGGGGATATGATGTGTAATTACTAAATTACCCTCTATACAATAACACATCACATATATATTTATATTTAAAATTCAAATTTTATATCTTCGTCTATATTATCAAATCAAAGAAATTTTTAATTTGAAATTTAATTTTTTATTTTTGTCTATATTATTATCATATACATATTATTATTCAAACATACGTTAAATACGTAGGATAAGAATTGAATTTTTCGGACGTTACGCAAATTTCTTTACGCTTTGTTATCGTTTTCCCCCATAATATAATTATTATTTATTATTCATTTTTGTATTAATTTTGTCTTTTTAGTCTCAATATGTTTCGTGTTCTCTGCTTTGTGTAAATTGGTATATATATATATATATATATATATATATATATATATATATACGCAACCCCGATTGAGAATATTACAGGTAAATTTGGCAAAAATTAATTTTCTTAATCTGCGTGTTAAGTGCTAAAACGGCAAGTATAAAAAATGGAGGGAGTATTATTAATATAGGGGAGTAATAATCGGATGATGTATAATTAATACTCCATTTATTTCCCTGTCAAAAAAATACTCCATTTTTTTCAAATTAATTGTCATTTTATGATTTCACATTAATTAAAAAGTCAATTAATATCTATTATTAATGTAAAATGATTAATATATCCTTTTGGCTATTTCACACAATTTTTATAACTAAATGAATGAGACATATCACATACAACAAGTAAATTGTAAAGTTGAAAAAATATTTTTAATTTCTCCTGAAAAATCAAAAGAGACAAATGCTTTAGAACAATTTTTTTCCTCTTAAACAACAATTAAATTGGAACATATGATTTATTATTTGATAATTGTAATGTGATTGCATATGATTGTTTCTTTTTAGATGGTTTAAAATTAAAAATAAATACTCATACCCAAAATGACAAAAAAATTATTCTACACTTCTAAATTAAATTCTTCTAAATTTACAAAGTGGTATAGCTCAAGTGGTTGAGGCATTTACCCTCAATTTTATACATTTTAAAACTAATAAATAATTTTCTCATTAAAATCCGTATCATTTTGGGACCAAAATAAAAAAATAAGACGGAAGAATTACTTTATTATTTTATGAGTATGATAATAGTGTTGATGCAATTGGAGGTAGGAAAGATATGATAAATGAGTGAATGACAAAAAAATCTGACATAAATTAGCAATAATTTATAGGATCGTTTGTTTTAGGATATATAAAGTGTGGAGGGAGGGACACGAAAATATGTGATACGTTTGACTTTATATGTGTGATATGTTTTACCGAGAAATCATACAAATTACATGTTTATTAATAAATATTATAACATAATTTAATATGAGTATTAATATTTTTAAGTGTTTGTATTGACAATTAATTCGTGATATAAATTTTAAATTTTACAATTATATCCCTATTTAAAATATTTTTTGTTGGACTAATTATTAGGTCAGAATATTTTTAGTCTTTAGGTAATATAAATCAATAATAAAAATACTTGAATTCTAAAGAAAAAAAAATTATATCCCTAATAATTTCTCAAAACAAACGGGTCATTTGAATTAAATATAAGTAGTAGGATAGAAAATGAGCGGGAAGAGAGAATTAATGATGTAATTATATTAGATTTTTTTATATAAAAATAGGAATGTAGGGGTATTTTATAGGGGTAAATGTGGAAATTAAATATGAAAATCCACCTCTCAAAACAAACATAGCCCAAAAATTTCTCTATTTATATGGTTGAGAGTTAACTTACATGATATATACAATCAGTCCACAATTCATAGACATAATCCATTACTCGCCATGGATTCTTGGAGCAAAAATATGCGTACGATAGCTGTGTTTACTTTGTTAGTGCTATTGTGCGCTGGGCAAGCGTCAGCTTCTTATGGCAAGTGTTATAGGAATTGTTATAACATGTGTAACGACAGAGTGATAGTTTGTGCTACAAAATGCCTTTATAAGTGCATACATCTTCCTGATCAAAGTAGTACTACTTGCAACTCTGATTGTGTTATTAGTCAGTGCGCTCAATTTGGGAGTGGTAAGTTATCATTTTTTTAGATTTTGGGTTTTTATCAATTTAAGTTTTGAAAGATATATTAATTATCAATTCGGAGCTTGAAAGATAAAATTTATCAATCCGAGACGTGAAAGATATTTATATTAAGGAATTTTATCAATCCAAGGTCTGAAAATAAGGTCTCGAATTGATAAATTCCTTAATATAAACATCTTACGTATCCCGAATTGATAAATTTTATCAGACTCAATTGATAATTAACATATCTTTCGGAACTTGTACCGATAAAAATCTTTTTTTTAATTGAATTTGTGACTTATTATTCTCTCATATGATTAATATATTGTGAGTTTTTTTTTCTTATTAATCACCCAATTATATATAGTATTTAATTGAATTAATAGTAGTGTGTGTTTTTAAATTGTAGTATTGAGTTGAATTAATTTTTGTTTTTACTTATGCAGATTCTGATAAAGTGATTGCATGTGCCGATACGTGTAACGATGGCAAATGTCATGCTTAGGAAGATGACCACTACATCTGGAAAGTTATCAAAGACTACAAATCTATGTGTATTTTTTAAATTATATATACATAGGTCTGTGTTTTTGTATTCTCAAAATATATGAATAAAATTGTCCTAAAGAAAATTACAATTACCGATTGTTGGTAATAGTTAAGCTTTTGTGGTTTTGATTTGATTCATTTTGTTGGTAAATTCTATTTAGTTCATTATGACTGCAAATTATTATTTTGAATGCAGTAAAATCAAGGGAAATAAATGGGTCATAAATACCTATGATCTACTCAAGGTCATGGCCAAAGAATAAGAATAAAACAATTGAGTTACTTCAACAATTAATATACATATTTTTTAAGAACGAGAACGCCGCGTATTACATGAATTGAAAGATTTTTTTAATTAATTTAAATTAATTTATCCATAGGAATCAGTAGTCATTCTCATTACCTAATTCTAATATCCTCAACCAAGCGACCTCTAAATACTTCAAACATTTAATTTAGTTTAATTAATTCAATTCAAATATAGTTAATTCTTTCCTCAATATTGTACATGTGCTATATTTTTTTCAATTATATTTCAAAACATGTTGAATGTTAGTTATATAATCTGGAGTAATTTATAGCAACTCCATTAAAAAAATATAAAAGTATATAATTTATTCCAATGATTATAAAAGTTTAATTAATTTCACTAGTTAAATAATATATATATATATATATAAAAAAAAAAAAGGAGTTCCATCTATTATTTGTCAAAAGTTATGAACTAAATACAAATATTGTTTTCAATTGTCTATATAGTTTCATTAATGCATATATAATTTCGTTGTTGTATAACAATTTCATTTAACGAAATATATATATATATATATATATATATATATATATATATATATATATATTAATGTATGAAAAAATGGTATAACTCAAGTGGTTAGAATTTCACTAGCTATGACCTAAAAAATAGTGTTTGTGATGACTTTCATAATTCATAGACTAATATATAAATAAATGAACGGATGAAATTAAAATTTATAAAATTGATGAATGAGACTTAAATGAATGAGGAGAGTGATTTTGAAATATAAAAATGCATGTGACTTTGCGACATAAAATTTTATAAGTTTATATATATATATATTCAGATTTTTTTCAGGAATGACCTAATTTGGATCAAAATTGTATAGATTAGAAATATGTAAATTAATGTAATTTTTTAAATCAATTTCTATTGATAAATGCATATTTATTGAAAATTATTGCATTGTAATCGACTTAATGTAAACAAATTTATTTTTTTATTTGTACAAATTATTTAGTACACATTATCAATATATTTTATGCATCAATTTCAGAGAGAGAGAGGATTCCGAGAATTTTGCAGACTTGCGGTGACTATGAAAATTAAAAAAATATATATATTAATTAACACTCAATAAATAAATTAATCACCATACGAAGCACGATAACGGGCAAAAACTAGTTTGTATCTTATATAGTAACAAAGTAATATAGAGATAATCTTTTTTTCCTATTTCCTTAATAATTGCAATAAACAAATATGAGTCCTTATATAGTAACAAATCAATATAGAGATAATTATTAATATGTTGCATATGTTCTTCTTTTGGAATAAATTAATACCAAATATTCCTTAATCATATCCACAACAATTGAATAATTTTTTTGGCAAAAACTTGTATGATACCGTTTCATGTATGAGAACGAATTACTTTTTAATAAATTGTTATCACTTTTTAAAAAAGTGATACAAATTAGTATAAAAGTGATAACAAATTGAAAAATAATAACGATTTATGAAAAAGTGATAACAATTTATAAAAAAATGATAGCTATTTATTAAAAAGTGACTGTTTTCATGATAGTCTCATGCATGAGACGTTCTCGCACAAGGATGCCCCAATTTTTTTCCCACATTCATCTCCTTAATTAGCGCATAAATAAATATGAGGAATTATTAAGGAGATGAATGTGGGAATGATCTCCTTTATAAATAGCCCGTAGGAATTATCTCCTTTATAATTGAAATAAATAAGTGTGAGGAATTACTAATTAGGTCTTATATAGTAACAAATGAATATAGAGATAATTATTAACATGGTGAACGTGTTTATATTTTTAAGGAATAAATTAATACTGATAATTCCTTAATCACAACTCCTACAATTGAATTAAGTTTTTGCCATGATTTTATCTCCTTTATTAGTGAAATAAATAAACTATGGAAATTATTATTTTGGTCTTTATAGTAACAAATTAATATAGAGATAATTTTATTTCTTTTCGGCATGTAGGAGTTATTTCCTTTATAATTATAAAAACAAATATGAGGAATTACTAATTAAGTCCTTATATATAGTTACAGATCAATATAGAGATAATTATTAATATGTTGTCCATGTTTCATTTTTGAGGAATAAATTAATATCAGTATTTAGATAAAATTGTGTGTGTATACAGTAAGATTACCGTATATTAATTTTTTATATTCTCGATGAGATTTTTAATATTCTTGATCAAATACTCCTTTCGTCCAAGAAATTCATTTCCCTTTCTTTGGACACTGATTTTAATGAATATTAGTAGTTTATGTATAAAAAAATATGCGGTGAATATGTGATGTTTAGAGGGTGAAAATAAAATAGGGGTTTTCTACGATCGAGGACATGTCGTCCCGCCCGACGTTATGAATCCAATAAAAAATTAACATGTCATCTAGCATTGCTATTAGCGATCTAGCTTCGCTATAAGACAAAAATAATTAATTTTCTTAAACACTATATTAAATTACTTAAATATATTTATGGTAATTTTTTTAACAATACAAATTTATATATTTAACTTTCTATACTAATTTATGATAATTAATATCAATGAACTAAAATAATTAGGGGCGGTTACTACACCATACAAATTAACTATGGAAATTGCAGTGTAATACACGAAAATTTGGAAAATGCACTGTCATACAAATTGAACCAATGAAATGACAAATACCCATTATCTCTCGGGACAAAAATTACCGTAGCTTGAGTGAACAACAAGCAACAGAGACACACGTATCACTTTAATGTGCGCTTCCACCGTAGCTCTGCACGGACTTCGAGGTTGGGAATACCCACTACACCGTGTGCGTGCACCGTAGCTCCGGCGCCCCAACACAGCTGCCTCGCCGCCAAACAACTATTCGTAGTTCAATTATAGTTGAACTACCAAGAATTCTAATATGATAACGGTTGTGCAACATGATATATCGTTTATATAACATGATAGAGCAACATTATAAATAGTAATTCATAAAGAATTAGACCATATATATACATAGAAATCAAAAGACAAAAGGATCTATTGTAATTCATAAATAATAATTCATATATAACATGGTAAGACAAAAGGATCTAATCGTATTTCAAAAGGATCTATCGTAATTCATAAATAGTAAATCAAAAGACAAAAGAATTAGATCTATTCGTTTATATAACATGGCAGTAACAGCGTTATAAATAGTAATTCATAAAGAATTAGACCACATATATACATATACACATAGAAATCAAAAGACGAAAATGCCGCAAATGACAATAACACCTCAAAAATACACAAAAACATCTCACACTGCACACCACATCTCATCATTCGAGCTTGACATCTTCATAATTGTGATTGCTAACTTGATTCACGTTAATTTCCATGATCTCTCTATGATCATCATCTTCATCTCCACTTTACAAAAAGTGAACAACATCTCAAAGCAATTCAATCCCTCTTCAGTTTGAAATCATTTTTATCTCAAAAACCACATCAAAAGTGATGAATCTCTTTTTTTGTTGAACCCGGTTTGCAAAAAAACAAAGAGGCAAAAAATCAGTGGTCTTGAGAGCCGACGAAGGTGGCGCCGGAGTAACCGTGTTTGTCCCCACCGACGAAGCATTCACCGATGTACCGCCGATCAACGCCATTAGATCGGGATTGTAAGAAATTAAGAACGGAGATGTTAATATGTTTGAGATCGGAAGGGGATGATAATATGTTTGATTTTCTCCGGCAGTGGTCCTGCATAGCGGCAAGCGACGGACCCCTGCGAGCGATGCGGCGGCAAGATCCTCGCGAGCAGTGACATCGGCGGACCCCCTACGAGCGACGGTGGTGGCGCGGCTCCTCGAAATGGGCGGCGAGGTTGGTGGCGTGAAATCGTGGATGGTGGCGGTGAGGCGTTGTGACGGTGGTGTGAAGTTGTGAATGGAATTGAAGAAGAAGCAACAGCTTTGAAACAGAAAAGTGGCGTATGGTGTAAGCTAGGTTTATTTGTGATGTGACATAAAATAATAAACAAATACAAACTTGCATAGGACAAGGGTTATTATGGTCAACTCACGAATGAAGATTGTATGCCGCCGCAATTTGAGTACAAGAATTATATGATTTTGCTATGTTAATAGTTAATTTGTACTAGGTTGTAATAATTTCAAATAATTAATGGTGAATTTTAAATTATGTTATTTATTTGTGATTTTAATTATATTTAAAAATATTTTGATTTAATTTATTTTTTGAGAAATTCATTTTTAGTACCCAATTTTTTCTTAAGAATTGGAACCCCACTTTTATTTATTCTCAAAATTGATCATTAAAATTCATTTTTTGTTCCACTTTTTTACTCTCAAAATCGGTTATTAAAGTTCACTTTTACTACCAGTTTTAGTCTTGGCTTAGTTGACCGTTCGTTGACTAACAAAATCAACTTTTTAAGGGTTATAATGTAATTTACTTTAGGGGTGTTAAATATAGTTATTTGAAGCATTATAATTTATTTTAAAAAATAAGTTTAATAACAAAAATCATAAAAATATCAAAAATTCCTTTGAGATAAGTCGCAGTCAATAAGACCGTCATATGAAGGAACACCGCCAATAACGGTCCACACGGGGCGGATGCGAGAAATTAATTGAAGGGAGGACACAAAATTAGATTAAAAAAATAAAAATATAATTTAAATGTGATCCTTTTTTTTTTTTTTACTATTAATCTCAAATTTAATAGTAAGAACTCAATGTATGAGATGATCTCACGATATGGTATATTATAATTTGAGAATGATACTTTAATACATTAAAATGGGTGGGAGTGGGGATTTTTGCTAGTTTGCGAATCATATCATAATAAAATTGTCTGACGCAATTTTTTTCTATCATATAATTTGTAATCTTCTTTAACATATTTAAATAAAATATGTGGTTAAAGATTTATGTATGAAACATAATATACTCAAAAAAATCTACTTATATTGCTAATTAAGCAAAATTAATATATATAAAATTTCTAACATTTGTGCGAAAGTTGTACTCAAATATTTATCTCTTCATTATAAAACTGTAATTTTTAGCATTATAACAAACATATACAATTAATATAAATTACTCTAAACAAAATAATATAAAAATATAACAAGGTATACGTATAAAAATTCTTAAAAAATTAGTTATAATAAGACAATAAAGAAAAAGTTTGACATTGAATTAGTTAAAGTAATAATAAAAAAACAAATTAATATATTTATATATGAAATTACTTAAAACAAAATAATAAAAAAATGTAACATGTAATGCAATTAATATATGTATACATATAATTTTTTTTTAAAAAAATTGCTTATAATAAGATAATAAAAAAAAGTTTGACACTGAATTAGTTAAAGTAAAATAACAAAAAAAAATATTCAAATGGATTAAAAAAATATTCAAATGGGTGCCAAAAGTGGAGGTCGAACCCAAAAAAGAAAAAGAAAAAAAAACATAAACATATTTATAAGATATTATTTTATATTGAATTTTACCGAAAGTTTATGCATAGGACATGCCTTCAAAAGGCTGCTAATTTTTTTATATTGAATTAAATAGTATTGATTTAAATTTTCAAAATTTGTTTAGAAAAAAATATTTTTTTGCATATTTTAAGTTAAATTATTATTATTTAAAATAATTTTAGAAATAATTTTATATAATTTATATAAAAATGCATATTGCTTCTAAATATTTATATTTTCACCCTATTAATGTATTATTCCATCAATCAATCAATGGTCAACGGATAATGATATATAAACTTTGATGATCAATTTTAATAGTGAATAAACATGGGGTACCAATTCTAGAAAAAAAAAAAAGTAAACATTCGATAGCAAAAATGAATTTTTCCAAAATAAAATGTTAATAATGATATATATGTAATTATATAAATATAATATTTTATCTTATTTTAAATTATAAGGTTTTTTTTTCCAAATCTATACATACACAAGAATTTTATCTATGGTAAGAATTAATTAGGATTTATGACTGTAAGGTACTAATACACAAATTTATTACTCTCCAATACAAAAAAAAAAAAAAACTCTATTAGATACAATCCCTTTTCTAAAATCTCTATTTTACCCTTATATTTGTCTCGACTCTCTCTCACACGTGATATAACTTTCCCTTTCTCGGACTCTTTCTCATCTAACCTCTCACCCTATCACCGCATTATCTCTCTCTCTCTCTCATTCAGCCCACGCCCACCACGACCGATGCCACAACCCGCGACCAGCGCTTCATTGTTAGAAGTCGGTGTCGACGATTTCTATGGTGAGAAGAGTAGATCGATGGTCGGAGGTCACAGATCGACGGCCACAAATGCTCGGCGTCGGACGATTTTCAGATCTGTGCACGTCGCCTGAAGCCGTGCCGCCGCAATCTTGTGCTAACGCGATGCCACCGTCACGACCACCGCCACACCGTGACACTACCGGTGGAGACAACAGATTCAAACAATTTCAAATTCAAATCGGTGTTGGTGGCTCTTCCTCCCGACCAAGGCAAAGAAAATCGTCACAAATAATAGAGTCGAGGTTGGATCTCGACGAGGTCCGACGAAGAAGGGGATCGGTTTTGACGGAGGTCCGATGAAGAAGTGGGTGGGTTAAATCCGCAAAGCATTCTCTTATTTTTCTTTTTTCACACAATTCTTTCACACAATCCGCAGATCCGGACAACTCTAGTAAGCTTTGCTCCGTCTCGGTATTTTTATGCAATTGATTGTTTGCATATCTTTTTTTTTCTTCCTGTAGGAATATACAAAATAAATTGTGAGGGTTTCGGAAGTATTGCTTCGTGACTAACTCCGTGAGAGCATTCTTGTTTGTAATTTTTGTTTCTATGTCGGTATACACAAACATCCCTTTAGGATTTATGTATATATTTGCATTGCATATTTCGATTACTTGATTCCGGGTTTTCTCATAAATTTCTTGTGCACATTTTATTGCACATGTGCAACTTTTGGCGTTTGATTTATCGAAGTTTTTATCTGGTTTATCTGTCTCAATATTCAAGATTTTGAAATTAGAAAAATGAATATTCTTGGTGTTTGATAAAATTTAATTTGTTTAGTATACGAAATGAACAATTATCGAGTATAAAAAATCGAAAAGCAGACTACTCAAAATATTTATTTGCACATGTGCAATCCTACCGCACATGTGCAATGTTATTTACCGTAAAAATGTGCAATTCAAATATTTGAACAACACAATTAACATAGTTAATAATAAAATAAATGTTTGAATCAAATTCAGATCTCAATTAACGTCAATATAAGAAAAATGTGTTAAGTTGCCTTGGAAACACCACAAACTTGATCAATGAACAGTGAGCTTTTTATTTTAAAAAGAAAGAACAACTAATAAAGTAGGGGTATTATAGGAAGTTTGGGCTTTTAAATTGTAGCCAGTAGTAATTAGGTTTTATGTTGTACCTAGTAGTTATGAGGTCTTGAAAATTGTACGTATCGCTTATCCACCCAATTAATTATTATATTTATGTCACATATTACAACTACTTTAGGAAAATCTTGAAGATCTATTCCTTTATATACGGTGCAATTGCATATAATACAAGGCAAACGCACTAATGCGAAATGCAATCATTTAAAATAAATTTGGTACGCTGGATCAACAATCTAACGGTATTTAATGTATTTCTGACCATAGAAAAGCTCAATAAAGTAATGTGAGATAGAATTATTTTCAAAAATAGAATGAGAATAAATTTCTTGGACGGACCAAAAAGAAAATTGAGAATAAATTTATTGGACGGAGGGAGTATTTGGTACTTTAAATTTTTTAAATTTGGTGCACGCTAACTTTATTGTGTAAGTGATTAATAAAAAAATTATTGTGCAAGTGAAAGTATAAAATATTTAATCGAGAGTATTGAGCATTTGACCAAGTATCAAGAATTGTATGAAATTGAAAAGGGATATACGGTAACCTTATCGTGTAAGAGAAACACACAAGACCTACTCTTATTCAATTGTTGGGGATATTGTGTCGTATTTTGTGTCAACACGAGGTGACACGACACGATAAGAGAAAACACCATAAGAATACATATAAATACGACATGTAACATGTTGTTGACTTAATGTATTCTTTGTTAATTTTATCGTGTTTAATGTGTTTTCATGAATTCAATACGAACACGATACTGAATTTTCGTATTATTTTCGATTGTCCCATCCCAAGCTTCACCTGCCATGATCTCCTCACCTCCGAAAGCAACACATTATTGATAAAAAGAGTAAGTCTCTTGTAAATCGGTTTTATCGTGCAATTCAAAATAATATTAGTTATTTTTATTCAATGTTATAAAAGTTGAAAATCGATGATCGGGCGTTTTGAGGCTGCCTAATTTTTTTGGGGGAAATTATAAATAGGTTCAAGAAAAATCCAAAATTACAAATTGGTTCATGTTCAAATATATTTATGCATCTGTACAAATATTTTTTATGCTTCTGTTCAAATTTTTGAACCTATTTGTAATTAGCCTACTTTTTTTTGAACCTATATGTAAATGCCCCATTTTTTTATTTTTTTATATGGCCAATTTTACATAATGAACATAGTCTTACGGTCGATTGCATAACACTACAAATTAATAAAAATTAAATAAATTGAGAATAACTTTCAACTTTATAATAATTAATAAAGAAATATAGTCAATATATCACATTAACATCCCTATTATACTAATAGGGAGTTTAATTTTGATGATGTGTAGTCTCGAGGTTGATTTGGTGATGTGTCGCATTCTTATGAAGTTTAAAATGTATTGTAATGATGTGCTAATTTTCTATTGGTTTGTGTTCAATATGTGGCATCTATGTGGCATAATAATATTGAGTTCAATTTAAAAAAATAATGCAATAGCAAAGGTTTGAACCTTGTACCTCTTAAATAAATTTTATGTTACATGACAACTAAACTAACTTATAAATCTTTATAAGTTTTGTATAACTATTTTATTGAACACTTTATGCAATTAATCTTAATTTTAAATCTAACTCACACATCGATTTATACTATTATGTTTAACTTAAATCTATAAATGTGTATTAGATATTTTATTGTGGTTATATTAACATATATTTATCTCAATATATTTAAGAAAATCATGTCAATTTTATGTTTTAGTATTCAACATATAAGCGAAGTTAACTTAAGAATACAATAAAATTTTATCTGCATAAATTTAAAAAATACAATTTTTTTTTACATTTAAAATATGATTTTATTCTACATATGTTTCTTCTTTTTTACAATATGAAAATCTTCTCTATTTCTTCTTATTATAAGGAGTTACAAAAATACGTGAATTATCATATCCATGAATTTATTAGATGATATATATTATATATATATATATATATATATATCATATCTTAAATTACATTTATATATTTTTTTATTTTTGCTCTCTAACCTAACGTTTTTAATCATAATAACTAATAAATTGCATAATACAATAATTAGTGTGTGGATATTCAAGCTGCGTATTAATTATACTAAAAATTTAAAGTAATTATAAAATAATTTTAATTGAAAATTATTAATTATAAATATTACTATAACTTTAAAAATAATTTTATATAAAATATTTAAAAAGAACCGCGTAATACGCGGGCGTTACGCTAGTTATGAACATAATTAAATAGTTTCAAGTTCAACAATTAATATTACTTTATTCTGTGAATTGTGAAACCTTGAATAAACGTTATTTACTCTTGTTTGTGATTTTTTTATAATTATTTTACCCTGGCGATGAAAACACCTAAAACAATTAAATTAGACAAAATTGGGGCGACCGATGACCGCCTAGCATTTTTGCAACAATATTTTTATTATACAATATTGTCTTCACACTAATACCTTTTAATTATAGAACTAGTACTATTAAAATACACTTATATGTTCGGTATATATTTTTACTGCCGTATTAGTATGTATGAAAAAAACCATATATTTATTCAAATATATATATGAATGTTCGGCTTTTAAAAAATTAACTAAATACTCATGACTTAGTCTCGTATGCACTCACTCCATGCATACACTTGAGTCCACCATAAAAAGTGCTACGTGTTATAAATGAAAAGTGCAACATTTATAAAAAAATGTCACGTATAATAACAGAAAAAGTGTTAGTGTTAGCATCATAAAAATGTTTTTATGAAATTAACTGAAAAGTGTCATAAAAAATTTGAGTACATGCTTGCACTCACCTCACAAGACACCAACTCAATACTCATACCTTTCAGTTTTTCCCAAATAATGCAAAATGTTCAATACTTGGCATTATCTGAATCTAAAGTTCTCGCGATCAAGATATGCCATTTAATCGGTTGTCATCATATATTTATAGCAACTGACCCTTTTTTTCTTTTGAATTTAATTTTAAATAATTCTAAGTTTAAAATAAAATACAGAACTAAACGAAACTAAAACAATAAGAGCCACTATATATATGTGAATAACTAGTATTCGACAAACGTTAGTTGCCTTTATTTTAATTTTTTTTGGAAAAAGTAAAAACAGCACAAAGGGATGCCTCCTAGAGTTGCCTTTATTACGAAAATTGTTTTAATTAACAGAAGTAGGAGTATTATAATACTCACTTAATTAGCCTATATAAGGAAAGGTGTCACAATAATCGAAAAGTTTGTTAGCCCTGGCATCAATCACTTTTGAATCCTTATTTGGTCCGCAAAACTCTTGAGACTTCACACGTGGAATCGTTGTATCGATGAGGCAATCTTCACCAACATAGTAACTAATGGCATTACAACAAAGTGGTTTGGTCAAAGTCTTGTTTATTGGAACATTTATTTCCTCACATATTGTTGTTGGTTTATAAGTGCACCAACGATGGCTTTTACAAATAAAAGTGACGGAAATAATTAAAAGAAAGAACAAGAAAATACAAAGAGAAGAAGAAAATTACAAAAGTAATACTTCTTTAACTAATAAGTATTAGTTCTTTCCTTTCCCACGAACAAGCTTCAAACGACCGCAACAACGAACTAGATCAACCACGAACAGCTTGTAAGTCGAGTCAAGGAAAAGATCCTTTGCCCGCAAAACAAATACGTCCCGGCTAGTGCTCACGGTCCGACGTAATGTTCCCAAAGGTAAACGACTTTCGCCTCGTATTCAAGTAGCACCACTTGAAAACGAGCTCCAACGAATCAAGTACGTGAAACTGGACTGAAAACTAGTATGTATGCAAAACTGGACGTGAAAATTGCAAAAATTCGACGTGGGTGTATGTACTGATGCAGAGGGTGCGAGATTAGGTGGCCATGCACATGCAAATGTCTCCTATTTATAGGCGTAACACCCGAGGCTGTTGAAGAGACACTTGACCCAAATTATGGCAATCAATGCCAATCCGTCCGTGAGAATTGTGGGTTAATTTTGCAATGTACCTAGCTGTTACACTTGACTTGAAACGCCATGAATCTGGACATCCGTCTGTCCCGCATTCATCCTCCGATTGACCTTTTGAATTCAAATTTCAGCTGTTACATCTTGACTTGTAACTCCTCGAATCTGGACATTCGTCTGTCAGATTCATCTTCGACTTTGAATTTCAAATTCGGTTGAAATGACATTCAGATGAAATCCAAATGACATTCAAATTCGCCGAAATTCACATCCACTTTTCTCGGGCCTCGACCGGATAAAGCCCAGAATTTTGGGCTCCAAAAATTATATATACACCACCACCAAGCCCAAGTACACCCAAAGTTCATCCAAAGTCCAATTGCCAAGATCCAAGTCCAAGGGCACGGGCTCGGCTCGGCTCGGCACGGCACGGCACGGCCGGACGGGCGGGCGGGCGGCGCGCGCGCGCGCGTGTGGCCCATTTATGTGTGCATAGCCCACTTATAATTTGAATTCATTTAATCACTTCTTACATATAAGGAGTGACTTAACTCCCACATTATCCGATGTGGGACAATTATCACTAGTATTAATGTGGCACATTTAATACCTAAGAGTGATACTTTAGCCTTTCAATGTTTACATCAATTTCCCACTCACCGAAATTCAGTTTTAAGAAATTATCTAAACAACCAACACAATCTCGTTTAATTTCCGGAAATTAAATATCAAATTATTTTAATTAAATAATCAAATAAATTGATTAAAATAATTAAACCTAATTTCTCCAACAATCCCCCACATGAGTGGAAATTCCGCCTATAAGATGCGAGACCCACAGTCCAGGTTCCCAAGAAACATTATTGCATCAGGACAGGTGTAGCTTGTGGCTTTGAACCTTCCATAGTTAAGCACTATCGAGCATACCGGCGGCTTAGTGGACACAATGCCTTGAACTAGTCCTCCTTAGTGTATACCTAGTCAATAGTGCTAACACAATAAGGTCTCCACGTACTTCGTTCTCACGTTTGTGTCCGTTTTGGCCATGGACAACCCTTTGGATTCATAAGTGTTACCTTGAAGCGGCCCTCACTTCTCACTTATATAGGTGACCTCCTCTTATAGGTATCCCGTTATACCCTACCTCCTCGAGGTGTTAGGAGTCATTAAAAGTCGAGACTTATCCTATTACCACACTTTACGGGTACTAACACTTGATAGTGTGCTTTCCAGAATGATCTCGTGTCATCAAGTGTGCTCAACCAACATCCACAACTTAGTTTTCCCATTGAACCAAGATCTTGGGATCTCCAAATCAACTTGGTCAAGTTACCAATGCTTCCGTTTTATTTTGTGGATTTTAGACCCATTCCTTCTAGCAACTTGTACATTTGATCTCGGTTTATTCCTTTCGTGAGCGGATCCGCTAAATTGTCCTTTGATTTCACATAATCAATTGACATTACACCACTTGAGATCGGATGTCTAACGGAATTATGTCGACTTAATGTGTCGTGACTTTCCGTTGTACATATTGCTCGAGCTCTACCAATAGCAGCCTGACAATCACAATGTACCATTATCGACGGTATCGGTTTGTTCCAACAAGGAATATCTTCAAGGAAATTCCGAAGCCATTCAGCTTTTCTTCCCGCCTTTATCCAAAGCTATAAATTCCGATTCCATTGTGGAACGGGCTATACACGTCTGCTTTCGTAGATTTCCACGACACCGCTGCGCCTCCAATAGTGAATACATACCCACTAGTTGAGAACGACTCATTTGTGTCTCAAATCCGGTTGGCATCACTGTACCCTTCAAGTACTGCCGAAACCTTGTGTAGTTAAGCCCAAAATGAAGGGTGTGTTTCAAGTACCTCAAAACCCTTCTCGAGTGCTCTCCAATGCTCTTCGTTTGGATTACTCGTGAACCTACTTAACTTGTTCACCGAGCAAGCAATATCGGGCGTGTACAATTCGTAATGTACATCACACTCCCTATGATCCTTGCATATTCCAACCGAGCCACCGGATCACCTCGATTTTTCTTCAAATGCACATTGAGTTCCATGGGCGTTTTGCGGTGGATCTTCAAATGCATTAAACTTTTTAAGGACTTTCTCGACGTAGTGAGACCGAGTCAAAGTAATGCCATTTGAAGTCCTCACGATCTTAATTCCCGAATTACATCGGCTAACCCCATGTCTTTCATGTCGAAATTTCGACTCAACATGCGTTTCGTGTCCATGATCACATCATGACAGCTTACTCATGATTAGCATGTCGCCTACGTATAGACATAATATTACAAAGCCTTTAGGCGTGTCTTTCACATACACACATTTATCGCACTCATTAATGCGAAATTGCGCTCGACATCATTGTGTTGTCAAACTTCACATGCCATTGCTTAGGAGCCTGTTTAAGACAATACAATGACCGAACA
The DNA here is from genome assembly GCA_030762865.1 of Paraleonurus japonicus. Lineage (NCBI taxonomy): Eukaryota > Viridiplantae > Streptophyta > Magnoliopsida > Lamiales > Lamiaceae > Paraleonurus > Paraleonurus japonicus. The sequence goes on from CM061052.1 coordinate 34,945,084, forward strand.
AGTTTGCACACCTTTTTCTCGTTACCCGGTGCTACAAACCCTTCGGTTGATCCATGTAGATTTCTTCTTCTAGTTCACCATTTAAAAACGCAGTCTTAACATCCATTTGGTGAATCTCGAGATTGTGCAGAGCAAAGAATCGCGATAAGCACACGAATGGAGGTTATCCTCGTTACTGGTGAGTATGTGTCAAAGAAATCATACCCCTCCTTTTGTCTAAAACCCTTCGCTACCAAGCGGGCTTTATATTTGTCAACCGACCCATCTGCCTTTATATTTTCTTTTAAGGATCCATTTGCATCCTAAGATCTTACAACCTTTGGGAAGATCAACCAATTCCCACGTGTGATTTTGCAGGATAGAGTCAATTTCGCTATTAATAGCTTCTTGCCGAGAGGTGCATCCGGTCTTGACAGAGCGTCTTTGATAGATCGTGGTTCATCTTCCAACACATAAGTGATGAAGTCGGGACCATAAGTCTTAGCAACTTTAGCTCTCTTTGCTGCGTCTAGGTTCTCGCACTATCTTGAGTGGAAGGACCAGCAGTTCATCTACACTATCTTCAAGTGATCTCTTACTAGGACCCACATTTACCTTGTCTCTACAAGGGAAGATATTTTCAAAGAAAATTGCATTCCTTGATTCAATCATAGTGCCTTCGTCATATCTGGTACTGATCTCGTGAATCAAACCGATAAGCACTACTATTGTAAGCATACCCAACAAAAATGCAATCGACCGTTTTAGGACCAATTCTTAATTGCTTAGGATCCGGCACTTCAACTTTAGCCAGACACCCCCACACTTTCAGGTATTTATATGAAGGTTTCCTTCCTTTCCACATCTCATAAGGAGTCCGATCCTTAGTCTTGTGTGGAATTTTGTTCAAAATGTGGTTGGGTGACAGAATAGCCTCACCCCACATATTTTGTGGTAGACCGCAGCTGATTAACATTGCGTTCATCATCTCTTTTAGTGTTCGGTTCTTTCGTTCCGCAACACCATTTGATTAAGGTGAATATGGTGCAGTAGTTTGATGAATTATGCCCGATTCTCGCACAAAAGCTGTTCAAACGGTGCCACATATTCTCCACCTCTATCACTTCGAATTGCTTTAATTCGATTACTCAACCGATTTTCTACTTCACTCTTGTAAAGCTTAAAGGCTTCAAAAGCCTCATCCTTGCTTCGCAAAAGATAAACGTAGCAAAACCTCATGCAATCATCAATAAAAGTAATGAAATACTTTTTACCACCTCTAGTTTGTACAGACTTTAAATCACACACATCCGTGTGAATTAATTCTAGAGGTGCGGTGTTCCTTTCCACCGATTTAAATGGTAACTTAACCATTTTAGCTTCAACGCATATCTCACATCTTTTAGGTACATCAATATTAGCAATATTGAGTAAATCAAGATTTACCAACCGTTTTATAGCTTTTAGATTTACATGTCCTAATCTTAAATGCCATAAAGTGGAACACTCAACAATATAAACGGAAGTAGATGCGTTTTCATTCATAACTTTCTTGCCTTTACGGCTTACAACCATTACATTCATTTTGAGCAGTCCATTCTCGAGATAACCTCGACCTAGGAACTGTCCCACACTTGCTCAATACAACTTTATCGGATTCAAACACTAGTCTAAACTGATGACTAATAAGTCCGGAGCCCGATATCAGGTTCTTGCGGATGTCCGGACATGCGGCACATCCTTGATGTAAGCTCTTTGCCGGAAGTAAGTTTGAGCACAACGTTTCCAACTCCAGCCACTTGAGACGTAGCCTGGTTACCCATGTGAAGTTTCCTCCCATCAGCAGGAGCATAGGTAGAGAAAGCACTCTTCTCGTATCAGACGTGACACGTGGCTCCGGTATCCACGAACCACTCTTTGGGGTTATCCACCATGTTTGCCTCAAAGACGACGGCAGACATGTCCATATCGATTGCTTCATTTTCAACCATATTTGCACTTGATTGTGCTTTGCCCTTTTCTTTTCTTTCTTTTCTTTCTTTTTTATCTTTTTCGGGCTTTGCAATCATGTGCCATATGGTTAGGCTTACCACGATTGTAGCAATCACCATTGAAGTTTGATTTTCTAGCAACCGGTTTCTTATCATCATTAGGCCTTTTTCTTTTCTTTGATGGTTCACCCGTTCCATCAAATTTGCCTTTGCTTCCATATTCACTTGTTTAGATTTAATGTCCATTTTCCGATTATCTTCTTCAATTCGGAGTTTGACGATTAATTCTTCAAGTGACATTTCCTTTCGCTTGTGTTTGAGATAACTTTTGAACTCCCTCCAACTAGGGGTAGTTTCTCAATCACCGTAGCTACTTGGAAAGCCTCCGGTAAGATCATACCCTCCGAGAGTATGTCATGCAAAATTAGTTGAAATTTTTGAACTTGTTCGACGATGATTTTCCGTCTACCATCATAAAGTCCAAAAATTTTGCAACTACGAACTTTTTGATTCCGGCATCCTCGGTTTTATACTTGCGTTCTAAAGAACTCCAAAGCTCTTTCGCGATTTAACCGAACAATACACGTTATACAACGCGTCAACTAGTCCTCCAAGGACGTAGTTGCGGCACAGAAGTCTCCATGACCCCACCGATCAAAGGCTATACGCCTAGCAGGATCCGTGTCATTTTCATCGACCACGGGCGGGTCCTCCCGGAGGAACCGCGCTAGGTGCAACGTAGTGAGGTAAAACGGCATCTTTTGCCGCCACCTCTTAAAATCACTTCCGAGAACTTCTCGGGTTTTTCTCCATGAACCATGAAAGGTCCGGAGTCGTGAGTCATGAAAGGAGGTACAACGGAAGTTGGAACCATAGGAGAAGGGTTCGATGGTTCACCAACTTCAGTGATAACCGTGGATTTTGGTTATCATTTCCACCGTTGTTATTTCCGCTTAAGCCATCGTAATAATCCGAATATTTGTTTTGCGATTGTTGGTTTATAAGTGCACCAACGATGGCTTTTACAAATAAAAGTGACGGAAATAATTAAAAGAAAGAACAAGAAAATACAAAAGAAGAAGAAAATTACAAAAGTAATACTTCTTTAACTAATAAGTATTAGTTCTTTCCTTTCCCACGAACAAGCTTCAAACGACCGCAACAACGAACTAGATCAACCACGAACAGCTTGTAAGTCGAGTCAAAGAAAAGATCCTTTGCCCGCAAAACAAATACGTCCGGCTAGTGCTCACGGTCCGACGTAATGTTCCCAAAGGTAAAGCGACTTTCGCCTCGTATTCAAGTAGCACCACTTGAAAACGAGCTCCAACGAATGAAGTACGTGAAATCTGACTGAAAACTAGTATGTATGCAAAAGCGGACGTGAAAATTGCAAAAATTCGACGTGGGTGTATGTACTGATGCAGAGGGTGCGAGATTAGGTGGCCATGCACATGCAAATGTCTCCTATTTATAGGCGTAACACCCGAGGCTGTTGAAGAGACACTTGACCCGAAATTATGGCAATCAATGCCAATCCGTCGAGTGAGAATTGTGGGTTAATTTTGGTAATGACCACTGTTACACTTGACTTGAAACACCATGAATCTGGACATCCGTCTGTCCCGATTCATCCTCCGACTGTTGACCTTTTGAATTCAAATTTCAGCTGTTACATCTTGACTTGTAACTCCTCGAATCTGGACATTCGTCTGTCGTATTCATCTTCGACTTTTGAATTTCAAATTGGTTGAAATGACATTCAGATGAAATCCAAATGACATTCAAATTCGTCAAATTCACATCCACTTTTCTCGGGCTGACCGGATAAAGCCCAGAATTTTGGGCTCCAAAAATTATATATACACCACCACCAAGCCCAAGTACACCCAAAGTCCAATTGCCAAGATCCAAGGGCAAGGGCAAGGGCAAGGGCAAGGGCACGGGCTCGGGCTCGGGCACGGCCGGACGGGCGGGCGGCGCGCGCGTGTGGCCCATTTATGTGTGCATAGCCCACTTATAATTTGAATTCATTTAATCACTTCTTACATATAAGGAGTGACTTAACTCCCACATTATCCGATGTGGGACAATTATCACTAGTATTAATGTGGCACATTTAATACCTAAGAGTGATACTTTAGCCTTTCAATGTTTACATCAATTTCCCACTCACCGAAATTCGGTTTTAAGAAATTATCTAAACAACCAACACAATCTCGTTTAATTTCCCGGAAATTAAATATCAAATTATTTTAATTAAATAATCAAATAAATTGATTAAAATAATTAAACCTAATTTCTCCAACAATTGTATCACTAATTTGGTTGACGCAGGCAAGTGAATAATCTTGCTCACATGCTTCTCCATAGAATAAGTTGTTCGATTGTGCTCCACATTTTATAAACGTTGCCCTGCTCATTGCTATGAACGCTATAATCCTTATAATGCTCCTTGATTTCAAAAACATCATCAAACTAATTTGGTGGTAACACAATTTCCATCTAATATATATACTACTACTATAAGAAAGATCGATATTATAACAGTTATGTGATGTATGAGATTGTTACGATCTCAGTTTAATCAATGGTACTGAACTGAAACCTACAAGTGCATTTATTTTTTCTCGACCATGATGCCTTCATAAATTATCAACGTTTTATATACCGTTGCACTTTTAACGGAATGTGGCGTATTCATTCATATTTAATTGAGTGGCAAAATGTGTAATAAAAATTAAAGATTGAGGATAGTTGTTAAAAACCTTTTTGTCATTTAAGAAAATGGATAGCTTAGGATGGGACGACGAAAATGACAAAATGAGTAGGTTTCGGTGGGACGGAGGAGTATTTGGTATTAATTGAAATCAACATTATAGTTGAGTTTTGTTGAAGTTATGGTCATTGTTATCAGTATATTTCGTGTTTGGCGTCCTAATTCGATTATGGTTTGCCAAAATTGTGGCAAATTTTCAGTCAGTTTGGTTGAAAATTTTATACACTATTTTTATCACCTTGCCTGAAATGGTTACAAAAATATATTTAAAAATGCATTGTTCAAATAATATGAATATTTTGGTAAAAAAATGATCGATTTTTGTTATTTTTTAATAAGCCTGATCGATTTTTATCCAGAATTCAATCACTCTGATTGAAACTTTAACAAAATTATAACATACCAAGTTCAATATATAATTATTATGATACCAATTAAGTTTTTTTTTTTTGAAAGGATGATACCAATTAAGTTGAGTGATTTAGTCTAAAACGAGGGTCATACAATAATCCAAAATTTGGTTAGCCTTGAGATCGATCTCATGCACATCCTTATTGGGTCCACAAAGCTTAGAAGCCTTGACCGTTGTTCACTGGGTTGTTAATATCGCTGCATATTACATCAATATAATTGTTCGCACAAAAAAGGGTTGAATCTCCCTCACAAGGTTCTCCAAAGGGTAAATTTGATTTTGCAAATGAATCATCTAGGAATGCCCCCATCATGATTGCTAAAAAGGTTGCTTTGAAAATCATCTGGCTATATTTGTTCAAATATTGATCACTGCTACAATTCAATTTATTGACATGCAGAAATTAATTGAAACCTACAAATGCATTTATGATGCCTTCACGGCCAATGTTTTAAATGATCGATGCAACAGCAATAACGTTTCATTCATGTACAATCTGCATTTTCATATATTCAATTGTTAAACCATATATTTTATCATCTTATTGAATTTCAGGCACACGTAATTTTGTGGGAATAATTTGTTTTTAGCCCGTAACGTATGGAGAATTGTGTTTTAAGAAGTGTAATTTTACGGATCGGTTAAAATTTATAAATGTAGTACAATTGAGTCCGATTTGCGCTAATTCGTCTATAATTGTCCTATATTTGCAAATTTTAAAACATATAGCGTCCTTCATTCACAAGCCCATAAAATTATTGTCATTAACACCCAACGCCCTATATTACGGGTTTAATTTTTTTTTTTTTGCGTCCGGCATGGTTTCCAAAAGCAAAGTCTCTGTGAATAGTTTCACCGTGAATATAGTCTTAATAATCGAATAGTATGACTTATATTACTAAAAGGTATCACTCTTGATAACTAAAAGTATCACTTATATAGGGTCCATTCTTAATAACGGGCTGGAAGTATAATGTATAAAACAAACCAAACAAGTGATAAAGTTGTATTAGGGATCAATACACCCCTAATAAAGGAAATCAAACGAGGTCTAATGATATCGGTCGTGATAATCGAAGGCTATATTACCAATGGTATCGGTCGTGATAACTGATGAGTGTGATCAATATTACAAAAGTATTAGTTATGATAATCGAATGGTATGACCTATATTATTAAAGGGTATATATTAGTTGGGATATCTGAAAAGTATTAGCCAATGAATCGAGATGTATTTTTGCAATGTGTATCTTATTTCACCGTAAAATTTGAAAACATGAGCACTCGTTTCCAAAATATGTTGGAGATGCAAATCATGTATTGAATTGCAACAATTCATAAATTCATTATTGTATTTAAGCCTTTTAAAATCGTGAAAAGATTAAAACTATATTAAAATTAGAATGTGTTAATAAAGGATTAATTAATTCTAAGAATTCTTATTCTACCCTCTCCACACACTCACTTGTCAGTTGTCACTACACCTTTTGGGTGTGTCAGTTGAGCGCATTCCATCTTAATTGACTTCTGTCTGCCAGCTCTTTCCAACATTACACATGTTAAAATAGTCCTATATCATTCATAATAATGGGATAAAGTTGATGGAAAGTTAGATTGGTTATATGAGGAACTGCGTTATTACATTTTCAACTCTACACATGGATTTTGAACGAATTCAAAAGAAACTCAATTAAAGTCAAAGCAAAATTCTGAATGGACTGTGTTTTGAACCTAAAACCTAGAGAATAGCATCGGTGGTGAATGCAGTAATTTTGAATTTGGGGTTACGAAAAATAATAAATACAATATTATTTAATAAATATAAATATATCTCAAATTTTTGGGGTACAGTTAATTTTCACCTAAAAATTATGGAAATTAAAACTTCAATTTGGGGACAAAGGTAACCCCTCGTACCCCTCTAAATCCGCCACCGAATAACATAATCGGGAATTTTTTTTTCAAGACCGTAACTTCGGGGTGGCAAAATAAGGACCGTATATTTTCGGGCTGAAAATTTTTAGGCCCGTAACTTTTAATTTTAGCAAAATAAGGACAAAATAGCTCGAACTACACTTAATCGGGCTGAAATTGAATACGTGGACGCCAGCTAGACTCCAACTCATTAAGAAGTTGCCACGTCACATCCGGGGTGGCAAAATAAGGATCGTATATTTTCGAGCTGGCAATTTTAGGCACGTAACTTTTAATTTTAGCAAAATAAGGACAAAATAGCCCGAATCTTTATCTCATCTATTTCGGAATCTCCATCTATCTTACGTGACATTCTATATTTTCTCTATTTTAAAATCCTGCATTCTAATGAATCATAATCCTTAAAAGCGATTTTTTTGCCATAACATTTGAATTTTAAATTTAAATCTTATCCATTTCTAATATGGTTATTAACTTTTCCTTAAATCAATTTTATACTCATTTTATATTTTCAGTCTTCAAATTTTGTCGTGCATTCACATAAAAATTACGCTGAGTGGTGTTTTTATCTAATATATATATCTTGTCGATTTATCTATGATTTTACAGTTACTTATGTGTTTCCACTATGATTCAATTTAAAAAATTATATGACGAAATCAAATATTGTCTGTTAAAATTTTGAATAATTTTCAGTGGGTTGCGTTGAAATTTGAGTATAAGTTTTTGCTTTGATTTGACTCAAGAGATGTATTTGTGTCGAAAATTAAGAATTATGAATTTTCATTTGGATTGCTTATGTTGCATGTTGTTGTTTCCCTAACATTTAATTGCTAAGGTGGCGAAGCCTCCTTCAATATTTCGAGTTAATGTTATGTTATTCCTTCACAAATAAATGATATTATAAAACACCACGCATATTATGCGGGTTTTACTAGTTACACTTAATTGGGCTAATTTCGCACCACTTATAAGTCGACAAGATATATATTAGATAAAAACACCACTCAGCGTAAATTTTTATGTGAATGCACGAAAAATTTGAAGACTGAAAATATAAAATGAGTATAAAATTGATTTAGGGAAAAGTTAATAACCATATTAGAAAATGAATAAGATTTAAATTTAAAATTTAAAATTCAAATGTTATGGAAAAAAACCGTTTTAAGGATTAGATATAGAATGCCACGTAAGATAGATGGAGATTCAGAAATAGATGAGATAAAGATTTGGGCTATTTTGTTCTTATTTTGCTAAAATTAAAAGTTACGGGACTAAAATTATCAGCCCAAAAACATACGGTCCTTATTTTGCCACCCCGGATGTGACGTGGCAACTTCTTAATGAGTTGGAGTCTAGCTGGCGTCCACGTATTCAATTTCAGCCCGATTAAGTGTAATTTGGGCTATTTTGTCCTTATTTTGCTAAAATTAAAATTTACGGGCCTAAAATTGTCACCAAAAATATACGGTCCTTATTTTGCCACCCCTAAGTTACGGTCCTGAAAAAAAATTCCTCTAACATACTCTAAAATCTCAAACCTACACCAAGAGAACAATCATGTGGGTTACATATAGTACGTGTTTTCAAACTTTACAAAACAATTTTTAGAAATTTTTTTTTTTTTTTGTCGAAAGCTATAAGAAATAGCTCTGAAAAAATGATTAATTCTGATCAAAAGCTATTTTAGAGTTTCAACACACTTATAGTACACTTTAATTTGCACGATAAATGACACGTAGCATTCATATGCCATTCATTATATATACATATTTTTCTGCCGCGATCTCAAATAAAAAATTAAGACAACTAAATTAATTTATATTAATTTATTATCATCAACATGTATCACATGAGAACTTGGCTATATATCTTTGCATTTCCTATTCTGATATGTTGCAACTTTTAATTGATTCACCGTCACAGTTATAGTCAGATTCACCACGTCCTTTACATTGATTAAAATTATATTCGTAACAATGTTTGTCACTGTAACATTTATATGGACAGTATTCAGCGGTACAAAGTGCTAAGTCTGAATCGTAGTCATCCTTAATCGTCGACGACAAACACTCATCAATACACTTGTTATAACAAATAGGATAAATATCATTATGAATTATTGGAGAGGGAGCAATGTCTTCTTTTCCATCTATCACAAATATCATCAGACTCATGATCACACCTACGTTCACAAAACCCAGCTTTGTGTTTTCATTACTCTTCTATTTTACAACAAAATTAGTATTTATTTACTACACAAACGTGTAGCATATAAATATTTATAGAGAGCTCAATATACATAAATTTATAAATCTTAGATTTAAAAAAACATGTTTAAAACGGACTTTAATTAATTGTAACTAGTAAAGTTCTATAACTTCCAAACTTAATTTGTTCACCTAATAAAACTTCTATTGAATTTCGTAACACCCCACTAATTGACATTGCATGTGTTATTTTAATATATACACCACAAGATTTAGTGTGAAACAGTTTCATAGTGTGAAATTAATACTGTTACATTCATTCCGATACCATAACATTCATTTATCGATACAATTACGTGCACTCATAATATCACGTTGAAACTAACTTAAAAAACATTTTTTTTTTTTTAATTTAGTCAATACAATTCATTGCAAAATTCTATTATATGCTAGTACTATTATATGAGGTGTGACTATGAACTTGCTAGACACAAAGTATTGGAGTGTCAGCAGTCTCGTTTATCAACCGGACATGATTTCTGTTGAAGAACCAATCACTAATAGCATTTGCAACGGTCTGCAAATATATATTAAAATTTTCTTAGATAAAATACATATATATTTTCAAGAATTAGTTTGAATATGTATCGATCATAAATTAATTACATACAGTAACACATGAGTAATTAATTTCACCTTATTTTGAATGGTGAGATTTGACGACGACCAGTACTTCTTGCCTTTATTAAAGAAATCATGTATGTAGCAGTTGCTAATAAACATTCCTCTTGATGGATTATCACCAACATTGTTCAATTTCTTTAGGAATGTAGTTCCAAATTCTGAAATTTAATTCTTGATTTAACTGATAGATATAATTAAACTAGGCCAAGCATAAAATTAATAATGAATTAGTTACCCTTAATAATTTGTATTTCATTTGCTGTGCAATTTGGCAAAGAATAGGTGCAATACGTCCAGCGTGGCTCCTCCTCGCCAGGAGGAATATCCAAATTTTGGATCTGAAATATATTTAGATCCAATAAATTAATTATGCTGCAACGTGTTCCAATAGATTTAATTCATCTTTAGTGAAGATTGGTCTTTTTTCCTCCTACATTTTTACATTTATATTAAAACTTACCTGGTATGAATCAAAAGCTGAATTTAATAAAAAGAGTGGCGTCTGTATATCTCCAATAAAATTTTCAGGAAAGAGGCACTGAAAATTTTGATCAACTAAATTAGTCATAACAATATAATCATTATAAGAAAATTGACTTTATAATATGCAACCCACTTACCAAACTTGAGTTTATTCTTGATGTGCATGATGAAGGTAAAACACTGGCTAATTCCTAATTAAATAACATGCATCTCAGTTATTCAGAAATATTAAGAAATAGACCTTCTACTTGTCTAGGGTAATATGTAGAATCTTACATGAAAAGCATTTGTACGAATAAATCTTCTTGCTGCTTTTTCACTACATAGAGAAATTAATTAGTTTCAATTAAAACTTACACATGTATAATTTGTAATAATGATGACTGATCAATTTAAACTTGGTCTTACTTATTAATAAAAATCCAGAATCAGCAACGCACTTGACCAAACGAGCATTAGGTAAAAATGCTCGAAAACGATCACAATTCAGCAAAGCTGCCAATCCACCAGCGGACTCCCCATCAGTATAGCCTACATTCATCAACATTGAATATTATATTTTATTATGGATATTGCAATAATTAATTAGAAGAACAAATAACAATAGTAACCATACATCATTCACATTTATCATTCCTTTGGCTAGAACCTCTTCGATTGCAGCCTTAAAAATTCTTGCGCCTCGAAGATAAAGGTTTGATTTCTACAAAAAAAAATATTGACAAGATATATTTTATTTGCTTTCTTAAAAAGAAAAAAGGTCTGAACTACAGGTGAGAAGTACTACTATATCAGACTTTGTAAATTAAGAAGAGTGGGTAACTATTAGGTACAATTTGAAGATGCCCATTACTGTTAGATACAACATTTTGTATAATTGCTGTGGGATACAATATTTTGTGATGAGTTTCCAAAACTACCCTTACATCTAATCTGCTTTGTCGACCTCCCACTTTTTTAGTACACTGCTGCAGCATTGGATTTAACGTCCTTTTACATTCCCAACTTTCATTTTCATCAAGTTGCTAATATTTTACTTCATATTTGTGCTTTCTTTACTTGTGCAAAATCACTTTTAATTATTTTCGACTACACAACATTCATCCATTTTCCAATTTGATTTCATGATTTTGTTGTACATTATCACAACATACAATTTTCAAAAATATTTTCAGGATTATCACACAACAAAAATAAAATGCACATTATTCTAAAATTATATCTTAAATTAAAATAACTCAAAAATCATCATACAACAACAAAAAATATTCCGAAGTATTTCCGTAAAAAAAAATCTACACATGTGCGGTTTCGTTTGTAAATTATTGCACATGTGCGTAAAAAAATCTGCACATGTGCAGAAATGTGCACATTCCAAAGTAAGAAAAATTCCCGTAACACTGAAAATCAAACAAAAACTACAAATTCAAGACCTAAACTAAAATACTACAAATCAAACACCGATAACCTTAACAAAATTTCCGAATAAAAAATTAAAAAAAAATACAACACAACCTTCCGCAGAGCCTCGGCAGCCGCCCCGGGCTTTGAGAGCGGTGGCGGATCTGGAGCGGTGGAGGTGGTCGCGGTGCTTCCGTCGCCGTTGGGCTTCGCGGTGGGTGCGCCTTCGTCGCCTTCGTTTGAAATAAACAGTGCTCGATCCGCGATCTTCGTGGCCTTCGTCTTTGTCGGTGGACGAGCGCCGAGCACCGAGGGCGGCCTGCGGTGGCGGCCCGCCGCCGCCGCCGTAGCCTCGTGGCGCATCCGTCTCTGTGCGGTGGCCTCGTGGAGCGGTGGTTTGTGGTCTGCGCCGTTGATCTACGACAACTACGTGCGGTGCCCGTGGTGGTGTTCGCTGCCGAGCGTCGGTCTCTCGAGCGGCGGCGCGGTGGTGTGCCGATCTGGGAGGAGTGTGGTGGTGTATAAAGAGAGAGAAGCAGAGGAAGAGAGAGACGAGATAATTAGGAGAGAGAAGGATCCGAAAAATATAGCCGGCATATTCAAAGATCGAGAGTTATCACCTCAATAAACGAGCCTTGAGGGTAAAATGGGTATAAGGATTGTTGACTTGTATCTAATGGTGTTTTGACTTTTTGTGGTATCTAATAGTAATAAAATGTAGAAGATGGTACCTAATAGTAATTATTTCAATTAAGAATTATACATATTTAAAGAGAAATAAATAATTATTTTAAGACTTACAGTTGCTTCAATATCTGCCATGAACGATGCACCATCACAATATGATATATAAACTCTATTCCAGTTGTAGAAATCTGGAATTAGAAGCAACTAAAATTAATTTCTTGAATTATGTATCAAAGAAAGTATCATTATTAATTCCATGCATGTATGTAAGCATATTATGGCAGGGAAAGTACGTAAAGCAAATTAATGAAATATGACAGTATATATATATATATATACACACATATATATAGTAAGATTTGACAATTTAGGATAAATATCACTTTCAACAACAATATTATTGTATGGCATGTGAACACTGTAAATGCCCAAGTAACTTGTTTTGGGGAGAGAGAGAAAAACATCGAGGAGAGAGAGAAAACAATTATTGAACGCGTGACTAGCTACATATCTTTGACCTACATCTTGTTGTAAAAGAAATATCAAAGCTCTGATGTGACTTTTTACTAGATTATTAAAATGCTCCATTATCAATAATGTCCTTTAAAAATTTGCAATGATAGTCATAGTAAATTATAAGATCAAAAAATTTGGTTATAAGTATCTCAAAATTAATTAAACATAATCACCTGGATTTACGAATTGGTACGGGCTAAGCATCGTTTTGAAAGGTACTGAAGTTCTGTTTTTGTTACTCCCGATCCCAAAAAGGCTGAGTACTATTTATGGTCTTTCTAGATCTCTCAGTACATTCTCCTTCGTCTTGACACCATCCACCACCCTAAATAAAATTCAAATTATATCTAATATGAAAAACACAAGACAAATTTAAGAAAATAATTAATACTCAATTTTATCTATATGTAATAATTAATAATACTTTTGTTTCGGAAAAATCTTTTCTTTGAACAAGAGTTTACCTCAAGGTAAACAATCAAGTTGTTGGCTCCCTCTCCAGATCCCTTGTCATAGAAATAAGCTCCTCGAGAGCCATCTAAGCAAACTGTACATTCAAGTGTAATTAATTATATTAATGTAAAATTTAATTACAAAAATATATATGTGAAGTAATGCTTAGTATTATCATATATTTTCACCTGCTCCAGCATTCTCAATAAATGTGATGTTGATCGATGCATCATCTGTAGTCTCTTGACCCAGAATTTGAACACTCATTAGGAAGAGCGTGAAAACAAATATTTTTGCCACGTGGCTTTCCATTCTTCACATGAAAACAAACCTATTATTGTTAATACTATATAATAAACACATATTCATGCATAGAAATACATATACACAGTGGAGATCAAACAAGCCTACGTAGGCACTCTTTTGTTAATACATATTCATGCATAGAAATACATATATAGATGAAGATTAGGTTTTAAACCTTGTGATCAGAGCAATGTAAGTTAATGAAAGTGAAGAGCTGAATAATGATATAATGAGAGTCAAGTTGCAGGTACTCTTTTGTGTGTGAAATTAAAGTGGGAAGAGTATTAGGTATTTATAGTGAGAGAGAGGAGAGATATGAGGCGATGGACATGGAATTATGGGCTTAGAGTTACATATATATGGAAAAAGGGAAGAGGAAAGATGGAAGAATTTTGTGACCTAATTAAGAAGGGAATGGGTGTTCCAAGGAAATCAATCAAGTACATTGTTGGAGAATGGGTTCATTCTAATATGTCATTTTTTCATAAAAAAATAGGCCCTAAGTCCAATTTTAATTAGTCAAAGGTTAGACACATATTTAAAAAATATTAGTTGTTTATTTATAAAGTAGATGAGTGGAGTAAAAAGTAAGAGTAATGTTGGCAAATCATTAATAGGAGAAAAAAATTTGATTAAAAAGAGAGAAAGTCAAATGACAAATGATGTAAATAAATATATGTTGTGAGGGTAGAAATAAGTAAAAAACGCTCCATTTTGGAATGACATATTAAAATTGAACGGATTGACTAATTAAAATTGGATGGAGGGATTAAGTATTCAGCACTCCCTTGACTTTCAAGTATATATACGCTATCATGTCAATTCACTGAGTTTAATTAATATTATTATAGTGAAAATAATAATTAATATTGATCAACCATAATTTTCAACAAAAAAATCAGAACAAGTTTTATATGTGACTTTCTCAACTTGAGATATAATACTTTTATAAATATTTGTAATACCTTATGTATTAATTACTAAAAAATTCTAAAAGTAGCATAATGCAAGTTTTTGGGAAACAACTAATGTTACACAATAAAAACAACTACTCCCTCCGTCCCAATTTAATGGTCTTTTCAGTGGACTAAATTTTTTCCCAAAATATTTGTCATTTTGCAACAATCTATAAGAAATAAATGAGTTTTTTCAAATATACCCTTGTTCTTGTTTATTGTGATACTCCACTTTTCTAGACAAATTTATTTCACTTTGAAATTTACTTCCACAAGAAGGGTAAAATTGTCCTATTATACACATATTTATTATTTTCTTAATCTGTGTGAAACAACCTTAAACGACCATTAAAATGGGACGGAGGGAGTAATAAATATTTGTTTAGTGAAGATAACTAACAATGTTCAATGATCACAATTTATATAATATTATTTAAAACACCACAAAAAAAAATGGTTTTAGAGAGGGATTTAGCGAGGGGATTATCGAGGGGGAGGGGTTTGGCGAGGGTTTTACCGAGGGAAGATTGCCCTCGGCAAAAACCTTGTCGGTAACTATTCCTCGGCTCGGCCCTCGCTAATTACCGAGGAGACCGCCCTCGCTAACCGCCGAGGGATTTGGCGAGGGCTTTGGCGAGGGCTTTGGCGAGGGGGAATTTGGCGAGGACTTTGGCGAGGAGAAATTGGCGAGGGGTTTGGCGAGGGCTGGCCTCGCCTTGCCTCGCGAAATTTAAAGCTGATAAAATAAAAATGCAGCCGGGGGTATCGAACCCGCGCTGGCCGCTGATTTTAATTTCGCGTGAGGCGGGTTCGATCCCGCGACCTCCAAGTCAATAGGAGAGTGTCTCAACCGTTATACCGTTTGGGCAAAGCTAATTATTCGATATGTTTTTGTTTTTAATTATATTAATATCATATTATGTTCAATATTTTATATATTTAATTTATAAATGTTATTCAATTAGATTTGTTTATTATAACATATATTCAATTAAATTGTTATCACATATAAAAATAATTATTTTATAATTATACATATTAAATTGCATCATATATATAATTCACTATATACATATTATTATTATATATATATATATATATTATCATGTTTATAATTATTATTATTATCACATATATTTAATTTATAAATTGTATACTATATTTTAGTATTAATAATTATTTTATAAATTATTAATATTGTATATATTTAATTAAAATGCATCATTTTTTCAAAAAAAAAAAAATTAAATTGCATCATCATATATATAATTCACTATATACATATTATCATTTATTATTGTTATTATTATTATTACGTATATATTATCATGTTTATAATTATTATTATTATCACATATATTCAATTAAATTGTATAATATATTTTAGTATATTAATAATTATTTTATAAATTATTAATAATTATAATAAAATAATTATTAATATTGTATATATTCAATTAAATTGCATCATTTTTTCAATTAATAATTATTTTAGTATATTAATAATTATTTTATAATTATTATAGTTATCACTAAATATATATATTCAATTACATTGTATACTATATTTTAGTATATATATTATTATTTTATAATTATTAATATTGTATATATATTCAATTAAATTGCATCCTATAAATAATTCATCACTATATACATATTATATTATTTATTATTGTTATTATTATTATTACATACATATATTATCATGTGTAAATATGTACTCTTAAGTAATTAAAATTAATACTTTAAATAATTAAAATTCATCATCTTAATCAATTAAAATTCACACTCGTAAACATTTAAAATTCATAAATTCTTAATTAACATTTAAAAAAATTGTGATAGTTTTAAAACACGAATTGTTCATTCACCGCCGCCTAGAACTCCCTGGGACCCACGGATGACCGATCGGAGCCACCCGGACCAGCTGGGTCACCACCAGCAAGGAACCCCGCAACCCCGCATCATCTCTGGATTTGCCGTTGCATGTCACTTTGAAACTCCGCACGCATCTCCGCACGCAACTCCGCTCGCATCTCCGCTCGCAAAGGCTGCGTCTCTACGCTCCATCTCCTCCCAAGTCCTCTCACGCTCCTCTTGAAGCGGCCGGTCGATATCGGCTTGGGTGTAGCCACTAGGAGGAGGAGCACTCGATGAGCGAGAGCCGGAGAGGATGCGTCTGGACTTACCAGTGACCAAGACCCCGAACCCTCCCGTGTTATTTTCCAACGGTATTGACATAGATCTGGGATAAGTCGGGTTGGGGTTCGGAGCTCGACCCCTCGGAGGACATCCGGGAGGCCACCTCTTGTACTTCATGCTTTGTACGAATATTTCGACAATTAAAATTTTAGATTACAAAAATAGACATATATATAATATTTTATTATAAATTATTACATAATATAAAATAAAAATACTTACAAGTGTGTCACTAATAGCCCCGTAGGTGTACTCCCGTCCTCATACCACTGGTAATGCCGCACTATGTCCCGGTCCGTGGGGCCGTCCATGCCTCCTCTCCTGTATTTATTTAATTAGAACCACGTGTTTAATTAAAATATTGAACTAACATTACAAAAATACTTACAAAGTCATATGCATACTCGGTGATCCACGGGATCCGCCCTTATGACGGAGATGCGGTACCACTCGCTTCCAGTGCTCCGACGATCGATTAAATGCGACCTTTGCTCGCTTTTTGCTCTCACGTCTTCTCTATCCCGATGAAGCGAGCGATCCATTGAAGACGGCGTCATCCCATCCAGCCTTTGGTGCTTGGTGACCAACAACGATCTCACGTGGTTCAGCATATCGGTGTATCTACTTGTCGCCCTACGAAGGAACAGTGATACACCTCCGTTGAGTTCGTAACGGTAGGGTCCCACCTAGTTTGTCTCTGCCAAACAAAATATTATTGTACTTAATAAGCGTTAAAGTTTATAAATTAATCAAAATTAAATAGCGAATAACAAAATATAATGTACACGAAATGTCTCCTCAAGACGATTGACCTCTCAGAGATATCATCCGGAAAGTGAATGCACCGGCTCCATATGTTGAGACATAATCTCCCGAATAGTCCTGGATACCGTATTCGATGGCATCAACCTGCAAAAAGGGAATAAACACGCAAAATTAATAGACATATAAATATGACATAGTTTATTATTCACAAGTAATTAACTTACGTGCCCCTGGTAGATCCATATATCCAGGACCCTCCTCGCCGGAGCTGAGCCGGAGCCGGATGATGGTCCTCATAGGCCTCGGGGCCGGCTGACCTCGTCCTCATCCTCCTGAATAAAGGGTACTGCTGGTACCTGGCATCTCGACCCACTGGACCCAGATGGTCCCCTGGACCTGCAGACGGTCCGCACGACCCAGCCTCCTCTAGACCCAGCTCGTCCCCTCGATCCAGACGGTCCGCTCATCCAGAATAATAATTAAATAAAACCACATTATTACACGGTTCAATAATAAATAATTCATCATATATATAACATGCAAATGAAACACACATAATTATTACATGATTCAATAGTAAATAATTATTACACTATATATTCAATATTCATCTCGAGTCTTCATCCTCCTCCTCGTCCTCCTCCTCCTCCTCATCATCATCATCATCATCATCTTCTTCTTCTTCTTCTTCTTCTTCTTCTTCTTCTTCTTCTTCTTCTTCTTCTTCTTCTTCTTCTTCTTCTTCCTCTTCTTCATTATTTTCAATATCAATTAATGCACCATTGATATCTCACAATATGATTGGATCATCATCCGTTTGCACACCATTAATTTGGGACTCAAGGTCGCCTTGAAAGGGGGAAGCTCTTGTTCATTTGTTGGCACGGTTTCGACCAAGGATCTCGGTTTGATTTTGCAAACGGCCAACCATTCATTTCTACGCTTTCCGGTACTTGCAATAGTAAACTTGAGTGGCTTGACTTGCTAACACAAAAGGATCGTAGCGGCCGTATCTTCCCTTTGATTAACGTCCACAAGTTTGTAATGAGGATGTACTCTTGTTCCATTTGGCACAGATGGATCAAACCACTCACACTTGAACAGAACAACATTTTTCTCAATACGTCCGGTACTCCAATTGCACTACTTCCTCAAGGACCCCGTAGAAATCATTCTCATCTCGCATCATAATTTTTACCTTTGATACAAACTCCACAATTTGAAGTAGATTTTGATGAGCCATAAGTTCGTGTGTGAAATTTGTAACCATTCACGTAATATCCAGGGTATGTGGTGACACAACTCGAAGGTCCGCTAGAAAGATCACGTATCCACCGATTTTGAATATTATTTATCCTTACAAGTTGTTCAAACCACGATGCAAACTCCTCTTGTAGTCTTTCATCTTGTTCACCCTCGAGAGTCCCGGTTGGAATTGTTGCGATTGCTCGAAAAATATACTACAAAAGGGAATTTGATTATTTAATATACGGATTGACGTTGTAATTAACAAAAATTGAACGCGTTATAAACTTAATCGATATACGGTTGCAACTCGGGACAATTCAGTAACACGTACGTATGAGCCGTGTTTTTCTTCTCATCTACAATCCATCTTTTGTTTATCTTTCCAAGATGTCGACCGGGAGGTATAAATATGGACAAAGTACCTTTTGCTACTTGGGGTACCTCGCCACGACCATCGTAATTACGAGGTACATTGTGCCGCCTCGTCTCGAACGTGATCGCGAAATAGAGGGAACAAAATATTGATGCCTCTTTTCGTTAAATACGCATTTGCAATCGATGCTTCAACATGCGCCTTGTTCCCAATACTTAGCTTTAAATTGTAAAGATACCTAATTAAATGAATCAAGTGTTATATATATGTATAGTATAACTATTTTAGGTAATCAAATAATTTAGAGTTATAAATTACCTCTCAAATGGATACATCCATCTATACCGCACAGACCAGCTATCCTTGCTTCGTATGCAAGGTGCACGGGCAGATGCTCCATCGAATTGAAGAAGCCGGACGGAAAGATACGTTCCAACTTACACAATATAAGCTGGAATATCTGCTTCCAATCGAGCCATATTCTCAATCGTAATGGATGCGTAAGTTAACTCCCTAAAGAACAAACTAAGTTCGGTGATTGCTTTCCACACATTCGGCGGTAGAGTTTCACGAAAAGCAATCGGGAGTAGTCTCTGCATAAACACATGACAATCATGACTCTTCATCCCAAACATCTTCAATTTGCTCCAGTCTACACATCGAGACAGTTAGACACATAGTCATCGGGAAACTTCAACTCAGTTACCCATCCGCACGCATCATCCTTTTGACTCTTATCAAGTGAATAACAAGCTTTGGGATACTTTCATGTGCGTTGACATTTCTCTAGAGAGGGACGACGACAATATTCATTAAGTTCATCCCTAGACTTATTTGTGTCTTTTGTTTTCCCTTCCACATTCGTCACCGTGTAGAACAAATTATCAAATACATTTTTTCAATGTGCATCACATCCAAATTATGCCGGATCAAGAGGGTACTCCAATATGGCAAATCCCAAAAAATACTTTTCTTCCTCCAGCCACCATCTAATCTTTTGTTGTGGGCCTCAACACCCTCTTCGCCACTTTCCGGTACCCCAACCAATTAATTTCTTGTAGAAGCATTTGCCCTGTTCGGATGGGTGGTGGGTCATCTCAGAACTTGTATTCTTCATGAATGCAGCCTTTGTTCTGCGATATGAGATGTCCCTGGTAAGAACTTACGATGGTTATCAAACCCACATTTCTGTTGAGTTTTAAAGTGAAGGAATCGGAGTACTCATCACAATATGGACAAGCAGTCCTTCCAGCGGTGCTCCATCCAGATAAAGATTGAGTAAGCCGGAAAGTCGCTAATGGTCCAGACTAATGCGGCTCGCATCATAAAATTCTACTTTCTAGCAACATCATACGTTTCCACCCCATTTCCCCACAAAGCATGTTCAACTCATGAATTAGTGGTCGTAAAAATACATCTAAATTATCCTTTGGATTTTTAGGACCAGCACCAAAACCGTCAAAAACATGAATTGTTCTTTCATACACAACCATGGGGACAGATTGTACGGTGTCACTATCACCGGCCATGACGAATACTGTTTTCCCGATCGCCCAAACGGCCGAAAACCATCAAGGTGCTCAAACCTGACCTCACATTACGTATTTCGCAAAATCGGGATATGAATAGTCCGTGTTTCCAAGCCAACGAATTTACAGTGGTGACGCATAACACCAGCCTTCATCATTATAGCAACTAGCATGCCATATCATATCCTTAGCGGTAGTCTTGGGTGATACAGTCTTTGCAATCGAGGAATGATAGGAAAATAGAACATCTCTTTGAAAGGACTGTATCTTTTTCCATCGACCATCCACACCACGTCTAGCAGGTTTGAATCGTGACCGACCACAAACCTTACACGATTCAAGTTCCCCGTCTGCACCCCAATATATCATACAATTATTTGCACAACAATCAATCCTCTCTACGAGAAGACCCATCCCACCCATCATTTGTTTAGTATCGTAAAATTTCTTGGGCACCCGATTTTCTGGAGGGCAAATCTCACTAATCAACTCAACCATTTGATTGTAACCCCTTTAAGACGATCTGTTCTCGGTTTTAATGTTTAAAAGACGGGCATTGAATGACAATCCGAGAATGAGACTCGCAACCAGGATACTGAGATCTCGATCCGCCGCACGAAGCATGTCAAACTGGCAAAGATGCCGATTAGGAGGTTCCTCCCTAAGGGGCTCTTCTTCCACATTTTGGAAACTAATGTTAGGACCAAGTTAAGTCCATCATCATATTGTGGTACGAGCTAGATCTTTGCGGTGTCGTCAACTCTATATGAAGTCGACGCCGGTGATCATAGTGTGGTATAGAATTCCAATTTTGCTCACCGTGCAAAATTCAATTGTGATAATTAGACATAAACCCATGTCTAAACAAATGTGATTTCACGTCAATGGGTTCTCTAAAACTCTGGTTCCTACATTTGAATTTCGAGCAAGGACACCTAATCTTTCCCCACTCATCCATTCCGGGTTACTAGTAGCGAATTCTATAAACGATTCAAGTCCACTAACAAATTCGGGAGATATCATGCCATTAATCGTTCTTGGACCATACATCCAACTACGACTTGAATAATTCATAGCAATAGATCTGTTTGATTAATGAAGATTTAAAATTTAATTAAATCATAATTAATTCCAGTTAATATATTTTTCCTAATATTAATATATATATTTTCTAAAAATTTCGGCAGAGTTTTGTCTTATTTTATCGTATTCCCGATTAATATATCAAGTTCCTAGTGCATCCATTTCCGACTTAATTAAAATTAATCAAGTCGGAACGCACATTCTACAAAAGAAACAATACCAACCAATTCATTAACCCTCAACTCCAACATCAACTTGAATCGAACATCGATTCAATTT
The DNA here is from genome assembly GCA_030762865.1 of Paraleonurus japonicus. Classification (NCBI taxonomy): domain Eukaryota; kingdom Viridiplantae; phylum Streptophyta; class Magnoliopsida; order Lamiales; family Lamiaceae; genus Paraleonurus; species Paraleonurus japonicus. The sequence goes on from CM061052.1 coordinate 34,967,358, forward strand.
TCAAAATTAATATAATTGAACTAACATGCAAAATTTGATCGAACATCGATCATCATATATATATAAATTATTATATCATACATGCAAAATAATTAATTTTAAATCAAATAATTATTATAATTAAATTAAAAGCATATTTAAATAATTAATTAAAAAAAAGAATACTTACGGTGATAGTGATGGCGTGTAGTGTATGAAATTAGACGACCGGATCGAATCTTTTTCAATTTGCGTACACACCTACAAATATATAAATTATAGCCATTAAATTGAAATTATAATAATATTAAAAATAAATTTAATTGCTAGCATACATATTAATTAATTAATTAACTCTAATTAATTAATTATCTTATACTACTAATTATTCCTAAATAATTACTAATAATTAAAATACACATAACAATTACACAAATTTACACTAAATAATTACTCAATCAATACCTATAACAAAAAAATTACACAAATACATGCATATGAAAAATAATTAATTAACTCTAAATAATTAATAATTTTATACTACAAATTTAATTATATAACATATCTACTAATTACTTACTGCAAATTAATTTTATACTAATTACTACAAATTACTAATAATGAATTTATATATATAACATACATACTAATTACTACAAATTAATCTTATACTAATTACTACAAATTAATCTTATAATACTAATTAATCCTAAATAATTACTAATAATTAAAATACACATAATAATATTATAAGAATATTAAAAATAAATTTAATTGCTAGCATACATATTAATTAATTAATTAACTCTAATTAATTAATTATCTTATACTACTAATTATTCCTAAATAATTACTAATAATTTAAATATACAAAACAATTATACAAATTAACACTAAATAATTAATAAATCACCAACTATAACAACAAAATTACACAAATACATGCATATTATGTATAATAACAACAAAATTACACAAATACATGCATATGAAAAAATACAAAATTTGTAAAATAACAACAAAATTAACCGATTAAATCATAAAAACTCACCGTAGAAATATTCCCGGAACAAGTAGAACAAAGCCCGACTATTGTACGGTCCAATTTCAGCGCGGCGGCGGCGGGAAAATGGGGAAAGGCTGCGTGCGTGGGGGAGAAAAGAGGGGCTGGGCTGGGTTATATATCCAGGTTTTACGAGGGCCATACCGAGGGGCCCAAGCCCTCGTTAATGGGCCATTGCCGAGGGCCCACCAGCCCTCGTTAAATTTGGGCTGGCGAGGCCCACCCTCGTTAATTTTTGCCGAGGGTCTCGCCCTCGTTAATTGGTGAGGGCTTTTTTCCTCGCTAAGGCCCTCGTTAAAATCGGCCCTCGCCTATCCTCGCTAATTAACGAGGGTTTTCTTCCTCGCTAATCCCCTCGTTAATTTTGGGTTTTGTAGTGAAATACACATTAAGTGTAATGTGCAAGTGATATACACGACACACAAAAGACTTTGTCATTTTACTTAACTTAAATAGTCAAAACCCCTATCAATCTATCCATTTTTTTTTAATTTGTGGTATTAGGCTACTTGTACGGTTGTACGGACTAGTAGCATAAATTCAATTAATGTATGGATGGAGACTTCGACACGATGAATAGAAAGAAAAAAATCAATTTTAACATCATAGATTGGGAACACAAAAAGTCATTTTCAAGTATTAGGTATTTGTAGTGCGAGGGAGAAAATATCACACGAGATTATTTATTTTACGTACATTTAATGTTTCATTTTGTATTTTATAGATTGATATTTGGAGGGTAAAACATAATTAATAGATAGTATACATCATATCAATATGCGTTAATAGAACATCAAGTAAAATAAGATAAGTGAAATAGAAAAATCAAACCGAAAAGAAATATTAGGCGAGGAGTTGTGAGATAGACATGAAATTATGGGCTTAGAGTTGTATATATATGGGAAAAAGAAAGAGAAAAGATAGAGGAATTTTGTGACCTAATTAAGAAGAGTATGGGTGTTCCAAGGAAATCAAGTACGCGCGTACATTCATTCTATCTTTGATGCATGTGATATGACATTTTTTTCCATTAAAAGGTAATCATATATCACTCTTCAAGCTTACGCTACCATGTCAATCTGCTGAACTTAATTAATATTTGTTTAATATAAAAATTAATATTGATCAACTAATAATATTCAACGAAACTAAACAGAACATATCTTGTATGACACTTTCTCTAATACATGAGATATAATACTTTTATAAATTTTCATAATTTTTGAAACCCAAAAGTTCCAAAAAATGAACACAAGCAAGACATATCGAGAAAGCAATCCACGACCGTTGGACGCTCGACCCAATAATGAGGACTAGAAAAATTTCTAGCAACCCTCGCTAAATTGTGTGCTACAACATTAACATGTTCAATAAAAATAATTTAATACCAATTTAAAAATATACATTAATTATACATGCAGGTGGTGTACGTACATTATATACAAGAATTTGTCATGTTACATAACTTCTTAATTAATAATTAAAACCCCTATCAATTTATCCAATTTTTTTTTTTTTTTAATTTGTGGTCCTAGGCAACTTGTACGAACTAACAACATAATGCAATTAATGTAGGGATGGAGACTTCGTCTGAATAGAAAGATAAATTCTCAATTTTAACGTCATGGATTGGGAACACAAAAAGTTCATTTTAAATATATATAAGCACAAACCACTTGTGAACATAAAGTCTTTTTAATTAGAAATTCAAAATTAGACACACTTACCATCACATTAAATAAAGCAGGCACCCCATAAATATATTTCTCTTCAAAAGTTCCTCGAAAATTGAAAGCTAAACATAGTAAATATTACATTAATATAGATGGCATGTCACTTGTCATGTTGGGATAATATCAATACTCTTCTCGCGTAAACGAAGTCAAAATCAGTCATTTATTAAAAAGTAAAATAGATAAATTAATAGATAAGTAAATAAATACATAAAGATTAAGAGTGAGCCTTGATACTTGAGTCGTCTTTATCTTTAAAATATGATTAAACTAGTGTAGACCCGGTGTGTTACACGAATCTTACAATATAGAAAACTAGTGTAGACCGGTGTGTATATGTATATATACATATATACATATTTAATTTTATTTATACATTAATATTTATTGTAATTGATTTCAAAATTATTACTCCCTCCGTCCCGGCCTAGGTTTCCCAACACTTTTTGGCACAAATATTAAGGGAGTGCTTGGTAAAATTGTAAGGAATGGAATGAATATAGAAATGGAATGGGTATGAAATCAAAGTCATATTACTCAAATATGATGGAGATAAATAATGATTTATATTTAATTAGTATTGAATGTATTTTATTATATGTTGAGTTCTCGGGATATTAGTATTTAAAGGTCACGATTATAAGTGAAGTAGAGTTGAATTATGAATTAAAAATTTGAGGTTATTCCTCTTTGAGACGTATTTATCTCTGTTCGTTTACATTCTCCGGGTATTCTCGGAATCAACGGAGTCTCGTAATTATTTGTCGTATTTGCCTCGTCTGCTCGCTCCAACGGGAGGAACTGCTTTTGTTGCCGCAGAAAAAAATTCAGCGCCGCATGAACGTGAGGAGGAAGATGCCGATCTTGGGCTCCGCCGCCACGATGTCTCAACCTCGGGCCTTTTCATTGGGATGATGAAGTTGAATGCATATTTGGTTTTTGGGAACTTGGGTTTATGTCACGTAACTTTGGGCATTTTTATTTTATTGGGCCCGATGTTCGCTCTCGCTAATGATTATCATTTTATTATTACAAGTGATTGTTATTTTAACATTTCTCGGAGGTCCTTGTTTGTGTATCGCCTCAAGACCGTGGGCCACGTACGCATCGCAGATATTTTTGACGCCAAGGGTTCTATGATGTTAATTAATTTTTCCCTCCCTTGGAATGAGCGTGTTGTTGACTCTATTATACCGCCGAAGATAAATATTGCCGCAGATTCGAGGACGAATCTTTTCAAGAGGGGGAGAATGATGGAGATAAATAATGATTTATATTTAATTAGTATTGAATGTATTTTTATTATATGTGACTTTTGAGTTCTCGGGATATTAATATTTAAAGGTCAGCCGATTGTAAGTGAAGTAGAGTTGAATTATGAATTAAAAATTTGAGGTTATTCCTCTTTGAGATGTATTTATCTCTGTTCGTTTACATTCTCCGGGTATTCTCGAATCAACGGAGTCTCGTAATTATTGTTACGCTTGCGCCGCATCAAAATAGGTAACTATAGATAATTTCTTTGTATTTGAGAATCAAAGTCATACTAAAGTCATTTCAACCACACACTATGACTTTGTTCTCATTACCCGCCTCCTAAACCACCAACCAAACATTTCCTTAATGTTTTTCTTAAAATCCAATCATAATGTCTAACGGATGATTTTCGGTTATAATTAATTTTCAGTAATAGACTCATCTCTCTTTTTAGTTTTGGTATTGTTCTTCATTTTCTCTCATCCCTATCAAATCCACTTTTTTATTTTACTGTATCAAATCCACTTTGATTTGGTGTGTATTGTCGATGAACATTTAATTTCATAAGGGTTCACTTTTGCGTTTATTTTTTAAAATACTCTCTTTTATTCAAAATATATATTATTTTGATTATTCACCATATTTGTAATTTAAATGTCATTTTAACACTTTTTAGTGTTAATTATTTATGTTTCTTCTCAATTTGCCATTATTTTTTTAAAAAATAGATAATAATTATCTTAAGGGGGTGATTGGTAGCCCGTAAAAGGGCCATATTATGGGGGTCAATATCTTAGTTATCCCGATTGGTAGGAAATATAAATTATTACCGATCCATTAATTTGTATGGCCGACCTAGTAGAATCAGCCCATAATACGACGAGTTCACCTCCTCTTCACGGAACAAATCGAGACCCCCTCTTACAATCTTTTCTCGACTCAACAAAGTGCTTCACCGATTACCCATTTGCCCTCGTTTTTTAATTTGTGAAATTAATCGTTGGGGCTTCTATTGTTCTTCAAAACCGCCGTTCGTCCTTTTCATTTCGAGAGCACGATGGATCGTCGCCGCATAATGTCTCCCTTGCATGTGTGAACGGCCGATCGAACGCCGGCGGTGGTCTTGACTTTGGCGGTTGGGTAAGATAGCGACTCCGATTTTGGGGCTGCATCTCGCATCCAATTTTCTTCGTTGACCGAGGTAAGTTTTGTGTATAATTTTACATTTTCGTGAATGGGTCTATGAATAATCTCCTTCTAGGTCAATTCTACAATACCAATGAGCTAATGGTGATGATTCTCATCGCTCAATTTTGTATTTTGGGGATCTCGACATCGTCATCGATCAATTTCAAATTTCTTCTTTTTTGTGTCAATTGCAATTCACCGTATATATATGTGTGTATATATAATTAACTTTGCATTTCGAGCATGGGTCAATGAGTAAGGTGATTCACATCGTGTGATATTGTTTTTTGGCATTCTATCAACTACACCGAATAATTTCAATTACACAATTGTCGAATTTTCAATTCGAATTACCCCTAAAAATGCTGATTCACTTCGCTGCCAACGCCTCATTTTAGGGATCTTTCATCTTCACCGATTCCATTTTAGTATTCCTTTGTTACGGCAATTTCAAAACCCCGTGGATTACTATGTTATTAGCCATTTCGTGAATATTGTTTTGTTTGCATCTACGAACCCTTGCCGATCAATTGCACCGATTGAAAAGGACTTATCGAAAACTTGGTTCGAAATCTATTGGTTTATATCTATTGTAACTTATTGTTGTTTAAATGATCCACCGTGCTTGTAGCTTATCTCGGTTTCTTGTGGCAATCAATTTATGAATCGATTGTGTTTGTACTTGTTTTGGTTCTTCTTTGGTATGTTTGGATTGGTTGTGCTTGTTGGTTTGTGGTACATGGTCCCTCTCGCTTTGTTTGCATTGTGTTTTTATGGGGCGTAATGCTCATTTTTTTCGTAATAATCACGTTACGCAGATTGCCAAAATTATGTTGTCCCTAGCCGTCATCGATTGTTTCTATATATATTGGTAGAACGAGTAAAGCGTCGTCGAAAAATTATCTCGCATGATCATAACACACATTGTTCTTAAACGAGCGAGTTATTACACCAGTGTCGGTCGACGTCGTCCATATACTATGATAAGTAAAATTCTGCACAAGTTGTTACTTTAGATAGATTGTATATGCTTAATGATCCCGAGTGTGTGGCAAACCTACGCATGGATCGTAATACCTTTGCGTGACTATGTTTTATATTACGGGAATTAGGAGGCCTACGTAAACAGAGGTATTTGTGTGTGGAAGAACAAGTTTCAATGTTCCTATCGGTGTTGTCTCATCACACAAAACAAAGGATCATTGGCTTTAACTACCAAAGGTCGGTCAAACAGCTTTCTCATTACACGAACCAAGTCTTGAAAGCCATTTTAAAATTACACTATCTATTTCTTGTTAACCCTACCCGGTCCCCGATGATTCAACCAATCCACGATGGAAGTGGTTCAAGGTAATAAATAAGCTAATTCTTTCTCTTGAAGTTTTCTCGTATTCTACCCTGTCATTCATAATTGTTATTTGCGTAGGGATGTCTAGGAGCTCTAGACGGTACATATATCGATGTCACCGTTGGGCCTCAAGATAAGGGAAGATATCGAACTCGAAAAGGCCGTATATCGACAAACGCCCTTGGAGTTTGTGACACGGAAATGAGATTTGTGTACCTTCTTCCGGGATGGGAAGGTTCGGCCGCGATTCCCGTGTCTTGCGAGATTCGGTTTGTCGACCCCATGGCCTTTAGGTCCCGAAAGGTATCGTACCTAGTATAACTACATTGAAATACTATTGTTCAATTCAATGACTTGTTGTGACCGTTTGTGTTTTTTTATTTTTTTTTATGTCTAGGAAACTACTATCTCTGCGACAACGGATATGCCAACGCTCGAGGGTTTTCTTGCTCCGCACCGAGGATGCAGTATCATTTGAAGGAATGGGGTCCAACAACCGATCGTCCCTCCAATGCCCACGAACACTTCAACATGAGACACACGAGAGCACGTAATGTCATCGAACGTGCATTCGGTGTCCTCAAAAAAGGTTTCCCATCCTTAAGAGTTCCACTTACTTTCCCATGAAGACACGACTTATCATGGCTTGCTTTCTACTCCACAACTTCATTCGATTCGAGATGCCGGTTGATCCGTGGTTATGCTCCCACCAATTTCAGGAAACAACAAAGCAAAGAACACATCTCATTTCAATTGACAAAGCACGATATGATTAATCACTGGGAAAATATAATGGTTCTTCGTATATGCATTTCAATTTGGTTGAAACATGTCAAATATATGTTGGTCCTATTCAACAATATAAATAAATAGATAAACGAGTATTAAACGTACTCGCCGCCGATTTCATCTCTCGGTCTCCAATATAGGAAAACAATTCTCTGTGAGCTCACCAAAACGAAACGCTTTTGTTGGAGACCAGCGTAACAATCGAGGGATGACTCCGTTGGCCTTTTTCCACCACAAGAACTCCCAACGGCGGTATTACTTCATACGCCTGATTTGAAGCGCATATGCGAACCCGTAAATGTCCATGTGTGCCACATTCTTGTTTCCTTTTTCTTTTCTATATCTCATCCGCCGTGCGCTCGTCTTGTCACCCATGGTAGTACGAACATCATTTCGAAGAAACTCATATGCAACTCGACCCCAAGGGTACAAGTTAAATTGATCAAGATCTTCACAAAGGTGGATGTATTGAGCATCTATTTTCTTGGTTGTGTTGTCCTTCATCAGTAATCCCATACAACACCCATAATAATGCCAACTTTAAAATGAGATCGGAGTCCACTTTATCTTCATCATCACAAGCATTCATAAAAGCATCTTTGATATCACGAACATACAAAACATTCTTCTTACCGAAAATGGCTTGGGAGAACTTGTTGTTTTCGGGGATCACGGGCTTTGAACCGAATTTCAGTCCGGTCACCAACACGAACTCCATCGGCCCAAATCGTGCCTCGCCATTGTTTATATGGAATACGAGCTCGCCACCTTTCATGGTCTTGTCTTGCTTAAATAGCAAGTGTAGGTAAAGTTGGCCTTGAAAGGGTATCTGCATTGCATGTTGAACAACCGGCCGAAACAAGAGCTTTTGAAAAGGATTTGGTTCTCTTTGCTCACCGATTCTTTATGGTTTCTAGAATAGTGAGATCGGCCCGACAACTAAGCCTCGTCGAAATAATTCTCTCGCTCCAATATTGCCATCTATGAACACAAAATGTAAAGGCATAAACCAACAAATTCACCAAGTTGTGTAGATATAATTATTTGTTATCTCACAAATTGAAAAACCAGAAGATATTTGCTATATATATATATATATATATATATATATATATATATATATATATATCAAAACGTTGCCAACTTAAACTCCACGATATCACGAGAGAAATAATGCATTTGTACGTATCCCGCCAACAATTCCCAATGACACGTTTGATTATTTCATTTCTTAAAAAGCTTTTTGGTAGATTTGAAATCCATTAAACCGACACTTCTCCAAAACCGTCCATCACACCGCTTGTTAGATAAAACCAAACAAATAAAAACCGCTAATCCTAACAACGTGTCGGTTTTGAAATTATCAACAACAAAACCCAAAGTATGTTGAGTTATCGTAAAAGCTAGGATAAATGCAAAAGTCTATTAAAGGCATAAAAATGTGTCGCTCAATTCGGACGCTTCCTAGCAAACACAAACTTGGATTATATGTATATATGGGGCATATATATACACAAAATTTATCAAAAAGGCACTCACGAACACAAACATATACATGGATATATATCAATATGGGTTCGACGAACAATATCCCAAAACTCCACAATTTCTTGCGCATAGCATCATACACATTGTTACGCGATTTTAATGGATTAAAGTGAATGGGTTCAAGATATACATTACCTTATTGAGATGGGTTCCACGATTTTGGCCTCAATTTCTTCGGAATGACGGTGGGAGCCGAATGATTTCGCCGCCGACGCCGCCGTTATGAATGGTAGCGGTTTTGATTGTTGGGTGGAATTGTGGTTTTCAAGGGGTGGGAAGATGGAGAGTCTCTTAATTGGGAAGGTTTTTTTAATAGCAGCTTATGCTATGGTGGGATTGCTAATGGGCTTGGCCCGAATCAGCTTTTCATTTACATATTTAAACAGTTCCTTGCTTGTGAAATCCAATCGACCGGTGAGTTTCGTCATTCGAATAAGATAAAGATGTTTTCTACAAAACAAATCTAATTGCAACTACATAGTAGTTCAAAAAGATTAATTTACAAAATTTGTTGTAAGTACAACCCGCAAAGGCAAAATGATTAACAAATTACAGAGCAAGAGACTCAATACAAAAATAATCATCTAGCACAACAAACTCGATAAAGTTCAACCATACCATGTTCCACATATATCGACCATAAGCTATAATACAAACCAACATCATTAGTTAGGTCCCAAATGTTAAACAGCTTTTCATCAACGAACAACACATCTCATGTGGGCTTTTCAAAGTCACCACCAAAGAACCGACGAACATAGCGCCCATGAGTGAATTCAGAAATTCCCTAAACATCTCCAAACGCTCGTGCATTCGCGAAAGCATCTCCGAGGCATCGAGAATTTCGTCCAAACCGAGACCGGGAATGGATTCTAGCATTTGCCAAACATCTTTCGTCTTCTTATTTCCGCCAACTCGTTACCAAAATTAGTAACGATGTTTTCAAGACGATCATTAGAGGTGGCGAAGAGGTCGAAAGTCCATTAATTAATTCCTTGTTGCTCTCGGTAGGAATCACCGCTGACCTTTTTTACTTGATGATGGAGTAGGCTTGCATTTTTCGTGAATCGGCGCTTCCGATTCGACATCCATCTCACATGCATCATCTCCGCACCATCTCTCGCGGGAGTTTGCTCAGATTGTGTTCACCCGTGTGTGGCATAGCATCGTCATTTATGAGCTCGTTCACAGCGTCCATCACATCCTCGCAAGCATTCCTGTTTGCTCGATCGTTTCCAAAAACCTCAACCCAATCATAGTAGAAGGGCCACGGTTTGTAGCGCATACCCGAAATGCTCGGTTCTTTCTCAGAACAAGTCACATTTTGTTGATCGAGTTTAATCAATGTATGGCGTATCAAATAATTAAAACATCATACCTTCACAGCCTTTCTCCCAAGCTTCATCGGAGACGCCTATAACCTTCGTGACCGGGTTAAATCCACCGCCGCTCTCCCTAGAGCCGCCTCGAGACATCCGTAATGTCGCTTCCAAATGGTTAGCCGGGAGTTTATGTGAGGACTCGCACTGGAAATGTCCGCTCCGGCGCTTTTTCCCTTATCTTCTCTTGTAATTTAACCAAATATCCGGGCTTAAAACCGTTGTCGGTCTTCCAACCCAAAAATACAATTTCCTTCAGGCATATATTAACATCGATTCTTCAACTAGATTCCATGTCCTACGAGTTCCAGTCCCACTTTTCATTTTGACCACTCCCAAACCGCTCCCACCACCCTCCATATCTACATGAATTACAAATCTCACCATTAAAATAAAAAGATGGTTGTTCTAGATGGTACATATATATATATATATATATATATATATATATATATATATATATATATAGGGCTAGATATGTACATGGATTAGTTACCCCCAAACCGTGGATTCTTTTACCTCGTAGAAACTTCAACGCGTAGATTCATATTAATCGATCCATCATTATAAAATTATACATACAAAAACACACATATATATGCACCATATACTCGTTCACTTCAATATATACACCATATACACGCTTTCACTTCAAAATTGTATCATACAACACGTTTTTGCAAAACATAAGGATCGGTAATTTTGGGTTATCCCTACGACCCCACAACGTAAAAGGAATCAAATCATAAGTGTGGGTGTAATAACCTAGTTGTCGTCCTCTTTCGGTGGAGACGATGTATATTTCCAAATCCTAGCTCGGTTCCACGTCTCCCCGTGATCGATATGTTTTGTGAGCTACTGTGGCAAAAAAATAAAAAAGGAATGTTAAATTGGTAGCTGAAATTTTGGGGGAAATGAGATGACTATTGGGAGGGAAAAGAATAGTTCGGTAGGGACATTTTGGTAATTTTATATGTTATATTGATTTTATATGGTGTACCAATCATCATATTAAATTATATCATCTTTTAATAACCCCTACCAATCAACCCCGATTTATCAAATAAATTTGTATGTATCCACTTTTATGGCCTACCAATCAACCAAACCCTTACTAATTTGTATTATCTCACCTTCGAATAATAACCCCTACCAATCGGGGCCTTAAAATACAAATAAATTTCACAATGAAATTGATTTATAATATATTTTGCTTGATTTAAATTATTTTACTAATGAATTTCCGTCGGTACAACTTGTCATCCGTCGTTATTTTTATCGTCATAAAAATACCGATAGGAATTAATTCGTGCAGTACCGATCAAAAATTCGTCGGTAAATACCGATGGATATTTGTCGGTATTCCGTCGGTAATTACCGATGAATATTCGCTTAAAAATTTTATTTATAAAAATTCACAGCTTTTGTAGGTAAATCTGAAATTTAAAATTTCGATGGTATTTTGTCGTACGTATTTTATCGGTATTTGTGACGGAATTTGATTTGTTGGTATTTCACAATTTTTTTTTGTAGTACTAAACCACTAATTGTATTATTTGTTGTATCTCCGTAAACAATCACTATATCAATTCATTGTTGTGAAGGACATATTTTATTTTAAGGAAACTACACTAAACCGACCCCAAATCTTTCATCTTGATTTTTCATATCGTAACCCCCACTAACTACTATATATTTTTTTTTTTACTTGTTTTAATGTTTTGTGGGTTAAGCATTTTATGTTGTTTTTGTGGATATGAATTTCAATTCCAAAGGTTAATATAAACTGGACTCGAAAAAGTAGGTCCAAAAACCTTGGGCCTATTTGGCCCAACCCATCACTTGATGGGCCGGATGAACTTGGGTCTATTTGGCCCGACGGGCCATGGGCAGCCAGTATGATATGTACATATATAATTTTTTAATTAAATTTTTAATGCGATTGTCTAATTGAAACTTGATGCCTAGAGGTCTTATTTATCACGATTTTTATTATATTTTTCATGGACTAGGATCATTTTAATTTGTAATGTAGTATTTTAATTTATTTTTATTCTTTCGTTGATAAAATTGACAATAGAATTGATCAGGTGTATTGATAATATTTATTGCATATTGACCAAGATTAACAACATGATTATTTTTACATCCAAAATAATTAATTTCTACATTAATTGTTGTTAATAAATTAAAACTAATTAAATTATGGGATGGGTTGGGTTGGCCCGCTAACTTAATAGTACTAGATTGGGCTCAAGTTTTATGGATCCGATGTATTCATGGGTTGGCCCGTTACAACCCATGAACATCACTTTGGGCCCGATGGGATGAATGGGCCGATGACCCCATTTGCCACTCCACTAATTACAAAAGAAATTAAGGACAACACATGGTAGATTATCAATTGACTTGAAATTTTTTGGATCTTATATATTGAATATCATCTAATAATATATATATATATATATATATATATATATATATATATATATATATATAATAACCCTCAATTTAAATACAAATATCAATAAGAATTTTATAACGGCTTCAAATTGCATGGTGCATCACACCAATACTCACACATCGACGTCCAACAACTTAGAAACAAATAACACATACACTATAGAAGTTACGGGATTTGTGGCGGGTTACTAAACTGTCGTAATTTGCGACGATTTTTCAACGACTCGGTTGAACTGGAATTCACAATCGAATTCAACATGGTGCAAGTCTTCACAACTTCAAAAAGTTTTTCACAATTTCAAAAGCATTCTCCTCGGGAACCAATCGAAACAATTTTCTCAATCCGAGATCAAGGCTCTAAGGTATTCATCCGACATTCTTTAAATTCAAAGATGTTCTTCACAAATTTGACGATGTTCATTACGTTCATCCCTCAAATGTAACGTTTAATCAAAAATAAGATATCTAATTGTTGATCCAATTTTATAAATCTCCAAATCCAACCTCATACGTGATCAAGCCTAAGATTCCGTGCAAATTTCGTGGAAAGTTAGAGTCGAGACTCCTTTTTTAGCAAAGAAAAGAAAAAAATTATTAATGTGAGTACAAGGGGTAATCAACCCTTACAAACTCCTCCAATACAAATATATTATGCAGTTAGAAATCACATTTCTAGAGCTATTCTTGGATTTTCAAGACATTGTTTAGCCGATATCTCCCGTGACTCTAGTTGCTTCGCCTCAAGCCATGATTTTAGATTCAATTTCGGTTCAAGCATCGCTTCTCTATATCATTTCTCTTCGCCAAAAATCATCTCGTTTCTCGGCTTCCAAATGGTCCATACAAAGACTCACCCATATTGATGCGCCCAATTTCTTTGAAACCCCCTTCCTAAGCATTCAATATGTTGCAACAAATTTCTACTTGGTTCGTTGTGTGCAACCATCTGAATCTTGAGTCAACCGTATATCTTATTCCATAGATCACTAGTAATTTTGCATTCAAGAATAAGGTGTCTGTTTGTCTTCTCTTTTTCTTTGTAAAATATGCATTTAGTTTGTTCACCGACTCCAATTATTCCTCGTCTCAACAGGTTGTCCATTTCCATGCCATTACCTTTGCTTTCCTCCGTGCAAGATTATTCCATATCCAATTATATTTCTTCTTTTTTCCCCACTATTGAATAGGCATCTTTTGGTGAATACTTTCCTTTAGCTGAAAACTTCCATATCCGTAAGTCTTCTTCATCTGCTTTTAATTTCTCTTTCCCAATGACTTGCATCATCTTATTTAGCGAGACCTTGTTCTCTCGGTGGCAATTGTCTTCTCCATTTCGAGCCATCTCCCATTTCACCGATCAATGATTGCTTTTGTTCACTTAAATTATACATTACTGGAATTTATCTCTTTGACTGCTTCGCCTAGAATTTTGTATTTTTACCGTTCCCGACTTCTTTCACAAAATCTTGCCTTCGTCCGACTCCATCTTGGCTATTGAAAATTCCAACAATATCATTCCACCATGCTTTGATCCCTATTACGGTGATTCTCTTATCCCTCTTCTCTCCCCCGATTCCAATATCTCTTTGTACTTAGCTTTAAGGATTTTTATCCCATAAATCAAGTTTTCCCAAGTCGCAGCCTTCAAATTCACTTTTCAATTAAAGCCTCATTAAATGTTTCTAGATCCTTTACACCCAACCCGCCATTTGTCCTTGCAAATATCTTTAAGTGGAGAATAGAGATTTTAAACCTACTCAAATTCTCGCTTTATTCTATAGCATAATAAATTATAAATGATTTTTGTATTTTTATGTTAATTACATGAAATTTATTGTTATAAATAATCTATCAAATCTTCTTAAATCTTGGAGATAGATTCATTGGCCACTATTCTCTCACATGCTCACACATTACCTCACAATCATTTCTCCAACAACTTCATCGCAGCTCTCCACCAACATTTTGCAACATCATCCCATTTTCCATTCCATCATCACCTTCCATTTTGCTTTCCATTAACACTAGGTCTCATATACGGTTACCGCATATGTGCACTCGGATCCGGCCTACCCGACTAGAGCGTCCAATTTCATCCCACCGTATCCAAGTTAGAGCACCCATTTTCAACTGTGATATATGCTCGCCCTCTACCATGATTCCCATCTCGCCGCCGCACTCATTTCCGGCGTATAGTACACAGATAACTCTCTGATCTGCTCTATTCGATTTAGAGCACTCAATACCAATCTGCAAGACACGCCCATTTTTTACCTTCATTCTCCTCTCCGTCGCCGCCGCACTAATTTCCGGTATATAATACATAGGTAGCTCTCTCTCTCTCTCTCGTGTTTAATAGCGAAGGTTCTATGCGCTATCATAGGGATTCGTATGAACCATTGACCCTAATAGATATTTCATTAATCCAAAATTTCAATCCCTTGACTTTTGTACCATAGTCCTCTTCATTAAGCTATACTTACATATACAAATATATTATTTATTTGGAATTTCCGTTCAATCAAACTGATTCTTGATTCGATATTATGTCCACCCCGTTGAGTAATTTTTTCTATGTTTTTTTCCAATTTTGTAATTGAGTTTTGTATTTTAGTTCGACTTGTCAAGATTAGTTCTAAAAGTTTTCATTTGAAGGGTGCAATCACAAGTCGGGCGTATAGAACATAGTATTGTGAAATTTGATTATTAAAAGGGACTTTTTATTTGTCATTTTATCCTTTATTAATTCTTTGCTTGAGTGTTATGTGGTGTGGTTGTTGGATGAATTGGAGCAAGTGGAACAAGGGAACAAAGCATCAAGATTGTACATGAGTCGACCGAGTGTTGCCATATATGGGTTGATAGGGTCATCTTTGGGGTATATATTTTTAATTTTATGTCTACTGTATCTGTTTGAATATGGATTTGTCGTTGAGTGCTAGAGTATTTTTAGAGGTAATATTGTAAAAATTGATTTGTTCTTGTTGATGTTATGACGAGTGTTACTCGTAATGTGCCAACATTCTCGGTCACAACATCGAATTCGTCCTTCCACTTCCACTAACCCTTAACCCACGTTTTGTCTTGTTTATTGACTTGTTCTTTCAGGATTGAAGACTTACAGAAGTTACCTAAGTCATGCGGTTGAAAGAAGCAAGCAATAGAAGTTATAAAGATCATGGGGAAGTTACAAAGAAGTTACCTATTTTCAAGGGAGATGTGGAAGTTATCTTCAAGCATTAAGAGTCCAGATTTTATCTATATATACACTACTGCTATGAAGATTAAAACTTGGAGTTGAGAGAAACACAATCTAGCATAGTCTATTGGCATAGATTATTGAGTTTATTGTATGTTTCTATCTCGATACTTCCGTTGGTGAATGTTCCAACATTTCACTCAACATTGGGTCTTTATTGGTATTAGTGATAGGTTAGATTGAATATTATCTAGTCACTATATACGTAGATCCATTCACGGTGTAGCTTATGTTTTCACCGATTGTATCACTTAACAATTATTAGTGATAATACGCCGTTTGGCAAGATAGACTTATTTATAGTCTATCACGAAAAATTTTGATATCCATCTTGCAACGTGTTTAAGACTTCCAGTACATTTACGATTATTTATTTATGCGTGTTGCTCTTGAATGTGCCAACATTCGTGACTACATTCGCAAAACACGTACGCACACCTTCAAGTGGCACGAGCCATAAAACTTCAAGTTATCCCGAGTTTAGATCCCGTGTTTGGTATGATTTATTGCAATGGATTATCCTATGACGACCCAATTAGGCCACCCGTTCTAGATGGTACAAATTATGCAATTTGGAAGCCTAAGATGCGTATGTACATCAATGCCATTGATGAACGTGCATGGAGGAGTATATTGACTGGATGGACTCCACCGATTGTTCCGGTGATGACAATCTGAAGCTCAAATCAAAAGGAGTTAGAATGGACAAATGATGAGGTGACAACGGCCGGCCTTCAATTCGAAGGCACTCAATGCCTTATTTACCTCTACGGATGTATCCATGTTCAAAATAATTTCTAATTGTGTATCTCGCAAAGATGCATGGGAGAGATTACAAGAACATTGTGAAGGATCTCGAGAGTGTAAGAAGGACGAAGTTGAGGATGCTTGGAACCAAGTTCGAAAATCTAAGGATGAAGGAAGATGAGACCATATCATCTTACAATGAGCGGATTCTTGAGATTTCCAACGAATCTCAAGCACTTGGTGAAGCCATATCCAATACAAGGTTAGTACATAAAATCTTAAGAACTGTTCCTAAACGCGTTTTGATGCTAAGATATGTGCTATTGAGGAAGCTAAAGATATGCGATGCTATTACTCAAAATGAGTTGGTGAGTATTTTGAAAACGTATGAAATGAATTTTTCTCAAAGAGATAGTGAGAAATCCGAAAGAAAAATTTCTGTTTTCAAAGGAGAGACTTCTTCATGTGTTGATAAACAACCGCTTGTTACCGAAATAGATTGATGAAGATGTTGGTGACGATTGTGCCGACAATGCCGAAAACATTGCTTTCTTAACTAAGCGAGCTTCAATGCATTTTTGAAAAAGAGAGCAAATAGACTTAGAAATAATTTGCAAATTAAGAATCAAGAGAGAGAACAGATCGGTAGTTCACACCAATTGCTCGATAGAAATCGGAATGTTAATCAACCTAGGCAATTTGATAGAGGTAACAAGATCAAATATGATCCGTAATATAGGAAAAATGTTAAATGTGATGCATGTTACTGGTTTTGGTCATTATGCTAATGAATGTGCCAACACTCTTTTGAGAAAAAGGGTAAATTTCAATGCTACCTTAAGTGATGAGTCCGATTGTGAAGATGATTAGATAAGAATGAAGAATATGTTTTTTCCGCAAGGATTATATATGAAGATACGCTTGATGATTTCTTGGATGATTCGATGTTGAGTCAAATGTGCCAACATTTGAGGAAACATTGGAGGTTCCAATTTAATTGTTTCTTAAGTTCTTGTGTAGATGAAGCAGTACTTCTAATATTCTTTGCAAAGATTGTAAGTCCAGCTATCTAAAGCTTGAAAAGGAGTTGGAATCCACTCGTAAAGCCTTAAGGGACGTGACTATTGAAGAGTCATATCAAAAGGATTTGGTGATAAAGCTTGAGGTCATACTAACAAGGAAAGATCTGGAGTTATGCAACCTCAAAGAACAATTAAAGGAACGATAATTTGAATTTCAAAAGATATTGAAAGTTCACTAAACTTGATGAGGCAATCGACAATTGGAAGTACAAGTAGACATGGTTTAGGTTATAATGATAATATCACTCGCTTTTAAACAATAACAAACTGTTGTGTTTACAAAACCTTACATTGAAACTGTAAAGTTGAAAAATGATTACGAAAAGAAGGATGTTTGTCATTATTGTTTTACCGAGGGTCACAAACGACCAAACTGCTTTTAGAATGAGGCAGGATAAAAGTTTTCTAAAATGTCTTTGAAAATGTTGCCACATTCTCGCTCAACATTCGAAGCAAACAATTCAGTAATCTTTTCAAAACCTCGTTCAAAAATCTACTTGGGTGAAAAAGTCAAATACCGTATGTAATGTTGTCTATACATCGTTAAAAGCATGTGTTCCAGGACTATGGTATTTTGATAGTGGGTGTTCTAGACACATGACCGGTGAGGAAAGTTATCTCACCGATTATAAGGCATATGATGGTGGAAATGTTACATATGGAGGAGGTTCAAAAGGTAAAATTATTGGTATAGGTACATTGAATGTTCCCGGTTTTCCTAACTTGACAAAAAGTCTTACATGTTAAAGGTTTACTTGCAAATTTGATTAGTATTAGTCAATTATGTGATGATGACTTGCATGTGAAGTTTGACAAAAGTTCATGCTATGTGCTAAACAAAGGATGATAAATGTCTTATGGTTGGTAATAGATCGGTTGATAATTGCTATTTAATCGATTCAAATCAAGCATGCTTTAATGCTCAAACCGATGAAAGTGTTCTTTGGCATCAAAAACTTGGACATGCTCATTTTAGAAACATAATCAAATTGTTAAAATTTGATCTTTGTTAAAGTCTGCCTAAGTTACAAATACGCATGTCGAATGTATGTGGATCATATCAAAGTGGTAAGCAAGTCAAAATGTCACATGAAATGTTGACACAATGTACTACGAAACATTGCTTTGAACTTTTGCATATGGATTTAATGGGACCAATGGAGACCGAAAGCATTGGTGGTAAGAGATATTCTTTTGTCATAGTAGATGATTATTCAAGGTTTACATGGATCGAATTTCTGAAGGAAAAATCAGATGCTTTTGAAGTTTTCAAAATTCTTTACAAACGTTTTAAAAATGTTTTTGACACTAAGGTTAAGAGAATAAGGTCCGATCATGGTAGGGAGTTTGAGAACAGCTTATTCACTAATTTTTGTGAAAACAAAGGCATAATTCAAGAGTTTTCTTCTCCTAAAACACCTCAACAAAATGGTGTAGCCGAAAGGAAAAATCGAACTCTACAAGAAATGGCTAGAGTAATGCTTTTATCCAAGAAACTTTCAAAAAGGTTTTGGGCTGAAGCTTTGAATACCGCTGTCATATTTCAAATAGAGTTTATCTTAGACCTAATTCCACAAAGACACCTTATGAATTTTGAATGACAAAAAGCCTACTCTGAAATACTTTCATGTCTTTGGATGTGTTTGCTACATTACGAATGATAGAGACCAACTTCATAAATTTGATTCAAAGAGTGATAAGGGTTTCTTTCTTGGTTATGCTAGAAACAAGAGAGCTTTTAGGATTTATAATCTTAGGATCGATATCGTTTCAAGAATCTATGAATGTTGTTTTTGATGATAATGCAAGTCTTGCAGATAATGCTATTGAAGAAGATGTAATCGATCTTATTGAGCGGATGCAAAGTTCGAATTTCGAACCGATTGAGAATGTTGCTACAAATGTGCCCACATCTCAAGCAACATCACCTCAACATCCGTAAATTAATAGAACTATGCCTTATCCTCGCTACAAAGACAATCTTCTAGAATTCTCAAAAATCATCCACAACAACAGATCATAGGTAAGCCACAATCAGTGTACAAACGAGGAGAAAATTAAGTTTTGACGCAAGACATGTGGTAAGATCGATTTGTATGACATCTATGTGTAACAAGGTGAACTTTGAATGTTTTCATTCTTTCAATGAACCTAAAAATGTTGATGAAGCTATGAAAGATGAAAATTGGATTAATGCAATGCATGAGGAGTTAAATCAATTTGAAAGGAATGATGTTTGGATACTTGTGCCTAGGCCTGATGATGTGAATGTAATTGGTACAAAATGGATTTTCAAAAACAAACCGATGAATCCGGTAATGTTGTAAGAAACAAAGCTAGATTAGTAGCTCAAGGCTATACACAAGTAGAAGGAATTGATTTTGATGAGACTTTTGCTCTGTTGCTAGAATTGAGTCCATAAGACTATTACTTGCTATTGCATGCTACATTGATATAAAATCGCATCAAATGGATGTTAAAGCCGCATTTCTAAATGGAATTCTTATGGAAGAAGCATATGTAGAACAACCTAAGGGGTTTGAGAATCATGAATTTCTGATCATGTTTATAAACTTAAGAAAGCTTTATATGGTTTAAAGCAAGCACCTAGGGCATGGTATGGTAGATTAACCGATTTTCTTGTTGAATTTGGTTTCTATAGAGGTGAAGCTGATAGAACATTGTTTATTAAACATTCTGGATATGACATTATGATTGCTCAAATATATGTTGATGACATTGTATTTGGTTCTACATGTGAGAAAATGCTTGAATTATTTGTACATGAAATGACCACTACCTTTGAAATGTCAATGGTTGGAGACTTGAATTACTTTTTAGGTCTTCAAATTAAACAATGCAAAGATGGTATTTTCTTTTGTCAAAGTAAATATGCCAAAAATCTTGTGAAAAGGTTTGGTTTAGACAATGCTAAACACATGAAGACACCTATGGGATCGACACGAAAGTTGTGTAAAGACAGTGTTGGCACAAATGTTGACCCAACATTGTATAGGTCGATGATTGGTAGTCTTTTGTATCTCGACTTCTAGTAGGCCGGACATCATGTTTAGTGTTTGTTTATGTGCACGTTATCAAGCTGATCCTAAAGAATCTCATATGAATTCTCATTAAGAGAATAATTCGATATGTGGCGAGCACATGTGATTATGGAATATGGTATAGCAAGGACACTAATTGTTCTTTGATTGGCTATAGTGATGCAGATTGGGCGGTGATAGTGATGATAGGAAGAGTACAAGTGGTGGATGTTTCTACATGGGTAACAATCTTGTTTCTTGGCATAGCCGAAAACAAAATTGTGTTTCTCTATCTACTTGAATCCGAATACATAGCCACGGGAATTGTTGTACTCAACTTCTTTGGCTCAAGAAGATGTTCGATGACTACGGTTTGGAGAGCAATACTCTTACCGTTTATTGTGATAATACAAGTGCAATTAATATATCTAAGAACCTGTGCAACATTCATTAACAAAGCATATAAGTATTAGACACCACTTTATTAGGGATCTTGTAGAAAAAGAAGTTGTAAAGTTGGAATACATTTCAACCGAAAAGCAAATTGCAGACATTTTTACTAAAGCCCTTGATAATGAGAGGTTTTCTTCTCTTAGAAAATCTCTAGGTTTATGCACTAATTAGACCAATATTTCCGTATGTTGTAACAAATGTGCCAACATTTGTAACAACACTAGAACAATTTATTTTAAATTTTTCTAAGTATTGTAATATTTAGTGTTTTTGAACTCTCTTGTGTAAATAGTATTAGAACCTGTGATAAAATATATTATCCCGACACACTTCTCTCAAATGCAATTGTATAAACTCACAATTAGATGTTATGTCATTAAGTAACTATGGGACACGGAGTTGACTACTACGATGATCTCTTTTCAAAAGATGACTTGAATGCATCAATATATTCACAATCCATTGAGTAATTATGGGACACGGAGTGACAACTACGATGATCTCTTGAAAAAAATGGATCAATGTGAATAAGTGGGTAAAACAAAAAATAGTGCAACACAAATGATATTATATCATGTAAAAACTGTGTTGAGAAGTGTATGTGCCGACATTATTCGAATAACATTCTGGTTCTTGTATGTATATTTACCTCTATGAGTTTGATAATTTACTGAATATTATTCTATAAAATGAATTATTTATTTTAAATTGTTCCCAGCAATATTAGTTAATTGTGCACGTTATTTTATCTTATTAAGCGGTTATTTGCATGTTTCTTTTATAACTTCCACACTATCGGTAATGCCCTATTTCTTAGGGATGTGATTAATTCTTTCTTCCCAACACCAATGTGGACACAACTTCTACGTTCTTTCTTTTCCCTATTTAAGGTCCTTAATATTCAAGTGTGCTCTACACATTGATCTTTGTTTTCGAATTTGATACAAGTGTTTGAAGGTATTAATTGTTGCACTTAATGGTATTAGTTAATAATCAGCCTTTATTTTTTTGTAATTCAAATTAATTATTTTATTAATATAATTTGAATAGTGTGTGCAGATTATTAATTATCATGGCCGATGGAAAGGGCTCTTCACCTTCACATTCGAAACCTTCAACCTCTCCCCGCAACATCATCCTCTTCTCAAAACCTTCGACTCTTAGCTTCAATGGTCAGCTGAAAATGTTTCGGGAAATGTTGGCCCTTCTAACCCAACATCACCCTCTTCGATTAGGGTTGGCTCGGTTGATGTTCCTCTTCACCTATGATATTCGCTCAAATCCAAAACCCCGCTTATCAAATCCTCTGAGAATCCGATTTTGGGCGAAACGCCACAAAATCCAAATAGCGATGCAGCTCAAGAACAACCCGTCATTGAAACCTACCCTATGTCGGTTGATCTTGCTTTGAGGAGCCACAACCGATCAAATCGTCCATGCTTTCAAGAATCTTGCCAAATTGACAATTTACCCGCCAATGTTGGTAATCGAGAGGTAAACTTTGACGATTATAGACACTGGTCTTTTCTCCTACACACCCTGCCCAAGATACTCCAATGGAAGAACATACTTGATTCTCACGGATCTTTGGAGAGCTTACCGCCCATTTTCAACTGCTTCGGCAAAAGGCGACGAGCTCGAGGACAAGGTCAAAACGACGCTCTTATAGGACAATGGGTCGCCGAGTTGATTACTCTGGGGAAAAAGCGAAGCATGATGATGGCATTGCTTCAAAACCTATCCGTATTCGACTCAATCCTGCCGCGATGAAGTGAAAGAGGCGAATCCGTAAAAAGTGGCTAGTGAAGAAGCCGATGTTCCGGTGCTTAGCCCTAGGGGAGTGCGAGGATTACGAAATGGATCAAACATTGGCTCAAATGGCTGCTAGCTTGGAAAAGCGAAAAAAGCAAAGTAACGCAGATGTGCCGACGATGTTGACACACCCTTGGCCACATCATCCTCGCAGTCCGAATCCTCGAATCGGAACACAATCAGAAAATGTTGTGAGGTACATACCGACTCCTCTCTCGCATTTATCTTCGCCTTCTCGATTCTCGATGATTCTTATCACGGCATTGATAGTGATAAATTTAGAACATTGAGAACTAGATTGATTGTTGGGGAAAGGGTTTATCAAAATGGATGATTTTGTGTTTATGAATTTAATTGAATATCCGATCGATAGATCCTTAGTGCACTCTCTACAATTTGCTACTCCTTATATTGTGGATTGGATTTATGAGTTTTATGCAAATTTAAAAGTCGAGTTTACGAAGTTAATTCAAAGCACTTTGGAAAAGTGAAATTTAGGGAAAGGTTGTTGTGATAACTCCTACTGTTATTAATGAGGTCCCGAAAACTAGAGATGGTGATGATCCTCAAGTGGATGATTTGGATGAGGTCATAAAAGTGATCAGCGGGGAAGAGTTAATGTATGGAGATATAGGATGAATTCCTCGGTCTTAACAAGCATGACGGTGTTCTTCACAAGTTAATTGTGTATAATTGGCTGCCTTCTTCAAACACAACCACTTTGACCGGTGAGCAGGCTATTTTGATGTACAAGATTGGACATCCGAGAGAGTTTAATCTTGGGAAAACAATATTTGACAATATGATGACATATTCGGGGAAAGTGTCAAGCAAAGGGTTCTGCCATACCCCAGTTTGATTCATATGTTAATTTCGCTCAAGGATTTCAAAGAGAAAGAAATGAAATTATCGCTCATTTGCACCGAGTTTGGGAATTTCTCATGTTCCGAGAACTGGTCCAAGGGTGATTGACCTTCCAATCGGAGATCCGAATGCACACTCGAGGCTCTGCCGAGCAGACACACGATGTGCCGCTAAATGTTGGCACACACGCTGCCAACATTCCGCAACTCCAACCTCAATTCATTCAAGATCGATTGCAATGGCGGATAATTCGATTTCTAACTTGAAATGTTTGTTAAGCAATCTTGAAATGCAGTAAACGGATGCAGGAGAAGCTGCTTTCTCTCTGTTACGGGAGTAGGACTCGATGTTGCTTTGCCAAACTGATGTTCTTCTTTGAACCGCCGTCTGCTGCCGCGGGTGATGGAGATGCTGGTGGTACGAGTGTCGATGTTGGTACATCCGGAGGAGGACCGAGATCTTGATATATCTGGAGCTGGAACAAGTGCAGCTCCTAATGCCGACATGGGAAGGCTGATGCCCGAGAATGTGCCGGATGATGTGCCGACAAACCCGACCAACACTACCGATGGACCCGGCCCGGTTCAAACATGGACGTGGATGCTTTGAGAGGAACGAGGCAAAGAGATCGGGAAGATGATGACCTCGGTGTCTTTGTATGATGATCTAGATGATTGGGGCCATTGGTAATCGACTAAGGGGGAGCATTCAAGAATAAGGAAGCTTGAAGAAAGGGGAGTTCGTGCGAGACTCTAGAAGATGCACTGTTATTTATTATCAGCCCAATCCTCTCCTAATCTTCATTTACAAGCTTTTTCTTATTTTTGTAATAGACTCGTTTTAATTTATGTTTTATGTGTTCAATTTCTATAAACTTATAGTAGTATAGGTTTGTGTGTTGATGCCTATGCTTTTGATTTTCTGAACTTATTAGTTTAGTATGGGTTTGAGCATGAATGTTTATGTTTTCGTTTTTTTGCTCTGTTTAGTTTTGTTTAAAGTCTTATTTATGTTCGTATTTTAGTCATATGTTCTTTTCATATTACGATTAATGTTTTCTTAGTTCTCGTTAAGCTCTGGTTTAAGTTTTGTTAAGTCTAGTATTTTGTCTTTGTTTTATTACTCGATTTTATATTATTGTATGTTAGCTCGATTTTGTTTAGTCTATGTTTTGTTCATAGTATAAGTCCTTGTGATGTTAAGTGGTTATTGTTTTTATTTATGTTCGTTTTGGCTAAGTAAAAAGATGTCATTTACTTGATATTAATTTACTTATCTCTATTGTGTACACATTCTCGCATTTTGTTGCAACATCGTGTGTGTTCGGTAGAAAGGCCGAATTGGGGGAGATTGTTGATGTTATGACGAGTGTTACTCGAATGTGCCAACATTCTCGGTCACAACATCGAATTCGTCCTTCCACTTCCACTAACCCTTAACCCACGTTTTGTCTTGTTTATTGACTTGTTCTTTTCAGGATTGAAGACTTACGAAGTTACCTAAGTCATGCGGTTGAAAGAAGCAAGCAATAGAAGTTATAAAGATCATGGGGAAGTTACAAAGAAGTTACCTATTTTCAAGGGAGATGTGGAAGTTATCTTCAAGCATTAAGAGTCCAGATTTTATCTATATATACACGGCTGCTATGAAGATTAAAACTTGGAGTTGAGAGAAACACAATCTAGCATAGTCTATTGGCATAGATTATTGAGTTTATTGTATGTTTCTATCTCGATACTTCCGTTGGTGAATGTTCCAACATTTCACTCAACATTGGGTCTTTATTGGTATTAGTGATAGGTTAGATTAAATATTATCTAGTCACTATATACGTAGATCCATTCACGGTGTAGCTTATGTTTTCACCGATTGTATCACTTAACAATTATTAGTGATAATACGCCGTTTGGGCAAAGTATAGACTTATTTATAGTCTATACGAAAATTTTGATATCCATCTCGCAACGTGTTTAAGACTTCCGCCGTACATTTCGATTATTTATTTGTCTCGTGTTGCTCTTGAATGTGCCAACATTAGAAGTGACAACATACGCAAAACACGTACACACACCTTCGGTTCTTTTATGGGTTTTTACGGTGCTTCAATTTTTGATCAAGGACTTGAGAGGATGACTTAGATGAGATGTTACTATTCATCACTGGTTTTTATTATCAAGGTTTTTTTATCAACATACTTTGAGGTATTATTGTCACACAAGATTAGAAGATAATCCTTGAGGGAAGTGATTCATATTTTCTTCATTTAGAAGTTAGAACTAAGAAGTCGTGGAAGAAAAGAGAGATTGATGGGCATGTAAGAGAAATACAATTACTAACTTATTTCCTATATGGTATCTTATGATTTTATAAATGCATTATCATTGCCTAATTCTTGTTATATATCTATTGGTAGACGTAACTTATACACACAATGTTGAGAACTTTGCCGCAAAGTTTGCATTTTCCTCGCCGCCATGATAATTTATAATTGTAGGTATATCGGGCAAGCTATTTTACGACAACCAAGTATATCGAACCCAAGGAAAAAGTATGCACGTGAGGCCCTAAGAATACAAGTTATCGATGACTATTGTTGCAAACCGGCTTTGGCTCTAAAATTACAAGACAAATGCAAAAATTCAATCAAATAACTAGGCAAGCAATTAATCGAACACCTTATATGCTAGAACAAGCAACTAAAATCAATGGGGATTGGGGTGCTAGGGATAATATCCATCAAGGAATCAATGATCAACAAGCTATGATTGAATCAAATTGCAAATCAACTAAGATAGAAAGCAAAGAACCATCATGCAATTAAGCTTCCATTAACCACACAATGCCTAATGTGAGTATCCTTAGTGCAACTAATCTCTCAATTAAGAAGCACCCAATTCATACAATCATACATAATTATAACCCGATTAATCCCGAATCACGTTAGCTCAACTCTCGCCTCTTGCTAGGGTGATCATACATTAATCTAAAGAGATAAAAATGCATGAAGCACAAAGAGAATCACAATTAGGGAACAATCTATCTCAATTGATCAACAATCATCAACAATCATAGCATAAGGCAATCACATCATCCTCAATTTTAATTATCCCAAGCACAAGAGTATTAGCCCATGGTGCAAAGAGCAAAACCCATGGGTAGAAAATCTAATTGCACAATTAAAGAGCTAATCACAACAATCAATGAATTGAAATAAGAAAAGAGAAATAACATCACCAATTGAATCCAATATAATAGGAATGCTTGAATCTTCAAAGTAATCTTCAATTACAATCTCTTCTCCACTTGAATTACAACTTGAAATGGAAAAACTAATGGATCAAAATGTTAATCTAGGGTACAAATGATCAAAATCTATCTAAATCTAACAATATAATCCAAATACAACAAGAACTAAGCTATGGAATGAGAAATTCGCCCAAAACTCGTAAAATAACCGCTTCTAATAAAGGCTATGGAGATTATGCTCTGTTTTCCGCTCAAATGGGCTTAAATCTCAATTTTTGATTTTGGGCATCCCTCGACTCGAGGTTGGGGCCCTCGAGTTGAGGCTTGTGAAGTCGCGAATGCGCTTTTCAATTTTGCCTCCGGCCTCGAGTCAAGCTCCAGCCCTCGACTCGAGCTTGCCGCCTTTCCCGGCTCCTCGACTCGAGGGCCGAGCCTCGAGTCGTGCTTGCTTCAAAATTCAAAATTCAACATTTGGCCGACAACCTCGGGTCGAGGCCTGGCCCTCGACTGGAGGTCGAGTTTAGGGAATTTTCTCGACCGGACTCCGCCTATGACCCCGCGCCGTCTCCATCATCTCTTCACCCTATGAATGCCGGTACTCTCGGTTTGGCCAAATTCCACCGATTTACCGGGACGAAAAATATCAAAAATCTCACAAATAATACTTTTTAGGCAAAGTAGTGATACTCTGCATATTTAGGCACACAATCTAACACTTTTGATCACTTTTTGCACTAAAATACCCCCTAAAAACATGCATCAATTCACTCCAATCAATTTACACCCGGAAACCAATTTTAATAGGCTCTTATATAGAAGTAAATGTTTATATTGTATATATGGGAGAATAATGGTATTCAACTTTTCATGAGTGTAGAATTTGTTTTGCTCTTTTTATTATACAATGATTCTTTCCCATGCAGGTGGATGTAGTATTGTTTTTACTATACAATGAGGACTAAATATTTTGCTTCGAGACGTCCTCACCATCCCAATGTAGAAGTTCCCTCCCGTAGTTGATGTTCCTTCTCATGTTGAAGTTCCCCCTCCTACGGTTGATGTTCCTCCTCATGTGGAAGATCATGTTCTAAAGAAACAAAAAGTGGGTTTAAAATGTAAATCTAATGTAAATCAGGTGTAGACTAGATCTTATTGCAAGAGCACACTTTTTTTATAAAAATAAACTCGATCTGATTGCTCGTAATCTGAGGCAAGAAGGAAGAGTAAAGGCGCAAGGAAGGTCAAGGGGAAAAAGAAGGTTTGTTGTTGATATGATCGGGAGCAAGAGACATGTAAACTTTTTGTTGTGCCTCGCAAAGCTAAAGTGGGATACATTCATATAAGTTACATTTTAGAAATGGATGATTTACTTTGTATTTCCTACATCATGATTAGTTAAATATTCTTTATCATGATGATCTTTTTGTTAATTGATCATTATTCTTGATTTACCAGCTTTATTCAATGAAGGACACAATAGTTCTTTTATCATGAAATTATAAGACCATTAAGTGGGATTTTTACTTTTGTGATATGAGGAATTAATTGACATGAACATTTTATATTTTCAATAGAGTGCTACTTATTATGACTAAAAAGTGATATTTTTATTACTAAAAAGTGCTAAATGTTATAATCGAAAAATATCATTTATAATAAATAAAAATGTAAGTTATAATAATAGAAAAATATTAGGTGTTAAAATAATTGAAATAAGCTAGGAAAATTAATTGAAAGTGACACAATGAAATATCACTCTTGTGATGGTTTTTATATTATTTTATGAAAAAAATAAGCTATAATTTGGGAGAAAGAAAAGTGATAGTGCTATAAAATTAAAAAGTGGTACTTATTATTACAAAAAAGTGATATATTTATAACTGAAATGTGTCACTTATTATAAACAAAAGGTGTCGTTATAATAACATAATATCTCTCTTGTGATGATTTTTTACATTAGTTTGTGAAAAAAATAAACTTTAGTTGTGGGAGGAAGAAAAGTGATAAGTGCTATAAAATTAAAGAGTAAAGTGCTTATTATTAATAAAAGTGCTAGATGTTATAACTATAAATATGTTATTTGTATTTATGTGTTATTAGTTTTAAATGTGCTAGCACTTCTTAATGAAAAGTGCTAGCACTTCTACCGAAAAGTGCTACTTATTATTAATCAAAAGTGCTTGATATTATAATTGAAAAGTGCCAACAAAATTAACGAGAAAAATATCATAATAAAAGTATTACACTACTTAGAAATTAACATTGTCCCGCATAAATAAAATCTAAAATAAATGTGATTTTGGGGTTTTGAACCAAATTCGTTTGCTTGAACTGAAGTCGACGTTTCTCTTTTCTTCTTCTTGCTTATCTCAAAGTGTCCTTTAGCTCTTTTGTCTCTACCTTTTGTCTTTGAACGTGCAGGGTCCAATATCTTTGATGATGATTTTGCACCGCTCAACATTCTAACACTCTCCCCACAACACAATGCATCAATAGTGTAATAACCCGAAACCAAAACCTAGAGTTTCATATTTGATTTTCTATATTTGATTTATTTTATTGTTTGATTTAAAATTTTATATGTATTTTTTCTCCAATTGACGAACGGTTCTTCTAACCGAAAATCTACTAATATTTCTACAACCCATATCCGTAATCCGGTTTTGATTAATAATGATTAATTACCAATAATCCTTTAAAGGTGGGAAACACTCAAGAAAACCCTAAGAAAAATGTTTGTTCTCCCATCACGCGTTTTAATAATTTTCGTAACCGAAACTCGAACAAAAAAATACCGAAAACTCAACAACGAAGTCACACCATCCGTATTAGAAATTAGACTACCAAATGGTAGCCAAATCCCTCAAAGATTTCGTGCACATGGGGTCCTTAATGGGGAAGATATTTCTAGTACACAAGATCTAGCCAAAATCTTAGGATTTACTCTTAAAGCTAGGCAAAATAGCCTCAAGCCTATTTCTTCCCCTTTTTCTCTCCACCATCCATTTGGCCACCCCTTCTCTCATTTTCCTTCTATAAACAGCCCCTCCCCTTCTTATTCTTGGACACACAAATCACAAAGAAGCTCTCAAGGCAAAAAGTCTTCTCTTCCTAAGAAGTAAGCCTCCTAACCCTTTCTTTTTAGTTGTTGTTACACCGATTAAGCCCCAATAATCAGGTATTTGGATGCTTAATCGGCCTGTTTAGTTGCTTGAATTAATGTGTATTGAATGCTGATGATTGACTATTAATGTATGAGTATTGATGAACAATGATGGGAGATATAAATGCAGTAAAGCAGAAATGCAAAGAGATTTCTTTGGGAGGGTGAGTCCTGTGCTTAAAGTTGGATGTTTTTCGATCCCTATTATTGTGCCATGCAGTCTTATTTATACATGCCAATTGGCGGTGTCCCAATCCCGTGGAATCGGGTGCATTTAATGTAGAGGTACAAAATTAAATACGCCTATCAAGGTACCGCACGGAGGATCGAGACTTCTAACCCTCTCGGGGCCTTCCACGTGGCTTAACCGCTGGGATCCTTCTTGGCGGCGAGATCTTTTCCTTTTTGGACGTGACATCTTCTCGATCACTGCCCGCCTCGCATTCTTTCCTCTTTGGGGAAGATCTTGTCTCCGGCTGGTCGCATCTCGGTTTCGCTGTGGCTCTTCGTGGGATAGCTCTCCTCGCATAGTAGAGGCGAGCGGCCTTGGAAATGGTACTATGCTTGCTTAAAAGAGGCGAGCAGCTTTTGGGAACGGTACTATGCGAGCACCATCCTGGATTATTTCCATGTCACAACAATTGCCCCCGGCTCGGTCCTGGCCGTGCTCGGGCTGGAGCGAGATGTGCCTCGATGCGAACTTGCTCTTCTCGGATGCTTCGTGACGTCCCTTCAACCGCCCATGATGACGTCGTGTGGCGGCTTTACGGTAACCGATGCGCGCCTTTCACCTTAAAGGGGGCGAGTGGGCGTTATTTCCTAGGCGCGTGGGCCGCCGCATTAATGGCGCGGGAGGCCCACGCGCGCATCGTCCCGAGGCGGGAGATAGCATCGGGGCCCCAATTTTGGAAAAATTCTCCTTGGGCCCACGTTTCCTTACTTAGGGAAATTGCTAAGAGGCCCCTCCCCATATCTATAAATAGGGAGTCTCACCATTCGCCACTTTACGCTCCTTGAGAATTCGAGAGACGATTTTCGAAAAACTTCCAAAACGTCCCGATTCGACCGAGAGCTCCTTTGCTTTGAATTTTCGTTGGTCTCCGTCGGCATTCCTAGGTAAAGCCTTTGTACTTCCCCCTTTCTTCCTTTTTCTTTGGTTTCGGAATGGAGAGAGGGACTGGTAGTGGTAGTGGTAGTTACGGTGGCCCCGCCCCGCGATCGATGGGGGTGCAGTGCGAGGCGCACTGGAAGGTCTCGGACGTGGTGTTTGGGTGGTCGGTTGCCCCCATTTCCGTTTCGGGCCGGGCCGCCTCGAGGTGGAGGCGCCGAGATCTCGCGGGAGCCCCGAGTTCGCCGGCTTGGGCGATCTTGGGGTCGACTTGAGTCTCCCGAGAGGGTTACATTAGCGGCGGCGGCCACCGACGATGAGGAAGAAACCGATTCCGACCTCGGTCCCGATTCTCCGCCCGAATCGGGCTCTTCGGGCCAAGACGAGGTGGAGGAGCCCTCGATGAGACCGCTCGTGCTCTAGAGGAGGAGGCCGCCGAGGAGAGGAGGCGGCGAGCCGAGGCGAAGCAAGCCCGCTGTACGAGGAATGGGTCCGGTTTATGGACCGGCTGGCGGGTCCCATGCCTCGTGTTCGACTTCGCCGTCTATCGGCTACATGCCCATATGAGAGGGTGAAGCGAAAAGATAACATGGTCCGGCAAGCGGAGCCCTCTCACCGGCCGTGCGACTCGGTCGCTTGGGAAAGCTTCGGTGACTTCGCCGAGCTGCAACATCTCCGCGAGCAATGGGAGATTCCCTCCTCGGTACACCTTCATCGACCGCGGAGGTACGAGCGGCCCGATCAGCCTCCTCTCGGGATGGTCGCCGCCAATTTCGCCATGATGGAGGCTGGAGTCCGGTTCCCATTCCCGCCGTGCCTCTCCTACTACTTCACCGTCGGGGTGGCCCCATCTGGCCAGCACCCTAACGGGTGGCGGCGCTTGATGGCCCCGCTGGTGCTCTTGGCGAGCTTGTCTTTTTCGGATGCCGAGCTCGAAGGAGCTCTTATACATGTACAGCCTCACGAGACGGAAAGGGACGGGCTGCACTGGCCGAAGCAAGGGGCCCTCATCGCAGGGTCCCGAACAAACTCTATGAGTGGACACACCGCTGGTTCCAGGTGGCGGGAGCCCGGAAGGCGGCCGGGCCTGCTCGTGGCACTACCCTCGCGTGCCCCACCGAGTTCAATAGGAAACGAGCGAGTAAGATTTCCCCTTGTTCAAAGGTCGATGACTACCGATCTAATTTCTTTTCTGTCTTTGGCAGGACTCGAGACCGCTCGCCCGGGAATTGAATTGGGACTTCGAGTTATGCTTGGATCGAATCAAGAAGCTCCCGAGGGTGAAAGGCACCGGCAGAGGATATCGACTGCTGAGCGCCTCAAGCGAGATCGCTTGATCAGCCGCCCCGCGAGGTGGACCTTGAACCACCGTAAGCCCTTTCTAGCATTAGTGTCTTTGTTCGCCGTTCGCTGATCGCCTATCTATCGGTTTCTCGCAGTTCGCGATCCCTATCTTCCGTGTTTGCCCCTCGCGAGATAATGGGGAAGCCTAAGCTATCGCAGCGGGTCGGTGGCAAGAGCGCGCCAGCGCCAAGAGAGACACGCGGCCCCCGAGCGGCCAAACTTCACGCCCGGCAGTAACGCGGGGCCCCCAACACGGTTGAAGGTCGCACCCGGCAGCATTGCCCGGCTACTTTCCGTGGGTCTTCTCGTGCCCCGGGTCGCCCCCGAAAGGGAGGAGTCGGACCCGCCCGCGGGAGGATGATGATGAGGTGATGGAGGTCCCCGGTGGAGGCCTCGCAAGAAGTTGCGGCATGATGTTGCCCCTCGAGAGCGGGGACCTCGGCGGGCATGGCGCCCGCCGCCAAGATCCCTCCGATCCCACCTTCCCGGGTCGCGACCCGGCCATGGAGAGTCGGTAAGCTCCGCCTCCTCATGGTTCATAGCTTTCCTTCTCATTTATCTCTTTCTCGAACTTCTCGTTCTTCGTGCAAAGCTGCTACCGACGGGGTCCCGAGGCCCCCTATGATCCACAACTTTCTCGCCACTCGGCTCCGCTACCGGGCTCCCCGCGCATATCGGCTCTGCGATGCGGAACCTCGCCGCGAGATGGACTAACGAGCCGGAGGCCGCGGTCAACTTCAACCGCGAGAGCGCGCTCATGGTGAGCCACATCCCGACCTCCCAAGCTCGATCGCGTCGCAGCCGGGCTCCTCCGGTCTCGGGATGAGGAGGTGAAGCGGTCCATCCGCCACCGGGAGGAGAGGGATACCATGGCCGGGCGGATAACGGTGGCCGGGAGGGGCAAGTCAAAGAGCCGACCGCTGATCGGGATGAAACTCGCGACCATCCGCCTTACCCAATCCGCGCATGAGAGTGCGCTCGCCACCGAGCGAGAAGGCGGGGTCGCGAGTCCTCCTAGCACACCGCCGACCGGGCCCGTGCCCAAGCTGTCGGAGCAGGCTCGCCGCCGCCGCCAAGAAGGAGGCCGAGGAGGCGATCGCCAGTGCCGAGGCGGACGCGAGAAGGGCCGAGTCGGCGGAGATCGAGCCCGGACTACCGCACCGACCCCCTCAAGGATGCGGATGTCATGGGTGATGTCGCCTACTTCCTTGCCTACGCCGACGCCATCCGCGACTGAAGAAGGCGAAGATGGATTCCGCCCGGAGAGGTCGCTCAAAGCCTATGTCCTCGACCCGAGGATGCTGTCCCGAAACCCCTGGACTTCCCTTTCAAGGACCTCGGCGACCGTTCATGGGGTGGACCTCTCTTGGTTCCTCTATCGAGGACACGCTTTGTGATCCTCCCTGCGGATGAAGACGAGGTGGGGGCGAGGGTGAGGCCGGGCGCGGAGACGGCGGCGGAGGCGGCGGGCGGCGAGGACCCAGTGGTTGGAGTGACGGCTGGAGTTCCGGCGGAGAGCGAGGTGGCGGCGCCCGAGCAGGTTGATTGATACTTTAAACTCTCATTCCCGCCGCGCCCTTATCTTTCTTTTTGATAGATACCTTGAACTCCAAGGGATATCTTGAATTCCTTTGCTACAAAAGGCAGAGGCCCATTTGCCGTTGTAATCCTTCTTTACTTTTGGTTTAGGGTTTAGATCTTTTTGTACTTCGGCCGTAGGCCGCCTTTAAATATGAATAAAAAATTCTCTTTTATCCGTTGCTCGCGCCTTTAATTTCAGCTTTTTATTCCCGCAACTTTACATTCTCGTGTAGTAATGAACGGTTCTCGTGACCTGCAAAGTGATCATTCAAGCATTAAACAATGTATTATGTTTAAATATCTAGAAATATACAAGGAAAAATGCTCACGGGAGTCTTTAGTGCTCGTTGGGAATTTTAATGTTCGACCAAGAGTCTTACGTGCTCGCCGGGAGGTTGCGCCGCCGGAGTCTTTGTTCTCGCGGCGAGGCCATTCTTCTCGTGCGAGGCTCTAGGTGTCAAACGGGACGGTATCGTTGACCGTAAGGCTTTGCAAATGGGACATCATCGCATTTCCACCGTAAGACGTTGGCCGACGTGGGCTTAGGCCGCATCGTGAGACTTTCGTGCTCGCAGGCGAGGCCATTCTTCTCGTGGCGAGTCTTTATGCTACTGTGGGTGTGATCCCCGTGTAGACTTTTATGCTCACCGGGCAAAGGCCGCGACGGAGACTTTTGTTGCTCGTGAGGGCTTAGGCCCAACACGAGACTTTTGGTGCTCGCGGTGAGGTCATTCTTCTCACGCGAGTCTTTGTGCTACCGTGGGTATAACCCCGTGTAGACTTTTATGCTCCTCAAGGGCTCGAGCCTCGTCGGGAGGCTTTTTTGGTGCTCGCGTGGGCCTAGGCCACATGGCGAGGCTTGTGGTGCTCGGCGAGAGTGTGAGTCGTCCGCGAGTCTTAAAGTTTTTCAGTGGCTCACTTATTTTATTAAGTTCGCAGGAAATGGTAATTTTATTAAGTTCAAAACCCCGATACAATCTATTACATGCGAAGAGGTTCAGATATAGCTTACAAGTGGCCCGAGTCACCGGTAGTATTTCTTGAGGTGATGGCGTTCGGGGTATTGGTCCGGAGTGCCGTCGGGTGCTCCAGCTCGTATGCCCCGCCGGTAGCCACTCGGTTACCCTCGAATGGGCCCTCCTGGTTCGGGCCAAATACCCCGGTGCTCGGACCATGGGATCTCTTAAGAACCAACTCGCCTTTGAGAATCGTCGGACTTTGACTTTGGTATTGTAGTACCTCTCCAAACTTCGCTTGTAGGCGGCATTTACGTGAATGATGCTAGGCGGCGTTCTTCTAATGTGTCAAGGTCAAGCCTTCTCGCGGTCTCGCTCTTCCTCATTGAGAGTTTGAGAGGTTCGATAGGTGGGTATCGAGACCTCGGATGGGATGACTACCTGCGTGCCGTAGGTGAGAGCAAAAGGTGTCTCTCCAATGGAGTTTCTCATTGTTGTCCCGTAAGCCCAGAGAACGTCGGGGAGTTCCCCGGGCCCACTTCCCTTTTTGTCCTCAAGCTTGGCCTTCGTGGGTATGCTTGAGGATTTTGTTGACCGCTTCGACCTGGCCGTTGGTCCGGGGTGATAGGGTGTTGCGAACAACCTCTTTATTTTTCAATGCTCGCAGTAATTCTCGCGATTTCAAGGCCAGTCGAATCAAGCTTTCCCATTGTCGATACGATTGCATGTGGAAGCCCGACCGCATATGATATTCTTCCGGATGAACCGATGATGGCTGCTTGGTCGATCTTATTGAGGGGCTCCGCTTCCGCCTACTTGGTGAAATAGTCGACGGCGACCACAAAGAAATTTGCATCCGCCCGGCCGCTGGGCAGAGGACCAATCAAGTCGATCCCCCACTGTGCGAATGGCCACGGGCTGAATATGGATTTGATATTTTCGGGCGAGAGCTTGATGTTTGGTGCCATGACTTGGCACCGGTGACACTTTCTCGGCGTAGGCGAGCGCGTCTTTCCTTAAAGTGGGCCTCAAGTATCCTTGTCGCATCGTTTTGTAGACCGAGAGATTGGCCGCCGGCGTGGTTTCCGCACACGCCGGTGTGGATCTCCACGAGGATGATGTGACCCTCCTCGGGAGTGATGCATTTCAAGAGGGGTAGGGTGAAGCCTCGTTTGTATAGTGGTCCCAGTGATCAAGAATCTCGCGGCTCGGAGCCGAATGCGGCGAGCTTTGATTGTCCTCTGGCAGCTCCCGAGTCGAGATACTTGAGGATGGGGGTCATCCAGCTTCTGTCTCGCTCGGTGATGGCGGCCACTAGATGTTCGATGATTGAGGGGCGGGCAAGTTTCGTTAGGACGATATTAGACATGTCCGCAAAGGTTCTCCGATGTCGCGAGCTTGGATAGGGCGTCCGCTTGCGAGTTGTGTTCGCGGGGATTTGCTCAATGAACACTTGGTGAAGTTGCTCGCAAAGGGCGATGACGAGCTCGTGGTACTTCATTATTTGTTCACCCCTGGCTTCATATTCACCCTTCATTTGATTTACAACCAGAGAGAGTCCATGAAGATATGGAGGTGTCGGACTCCTATGGCCTTTGCGAGTTCGAGGCCGCAGACTAGTGGCTTCGTGACTCGGCTTCGTTGTTCGTTGCCAGAAATCGAACCTTATTGCATTTGTAAAACACTGGCCCTCCGGTCCGATGAGGACCACCCCCACTCCGGCGCACGTTGATGTGGGATTACCCGCCGACGTAGAGTCTCCATGGGGATCTTGAGCCGCAGGCTGGTTGGGAAGGTAAGCTCGCCACGAAGTCTGCCACGCTTGCCTTTTGATCGCGGTGCGTGGAGCGTATGAGATGCTGTATTGGGAGAGTTCTGTGGCCCACTTCAGGAGTCGCCCACTAGTATCCGGACGGTGGAGTACCCGCCGAAGTGGCATGGTCGTGAGGACTTGAATCTGGTGGTCGAAGAAATATGCTCGAAGTTTTCTTGCGGCCATGACCAGCGCTGCGTATGCGAGCTTCTCGAGTGGTGAATATCTCGAGCTCTGCGTCATGTAGTACTTGGCTAATGTAGTAGATGGGGAGATGTTGTTGTCCCTCTCGCTCGCACGAGGACAGCGCTTATTCTTGCTTTCGTAGGCTGCGAGATACAACAGGAGAGTCTCCCCCGGGATTGGTTTGGCGAGAATCGAGGATTACTTAAATACTCTTTGAGTTCCTTGAACGCGAGCTGGCTTTCTTTGTTCCAGGAGAATTTCGCTTTTTAATTGCTGCGAAGAAGGGCTTGCTCTTATCGCCCAATCGCGAGATGAAGCGACTAAGGGCCGCGAGGCACCCGGTCGATCTTTGGACTCGCTTCACCGATTTCGGTTCCTCCATGTCAAGGATAGCTTTGATTTGAGCCGGGTTGGCCTCTATGCCTCCTGGCCGACAATGTGGCCAAGGAATTTTCTCGACCCCACCCCAAAGCTACATTTCTTTGGGTTGAGCTTCATGTTGTATTTCTCAAGGATAGAGAAGGTTTCCTTGAGGTCTCTTAGATGATCTTCCTTTCTCGGGCTTTTGACAACTATGTCGTCAATGTATACTTCCATAGTTTTCCCAATCTGGTCAGCGAACATGGTATTCACTAACCTTTGATAAGTTGCACCGGCATTCTTGAGGCCGAAAGGCATCCTCGTCCAAGAATAAATGTTCTTCTCGGTGAGGAAAGAAGTGTGTTTGATATCTTCCACCGCCATGGGGATTTGGTGGTACCTCGTGAATGCGTCCATGAACGACATCATCTCGTGCCCAGCGGTGCTATCGATGAGGTGGTCAATGTACGGTATAGGAAGTGATCTTTCGGGCAGGCTGCGTTGAGGTCGGTAAAATCGATACACAGCCTCCATGTGTTGTTCGCCTTTTTGACGAGAACCGCATTGGCCACCCATTGGGGCTCGTCATCGGCGAGCTCGATCGGTTTGTTGTCTAGGAGCTTCTTGACCTCCTCGGCGAGAGCAGCAGATTTTTCCGGGCCAAAGTTCCTCCTTTTCTCGCGAGGCGGACGTCGCGTCGGATCGATCTTGAGATGATGGCAGCGTGCCTTGGGGTCGATCCCGACCATGTCTTGATGCGACCACGCGAATACACTCACCTTCTCTTGGAGAAACTTGATGAGGTCAGCCCTTATATCGCCGGGGACTTTCGCCCCTATGGTGACCTCGAGCTCGGGCGAGATGGGTTGACAGGGACACGCTCCGGCTCTTCGATCGGAGCAGATCCGCTTGAGGCCTTGGGGATCGCGGGGTATTGCCCCCTCGGATCCAAAGGTCTATGGTTGCGGGTTCGAAACCAAGTCTTGGTTCCAAATCCTCGCAAGCCCAAGCGGGATGTCCCGAGGAGGAGCCGGGCGAGCATGCCCTGGCCGCGAAATCGCGCCCATGTTTTCCCCGTTAACGCATTACATTGCAGATCTGATAAATGTGCGGAAAGAAAGTCAAGATCGAGTAGTTCAAACACTTCTTTGCCATTTATTGGTTGCCTTTTTACAAGCCAACTTCCTCCGGGGTGGGGAATTTGATACAATAGAAGTAGGAAGAGGCAACCGCCTCAAAAGTTTCAAGAAAAGGCCGACCGAGAAAGCCATTATAGATATTTGGCTGGTCGACGATTACAAATTCTAAAGGCCTAGTGATACTAAGCTTCTCGTTCCTAAGTCCGCGAGCTCCACGGACAGCTTGATTCTTCCATAGGGGACCACCGCCGTGTCCCCAAACCCTTCAACCGCAGGTCGTATGGCTTGATGAACTTTGTCGGGTTGCCCATCCGATCCAGTATGACTTGAAGATTATGTTGCAAAGAGTGCACCCGTTGTCAATCGTAATCCTTTTCACGGTCATCCCTGCAATTTTGGTCGAGATGACCAAGGCCTCGTTCTTTGGGAAGAAGAGGCCCTCACGATCAGCGTTGGAGAAGCCGATTGTGGCAGATTTTGAAATCGTTGGCTCGGGGAGGTGCGACGACGTGGATGTTGTCGATTGCGCAGAGTTTGGCCTTTCGCTTCTGTTTGACATGGCGAGGACGGGGTAAGTCCGCCTGTGCTACTCCCTCCCGGGCTGGATCATTTGGACCCATCCTCCCCGGTTCGGGCGGAGGGATGTCATCGCCGCTGTAACCCGTGTCTACTTTTGCGGCGACCACGATCCGCTGCCCGCGTTCCTCTCTTCTCTGCTCTCGCGAGGAGGCCCGCGCTCCTCCCCGTCATGCCTCGGGCGTGGGGCCGGCTTCTTAACATACTCGCCCAACCTACCTTCCTCGTATAGCTTCCACACTGCCGTAGAA
Organism: Paraleonurus japonicus; assembly: GCA_030762865.1. Lineage (NCBI taxonomy): Eukaryota > Viridiplantae > Streptophyta > Magnoliopsida > Lamiales > Lamiaceae > Paraleonurus > Paraleonurus japonicus. The sequence goes on from CM061052.1 coordinate 35,007,086, forward strand.
GGTCCCCGCATTCGCTCGTATTGTGCTCGGGGCCGTCGTGAAAGGCGCAAAATTTGTTTGAGGCCTTCCTCACCGGGTTGTTCTTGAGGGGCTTAGGCGGGGTGAATACCCTTCCCCTTCATCGCATTGAACACAAAGGCAGGCGAGCACTTGAGTTTGTCCACGACCTCCACCCCCTCAAAACTTTTGAAAGTCCCTTGAACTTTGGCTTGGTCTCGCCTCTTCGCGTGATGGGGTCTCTTGGCGGGAGGTGCTGCGTCCGCAGCCTCGGCGATGGGCGTCTTGACTTCGCCCGGGCGTTGGGCGAGGAGGTTTTGCCTGGTAATCAGTGTCGCCCGCTCGCCTCCCGAACTCGGTGTAAGAGGACGGAGTACGCTTGGTCATGTGACGGAACATGTGCGCGAAGTCTCGCCTCGAGCTCCGCTCATCGCCGCGTGAAGCCTGCAGCTCGTCACCAACGGGCTCACCCGTGAGGAGCACTTCATCCACTGCCGAGGTACTCCTCGTCGGATTCCTTCTCCGCTTGCTCGATGCCCATGAGCCTCTCGGCTGCCCGGGCGAGCAATTTTAGAGGCAAAATAGGAGACAAATTGTTCGCCGAGGCTGGGAAATCGCCGATCGTGCGAGAGGGGATAGAGGTGTACCATTTGTGGGCTAGCTCGCCTAACGTCGGCGGGAACAAATGACACTTCGTGGCATCCGACGCCCTCCCGCCATGTAAGTGATGTACTTACCGAGATGGACCTCTGGGTCGATCTTTCCCTCATACAGGCAGCTTACGGAGGCGTAATTTGTCCTGACCTCCTCCATCTCAATGGCCATGGAGAGTGGCTGGTTAACGGCAGCCTCTTGGGGATGCCCTCGCGGGCGTCCACGCGGCCCTCTATGAGGTCTAGCTTCACGGAGGGTGACAATGGCCAGGTCCTACTGGGTGAGGGCTCGGTGGGCCACGTTGGGACCGATGCGGTCGAGGACCGGGATCCTTGACCTTGCCACCACCAAGCGCTCTGGGGCACATTGTGGGCTGCGGTGGACGACTTCCCTTGGGGGAGACGCTGGGGCCGCTCGTCGAAATCGAGCCTTCGGGCTTGGGAGCCTGTGCGATTAAACATCGACTGCCGGCTAGCGCACCCCGATTGGTCCTCGGCTCTCGGCCTCTTGGTCACAGTGCCTTCCTCTTCCTTTTGAGGCCTTGACGGGCCCTCGATGGGAACGGCAATGGGTCGTGCTCGAGATTCGAGCTCACGGGCCCGGCCTCGGAGCCGCTGGATGGCTTTGCTCACTTGCTCGGAGTCCGGTACTCCCGGAGGGGAGAGGGATTCGGTCATCAATGTTGTGGATCGGGCCGTTTTGCCCCCGCCGCTCTTCACCATCGTGGCTTGCGTGCTTGCTCATGGCTCGACCGTTAGTCATGGCATTTCCTTGAAACAAAAGAAATATCAGCTTGGGAGTGGCTTTTCTTATCCAGCGTTTCCCATAGACGGCGCCAATTGTTGTTACACCGATTAAGTCCCCAATAATCGGGTATTTGGATGCTTAATCGGCTGTTTAGTTCCTTGAATTAATATGTATTGAATGCTGATGATTGGCTATTAATGTATGAGTATTGATGAACAATGATGGGAGATATAAATACAGAAGCAAGAAATGCAAAGAGATTTGTCGGGAGGGTGAGTCACGAGGCTTAAGGTTGGATGTTTTTCGAACCCTATTATTGTGCCATGCAGTGTTTTATTTATACATGCCAATTGGCGGTGTCCCAATCCCGTGGAATCGGGTGCATTTAATGTAAAGGTACAAAATTAAATGCGCCTATCAAGGTACCGCACGGAGGATCAGACTTCTAACCCTCTCGTGGCCTTCCACGTGGCTTAACTGGGATCCTTCTTGGCTGCGAGATCTTTCCTTTTTGGACGTGACATCTTCTCGACTGCCTCGCCTCTGCATTCTTTCCCTCTTTGGGGAAGATCTTGTCTCCGGCTGGTCGCATCTCGGTTTTCGCCGGGGCTCTTCGTGGGATAGCTCTCCTCGCGTAGTAGAGGCGAGCAGCTTCGGAAACGGTACTATGCTCGCTTAAAATAGGCGAGCAGCTTCCGGGAACGGTACTATGCGAGCACCATCCCTTGGATTATTTCCATGTCACAACATTAGTCTTATGCTTTCTTAGCTTAGAAGACTTAGGAAGAATAGTTTTGGGAAGTACTAAGAGCTTTTTTAATATGCTTTAATCATATATAGAGTGCTTGAGTTGGAATTTTAGTGTTTGGAGTCAAAATGGTGAAGTTATGCTTAAAACATGAAGCTGCCGAAATCATGCCATGATCACTGACCTGCTTTTGTAAAATTTATTCGTACCCTTTCCACCCGTTTAAAAATCATGGAAAATTCCTAGATGTAGTATTTGAAGTGTAGAATAACATAATAAAATTTTGTGGTCATTGGATTTTTGTAGACTGAGAATAAAATCGTGGAAATATGTGTGACGTAAATGTGTATAATCTGGGAGCAGTGACTCATTCTATTTATTTCTCCCTTTTCTAATGGTTATAAAATTCTGGGAAAAATTGGGGACGTTCCCCTTGATGTTTTTTAAATCATATTCAAATATATAATATTTTTGTTTAGTACTTTATGAGATATAATTTGTTTTCTGAGTACCTGGTCGATGTTCGACGCATAGGGTTATTATGTCTTGCACGAACTTATTTTTCCAGTTAGACTAACGTATAAATTATGGAAAACATAATGGGTGTCCTACAACCTGTTTATAACAAGATTCTAAAATTTGGTGATTTTTAAACGAGTATCCAATAAGTTATGAATTTTCTCGTGACGGCATGTCCAGTGACCGAGCCAAACGATAGACTAAATGTTCACGATTTGTTTGGGCAGAATCCGTACGTCAAATAGCTTGGGTTCCTGAATGAAAGTTGTTCATACTTGAGTAATGCATCACATTTTTAATTTCATGATTTTTGGATATTTCTACGAAGAGTTATGGATTTTATAAGTTTAAGGTCACTGTTTTGCCGAAACAGAAATTTAGAGTCCTTATTTCAAAATCTGCTATAGTTTCGTAACTCAAATGAACTCGGACTCTTAATAAACTTTGTTCCACACTGAAATATGTACAACATACTAAAATTTCATAATTTTCCAATGAGTCTAAGTATTTTATTTCGTTTATGTGTGTATAGGTATTGTTTCTTCGATTGTTAGTACTTGATAAACTAAATGGCCAAACTTTAATGACGAGAATGTTTTAAATATCGAAGGTTATACATGATACTTTGTGAATACATATACTTGAGTGTCTTACATGTTTATTCTTGAAAATGAACGGAACTGAAAGTCCCAAATTCGGGACCCACAAACCGTAGTACGCTAACAAAGCCGTTGGACATAGGATTAAACCCATAGAAGCTTTTGATAAAATAAAGTACCCCTTATTCATTCAAAGCCTAGTTTTGGAAGGCACAATAAGATCAAGAACCTAAGTTTCTAATGGACAAAAGGTTTGTCGAACTAAACATACGGATTGTGCTAGGTAGAGTACGGTCGGAACCGAGACCGAGATTTTGTACGAGAGACCTAAGTAATCAAGAAGTTAAACTTTCTCTTAAAAGTTCTCCAGTGGGTGACACTATCTCGTATAGCCGCTTAATGTTATATGGATCGTTGTCGCTTTTCTGAATCAAACATAAACAGATTCCTCAAAAGATGCAAATACCGAAAGCATATGAATGCATAACTTATAAATGTGTGATCATCCAATGATGAGCTTTATTTTACTGCCTTATATGATATGATAAAAGTTTACGGGGTTCGGATGTGATAGAATAACTATCATGTGCCCTCCCATATGATTACGGGTCTCGGACGTGTAAACGTGTCATTCCACAATATGATTACGGGTCTCGGACGTGTAAACGTGACATTCCACAATGTGATTACGGGTTCGGATGTGATAGAATATCTATCATGTGCCCTCCCATATGATTACGGGTTTCGGACGTGTAAACGTGTCATTCCACAATATGATTACGAGTCTCGGACGTGTAAACGTGTCATTCCACAATGTGATTACGGAGATCGGACGTGGTAGGAAACTATCATGTGCCATCTCATATGTGCTAGTTATAAAGAGTTGTGAACTACGAATCAAAGAAGATGGTAATTAAAGGATGAGGAACTATAAGATTATATCCGAAGCATTACCTTATACAAATGAACACAACACCATAACAAGGAAGTAAATAACGAAGGATGAAAATAAAGAATAAAAGACTCTACTATTTTTGAGATTTTCTCACAATCTATATAACAACAGACAGTGTCGTCCCACCGAGATTTATATCTCACGCCTTATAACTAATATTTTTCGTGTCACGAGATTGAGGCCCGGAGCTGCAATAGACGACCCGCTTCCACTCTCTTTTTATCTAAATAAGTTGTTTTATATTTTTCAGATCTTTATGAAAATTTGTATTTTGTTAAAGACTCGTCACTACATTTTTTCCCGAGAGTTGAACCTTAGACTCACCGGGTGGCTTTTGTCAAACGATTAATCTCTTCGTTTAGTTATGAATATGGTTCAAATATTTTAAATAAGTGTTTGTAAAATCTTCCGCCGCAACTTAAATGAATAGCACTGCTTTCTAAAAGGAATTTTCGGCTCGATTTTTATGGTTCACTAAGTGATGACTCGGGTTTAGGACGTCGGGACCTCAAAGGTCGACTTTCTAAATGCAGGCGTTACAAATAGTCGACGAGTCTCTTTTTAAACTTTCTTCAATAATCCTTATTGCTTCGTCATTATCTTGAGATCTCAATACAAGGTTATAGAATTTCCTTGTAATGTCATGCCTCCACGGTATGGATTTACCACCTTTTGCGGTAATGCTCAACACTCTCCCAAACTTGTCCCACACTTTTGATTTTGCAATTTTTGTCCAATTGCTTTTTTATGTAAGCACTGGTATTCTTTGTATAGAATTTATAAGAAGAATCCTTAAAGAGTGATAACACAAAGCATTCCAAATTCTTCAAAACCTAAACAATCACATGTTATTAACTTCATGCTACTATAAAAATTACTTCATTCTGCTTATCCCCTTTAGGTGATGTCACCATATATTATTATTGTGGTGTCATGTTCTTCAACAATTTTACTTGTAGCGTAAATACCTTTCATGAACTCTTTTTCAAATTCCTTGAAGAGAGTATATACCTCGAAGCATGTCTCATCATTCCAGCGATTTCAAAACCAAGGTGTCGGGAAGTGCTCTCGAGCAATTGAATTCATCTTGTTGTTCAACTCTTCTCCAGCGTTTTATTGTATTTTTGTAAATTCCATAAAACTCTGTCAAATTTGTTGTTAGATTTGTATTGAATCTTATTGCATGATTTGTGTTTTCACTTCTTTGTGATGAACAAATTCTAGTGAAAAGAATCTTTTGCTCAATCTAGTACACCATTTTTTGTTTCAAGCCATATAATCTATTAAACCAATCACTATTCTCCAACCGATATTTATTAATCATACTTGTCCAACAATTTTCAAATTCTTCTTCATTATCGCACCCCGACAAGCATTTGTTAAACATACTCTTGAATGTACTATCGATTTCAGTTTCCCAAACCTTGATATCATAATATGGATTTAAAATGCATACAAAATCACAGCTAAAATATTAGAATATTTATTATGCGGTATAAGTTTTTATACCTTTTCAATTGCACTTGCTATTGCCAAGTCTCTTGATCAGCTGAAAATTGTAATAGGACATTTCTCTTGCATTGATTTCTTGAACACATTGAACAACCATTCAAATGTTTCGCCTTTTCATCCGAAATAAACGCACAACCAAACATTGTATTTTTCCAATGGTTGTTCACTCCAACAAACGGAGCGCATATTAGCTCATACTTATTTGTTCTATATGTAGTATTGAACACCATTACATCTCCGTAAATATCATAGTCTTCCTTCATCATGGAATCTCTCCAAAAGATATGTGTTAGTTTACCCTCATCATCCATTCTCATTTTATAAAAAAGGTCACTTTCTTCTTCATCTTGATCTTGTATCATGTCTATTAGTGTCGCTGCATCCCCTTCTTCTATGTTTTTATTTCCATCTATTTACAAAATTTATATGGTCTCTTATTGTATGACCCACATTATCTTCGCCTCCAAAGATTATGTGCCAAGTAACGAAACGATTATGTTGCTCTCATTCGAAGAAGTCATATCTTCTATTGCGATTGCCTTTTCATTTGTAATATTCCTTTACGACCTATGAAGATGGCTTCATTCAGTTCTTGTCAATGGATGGTTATGTTCAATTTCATGTCTTACTACCTCGAACAGTCCTTCTTTATTTCTTTTTGTTCTCATCATTGTTTTGCAATTTGTTCTTGTAATAAATGACTTCTTTGTACTTGAACAATCACTCCTTGTCATTTTTCTCCACTACATGAGCACACTAACAGCTTTTGATAGCTCAACTGGACACTTGCTTGAAGAGTATCGTGTACTAGATTTACGAACACTAAATCCTATTTCACGTGCATGTTGACAATAAAGCTCATACATCATTTCATTTGTTTCTCTTGTTATGCCTAGTAGAGAACCACGTACATCATCATCATTATCTTCAATGTTTTTCCCTAGAAGAAATAGAAATTAATATAATAAGTTCTAGTAATTCTTATTGTAAAGTGGTGTTAAAATTTACTGATATTGAAAGTATTGTTGAAAATCCCATTTATATTTATATAGATAATAGTTCTTGAAAAGTGTTAGCACTTCTTTACGAAAAGTGTTATCACTTGTTCTTGAAAAGTGCCAGGACTTGTTTATGAAAAGTGCTAGCACTTCCTATTGTAAAGTCTCATTTATATGTATTTAAAAGTGTTAATAGTTTTTTTCGAAAAGTGACAACATTTCTTCTGAAAGGTGCTAGCACTTGTTTCTAAAGAGTGCTAGCACTTGTTTATGAAAAGTGTTATCACTTGTTACCGCAAAGTGCTTCCACTTCTTATTGTTTTTTTTTTTTTTTTTTTGAAAAGCACTTCTTATTGTTTTCATTACTAGTTAAGTACTACTAATAAAATTGTTATGTTGACAATAAAGCTCATACATCATTTCCTTTGTTTCTCTTGTTATGCCTAGTAGAGAACCACGTACATCATCATCATTATCTTCAATGTTTTTCCCTAAAAGAAATAGAAATTAATATAATAAGTGCTAGTAATTCTTATTGTAAAGTGGTGTTAAAATTTATGTATTGTTGAAAGTCTCATTTATATTTATATAGATAATAGCTTACGAAAAGTGCTAGCACTTCTTTACGAAAATTGATATCACTTGTTCTTGAAAAGTGTCGGGACTTGTTTATGAAAAGTGCTAGCACTTCCTATTGTAAAGTTCCATTATATTTATTTAGAAGTGCTAATAGTTTTTTCTGAAAAGTGACAACACTTCTTCTCGAAAGGTGCTAGCACTTGTTTACGAAAAGTGCTATCGGTTGTTACCGCAAAGTGCTTCCACTTCTTATTGTTTTTTTTTTTTTTTTGAAAGACACTTCTTATTGTTTTCGTTACTAGTTAAGTACTACTAATAAAATTGTTACCTTCATTTGTGTTGTCAATGTCTTCTTCATTTATTCCATCTTCTACCATTGCATTGAAATCATCAACCATTATAGTCAAATCATGAATTTCATTCTCCATGAGAGATGCCTCTTTGTTTTGTTCACTTTCGGTAGATACATGCTTTGAATTATACTCAACCTTGTATCGAAATTTTGTAAAGAAGAAAAAAATTTAATCGAATCATTCACCTCAAAGTTAAAATTCTTACTTTATATAGAAGTAGTAATAGTTTCTAAAAAGTGCTAGCACTTGTTACATAAAAGTGCTAGAACTTGTTCTTGAAAAGTGCTAGCACTTGTTACATAAAAGTGTTAGAACTTGTTCTTGAAAAGTGCTAGCACTTGTTACCGCAAAGTGCTTCCACTTCTTATTGTTTTTTTTTTTTTGAAAGACACTTCTTATTATTTTCGTTACTAGTTAAGTACTACTAATAAAATTGTTACCTTCATTTGTGTTGTCAATGTCTTCTTCAGCTTATTTCATCTTCTACCCTTGCACTCAAATCATCAACCATTGTAGTCAAATCATGAATTTCATTCTCCATGAGAGATGTCTCTTTGTTTTGTTTAATTTCGGTGGATACATGTTGAATTATATTCAACCTTGTATCCGAAATTTTGTAAAGAAGAAAAAGAAAAGTAATTCCACTTCTTATTGTTCAATAACGCAGAGGTCGCAGATTGATTAAGAATCGACACAATTTCAAGTATAACGAAAAATTAAAATCAAAACAGATATAAAAACACAAGATTATCATCTTTATATATTCTTCAAAAGTAGAAAGATCCAAGATGGTCTCAACTTCACATTTGTAATCAAATCTAAAATGGTCATTATTGTTGAAAAAAGTGTTGTGGAACTAACCTTTTTGAAATCATCATCCATGTTACTCGGCATATTGAAGATTGACGCAGAGGTTGCAGATTGATTAAGAATCGACACACAGATGAATTGGGAAGGTTAAAAACAAAAAACAAAAAAATTGTTTGATGAAAGGGTCGATCACCTGACATCAAACATAAAAACCTCATATTGTACCACTAGACTAAACACAAATCACAATAAATTTTGATTCTCACTATATATATATATATATATATATATGTTAAATGTTGACCCATTTTAAAAAATGGGTCAAAATGACCCGGTGCATGGATGTAAGTGTAACCACTCCACAAGAGACCAACTCTTCCATTAATTATAACACATATGCACCTTCAGAAGTAGAAAGGAAAATGATCGATATCAGTGAATAGACTAAAAAAATTGAAGCCATTTGCTTCTATTTTCTTCTCCAACTTGATCATAATCTAGGGGAACAAAAAAGATTAATAACGATTTTTTTGTCAAACTAATGAAGATATATTTTTATGTATGATGTGTGCTTCTATATTTTATATTTATCATCTTATATGTTTTTTATTTAGAAATTTGATTTTTGTCGCGTCTTGAATTGAGATAAAAAGAATTAAATCAACCCTTAAATTGAATTTTGAATTGTGATATTTATAAAATGTGTACTTAATTTTTTTTTTTTTTTTTTTTTTTGACAGGGAAAATGTGTACTTAATTTGCAATTATGCCGATATATTGAATCTTGATGTGAAATTCCTCCTTACAATACAATACATTAATATAAGATGAAATCGAAAATTATTACTCTTAATTGGACCCCTGAACATAGTTGACTTGACCTGATGAAACCAGTACAAAAATCAACTTGAGTTTTATATGTGCCCAACATTCATCTTGGTGATGAGTAACTGAACATTGATGAACTGAACCTTGTCAGCCAACCTTGTAACAAGGACAACATCTTACCAACTTCCCTTAGATCTATCATTTGTCTAATGAATCGTCTTTTTTTTTTTTTTTTTTTTTTTTTATCGAGCAAAGGGTGAATCGAACCCATGACTTTTGGGTCCAAATAGATAATGGAGTTTCAACCATTTGCGCTATATCACTTCGTCCGACTCATCTAATAAATGCTCAATTCATATTCTTCCATACTCTTTTGTTGAAAAATATGCTCTTCGAAGTGCTTCAATCGATATAATATTTGTCGGGTAAATTGCATTTTTGGTCCCAAGGGAATGATTGGTTTGCAAAATGGTCCTTTTTTGACACTTATGGTCCGATAGTTTTTTTCGACATTTTTAGTCCCAAAAATTGCAGTTTTGGTCCCAAGAGAATGATAAATTGCAGTTTTGGTCCCGAGAGAATGAGCTAAAATTACAGTTTTGGTCCTAAAAAATAATGGTTGGGACTATTTTTACAATAAAAAGACTAAAAAGAACATGAGACTAACATTGTCGTTGAAAAATTCTCATGTGATAAAAACTACAATTTTCCCAATATGATGGTTTGGTGAATGAGAAACTTTAAATTATTGGGAAAAATAATATTGAGGAAATCAATATAAAATTAAAGAACATGTGTACGTGGCTTGTAAAATTTTATTGAAGAAAGTTTTCACACACACAATTATTTGTTTTACATTATGTGATTCACTGTATGTTTCATATTATTAACAGCGAAATATAAAGTGTAATTGAGAAATCAAACTTGATTTTCTTATACATACACGGAAGGGTCCAAATTTTGGCCCATTCCAACTCAGAATATTCGAGATCATAAACTTGCCATATAAATTTACCATGGATCTCATTACCCAAAAAAGATCTCCGTGAGTCAAATTTATTTTGTTATAATTGGTTTTTTTTTTTTCTCATATTGATTGGAAATTTAAATCGTAATTCACTTGACCTAGCTAGTGAATTAAAAAGGCATAAATCTTCTCTTACATCGATTCTACTGCCTACATGGCAGCACTATAATTTTCAAATTTGCATCCAAGAGAATGTGATACTACCCAAGATTTCAATTAATTTAATTTTATAATTTTCACATTAATTTGAAATTTTTTAATTTAAAATTAAAATTTGAATCACATGTTTAATTAAGGGGGAATTAAGGAAAATATCAATTATATTCAATCAAATTCTAATTTTCTATGTAATATATTTGTATATGTTAAATATTAATAATATAATTTTTAACAATAAAACTATTTTTTCATGAAGTATAAATGAATATTAATACTATAATGTTTTATCCAGCCAGGAGCTTGTGTGAACATGTGCATACAAGGAAATTTATTTTTCCTGTTATTTTTATGCATATGCAGCATTATAATAAATATGTATAATAGTGATAGTGATTGTGTATAACAATAAAAATAAAGTGTATACACTCAATTCAAACAATTAAGTGTTAATTAATTAAGCATAAGTGTAAAATTATCGTTCCAGAAATTCTTGTATAGAACTTTTCCTTGTAAAATGTGTGGACATAACCCTAATTAATTAATTTGATGAATACGTAGAGATTCTCTTATACAGAATTTTACTACCTTGCAACATGTGTGGCCGTGTTGAGTTTATATCTCTCAACAGGCCGTAACCCTAATTTTTTTGAAAACATAATGTACGCTATTACAATCTCATAATTATGTTTTCTTTTCCATAAATATCTAATCTAATTAGAAAAATATAATAAAAATATAAAAATCTCATATTATTATCAAGATATCAAATAAATTAATACACTTCAAATTAATAAATCTTCGGTGTTACCGGATGAGGTTCTTGACTCTGTATTGACCGATGTTTCGGGTTTTCTTTAATCTATTTACTTTCCCTGTCAAAAAAACAAAAATTAATCCACCAAAATAGCAATCATGCAACAAGTCCATTATGGAGCAAATATTGGAGGAACCTAAAATTTTAAATAGTTCGTAATACTAGTTTTTAACTATGTAAAAATGGGGATGAAAATACATATTACTTATTATTAGCTTCGTCGCATAAAACCTTCTTACGAAAAAAGACACACATTTTAACAAAAAAATAATGATTGGAGTTATGAAAATAATTATGTAAACTTTTATGTATAAAATAAAATAATTTTTTAGATTATGTACATATGTGAGTAAAAATAATGATATTTTATATAAATTAGTAAAAATTATTAGAGTGCAGCTTATAAAAAAATTCATTTTAAACATGTGAAACTTAAAAAATATGAAAAGTTTTATGGGGTGGGGAAAAAATTCATTTTACACATGTGAAACTTAAAAAATATGAAAAGTTTTATGGGTGGGGAAGTAGTATATAACGATGATACGAATGTCCGAAGCAAAAAGTTCAAATTAAGCACAGTAAACGTTCGAAATATAAGGAATTGCAAACTCTTTTTTAGTAATTAATAAACAAAATACCATACGATCATAATGGAAATCAACTCAAAGATTTATTGGGTGATCCGTTGATCATCATGTCAATTCTTTCTTTGCATTCGCATCGAGGAAGACACTAGTAAGGACCATCTTGGTTACGAAAGAAGCCTTCAACAACTTCACAGCCTGCGCACAAAGTTTATAAACATAGTCAAATCGTGTGTGTGACCAAATTCACAAAGTATTAATTGTTTTATATATCAAATAATATTAATTATTTCTAATATAAAATATTAATTTATATAATATTTAATTAAATAGTATTAATTATTTTATTAAAAGAGTATTAACTATAAAACAATTTCATCACAAAATTAATTCCTGTGGACAGACTGGGGCAAATCTAGGAGAGAAGGGGATTTTGAGTTTATATATATATATATATATATATATTTAATTATAATAATATGTATATTTATATTTGTATTTTTTTCCTAAAAAAATTACTTCCTTCATCCCATTTTTAATTGCTCAATCCAAAATAACACAAGTTTTAATAAAAAAAAATTATATTTAATATTAAAAAGAGTAAAATTTGGGATAAATAAATAATTTCAATTTCATTGGAAGAAAGTTGTTTCAATTTGAAAAGATAAAGTGTATAATTGAGTGACATGAGGGATAATTGAGCAATTTAAATGAGAATAAAGAATTGTAGGTACTAGATTAAGCATAAAATAATATTTGATGAATGGTACCTCATTCTTTCCAATTTCCACCTCCATCTCCTCGAGTGCATACACGTCTTTGATGTTAAACTGCTTGAACAAACTAATAATGGCAGAGGTACTACTACACATTGGCTTCACTCCCAAATCATCCATCACCATGTACGTCACCGACTCCTTCACATACCCTCCTGAGCAAATACGAGAGTTTTGTTGCACATCAAGAGGAGGAGGAACGTAATTTAATTGTTTGCACATTATGTTCTGGCATTTTGAACACCTCACACCAGAGTAATCAGAAGCATCACAAGTACCATAGCCACCATTAAATTTACAAAAACATGAGTAGAAACACTTGATGGGGGCAGGTGGCTCTTGGAGAGAGAAGATAGGAGCACAATAAACAGAGAGTGGATTCAGAAGAGTGTGCTTGTTAACGTTTGGTCGAATGATGGAATAGCTGAGTGTATGTGTTTCAATGCTTTGATACAAATTTGGGAGTGAACCCAGCAATATTTCTTCTTTTCCCAGAAGCCGTATGAGCGTGGATACAGGCAGAGTCAGAAAAGATAACAGGAAATCAGCAAAATCTTTCCCTGCCTCTGCATACAACACTCTTCTGCCACGACTGCCCTCAATCACAAGTTTAATTTTAAATTTCGTTGATGCCATTTTTTTAAATGTTAGAGAACTGATGGTGTCTGGCTTCTTGCTATTCGAGCATATATCCATTTATATAGAGGCCAGGTTTTGATTCCATTTTGTACGGCTCTTCAAGTACCTTACGCAGTAGTAGATAGTGCATGCATGCACCACATTAATTCTGCTACTAATTACGAGAAATATGGTAGGTCATCGTCTGTGCCGTCTCATATTCTTTTCATCAAATTAATATTGAGAGACGATATTTCAGTTAATATATGGTATATGATCGGTTTTTAACTTTGTAAAGTTCAGTTATTGAGTCAATTTCTCTTCAAATGATGATGCCGGTACCAGATTCTTCATTAATTTCTCTTATCCCTCTTCTCTCCCCCGATATCTCCCCGTAGTTGGCTTTAAAGATTTTAACCCGTAGACTGTTCTCCCCAGTCAGTAGCCTCCAAAACCACTTCCCAATTAGAGCCTCATTAAACGTTTCCAGATCCTTTACATCCAACCCGCCATCGATTTTGTCCTTGCAAATACACTACAAAAAAATAGTCATTTGCCGACGGATTTCCATCGGTAAAATTGGTCATCCGTCGGTATTTTTCTTCGCCACAAAATACCGACTTAAAAAATTAATTTGTCGGTAAATACCGATGGATATTCGGTAATTACCGACAAATATTTGTCGGAAAACACTGTTTATAAAAATTCAAAATTTTGTAAATAAATCTGAAATTTGAAATTTCGACGGTATTTTGTCGGTACTTTATCGGTATTTGTGACGGAATTTGGTCCGTCGGTATTTCACGGTTTTTTTGTAGTGATATCTTTAAGAGGAGAATAGAGATTTTAAACCTACTCAAATTCTCGGTTTAATCTATAGCATAATAAATTATAAATGATTTTTGTGTTTTTATATTAATTACATGAAATCTATTGTTACATTAAATCTATCAAATCTTCTTAAATCTTGGAGATAGACTCATAGGCCACTATTCTCTCACATGCTTGCACATTACCTCATCATCAGGTTCACCGACATTTTGCAACATCATCCCATTTTCCATTCCATCATCACCCATTTAAGAACATGACCACACCCATTATCATATGCTATCATAATATATCTGAAAATACTACGACAATGACCACACCCATTTATCTCCTCTCACTCACAGTTACATTCACCTTCAACTCAAGTAGCTTCCAATTAATTATAACACATATGCACCTTTAGAAGTAGAAAGGAAAAAGGATCGTATCAGTGAAGAGACTAAAAAAAAAAAAATTTGAAGCCATTTGCTTCTATTTTCTTCTCCTATAACTTGATCATAATCTAGGGAATAAAAAAATTAATAACGATTTTCTTTTTCAAATTAATGAAGATTTATTTTTTATGTATGATGTATGCTTCTATATTATATATTTATCATCTTATATGTTTTTAGTTTACAAATTTGATTTTTTGTCGCATCTTGAATTGAGATAAAAAGAATTAGATCAACTGTTAAAATGAGTCTTGAATTGAGATATTTGTAAAATGAGTACTTAATTTGAAATTCTGCCTATATATTGGATCTTGATGTGAAATTCTTCCTTGCAATACTATACAATATAAGATGAAATCGAAAATTATTACTTTTAATTGGACCCCTGGACTTAATTGACTTGAGCTGATGAAACCAGTACAAAAATCAACTCGAATTATATAGGTGCCCAACATTCTCATACGTTGAAATGGTGATGAGTAACTGAACATTGATGAATTGAACCTTGTTAGCCAACCTTGTAATGAGGACAACAGAATCGATATAATATTTGTCCAATATGATGGTTTGGTGAATGAGAAACTTTAACCTATTGGGAAAAATAATATTGAAGAAAGTTTTTACACACACAAAATTATTTGTTTTACAATTCACTTTGTGTTTCATATTATTAACAACGAATATAAAGTGTAATTGAGAAATCAAACTGAGTTTTCTTATGCATACACGGAAGGGTTTGGCCCATTCCAATTCAGAATATTCGAGATCATAAACTTGCCATATAAATTTACCATGGATCTCATTCCCCAAAAAGGGATCTCCGTGAGTCAAATTTATTTTGTGATAATGTTTTTTTCTCATATTGATTGGAAATTAAGGGAATATAAAATTATACTCAATCAAATTCTAATTTTTTTATGTAATTTGTATATGTTAAATATTAATAATATACTCCCTCCGTCCCAGGAAGAACCTTTTACACTTGACTTTTTCAACGGTTTTGTGTGAGAGTTATTTCATAGTAATACATTTACAAAAGTTATTTTATATGAATGATATGCTAGTTGATCTTATTAACAAGCATATCATTCATATAAAATAACTTTTATTAACGTATTACTATGAAATAACTCTCACACAAAAATCGTTGAAAAGTCAAGTGTGAAAGGTTTTTTGGGACGGAAGGAGTAATTTTTTTAACAGTAAAACTATTTTTTCAAGTATAAATGAATATTAATAATATAATGTTTTATCCCGCCAGGTTCGAAAATTATTTTGGATTTATTTATGCAATTACTAGATGTAGAATCTCTGATTATATCTCAGTATCTATATTAAAATTCACGACGATCGATCACGTTGTTGGAAAATAAGGGGAATTTTAAATTGTAATTTATACAATTCAAATAACCTTTCGAATCTAAATTATTATATGTATTCAACATAGTTACTAATATTAATTAGTAAATATGCATAATAGTGATAGTGTATAATGACAGTAAAAATAAGCTCATTGTATGCACTCGATTCAAACAATTGTTACTCAATTAATTAAGCATAAGAAATGTAAAATTATCGCTCTCCAAAAACTATTGCAACATGTTTCAAAAAAAAACTATTGCAACATGTGTGGCCGTAACCCTATGTTTTTTTTTTTGAATGTTGGAGAAATTAGGTTTAATTATTTTAATCAATTTATTTGATTATTTAATTAAAATAATTTGATGTTTAATTTCCGGGAAATTAAACGAAATTATAGTGAGAGTATAATTAATTTCTTAAAACCGAATTTCGGTGAGTGAGAAATTGATATACATGTTGAGATGCTAAGGTATCACACTTAAGTAATAAATGTGTCACATTAAACTTAAGTGTAAGTGTCCCACATCGGTTAATGTGGGAGTTAATGCACTCCTTATAAGTAAGAAGTGATTAAAAGAACTCAAACTATAAGTGGGCTATGCATACATAAATGGGCCACCGCAGCGGCGTGCGCGCGCCGCCCGCCGGCCCGGCCCGGCCGTGCCGAGCCGAGCCCTTGGATCTTGGCAATTGGACTTTGGGTGTACTTGGCTTGGTGGTGTATGTATAATTTTTGGAGCCCGATTCGTGGCATCTAAGCGATACATGTGTAATTGGTACATTACCAAAACGGAATCGACTTTGATTGATGGGGATTGATTGCATTAAATCCCGAGTCCTGTTGGCTCTTCAATATCTCAGGTGTTCTCGCCTATAAATAGGAGACATCCGCATGCCGCATGCACCTAGCTTGACGCACCCATTGCATTAGCATATACACCCACATCGAATTTTTGCAATTTTCATGTCCAGTTTTTGCATACATACTATTTTTCAGTCTAGTTTCACGTACTTCAGTTCGTTGGAGCTCGTTTTCAAGTGGTGCTACTTGAATACGAGACGAAAAGTCGCTTTCACCTTTGGAAACATTACGTCGAACCGTGAGCACTAACCGGACGTATTTGTTTTGCGGGCAAAGGATTCTTCCTTGACTCGACTTACTTATTGTTCGTGATTGATCAAGTTCATTGCCGTTGCTGTTTGAAGCTTGTTCGTTGTTGAAAAAGAGACTAATACTTTTCTATTGAAAAAGTATTACTTATTGTAATCTTCTTTTTCTTTGTATTTTTCTCTTGCTTTTTCTTTTCGTTATTTCCGTTCCGTTTATTGTAAAAGCCATCGTTGGTGCATTTATAAACCAACAATCGCAAAACAAATATCCGGATTATTACGATGGCTTCCGTGGAAATAACAACAACGACGGTAACGATAACCAAATCCCACCCGTCATCGATTGCAGCTTTTTCGAGTAAGTATATTTAAGACACAACCAAGTTATCGAACCCAAAGGAACTATGTTGAGCAAGGATCCCTAAAGCTAAGAGTTGTCATGGTATTATAGAGTCGACTTGGGTTTGAATAATTTAATCTAAAATTAATCACTAAAAATAATAATGAGATAATAAATATGAGAAAAATGTGTTCGGGTGCAAATTACCAAGGAATCCTTAATTACGAATCACACATGATCGGGGTTCAATTAACGAGAGATAATAGGAGCTATCTAACATAAAATCACATATCAACCGTCTTTGGATAAGCCTATGTTTAATATATCAAATAAACACGTAAGATAGTTTAGAGACGACACCCTAAGTCTCCTCACTTAATCACAAGAAATAGAATCAAGCAATTAACGTATTCTAATGTAGGTTCTAATGAAAATTAACCAAGTCTCCTTGCGTTAACCCAATATTTACTTCAATCACAAAACCAAGCCTAACACCTAAGAATCAATATAATAAACCAAATCTCTTTGCGCAAATTAAATCAATTAACGAAGGATCAAGACCTAATCTAACAATTGAATCATACAAATCACAATAGAATAACTAATCACCCCAATAATTGAAACACCCAATCACATGATCATCAAAATTAATTCACCCAAGGATCATCACACCCAAACACAAAAGGAATTTAGCCACTCATCATGAATTGAAACAAACCCATGAAAATTGAAAGAATTGAGAGGGAAGAAAGCATAATAATTGAAAAATAATCCACAATTAATTAAAAGAATAAGGTTTGATGTCACCTTGAATGTGTTGAGTACTTGAATCAATTGAAATCTAACCCTAATGTGCAAGGAATTGAAATTGAATTGAAAAACACCTCATCTATGTGTGATTGTGTGTTGGGAAAATTGGGGAGAAGAAGCCCTAGAAAATAAAAATCTTAAACAAAACTGCTGCCCCCTAACGCTCTGTTGTTGTTCACGCATATATACTCTCCTTTCTATCTCACGCTTCTGAAAGCGTTTTTTTCTTTTTTCACTGATGCCCTCTGCTGCTATTCACGCTTACTCCCTTTTCTTTCCACCATAAGAGTCGTGCTCCTCTTTTCTCATTTAATGATGTGCGGCTGAGATGATTTCCTTTGCATTTGCACTCCTTTTTTTTTTTTCTCACGGCAAAAATGAATTAAGGTGGGCCATCTTGGGCCTCAATCAATGTTGGTGGGCCTTTTAGTGTTAAAATAAATGCAACACAATTTTTTTCTTTTTCCTCGAGCCCGATTATAATTTCTTCTCGTATATTGCTCGACTCTCGAATTTCTTCTTGACTCGTATTTTGCTTCAAATATTCTCATATCTCTACAAAACATAGCAAAATAATACACTTCTCATCTCAAGTGCAATTAGTCAATTTAATATAAATAATGCAAGAAATCCTATTAAATTAAGCAAATAAAATGCATGAATTTCAAGCAATTTTCACACTAATCGATTCTTGAAGTTGGTGAACCATCCAACCCCCTCCTCCTATGGTTCCAACTTCGGTTGTACCTCCCTTTATGACTCATGACTCTGCACCGTTTATGGTTCATGGAGAAAACCCGAGAAGTTCTCGGGAAGTGATTTTAAGAGGTGGCAGCAAAGATGTTGTTTTACCTCACTACTTTGCACTTAGTGCGGTTCCTCGGAAGGACCCGCCCGTGGTCGATGAAAACGACACGGATCACGCTAGGCGTATAGCCTTTGATCAATGGGGCCATGGAGACTTCTGCCGCAACTACGTCCTTGGAGGACTAGTTGACGCGTTGTATAACGTGTCTTTGCTCGGTTAAACCGCGAAAGAGCTTTGGAGCTCTTTAGAACGCAAGTATAAAACCGAGGATGCCGAACTAAAAGTTCGTAGTTGCAAAATTTCTGGACTTTATGATGGTAGACGGAAAATGCAGTCGTCGAACAAGTTCAAAAATTTCAACTAATTTTGCATGACATACTCTCGGAGGGTATGGTCTTACCGGAGGCTTTCCAAGTAGCTACGGTGATTGAGAAACTACCCCTAGTTGGAGGGAATTCAAGAGTTATCTCAAACACAAGCGAAGGAAATGTCACTTGAAGAATTAATCGTCAAACTCCGAATTGAAGAAGATAATCGGAAAATGGACATTAAATCTAAACAAGTGAATATGGAAGAAAGGCAAATTTGATGGAACGGGGTGAACCATCAAAGAAAAGAAAAAGACCTAATGATGATAAGAAACCGGTTGCTAGAAAATCAAACTTCGGTGGTGATTGCTACAAGCGTGGTAAGCCTAACCATATGGCACGTGATTGCAAAGCCCGAAAAAGATAAAAAAGAAAGAAAAGAAAGAAAAGAAAAGGGCAAAGCACAATCAAGTGCAAATATGGTCGAAAATGAGGCCAGCGATATGGATATGTGCAAGTCGTCTTTGAGGCAAACATGGTGGATAACCCCAAAGAGTGGTTCGTGGATACCGGAGCCACTTGCCACGTCTCGTTTCGAGAAGAGTGCTTTCTCTACCTATGCTCCCGCTGATGGGAGAAAACTTCACATGGGTAATCCCACGTCTGAAGTGGCTGGAGTTGGAAACGTTGTGCTCAAACTTACTTCCGAAAGAGCTTACCTTTGAAGGATGTCTTTGCATGTCCCGGACATCCGCAAGAACCTGATATCGGGCTCCAGACTTATTAGTCATCAGTTTAGACTAGTGTTTGAATCCGATAAAGTTGTATTGAGCAAGTGTGGACAGTTCCTAGGTCGAGGTTATCTCGAGAATGGACTGCTCAAAATAAATGTAATGGTTGTAAGCCGTAAAGGCAAGAAAGTTATGAATGAAAACGCATCTACTTCCGTTTATATTGTTGAGTGTTCCACTTTATGGCATTTAAGATTAGGACATGTAAATCTAAAAGCTATAAAACGGTTGGTAAATCTTGATTTACTCAATATTGCTAATATTGATGTACCTAAAAGATGTGAGATATGCGTTGAAGCTAAAATGGTTAAGTTACCATTTAAATCGGTGGAAAGGAACACCGCACCTCTAGAATTAATTCACACAGATGTGTGTGATTTAAAGTTTGTACAAACTAGAGGTGGTAAAAGTATTTCATTACTTTTATTGATGATTGCACGAGATTTTGCTACGTTTATCTTTTTGCGAAGCAAGGATGAGGCTTTCGAAGCCTTTAAGCTTTACAAGAGTGAAGTAGAAAATCGGTTGAGTAATCGAATTAAAGCAATTCAAGTGACAGAGGTGGAGAGTATGTGGCACCGTTTGAACAGCTTTGTGCGTAATCGGGCATAATTCATCAAACTACCGCACCATATTCACCTCAATCAAATGGTGTTGCGGAACAGAAAGAACCGAACACTAAAAGAGATGATGAACGCAATGTTAATCAGCTCTGGTCTACCACAAAATATGTGGGGTGAGGCTATTCTGTCACCCAACCACATTTTGAACAAAATACCACACAAGACTAAGGATCGGACTCCTTATGAGATGTGGAAAGGAAGGAAACCTTCATACAAATACCTAAAAGTGTGGGGGTATCTGGCTAAAGTGAAGTGCCAGATCCTAAGCAATTAAGAATTGGCCCTAAAACGGTCGATTGCATTTTTGTTGGGTATGCTTACAATAGTAGTGCTTATCGGTTTGATTCACGAGTCGGAAGTACCAGATATGACAGAAGACACTATGATTGAATCAAGGAATGCAATTTTCTTTGAAAATATCTTCCCTTGTAGAGACAAGGTAAATGTGGGTCCTAGTAAGAGACCACTTGAAGATAGTGTAGATGAAGCTGCTGGTCCTTCCACTCAGAGAGTGAAGAACCTAGACGCAAAGAAGAGAGCTAAAGTTGCTAAGACTTAAGGTCATGACTTCATCACATATGTGTTGGAAGATGAACCACGCCTATCAAAGACGCTCTGTCAAGACCAGATGCACCTCTCTCGCAAGAAGCTATTAATAGCGAAATTGACTCTATTCTGCATAATCACACGTGGGAATTGGTTGATCTTCCCAAAGGTTGCAAGACCTTAGGATGCAAATGGATCCTTAAAAGAAAATATAAAGCGAGATGGGTCGGTTGACAAATATAAAGCCCGCTTGGTAGCGAAGGGTTTTAGACAAAGAGGGGTATGATTTCTTTGACACATACTCACCAGAACGAGGATAACCTCCATTCGTGTGCTTATCACGATTGTTGCTCTGCGCACAATCTTGAGATTCACCAAATGGATGTTAAGGCTGCGTTTTTGAATGGTGAACTAGAAGAAGAAATCTACATGGATCAACGAGAAGGGTTTGTAGCACCGTGTAACGAGAAAAAGGTGTGCAAACTTGTTCGGTCATTGTATGGTCTTAAACAGGCTCCTAAGCAATGGCATGTGAAGTTTGACAACACAATGATGTCGAACGGATTTCGCATTAATGAGTGCGATAAATGTGTATATGTGAAAGACACGCCTAAAGGGTTTGTAATTTTATGTCTATACGTAGACGACATGCTAATCATGAGTAATCTGTCATGATGTAATCGTAGATACGAAACGCATGTTGAGTCGAAACTTTGACATGAAAGACATGGGGTTAGCCGATGTAATTCTGGGAATTAAGATCGTGAGGACCTCAAATGGCATTACTTTGACTCGGTCTCACTACGTCGAGAATGTCCTTAAGAAGTTTAATGCGTTTGAAGATCCACCGCAAAACGCCCATGGAACTCAATGTGCATTTGAAGAAAAATCGAGGTGATCCGGTGGCTCGGTTGGAATATGCAAGGATCATAGGGAGTGTGATGTACATTACGAATTGTACACGCCACGATATTGCTTGCTCGGTGAACAAGTTAAGTAGGTTCACGAGTAATCCAAACGAAGAGCATTGGAGAGCACTCGAGAAGGGTTTTGAGGTATTTGAAGCACACCCTTCATTTTGGGCTTAACTACACAAGGTTTCCGGCAAGATTTGAAGGGTACAGTGATGTCAACTGGATTTCGAGACACAAATGAGTCGTTCTCAACTAGTGGGTATGTATTCACTATTGGAGGCGCAGCGGTGTCGTGGAAATCTACGAAACAGACGTGTATAGCCCGTTCCACAATGGAATCGGAATTTATAGCTTTGAATAAAGCCGGTGAAGAAGTTGAATGGCTTCGGAATTTTCTTGAAGATATTCCTTGTTGGAACAAACCAAGATCCCGTCGTGATGGTACATTGTGATTGTCGGTGCTATTGGTAGAGCTCGAGCAATATGTACAACGGAAAGTCACGACATATTAAGTAAATCGACATAATTCCGTTAGACATTTGATCTCAAGTGGTGTAATGTCAATTGATTATGTGAAATCAAAGGACAATTTAGCGGATCCGCTCACGAAAGGAATAAACCGAGATCAAATGTACAAGTTGCTAGAAGGAATGGGTCTAAAATCCACAAAATAAAACGGAAACAAGTGGTAACCCAACCAAGTTGACTGGAGATCCCAAGATCTTGGTTCAATGGGAAAACTAAGTTGTGGATGTTGGTTGAGCACACTTGATGACACGAGATCATTCTGGAAAGCACACTATCAAGTGTTAGTACCGTAAAGTTGTGGTAATAGGATAAGTCTCGACTTTTAATGACTCACCGACACCTCGAGGAGGTAGGGTATAACGGGATACCTATAAGAGGAGGCCACCTATATAAGTGAGAAGTGAGGGCCGCTTCAAGGTAACGCTTATGAATCCAAAGGGTTGTCCATGGCCAAAATGGACACAAACGTGAGAACGAAGTACGTGGAGACCTTATTGTGTTAGCACTATTGACTAAGTATACACTAAGGAGGACTAGTTCAAGGCATTGTGTCCACTAAGCCGCCGGTATGCTCGATAGTGTTTAGCTATGGAAGGTTCAAAGCCACAAGCTACCTCGTCCCGATGCAATAATATTTCTCGGGAGGCTGGGTGTGGAGTGCATGTTATAGGCGGAATTTCCACTCATGTGGGGGATTGTTGGAGAAATTAGGTTTAATTATTTTAATCAATTTATTTGATTATTTAATTAAAATAATTTGATGTTTAATTTCCGGGAAATTAAACGAAATTATAGTGAGAGTATAATTAATTTCTTAAAACCGAATTTCGGTGAGTGAGAAATTGATATACATGTTGAGATGCTAAGGTATCACACTTAAGTAATAAATGTGTCACATTAAACTTAAGTGTAAGTGTCCCACATCGAATAATGTGGGAGTTAATGCACTCCTTATAAGTAAGAAGTGATTAAAAGAACTCAAACTATAAGTGGGCTATGCATACATAAATGGGCCACACGCGCGCGGCGCGCCGCCCGCCCGTCCGTCCGGCCGTGCCGTGCCGTGCCGAGCCGAGACCGAGACCGAGCCCGTGTCCGTGGACTTGGATCTTGGCAAATGGACTTTGGATGGACTTTGGGTGTACTTGGCTTGGTGGTGGTGTATGTATAATTTTTGGAGCCCAAAATGCAGGCCCAATAAGTCGAGGCCCAAGAAGTTGAATGGCATCTGAATTTGGATTTCATGTGAATTTCAGGTGACATTTCATGTGAATCTGAATTTGAATTTGAGTTCAAAAGTCGAAATGAATACGGGACGAAGGATGTCAGTTAAGTGGCATCTAAATAGTCACGTGTGTAGCAGGTACATTACCAAAAACTGACACGATTGATGGGGATTGATTGCATTAAATCCCGAGTCTGTTGGCTCTTCAATATCTCGTGTTCTCGCCTATAAATAAGAGACATCTGCATGCCGCATGCACCTAGCTTGACGCACCCATTGCATTAGCATATACACCCACATCGAATTTTTGCAATTTTCACGTCCAGTTTTTGCATACATACTAGTTTTCAGTCCAGTTTCACGTACTTCAGTTCGTTGGAGCTCGTTTTCAAGTGGTGCTACTTGAATACGAGACGAAAAGTCGCTTTTACCTTTGGAAACATTACGTCGAACCGTGAGCACTAACCGGGACGTATTTGTTTTGCGGGCAAAGGATTCTTCCTTGACTCGACTTACTTATTGTTCGTGATTGATCAAGTTCATTGCCGTTGCTGTTTGAAGCTTGTTCGTTGTTGAAGAAGAGACTAATACTTTTCTATTGAAAAAATATTACTTATTGTAATCTTCTTTTTCTTTGTATTTTTCTCTTGCTTTTCCTTTTCGTTATTTCCGTTCCGTTTATTGTAAAAGCCATCGTTGGTGCATTTATAAACCAACATTGAAAACATAATATATGCTATTACAATTAATCTCATAATTATGTTTTCTTTTCCATAAATATCTAATTAGAAAATCTAAAAATTAATCTCATATTATTATCAAGCTATCAAATAATTAATACTATCCAAAGTAAAATTATTCCACCAAAGTAGCAATCATGCACCAAAGTAGCAATCATGCAACAAGTCCATTATGGAGCAAATATTGGAGGAACCTAAAATTTCAAATAGTTCTTATAAAATACTAGTAGTAGTTTTTAACTATGTAAAAAATGGGGATGAAAATACATATTACTCCCTCCATCCCATAAAAACTCACACTTTCTTTTTCGTCCGTCTTATTATAAGTTTCACACCCTTAAAATGAAAAAACCGTTTATAAACTTCACCCTCACAATTTTTCACTAATTTACACAAATGTCATTACTTTTTACTCTCATAAACACATAACCCAATAAATTTTTTTACTTTATACATAAAAGTTTATATACAAAATTACTCCTCAAAACCTCAATCATTATTTTTTTCTTAAAGTGTGTGTCCTCCTATATATGAAAGCTTTTCCTGAGCGGAGAAAGTATCTTTTTAGTGTTTACTAATATACTGAGTACATTAATGTATATACATAATTGTGTAACAAATAGTTTTGAATGTATTTTTGATCATATTTATATTATAAAAAGTATTTGTTCCGTTCTATAAAACCTTTCATAGGAAGAAAGACGCACACTTTAACAAAAAAATAATGATAGGAGTTTTGAAAGATAATTTTGTAAACTTTTATGTATAAAAAAAAATTATTGGATTGTGTATATATGTGAGTAAAAAAACAATAACATCTTATATAAAAGAGTAAGAATTGTGAGAGTAAAATTTATATAAAAAAATCAAAAAATTTTATGGGAAGAAATAATATATACTTATATAGTGATGATATGAATGTCCAAAACATAAAGCTCAAAGCACAGTAAACGTTGGAAATAAAGGAATTACAAACTTTGTTTTGGTAATTAATAAACAAAACACAATACGATCATAATGGAAATCGACTCAAATATAAAATGGGTGATCCGTTGATTATCATGTCAATTCTTTCTTTGCATTTGCATCGAGGAAGACACTAGTAAGGACCATCTTGGTTACCAAAGAAGCCTTCAAAAGCTTCACCGCCTGCGCACAAAGTTTATAAACATAGTCAAATCGTGTGTGAACAAATTCACAAAATATTAGTATTTGTTATATTAAAAAAATAATATTAATTATTTTATTAAAAAATATTAATTATAAATCAATTAGAAAATTTAAGGGGAGAAGGGAGTTGTAAGTTGTAACCCTCTGACTTTGAGTTTCAATTAATCATGGCGGATCTAGCGTACTAGATCATTTGTACACCCAAAATATTTTTTTAAAATTTTTAAGGTAAAATAAAAAAATTATTATATATTCTCAATATTTTTTTCTCTCACTTATTATTATTTTTCGTAATCCCAAATTCAAAATCCTGGATGCCACTGTAATTAATGTATATATATATATATATGTACCTATATATAATTATATTAGTATGTAAATTTTTTATAGTCCTCCAATGTATAAACAAATATGTAGGTACTAGATTAAGTATATAAAATAATATTTGATGAATGGTACCTCATTCTTTCCAATTTCCACCTCCTTCTCCTCAAGTGCACACACGTCTTTGATATTAAATTGCTTGAGCAAACTAGTAATGGCAGAGGTACTACACATGTACGGCTCTTATATTTCCATTTATATAGAGGCCAAGTTTTGATTCAATTTTGTACGGCTCTTCAAGTACCTTACACATCAATAGTACATTAATTCTGCTATTAATTACAAGAAATTTAATCCATATGGTAGGTCATCGTCTGTGCCGTCTCATATTAATTCTTTTCATCAAATTAGTTAATATTGAGAGACGATATTTGAATTAATGGTATATCATCGGAACTTGTAAAAGTTTATTTATTGAGTCAATTTCTTGGTACTAGAGGCAATATTTTTAATAAAGCACATGTATATAATTTTCACATTTACTTATAAGTTATAATTTAATAAATAATAATGCACATATATTATAACTTTCACATTTATTTATAACGTTGCATGTGCATGATTGTGATAGAAAAATAGAGTTCATCAGATGCATTTGGTTCACACAAGTGTAACTCTATTTTTAAATTCGGTAAGTAAGAGTTAGCGTAATTCTAACCTAAAGTGATCAAGGAGCAATTTTTTGACCATCATGGTCTTTGGTTCTTTGCAATTGGACTTTAGGCTAGACTTGACGGGTTTGGGCTTTAAAGTCTACTTAGTTTTTGGAGAAAGAAAATAGACTTGACCCGCTTGAATTTATTTTGGTCCAAAAGATGAAAACCCAATCGGATTGTGTGTGGCACATCAGATGCATGGTTCAGCCCATGAAGCTGTTCATCTGAATTTGAATTATTACAACGAATCAAAATTAACATCTAATTCTTCAGCTTCATTAACGTTTCAAAGATCATATCATCCATTATTATTCATATGCATATCCACATATATATATTGTAGTCCAGTTCTAGACCTTAATGTCTCTCCAATTTGTTAAAGTTCTTGAAGTTGCAGTTCTGCTTGTTAAGAGACAAAAATTGTTTTACCTTTGAAAACATCACATTAATATGTTAGCACTAGCAGGGACGCGTTCATTTTACGGGCAAAGATATAATTTAAAATGTAATTAAATGTGTATTTAATTGGTTATTTAATTAAATGAGAGTTTGAAATTTATTTTGGAAAAATTAAACGGGACAAAATCGATTCACTCTCGAAGTAGATGATCATAGTATATTTATGATCTTAAAAATGAATTTCGATGAGTGAAAATTAGTAATTAAAGTGTTGAAAGTAGTAATAATTAACTTGAGAGTTAATTATCCATCATTGTTTAATGTGAAAATTAAATTACTCCTTAAATGTAGGAGGAGGTGGTTAGAATAATTCAAATTAGGCAAAAACTTGTGTGAGACCGTCTCACGGATTTCATTTCGTGAGACAGATGCACTTTTAATAAATTGTTATCACTTTTTAAAAAGTTATTCAAATTAGTATAAAAGTGATAAAAAAATTGAAAAATGATACACTTTACATTATAAGTGATAATAATTTATTAAAAGTGAATTCGTCTCACAAAATAAGATTCGTGAGACGGTCTCATGTAAGACTTTTTTAATAATCTTTTGGATTGTACATGTAATAGATTTGATATTATCAGGTACCACTCATTAATTTGGTTTGGAGTACCGGCATGCTCTTCAAATTATAAGTGGTCTATGAGAAGCCCAATGGGCCACAAACATGTACGCGCGTCGCCGTGGCCGAGTCGCGCTTGTGCTCGTGTCCCCGGGTCTTAGATCTTGGGATGAACTTTAGGTGGACTTGGGCTTTGGAGATAGGAGCCCACCTATTTTTGGGGCCCGAAAATTTGGGGTTTGACCATGTTGAATATTACTTTTACAAGTTTGACCATGAAATCAACCCTCACGAAAATGGTAATGATTGTCATTCTTCTTGAGTTAAATTCGAAAGGATCTTCAACTCTTGCATCCAAGTGTTGTGTCTATAAATAGAGTGCATAACCATGTTGCATTTCACTTGAACATCTGCGAAATATCAAAAGCTCATAGCATTCATACAAATTTGTTCATCCGATCCATTTAGTGTGCAATCCAAGCTCATGTAGTTTTAGTTCGTCGGAACTCGATAAGTTGTGGTGCTAGCTACAGGTGTCGAGACGAAGTCATATTATCTTTGAAAATATTTTGGCAAGCTGCGAGCATTAGTTGGGACGTACTTGTTTTGCAGGTAAAGGATTCAATCCTTGACTCAACTTGTTCCAGGTGTTCGTGTTTGATTGTTGTTCTTTGTCCAACGGTCGTACTCAAGTTAGAAGCTGTCATTTCGGGAAAGCCGCTTAAAAAAGTAAGTTATACCTTTGAAACTAACAACTAATACCATTGAAGCCAATTGTTGAAAGTTAAAGAGTAATAGTTCAATTTGTAATTCTTTAATTTCTAGTGTTTATCTTTCTTTGTTTATTTACGTATTTTCGTTGTAAAAGTCAATCGTTAGTGCTCTATAAACCAACAAATATCACATTAATTCGATTTTGTTGTTGCTATGTTCGTGTGTGTAGAGATGTTAAGAACGGCCTGGCCCTAACCCATTAGGGCCAGCCCTACAGACCACGGGCCTAAACGGTTCCGGCCTTACCGGTTCACTCTTAGCGGGCCGACAATTGTTGGAACCTAACCCTAACCCTAGCGGGCTCACGGGCTAAACGGGCCACCAACGGGCTCGAAGAAAAAAATTAATTTTTAATATAAAATCTCAAATTATAATTATAATATAACATAATACAAACTTAAAACATAAATATTGTTCATAAATTCATTAGAAATATATCAAAATAGTTAAACAATAAGGAATTACAACAAAATAGATTGTCAAATGCGTTTTACATTTCGAGGAAAAAAAAATCGTCAGAATAAACTCAACTTATTTGCGAACATTCTATTCCTTTTTTCTTAAAATATCTAAAACCTTTTTAGTAACATTTTGTACTTTATTAACTTTTACCTTTAAAAATTTTCAACTCTAATTTTTCTCTTATTAAATAACTAATAGGCATGATATTAGTAAATTAAAAAATAAAAAATAATAATAAACGGGCTGACGGGCCAGCCCGAAAACCGCGGGCTAGCCCTTTTAACTCGCTGGCTAACCGTCCGGGCCAAAAGGTCCGATTTTAAACGGGCCATTAAACCTCTAGCCCTAACCCTTCATTTTTCAGGCTAACGGCTGGCCCGCCAGCCCGCGGCCCTTTTAACATCTCTACGTGTGTGTAGCTTACCCGTCCGGATCTTGCCATTAGTAGAAAGTTGTCTTTGGAGTACTAATTCGGAAAATTCAATGATTACAACTTTTAAAGAGTAAAAGTTATCTTTTCATTGTAATTATTTCCAATTTGATTTTTTATTTTATCCATCACTTGTAAAGACATCGTTTGTGCTCTATAAATAACTCCTCGATCACTTGTTCAATTTGGATAAGAAGCAAAACGTAAAAACATCAGCTATAATAGAATTAAACTTCATATACACCAAAATCTTTTTTCAATCTTATATGTAAATGTTAATCTTGGATTTCGATTTTCCATCAGCACTATGTATTCTTCTGTATTACGAATCAAGATTGTGCAAAAGCAACTGAAAATTGCACTCCAATAAGATTAACATGTTCCTACAAGCATTCTTGAAGTACTAATTTAAAGTACAGTAATTATACAGACATTGCTCCAAGGTATAATATTCATTAGTTCATTCTGATCTCCTCATCTTGATATTAAGAGGTCTTTCTTTGTACGATACAACCTTTTCAGCTGCTCTGCGCGACGGTCTGGAGATGGATCTTCTTCGTCCCCCGCTTTCCAATTCAACGTCGCGATCACCATCTTCCGGAAACTTGGCTTCATCAATCTCAAACAAGTTGTCCGTTGGTTCGTCATGTCTACTTCTCGAGCTGGTAGATTGCCTTCTCAGACAACGCCTAACATAAATAACATGATCTTACTAAGAAAAGGTTTCAGTTTATGCATGATGCCCTCAACAGGATATAATCACAACGGAAAAATATCATTTTGGTCCTTAAACTTAATCTCTTTTTTCATTTTTAGTCCACCTATTTCACTCACTAACAAGTTTGATCCTTGAAGTACACTTTTACTCTCACATTTGGTTTTACCATTTGTTGACCTTTCGTTGACTAACTGAATTAATAATTTGGGAGTGTTAAATGAAATTAATAATTTTTAAATAATTACATTTAACATCTTCAGATTTAAGTAGTTTAGCTCAAGTGGTTAGAGCTCCAATACATTCTAAAAGTCATGAGTTTGAGTCACCATTTGCCCGATAAAAAAAAACATTTAACATCTTCAAATAGTTCATTCCGCCAGTCCAACGAACAAAGGGACCAAATGTGGGAGTAAAAGTGTGCTTTCAGGACCAAACTTGACAGGAGTGAAATAGGGGACCAAAAGTGAAAGAAGGGTCAAGTTTTGCGACCAAAAATGATATTAACCCGACAATAAACAGGATAAATAGACTAAGTGCCCATTTGGTAGGGGCATGTTTAGCAATAGATAAGGACCTAATTTTCATAAATTAGGTCCTTATCTATTGCTAAACATGCCTACCAAACGGACACTAAAAGATTATAACAAATGAGTGTACAATATGTTAATTCGTACTCTCCTTCCAATTTGAATTAGTCAATATACCATTTTGGTCCGTCCAATTTAAATATGTATTCCCAAAATGGAAAATTCACTTATCTCCACCCTCACAACATACACTTATTTACATTCTTTGTCATTTGACTCCTACACTATCTTCCCTCCTTTTCAACTAATTTTCTCTCTCCTATTAATGATTTGACAACAATACTCTTACTTTTTACCCCAATTCATCTACTTTATACATAAACAATTAATATTTCTTAAAACTTGTATCAATCCTATTTGTCTTATTTAAATTGGACGGAGGAGTTATATATGAATCTTTTTCGTATCTAAGAGAAGCATAAATACAGTGCGGATGCAAGCAGTTAGTACAGTTATAGTTAAAAGTGAGAGAGCATTGAGATATAAACCTTTTGCTTGCTGCAGCTTCCTTTTCAGTATGTTGTTGAGACACTGTTGAACTGCCCAAAGCTGCACATTAATACATGTTAAATGCAAGCTAAACAGGGTTTATAAGATTGAAAACACAAAGCATTTTATTCCATGATTTTACATCGGCTTCTAGAGAGACGCCTCCTTCTAGTATCGTTGTTAATTAGCAATGCTACATCCTCAGCTTCCTGCACAAGTCGAGCATGATAATATGGTAAACTAACCGAAAGTAATTATTTCTCTTTTTACTCACAAATTTACAGCCAAATAAAAGCCATACCTGAAATTGTGTTTTTGAACATTCATTTCCTCCTTCTCCTAAAGAATATGCACCCCATTAGTGCTATATGTATAGTAAATGATTCTAACATCATGTCCATTTGTGAACATATAAACAAAAAATAGTAGTTATATTATTTGGCTGTGCACCATTTCTAATACTGCTATTTAGGGATTTGATTGAAGAATTTAGGATTCAAGAATTCACGATCATTGAGCTCGCATTCGAAATATTTAAACTACGAACAGTCGGGATGTCAATAAAGTTCCTCAGCAGCCACTTGAGTTACATCTTCCACCAAATAGTAGTCATTATTTTTTAGCTCCAAATTACTCATGATTTCCACGTATAAACAAATTCGACTCAGAATTTGCTCTCTGAATTAACTTCAGAAAGACAGAGTTAAGTCCTTTTCCATGGTTAACAACTAGTGATTAACAATTAACACTGTATAGCACACAATAACCAAAGAATTGGGATATAATAAGAATTATTATATAAAAAACACTGTATCAAAGAGCTCACCTTCAGTTGTAAATTCTTCGTTTTAAGAAGTGCATCTTTGCAAGCTACCTCATGTTGTAATGCGATCAACTGTTAAAGAGAAAGATATAGTAATTGTAAATTAAAAACATGCAATCAAACTCCCACTTTCAATTCAACATTCTCATGAGGCTTACTCTTTCTTTCCCCATATTAAGCTCCTACAAGAAGCAACAAACACAAAGTTAGAACTTAATCCTTAAGGCTCCATTTGGATGGAGTGAATTTGAAATCAAGGGATTTGAGAATAATATATCATGCATTCACACAAATTAAAATGAAGAAAAGCTAAATGAATGGATTTGATTCACTCAAATATTAAACACGAGTGGGAGAAGTGAGAGGATTTCAAATGACTAGGTTTTGTTGGATATTTGAAATCCTCCCACTTATAAGTAATATTTGTGTGAACCAAATTCATTCATTTAATTTTTCTCCATTTTTATTTGTAAATGTATGGTGTATTATCCTCGAATCCCTTGATTTCAAATGACTTCATCCAAATGGAGCCTAATAGTATTTGAATTAGGACAACAATTTAATTAGGTGGCTTAGCCCATCTGACCACCGGGTTACTCACTCTAGTGGGAGACCCGGTGAACTAACTAAAAGAAAGGACAACAATTTAATTTAGCAGGGAAATACTTACCCCTAACATTTGACTATTCGTTTGAGCAAGGTTCCAATTTTGCATCCGCATTTTCTGAACACAATTTCTCAAATTCTGAATCTCAATTCCACTCACCTCTATAATTTTACTGTTGGGAAATATTCAGAAATTACTAACATTAACATACACTAGAAAAAACAAAATGAAAGCATGAATACTTACTTTTTTTCTTGAATATGCTTCATCAAGGCCATCTTTTCCTGCAGTAAAAAAGTGAGACATTAATTATGATAAAATAACAGAAAACAAAAGAAGAAATTGAAATCCCTATACCTTTACAAGATGGTCAATGTAATCCTTAGCAGAAACATTATCAGGAATTGAGGGAGATTTAGGTTGTGGCGAAGAATTAGTAATGTCTGAAAGCCTCTTCCTCATCATCATTCCAAAAGAGGATCTTTTCGCCATTTTATCCCCTTTCATCTTACAAAATACACACCCAAATCTCAAGAAACCAACTGGGTTCTCTCAAGAAAAGAAAATCGAAATTTAAACACAAGATTTATTCTAAAAAATAACTCAGAAAATCAATAAATCAAAAGGGTCGATTGTAGAAAAGGCGACGGAATCGGGTTTGCTTGAATTTCTCAAATGGGCAATCCGAAAAAGGATCTAGCGGGGAAGTGAAACAATATAGTTCTTGCGCAGACGCATTTTTGGGAGGGAATTTGTGGGCATGAAAAAGAAGGAAATTTTTGGGAAAGCAAAATAAAGAAAAATTAAATTAAAAAAAAAAAAAAGCAAAAAGATGGAAACTTTGGTTTTGAAATTTCTTTGGATCCAACGGCTTTTTCCGAAGTGAGGGCTTTTGAACTTTGAAGGCTGTTGATTATTTCCGAGCCTAAATTTTAGTTGGTCCGAACCTGATTTTTGAATTGGCTCGGAAGGAGTGATTAAAATATAAAGTATCACTTGTGTGAAATGAGTGCAATACAATAAATTTTATTTTTACTTATTACTATCATGTACATTTATTATCTCTATAATTGTCATGAAAATGATAGTAAGAATAGAATTTATTATATGCATACGACTCACACAAATTGTCTAAAATATGAGTTGATATTGTGTGGGCGGTTCCAACTGTAAAATTTATTTTATAATTATTATTTTTTAATAAAATAGTTAATACTATCTTTTATTTAATATATTTTTAATGAGACAGCTTAATATCATTCAAACTAATATTTAGATAAAGATTTATATGAAATGACTCATGATAAGCTTAATATAAAATTATTTTGAAAATTTTAAAATACCAAAATATTTGATCAAAAATATTAAAAATATCATTAGAAGTATCAAGAATCGGGGTAAGAGGTATCATATTATTTTTCAGAATATCAACAACAATCAATTTTTTTACTATTAATATAAAAACACAAAGATTATATTTAAGATTGAAGTATCAAGTTTAAAAGAATACATTTAAAGTATCAAATATTTAACCATGAATATTAATTATTTGACCAAAAGTATAAAAGATTGGATGAAATTAAATAGTAGTTCATGAAAAATTTATTGTTGTATCATGATTATCACTAAGTGTTGGGCTTTGAATGAGCCCGACAAGCCCACGAAGGGTCGACCGTATCCACCGAGCGGCAAGCTCAACCTGCATAACGGCGAGCTCGGCCCAGCTTAACTATAAGCTCAACAAGACCAAGAAGTTAGCTCAAGTGAAAGGTAGGGGTGTGCATCACGGTTCGGTCCACCGAACCGACCAAAACCTCCAAACCGAATTGCAGATCGAAATTTTTCTCACCCGAACACCGAACCGAAATTTTTAAACCGAACGGTGAAAACCAAAATATTTCGGTTTGGTTTCGGTCTAGACCAAACCGAAATATTTTATATTTTTTATTTTTAAAAAATTTAAAATTATGTGCAAAAATTAATATTTAAATTCTAAAAACACATCAAAAGACAAAACAATTACATAGTGTTCATAAATCCACACTTAACCATAAATACTAAAATAATCCCAAATAACAAAAATAAATATCATTACTAATAACAAAAATAAATATAATCATTAATAAAAAAATTAGGTATAATATATAATTATAAATATAATTAAATAAGAAATTATTAAATTAACAATATAAAATAATGTATTAAGTATTATATAAATAATATATATGTATATATAAATAATATATATATATATATATATATATGATGCGTAAAACGACTCAGGCCCGCTTTCCCCACTCCGGGTTCGCGTGGGTAAAGCCTTTACGCACTAGGATCCTTAGCTTCCTCGAACAAACATACCGCAAAACACGCGGAGGGTTCTCCGGCGTAGAGCACTCCGACGCTCAAGTCGGATCACCGGAAAACACTTAAGAAAGTACGTATAAGGTAGCTAAGTGAGAGTGATAGTGATTCGATATCGTTACCTCCTCGCGGGATGTGTTACTTATACGTAAGTTAAGAGCAATAACCGTCAACACGGTCTCTAGGCATTATCCCGCACGCGTTCGCTATGATGTCGTGCATGGAAAACTTATTCCTCAAGAAATCAGATTGTATCTACGAATTCCCGACGGAGGTTGGACCCGGTCAATGAGGAATATAGGGAATATTCCTTGACTTGGGCCTCAATTATCTCAACTACTCGTCACTTCTCGACCTTATCGTATAGACAACCGCTATGGGCTTGGTCAAATGCTCGCGCCTTCTCTCGATCTCGCTTGGGCCTTTCGCCCACCTCGTAGCTAGGTTTGGGTCTCGCGGCCCACCTGCATCGGGCTTAGGGCCTCGTGACCCGTATCTCGGAGTTAGGCCTCGTGACCCTCTCGTAGTTGGGCTTGGGCCTCATGGCCCTCTCCATACTGATCCCGGGCCTCGTGGCCCCCGTAGGTAGGTTTAGGGCTTTGTAGCCTGGTTTCGGCCGATCCGGGCTCGGGCCCATCTCGGGTTTTCCTCCCTTTATCTAGGGTATCTAATGACGTCATTGGGCCCTATTGATTTAGTCGTATTTGGGCCCTAAGGGTAGTTGGGCCCGATATTTTGTCCGCATCAACCACTCCCCTACTCCGGTGAGCGATCTCGGAGCTCACCGAGTAAGGAAGATTTGCACATTCCTCCTCGCAGCTTTATCATTGGGACATCCTCCCTGCAGCCTTTAGCTTTGGGATGTCCTCCCTCAGCCTTTAGCTTTGGGACATCCTCCCTTCAGCCTTCGGCTTCTGGATACATCCCCTCTCGCCGATCTTTTGGATTTTAGCGACCCTTCGGCTCCTAGGCCGCCACTGCCGAGCATGCACTGCTTCCTCAGCCTTTGTACACTGATGCACGTCCCATCAGTTCCCCTCTTTATTTCGAATCGCTTACGCTTTCCCTTCTCTTTCTCTAAATTCTCGCTTTCTCAAGACTCCTTCTACAAAGTCCTCCGCGATCATCCTCTCCGACCTTTACTTCGAATTTATTTCCACCGTCCGTAATCTTTCTCTCCCTTTTCTCATTTGTTCATACAAACATTTTTATCCATGTCTCGGTCTGGTTCCTCCCGAACCGCTTCCCACGCTCAAAACTCATCTCAGTAGTTCTCACCATTCTCTCATCCCCGACCCTCTAGGGATTCTCCTCTTGTTTCCCCCTCTTCTCCGGAGGTAGATAGGGTTCGGTTTTGGGACTCTTTTGCGGGTCCCTCGAAAATTTCTGAAAAAGCCCTAAAGGACCTCATCTCCGCGACTACATTGCGTCGGGTATAGCCTATCTCTTCCGGATCGGGAGTGCGACTCCAACTTGGCGACTCCCTGCTTTTAGCCTTCCGCAAGCCTGGGCTTGAGGCCGGATCTGCGCCTTCCTCCTCCCAAATTCCTATGCCAAATATCGACCTCTATGGCGTCCCTCTCAACCAATTTGCTCCAAATGCTATTCGCATGATGATCTCCTTTTACATTCTTCTCAAGGGGAATGGAGGGAGACCATCTCAGAATCGTATTCTTTTCTCATTATAATCGTAAAACCGTCGGCCCTTTTTACTATATAAGCGTGTAGGGTAAAAGGGAAATGCTCTTTTCTGGGTAAGGTCCCAAATGTCAATAAGGAGTGGGGTAGCCACTATGTTTTCATAACCCCGATAAACCCTCGGCCCTTCAAGCATCAACACCGGGTGTATAAGAACCCTTCTCCTCCAGCCTCCTCCTAACCATATCTCTTCTCCTACTAACCGCGGGTAATTCGATGCCGAATTCCCATGTGCGCACTCCAAGGGCATTTCTATTTGCCCGGCTTTGTTCTAATCCCCGCCTCCTTTCTCATTTCAAGTTTTGCTCTGTGAAAGTCCCTCTCGAACCGGGAGACGGTAAATGTTTTCTCTTTTTCTCATAAACACACCTTTTACGAGCTTACTTTAACTAATCTTGTCTGCTTTTCTATTTTTCTCGATATGCCGTGTGGTTGTCGAAGGTCTTGGAGGACCTCGAAGGCTCTTCAGTGTGCACCTCCCCCTCCATCCGTCTCGCAAACCGATGTTCCAGATGCTACTCCTTCCTCT
Source organism: Paraleonurus japonicus (assembly GCA_030762865.1). Classification (NCBI taxonomy): domain Eukaryota; kingdom Viridiplantae; phylum Streptophyta; class Magnoliopsida; order Lamiales; family Lamiaceae; genus Paraleonurus; species Paraleonurus japonicus. The sequence continues at coordinate 35,044,445 of CM061052.1, forward strand.
CCCCGCCCGGATCAAGCGGAACCCGAAGAAGTTGAACCCGAGGCTCCTCCCCCGAAAAGTCCAAGACCCACAAGGGCAAGTCTCCTACCAGCCTAGGGCTCACTCCCTTTGAAGGATACCTTTAGACGTAAGTACCCGACGCGGCGCAGCCTGTGGCCTCTCTTCCGCCCCCATCGATGTTGATTCTTACTCTTCGGGTACTTCCGCCAAAGAAGTTTTTCGGTGAACGGATTTCCGCAGAAGACTATGAGAAGCTCACCACCTCCTCCACTCCAGCAGCTAGCGGGTCAGCAGGACATTTTGCTCGTGTGCTCCCTAATCCCTCTTGATCGTGTGTATTTGACTCTTAACGCCACTACTAACACAATCGTGCACTCGTGTCTCACTGGGCATCCTTTATCCAGCTTGTGGAGCCCTTCTAACCTTCTCCCCTCGCCACAACTCAAAGAATTGGAGGACGCCCTCCTTGCAGAGAAGAAGAAGGTCTCCTCGCCTCCCTTCGCCTCAAGAAGGTTGAGGCCGAGCCGGCAAAGCCGAGGCAGCACGGGAGGCTGCAGTAAAAGAAACTAATAACCCGGCGGTCCACCATGCCTTGCAGGAGTCCTGAGTGCATCGGGAAGGCCCCAGTGGAGGGAGCGAGGTCCCGTTTAAAGACCCTTTTCTATGCCGAACCTAGCCAAGACTTCCTACATGCCTTGTGGCCTCGCCTTGAAGAAGGATTACCTCAATCACCCTAGCTTCCTTGGGGACATGAGCCCCTACATCCGATTCTTTTATGAGTATGGATTCAACGTAGCCGCTCAACAAAGAGCCGACTCTAACTTCTCGTGGGAATTTGACAAGACTCGCCCTCTCATGGCCATGCCAACTCCTCCCTCTTTCAAAGGTGATTCTTCCCGCTCGATTGAAGAAGAGTGGTGGACTGTTCTCAACCGGTTGGCGGCCGAAATGATGAAGTTTGAGGTTACGGCAGCAGAGATGCCCCCGCCGATCCCTTTGTGCCCCTTATCCCTCGGAGGTTTTGGTTCCCGGAGGAGGCATGCATGGCTCGTGCCATGGAGAAGGATCTTTGCTCGAGCCGAGCTGCCGCGTGGCCGAGGTTGAGGAAGACTCTAATCCCCCGTTTAATTGATACCCCGAACAATTTTACTTTATCCCGTCATGAATTCTCGCTCTTTCTTTCTCCTTTTCTTATGCCGGTTTGGCATTTTAAACTCTGCTCTCCCCACCGTTGGGAGTTTACATTATGTTTTCAAGATTTCTGTGCCCCCTCGTCGGGGCCTTTTGGTATGATCATATGCGATCCTCCTCGCCGGGAGTTAATTCTAGTTTATCTCATGCTCCTTCCCTTGCCGGGAACTAGTTTTCATTTCTCGGTGTTTTATCCTCCCTTCGGGAGCTTGTTATTTGCATGAGTACTTATGTCCTCCTGCCGGGAGTTGTATGTTTATTTGTGTTTCTCATACTCAATTTTTACCGCATGCTTACAAACCTGTCTAGCCTCTAAACTGTTAGCTTGCATGCATGACTTAATCATTAGGAACGTAACACTAGCTAGTATTAGCGTGTACGTATCCTTTTCCTTATAGCCGATAATTCATCCGCTCGTAAACCCCTTTTTCCCTCTCTGTGGTTTTATGCTATAGGCTTTCGACTTTCCTCGACTTCATAGTCCGGGATTTTCTTTAGATAGTTTTTCCTATGCTTACGTAAGTTAAAACTTTGCTTGGTAAGTTGAACTTAGTATTTCAAAAGGCTTTCTTAGCTTCTTGCTCCCGAAGCCTCCTCTAGGTTTAGTGCGACAAAACACTTTCTCCGCTTGGTTCAGCTGAATTCCCTCGTGCTATCTCTTAGTTTTGCTTCATATGTTGCCTCCCGTGTGTGGATTAGTTAGACTTTGCCTCGCCTAGCTTACATACTCCTTCCTGATATATGCCTAATCCACCCTTGCATGTTTATTCTCAATCCTTTCGAAACTTTTCGCAGCCTTCGATCCTTGTCACCCTTCTTAGGTGTGTATCTAGCCGAGCCCTTTTTGTAGGCTTGTCATTATATCTTAGACTTCTCCCTTAGTCAATCGGGCTCTTGCTATAGAGTCGAGTTGGCTCTAGGAAACTCTCTCGTTAGTTCTCGTTTCTTAAACATTCGGGGTTCAAGCCGGTCAATCCTTGTGCATGCTCAACTTAGCCGGCATGAAGCCAACCGCTTGGCTCACTGCTTTGCCACTCCTTCCGAGGAGTAAGTAAGCTATATGCCCTCCCCGGGCTCAGGCTCCTTCTCATAGAAACCCTTTCCTCGTGTTTAGCGGGGTGTTTCAAACTATTTCTTAGTTTCGCTCTTAGATTTTCTTAGGCTTGCGAGGGTTAAACCTTTGCCATAGATCCAGCTTTTACCCATAGCCAAGTATGCCTTAGTTTTACGCCTCGTAGTCCCTTTCTTAAGTCCAACTTGCTAGTTTTAAGTCGTTTCATAGCCTTAAGTCTGCTAGTCCTTATCGGACACGCTTTAGGCTGAACTTTATAAGTTTAACCTAATATCTTCGAAACTCCGTCGTTTCGGATCACGAAACCCTTCCTAGGCGTGGGTTTAGTTGAGCCCTTCTCGTAGGCTTGCTCAAGGCTTCCCTAAGAGCCCTATCTCATGTTTAACACTAAATTTAGCTAAATCCTTACCGTAGGTTTAGCTGGGTTTTTCAAAGCTATCTTTCCGTTTCCACTCTTACACCCTTCTTTGGGACTAGATAGGTTACCCCTTTCTGCGGGTTTAAATTCGGTCTTTAGAAGTTGTCTTTTAACTTCTTTCGCGACCTTTTATGAACTTAGGTAAGTAAAACCATCTCTCGTAGGTTTGTTTCAAGTTATCTCTTAGCTTCTTTCTCGTAACCCCTCTCTGGGTTTAGGTGGGTTAAACCTCTCTCGGAGGTTTAACTTTAGTGTTTCAAGCTATCTCTTAGCTTCTTTCTCGTAACCCCTCTCTCGGGTTTAGGTGGGTTAAACCTCTCTATAGGTTTAACTTTAGTGTTTCAAGCTATCTCTTAGCTTCTTTCTCGTAACCCCTCTCTGGTTTAGGTGGGTTAAACCCTCTCTGTAGGTTTAACTTCGCCTTTTAGAAGTTGTCTTTTAGCTTCTTTCACGACCTCTTTATGAACTTAGGTAAGTAAAACCATCTCTCGTAGGTTTGTTTCAAGCTATCTCTTAGCTTCTTTCTCGTAACCCTCTCTCGGGTTTAGGTGGGTTAAACCTCTCTCGTAGGTTTAACTTCGGTGTTTCAAGCTATCTCTTAGTTTCTTTCTCGTAACCCTCTCTCGGGTTTAGGTGGGTTAAACCCTCTCTCGTAGGTTTAACTTTAATGTTTCAAGCTATCTCTTAGCTTCTTTCTCGTAACCCCTCTTTGGGTTTAGGTGGGTTAAACCCTCTCTATAGGTTTAACTTTAGTGTTTCAAGCTATCTCTTAGCTTCTTTCTCGTAACCCCTCTCTGGGTTTAGGTGGGTTAAACCCTCTCTCTCGTAGGTTTAACTTTAGTGTTTCAAGCTATCTCTTAGCTTCTTTTTGTTTGATGTGAATTCATTTCAGGAATGCTCATCGTATTTCTCATGGAATGCTTCGCGTGCATTTTATCTCGTTGTTTAACTTTTTCGCAAGTTATTAATTCTCATGTAATCAAGCGTGTATTGTGGATACAATTGCATGCGATCAAATTATTTCAATCGTGGTTTAACGATAGAATGAACTCATAAACTCATAAGAAATGAAAAATCGCCATTAATTGACAAATAAATCTGCCCCATTGACCATAATCGATCAACGCAAGTTAAGGATAAACCCGGCCGGCCTCTTTAAAAAACCTCCTCGCGGTAAAACCCGGTGAAACCCGCAGGAGGGGAAAAAGAGTACCAAAGGAGCGAAATTACACTTTATTCGTAAATCAAATAACATGAATAAAACAACTTTTGCATAAAAGGAACCACCTACTGGCAGCGAGGCGGGTACTTTCTTCTGTATAAAACCTCTTCAAATGGCGAGATATTCCAAGGTCCGGCCGCTTGATTCCCTTCCATGTCTTGTAGCTCATAAGCTCCTCCTCGTAGGACCTTGGTCACCTTGTACGGCCCCTCCCACTTGGGATCGAGCTTTCCAATGTTTTTCAATGCGTCGCCTTGCCTCAAGACTAGATTTCCTTCTTCAAATCTCCTACTTACGACTTTCTCGGTCATAAGCAGCCTTTATGCGGCTTTTATACTTCTCATTTTTAGGTGGGCGATCTCGCGCTCCTCCTCTAGCATGTCTAGGTTCTCCTCATCGCTTCTTCATTTCTTCCTTCCCGGAAGTGGGCTAAACGATGTGTCTCCATCCCCACCGCCGAAGGTATAATCGCGGCCGCCCGCACACTAGGTGGAAGGGGGACTCCTCCGTTGGCTCCTCGGGGTGGTCCGATAAGCCCATAAATCGACTCCGGCTCATCGACTCCACCTCCCTCCGGCCTTTGTCAAGCCGGGCACGTATTCCGTTCACAATAGTTCTATTGGTGACCTCCACTTGACCGTTGGCCCTGGGGTGTGCCACCGATGTGAACCTCTCGACAATCTTCGTTATCACACCATTCCCGTACCATGTTTCCCATAAACCGGGTCCCATTATCCGATACCGTGATTCTAGGTATACCAAACCTCGCAGCAAATATATCTCCGTAAGAATTTGATTATGTTACCTTCTTCTATCCTCGCTAGAGGTACACTTCGACCCACTTGCCGAGGTAGTCCACCGCCACCAATAGAAACTTCTGGCCGCCCACCGCAATCGGGAATGGGCCCACTAAGTCCATCCCCCACTTCGCGAAGCGGACATGGAGAGTGCATGGTCCCCATCTCCTCTACAGGGAGGTGGATGAGGCAGCCATGCTTTTGGCATTTCTCGCATTTTTTCACCTGGCCTTTGGCCCCGAGTCATGGTAGGCCGAAGTATCCGGCCCTCAAGGCTTTCCTGACTATTGCCCGAGCTCCCCGCATGGTCGCACAACAACCTTCGTGTATGTCTTTAATTACGTACCTCCCTTCGAGGGGATAAACACCTCAAGTAAGGCTGCGTGAAGGACCGCCGGTACATTTTGTCCCCGATCATCGTGTATCGGATTCTCCACTTCTGAGCTTTCCTTTATCCGGCAGCTCTCCGGTTCCCGCAACACTCGGTATATGCCGGTTCTCCAATCATCTTCACCTCCGATGACCCCTCTACCGAGGGAACTGGAGCTGGCTTCGCAGTCATGAGGGTGATCTTCCCTCTCCCCGCAAAGGTTGCGGAACTCGCCACTTTGAAAGGCTATCCGCTCCGGAGTTTTCCTCTCGAGGTATCTCGCCCGACCTCAAAGGAATCGAACCTTCCTCGCAGCCTCTGCTACTCGCCAAGGTAGGCTACCATCTTCTCATCTTTGGCCTCAGACCCTCGTAACCTCGCTGGGTTACAAGTTGGGAATCTGAATATATGACCACCCGACCTGCTCCCAGCCTCTGCGGCCATCTCCATCCCTCGAATCGTGGCCTCGTACTCGGCTCCATTGTTGGAGGTGATGAATTCAAACCTCACCGCCACCGCGTTTCCCGGCCCTAGATTAGTGTGAAAATTGCATGATTATTGTGTGTTTAATTGTCTCAATTTGATATTATTTTCATGTTAATTCACATTTAATTGGCTAATTGCATTTAATTATTTGAATTGGTGTTTGAGTGTTTAATTTGTAGGTTGAGGCAAACTTTGAGTGCAAATTGAGGAAATTTATTATCTTCAAATCAAACAAGCAATTGCATGGGTAGAAAGAGGGCCAAGAGACTAGCGCAATGCAAAAAGAATCGGGTCAAACGGACATCGTGACGCAAAAGATACGGTCGAATGAAGTTGGGATGGTGAAAAACACAAAACCGAGTTGCACCCTTCGGATTAGGAAATACACCCACCAACTGCACCCATCAATTTGATAAATACACCCCCGTCGTCTTTTTCACTCACAGATCCGCCATTGCTGCAATTCAACACCAAATAACCACAAATCAAACCACCACCACTACAATACCACCACAAATCCGATCACCATCGCCGCCCATCAATTACCCAACCTCCATTACCGGCGCGGTTACCATCGCGTCGCCCAACACCATCGTCGTCGCTCGTCGTCACAGTCTCCGCGACCCAGCTACTGCCCAGCGCCGATCACCGCCACCTACGCCGTCGTCGATCTAACAACTCTCCGCCGCCATCAATCACTGTCGCGATGCGTCGTAGAAGCCACGCCACAAGCCACCGGCGTCGCCCATTTCCGCTGCTGTCTTTCCAGAAATGGCAGCGGCACTACAACTCGATCCGAGGTGCGGTCCTTCACTCCGAGCCGAGGTCGCCACATACCGAGTCGAGGCAAGTCGAGACGTGAGGAACAGAATGTTTGATGTATAAATCACCTCGGCCAGTTTTTTTCTTAACTCGGTCCGAGTGCGTTGATGCCAACCGAGTGAAAGTGAAGCAGAATTGCAGCGTACCTGTTACTTCAATTTCTCATATTAAAGAAGGCCCAATTGCAATATTTTAAAATTAATCCTCAAGCCCCATTATATCTTCCAATTTCAGATTTTCTCGGAAAAACACACATATTCACGCAGAATTCAAATTCTTGACACATATTCACGCACAATTCAAAATTTTCCACACACATTTTTTTCCTTCCTTTCTCTACACACACATTCACACATAGATTAGGATTTTTCTTCGATTTTCAATTTCTTGCAAATTAGGGTTAGAGTTTAATTAATTCAAGTATTTTCAACATTCAAGATGACATCAAACCTTTTTCTTTTAATTTTAGTGGATTATTTCTCAATTATTATGCTCTCTTCTTTCTCAATTCTTTCAATTTTCATGGGTTTTGTTGAATTCATGATGATTGACTAAATTTCTTTTGTGTTTGGGTGTGATGATCCTTGGGTGAATTAATTTCGATGATCATGTGTTGGGATAAAAATGTACTTAGTTTTGATGAGTTAAAGTGTAAATCTAGGATGACCAATGGAGACAATGTATAGTCACCGATGTAATGAGAACTCTAAATAGACTAAGTATAGAAAAATAAGATAGGGATGGTTCAAAGGAAGTCGATGGAGACAAGAACAGAATCGCATACAAGGTAGAAGATCGATAGAAGTTCAAAACAATGACATAATCGAGCAGTAGAAAATCGATGTGGTGAAGAATCGCATGGTGAAGAATCGACAGGGTGAAAAATCGACAGGTAAAGATCGCACAAGCAAGAGTTGGTGAAAATCAAAAGTTAGTTTCAACTAATCAAGAAGCGCTTTTCAAGAAAGGATTAGACGGTTACAACCAATCAAACAAAACAAGGAAGTTACAACCGACATCAAAGGGAGGTCTATAAATACATTCATCATTCCGTAAATCAAGGGCGGTCAACAAAATAAGCAATTTCACTATCAAGCAAGTTCACTCTAGCAATTAATGATTTAGAGACTCATTTCTCTAAAATCAGATACACACGAACACTTAGTGTTCATTCATTTTCTCGTGTTTATAAAACATCATATTCTTGTAAATCTTCAAAAAGCCAATTAGAGATAGTATTATCAATTGTAAGGTCAAGAAGAATACTGTAAAGGAAGAAAGCAAGAAAGTAAGCAAGAAGGAAGAAAGTAAGAAGAGTCCCTTCTTCAAGTTGAAGAAGGAGAGTGGACGTAGGATCGCTTGATCCGAACCACTATAACCTGGTGTTGTTTACTTTTCGCTCTTTACTTGCTTTCATTAATTGTTTCTTGATCACAAACTTTAATATCCGATAAAGCTTTAGATCCTATTTAAATTGAGTTAGTCAACAATCAAGCTTCCGCCGTTAAAACTGCTTTTGGAATTGATAGATTATCTAAGCTTGAAAAAGTTTTTGATAATCTATTCATCCCCCTTCTAGATTATCACTAGAGGACATCTTGTTTTTTTGATTAACTCATACCAAAGGGACCTAATAAGTGGTATCAGAGCAGTTGTTAAGTCGTTTCGATAGAAGATTTGTGGTCTTGAAATTTCTGAGTTCTTGTTGAAATCTGATTTCTTATCATAGAGTCACTAACATTTCGATAAGTTGTTTGTTAGCATCTTGAAAATACAATGTCTTCTCGTTAAAAGTAAGAAAACCAGGAGTTTGCCGATTTTTCTATCGAAGAATATGATTATTGGAAGTTCGTAATGGAGAATCATTTGAAGGTCATTCATGACCGTATGGAAGAGGTTCTTGAGGAAGGTCCGATAAAATTCTATCATGGAGTTGTTAGCACCGGAGCGTAATCTTCTCATACAAGAAGTCAACAAGAAAAGAAGAGGCCGAGTTAACTACCGATGAAAGGAAAATTCACAATTTGGATCGGGTAGCAAGGACAAATTATAGAGACATTGAGCAAAGACTGGATAGAAAAGGTAAAGAGATGTAAAATCGCTAAGGATATGTGGGAGACTCTTGCAAGTGTTTGTGAAGGGTCGTAATGTGTTAAAGAAAATAAATCGCAATGTCTTACATGCATTTGATACATTCAAGATGAAAGATGGAGAAACTGTGGATCAATTGATGTGAGATTGACTAATCTAGTGAACAAAATCGCTGATTTGGGTAAAACCTACACCGAGAAGGAAATTAATAATAAGGTACTCGATCATCGAGCAAAAGATGGAGGGAAAAAGCAAATATTCTCAAAGCAACACGTAACCCGTCATCTATATCACATCATACTCTATTTTCTCATCCGAAAGCATTGAAATATGATATACACATTGAAGATGAAGAAGATGAGGCAGAGTCATCTACTGGAAAGACTGTGGGCATTTCTCAAGCATCAAGAAGATTCTCGACAAGATTTCTAAGGCATCGATTTGTCAAGAAAGGAGGAAATGGCATTATTAATCGCATTTATATGAGAGACTCAAGATGAAGTATAAAAGGAATAAGAGAGACAGTTTAATCGCCAAAATTATAAATCGCATAAGGAAGAGAAGTATTCAGACAATGACAAAAAGAAGGATCCAGTGAAAAGGTTTAAATCACCAATCGACGAGGTGAGAATAGTCCAAAATCGATAGAGGAGATATCTCGTTATACCCGCAATAAACTCCGGTCATTTTAGCTATGATTGTCCTCAACTCACTCCTAGAGAGAGAGAAGAAAAGAGGAAGAAACGGGATAGGAGGTATGCGTATCAACGAGCTCTTTAGCGAAAAGGAGGAAACACATGAGACATCATCATCCTCATCCTCATCTAGTTTCGGTCGATAATGACGTTTGCCTAATGGCTAAGGAGGTAAACTATTACTCATCCTCGCATAATGATAATGATAACTTGTCTCAATTCGATTCATGTCTTATTAACAAGCTTCTAAAAGATCTCAAGACAGCCTTTATCTCGCTTATAAACAGATAGAGATCGAAAATTTAAGTTTAAAGGATCAAATTCTTAGTCTAACAAAGGAACATCAGATAGGGACAAGGAAGAATCTAGATTGTACATTCAAGGGGGAATGTCAATCTAAGACTTCTACTAGTTCCTCGTCCGAGAAAACCAATAAGTTGGAAAAAGAATTGAGTACTTTAAAAATTAAATTTTCAAATATCAATATGGAGAATGAGAATTTTAAAAAGACTAACAGAGATTTGAATCTCAAGTTAGAACATCTTAATAATTCTCGCCTACAATTGATAACATCTTCAAGATTTCTCTTAAGCCTAGTGATAAAATCGATTGGGTTTTGATAGGAACACGAAAAATGATCCTATCAAACCAAGAGTTTTTGTCAAAGCCACTAAGACTATGGAAAAGACAGTAACTTAGTCCAAAGAAATCTAAGGAGTAAATCACCTCATCCGATATATCTAAAGAAAAATACAGTATAAGGAGAAATGTTTCCAAAAGAAATCTAAAGACTAAATCAAAGTCATTTCCAAAGTATAATGGTTTTGATGGAAGAAGCAAGTCATATCCATTCTTTCCAAGATATAAGACAATCACTAGAGATCAATTAAATAAAATTGATCTAGATAGTCCGATATAAGTAGACAGATATGGTTGCAAAATTCAATCATTGGTTCTGAAAAACTTGGATGTGTTTATCTGGATACCTAAGTATCAACTTGACGAGAAAGGACCCAATACACAAAGGGTACCTAAGAATTAATTTGTGATTGCAGGGAAATAAGGAGATAGTTGAACGAGAAGATGTTCTTGAAGTCATCCGGTATATAGACAAAGTGGATGTTCTAAGCATATGACTTATGAGAAAAGACTTCTTTCTAACTATCGCATTTGATAGATGGACCTCGGGTAATGTTTGGTGACAACAATTTTGGTCTAACCAAAGGAGTTGGAACTCTAATGATTGGAGATGTCCAGTTAATGAAGTTTATTTTGTGGAAGGATTGAAACATAATCTATTATCCGTCTCTACGCTTTTGTGACAAAGGATATTGTGTAAAATTCACTCATGATGCATGTTATATTTTGGATGGTTTAAACGAAAATATTTTACTTGCCGGAGTCGACAAGGTAATATCTATGTTGCAAATTTCAAGAGTTGCCCCAAGGATACTTGTCTTATTGCTAAGAGTTCAAGATTTAAGTTGGCTATGACATAAACGCCTTAGTCATTTAAATTTCAAAACTCTTAACAAAATAGCAAGAAAATCTTTAGTCAAAGGACTTCCGTATAAAATATTTTCAAAAATCATATTTGTGATGCTTCTCAAAAAGGAAAATGTACTCAAAACTTCTTTCAAAACAATAAATGGTCCTCGCTTCGTAAAGGATTTTGGAACTTTTACATATGGATCTCTTTGGTCCAGCTTACACCTCTAAGTTTTAGTGGAAGAAAGTATACTTTAGTGATTGTAGATGATTTTTCTAGATTCACTTGGGTTATTTTCTTGTACAAAAAGAATGAGATCAGTAATAAAATTCCGTAATTTCTCAAAAGAATTCAAAATGAAAAAGGACTAAATATTGTCAAGATTAGAAGTGATAAAGGTACCGAGTTTCTAAACTCGCTTGTTACTAACTATTGTACCGAGAATGGTATAGCACATGAAACATCATCCGCAAGAACACCCCAAAGAAAATGGAGTTGTAGAAAGGAGAAATGTAACCTTGAAGGAAGCCTGCAAGGACGATGTTATCTCGAGTATGATACTCCACACAGGTTTTGGGCGTAAGCCATTAATACCGCATGTTTTGTTCAAAATAGGTGTTTAATTGTAAAAGATAAAAGCAAAACTCCTTATGAAATATGGAAGGGTAGAATACCAAAAATTTCATATTTTCATATATTTGGTTGTAAGTGTTTCATCCATAATAATGGAAAATCTAAATTAAGAACTTTTGATGCTAAGATTGCAGTAAGAGATATTCTTAGGATACTCATCTCGTATCCAAAGCATATAGAGTTTTTAATAAGATTACATTATGTGTGGAAGAAACACCACATGTTGTTTTTGACGAAATTTCTAAGTCCGAAAGCACGTATGATGTCACCAAGATAGTCAAGATCTTAACAGATTAAATATCAAGAAATCACCAAGTTCTACTTACTGTAGTCGAATCGTATGAGGAGGACACATCGTACATGAATAAAGATAAGGAAGCCGAGAGTTCTTCCATATCATCCGATCGCATTTACTACAATACCAGATGGACTAGAAGATATTTCAAGGTAATACGTAACCAATTGATGAAAATATCTCGTATAAGACTTCATACTCAAGAAAAGATAAAGGTAAACGAGTATCGACTTATCATCCAAATTGGAATGTATAATCGGAAGTTTAGATTCTCGAGTCCGCATAAGGACACAGATAAACCAAGACTGCTCTGCTTAGTTGTTATGTATCATCGTCGAACCTAAAACTATTATCAAGCTCTAATGCACTCCAATTGATAAATGCAATGCAAGAAGAATTAAATCAATTTCAAAGACAAGATGTGTGGGAACTTGTTGAAAGACCCCATCATCAGAGAGTTATTGGAACAAAATGGGTTTTTAAGAACAAAAGAGATGAGAACAACATTGTGGTAAGAAATAAGGCTAGATTGGTTGCACAAGGTTATTCACAATCGAAGGAATTGATTATGATGAAACCTTCGCACAGCTTGCTCGCCTTGAAGCCATAAGTTTGTTCTTAGCTTATGCCGCTTATAAAAGATTTACCGTGTTCCAAATGGATGTGAAATTTGCATTTCTAAACGGAGTCATAGCCGAAGAGGTCTATGTAGAACAACCTCCGTGTTTTGTCAAAGGAGACAAGGTCTACAGCCGAGGAAAGCTCTATATGGACTTAAACAGCCCCTAGAACTTGGTATGATACCTTATCCGAATATTTAACTCAAAACGGTTTTGTAAAAGGTAAGATAGACGTAACTTTATTTAGGAAAGAATCGATAAAGGTCTCTTGTTAGTACAAATATATGTTGATGATATTATTTTTGGATCAACTAATCTAATCTTGTGTGAAGAATTTAGTCATCTTATGAAGAACAGTTTGAGATGTCCATAATGGGAGAAATGGCATACTTTCTCGGACTTCAAGTTAAATGCATAAAGAAAGGAATTTTCATAAGTCAAGCAAAATACACCAAAGATCTTATTGAAAAATTTGAAATAGGTACTAGCCGAGAAGCCAAGATACCTATGATGACAAATTTTTCAATGGATCCGCATTTGAGAAAGGAGAAGACACCGATCGACGCAAAGATAGAGGTTTAATTGACTCTCTTCTATACTTAATCGCTAGTAGACTCGACATTTCTTTTGCAGTGGGTGTATGTGCACGCTTTCAAGCTAAACCAAAGAAGAGTCATCTTGAAGCCGCAAAGAAGATTCTAAAATACTTGAAAGGTACAATCTATGTAGGGCCGTGGTACCCAAATGATGATAACTTCGAGTTGTCGTGGTACTGCACTCAGATTTTGGTGGGTGTAAGATAGATAGGAAATCTACATTTGGAACTTGCCAATTTCTAGGAAGTAAGCCGATTTCATGGTTGTCTAAGAAACAAACCTCTCGTAGCTACTTCTACTATCAAGCCGAGTACATGGCACTGGAAGTTGTTGCTCACAACTTATCTGGATCACCAATGCCTAAGGGACTATAATATTATCACCAAGGATGTACCAATCTTTTGTGATAGTAATAGTGCCATAGCTATTACCCGTAACCCAGCCTTACATACCAGTGCAAACATGTTGATATTCGTCATCACTTCATCCGAGACCATGTCGAAAAAGGAGATATCGACTAGAAAAGATTCTTACCGATTATCAAAGAGCAGACATCCTAACAAAGCCACTAGCAAAGACAAGGTTCAAAGAACTATTCGTAGAATTAGGATTACTAGATGCTTCTTTAGTTAATCTATAATCCTATGTTTTTCATTCTTTGTCTCTCTCAAATTAGTTTATTATGTCTAGAAAGAATTGTCGACAAGATAAGTCAAAGGGCAATCAGTAGCCGATATCATTGATCTCTTTATCTTGGAATCAAGAATCGAGGATTAGTCATATTGACCTTTATCTCGACTTGATGATTACTTATCCGACATTGGTAAATCGCATAGGACACAATAGTCACCGACTTCCATCAAATCGATGACTGCTGCACCTTATCCGACTTACCGTGGGTTACTAATGAGTTGTCTAAGTATCTTTGGTTTCGTAAAGAACAAGGTTTGATAAACATCTCTAAAACAAGACAAGGTTAACCTATCCAAGTGGTTAGGAAACAGACTATGTTGCTATCAATTCGCATAAGGAGAAAAATCAGGAAGTCTCTCTTAAATACTCTTAATTATGAATATTTGGTTCATATAATTAATATATGAATTTAATATCATAATTCTCTTTTTATTCTTTTTAAAAAATTGGAGTTACTCGTTGAAATAAAATATTTTGTTTTACAAAATAAAAGGATAAGGGTTCGAATTTGTTTTCTAAAAACAATAATATTTTATTTTATCTCTCAAATTAATCGAAAAGTAATTTCTCAAATAAGTAACTATGTCAGTGAGAAGTTACTACGGACCCGAAATTTTATCAAATTCATTTTGAAATACGCTGAGTGACATTCACGCCGCAAGAATTGGAGGCGGTTTACGAAATATGAATCGTCGATACCACGCGCGACATAATAAATATTATTCTATGCACTTTTCTAAATAAATGCCATAATTGCATTAATGGTGATTCGAAAGGCTATATCTATACTTTTGCAGTCATTATTAGTTTTGATTAGTTTATTATTAAATTCTTCCATATAAATAGGAGAACGTGTGCATAATAACTTACGCACATAATTACCTATTCATATTCTCTCAAAAATCCTTTTCCCTCTCAAAACCTTCCAAAATCAAGCTTTCAATGGCGGACACCGAAAATCCAAAATCAAGTATGAATACAATCTCAAATCCATCAGAGATCACACAAAATCCGAGATGTACGTAGAATGGGATATTTCCACCGATCCTAAAACAAGGGAGATTTTAGAGTTATTGGAATCCAGAGGATTGAAGCAAGATTGTTCGATGAAGCCCTCAAAATCAAAGACTTTGGATGATCTTGCGGCAGAGTTCATGACTCGTGCTAAAACAACCGATACCGGGTTGGAAACCAGTATTCGAACTCGGGAAAGAGCAGAAAAATCCATGTGTCTATAGCCGACATCGGAGAAATTTTTGGCCTAAACACCACCGGCGGAAATCTGCTCATATACAAGGTGGAGGAATATTTGGAAAGCTACAAGTTGATGGCGAGGAAGTCGCAGAAACACAACTCTACGAATCAAAAGGGAATGTTGAGGAGGAAGTATCGCCTCCTAATGCTCATCCCGACCAAGTGCATACTTGGGGAGCAACAAAGCCACGACGGGCTAACAAAGCCAAGGATATGTTGTATGAGAGCCATTATAGACGGGGCAAAGATTAATTGGGCAATGATGGTGTATTCCCGGATAATGGAGGAGAAGAAGAAGTTTGTGAAGACAGAGGTGTCTAAGGAGCCGATAAGATGGTCATCGAAAGCAAGATAACCAAGATGATGACCAGGATCACCATCATACCGAACATAAGATCGGGTCGAGGAAGCTCGACCGGGAAACGGGGTGAAGAAGTTCACCAAGCTGTAAGGGTTTGCTTATCAAGGATGAGAAACCCTTCGGCTTAACAGACTTCATGAGACACCCCATCTCCAGCTTCAGACAAAGAAGGCTTCTAGGAAAGCCAAAGGGAAAAAGGTGGAGACAAGATTCACCGATGAACCCTCATCCGAGGAGGAGGAGACCGTAGCCGAGGAGGAAAAGGAGGACAGGACAGCCTTCCCAAGGGGGAAGTGTCGCCGCTGGGAAGTCTCGAGACGGAAACGGTAGAAGTCTCATCTCGGAGAAGAGCCGAAGAAGCCGAGCAAATCCAACCCTCCACATCATCTTCTTCCTCATCTCGAGGTCAAGACTCACCCACATCATCCCACCCCGGCGATGAAGGGGCAGACAAGGCCGCCGCCTCCGAGCCTCTAACACGGTCTACTCCCGAATGTCCAACCCAATCTCAACCCTCTTCGACTCCATTTTCTTTCCTATCCACCTCACAAACAGAACCCCATCTATACTCCCTTCTTCCTAACCCTACCGGAGTCATAGGACCAACGGAGGAATCTCTGTGGTGATTGGGAAGAAATTCCTCTTGAGAAAAGAGCACAACCTTCAAAACGAACCCAAGCTGTTGGAAGAGCTGGTTGATGTATGGCTCCTATGGAGGTTAAGGACAGAGGCTTTGAGGAGACAAACTATCCTCATAGCCGAGGTTGGTGGGAACAACCCGTCTATATGGGAGAAGGAAGTCTTGAAGAGAGCCAAGCTCAAATCCTTTACGTATATCTTAACCGAGAGCATGTTCTTCGATTATATCCTTCACAGGTATACTTCGTAGACATGCCGCCTACCGAGGAGGCTCGTAAAAGGCGGAGGAAGAGAGATGTGGAGCCGAGACTACTGTGGAAGGAATGGAGGCCGAGCGGGCTTTGGCCGGAGATGACATCGGAATGGAGCCGGAGATGGAACATGGTGGAGCTGCCGATGAGCCACCGAGATGGATACACTGGGAGGCACACATAGAATGCAGACGACAGTCACCGCCAAGTGAGGAGTCAACCATAACCGCACATTGGCCGATTCTCCTCTGTGGCTGAAACAGATGTTGATGTTCCTATGGAAATGATAGATTTAACTTTATCTTCTCCATCGAAGAAGTCGCAGGACCCTCAACGCCTCGTGTCTATATCCGAGTTTAACATGCTTAAGGAGGAGGTGTTAAGTCTAAAGAGAGCTAGTCCGAATGCTCTACGCCTTGTTCCAGAGATGATAACTTCTTCAATCAAGGAAAATATAGAAGCCGCAATTCAAGAGAAAACCAAGATTGATCTATATTTTTCTACAATCGACATGAAGAACAGATGGTCAAGTAAAGACGATAGCTGCTAAGGAGATGAACTCTCAGGATGAATGGGTCAAACAATACGCTCGTTTCGCCTATACCCAAATCAAGGATTCTCGTTGAAGATCAAGTAAGAGAAGCTCGGAAAGCTAAGCGAGGCCTCATTTCACCAAGTACCGAAAATGCACTGCAATGGAGAAGGATAGGCAGATTTACGATCATTAAGAAATTCATGGATGATGAATTCGCATTTAGCCGAGGTCGAACAAAAGAAACGATATGACCAGCTTGATCAAAAGACAGTGGCATGTGAGAGAAGAACTCGTGGGACAAATTCAACAAGTAGCCACTATTCGCAATACCCGCTTTGCCGATGCTAAAAAGGGGAAGATAGTGTGCTCAAGAAAAGGATAGACGAGCAAGATGACAAGATCATTGCCTCGAACATGAAAATCGAAGAACTGTCTCGAGGAAATGTTGAAAGTGTAAGAAGAGAAAAAGAACAAGGCAGAGGAGGTCGAAAGATAAGAGGAGCTGAACCCAAAGACCACAGGCCAAGGATTTTTCTGCAAGATCTCGCTCGATGACATCTCCTTCTCGGATCATCTAGAATAGCTCAAACAGCCTCAAATTCCAAAGAAAACACAAGCCGAGATAGATGAAGAGGAGAAGATCCTAAGAGAAAGAGAGATGAAAAAGAAAAATACAAGCGACGAGATGCAAAGAAAAGGAGGGAGCAGGAGAAGGCAAAGCAGGAAAATTCTACGATCGCTCTTTGAGAAGATGGGTTCGTAAAATAACAGACGAGCAAGGGGAAGAAGTTCTAAGGCCATTTCATCGAAGTGAAGTAGTCCCCAAGGAAGTTCTACTAATGGCGATCGTGCAAAGTGGAGGCCATATGAAGTGGATCGGATCTTCCAGCCCATGTCCGCAAAGTCATCAAATGGGGACTCGATGAGAATGAAGCTTTTCATAATTGGCTGGAAGAAAAGGACCCTTAGATGTATCAATATCTAGTCAACCTTGCTCACAAGGAATTCAACTCCGATGTAGTCGCACCAGCTTACTCTCGGATGGAACCCCCTCTAATGTACCCGATGGTCATCCTGGACCTAGAGAAGATCAAGCAGCTTATCATTAAAGCCGAATCCTTAGCCGATCTCGCAGAGGGTGGAGAAACCATATCTATAAAGAATCGAGTCTTTGACTGGCTCAAGGTTCCATAAGAGAATAGGTGGTATGACTAAATCTTTTCTTATCTTATCCGAATCTTGTCCGAACTTGCATGAAGTCAAGTGATGAAATTCTCGTGAATAGAACTTTTTACCTACTTTCATAATCTGTTGATGTTCTTTAAATTTCCTTGAAACTTATCTCGTGTAACTAATCATTTCTTATAATATAACTTGACTAAGACTCTTACTCATAATTAATCAAACTAAATAAAATAAACTAAAACTCTTATGCCGATCATCCGACTCTTACTCATAAGTCGGTTGAACAAAATTCTTTGAAATACCCGATCATCCTGCTTCTATGAACAAAGTGCTCGAGTATATGATTCATGTGTATTACTCGATTATCTACTTCATGATCTTATCATCATCCGATAATAAAACTAAGTGCTTCAATAATCTGACTAAGTGTCTTATGTGTATATCCGTATCTTTGAGATTACTAACATTTCTCTTTTCTTGAGCCATGTTTTAACATCATCAAAAAGGGGGAAATTGTTGGGATAAAAATGTACTTAGTTTTGATGAGTTAAAGTGTAAATCTAGGATGACCACTGAGACAATGTATAGTCACCGATGTAATGAGAACTCTAAATAGACTAAGTATAGAAAAATAAGATAGGGATGGTTCAAAGGAAGTCGATGGAGACAAGAAATGTAATCGACAAGGTAGAAGATCGATAGAAGTTCAAAACAATGACATAATCGACAGAGTAGAAAATCGACAGGTGAAGAATCGACAGGGTGAAGAATCGACAGGTGAAAAATCGACAGTGGTAAAGATCGCATAAGCAAGAGTTGGTGAAAATCAAAAGTTAGTTTCAACTAATCAAGAAGCAGCTAAGAAAGGATTAGACGGTTACAACCAATCAAACAAAACAAGGAAGTTACAACCGACATCAAAGGGAGGTCTATAAATACATTCATCATTCCGTAAATCAAGGGCGGTCAACAAAATAAGCAATTTCACTATCAAGCAAGTTCACTCTAGCAATTAATGATTTAGAGACTCATTTCTCTAAAATCAGATACACACGAACACTTAGTGTTCATTCATTTTCTCGGTGTTTATAGAACATCATATTCTTGTAAATCTTCAAAAAGCCAATTAGAGATAGTATTATCAATTGTAAGGTCAAGAAGAATACTGTAAAGGAAGAAAGCAAGAAAGTAAGCAAGAAGGAAGAAAGTAAGAAGAGTCCCTTCTTCAAGTTGAAGAAGGAGAGTGGACGTAGGATCGCTTTGATCCGAACCACTATAAATTTGGTGTTGTTTACTTTTCGCTCTTTACTTGCTTTCATTAATTGTTTCTTGATCACAAACTTTAATATCCGATAAAGCTTTAGATCCTATTTAAATTGAGTTAGTCAACAATCAAGCTTTCCGCTGTTAAAATCAAGTTTTGGAATTGATAGATTATCTAAGCTTGAAAAAGTTTTTGATAATCTATTCATCCCCCCTTCTAGATTATCACTAGAGGGCATCTTGTTTTTGTGATTAACTCATACCAAAGGGACCCAACATCATGTGATTGGGTGTTTCATTTATTGAGGTGATTAATTATTCTATTGTGATTTGCATGATTTAATTGCTAGATTAGGTTTTGATCCTTTGTTAATTAATTTAATTTGCTCAAAGAGATTTGGTTTATTAAATTGATGCTTAGGTGTTAGGCTTGATTTGGTGATTGAATTTAATATTAGATTAACGCAAGGAGACTTGGTTAATTTTCATTAGAACCTACATTAGAATACGTTAATTGCTTGATTTTATTTCTTGTGATTAAGTGAGGTTAGGGTGTCGTCCTCTAAACTATCTTACGTGCTTATTTGATGTATCAAACCTAGGCTTATCCAAAGACGGTTGATATGTGATTTTATGCTAGATAGCTCCTATTATCCCCATTATTTGAAACCCCGATCATGTGTGATTCGTAATTAAGGATTCCTTGGTGATTTGCACCCGAACACATTTTTCTCATATTAGTTGTTTCTTGGTAATTTGCTAGTTGATTGTTCTTAGTGATTAATTTAGATTTAATTTTGCATACCCAAGCCCGACTCTATAACACCATGCCAACACTTAGCTTTAGGGATCCTTGCTCGACCTAGTTCCTTTGGGTTCGATAACTTGGTTGTGTCTCGAAATATACTTACTCGAAAAGCCGCAATCAGCCCTCTCGGATCAATGATCATGATCCCAGCTCCACAACCCCGCATAGACATAGAGCCGCCAACATATACTTTCCATTCTCCTTCCTCCAGCCGCACGTGTACTCTCCCGGATGAAGTCGAGAGGGCCTGTGCTTTAATGGTCCTCTGTGGCTCGAAATCCACATCATACTCTCTCGCCCGACGGCCCACTTCGACCATCCTCCCCGAAAGATCAGCTCTACCTATCACCTGCTTTCAAAAGGTAGTTAGTCCGAACAATGACCTTATGTGACAATAAGGTCGTAACCTTCGTGCCGTAACCATTATAGTCGTGGCCGCCTTCTCTATCTCCGAGTATCTCACTTCAGCTCCTTGTATGAGCTTGCTAATGTAGTAAACAGGTTTCGGGTCGATCCTTCCTCCCTCACCAAAGACGGAACTAAGTGAGACCCCACCTACAGAGAGGTAGAGGTAGAGTGTCTCCCGGAATAGGCTTCGTTAACGTAGGTAATCGAGCCAGTGCCGTTTAAGCTCCTCAAACGCTCGGCATTGCTCATTCCACTCGAACTTGGATCCCTTCCTCAAGATTTTAAAGAAGGGATGGCTCCTCTCCGCAGATCTGGCTATGAATCGCTTAATACCGTAATCCTCCCATTCAGTCTCTGCAGCTCCTTGATATTGGTGGGTGGCCGTATATCAAGCACATCTTACACCTTAGCAGGTTAACCTCGATTCCTCGCTGGGTCACCATATATCCGAGGAACTTCCCGGATCTCACTCCAAAAGAACACTTTGCTGGATTCACTTCATGCCATTCCTCCCGAGCACCGAGAAAGCTTCCTCCGTGTCCGCCACATGTTTTCCCGATTCTATGCTTTTCACAAGCATATCATCAATGTAGACTTCCATGTTCCTCTCTAGCTGGTCTCTAACATTTTATCCACCATTCTCTCGATAGGTTGCTCCCCGCATTCTTCAATCCAAAGGGCATTCTCGATATAGCAAAAAGTTCCACTAGCAATAATGAAACTA
This sequence comes from Paraleonurus japonicus, assembly GCA_030762865.1. Lineage (NCBI taxonomy): Eukaryota > Viridiplantae > Streptophyta > Magnoliopsida > Lamiales > Lamiaceae > Paraleonurus > Paraleonurus japonicus. Next base: position 35,065,363 of record CM061052.1, read on the forward strand.
ACCTTTGGAATATATGAAGGGAAAATTTGTATTTGATGGTAGCCCCGATAGGCGTCCATCATACTTAGTAGCTCAAATCCAGATGTAGAAGTCGACCATCCGATCAATCCCGGGCAAGTGGATAATGATCCTTAGGGCAAGCCTTGTTCAGATCTCGAAAATCTATGCACATTCTCCATTTTCCCCTGGTTTTGCCACCAACACAAAGATTGGATAGCCAGGGTGGGAAATTGGATTCGCTTGACATGTCCCGCCTCCAGCAGCTTTCTCCGCTTCCACCTTCGTAATGGAATCTTTCTCTGGTCCAAAGACCCTTAGCTTCGCTTCACCGGTTTAACCTTAGGATCCACGCTCAGTGATGCATCGCCACCTCCTCGGGAATACTGTCATGTCAAGAAGAAAAAGCAAAAACATCTCGCATTTCTTCGTAGAGCCGCTACTGTGTCCTTCTCTAACTCGCTCCACTGGCTCCAATCTTTGTTGTGTATCCTTTCTTTTCGGGATACAACTCCACCATCATCACTTTCGTCAGCTTCCATCTTTGGAGGATCGATTTCTTCTGTAAATCTTGCACCTCTCGGATTCTCGGTCCACCTCCTTGTCTCTTTTCAAGCTGCGATGCAGCCTCTTTGCCTGGCCATCTTTACCGCCTCCACGTAGCATTTTCTGGATTGCAATCGATCTCCAGCCTACTTCACCCACCTCATCATTCACCGGAAACTTGAGTTTCATGTGATAAGTTGATATAACCACCGAAATAAGTTCAACACCGGCCTACCAAAAATCATGTTGTAGGATGAAGGCACATCAACTATCAAAAAATTTGCCATAACTACCCTCCTCCGTGGAGCTTCACCTAGCCCCACCGGGAGGGTTACCTCGGCCCAGAGGGTGTATCGCTCCTCCCGTGAATCCGCATGCCGCCGTATCCATCGTTGCATTTCTATGTTCAAATTCATCTTCTTGAAACATTCCCGTAAGATGATGTCTCATGAGCTCCCGTATCTACGAAGATCCGTGCTACCGTATATCCTCGCCACATCCGTTGTGATGACTAGTGCATCACCGTGGTCCTCCTTCCTTAGGCTTCCATCCTCTCGGGCCAAAGTGAATTCGAGGTGTATGGATAACTTCCTTGTGACCCACCTCTCTGGACATTTCTCCTACCTCTCTCCCGAGGGTCCTCTCTCCAGCCTTTTCTAGCGCGGAAGGAGTCTCCCTCTCGCTGGACCTCCGACTATCATCTCGGATGAGTCCTCTCTTCTCGGGAAGGTCTCTCCTCCGCCTCCCTTCGACCATCCTTCCTTTCTCTCTGCCTTTATCATCGGCTTCTTTTCTTTTGCCCCCTGGAGCTAACTCGATCTCTATAAACAAACTCTTTAAGATGTCCACTTGGATCATCCTCTCAATCTCATCACGCAAGTGAAAACAATTGTTAGTGTCATGCCCATATTCATTGTGGAAACGACAAAACTTATCCGACTTAGGCTTTTGAGGCCCCCTGGACCGTGTCCATGGAAACTTCATTTCAGGATGGTCGATGCCACTTCCAGCACTCTGGCGGCTCAAGCTTCGTGGGGGTATACTTGTCAAACCTCGGAGCGAGGTCCAGATTTTGCAGCCTTTCTCGTGTTCTCGCCGTTGAGCTTTTCTTCGATGACTCCTTCTTCTTTTCAGTCCACTTGGTTTTACCTCGGCCTCTTTCGCTTTCTCACCTCCTCCAAAGGTGTGACGTACTTCTCCGCCTCCTTAGCAGCTTCATCGAACGCCTCGACCGGGCTTCTTAGCCAGGAGGAAAACAAGTCTCCATCTCGGAGGTTACTAGTAAAAGCATTAATTTTTACCTCCGGGTAGCGGTTGGAACTTCCAGTGCCGCTGATTGAATCTCTTCATGAAGGCTCGTAGGCTTTCATTCTCCCCTTGCCTCATGTTAAACAATGTTAGCGTAGCTCTGGGTTGCCTCCTTGCACTAGCAAATTGATGCAAGAAGAGCTCCCCAAACCGCTCAAAGGAGTTAATGGAATTGGGTTCCAGTGGCTAAACCACCGCTGGCCGCCTTAGATAGAGTAGTAAGAAAGACTCCGCACTTCACACCCTCCCCATATCGATGAAGGAGGGCCGAATTTTCAAATCTCACCAAATGATCATAGGGGTCAATCGTACTCATCATATTCATAGTTAAGAGGCTTAAAATTGCTAGGCAATTCATCTTGTAAGATATTCTCAAGAAATTGGCAACCTCGTGACGGGTCGAGGCATACTAACCCGATTTTCCATCCGATGCTTCATGTTGTCCATTTGTTTCCTCAAGGATCTGATTTGGTCCTTCATGGCCTCGATTGGGTGTCTCCTCGTACCCTCTTCTTGGTCCTCGATCTTACTTCCTCGCCGCAGAGGGCTGTCTCCTTCCCTCGTGCAGCTTCCTCAGACCAGGCCTCCCTCGGCCGAGGGACACCGACCTTCTCTCCCGGGCTCCTTCAGCCTCCTGTGGCCTCCTCCCGGTTCCCGGACTCCACCTCTCTCCTCCGTTCTTCTTGATACTCGCCCCGCCTACTCCCCTCGGTTGGGATCGAGCAGTGCAGATTCCCCTTGGCCCCGGTTCTCCAGGGCCTCTTCCCGCAGTGGAGGTCCACCCTCCGGCCATTGCCCTGGCCACAGCTCGAGCTATCATATCATCCAGTGCTCCCGAGTTAGAGCGGCTGCAGGCACTGGATCTGGGATTCTCGAGGTATCCCTCGGCCGGAGCATTGGCCGCTCCGAGATCCCTACCATAGGTATTCCTTCCGTATTGCGGAAGAAGAGGAAGGCATGTTCCCCCTTCCTCTCTAACAGCAGCCTCTTACTCCCGGATGGCATTGGCAGGAGTCGAGCCTGCTTTGTGCCATCAGAATTAAGTGGAGGTCCTCCGGTGTCGGGCATAGCCACCGGAGGCACGGGGTGGGGTGCACCTCACCGTGTTGGGTTTGGCGGGGTTATCCTTCCCCAGCCCGGTACTAGTGCAATCGGTCTCATAGGTGTACGCTCACCACCATAACGCCCTTCTTTCGGATAATCGTAAAAGAAAAGAAGTTTGAAACTCACGCCTCAGCCTCTTCTTTTCCCACAGACGGCGCTAATTGATGCGTAAAATCGACTGGGCCCGCTTTCCCCACCTCGGGTTCACGTGGGTAAAGCCTTTACGCACTAGGATCCTTAGCTTCCTCGAACAAACGTACTGCAAAACATGCCGGAGGGTTCTCCGGCGTAGGCACTCCGACGCTCAAGTCGATCACCGGAAAACACTCAAGAAAGTACGTATAAGGTAGCTAAGTGAGAGTGATAGTGATTCGATACTGCTACCTCCTCGGGGTGTGTTACTTATACGTAAGTTAAGAGCAATAACCGTCAACACGGTCTCTAGGCATTATCCCGCACGCTCGCTATGATATCGTGCGTGGAAAACTTATTCCTCAAGAAATCAGATTGTATCTACGAATTCCCCTGACGGAGTTTGGACATACCAATGAGGAATATAGAGAATATTCCTCGACTTGGGCCTCAATTATCTCAACTACTCGTCACTTCTCGACCTTATCGGATAGACAACCGCTATGGGCTTGGTCAAATGCTCGCGCCTTCTCTCGAATCTCGCTTGGGCCTTTCGGCCCACCTATAGCTAGGTTTGGGCCTCGCGACCCACCTCGCATCGGGTTTAGGGCCTCGTGACCCGTATCTCGGAGTTAGGCCTCGTGGGCCCTCTCAGAGTTGGGCTTGGGCCTCATGGCCCTCTCCATACGCTCCCGGGCCTCATGGCCCCCCGTAGGTAGGTTTAGGGCTTTGTAGCCTCGAGCGTCCCGATCCGGGCTCGGGCCCATCTCGGGTTTTCCTCCTTTTATCTAGGTATCTAATGACGCGTCATTGGGCCCTATTGGGCTGGTCGTATTTGGGCCCTAAGGATAGTTGGGCCCGACATTTTTGTCCACATCAATATATATTTATATTATCTCGGTTCGGTTTGTTCGGTTTTTACATTAATAAAAACCAAACACCGAACCGAAACCAAAATTTTAAAATTTTCTAGACCAAAAACCGAATCGAAAACCAAAAATCGAACCAAATTTTTTATTTCGGTCCGATTTGGTCGGTTTTTTCGGTTTAAACCGAATTTTGCACACCCTCTTTGAAAGACGAGCTCGGACATGTGAATGACGAGCTCGGTAGACGGGTCGACTATCTTGTGAGATCAAGTCATGATTGGAAAAATATCATTGACAACAAAGTGAATGTCAAAACATATCTTAGTAATATATAAACAAATATGTAGTGTGTCAATAAATTCCTGTCGGTAGGCAGTGGTAGGATATGATAAGGTCGCAATCTGTCCAAGTACAAATTGCGATACAACTTTCATTATGTATTTAATGCATCCCCAAAACTTGAGATACTAAAGCAACATTCTTGTGCTATAAATAGAGTCTCAACAATTCTCCCTCTCATTTATTGTTTATTTGCATTCATTACAAGCATTCATTGATCATCATTCACATTGAATGAGTTTGGACATTTATTGTTCTTGATCTTCAATCATATATTGTATTGTTTTATCCGTTGATCACCACATTAACCATAAATTCACCGAATTTAGAATGAGTAACAACAATTGGCGCTTTTCAAAAATGAAGAACACTCACTGTTCTTCAAGTTCATCTTCAAATCTTTATATCTTTAAATTCGCTCTCCTCACCCTCAGCCATGTCAAAAACTGGAACCACCAACCCAAGTATTAAGAATCCAACGGAACCAGCCCACGAAGAAAATATTCATGTTCGGCCGATTGAACGGAGCCAAGGGAGCAATTTTATAGTGGGATGGGCTGAAAAGTATATGCTTCGCCCCATTAAAATTTATGGTTGCTACTAAAGGTCTAGAATTTGGACATCCAAAAAGGGTATTTTGACACTACAATATTTAATTACACTTAAAATGACAAACCGCCCTATAAAATTTCAGCGCCAATTTTGAATTATTTTTGCAGATTTGGGATGAATTCAAATTTAAATTTTTGAAAAGATTTTGTCAAATAAAAAATCTGCAAATTTATATTTCCAATGCAATCATTACTTACAATTTTTCATATAATTGTTCTTATTCTCTTTCTCTAAGAAACCCTAATATTATACATACACAACCCTACTTTTATACATAAATATTAGGTTTCTTCTCCATTTTTCATCAAAAATCGGTAGCTTCATCTTAGAAAGATGCCAAAAATTTTATGTTGTGTTCAAAGGCGTTCGAGTTGGCATATACGATAGTTGGCACGAATGTGCTCAACATGTTATAGGTTTCAAAGGTAGTTTGCATAGATCTTTCAAGACGGAAGAAGAAGTCATCAATGCATATAATTCGTATTTCCCATGCAATATCGCCGGAAATGGAGATGAAGACGATGAGAAAATCAATTCCTATTTGGAGGAGATTTCAAAAACGGAAGACGCCTCAAGTAATTTTCAAGGTGTTGAAGGAAATCTGATTCATGGTGGATCATCATTTGCCAAAATGCTATTTTTGGAGTTGTTTCGTGTTTCTTTGGTGGGGTTGCAAGTTTGATGTTTAGGTGTTTTTTTTTCAATTGTAATGAGTAATGTTAGGATTTTAAGTTCATTTTGTAATGCTTGATTTTAAGTTAATGAAATTTGTGTGTTTATCTCCAAAAATTGTATGTTCTTGTTCAATTATATTTTTTTCGAAATTTTGAAACTGGAAATATTTTTAGGGCGAGAACTCTAGGGTACAATATTAGACACCCTATTACTATTAGGTACAATCTTTTTCCAAATTACTAGGAGATACAATATTTTTCCAATTTTACCCTTCCTTCTCAATTTTGTGCAGAAACTATCTATTTTTCAATTGTGCGAAACTTTCTCAATTGTGATGCCACACATTTTTCTCAATTGTGATGCCACACATTTTTCTCAATTGTGATGCCACACATTTTTACCTTCACATTTCTACACATTATATTATTCATATTTCTAGATTCATTATTAATTATTGTGCCCAATATATTTTGTCTCCATTTTTTTTTCATTTCTTCTATTTTGCCTTTTTTTTGCGCTATATTTTAATTCAAATTTCAAAATTCCAGTTTTTGTTTTTATCATTTTGTCTGCCTTTTTTTCTCTCGCTATATTTTAATTCAAATTTCAAAATAACACGAAAATTTTAATTCAAATTTCAAAATTTCAAAATTTTAATTCAAATTTCAAAATATCACAAAAATCACGACAAAACAAGCAAAAAGCTTTCATAATTATTCCCGCAAAGAAACTCGCACATGTGCACTTCATTGCATATTATTGCACATGTGCGTAAGAAAATCGCACATTATCAATACCCGTGTATACAAAATAACTTTCAAGAGAAAAATAAGAATCAAGAAATTAAAACAATAAAGAATCAAGAGATAAAAAAATGGAAACAAAGAAGATTAAAAGCAGTAAACGAATTGATACTCCATATTCACAAAATTTCTATAACACGCTTAATCGTAGGACACAAGTACAAATACAAAAGAAAGAAAAAACAATCATTCTAATAGATCTTGTAGAAGAAAAAACAGTAAATATGAAAACTGAAAATTTATTATCTTGAACAATACTCGTGTCGCCGTCAATCTGCTTTCCCCCTGCCGATCGCCGCCGACCGCTTTCCCCCTCATCGCAGATCTGCTTTCCCCTCGCCGCCGCCGTCGATCGCGCTTGGCGGTGGATCGGTGGCGTGGCTGACCGTGGGGAAGGAACATTGGTGGCGACGGTGGTCGATCTATGGCCGATCTGGTTTCGCTGCCTTGATCGGAGGCCGCGGCAGCTTCTTCCTGCGCTTTCACTCGTCTCGGCCCGCCGTCGCCGCCGTCGCGCGCCACGTCCCCCTCTGTTCAGCCCCAGATCCGGTGGTGGCCATTGACGGTGGTTGTGCTTTTTCCTCTCGACACCGTTAATCGCTCTCACGTCGTCGTTCTCGTCCTCGGGGAACCGCCGTCCCTCTCGTTGTCGTCGCGTCTTGGGGCTGAATGAAAGAGAGAGATGGGGATGAGAGAAAAAGAGAGTTGCGATGAGAGAGAGAGAAATAGAGAATGGTGATGCTGCGATGAGAGAGAAATATGAGGATGAGAGAGAGAGATACGAGAATGGTGATTCTGATTTGATTTTCTCGATATCACTTTATTTTCTACCGTAAGGGTAGATTTGGTATGATGATTTTTTTATTGTATCTATCAAGATTAACTTTTTGAGCTAGTATCTATTAGCAATTAATTTCTAAATATGGTATCTAAGAGTTATAATTTCTATTTTTTAATTTTCGTAATATATTTAGTCTATTCGTAAATAAATTATGAAAATTATTGTGAACAATATATTTTTTGGTTCGAAAATTATAATATAATTTTCCAATTTAGGGGAAATATTTTCGAGTTCGAACAAGTGTAATTCAGAGGATATATTTTCCAGTTCAAAAATGAAAATATATTTTCCAATTTAAATCTTTGAAAATCACAATCGAATTACAATTTATATTTCCAAATATATTTTTCCAGTTTACATATTCGAATTACAATCGAATTTCAATTTTTTTCAATTTAAATTTACGAATTACAATCGAATCAAAGATCGAAAATGACAATATCCTTTTCCAATTTATTTTTTCAGTTTGAAATTTATTTTCCAAATCGAAATACAATCGAATTCTTCCAATTCATAATATTTTTGCAATTAACTAAATGTTCGAAATAATTCAAAATAGATTTTAGAGAAATTTTCGAAATATATTTTTATTACATGTTCACAATTTTTTCATAATTGATTGTCGAATAAAACTTCAATAAAAAGTTACAACACTTGAACAAATCATATTTTAGAATTAATTTCAATTTTTTATAACTTGATTTCTATAGTGAACATACTTATAATTTTCATCTTAATTACTCATGAAGTACTTATATTGGGAATTGGACGAAATAAAATGGGAGCTTAAGAACAACAAACCTCTCTCATCAAGTTCAACAACATATGGCTCTGGTTCAACTCTTTGAATATAGCTTTTACCCTTCTACAGTATCTATATGTTAATACAAAAACAAAATGCAATAATAGTAAGGTTGTGTTCGAGAGAGATGTGTTTTAAAGTAAAATGACAATAATTTACATCAAAACATGAGTAGAAAATACTCGAGTAATCATAGAGAAAATATAAATTTTATAGCATAATGGCAAAATTGTTTGGCATACACACCAAACTTACCAACAAGAAACGAAAAACAAAAAAACAAGCAAAATAGTGACGATTTAACATGCAATTGTCACCAAAACACCAACTCAAACACCAAACTAAATACTACTCAAGTAATCATCGGCATCCTCTCCCTCGCCACCATCCGCCTCCATCTCGCCCTCCACCATTGCCTCCATGTTGAACACTTGAGTCGGAAAGGACGACTAGTGGTGCGTTGTTGTCCTTAATAGCATCGAGAAAGGCATCATAAACCTTGTTTAGTGGGCGTGGTTCAAGGATGAAGTTGCTCAAGATATCCACCGAATGGTCATGAGTCAACAAACGGTGCATGAGCTTTTGACCTCACTTTTGAGCTCTTCGTGTTGTTGCTTCATGTACTCGAACATTGCCAATGCACTCCTCGGAGATGGAGGAACCCATGGGCTAGAGGTTGTCTTGCTCTTTGGTGTGGAGGCCATTTTTAGTGATGAATATTCAAGATGGAATTGAAGTGTGATACTTTGCTTTTGGGGAGGGTGATTTATATAGGTGTATATGTTAGACCTTTTGTATCTCACTCTTGTATAGGACAATGTGTACTCCCATCATAATGTAGCCCTATATATATTAGGTCTATAACCACTCACACACACCACAATTTTTTATTATATTTTTTTGGTATATATTTAATTTAATGTAATATATTATTTGTCCTAATTAATTAGTGTTCAATTCATAATTACTATACCTAAGTTTAACAAGAGTATTATTATTAGTGTTGAATATTATTAGAAAAAATTGAGATTAAAAAAATGGATTCCACACAATTAGGGTTTCGAAAATTGAGATTATCAAGAGTATTATTATTAGTGTTGAATTATATATTAAGTTAATGGTTGTCGAATTAGTAACGATTAGTAACATTATGACCAATATTTAGTATCATTATTTAATATATTAAGTAACAATATTTAGTATCATTATTTACTATATTAAGTAACAATATTTATGTGTAGTGTAAATCCTCCTAAATTTGTGTAGAGTAATATTAACTAAATTCGAAAATAATTATTCAAGAGAGTGTAAGCAAATAATTGCACTTTTAACAAGACTTTTAAATTAATATTTTTGTAGTAAAATAAAATAATTAACACTCCAAGTCTCGAAATCAAACAATTGATGTGTTGATGGAATCGGTGCACGTTGTTTGAAATTCATATTATGTTTAGGTAGCAATATTTAATATCATTTTATGTTTGACAATATTTAGGTAACAATATTTTAAAGAGATTAAAAACAATGTTATGGAATCATACTAATTCATTTCATTGAAGAGATTAAAGAGGCAGATGGTACAAAAATACTTCTTTAAACTAAATGCATGGATAGATGGGAAAAAACATCGAAAACCCTAACGAGCTTTTTTCGAACAGCTTTTTAAAGTGCCCGTAGAAAGCAACGTCATTCTCTCTCTCCTTCTCCTTGGCTTCCATGAAAAGCCGTTCAACCTTAGTATTATTAGATTTATCCACCACTACGAGGTCCACCTCAAGATCTTGCACCTTTTGCATGAGAATGTGCTTCGATCTAGCATTGTGTACAACTTAGAAGTTTCAATTCTTAGTACACTCTTTTCCTCCCGTAGTAAAAACGTGAAAAAAATAATTAAATATACAATATAAACGAAAAATAAAGAAATGAAATTAAGTTTGTTGTACCTCATGTTTGGCCTCCATGGAGGCAACCTTCTTGTTGAACTCGGTAAGTATTTCAAGGAAAGCCATTAACTTGTTCTGAAAGAAATCATAAAAAAAAAATTACATTTACAAAAGCAAGCAATGTAATATAGGATAAGAGAAAAGATGAAAAGGATGAAAAATTTACTACTCTAACCATGTGTAGATGAATAGGAGGTTGGATGTGGAGGAGAGAGAGTTTTGTGTAGTTAATAATGAGTCCTAACACACCACATTATTTATAGTGGTTTGAACTTGTTTAGGTGATAGGTGAATTGAATTTTCTAGAAGTATGTGGAAGTTTTAGGTAAGATTCATTTTTACTACCAAAAACTAATACTACCACCATATTAGTACTACTAGGAAAAAAATAATTTACCAATAGGCATTGATAGTGTTACCAATAGTGATTGGTAGTAATACTACTTTTTTCTAAAATTAAAAGTATATTTTCAATTAATTCTTAACAATTACATTTTTAATCATTTGAATTAGGGTTTACGGTGAGGGTTTACGGTTTTGATAATATTAGCAAGTCTTTAATAGTATTATCAATAGACATTGATAGTGTTACCAAATAGTGATTGGTAGTAATACTAATTTTTTTTTCCTAACATTACAAGTATATTTTCAATTAATTCTTAACAATTACATTTTTAATCATTCGAATTAGGGTTTACGGTGAGGGTTTATGGTTTATGATAATATTAGCAAGCCTTTAGTAGTATTACCAATAGACATTGATAGTGGAACCAATAGTGATTGATAGTAATATCATTTAACTATTCTAACATTACAAGTTTATATTCAATTAATTCTTAACAATTACCTTTTTAATCATTCGAATTAGGGTTTACGGTGAGGGTTTACGATTTATGATAATATTAGCAAGTCTTTAGTAGTATTACCAATAGACATTGATAATGGAACCAATAGTGATTGGTAGTAATACCATTTAATTATTCTAACATTACAAGTTTATATTCAGTTAATTCTTAACAATTACCTTTTTAATCATTCGAATTAGGGTTTACGGTTTATGATAATATTAGCAAGTCTTTAGTAGTATTATATACCAATAGACATTGATGGTGGAACCAATAGTGATTGGTAGTAATACCATTTAATTATTCTAACATTACAAGTTTATATTCAATTAATTCTTAACAATTACCTTTTTAATCATTCGAATTAGGGTTTACGATGAGGGTTTACGATTTATGATAATATTAGCAAGTCTTTAGTAGTATTACCAATAGACATTGATGGTGGAACCAATAGTGATTGGTAGTAATACCATTTAATTATTCTAAATTACAAGTATATTTTGAATTAATTCTTAACAATTACCCTTTTAATCATTTGAATTAGGGTTTACGGTGAGGATTTACGGTTTAGGGTAATATTACCAAATCTCTAGTAGTATTACCAATATGCATTGATAGTGTTACCAATAGTGATTGGTAGTAATACCATTTAATTATTCTAACATTACAAGTTTATTTTCAATTAATTTTTAACAATTACTTTTTTAATCATTCGAATATATGAATTACATTCTTAGAATATAAAATTATTTTAGAGTGAAAAATAGTGCTTTCATAAAAGGGAAAATATATGAATTACATTTTGACATTGAATATTATATTCAATTAGTTGAGCCGACAACGAAAGCCCATCAAATTTCAAAAACTTAATTAGGTGAGATATTTTAGCCAATTTAATTACCAAATTTAACCAGATTTCGTAATCACTATCAATTCGAACATATTTGAGACAATTAAACTAAATTAATATCAAAATTAATTTACGGTAAATCTGGAAATAAAGTACTTAGTCAAAGTTTTTTTTAACTCATGCTCCCACCTAGTCGAATTAATATCCCACCATTAAGCTTATCTCGCATATGCACATACGCGCTTAATATTCCACAATTGATTCGATAGAGAGGATTTTTGCATGAATGTAGGAGTATAAGACACTGATCTTATTTGACAAAGAAAAGGTTTTGGCCACCCAACTCGAGAAAAATGATTAGTTTCTTCTCGGAAATGGTTATGGCCGTCATGCTCAACCAATAAGGTAAGTTTAATATCTACCTTTTTAATGATTAAAAATATTTTGATAATTAGCAGAACCCAAATCTCCAATATGATTAGATTTTTTTCTCGAAAATGTGAAACGCCGCCCATTGTGTAGGATTTAGGGTTTCTTTTCGTTTTTTTTTTCTCAAAAATGGAACCAATAGTAATATCGAATTACATAATAATATTGGATTTTTATTTTATTTTTAGGAAATAAAACGTTACACATAGGAGATGAAACATTTCTTCCACCCTTAAGAACACAATCTCCATCTCTCTTCCTCTCTCTCCATCTCTCACTATCACTAGAACACGATCTTGCTTGCAACAATGGTGAGAATACGATCCGAAGTGAAGAAGACGACCATCATCTTCCGGAGGATTAAACCTCGTAACGTCAATGTCGCCATACCACCCCATGACTTCTCGGTGTTGTGCAAAACCACCGAATTTCATGCCCGCTTGGTTTGAATTATTTTCATTCATTTTTGTTCATGAATTTTTAGGGTTTAGGGATTTTTGTTAATCTATTTTTTTTTTTTTTTGGAAATTGTAGAACCTTCCGGTCAATTCTGTGGATATAATGGACACCAGATCAAGACTCATCAAACCTGTCCTCATATAAAATGGGGAAGAAGGTGTCGGTTCGTGGTGGTACAAATATCACCAGATCGACAAAGTAAGGACAGGGTTTGGGCGTCATTTGCATGGTTGGGCTGACTTCGTCGAGGAAATAGAGTTGAACCAAGGTGATGTCCTCTACTTCAAGTCTACGGATGATCCGATGCTTTTTAATGTCGTTTGCGTTGGCCGGAACAAGAATATCATGAAGATCGAGGAGGATGATGGCTCGAACACCTACTTTTGAAAAATCTTGATGTTATTATGTTTTTATTTCTTCTTATTTTATTGTTGATTTGAAAGAACAATGGCTATGCATTACCCTAAATTTCTATTTTATAAGACCATTTCTATTAAGTATGGACAATCGTTTTTTTGCTATATATTTACATATTTTTGTTGCATATGGACAATGTTATTTTTAATTTCGTATTTACATATTTTCTTGTCAAATTATACTTTCTATTGAACTACTAATGAATTTATAAACTTTAGAAATATCAAACTTGAGAAATATAATTATTCAATAAGTTAAACCATCAACTAATGGATGATACTTAAATTTTAAAAAATGGTAATAATTAAAATGAGTAATTAATTTACAATTAATTAAATCATAATGTTTTTAGAATTAAGAAACCCTACTTTACTTGCCTAGTGTGGATACAAAACTATCTTGGAAAGAAAACTCAATTAATCCATAATTCAACCCATTATCATACATAATGTTAATTTAAATATGAAAATGACACAATTAAAACCGAAAATAGTAATCCATGATTGTAACTCACGTCTTAAGCAATAATTAAAAAGAAAATCAACACATAACTAGTAGATCTAAACTCGACTAAAACATAACACTCCCTTGCAAAAAATAAGATGGTTCCTCGTTCAAATTAATCGTGAAAGATTCATTGTTCCCTCCCACATTTGAATTTGAAGCAGCCCTAGCACCTCGAGCTCCCATTTGGCCACGACCTCTACCCTCCCACCTCTACGTCCTCTATCACGCACTTCTTGCCGACATGTAACGGTTTTTCTCGGTCTTCCTCTAGGGATTACAACATTCGGATTCAACATTGGTGTATCTCGATGCATGCATAGCTTGTGTACTATGTGATGCTCCTTCTTCATTATTTGCGGTAGAAGGGTTCCAGTTGAGAATTTCATTTTCAATGTATTTTTGCTTAACAAATTCCATCTTCTCCGTGCAACCAAGTGCTGCATCCATGCACTCTTGAAAAAAATTTCCACTTCTGAAACTTCTTGTATTCTTCCATCATGTGAGGATAGCCTCTGCAAAAACAATACTTGAGTGTGGTCGATACATATTTTTCTCCACCTCTGTAGCAAGTATCTCTCGTGCACCGTCTCAATATTATTCTCGAGCCAACACCTTCAAAATGTGACAACACAAAATCCCCTTGAATTCAAATTTCCTACGATTGCAGTTAATATAAGCTCTATTTGGCCTTCACTTAACAATATACGTGAATTCCTTGAAGAAGAAATTATTCAACAAACTCCTTTTCAAAATCCGATAATTTTCGACACCAACTATGATCTCATCACTAGGCGCTTCCTCTTCAATTGGCGGGATAACATAACAATATATCATGCATTGGATTTCATCCTGAATGAGCTTGAAAATGGAATGCGTGTACATCTTTTCAAACCGCTTCTCCCAACGAAAATGAGTAGAACATCTCACCACCTTGTTCTTGGATTAAAAATCTGCAAGATACTCTTTCTGGATCTTATTAGCCATGTCCATGTCGTATTGCTCCATGAATTGTTTAAGAGTGCTCCTCGAGTGAACAAATTCATCGAAATACGCATGCATCCTCGCTCATTGTGTAGAGATCATTCCAGCCGAGAAAGTATGGTGCAAGTACACCGGAACCCATTTTTCCCTTTCGGCATATAAATCCCTCAACCATGCATTATTTTTCAACCGGTATTTGTCCACGAACTCAGCCCACTTCGACTCAAATGTTTCAATGGTGAGACTGTCATACATAAGACCTTTAAATTCAATAGTGCACTGTAAAAATCTCGAACGCCTCTAAACTTTTGATGTATTTTGGAGGTTATATGCCATATGCAAAAATGATGAATCGTGTTAGGCATGAGATCCCTTATTGGTGTCTTGATGCTCTCACACCGATCGGTGATAATGGCATTAGGGTGAATCCCATTCATGGCTTCCAACCAGTTTGAGAAAAGCCACTTAAACGACAATGCATCTTCATGCGTCACCAAAGCACACCCTAACAAGATTGATTGTTCATGGTGATTAATCCCAAGAATTGATGCAAAAGGCATCTTGTACCTAGTTGCAACAACAAAAATAAGAATTCAACTAATAATTTAAATTTAATTAAACATCAAACAAACTAACAATTAAACTAAAATAAAACTATTTTTTTTTCGTATATATATATGTCATTAATAAACACCAAACAAACTAAAAATTTAACTAAAATAATGAAAAAAATTTCATATACAACTAATAATTTTTTACTTATTCAACTTATGAAAATGACTTTTTTTACGTGTTTAACAAATAAAATATAAACTTTAATTAAACCCTAAACCATGAAAATAATGAACAATAAGATGATGAGATTTTTACGTACCTATTAAAAAGATAAGTCGTGTCAAAACTAACAACGTCATGAAACTCTTCGTATGCGGCTCTACTCCTTGGATGAATCCATAGGACATTGTGTAACCTACCATCATCATCGAGATCCATCGAGTAATAAAAGTTTATATCTTTCAATTGTAGTCTTACAAATAATCGACGAATCGCTTCCGCATCACCTTCTCCAAGCCTCAACCTTCTTCTCTCGCTCGACGAAATTACGACAATCTTTGGGAAGACATCCTAAGTTTTGAGGTCCGCCACATTGCACTTCACATAACCGTACATTCTTACACGTCCTTATTCCTCGCAATGTCGTTTGCCTCCAATTGTCGCTTCATGTTGATACTCAAATGTCTATGCGCTGGCATTAATGGTGAAAATGCAGGATCAATAACATGGTTATGCTTCGTCTCCATCTTTGAAACAATCCAACACCCATCATCAAGCTTTTTAGCGTTCAACCTAACCTTGCAATTTATTCTTTTCGAAGTCTTGCGTGCTTTAGAACTTCTAGCCTTATCGCATACAAAAAGGGCATACTTGTAGTCTTCCTCTTCACCCAATTTCATCGAAGCTCTTTTGACTACGCTAAAGCCCTTTAGTCTAGCATGCTTTTGATAAGCATCGAATAAGCTATCAAGATTATCAAACTGCATGTAAGGTCGCACAACCACATTCGTGTGACCTTCTTCGATGCATTCTTCTACGGGATCATCCGATGGAGTTGATTCACCTTCCGTTTCATAGCTACCTCCATTGGAATTACCTTGTGTGTTATTATCTTCTTCGGGATTAGATGCATCTTCATCGTCTTCCCGAATAGCTCACGGAGTCGGACGGATATTGTAGACATGGTAGATGAGTATGAAGATAAAATTAGGATATGAAGATCAATATGAATGTGGACCTTTGTTGGATCAAGAAGTTTTGATGAGTTAAAAGAAGCAACTCGGATGATCGACGACTAAGAAGAGCAGTGAGATTGAGACCATAAGCTAATCCGATCGACAGGTCGAGAACCAATCTAGTCACCGAGGTCCGGAAGAGTACAAGTCGTCGAAGACAAGCTTGAGTCTAGTCATCTGCAGGAGACAAACATGAAGAGCTCGAGACGAGGTCGAGACAAGCCGAGTAGAATAAGAAAGGCGAGTCTTCACCAAGTCACTGCAGTGAGTAGAGTAAAATCACCGAGGTCTAGAGCAAGCTTTTCAAGATTAAGTTTGTTAAAAGTAGGTTTGTTAGAACCGACTAACAAACTAACTGTCTTTTCAAACTTATAAATAGGTCTAGGCACTTCATATAAAATATATAGAATATTCAATACACAGAACACACAAGTTATTTTCCAAAAAGTTATTCTCTCAAATCACAAGTTTTCGAAAAGCACAAAATAGTTTTCCAAGATTTCATCATAGATTTTTCTAAGTGTTTGTAGAACACTTCCTTGCATATCTTCAAATACACTTCCTTATCTTAGAGTTAGATTTTACAGCTTTTGGTTAGGAGTTTGAAGAGTCGAAGATCAAATTGTAAGTTGTAAATTATACGATTGTAAAGTAAGTAAGCAAGCGAGATAGTGGAGACCCTTCTTCAAGTTGGAGGAGGAGAGTGGATGTAGGATTGTTATAATCCGAACCACTATAAAATATGGTGTTCTTTATCGCTTTTATTTACTTATCTCGTTCAATTTCCAATTTATTGTTGAAAGATTAATTTCAGGATCAAAGTTAAAATCAATATCGCTTTGTTTTTATCTTAATAAAGTTGAGCTTAATATTGAATTCCGCTGTGTACATCTCGGTACTTTGAATCAATTTTAAAAGATTTGAAAAATCTACAAAATCTATTCACCCCCCTTCTAGATTTTGTCCTAGAAGGTTAACTCAAAGTTTCTTAATCAACTCAACCAATCGGGACCAACGAGACACCAAGATGAATAAGAAGGTAAGTGTGAAAAATGATTTAAGAGGAGGAGAATTTTAATTAATTAAAAAAGGACAAAAATTAAAATGAAAATCGAAAACCCTAATTTCTTAATTAAATTTGAAATAGGATTTAATTTGTGTAATTATGATAATGATTATTTCTAATGTATATTTTTATGAAGATAATGACAACAATTAAATCAAAACCGAAAAAATCCTAATTTGTTATTTCAATATGAATTAGGTAGGGTTTAATGGATTAACCTAAGGTGTAATGATGATAATGATTCTTTTTCTTTTCTTGGGAAAGTACATATCTTGCATGCCTACAATGATTGTATGCATGTGTTGGAGGGAATGTGTTTTGCAGGGAATTACTCAAGGTTTTTGGAGGGAATTATTCAAGATTTTGAAGCCAAAATTCGATAGGGGTAGAAATATCATTAGGTTAATCCATGTTAATTAATTAAATGAGAAATTGGGTTACTGACGCCCAGATTCTGGACCCTAATCTTTACCGAAAATTTATACATAACAAAATATTTCGTTCACTAAAGTTGTATCATATAAGATTTCAAAACATGAAATTCATTAAGAAAAATTATATAAATCATTTTTTTCCTTTGCAAAATGGTTGATGTTCTTAAAGAAATATGATACAAGTCATTTTTCCTTTTTCTTTGGGGAAGGTTTGTGCTCCATTTAATGTTTGAAAAAACATACGAAGTACCTATACATAATAAGATGAATAATGAAAACAAAATCTATTAATTTAAGAGAAATTTTATAATATATAATTCTAATTTCTCATATTTAATATTAAAAATGAGATTATTATATTTTTATATAAATAATAAATAGCCATGTTACACATCTCCATCGGATAAGTGGCATTTTTGTTCCAAGAAAATTGTTCTTTTTATACTTTTGGTCCCATAGTTTTTTCAATATTTTTTTATCCCAAGTGAATTGTAATTTTGGTTCCAAAAGAATGATAAATTGCAGTTTTGATGCTAGAAATAATGCTTGAGATTATTTTTGTAAAAAAGAAAAAAACTAAAAAAACGTGGACTCAAAATTATTATTAAAAAATTTTCATAAGAGAGTAAATTTTCCCATCTTCATTAAGAAAAAAAAAGACAAACCCCTGCATATAATTCGTTAATACTCAACAAAATAAATAATAACAATAACACAATTATATATAAAAAAACTAAAAGAATATTAAAAAAATCTTGATCAGCCTTGAAAATTGGGGATGAATGATGAAAAAAATTCAAGAATGAATAATCCCAAATTTTTTCCAGGCCAATACCCTCCCGGTATATAAGAATGCTTTTATTAATTATTCCAAAAAAATTAAAAGTGTTTGGCTTGTTTTTAAGATAAGACAAATAGTTAATTAATTATTTCTTCAAGAATATTGGAGGGATTTTGGTGGGTTTTAAGTGAGTTTATATTTGAGGTGGACTAATACAATAAATTAGGGTGGAATAATGTGTTAATTCTTAAATTAAATATATAATATGTAATATAGATGCAAAAATATAGTATAATATGTAAAATATATGTAAGATATGTACTGGGCTGGGATTTTTAATTAATTATTGTGGTTTTCAAAATCACTATCAAATCTGTACAAACGAAATTACTTTTTAGTGGGGCGCCTTCACATATGTCGCCCCTTTCAAATGTATATATATATTTTTAATTTTTGTGTGGTTTTGGAGGAATCAAAGCCCTTTGACCACCAAATTCAAAGCATCGTATTCTTTTTCTCTATATTTAAATTTTGCAAAAAAATATGTATGATAGGTCTAAATCATATATACAATATATATATATATATATATATAATATATATTTGTGCATTTCCAAAGTAAAATATTATTAAAAGTATTAATTTTTGTTATAAGATATTAATTTTTAATAATACTTTGAAATAAAAATATATGATATCTCACAATTATTAAATTATTTATATATATTTTTAATTATACACTAAACTCATTATAAATATTACTTCCTCCGTCCACTAGAAGTATGCTCGTTTGGTTTTGACATGTTTTAAAAAACGTAGATAAAGTCGATAAAGTAAGGGTATTTTGGAGTATTGTGTGATTTATTTATGAGTTAAGTAGTTGTTTATGAATATAAAATTAACAACATATGAAAATATCAAGTGATGGTTATGGTGAAGCAAAATAAATTGATGAAAAAACAGTGTGAACATACTTTTAGTGGACAGATGGAGTATATTTTTTTAAATAATATTAAAAATTTTATAAAATTATAAAATAAAAAATTTTATTACTTTAAAATTTTTTAATAATAATAGTTTTATTGAATATTTGATTACTTATTAGATGATTTACTAATGAAATATTTACTTCTATTTATACAAGTTCAATCATGAATGAATGATGAAGACTATTTTAAAAGAATAGGATGATTCTTTAAAAAATTAGAAATAAATAATATCAAAATAGTTCCATGGATGCAAGACAAAAACCTAGTAATATAAAAAGGGGAATGATACGAGTCACACCTTCACACACTAGTTGTGCATTGTGCAATTAGATTCTTTTAATAATATTATATCATTTATTAATTTAAACACACAAAATATGTTGAACTGTATGCAAAATATTTTGGTATCACTTTACAAGCGTAGTAGTACTTAATAATAAATGTATATAATTGAATGTAATGATATTACTAAATAAATCCAATTACACACGTGCAACTTGTTCGCACAAGTATTTGCTTTGAAAAATTCTCATGCGAAACTTATTCACCGTATGTAACTAAAATTATTAATATCATTATATTTATTTACTAATATTATTATTTTTATAAGCTAATACAATACATAGTTTGTACACAAATACATCGATCTTATATGGTACTTCTTCCATCTAATTTTAATTAGTCAATATACCTCTTTGGTATATTCAATTTAAATATGTCATCCCAAAATAATTTTTTTATTTCTACTCTAACAACATACATTTATTTACACAATTTGTCATTTGAGTCTTATACTATTTTCTCTTTTCTATTATATTGACTTGACAACAATATCTTTACTTTTTTCCACTCATCTACTTTATACATAAATAACTAATATTTTTTAAAATTTGTGTCAAACCTATTTGTCTAATTAAAATTAAACGGATGTAATAAATTAAATGAATATTATAATATTATTAAATAAATTTTTAAACGTGAACAAGTGTTAATGAAAATCTAAGTCATGGCTTCCCAAGTCTTACGCTTTTCTTCCCAACTTCTCTAGAACTTTACTTCCTCTTCTCTGTTTCTCCACTTCTTTGTTTCTGTTCTTTTCTCTCAATCTAATTCACAAACACACAAATTTAGTTCTCCAATTTTTGTAACTCTTGTACATTTTCTTTAGCGATCTCACCGAGAATCAAGCGTCCAGGTCCTCCGTTCTTGGCTCTTGCTCCGTTGATCGGCCCTCACCGGCCTCCGGTCGGCTCTAGTACCAGTTCCTCCCCTTTTTTTCGTTAGTTTTTCTTTTAATTTTTTTAGATCAACGTGTTGGCCTCATCAAACGACGTCGTGGCTACGATGTCGTTTGGTAGTTTGATCCATTGGATCTTGTTTCTTTTTTCTAGCTCATGTTGTTTTTATTTTCTTTCTATTGTTTTTGTTTCAGTTTTCTGTTTCTCTTTTTATTATTATTATTTTATTTTTTTGCCTTTTGTTGTGTCATGTGTTAATTTGTTGTTCTTGGTAGTGTATTAGGAGTTTCTTCCTTACTCTTCTAGACTCCTAGGTGTGAGATCCTCTACGCTACTTGCGGTTTGCTTACCTCTCATGGATTTTCTACACCTCGTGCGGCCGTCCCGCCCTCCTTTGGGATTTTTTCGTGAGAGGACGCGTTGATGTTGGTGAACGACACCTAGTAGGTGATCCTATTCACTATGAGACTTTTCAAAGTTACTCACGTGGTTGTCTCGCTTCTACTAGACCTCACGATTGATCTAGCTCATGAGATGCGATCTTGGATTTAAGGACTAAAAGTTTGAATGTTTGATTTTATTATCTTCAATATAGCTTTGTTTTGTTTTGCCAAAAAAATCCTAAGTCATGGATTTTGAATTCAGTAACAAATGATATTGTACAGGCTTTTATGTACGTGGATAGTGTTTGAGAAAAAATAACTTATTTTACATATGATAATGATAATGATTACACATAGTGGTTCATTTAATCTAACAATAATAACAACAAATTTAATTTAAGATGCTTTTAATCACGAAAAGATTATGACATGTGGGCCCAAGAGAAGAAAAAGTCAAATTCTGATATCAGTGAAGAAACACATAATAATGCGATTGATTAACTAATAAGCAAGCTTCCATGTGAATGAACTCGAATACGACAAATCTTTCTCAGAATTATCCGAAAATTAATCCCACTTGACTTGTGTCTGCCCATGCGCATCCAGACTGTGTTTTTCTTTTAATTAATTTTATGATTGGTCTTGTGAGATAGGTGTTATGATATTTTTTATTTAATTTTATTAATATTTTTTATTTTTAATTTGCATAATATTAATGTTAAAAGTTATTTATTTATATAGAAGATGAGTAAAATGATGTCATCTCTTCCCTATAGGACAAAAACACGTACATTGAGTTACAAATATTAAAATTTGGACCTTTTTGTTATAATACGAAAATCGTTATTATATTGATATTGAGAATAAATATATTAAATTAACAATCCAAGGTGTTGCTGTAAAATCCGAATCTGTAATTTTCTTATGCTAAATTTTCATTTCTTGTATTATAGAATTAACCCAAATACTTATAGTACTAGAATTGATTTCATTGAACAACAGTTAAGAAAAATGAAGCGTAGTGTACATTTGAACATTGAATGCATGCATGAGATTTTAGATTTTCACACAAATTCCAAATCATCACCTCTCTTCATTTGTTGATTGACATGGCCATCTCTGTTTGATTTTCCTCAGCTTCATCTCTGAACTTCTTGTAGATATCCCCTCTGTAAAACTCTCGAGTTCTCACGACCAAAATCAGAGAAGAAAGTGCACCAAAGCAAGCAATTGATGCCAAAATAATGAAGGCCAATCGATAACAATGTGGGCCAATGCAAGTCAATTCCTTCACAGAAGATCTTGTCATCCCTTTCTTAGCTAGCTCTTTCAACGCCTCTCTATCATAGAGTTTCCCAGTAACTTTCACATTCAAAATGTATGAGCCAAGTGGACTAGCTAATTGCCCACAATTGAACAATGTGGAGAAGAATTTAAGGCCAAAAAGCTCGGAAATAATCGCGAAAAGCAGGGGAAGTTGAGCTCCGAATGAGAAGCCGATTATGACTGAAGCAACATAGACAGAGCCTGGAAATGGGAAGGCTATTAGAAGATGGCCAATACTGGACAAGAGAAGGACTAATGTCATCATAAGTGGCCTTGGAAATTTATACTTTGCAAGAAGAGTTTCTGAAACAAATCCTGCAAAAATCCGCCCAAAGTAATTCCAAATGCTGACAAGTGAAACGAATGTTTTTACTGTCTTTTGAGGGTACCCTATTGACTCTCCAATCTGTCCCAAGTTATCCACAGCAGTTAAGCTTGATCCCAATCCACAAAACGTTGCAAGAAACAGAACAAGCATGTCTGTGCTCAAAAGGGCTTGTAAGATTGTGTAATCTTCTCCTCTTTCTGGTTTATTCAAGAACGTGCTGTCGAAGCACGTTCTCGATTCGACCGGGGTCTGTGACCCCGGGTTGAGGGGCTTTGGGGGTTCTGAGGAGCAGAAATGGGCTGCTGATGCTGATTTTGCCTCCAGATTCTTGATTCTTCTCTAATGGAGATCAGCAGAGGAATAAAGAGTAAAGCACAAGCTACAGTTGCACTTCCTGCGTAAGCTGCGTGTGAGAAAGGTATCAGTCTCTGGAGAATAGTCATCACCATGATGAACAGAGCAAGAACAATGGTTACATACAGAAACTGGTAAAAGATTTTGAGCTCATTGCTCTGCTTAACAACCTTCATTGCACGAATTGTATACACGAAAACCACAGAGAGAGCAGCTGGAAGCCAAGCAATGAGGAGAATCAAAGCCTTGGAATCATTTCCATACAAAGCTAAGTAGATCTGAGTGAGAATTGCGCCGCTCAATCCTGTAAAACCCTTCAATAAACCTAACATTGTGCCTCGATTTTCAGGGAAATTTCTAACGGAAGTAACAAGCGCACCAGTGTTTGCGAAATTCTGAGAATTTGCACCTAGGCATATATACAAACACATTTGCCACACTTTTGGTTTCGATATTTTGCCGGTGACGGCTAACCATATCATAAAATAGCCGACGAAATTCATCGCCGATCCGATTAATAGCACAAACCATGTCGGAGTTACCTCGGCGATGAGTCCGGATAAGACTCCGACGTTCGCACCGAAATCCTTGAAAAACCCTAGGAGATTGAGGGTAGTTTGATCGTAACCGAGAGACGATTTTATCTCCTTCGAGTAAACTCCGAAGAGATAAGTTGCCCCTGCTCCGGCCATGACGAGGAAGGAGGCGAAAAGGGAAAACCACCGCCCTCGAATCACGTGAACTGCAAAGCCGAGCCTTCCCGGCCAATACCGGCGGCGGCGCCGCCTGTGGTCGTTGCTTCACCCATTTTTTTGCAGGAATTGATGAACGGAAAACGGTTATTTACAGAAATCTACGGTGTTTACTGTACATTAGGGCAAAAACGATGAATAATTGGAAGGATGATGATTAGCCATTTTCATGGTGGTTTTCTTGCTGTAATTGCTGCTATCAACAATGGTGGAGGTGGTCACTATCTAGGGTTCTATCACACACGTGGAGAAGCAACACAAAATTTGGGATTTGCAGTACCTGAAATTAGTTAAGAGTAATTTTGGCAGAAGTGAGCACAAATTAAGGATGATTTGAGATGTTCACTTAAAAAAAAAAATCAAAATCTATTTTGAACAAAGGTTTACGGTGAAATTTGATCTAAAGGGTATCTTATGTATATTATTAAAAGGTTTGGTCGTGATAAGCTCGTAAATATGTTCTATATTATTAAAGAGTATCGGTAGTGATAATTGAAGAGTATTACCTATATTATTAAATAGTAACGAGAAAGTATTACCTATATTACTTAAAAAATATTAATTAAAATAACTGAAAAGTAAATTAAACTATTTTTTTAATATGAATAAATTTAACGTTGAAACTTGGTTTAAACACATTAAAAAAACTACACACAGTTCAAGTAGATCTTTACTTCACTTCACCCATTGGAGGAGTAAGACAAAATGTGCTTTCGTAAAATATGAATTTAAATTAGCAACTTGTGAGAAAAATGATATAATAATGGAAGTGGCGTGTTTCTAAAATTTATAGAAAATAGATGTTGAGTGTGATAAATGATTTGGATAAGAATTAGGCAGTGATGCATAATTGCATATCGGTCTATAAAGGGAAAAATTCATTTTTATTACCTAAAGTTTACCTTTTTAGGATTTGTACACCACCTTTAGGCACTCTCAAAATTGGTCACCAAAGTTCATTTTTCGTCTCAAAATTGGTTCTACCGTCAGTTGACCGTCATTGACTAACGGAAGCACACTGTTTTAGGCGCGAATTCATCTAGGATTATAAGTATTACCCCCAAATTCGATGACTCACTTCCCTCTTCTATCGTAACCCTTATTTTTTTAAATTTTTGGCCCTTGTGTAGCTTAATATTTTTATTACCGATAAAAAAATATATATTTTTTTATTAAATGTAATGTATTTTATTTTGTGAAATGTATGTGGAATTAATCTACAATGTCTTTTTAATGTTCACATATTTGTATACATATATTTAATGTTCACTTTGTTTCGTGAAATAACTAAATTCATTAAAAAGACATTGTAGATTAATTTCACATACATTTCACAAAATAAAATACATTACATTTAATGAATTTTTTTGATCGATAATGAAAAATATTAAGCTACACAAGGGCCAAAAATTGAAAAAATGAGGGTTACGATAAAGAGAGAAGTGGACTGTCGAATTTGGGGGCAATACGATAACTCTAGATGAATTCGCGCCTAAAACAGTGCTTCCGTTAGTCAATGACGGTCAATCGACGGCGAGATCAATTTTGAGACAAAAATAAACTTTAGTGACCAATTTTGAGAGTGTCGAAGGTGGGGTACCAAATCTGGAAAAGGTAAACTTTGGGTACCAAAAATGAATTTTTCCGTCTATAAATTTAGATTCATCAATTCTAGACAATTTAATGTTAGTAAAAACCTTCCTTTTAAAAAATTAGATAGAAACATTCGATTTCTGCAATTATTTAAATGAGGTAGTCATACTCATAGTAAAATAATTAATAATCTTTAATTAAAAATTTAATACCTTCAAAAGATTTTCTTAGGTTAGTAAGAGTGTCGTCCGAATTTATAATAATCGGGATTAAAAATTGTGTCACGTGTCGCCTTACTCTATCGCACTAACTTTGCTATACATTGCGGTAATATATTATATTTATATTATATTATAAACTATATTTTACCATTTACTTACAAAATTAATCAATTAATGAATTGTAAATGTATAATCAGATTCAACAACGCAAAATAAGAAAACCCAAATACAAGTTTTTATCATCCCCAATTCGGAAGATACGAAAATTTCATCTTCTCCAATCTATCCATGATTGAGAAGCGAACAACACGACGATAGGGCGACGCAAAACAATGTTTATAGCGAAGTAAAACGATAGTTAGTGCAATGTTAAGTGCTACGGATATCAGATCGTCAATTTTAAACCATTTAATTTTAGATTTAATGGTTCATATAAATTAACTATTATCGATTAGGGCGACACTCTACCTAATCTAAAAATCCTGTACTTTCAAAACAAGTTTTATTGCGAATATTATTCACCCAATACTCTGCCTATTTAAATTTATATGCACTGTATACCCAATTATTATTATTATTATTTTTATCTATGAAATAAAACCGCATAAGTCCGCGTGGAGTCTTTCTCAAAAGAACTCTTATTAACAACACATAATTTCTAATTCTAATTAGATTAAATTTGCTATAGAGTACAATAAATATATATTTAAGGAAAGAGAAAAAATCACGGATTCTAAACGAGTACGTTGGATGAACGGTTGTTTAATGATGATTACATTACTAGTGTTGTATTCTAATTTTGGAAAAGATGAACCAAAAAAATTGATTATGGCATAGGAATATGATTGAGGATGATTATAAGAAGAATTGTAATCATCAAATGGTATAATAATAATTTACCTTATTTTTTTAAAAAAATAGTATTTTATATTCTTTTATTCTCAATAACAACTATATTCACCGTATATTTATTCTCTTCAAAAATGTACAAACCAAAGCTACCATAAATTCTTTCACTTTACATAACACATAATGTAATAATATTTTTATTTATAGGAATGACAATGGGGCGAGATCGGGCGGGTATCTAGATACCCATGCCCGCCCGACGCCTATACCCACTTGTCCCGCCCGATCTCATGCCCCGCCGCGGGCAGCAAGTTGTGCCCCAAGCCCGCCGCGTGGCGGGTCCACCCCGCCTGCCCTATTCTCTTTTTTTTTTTAAATGAAAATTAAAAATCAATTAATATTTTTCTTTGCTTTTATTAAAAAAAAAAATCATATTCAAAATGACTACATAAAAATTAAAATTTTTCATGTCCAAAATAAATACATGATCAAGTCCACAAATACAAAACAACATTAAAATACAAAATTGTATAGTATTATTGTATACAATTGTTCAAAATTCAAGAATTATTAATAGATATATAATTATTTGATTTATTTATTATATAATATTATTTATATATATATATATATAATTATATAAATATGTATATATGTATAGTGCGGGGCGGGGCGGGCGGGCGGTAAAATATAAGAACCCATGCCCGACTGCCCCATGCGCGGCGGCATGGGCGGACCAGTTTTGCCATCCCTACTTATTTACAAATCAACAATACATCTATAAATTGTCAAAAAAAAAAAAAAAAAAACAATACATCTATAAAACAGTTATTTTATTCACGTGTCGCTCCCTACCAGGCCACAATCGTAATTTAAATTGTAGTAGAAACATATAAACACACACAAAGGAGATGTAATTCAAAAAATTGTACAACCATTTTAGTGCAGTTTTCACATATATGATTACCTCTGTCCAATTCTTAATCACCAACCTGACCTTTTCCACTGAATTGAACTTCATCCCAAATTTATTAGTCCTCCGGTCCTAATTTTGTTTGCTCAAGGAAAATTGACATAAAGATTAAGAAATATGTTGTTTATTAGTATTAAAAGGTATAAAGTGAAGATAAATGAGTATTTTCAACTTTATTGAAAGAAATTATTTTAAAGTTGAAAGGGTTAATTGAATGGCATTGAAATGTAAATAAGGGATGTTTATGAGGGTATAATATAAAAGGGTAGTGTTGTGTTTTTGCTATTTTGGAATTTGGATTTGGAAAATTAAAAATAAAGCGTCCATTTTTTTATTTTGAGCAATCAAAATAAGACGGAGGGAGTTAATATATGATTCGGGGTGAAAATTGTATGATTTTATTGTGCATTTACAATCTCATGCTTTTATTGTTTAATTTTGGCTAATTACACTTAATATGGAGAAAGATAGTGGTTTTCTTATTCGAAGGAAAAATGGATATATTTTAAGCAAACACGTACCAAATTTTATTGAAGAGAAGAAAGACATCGAGAGCAAACGTGAAACGAGCAAAATTTGAAAGGCTCTTACTATATACACCTCCACTTTTATTAGATGCATCCACTTTATATCTATGTTTGAAGGTACATTAAGTTAAAAATTATTGTACATAGAGGTGTATTTAATAAAAATGGATGTGTAAATAGTAGGGCCGAAAAGTTGATAATTGAGCCCATTTTTATTTATTAAAGATCAGCCTAATTGACAGCTCAATTTCGGCCCAGCTCCATCAAAGTAGCAAGCCCATTTAGAAAGCAATGTGGAGCCTATTTCATTGAATAATTCATGAGGCTTTGACTCTATTAATTAGGGTTGACCAGAAATTATGGAAAATCAATTGTTGCTTCTGCTTTATTGCACTGAGACTCACACCTCTCAACAATGCACCTAAACGAAATAAGGAAATGGAGGGAAGTACGTTATTCAAAATATATTAGTGCAATAAAGTTAAACCTTTATAAATTAATAACCTCCTGATCATGAAATTTTATTAATTTAAAGAGATATTAATATATCGATAAATTAATATTTTATTAATTAAAAGAGAGGCTTTTTAAATTCAGTAAATTTAGTACATATGTATTGAAAATAAATGAATTCATATATGTTTCATTGATTATATTCATACATCAATCAATTCTTTATAACTAATTAAATATATTCATGTATAATATCAATTAATTGTATACAATTAACTATTATATTCATGGATGCATGCATCAATTCATTGGAATTACTTTAATAACTATTATAACCAATAAAATATATTCATGCATGATGAATAAAACATATACTATATAAATCTCAATATGGAAATAAAATAATTCATAACACCCTATCATATCTTCTCATCTAAAAGACATCACAAAATCATCCATGAATGATCGAATGCGTAAAGTATTATGTGAGTTATTAATTTAGCTAGAGTTTTAATGAGACCTAATATTTATAAAAGAATTTTTGAAAAATTATTATCTTATTATTTTATCGAATTTGATGATTTTTACAAAGGTCCAAGTCGGGACCGAGAAGATTTTATTATTTTAAAGAATTTATTAATTTATAGAGTATTAATTTATAGAGGTTTTACTGTATATATATAAAAAAATTATTGACTTCCTTTTATATCCTTAATTAATAATTTTGAAATTTTACACAAGACTTTAAAAATTATTATTATCTATGTTATTTAAAAAAAAATAGAACAAATTGAGAAGAAGCATAATTTTTTTATTAGACAAAAAGATATTGTATTAAAATAAAATACCGGGGTATAAGGAATACCCTTAAAATATTTACCGAGTACAAGAATTAAGATATATAAAAGAAGGAATTAAAAGAGTAACTTAGGATCGAGAAAGCCAGAACTAAGAGAGGCGTTACAATGCACCACGTTCTTGAGCAAAACCCAACTCCATACACGTCCCTTGATTTCTTCCATGAGCTTACTTGTAGGACACTCCTTCCCTTTGAAAATAAAATTGTTTCTCGCCTTCAGTACCCACACGGTGCATTCCCGGACACAAATAGCAACAGTCCTACCATTCTTACCCCTAAATAAACCAACATGAGAAATAAAGTGTGGTTTGATCTCATGATGTTGGGGACCATGAAAGCCTAACCACTGGTAACAAGCTGCCCATACTTCTACTGCCCTTGGACAAAGAAGGAAGATATGTTGAGCAGACTCCTCCGAATACTCACTGAATAATAGTTTCTCTCCTCCGCCGGAATTTGAATGTTTCGCTTCAATAAATTGACTTTTGTAGGTATCTGTCTTGCAAGATTCTCCAAGTCAAGGCAGAGATTTTGAGGGGAACGGCCTTATTCCATACAATATTGAACTCTTTAGCTAATAAGGATGGAGACAAAACAAGCTGTCTTTTCTTCAATTAAAATCGAGTATGCCGAATGTGACGAATATCCTCCATCCGGTTGCAATCTCCAATTCCACCTATCTCGAGAGTCTTGACTTAAATGGTACTTGTTAATCAAAGACAAAAATGGAGCAATGTGATTCATATCTCTATCAAGAATGTTTCTCCTCCAAACACAATTCCAACTCCACACACCCCCTTCCAAAACCCCATATCCCTCACCGAACAATTTTTATCCCTAGCCAATGAATAAACCCTGGAACAACCTCTTAAGGGATAAAGAATCAGCCCAAGAGTCATTCGAAATCTGCATCTCTCCCATCTCCAAGAAATTTTACAATATTTTCGGTAAACCACTTTCCTTTCCCCCAGTGACTAATTGCAACACATCTCTCCACCATTTTGATCTAATTCTCCCTCTTCCCAACCTCACACAACCCTCTCTATCTATTCTAATTTGCCCATGTAATGACTTCACCACCTGCCCCACAAATACTCCCTATCAACAAGAAACCTCCACAGTCATTTCCCCATTAACGCCTTATTAAAGCACCCCATATCCCGTAGCCCCAAACCCCCTTTATCTTTAGGCAAACAAATATGATCCCATTTTATCCAAGCAATTTTAGAACCGTTCTCCCCCAAAGAAACTTTCGGAATAAAGAAGAAATATCCCTCAAAGGTTTAGACGGAAAGCAGTAAAAGGACAAGTGATACAGGAAGAAGCGGCTAAGACGAGCGTTCGAAGGATCACCCTTCCCCAATGAGAGTTTTTATGTTCCCAACTATTCATCTTTGTTTTAATCTTACGGATAAGATGTTCCCACTCCACCGCCCTTTGTAGTTACCACCGACTTTAATGCCTAAGTAAGAAAAAGACATTGCTCCCACTTCACAATTGAGCATACTTGCCATCGTGTCCAACTTTCTTCTTTCAACATTTATGCCCATAATGCTGCATTTGTTAAAATTTACCTTGAGTCAGACGAAGCTCAAAATTCCATAGAATTAATCTCATCGCCCTAGCATTTGCCAAATCTCTGAAGTGATAAAGATCGTGTCGTCGGCGTATTGGAGGTGGGAAACTCGATTTTATCCGCCCTAATTCAAGAACTACAAGCAAACCTTCTTCGACCGCTTTGTTAACCAAACAACTTAATCCCTCCGCCACAATGAGATATAGAAATGGAGAAAGAGGATTGCCTTAACGTAATCCTCGTTCGAGCTTGAATTCTTACTGTCAGCCGCCGTTAACTAATACACTTGCCGTAGCCATTGAGATACATTCATAAATCCACTTCCGCCATTTCTCACAAAATTTGAATTGTTGCATCATTTTATCTAAGAAGCTCCAATCCACCGTGTCATATGCTTTAACAAAATCAATTTTGAAGAAAATTCTCTCGATTTTCTTGTCTTTGCTTCCTCAAGAGCCTCGTTTAATACAACTATTCCATCATGAATTACCACCGCCTCCGACAAAGGCACTCGACAATCACGAAATTATAGCGTTCATCACATTGCTCAATCTTCCATAACACTTTAGCCAAAATTTTATAAACACTATCAATCAAAGAAATCGGCGAAACTCATTCATCAACCTCAGCGTCCTCCTTTTTAGGAATAAGCACCACATATGAGGGATTAATCCCTCTTACCAATTTTCCATTGCAATGGAAGTCCTCCATAAATTTCAGCAAATCAACTTTAATTGTATCCCAACAATCCTTGAAAAAACTCATATTGAATCCATCGGGACTCGAGCTCTTGAAAGCTGTCACACTCTCCAAATAGCCTTCCGAATTTTTCTTCCGAGAACGGCTCACATAACATTCTCGTTATCTTCATCTCGATTAATTTTTTACGTGTGAGGTCGTGAATCATTCGAGGTCTTCTCACATTTTGAGCCTTGAAATGGGCTTGAAAAAATCTTTAATCCCTTTCTTAACACGACTAACTTCCTCCACCCACCCCGCCTCGGTTTGAATGCAATTATTTCGTCAAGGCGATCCTCTTTCTCCACCCTTCATAATCTCCTTGACATAATCCTCGTTCGAGCTGCTCCACCCTTCATAATTAATTAACATTGAAAAATGTAAAGCGATATTTAAGTTGCAAATATTGTGAATAGTAAAAAAGACATATATTTTGAATAAGAGAAAGTATTCAACAAGCAACATTTCAAACGTGAATTAATAGAGAGCAAAAGGAGGCCGTCGGAAAAAAAAACCCTCCTCACTATTTGGAGCAGCCATCTACACACACTTACATTAACTAGAAGGTGTACTTCATTCCCTATATTATGAAGCTCAAGAAAACGGATTAACTTGAGATTACCATCATCTTTCAACTATATTAGACTAAGCTTTTTCTCCCCTTCTTTTTACTTATTTATTTATTTTTATTTAGGGTCCGCTTGATTGGGGGTATTAGAAGTAGGTAATGGGAATGACTCATTAATCATTCTCATTGATGATGCTTGATAATATTTACAATTTGGAATTGATTTAAAAATAAAATAATCACTAATTTATTTTGATTACATAATCTCCCTCTTAAAATCAATCATTTGACGATCATTCATTTTTCCTCCGCTCAACTTTTTTCTCGCTCAAATTTTTTCGTGCTCAACTTTCTTTCCAAAATTCATCAATGGGAATGAATCACTAATCATTCATATTACCTAATTCTAATACATCAACCAAGCGGCCCCTTAATTTTGTAATAATTCACTATATATGAGTTTTCCTAGAATCATTTTGGTTCTAGGGATTATGTGAAGCCTAATTTTTTTCTTTTTGATCGGTAAATGTTAGTTGTTAGTGGTTAGAAATTAGTTCACCAAGTCTATATACAATTCCAAATTCTCCAAGCCTCCTTATACCTCCCACTCCAATTCGTTTCCAAAGGGAATCGAACCCGGTCTCCCTAATTGATATTATGGTTTAGTTCTTTTATTTGGTATTTGTTGGTGATTATTATTTATGTGTTCAAATTATCATTTATTATAAGTATGTTTCTATTTATCATGATTGTGCGTTTCACTTATTATTGATTAGGTTTAATTGAAAATTTTGATACAACAATTACCTTAAATACATGATTCATTAATTGTCACTTGAAAAAAGATTAATTAGTGGCTAGGTATCCAGATTTATTGGGTTGATTATGCTAGTAGGGTAGAAATGCATGTTAGTGTGATTTTTCTTTGAGTTGATTGTATTTAATTTATCTTCTAACTCTTGTTCGGTGACCTACCTTACAAAATCATCATTAATACCATTTGAATTTAGTGTTCTACTATAGATGAATTTTTAGGTGTAGCAACTCCATAGAACTATCTTTCTTTTATTGTAGATCGGGTTTTATACTAACCCTTCCCTATGAGATCAACTCGTACTTACCACACTAGGATAGAGATCATACACTTGCGGTTGATTATTTTATGTGTTGGGAAAATACAAAACAATATACATTAAGATTTTAATGTATACTAGATTTTGCTGCTTTTTCTAACAACTAATTAAAAATAAACAAATAACTATATGATCACATTTCAGTTCGGAGGTCGAAATCTCATTAAAAAAATTTTGCTATTTAGATTTTGGTACTTTTAAATTCAAAGATCTGATCAAATCCTCTCGTCACAACTCTTCTAACAAGGTCAACGTGTAATATTTAAGAACAAAAGATGTTTTGAGATATTAACAATTTAAATCTCATTTTAATTGGTATTATGTGAACTAATTATCGTGAAATTGGTCACAACTAATATTTTATAGTAAAACAACTAATATTATTCAATGAAACAATAAATACCTTCAACTAATACTCTTTGATGAGAACTATATAATTTATTTGTTTATGTACGTAGTCTATGATTAAAATCAAATCTATATTTGAATCATATCTATTCACCCCAAATAAAATAATTTGCATTAAATCTTTTGATTTTCTCACTTATGAAATGGTATTAACTAAAAGTAATCATTTGCAATTTTTACATTTATATTTTTAATATATATATATATATATATATATATATATGTTAAATACTATTGATTATTATAAATTAATGTTTAATTTTTAGAAATCCATGACAAATTTAGTTAATCTTTTGAATATTTTATAATTATATTTTTAATATATATGTTAATTTTTTTAATTATTATTACCATGGCAATTTTAGTTAATCTTTTAAAATTTATATATTCTTTATATATATATATATATATATATATATATATATTGAATATTGTTAATTATTATTAATTAAAGTGCAACTTTAATTAACTTTTATTTCTATTTATAATAGAAGATATTATTATTAGATATATGTTACGTATATCATCACACAAATATGCTATTATTCTATTAACTAATTAATGGTGGTTACAAATATCCTATTATTCTATTAATGATGGTCACTGTCGTCCCTGGCCTCCATGTTGAAAATGGATGTCGTTTGCATTTATTTCTTGTATGTGTTTCAGTTTACATGACAAATTCAAGATTGTGTAATGTCTGCAAAATTATACTATGAACTTAAACTTAAATATAATATCTTACTGATTAACTTCACTGGATTATTTTTAATTAATTGATATATCTCGTAATAAAACGAAATCACTAGATATTATCTCATTGTATTACGTTTATACTTGTATGGTATGAGGCAGATATTGATGTTTTATCTCCTTTATCTCGTGTTTCTTTCTGTTTTAAATAATACCTCCAACTAGGTATAAAGTATCCACGATACCTTTTCTTAAAGGTGTTATCAATCTCTCCCTATTTAGTATGTCATGCATCCTACATCTAACTTTTATTTCCTCGGTCTCTTTTTTAATTTAACATGAGTTTTAATGGGACAAATGTTTATTATTATTAATGATGTAAAATTAAAAGTAAATAAGTCATTTTCTACTTTATTGAACGGAAGTTGCTTTAGTTTAAAAATGTACCGTGCATAATTGTGTGCGAGACAAAATCTACTATGAACAAGAGTTCGGTGAAACTTGATCTATTTCAAAGAGTATCGGTTGTAATAAGTGAAGAGTATTAGCTATATTAACTAAATGTTATTAGCCGTAACCAAGGGGGCTTAGCCCACTTGGCCACCGGCTCCTCACTTAAGTGGGAGACCCGGGTTCGATTCTCTTTGGGAACGAATTGGAGTGAGAGGTATAAGGAGGCTTGGAGAGAGGTGAACTAATTTCTAACCACTAACAACTAACATTTACCGATAAAAAAAAAAGGGGTATTAGTCGTGATAATTGAAGAATATATCCTATATTACTAAAAAGTATTAGCCGTGATAAATTAAGGGTATTGTCTATATTATATTCTTGTTTGCAATGGTACATCCCTATTATACTAATAGGGAGTTTAAAATTGCCGAGGTGTCGGCTTCGAGGTTGATTTCGCTCACGTGTCGTCTTTTGGTTCATTTCGCTTACGTGTCATCTTCTTGCTTTGACTTAATTTACTTATGTGTCAATATGTTATATATGTTTGTATATATGTTAAGTTTATATTAAATTCCTAATATAAATGGAAATTTTAAATTTTTGTAATGATACTAATTTCCTAAAATTGTGCAATTTCAATTTTCTTTCCTCAATTCACAAAATTTATTAAAATTTGATATTCTATACTTTATAGTTTAAAATACATTTTTTTTTATTTAAAAAATTTTAAATTTTTATATTTCATATAACACGCGTAACACGCGGGATCTCAAGGCTAGTAAGATATATTTGTAACAATTTAGTTTGAGTGGATAGAGTAGAGTTTATTTTTTTATCATTTTGAATATGGAAAAAAATAAAACGACATCCATATTAAATTTTGAGCCATCTAAAAAAAAGCGAAGAGATTCCTATATATTTTTAAATGAGGAAGAAACTTATAAATTATTTTATCTTTATCAGTGATAATGCATCACGTCATCAAATCCAAGATGACAAAATCCTCAAAATATAACTTGTAGCTAATGTTTTGTATCAAAAATTGAATAAAGCTATCACGAGCTAAACATTTCCTTGTTACATTATCCCATTTTATCATCACAAAACAAGCCCTTAAAAATTTCCTAGTCTTATCAAAATGTGAACACTGCAACCTCTGTCCTCTGAATAAATGTTTGTTTTTCTTCATCATCACAGTGACTTTTGTCTTAAAATAGAGCAAGCAAATAAAAACTCTTCCTTTGAATATTCAAAAGTATCAGCAACAACAACAACATGGTGTACTGCACAAGCTAAAATGATGACAAATTGAAGCAAAAACGACCTCCCAACAAATCCATTTGATCGATCTTGATTCTTGATTTTCAATTCTCCAACAAATTCAGAAAACCCCATCTCATCTATCCCCCTCCCACCTTTTATCCTGGGTTTTTAGAGAGAGGGAGGGAGAGAGAAAGAGAGAAGTCATTTGGCTCCTATGAAGTTTTTGCATGGAACAAGAAACAACAGAAATCAAGAAAAAGGATTATTTTCAAAATACTTCAAATGGATCCTCTGGTTTTCCATTTCTTTCTATTTCTTCTCCTCTTTTCTCATCACTCGCAATAAGCCCACCTCCTCTGTTTCTAAAACCATCGTCTCCCGCGCTCTCGTCGAACACTCCTCTCCTCAGAACGGTACTTAAAAACCCGAATACCGAGTCATAAAAAAAAAAAATAACAATTCTTTAAGAATTATAATTTTTTTATGAGTAAAATGTTAGTTTGTTGGTAGCAAGTTCGTCTACCACCATGCCCGGTGGCCAGGTGGGCTAAGTCTATCTAATTAAGAATTATAATTCTAATTCTCTCAAAAAATTTTTTTACAGAATTGTTTAAGGGTATGAAGGTGTATATTTACGAATTGCCATCAAAATACAACACTGATTGGCTAGCAAACGAGCGTTGCAGCCGCCATTTATTTGCATCGGAGGTTGCAATCCACAGAGCTTTGATGAAGAGCAATGTCAGAACACAGGACCCATGGCAAGCCGACTTCTTCTTCGTCCCTGTTTACGTCGCCTGCAATTTCAGCGCCGTTAATGGCTTTCCGGCCATCGGCCACGCGCGCACTCTCATCGCCGCCGCCGTCAAGCACGTTTCCGACGAGTTTCCGTTTTGGAACCGCAGCCTCGGCGCCGACCATGTTTTCGTCGCCTCCCATGATTTTGGTTCTTGCTTTCACACTCTGGTTTGCAATTTAATGTGTTTTATTTTTTTACAAAAGTTTAGTTGGGGGTATTAAAAGTAGGCGATGTGAATGGTAGTGATTTATTTTTATTAATAGATTTTGGAAAGAAAGCACAAAAAAATTTGAGCAGAAAAAAATTGAGTGGAGTAAAAATGAAAAATTGTTAAAATGGTTAATTATAAAAAGAGATTATTTAATCAAATAAATTAGTGATCAATTCTAAATTATAAATATTTCCAAACATCATCAATAGGAATGATTAATGAGTTATTCACATTACCTAATTCTAATACCCCAATCAAACGACCCGTGAATTTATTTTTGAGTGATCGATTATGAATATGATGTGAATTATTGCAGGAAGATGTGGCTATTGCCGATGGAGTTCCTAAATTATTGAAAAATTCAATAATTTTGCAAACTTTTGGGGTGAAGCACAAGCACCCATGCCAGGATGTAAAGAACGTGGTGATTCCGCCTTATATATCGCCGGAAAGCATACGCACCACCCTGGAAAAGTCTCCGGCAACTGGCCACCGTGACATTTTCGTGTTTTTCAGGGGTAAAATGGAACTTCACCCCAAGAATGTCAGCGGTCGTTTCTACAGCAAGTAGGAATCAATTCATTCGTTATTTAGACAATCAATCTCTAGTTGATTTCTTAAAATGATTCGTTTCACTGCAGGCGGGTGCGCACTGAGATATGGCGGAGATACGGCAGCGACCGCCGGTTCTACCTACGGCGGAACAGGTTCGAATATACTCCTCCTTCCCATAAAAGCCTTTCTACATTTTTTTTTTTCGTCCGTTATAAATTCCACTCTCATAATCTTCACTAATTTATATAAATGTCATTATTTTTTTCTCCCACATATACATAACTCAATAAAATTTTTACTTTATATATAAAACTTTACAAAATTATCCTCCAAACCTCGATCATTACTCTATTTTCTTAAAGTGTGCGTCCTTTTACATACGTATGAAAGTTTTGAGAGGATTGAGAGATTATTTTTTCTCTGACTCTAAAATAGTATTGTTCTAACCATTTAAATTATTCAATTTTATCGAATAGGTTTGTGGGTTACCAGTCAGAGATGGTACGGTCAACGTTTTGTTTGTGCCCATTGGGGTGGGCCCCGTGGAGTCCGAGGCTGGTGGAGTCCATAGCCCTGGGGTGCGTCCCGGTCATCATAGCGGATGGTATCCGGTTGCCCTTCGCGTCGGCCGTGCCTTGGGCGAAAATATCCCTTACCGTGGCGGAGAACGCGGTGGTCGAGCTAGGGAAAATTCTCGATCACGTGGCGGCTACCAACCTCACTTCAATACAAAGAAACTTGTGGGACCCTTCGATTAGGAAGGCCCTATTATTCAATGTTCCCATGTTGGAAGGGGATGCCACGTGGCAGGTTCTAGAGGCCCTTTCGTCGGAATTAGGCCGGTCCCACAAGAGGTCAGGCGTTTCTATTGGATGACTTATGCTGACGTGGGATGCCAGCTCATTTTCATCTTTATTTGAGGTTGATGTGGCAAGTGGGTGCATGGTCCTGGTGGTGAGATCTGATTGGTGGGTTTTGTGGATTGGTGGGACGGTGATATGTACATAGGGATATAGTATGATAGATTTTGGATAAATGAAAAAAAAAAAAAAATATTTAGGATTAAAAATAATAATGATGATAAATATGCAGAGAAGACGGTCTGATCATGGATGAAGAAGGGTCCACATAGGATAAGCTTGATCTTAATTTTATTTTTTTGTGGATAATGCATCTTTGTACCTAAGAAAAAAAGTCAGAAACTAAAGATTTTTTGAGAGAACTACTACATTTATGGATTATAATAAAATATTCGTTCTAATTTGTTTAATAGAACTCATCAATATAAAAAAATAAATAAATTTAAATATTAATGGTATTCAGTTTGTTAGATCGTAAACAAACTCGTTATTTTTTTTTTTTTATTTTTTTATTTTTATTTTTTTTTTTACCGATCAAAAAAAAACTCGTTATTTTTTTATCGGCAAATGTTAGTTGTTAGTGGTTAGAAATTAGTTCACCAAATTTCCTTACAATTCCAAATTCTCCAAGCCGCCTCCTTATACATCTCACTCCAATTCGTTCCCAAAGGGAATCGAACTCATATCTCCCACTTAAGTGAGGAGCCGGTGGCCAAGTGGGCTAAGCCCCTTGGTTGAACAAACTCGTTATTTATTTCACCTCATCGACACATGACATGGGTTTTGAGTTGTGACGTTTTAACGTGGATTACTACTAATGAAAGTTATTCTTTCCCCAAGAGTAATATTGGTACTTCTCAACCGAGATAAGGTGCAATTTGGACCTCAACTAGTGTATTAGGTACAAATTAGATCCTTAACTTTTTTTTTTTTTTTTTTTGTACAAATATATTTTTACTCATTTTTTAGAATTTATCTTATTTTTTTAACTTTTTTGTCAATTTATCTTCTAATATAATAATATTCTATGTCAATTCATTTAATAAAAGAGTCTCCATATTTTATTTTATTAGTTGAAGGGTTTGTTTGTTCAATTTTAAAAATAAAAGTGTTTATTTGTTAAAAAAAATAGTTTAAGGTCTAATTTATACTTGACATATTAGTTTAGGTCCAATTTGGATAAAAAATAGTTTAGAGTCCAATTTGTACCTTTATCCCTTCTCAATTCAAGGTAAGTTTATGTTTTCCTCCAATTTAAATTCCACAGTCCTAATTTTAAGATATTATATAAACAACGTTGTCTGCTTGTATACTGGTGTTGAACTTTAGGTGATCAATTCTAATTTTAATTTTATTATTATTATTAACTTTCTGTTTTTAATTTTATCCATTCATAACATCAATATAAAAGTCCATCCCATGTTTTCTCGAGTTGAACTCAAGTTACCACTTCTAGGTAGTAGAAACTAATGTTCTTCAATCCAATGTGGGAGTGGTGGCATGCAAAGATTTACACAACATGACAAGATGAGAAAAATATTAATTTGGATTACATAAATCATGTTCTTTTATTCCATTATATAAGTATAACCGCAAGTTTCATGTTTAATAAAAATAAACACGAAATTGAATTACAAAAATAATTTTAACGAATTGAACTGAGTAATTGAGTATAATAATTAATATAATCCTCTAATTCTCTTTTAAAGAACTTGATTCAGTTTTTGGATTTTCGGAGTTGAATATGCAATCGTATCTCGTATGAACTATAATTTGAAGATTTGTAACATTAATTCAAGGCACAACGTTGCATTTTGAATTAAACATCGCCGTTTGGAGATTTTGCAAAGGACATTGTTGAATATGATGAACATCATGGATTCCACAAAGAAAAAGGCTAGATTTTATAAAAAAATGATGATCAAATGGGTTTAGTGTCTAATCTCGTATCAAAAGTCCTTGTTGACGAAGAACTTAAAAAACTTTCACAAAAAGAACTTTCACTAAAAAAACGTCGATCAAAGGGGTTTATAATCTTAAATATCAGATCAAACGTCGTTAATGAATAACTCTAAAAAAACAATCACAAAAATATAAAAAATAACTATGAATCACCGAACTCGGTCTCTAGAATTTACAAATCCAGTGTATTATTGATTAGGATAACAACTGCATCGAAATCATGCTTTTAATTGCTGTAAATATTAATATGATTTTGATCTCTTTTGACCACAGTGAAAAAAATCAAATCGGTTGGAGTTCGAGAACTAGAGGTGGCAAATCGGACGGGCCGGCCCGACCCGACCCACCGGGCCAAATGAAATTTTCGGTTCGGGCCGGGCCGGGCCAAAATTTAATCGGACCTACAAAATGGAAGCCCGGCTGGCCTGTATGGGCCCAGGAGCTCTCGGGCCGGCCCGGCCCATTACTTTTTTAAATTTACAAAAAAATTATATATAACAATTGTATTAAAAAATAGTGATCATATAATGTTTATTTATAAAAAAAAATAAGTTTAGTTATTACTTACACATTACTAATAAATCTATAAAAAAAGAATATAAAATAAGTTAATGTGAAATACATAAACTATCATAATTCATAAGCTCATAATATTAGTCCATTAAAATTCACAAGTCCAAATAAAAGTAGCAATGACCCAATTAAATGTTGATGTGATGGGGTTCACTTTCATAATTTGAAAATATTATAAATTATAAAAAAATTTGATCAAAAAGTTGATAATTTTATTAAACTAAAATGGTTCAATGCAAGAGATATTCGTGAGGTCAAATTCAATTTATACATAATATATATGTTAGTCTATCAAATGCCACTAACAAATTTAGATGAATAAAGATATTTCATAATTTTCTCTCTCACAATCTATTAGTACGAAATATGATTGCATTTCACGTCTTCTATATTAACCAAACAACACATTCTCATATAAATTATAACTAATAGTTACTAACTTAATATTGATTTCATATATTAACACTAATTTATTTATACTTTGAAATATAAAAAAAAAACTAAAAAATAAAAAGTCACGGGCCAACGGGCCGGACCCGTAAAGCCCATCGGGCCAAATGGGCCGGGCCAAAATGGCCCGGTTTTCGGCCTATAATTATCCTGGCCCAGCCTAGGTAAATATGTGGCCGGGCCGGGCCTAAATTGCCGGCTCTATCGAGAACTCAGTTATAGACTAATCTAAATTAGTGCCGGTCGTCAAAATTAAATACGGCCCAGTTCGACGAAAATAGAGAAGCCCATGAAATAAGCCAATTTTAGGCCCAATTTCATGGGCCATTCCAAAATAATAAACAGTCCACTTTGGCCCACCTCAACTCTTAAATGCTATCAAACCGAATTATGTTAAAATTAG
This sequence comes from Paraleonurus japonicus, assembly GCA_030762865.1. Taxonomy (NCBI): domain Eukaryota; kingdom Viridiplantae; phylum Streptophyta; class Magnoliopsida; order Lamiales; family Lamiaceae; genus Paraleonurus; species Paraleonurus japonicus. Next base: position 35,107,383 of record CM061052.1, read on the forward strand.
AGAATGGGGCCACTTTAGTCTTTTTATTTTGACAGGAGGCCACTTTAGTCTTTACTTTAATAAAATGCAAAAATATTCAGCCCCATTTGCGATCTATTTTTAAGCTATAAACAATAACAAATCAGCCGTGGAAAAACAAGATAAAATCAACGATTTCAAGAAAAAAAAAAAAAAAAGAGCAGAGCCCGTGGAAAAAGCGCAGCAGGCGAGAAACAAAAGGGAGATTCAGCGCAGGTTTATTTTCAAGGCAAATTAGAAAAAATTTGATATACAATATTATATGGATCTAAAATCCGTAAAATAACACATATATAAAAAATTCGCGAATGCATCTTTGGATGGGTCAAGTTTTGCGGGTATTTCCAAAAAAACTGGCGCTAGAATTAAAAAAAAAAAAAAATTCGCTCCTAGGTGCTAAGGGAGTATTACTATTAGGTTAAACACATGTTATTCTTATAACGGTAAATATTTGTTACTATAGAACAAACAATACAAATCTGTCTAAAATCTTTTGGTTCAAATGCAAAAATAAAAATGAAAAGATGGTCAAATAAGTCTCTAATCCTATATGTATAGATCAAATAAGTCTCGATTTTTATAACTTTATTTTCATTAATAGAGTGTGATTTTATTTAGATGAAGGACTTATTTGATTTCAATATTTAAAAAAATAGTTTAAATGTGTTAAGAAAAAGTTCATGGGTCTTTTTATCATCTTGTATAAGATTTGTGGTAAATATATATTCTTTGTAAGGAAAAATATGTATACTAAACTATCGCAAAGGTAAAAATAAAATTTTACTCTCATGTTGTGTTACTATAAGGTCAAACACGTGTTACTATATGAAAAAAAAATGTGTTACTATATAAATAAAACCAGTACAACACATGAATAAATATTTTATTCCTTTAAGAATTAGCAACATGTATTTTCTCTTACAATAACACATATTTGTTCTTACAATAACACATGTTTGACCTCATAGTAACACCCACGGAGAGAGATTTTATTGTTGTCTTTGTGCAAGTTTTTTTGTGTGGAAAAAATGTGTTACTATATGAACACAAACGTATTCTTGTGTGGAGAAAAATGTGTCACTATATGAAAACAAACGTATTCTTGTGTGGAGAAAAATGTGTTACTACACGAACAAATCGAAAATAGAGTAACTTGATTGCGACATTAATTCTAGTTTTTAGGAATCATTCATATCTTCTTTTTTTATTTGTATTTTTGCTTGTTTTTATTCAATTTAATATCGTAGATGAATCGCACCTCCAATAGAAAAGAACCATCCATCTATCCATTAATGGCGATGAATATATCCATTAAATTTAATCTCTAAAACGATAAGAAATATCATATACAAGAGTGTGGCGTGATGGAAGCTGTTTGTAAAGCTGGATGTAGAATTTGAAGCCACTATTGAGGGATATATTTATAAACATGTTTTTTTATCACCATCATATTTCTCCTTCATAGTCATCGCCATTGTTTTTCAAAGAAAAACTCAAAGTAGGGAAAGAGGAGGAGGAAGAAGAATTTAAAATACTCTATTAATTTCATTCAAATAAATGACGTTAATAATTGATCTTTCATTTCATTTGCAAATTAGATGATGTTTCAATGTAAATTAATTGTATTAATGAGGGTACAAGAAGAAATCAATTACTCCCTCCGTCCCAGAGAATCTTTCACATTTGACTTTTCAACGGTTTTGTGTGAGAGTTATTTCATAGTAATACATTTACAAAAGTTATTTTATATGAATGATATGCTAATTGATCTTATTAACTACCATATCATTCATATAAAATAACTTTTGTTAACGTATTACTATGAAATAACTTTCACACAAAACCGTTAAAAGTCAAGTGAAAGGTTCTGACGGAGGGAATATATTTTTAGATAAATGTGTTCTTTTAATAATCGAGAAAGTAAAAATATTAATGAGGGTATAATAAGAAATCAGTTATATTTTTTAGTACGTATGTATTCATTCAAAATTACATTTTGAATATGATTGAATAGAAAATTTAGATGATTTAATATGTACTAATTTTTATGAGTGGCCTTTTATTTTACAATTAAATTCGTTCATCGATAGGAAGAAAATGAAAATAAATTAAGAGGGATGTTTGCAAATAATCGGATTTGATCTTATATCTGCAGGTGGGCACCAATTTATATGTCACCGCTTATGTGACATGTCAACCGCGTATCATGTGATGCCATATATATATAGGGGAGCCAACTATTATTAATTAATTACTTATGTGGCGTCGCATGATAGATGGTGGACATATAAATTAGTGCCACATACGGGCATAAAATCAAATCCGTGCAAATAATTCTCATGTAAAACTTAAAATGCACATGAAATAAATACATAAAACGTAATTAAACACTTCTTCCCATTCATTTATTGTAAAACGTAAAATGCACATGAAAGAGATACATTCATAGGCACATATCCCACTTTCACGAACCAACTAAGAGGGCATTTTCGTCCTCTTAATAATACACACAATTTTATCACACACTTAAACACACACAATTTCCAATCATTTGGAGGCTTGGATTAGCATGTGGGCCCATCTCAATACCTTCCAAATTTGGTAACTATATATAAATATATTCTTTATAAAAACCCAAATTAATCATGGCCACAAACCCTAGCTAGCTAGCACTCGGGTGTGAGCCTACGGTCACGTTTTGGATCCTTGCAATAATCATAAAATTTGTAATATTTATCAACCCAAGCCAACGCCGCGTATTGCTGGCGGCTCAGCCCCGCGCCGCCATACGGCGAGACGGAGGCGGGGCGGCAGGAGGCGGCGCGGTAGGCGTTGCAAGCAGCGATCTTGAAGTTGTTGTACTTTCCGACAAAGGGTTGGTAATTGTAGTCAGCTTTGTATCTTCCATTCTCAGTGGCCCATTGGGAGGCATCCCATATTGATCCGTACACCCACATGGGCCTTTGTGGGAACGTGGCATCGCTTTTCTTCGGGTACCTTCTAATTGGCACATCGTCTACCAAAAATCTGCAATTAATTCAATTCAAAACAAACAAAATTAAACATCATGTCAAAGTGAAAACCCTAGTGGGAGAATCATATCATTAATTAAAGACTCTATTATTGCAAATATTTTATGATTTTAAGTAGCTAGCCTCTATCTCCTCTATTATTATTTTTATATTTTGTCTCTTGTTATAGAGACGTTTTTGCATGTAATGTATTTTCACGTGATGTTCATACTCCGTTGTCCCATATTCATGACATCACTTTTATAAAAAGTCATGGGAGAACAAATTCGATTACAAATAGTATTAGTTGTTTTATTAAAAGATATGAATTGTTTACTATGAAGTACTCCTCTGTCCCATTAGTATGTGCCAAGTTGACTGGGCTAGTAGATTAAAGAAATAGAAATTTTGGTTTGTTGACTAATTTAAATGGGGTATTATAGGTAAAAACATGTGTGTATTATAAGAAATTAGTTAATTGAGTTAAAAAAATGACACCGATCGGTGTAAATAAATGTGTATTGTGAAGGTGTTTAAAATGAAAAATATTTTCATTTATAGGTGTGCAAAACTTGATTGTAGAGAGAGCGAATAAGGCAAGTGTTTAAAAGATGTGGAACAAAAGGAGTATTAGTTTTATAATAATACTATTAGTTATTTATTTGGAGGATATTAGCCCCTTTATCAAAGAATATGAATTGTTTTAAAGATATTAATTGTAAATCCACTCACCTTTTTAAAAAAGGGAAACTGACTTTAAAATGTCTCCAATATTCTAAAAATAGAAAAAAATTGGGCCCTTATGTTTGAGGGTTTCAAAAGGAGAACACTATATTTACAAACCTATAAATTAAGGACATTACCTTTTAATTGCCCTAATTTACAAAGATCAAAACTCGATTTTCAACCTTCACATGAGGCTTACATGCGATTAACCCGATTTGATCTGATTCGGACTATAAAAGTTTTGTTCTTAATTAATTTATAAACACGTAAACATTATGTCATTCTTTTACAACCTTACAAGCTTAAAAAAATTGAGAGAGAGAGAGACCCGATTTGATCTGATTTGGACTAAAAATGTTTTGGTCTTAATTAATTTATAAACACGTAAACATAATGTCATTCTTTTTCAACCTTAAGAGCTTTAAAAAAATTGAGAGAGAGGGGAGATAGATGGGGGTAAAATTGAATTAACTCACATGATTTCACTTGGATTCCAGAGAATTGCATAATTGTGAAAAGCTTTGGTGGGATCGAACCAAAGATGAATTTTCATCTCACGTCCAATAATATTACCATCTCCACTCCCTCTAATATAAACATTTGTTTGAAGAACATAAGGTTTCCCAAATGTGGTGCCCAGAAATTCAATATCAATCTCATCATGGTTCCCTGGATGAGCCTCAGCATTGGAAAGCTGCCATTTTCATTTTTAAAAAATTGAATTAATAAAATATCTCTTTCAGTTTTAAATAAGAAAAAATTCTATTATTAATTTCTTACATAGAAGGATGTAATAACTCCAGCAGTATATCCAGGTTGGAGCTTGATTGCAGCCCCAAAATAGCCAGATGAATAAGGATTCAATGATTTGAATCCGCTCCTATAAAAAAATATAAAATATATTTAAAAAAAAAAAAATAACCACATTGGCATGTAGTTTACAGCCCAAAGAATATAGTCTCTATCACAATATATATGGATCACTATTATTGAGTACTGATATCTTACCTAAAATCTTTAATTATGAGAAATGAGACAAATCATGATATTCAATATAATAATCTTGACAATCAATGCAATGAGTACGGTTTTTTTTTGTCTTTTTTAAGTACAGTAGATTTTAACTTGACACATTTAATTAGCGCGTAATTTTAGTTTCCCGATGGCAAATTTTGGTCATTATTTTTTAATATTTGCATATCTATGCCAAACACGTAAGCAACTCGCGACATTTTAGCCCTGCATAGTGTTTCTGCCAATTTGGCATAAATGTGCAAAAATTAAAATATGATGGTGTAAATGCGTCAGCACAAAAAATATAACTTCCTACAATTGTTGAGAAATTATTGGTCTCGACCCTCTCGCGTCGTAAATCACTTGTAATTAGCGATGAGAGAATTAACGAAATTTGTGATATTAAAGTCGTGATTCACGACGGAGGTGTAGTCAAAACTTGAAATTGATTGAGGGTTTTGCTTGCGGGAAGAGAGACGATTCAAATAAGAGTGGACTCGGCCGCCGACGTGACGAGAATAAAAGGTAGTGCAATTTTTCCGTTAAAATTGGAATTTTCTGATAAAAATGACCAAAATAAATACCAAAAAATTCAAAATTTTTAAAGTAAAAAGAAATTAAAATGATTAAAATTGAATTCGAGTAAAAGTACATCACGGTTTGTGAGTCTTTACCTGGAAAAATAAAATCACCAATTAATATGCATGTACCATCGTGATGTCATGTACTCAAGCTGATTTTTAATTAAAAAAATATGCATTTTAGAAAAATAATACTTTAGCTAGGGATAGAAGTATTATTAATTACCAGAAGTTCTATCAAGCCAGATAGTGAGTGTGCCTTGGTCTAATCGTTGATGCTGAGAACCCCAAAGATTTGTGTAGGCTTGGTTGAAGCCTATTGAGGGAATTCTGGAGGTGGGGTAGTACCCTGGTGCAGGTGGACCAGCATTATTTGTGAAAGGGAACATGAAAAGAAAGAGGAGAGAAAGAAGAAGAGCCATAATTGTGTGCTCAGATCAAGAAACAGAATGGATATACTGTGTAAATGAATGAATGTTTGCTGCTCTAATTATTGTGTATGGAAATGTGAGCTATATGATGGTATAAATAGGCAAAGAATATGGGGTCCCACTTGAAGTTGATGCATGCACTAAAGGAGAGGAGAGGAGAGAGAGATGGTAATTGCATGCACACAAGAAACGTATATATTGGGGTTATTGTCAGTTTTTTTTTCCTTATAATGGTTGTCATATTCTTTTTCATATAATATTATAGTTTTTGAGTTGGTATTGTGGTAACATATGAATTAATTTTATGGTGAAATTAATTTACAATTAATAATTTATAGTAAAATAATTGTTTTTTTCGTTTTATTAAGATATGTATCAAATCATAATCATTTTTCTTTGTTTTAATCATTAAATATTTTTGCTGGGATCAAAAATATATAACCGTTAATCATCTCATTTTTTTCAATAAAAGTCTATTTTATTCATTTATGCATGTGTATAATAGGAAAAAAAAATGACAAAGTTTAGAATCTCAATTATATTAAGGGAGCATTTGGTTGGAAATGTTTCAATGAGAATGAGAATGAACATATGACAATTGTGGTGGTTAATAAGAACAAAAGATGATTAATGATACTACTTTTCTTGCTAAATTAGGTAATCATTACCTATTTTGATCACTTTTCCCCCTTATAATCATTTCTCCTCAATTATTTTCCTACATCACCACCAACAACCTTTACGTATATTTTAAAAAAAAAAAAAAAAAAATTGAAACACAACATGTAATCACCATGGAAACGATCGTTCCACCAACATATTCAGGGCATAGAGGAAAAATAGATTTTCATTCTCATTCTCATTGAAGAGTTTAAACAAATGTCATCTAAATATATTTTCTTAATCTATTTAAAAAGAAAAGAGATTATCTTATTGGAATGAATGGAGTAATATTCTTTCTTGAAAAAGTAACACTTGTATAAAGCGGGTGTATACCACGAACAATATTTTTACTATTATTGTTATGCACATTCACTATCACCGTTATGGTAAATGTGACGGTGATAGTGCATGTGCATGCAAATAATAGTAAAAATAGAGTTCATAGTATGCACCCGGTTCACACAAGACAGTGATAGTGCATGTGCATGACAAATGATAGTAAAAATAGAATTCGTGGTATACACCCGATTCACACAAGTGTTTGTATTCTTGGGATAATTAATATCCTTCAATTGATATTTTTAATAAAATAATTAACATCTTTCAAAATTAACACCTTATAATATAAAAAATCAATACACTTTAATAAAATAATTAATACCCTTCAAATTAATTTTAAAATAAAACTTGTTCACACAAGATTTTACCTTAATTGTTTAGAGGCAGATAACTTGTTAGTTAGGGTTGCTCATTGTTGGAAGAATCTTTTGTTGAATTAACATGATGCAAAAGCTTTATAATATTGCATTTCTTTTTTGACAGGGGTAAATATTGCATTTCAATTTCCCATTTAATGTTAATGACCAACGCGTTTATATAAATATTGTAAAGATAGTATTGTATTAGTGAAATATTAAAGCAATAAAAACACAATTGGAAGTATATTTGAACTCGTAGGTAAGGCGACGAAGTGGTATAGCTAAATGGTTAGAGTTACACTACCTATGTCCAAAAGGTCATATATGGGTTCGAGTCACCATTTAACCGATTAAAAAAACTTCGTAGATAAGGCAACCAAAGTATCACGTCTCAAGTAAAATGTTATGATATTAGTTAATAAGAGTAATAAGAGTAAAATGTTAGTAAGAATAATGACATTATCAAATGAATATAATGAGAAATTATAAAATGAAGAATAAAATAGTTTTTTAATTAAAATATTAAGATATATTTTACATGGGATAAATTGGGAAAAAATGAGTAGAAAAAAAAAAGGTAAGAGTACAAATAATTACTAATAAAATCAAGGGTCTAAAATGACACTTATATATTACAACACATAAATGGTAAATAATAGGGAGAAGACGGATAGAGGTAAAAATAACACTTTAATTTGAGCTATTACGTTTACTTATTGAACAAGAAAAAAAATTGATGGTCGTCCTCCCTTTTTCTAGTGTATTTATTTTTAGTTTTATATTTATATTTTCTTAAATTTCAAAATGTTTTCTACGTAATGCATAGTTAGTCAAATATTATATTTAATATAATTATATTCTTATCCACACAATCGATTTTTAAAGTCCAAATTATTTTATGGGCGGGGTTCTTGTCTGTGTGACAATATTGAAATTTGAAAAATTTTGATACATACGTCTTTCTTTGTATATTAATTAAATGATTGACTATCTTTGGACAAAAGAAATTTAAGAAATAATAGACTGGGTTACGTTTGCTTTTCAAAGAGAGAATTTTGACGGTTATATTAGTGGTTATTAGTTGCATAAGTTTTTTTTTTTTTTTAAATATTAGTGGTTATTACTTGCATATGTCTAGTAATAACCATATCTGTTGAGGCAATAAAATTTATTTTGGAGTAAACTTGTGGCAGTTTGCCATTTCTGTTCTTCAATAAAGATTTCAGGAAATCTTTTGTTTGAATTCAAGAAATAAGCTACACTCTATAAAAGGCAAAAGTATCGGTGCAAAATTTGTTTATATTTTTAACAGTATTTATTTTTTCATTAAAATATATATTTATTACCAGAAAAATTGATGTATAATAATAGAGATTATGTCATTATAGCTTCTCTTAATAAAAAATATAATAATAGGAAACTATCATTAATGGCAGGACCTCTTTTATTATAGATTATTATTTTTTCTTATAGTGACTAATTTTATAATAATATTGTATAATAAAAATAATTAATATCTTTTTAAATTGTACGGTATAATTGGTTTAAAAAAACTTACACTTCATAAAATATGTCGATGATCAGGTCGAGACATTTTTACGTACCTTAGAAAATGGATCATTTTTAAGCTAGATTTTTGGTTTACTCTGGCCAATACTAATTACTAGTGTAAAACCCGCGTAATACACTAGATTATAAATAAATTCAATAGATAATAATAAATTTAATTAAAAAATATACTATTGTATATATTTTGCATTCAAAATTTAAAATGCTAAGTATAGAAATAATTAATTTAATTAAAAAATATACTTAAAATAGATTTTTTAGAGCTAGTAGAAAATTTTGAATAAAGGGATGAGAGTTTGCCACAACAACCGCCGTGGATTCTTGTTTAGACGTAAAGGAGAAGAGAGATGTTATATTTTAAATTAGATATATCTTTCAAATTTAATTTAATTTATACAATTAGTGACATTATATTTCTAAAATTGTGTTTATTTGCAATATGATTTCCGTTAATTTGTTATTCTAAAATATATATTATAAACTATAAATTATTCTAAATAATGGACATTAGATAATGAATAATATCCCATAATAATCAACTTTTAAAGAAGTTATGAATTTTTGCACATTCAAAACAATCACTAATATCAAATCGGGATATCAAATCACATTTCACCGCTCATGTTGGTCTTTTTAGGGAAAAAAGGTAAGACTCTTGCAATTTGTACTTGGGAGTGTGTCGTGTGGGCGCTTTGGAAAGCAAGAAACAATTTTATTTTCAAAGGAAGGGAGATATCCGCAACGAAGATTATCGAAGAGGTAAAAGGTAGAGTTTGGGGGTGGTGCTTGTTGAAGAAAGTGGTGCACCGCAATGCTTCTCTTAATTGTTGGTTGAGTGATCCAAAATTATTTTACTTTGAATTTTTGTTTTACGCTTCTTGAACACAGACTGACTTTGTAACTATATTTCTTTGCCTTGTTGGGTATGTCTTATACCCGGGGCCTTTTTAATAAATTTATTTGCTTGCACGATTAAAAAAAAAAACAATCACTAATAAATTTAATTGGCGACCTTTTTAGGTTCACAATTCTTTGTAAACTCTCCCCACCGTGTCAAGGGTAGGGTTGTATACGAATCAAATATTTTTGTTTGATTCGGTATTCGTGCTTTCGAATTCGATATTCGTATTCGAAATTTTATGATTCGAATTCTATTACAAATATTCGATTTGATTCGATTATTAAACAAATACAAATACAAAATTATGATATTCGATTCGATATTCGTAAATATTCGATTCGATATTTAAATATATATTATATTTATAACAAATATATATAATCTATATATTAGTATTATATAAATATATCAAAACTCGGATATTTGCACCACATATTTTGATAAATACACCAAACCACTCAAATGAAAACATATATTTTGATAAATACACCACACCACTCAAATTAAAGTTCGGGTTATCTCGCACCACATATTTTAGTTTGGTGGAAATCTCAAGAATCGAAGTTTATCATTCTATCCAAGTTAGCTCGAGATGTTCTTCCTATTCCTATTAGTACAATTGCTTTAGAGACCACATTTAGCGAAGGAACTCAAGTATTGAATTCTTATTGTCCAAGGTTAACTCGTAGAAGTTTTGATTTGTGGAGCATCTTGGGTTTGCCCACTTTATGGGATCAAGAAACCCACTATGACATATGTAAGGTTTTTTAGGTTTTTAATTCATTTGAAATATATGATATTTTTTTTTAATAAACTGATTTTAATTATTTTTATTTTTTTATTTTGGAGCAAGAAAAAACTACCATGTCATGTTGGAAACAACTTGAATTTGGTTTGCAACATCGATGGAAGATTGAGTTCTCATTATATAATTTGATAATTATTTTTTTTTGTTTTGTATTTGATTATGTAACTTTTGAATTTGTGACTTGTATTGTGAATTGAAATAACGAAATTAATTTTTAATTAAATACTCAAAGAATATTGTTTAAAATATGTTTGAGAAAAAACCGATTCGAATATTCGATTCGAGTATTCGAATATTTACAAAAATTCGATATCAAATTCAAATCGAATATAAATCACATTTACTATTCGAAAAATATTCGAATTCAATTCGATATTCGAAAAATTTAACGAATACAAATTCAAAATAGTGGTATTCGATTCGATTCGTATACAACCCTAGTCAAGGGTATGATTTAAATGTAGGATGAAAATCTTAATTATAAGTTCATTGAATTTGAGTAATCGCAAAACATGCAGGGAAATTGGGGAATAAGAAATTATCAAGAAAAAATAAAAGAGATGTATGCATCCAAAATTTAAATTAAAACACAAAATTTCAACTTTTTATTTTTTTATTCCACACTATTTTTAGCACATATCATCCAACATGGTTTCATTTACCTCGCGATACGGCGATACTATGACGAAGAAGATCTACACCTATAAAATTGGAATCTAAAAGTGTTATACCGTAAAATGAAGTAATCACATTCTCAAAGTTACGACAAAAAAAGTAACCACAAATTAAAGAACATATTACATCCGAAGAACGTACAAAACAAATATCGGCATGTTTGATTCAAAAACACAAAGCATGTGCAGATAGAGAGAGATCATCGCGACAGAGAATCCGCAAGGAAAACAATTTCAATTTCGATCATTGTGAATTTTCGTGCAAATCAAGAATGAGCAAAAATTGGAAGAATGGAAGAAATGGAATGAACGCTGAAATCGTATAAATTGGAAGAATGGAAGAAATGGAATGAACGCTGTAAACCGTATAAATTGGAAGAATGGAAGAAATGGAATGAATGAAACCGTATTTCTTATGGGAGATTAAAAATTCAAATTCAAATTTAAATGGAAGAGATAGATTTTTTTGACGGGTAAATGGAAGAGATAGATAAAATTAGAGAAAATTGAGAAACTACCTCAAATTTAAAAAAAAAAAAAACGGTTGAAAAAAGGGAAAAAAATGAGATGCGTGAAAATGCAGGATTTCAAAATAAAAGCCATTTAGATAGGCCACGTAGGATGGAGAAGATTCACAAATAGAAGATGTAAGATATATATATAATTAAAAAACAATTAAAGAAGTACTATAAGAAATTTATAGTATTGGACGTTAATTATTTGCTACAGTTTACATGGCTTTTTTTTTTTTTTTTTTTTCAAAAACCAGTTTACATCGCTTATGAATTTATGATTTATGAAATTCACACTTTATCACCCTAATTTTTTATTTTTAAATAAATGCACTAATATATAAACCAGATGGTTAAGGGCGGAATCAGGATTTATATGGGGTCAATCGTAAAATCAAACATCAATTAATATATTATAAGCTATAATAAAAATTAATGTTTTATATTTACATCAGAGTAGATTAGTTTTTATGAGTAGATATTAATTTCAAATACATCTACTAAAACTTAAGACTCTCTTTCATGCATATCACAAAATATTTTTGCAATATACTTCTCAATATATACATACTGAATGCATATCAATTTTGTGACATTTTACACTTATAAAAAGATAAAGATGATTCACTCACTCTTAAATTTAAGCATTTGTTTGAACACTCTTGCTTCACACATAAAATTTAATTTAAACTCAAAATATAAATAGTAGAGAATTAAAAATAATCATATATGTTACATAATTGAATATATATATATATATATATATATATATATATTTAAAATCGAACACCTAGAGTTGACATTGCGTTATTGACAAAAAAACTATTATTACCAAGTGCCACCATTAGCATAAAAAATAGGAATGTCAGAGATATTCAAGATCATTGGATAACATAGTATTATTTTTTGTTTGTTTATATGATGTAAAAGAAAGAGAAACAATAAAAAAATAGTAAACTATCACCATTTTTCATACATCAAGCAAAAAGTCTCAAATTATTTACTTGAATAACTATCGGATCATTGAGTTTATTTACCTCATCATAATTAATTTACGCTATATCATTATAGAAATTCAAAAGTATTATATTTCATAATATATATATATATATATATATATATATATATATATATATATATATATATATATATATACACACTAAAATTTTTGAGGGGGCCAAGGCCACCCCAAGGTGTGCTTAGTTTTGACCAATGATATAAATTTGAGAGTATGCTCCTCTTTAAGTCTGAGTTTTACTATAGTTTTACTTGGGCTTTCACTAACGGATAGTGAAATTGTTCTCTGAATCAATCCGTCTTTGTACGAATAACGAATCATAAAATAATAAAATTAAAAAATCTATGCTTTTTAAATAAATGCACTAATTTTTAATGAAGAATCATTCTGCAGTTTCAGGATTGGAGCCATAGTTCAATTAATAGTACCTTGTTTGGGAGGGAGGGGAGAGAGGCTTTATCGCATGAACTACAAAATTACTAATTTTGTCAATTTTGATAAAAGTAGTGCTAACGACTTGTAAGTAGTTAGCTAAAAAACGTTGTAAAGTAGAATTTAATTCATATTCATAACTTACAAAAAAAGACTTGTAAGCAGTTAGCTAAAAACTGTTTTATAAAGTTTAAAAACATATCCTATAAGTGATTGATATATAAATTGTTGCAATGTTTTTATAATCGAAATCAGGCGATCAAATTGAATTGGATATCGGTTGTCGGTCCAACCAATTGGATCGATTGAATTGGTCCAACCATTAAAATAATTTATACTTATATACATATATATATTTCTTACGTTGCATTAAAAATAATTTTAAAAAAAATCATAACTTATAAGTTTTATAATGAAATAAACACAATATAAAAATCATAGACAACACAATATTATTTTCGAATATTAAAATTTAATAATTGCAAAAATACTAAAATGAGAGAAAATTGAATAGGCATACACAACGAGACAATTTCGAAATTGAGAAACTTGTTTAATAAATGTAATAATTAAAATATTAAATAAAAGAGAATAAAAATATGTTATTCTCTAAACTATATTAAATAATCTTTAAAAAAATAAAATTGGTTCGATCGGTTTCAACCCCAAATTTTGACCGATTTTTTCGGTTCTAACCGATTTTTTCTAATTCAACCTCAAAAGTGATTTTTTAAAAATAATTGAACCGATGTCATGGCCGATTACAGGTTCATTAACCGGTTGAATTGGCGGTTCAACCGGTTTAGAAAAACAACGCTGGTAAGCATGTAATCATTTGTCAATTGACCAAAACTTGGTACAACTACGTACCTTTATGTTGTAGCAAACGTTTAGTATTGAGTCTATTGACAAAAACTTTGTTACCATTGTACCATGACAACAGGGGTAGCCTTGCCCATCAGTGAGGAGGCTAGCTTTAGCCCTAGGTAGCTTGCAATTTTTTATTTTTTTAAATATTCTTAATACTACTCTATATGTAATTATATTATTCATTTTTATTAATTAATAGTTCAAGGTAAGTTTTCTATTTTTAAAGATAATTAATAATATATTGTTTGAAAAATATGAATTTTCTTAAATAGATTTTTATACCAAATTGCTTCTTTTTTTCCTCATTAACCTAGTTATATGCCCTAATTTATTATGGTATTACTTTTAAGTGTGTTGGTATTACTTTATAAGTGTTATGATGTTACAAATTGAAAGAAATTACACCAATTAAATGGTTTACCTACAGAATTATCACCAAAACATTATCAAAGTGGATTGATTCTCAATGTTTATAAATAATATTATGATGCATAAATTAAATATAGTGGATATATTGTACGGATGAATTATTCTGAATAATCGGATACAATAATTGAAAAATAATTAGTTTGGTGTGCAGTGACTTTCAAAACGACGATTTTCTTCTTTTCACAAGCAATTGGCAGAAATTGTGAAATTGTCTCTCGACAAAATGGTATTTTTTCAATTATGTTGGCAGATTGTGGCCTACGTACGTTACCTAATTTGAGCATATAAATGGGACCTCTCTGCCTACACCATTGCCCTATACATTTGCAAATTGTCGGCAAATGTTAATTCAACAATTTTTTTACATTGGGAGAGTACTACTTTAAAATTTACATCTTACTTTGTTTTTTTATATCGTTCAGATAAAATTATAAACTCACAAATCATATATCACGTGTCGCGCACATGGGGCGAAAGCAGCAGTGTTTCCTTTCCTCCGATAAATTTTGGAACGTAAATTATATAATTAGTAATAATTTGGGCCTTAATTGGTTAAATTAACTTTTTTGGACGTTATTGAAAAAGTGCAAAAGTTATGGGACGTAAAAAAATTATATCATTTGATAACTAAATACTCCTCTGAGATACCATTATATTTTATATGAGAGAGGGGAATGAGTGCTCAAAACTAATGAGAAATTTTAGGGAGTGCAAAATTAAAATAAATATTTTAGAATATATATAGGAGTTAAACAGGGAGAAACGCGAAAAAAATATACTAAATGATAAGTATTTTAACAACAAACTTTTGAAAGGGAATTTTAACAACAAACTTTATTAACGAATGGAGTAGATAATAATAAATTAAATTAAATTGATTTACTAATTCTACAATTTGTTACTATTACAGTAGCTAGAAAACAAAATAAAAATCTTTTAAATGATTTTAGACTAGTCGAGAGACCAATCATAAGTACGAGTATAATTAATAAAAAATATACAAGTACATTAGTAAATAACATTCACTTATGGACATAAATCCAAAATTTACCCAACACCACATTGACAAAATCTTGTAAATTAAAGTCAAAAGGACAATTGAATATCTAATTATTTGATCCAAGATTATATAAAACTACCCAAAAGGTATCAGGTGCAATGTTTTATTCTGCGTGTTTGAATGCTAAACATAAGCTCGAGGAATAGGCCATAAAACCGGCCATATTTAATGCTAATAAGTAAGTTGGCCAATTAATTAATTTTCTATTTAATTAAGACCTGTTACGTTATGCTGTCTTAAAATTGCTTGACTTATATGCAGAAACTGATATTATTGTTTGGAAAATGAATTCAGTGATATATTGTTTTGATTCGTGTTTTAAATTATATAAGTTAGTACTACGAAATTCAAACATATATAATTAGCGCGATTAGTTGAAAAATGTGCATAGAATTATGTAAATATACATGCATATTTATGATGATACACATATATATAGTATATAACACATGCCAAGATTACTTAATTATATATATATATATATATATATATATTTTTTTTTTTTTTTAAGGAGGAAATACCCGAAAGCGTAAACCCCCACTGCACTGGAGACCACTTGGTCGGGCGGGTTGTAAATTGAGGGATGTGCATGAGTGGCATCCATATAAGGGAGAGGACTTTCGGAAACACGAATCCAAAGAACAACCTCTCGCAATATTTCAAAGAAAGAATTGTCACTACACGAAATCGAACTCGGGATGTCGGAATGTATGTGCTTCTGATCACCTTGTCCACTTACCATCCGTCTATGCCCCTAGGGACTAATTATATATTTTTCTACTTATCCACTTTGGCGATATAGGGGTGAGTTGGCCGGACTCGAGCCCAATGTAACTTCTCCAAATTCTTTGTAATATACGTATTATATATAATTAAATTTTTTTATGTGTTATTTAAGTTTATAATTGCTAGCCCACCCCTCCATCAATTTCTAGATCCGCTCTTGAACTTGTCCAAAATGTTAACATTTTTCATAAATCGTCTCAAAATATATAGTTAAAAAAATTCAATTTAGTGTCATAAGTTGCTCAATTTACATTTATTTTTTGTCAAACGTCGTCGTTTTTAGCACATATTTGAGAATTATTTATGGAAGGGTAAAAGTTACAGGACAAAAATGAGCACTAAACAATAATATTTTGCTAAAGACATAAATTGAGCAATGCACTAAATTACAGGACTAAATTGAATTAATATTTTAACTATCTTGGAACGATTTTGCGAAAAAAAAAAATTATGGGACCAAAAATATTTTTAACTCTAACTTGGTAAATAATTAATATTCAGCTAATTAATTATTTACGAGTTAATCAGAGAATTTCATTTTTAAAATTATTATCCAAAAAAATCTGAAAAAATCAATTAAATTTAGTTTTAAAGGATTGGCAGGTCCAAACGAATTTAATCAATAAAGCTTTCTGGTTCGATTCAGGCTTATCCAAATAAACACAAGAAAGAGTAACACTTAATATGGTGTATAATATAAACTCTATTTTTAATGTGCACATTTAGTCGATTAGCAAGTATTTGTCGTACTCCCATTTCTTTGCCAGGCTAAGTATGATTATATTAGTCTGCTCTTAGTGAAACTTAATTACACTATGAAATTTATACAATATATTTTTTTATCGGTTAAATGGTGATTCGAATCCATGACCTTTTGGACATAGGTAGTGGAGTTCTAACCACTTGAGGTACACCACTTCGTCTATACAATACATTTTAATAATATATATCATAATGTTTATTAAGTATTATTTTACATTTATAAACTAATTAATATTATAGCATTTATTCACACACTTCGATATATTTCGTGTGTAATATTAGTTTATAAGAATAGTGATACTATTAAATGAATCTAGTTACAAACGGTGAATAAGTTTCACATGAAGTTTGCTTTTAATTTTGAAAATTAAAGGATAAAAATTCAATTAGTATTTTTTTTGACAGAAAAAAAAATCAATTAGTATTGATAATTTCGAAAGAGCAAATTATAAATTTGAGTTGGATTTTAATCAGACGTGGAGCTAACTGGACATATAATTTTCAGATTGTTTCCATGAAAGATTTAATTTCTGTCGATTTTAGAAAGGACGAATACGTACCAATCTTGAGATTTAAATCCCCATACAGCATCTTAATTAATATTTGATTAAATAGCTTATTCGATTGGTCCATTATGATATACCAAAGATTGTGTTATTTGGAAATCCATAGTTAGACAAATATTTACACGTCATTCCAATATTATTATGATAAATAAATAAATAAGTCGTATTTATTTAATACCTTATATTGCATGCATGAGATTAGATCAAATTCCCCTTTTCCATTTCGTAAAATGATATATAATTAAGTTTTTAAACAAAATTTAAAACTAAAAAGTATATATATATATATATATATATATATATATATATATATACACGGTATCATTATGGATGGTATCACAAGACATTAGTTGTTCTTTTCATATATAGTTAAATTCTGAACAAATTTATTTAGAATAAATAATTTTTTAGTTCGGCAAATTATTTGAGTGTAATTGTGGGTTGTATTCAACTCCATCGTACGGAGGCCAAACCAGAGTTTTATTCTTATACCATGAAATTTTTTTGTCTTATCTTAAAGTCCAAATTTATAGAGAGATAGAAATTTAATTCATATATATAGATTTTCTAACACTCCCTCTCACTCGTGAGGCGAATTCATAACATATACCTTTTGGGGAGAAGGTCCATCTAGTGGACAATTTAATATAGATGGAGTTGCTCTCGTGAAAATTGAACACATGACGTTTAGGTTGAGCCTTTGACTATGATACCATGAAAGAATTTTGCTTCATCTAAAAGTACGAACTTTGTAGAGAGATTAATTGGGTATCAATACATTTATATGATAAATGGATACCCTAATAGAAAATAGTCTTGTAACTTTATTTTTATATTTTGGTTCAAGAACCGATTGTAGAAGGTGAACATTTGATCGACATTAACGTGACAGGTGTTTAATTCGTTCACATGCATGCCAACATCCGATTGGTCAATTGAATGTTTCACCTCCTATAGCTGGTCAAAAATATCAAAAATGAAAGTTTACGATCAACTATTTTAAATTTATTAAGTCAACAGGATTGAAACCAAAATAAAAGCAAACTTATATTTAAAAAAAAAAAAGAAAAAGAAAAATCATCTTCCATCTTATTTATAAAGAAATTAAATAGAAAAGAAAAACTCTAATCTCCTAATCAATTTTTTAACTTTGGCTTTACTTGAGATATGATCATTGGATCCAAGTTGCGACAAATAATTGGATTTGACTAATATAATTGCATGAGATATTCAAGTACCAACTTGTAATATAATTTAATCTTTAATCTATTAGTATATTTAATTTTGGTGTTCATTATTGCGATGTAGAAATTGTTAAATTCAAAATGATGTACAATAGTTGTTGGGCATAAGTTGTCTATTTTAAGACCACAAGATGAGAACAAATTAATAGTAATACCCTACCGACAGTTGAAAGACTACCCATGAATTAATTTAGGATAAATTCCAATCTTAGCTACAAGTCCAAAAATATTAATTTCTATTTTGGTAAATATTTTGTTTAATGTGCATTATCCAGTAAGTCAATAACTAAGATCTTCTGAAGTCATTAGATACCCATATCTGCCCTTAATGAAAAGATTTCAAGAATATAATACCAAGATTTTTGCAATCACCAAATCTCATACATAGTTGATCCACTCGGTAAGTTCCAGTTATATTAACCTATACTTTCAGTTATATTATCATGTACATTTTATTTCATGTTTTCGGTCAAATTTAATATGTGTGTTTCAATTATATTTATCTGTACATTTCAATTATATTAGTTTGCACGTTTTACCTTTCGTCCCATTGTATAGATGCATTAGTGCCTGGCTATTTTTCAAATCATTGTTGGTGAGATGACAAGATTTCTCATGCCGTCGGTTGTACGAGGGATAAAATTCAAAATGGTCCCATAATTTTTACCTTTTTCGATTTAGTCCCAATAAAGTATGATGTGTCAATTTAATCTCAATTCCTAAATTTTGTGAATTGCACAATTTACGTCCCAATTTACACCGGAGTTACGAAACGACGCCGTTTAATGGCATGCGCTGGGCACATGATGTAGTCTCTCCGGTGAAATTGTTGACTCAGTGTAAATTGAGGCGTATATTATACAATTCGCAAAATTTGGGATTAAATTAACACATCACACTTTATTAAGACTAAATCAAAAAGGTAAAAATTATGGGTCCATTTTAGATTTTACCCCGTTGTATAATGATACTCCATTAAAGTTAATTTGGTCGAGATAATCCAAATCCACCAATACTCTACATTGCTAGCAAATGTGTGACTGAAGTAGGTGGAGTGGTGCCGGTAAAAAAATGAAATGAAAAATATTTATACCTAAAAAAATAGTTTGACCTTTAGGTCCGTGCCCTTGTTAGGGTATCATTAAAGAAGTCACTCTCTGAAGCGGTTTCATAGTATGAAATTGGTACCATTAGAATCACTCAACGATACCATTAGAATCATTGATACCATAACCATTTTATCTTGTGATATCGGTTTATAAGTGTAATAGTATCACTAAATAGATATTATGGTATCGATAAATGATTCTAATGGTATTAATTTCATACTATGAAACTGTTTCACACAAGATTTTGCCATCATTAAATTCTAAAAACCGTCCAAATCACCCGCACCGTGCCGCATTTCACCGCCATTGATATCTTTACAATATACATACCGCATATTTACACACACTAAAATAGAGAAAAACTAAATGAATGAATTTGATTCACTCAAATATAAAACACAAGTGGAAGGAGTGAGAAGATTTCAAATGACTAGGTTTTGTTGGGCATTTGAAATCCTCCCACTTATAAGTAATATTTGTGTGAATTAAATACATTCATTTAATTTTTCTCTATTTTGACTTGTAAATGTATGGTGTATTATTCTCAAATCCGTTGATTTCAAATGACTCCATCCAAATGGAGCCTAAAACTCCATTTGGATGGGGTGGATTTGAAATCAAGGAATTTGAGAATAATATAGTATGCATTCACACAAATAAAAATGGAAAAAAAAACTAAATGATTGGATTTGATTCACTCAAATATTAAGCACAAGTGAGAGAAATGAGAAGATTTCAAATGACTAGGTTTTGTGAACCAAATTCATTCATTTAGTTTTTCTCAATTTTGATTTGTAAATATATGGTCAAACCCCTTGATTTCAAATGACTCCATCCAAATGGAGCCAAAAAAATTTTGGTGCAAAACCGTACAGTAAAGTTGGGGCAATTGTAATTTTTTCGTTACAAATCGCACTACGGAATTGCAATTATAATTTAATATTCGACATTCTAAATTGCTAACTTCATTTCTCAATTAAGTGGAAAGGCAATACACTCTGTTCATAATTTTTCTAATTCGCATTCTTACAATTAACAAACTCATATGGTATAATTATATTAATATTTAAGATCTTTAAACCTAGCTATTTTTCAAAGAGTACTTGTGTTTCCATAAATTAATCATGTTATGGTGTTCATAGATATTGTTTTATTTTTCATTTCTAAATATATTTTTTCAACCTAAACCGTGTTATAGAATATTGATTCAATCAAATATATTGTCATTAGGTTAAATTGATATTAATTTTTCTACTAATATTTATGTTCATTTTAAACCGTCGAACCTCAAATAACCGATCGAAACCGTTCTAAACTAAATGATCATTTTTATATGAAAATGTCACGATTTACAATTTTTCAATCAACCGTAGCGCTTGTAGCAAGACAATTTGATTTTAGTCGAAAATATCGCAAAACCACTCCGTGATCACCCCTAGCCCTCATGGCCACCAAAAAAAAAAACAAAACCTACTATTGTGCATATTACTAAAATTATAATTTATACTTCCTCGGTTATATTTTTTAATGCTCAAAATCTCAAAATGAACATTACTTTTTTTTTCATATGCAAAATGGCAAAGAAAATAGTTCTACCTTCTAAAATTAAATCTTTACAAATATTTTTTATTTACACATAATGTCATTCAATTCTTTATACAATTAAAATTTCTCACTAAATTATTTACTTCAATAAAATTGAAAATACTCATTTACCCTTTAATTTACATGACCTTTTAATAATAATAAATAATTAATATTTTTATTTAACTCGTGTTATTTAATTTTGAGCAATCTAACGGAGGCGGGAGTATTATTATCCTTTGTTTTAATTTTTAAAGTTTGAAATTTATTTTTATTAGCCCAACACATGATTGCAAGCAGCAAGCCCATCTTACTAATTAAATGGAGCTTGAGGCCGCCCATTCTTCTTCTATTTTAAGGGGCCCATTCTTCCTAAAATTAAAATCCTCAATATTTCTATGGCCCAGGTTATGTGCACACACATTTTTATTTAGAACACCCACATTGTAAAAATTAAAAATGAAATAAATGTGAAATGACAAAAGTGCTCTTATAAAAATGTCAGTTTTCGGTAATTTTTTCGAAAATACATCAAAATTTCGGCAAATTTTTCTGAAATTTAAGATTTGAATTTTTTTTTTTCGGAAAACCTATTGTTCTCACATTTTATCGAAATTTATCCAAATTTTGGAAATATTTTCAAAAAAGAGCATATTTTCGGATAATTTTTCCGAATTCTGAGGTTTTAATTTTTTTCGGAAAACTATCATTCTCATATTTTGGCGAAATTTATCCAAATTTTCGGAAATATTTTCTGAAAAAGAACAAATTTTCGGATAATTTTTGAATTTTGAGGTTTAAAATTTTTAGTTGCAGAAGGGTATTTTAGTGAGTTATTGGGGGTGTACTCAATAAACGGTGTGTGTTTTTCATAATGTGGGTGTTGTAAATAAAAATGTGTGTGCAGATAACCTGGGCCTATTTCTATTTAAATCACCATAGTCCACTTTTAAGTTTTCATTTTGAAAATATTACCCAACCCAAAATATATTTTTGAAAATTCCCATGTCATCCAAAATATTCTTTGGACCTAAATACCCTTTTCTCCCCAATTTTTTTGCTGCTCTCAACCATGTGTGACCACTGTGCAATCCATTTGCAACTAACGTGCGACACCTATACAAAAAAATTATATGTTTGAGGGATCGCATATAAGAAGACTGGAGGTTGCAACTAAAATATTCCGGGCCTAATTGCTGTACAGGGGTCGCACATTAGTTGAAAATTGGTCGCATATAGGGGTGATACAGGGTTAAAAGCTTAATTATTATGTAATTATATTGAAATGGGTTGTAAAGGTTCACACATTGGTTGCAAATGAATTACACATGGGTTGCACATAGTTGAAAGCTTGATTATTGTGTAGTGATATTAAAATGAGTTTTATATGGATTGCACATTAGTTGCAAATGAGTCGCACATGGTTGAGAGCAGCACAAGGAAAAATTGAGAGGAAGGGATTGATTTTGAGGATTAACGGGGGTATTTAGGTTAAAAAAATATTTCAAATGACATTATTTTTCAAAATGAAAACTTAAATGGCATTGTGCCAAATTTTCCTCTAGCCTTTTATCTACACAGGACATCAAGAATCAAAGCTTGATGTGGAACCAGATTACCATAATTCAATTTCAGTATAAATGTATAATGTAATAAATAATAAGCATAGAATAAATTAGAGTCAATCAAAACTCTTGTAATCTTTTATATACGGTAGGTGTAGATTTGTATTTTAGAATCTCCGTGATTATTGTACCTTTAGTTTGTATATAGGCTGGTTTGTTGAATGAATATGGCACGAGATTATATTCCTTTATGGTATCACGAGACTAGGGTGTTCTCTCCTCACGCGCGCCCTACTTTCTGTTCATCTTCTTCTCCGGCCTATCGTTTCACTCGTCCGATGGCGAGTCCTAAAGACGGTTTTCATCCCGCTCTTGCAGTTTCTAATATCAAGAACCACATCTCAATTGTTCTTGAATTAGAAAATGTCCAATACGCTACGTGGGCGGAGCTCTTCAAGATACATGCCCGTTCCCATCGTGTGTTGCATCATATCATCCCTTCCGATCCTCCGACTCCGACTCCGGCGGCCGATGCGGAAAAGAATTATGGCTCACTCTGGATGCCACGGTTCTCTGATGGATTTATGCCACTATCTCTACTGATCTGTTGTATACGATCTTGGAGCCCGATTCGACGGCGGCCGAGGCGTGGACTCGTCTGCGTGACATCTTCCAAGATAATAAGCACTCCCGTGCCGTCACGCTCGAGCAGGAGTTCTCTCACACGTCCATGGCAGACTTCACCGGAGTTTCGCGTATTGCCAACGCTTGAAGGTGTTGGCGGACCAATTGAAGAACGTCGGCGCTCCGGTAACCAACGATCGCTGGTTCTTCGGTTGGTCGCCGGGTTATTGGACGCGTACAATGGGGTTGCTACGTTGATCCGTCAAAGTGACCCCTTACCTCGGTTTTACCAAGCCCGCTCAATGCTTGTTCTGGGAAGAGGCTGGCCTCGCGAAGAAATCTGCCCGGCCATGGTGGTGCAAAGCTCGGACAGGCCTCCGTCCGATGGGGCGGTGCGTCCCTCTCCTCGGGTCACACTGGTGGAAATCACGAAAAAGAAGAAAGGGCCAAAGGGTTCGAATTTTTATGGACTTATCCGTTATCTCACAAATCAAACGTGTTCTCTGCTTTTTTATCTTTTAGAGCCTTGATTAAGACTCGGTTTGAGAGAGATATAAAATCGTTTCGGTGTGATAATGGGAGGGAATTTGATAATCATTCATTTCGGGAATTTGGGGCTACCAATGGGATGCTTTTTTCGCTTTTCATGTCCTCACACTTCTTCTCAAAATGGAAAAGCCGAAAGACAATTCCGTACTATAAATAATATGATCCGTACCCTACTCACTCATGCCAAAATACCCCGTCGTTTTGGCATCATGCTCTTCAAATGGCTACTTACCTTCTCAATATTCTTCCCAGAAAGCATATGTCCTTCGGACTCCTCTTCACTATTTATACCACAAAACCCATCATATGATCACCTACGTGTGTTTGGGTGTTTGTGCTATCCCTTATTTCCTTCTACCACGATACATAAACTTCATCCCGTTCAACTCCTTGTGTCTTCCTCGGATATCCACACGATCATCGGGGTTATAAGTGCTTCGACATGGCGAATAACAAAATCATTATTAGTCGCCATGTCATATTTGATGAATCTCGGTTTCCACTTCTCCGAAGTCCAAACCACTCCCGTGTCGTATGATTTTCTCGATGATTCTACTTCTCCTTATGTGGAGCATCATAGGTCTATGACTCGGTTCCATCCTCCCGGTCCTCACCCCTCGTGGGGTCGGATACACCTTCCCCACCTCTTTGCCTCACTTTGCTCCCCTTCGTCCGGTTACACGGAGCCAAAGGGGCATTTTTCGTCCTAAACGTCTCTTTAACTGTTAACCACTTTGCCACTATCCCTAGGTCCCCATTACCTCGTAATCCTGTGATGGCATTACAGGACCCGAATGGAAGTTGGCCATGCAGGATGAATTTGATGCTTTAATTGCTAATAAGACGTGGGAGTTGGTTCCCGTCCTCTGGTGTTAATGTTATTCGATCTATGTGGATCTTTACTCATAAAGAACGTCTTTGATGGTTCTTTTGAGAGGCATAAAGCCCGTCTTGTAGGTGACGGACAGACTCAACGGGTTGGTATTGATTGTGGGGAAACTTTCTACCACTGTGGTTAAACCCGCTACCATTCGCACGGTCCTTAGTCTTGCTCTTTCCAAAAAATGGACGATTCATCAGCTTGACGTGAAGAATGTCTTTCTTCATGGTACGCTTGAGGACACTGTTTATATGCATCGGCCTCTGGGGTTCCGTGACTCTACCTTCCGGACTATGTGTGTCGTTTGAGGAAGTCGTTATGCGGGTTGAAGCAAGCACCGGGCTTGGAACAAGCAGTTTCTTGATTTCGTGTCTACGATTGGGTTTCGGCGCACACAATCAGGATCATTCTTTGTTTGTTTACGTTCGGGGTTCTCACATGGCATATTTGTTGTTATATGTCGATGATATAATCTTAACAACTTCTTGACTCCTTCTTCGGGCCATTATCTCACGGTTGAGCTCCGAATTTGCCATGAAAGATTTGGGTCCTTTACACTATTTCTTGGGCATTTCGGTGGAACATCATGCCTCAGTCTGTTTCTCTCCCCGGGAAGAAGTATGCTCGTGAGGTGGTTGGCCAGGTGCGGGCATGTCTCGCCTCGTAAGCCATCCGCTACCCCTGTTGACACCAAGCCGAAGCTTGGCTCCTTGGAGCAGCCTCCTCCGGTGTCCGACTGCCTCTCTACCGTAGTTTGGCGGGTGCCTTACAGATCTCACTTTTACCCGACCCGACATCACCTATCTTTGTTCAACAAGTGTGTCTTTTCATGCACGATCCCGAGAAGTCCACATGGCTGCACTTAAGAGGATTATTCGGTACATACGAGGGTACCACTGGATTTTGGGCTTAGTCTCACATCTTCGTCCGGCACGTCTCTTATGGCCTATACTGAGATGCAGATCGGGGTGGGTGTCTCGATACGCGCCGGTCCACGTCCGGCTACCGTGTTTTTTTCGGAGATAATTTAATTTCATGGTCCACTAGCGGCAATCCACATTGTCTCGCTCTAGTGCCGAAGCCGAATACCGTGCGGTGGCCAATGTTGTGTCGGAGACTTGTTGACTCCGCAATTTGCTCTTGGAACTCAATTGTCCAATACCTACAAAGAACTCTAATTTATTGTGACAATTTGAGCACCATCTATCTTTCAAGCAACCGGGTAAACCATCAACGAACTAAGCACATCGAGATGGATATTCACTTTGTTCGGGAAAAGGTTTCTCGGGGCAAGTTCGTGTACTTCATGTTCCGTCTCGTTTTCGGCTTGCGGACATCTTTACTAAAGGGCTTCCTCGGTTTTATTTGAAGAATTCGAGTCCAATCTTCGCATTCATCGACCTCTTGCTTCGATTGAGGGGGTGTAATAAGCATAGAATAAATTAGAGTCAATCAAAACTCTTGTAATCTTTTATATACGGTAGGTATAGATTTGTATTTTAGAATCTCCGTGATTATTGTACCTTTAGTTTGTATATAGGCTGGTTTGTTGAATGAATATGGCACGAGATTATATTCCTTTAATAAATATAAAAATTATTTCCTCTTCTTCCTCTACTCAATTTTCATTGCTGCAATTTAAGTAAGGTGAGAGTGGTCTAAAGTTTTTGTCCATTCTAATATCTACATATAGTTTCACTTGATGTAATTTTAAAATTTTGTGTTTATTAATTTATATGTAGTTGGGTTTATACTCAAATTTGTGTTGTATACTAAATTATGCTCAAATCTCAATATTAATTATATTTGTCATTCCATTGTAATATTTTATATTTGTATTTATTATAATTAATATTTATTTATTCTGGAGTTGGGTTATGCAAACATAGTGATTGCTGATTAATTGGGTTGTACTAGGGTTGAGGGGTTCTGTAAATATTTTTGTTAATTCACAGTGGAGGTGTGGAGCATCAATGGCTTAGTGGGGTTTTGGAAAAAATATTAATATATTTAATGTTTATTTTTGTTTTAATCCTAAATAATTTTGATTTAACGCAAGAACAAAATCTATCGAGAAAGTAATCCACAAATTACGGAGGCTCGATCCAACAATGGGGCTAGCAAATGAACGAGTCATCCTAACAATAATATGTGTCACAATGTTAGCATTTTTGACTCACACATTCCACATAAAATTGATAAAAGAATTACTCCTATAACTTGGACCTCAATAAAAGCAAATAAAATCATCTCGTGCCACTTTTGGTGTTCCACTCCATGGATAACACGCGATACGTTAAAAATATTCAACGAACCACCAATAAGACACCAAAAAACGGTATCATCAAAACCTAAAGGAGCTTGTACAGTTTGTAAAATACGAACAACATCATTATGCTCAAAAGCTTCTTTAATAAGGGGAATGTCCCATGATCATGATCCCAGAATAAAGAGGTTGGCCACCCGCATATCATCAAAACCTTCAACTATGGGTATTTATTGCAATTTAGTAATAGCCACTTTAAAGTCTTTTTGATGCGATAATTTGGATTTTTGTTTCCATTCACATTTTTCGCTCAAATTAAACTAATCTCAACAAATATTGATATTTATTTTTATTTTCAATTTTCAATTTCAGTTATAATTAGACATGGGAAAATTGAAAACCACTAATACCTTCTTTAAAAAAAAATTAAAAGAATCATGATGATTTTGTAATTGATAGTTCTATAACATCTTTTGTATCCGACTCAAATAAAATGTTAAAAGGGTTGCGATTTGGTGGTGACCGTTTAGCCACTGAAATGTAGGGTTAAGTCTATGAGTTTAGTAGCCCGTTAAAATTAAGTTTTTAGCCAGATCAAGCAGCTTATATATATATATATATATATATATATATATATATATATATATATATATATATATATATATATAATTACCTAAATTATTTATACTTTCATTATTTTTTTCATTAGGCAAAATCCTTTATGTTAATGAATATTTATTTTTGTTATATATACAAATTAATGATGTTGTTTATAAATTATCATATTATTTTCCTTCATTCGAATCGCTTTTTTTTTTTTTTGTAATGTACCAAGTAATTTTTGAATTGAACTTTTATAATTGTTAATATTTGAATTGAACTTTTATAATTATGTTTAACTATGTTGTTGTAATTTTAACTCGTAAAAAAAAAAGAATTATGAATTTATGAACAATGTTTAAATTTTAAGTTTGTATTGTGTTTGTATTATGATTATAATTTTAGCATCGGATATTATGATTATAATTTACTATTTTTATATTAAAAATTAATTTTTTGGAGCCCATAGCCCGCTAGGATTATGGTTAGGTTCCAATAATTCTTTGGACCGCCAAGAACGAACCGATAAGGTCCGAGACCGTTTAGGCCGTCACCTAGCTGTAGAAATAGCAATGGGTTAGGGTCGGCTGGATTCTGCATTCAAATATTGATATTTTTGTCTTGAATTGGGTAGTTCAATACACCAACGATTAAAAGCTACACAAATGGAAAGAGATCTTGGATTGCTTCCATTGATCCAAAATTTCTTATAAATCAAAGAGATAAATTCGTAGAGCTTATCTCAAAATTAGGTCATTTCAATCAAAACCTCCACGAGATGATTATCCATTTTTTATGGGCAAAAATCAACGCCGTGAGTTTCAGATTTCTTGATTTGACTTATATCCATCTTGGTTGGAATATTCTAAAACACAAGATGGTACCTCTTTGATAAGCGCAGCCTTCAACAGGTTGTCCAGGTTCAAATAAATTCATTGAACATGATTTCAAAAATTGGAAGAAAGTAAATAGTGGATCCAATTGTGCTCTTTTAAATCATGTTGAAAATGTCAAAATTCACCACATTATAATGTAGTGAGATATTATGATAATCTGATGAAACAATTGCACACTATTGATGTACTTATAAAAAAGCAAACAGCGGAAGAAATTGACAACAATTGACTCAGACTCAAAGTTTCAATTGTTCGTCTTAAATGGTTGACATTTCAAGGTTGAAATTTAATCTTTCAGTCAAAATGAAATAAATTCATATATATTATTACCTTTTAAAATAAAAAAAAATATATTTTTATTGTCTTGTAAGTTTGCGGAATTATGCTTTCAAGCTTGAATTTTTAACTTTTTGATGCTTTGACTGTCTACACGAGTTAGTAATCGATTTTGAAAGTTAACATAATGAAATTCAATATATATAAATTGAAAAAGATATCACATAAGCTAAAAAATTTGCTATTTATTTACACAAAATTTTGTGTGAGACAGTCTTATACATGAGACTTTATATTTTTATCTATTTTTATAATATTCATATTTAAAAAGTATCATAAAAACTTTTAAAATTATCACGAATGGTCTCACACAATACTTCCACTGCTTATTTGTTGTTGTCGGCTAAAGAATTAAAAAATTAAAATTTGAAATTTTAACCAAATGAAATTCAATTCTAAAAAATAAAGTGTCCTGAAAATGGACAAATCCACTCTCATAATATATGTTATACCATTCGATTATCATTACTAATACTTTTTATAATATTGTCTTGTTGTAATATAATTATATAAGACATATTCTTGATTATCACAACTAATACCCTTTTAATAATTTTTTTATCGGTAAATATTCGTTCCTAAAGGGAATCGAACTCGAATCTTCCACTAAATTGAGAAACCCAATGACTGTGGGCTAACCCACCTAGTTTACCCTTTAATATGTAAGTAATACCCTTTAATTATTATAACGGATATTTTTAATAAATGAATCAAGTTTCACCATAAATCTTTAGTTATTGGAGACTTTGTCATTCACATTACTAAAGGAATATTTTCCCTGTAATAAAATATATTTATGACTCTATATTCCATTTATATTAAAAGTGGAAAATTCCACAATCGTATCAAGAAAAACGGAAACTTCCTTTAGACCCCCAAACTTTACGCGCCTTCCTCCCAAGTCCTCATCTAGTCAAAATTCAGATTCGAAAACCTCTATTGATTTTCTATTTAACTACAATGATTTTCATCTGATCTGTTTTTGATGTTCTTTTATCAATTTGAGATTATTGTTTCTGTAAAAGCGTTCGGAATCCGGAACATAGGTCCTGAATCGGCCTACGTCGCAGAGATCTTACGCCACTGCTGAAAGAGTGTGAAAATCGCGTGCTGCTTCCAAGAATTTCTCTAATCGATATCAAATTCCTGAAAAAATGGACAAAATGAAGAATATTTTGAAGCCGAAACCTAATCCACAGCAATTACTGAAGGATTGGCAACGTCGCCTCCGCCAGGAGTGCCGAAATATTGAACGCCAAATCCGAGGTCGTTATTTTTTTAAATCCGAGGTCGTTATTCATATTTGTAATATAATTAAGTTCCTTTTCTCTGGGAATTTTTTTAGTTAAAGTTTTCATATTATTGAGTGACGAAAAGTTTGATTTATAACTGTTGATGGCTTTGATTAGATATACAGAGAGAGGAGAAGAATGTGCAGAAAGCGATCAAAGAGGCTGCAAAAAGAAATGACATGGGATCTGCCAAGGCACAGTAACTACAATTCAGTTTAATCTGATACTTTATGTGCTTATTTAGTTCTGATATTCTAAAATTTATTAATAATCATGGAGGGATTATTAACTTTGACTTGGTTTTCGGGTGATCTAATGAAGTTATTTGTTGAACTTGTTTATATTTATTTCTTTTTGTTGTATGTGGATTGAGATCCAAAAGCTTGGATCCTGTTTTTACTTCTTCATCCTGGGATAATAATATTCTTGAATGAAAATATACAAGTTAAGATTGAACGTAAGGAGGATTGTTCATTTTAACCTCAGAATTCATAAATAGAGAGGAACTGTTAGTGGCATCCAATGTACGTTTTTGAGCTGATAGTTGAGATATGCTGATGTATCACGTATTTAGTGGTATCTGAATATGTCTCTCTTAAAGGCAACATGCAAATACAGATCTTTGTGTATAAAGCATTTCTTTCTCCCTCAAAAATGTGAATCAATTATGTAGATTGTCTAGAAACGACCTTAGAAGTTTAGACATTTGAAGTGGATCACTTATTGTGGGCAACAAGTTGAGAAAACTTATAATTGATGACTGTTTTTCATCAGAAGAGTCATGCTAAGAATGGTACTGATCCTTGACACATTCAAGAATATTGATAAACCCCTGTCCCGAAGACTGTGTCTGTTTTTATGAAATGCTTTGAACTTATTGATTCTTCTTGAAGAACACGTGACTTAAAAGATTCTTTACACAAAGTTGACATAGCATTTACTGAGGGCTAAATTACAAATATCTTCACGATATTTGGTGTCACTTGGATGCAATTCATTGACTGTGGTACTATTCAGGTGGTGGATGGCTTAACATGATAATTTCTTAATAGAAAGCTAGAGTTTTTCCCTAAAAAATAAAATTCATTCAAAAATAATCACTTCCCTTGTTAGAATGTTTATGACAACACTGTGCCAATGGAATGGCAGGTTAGCATCTTATTCAGTGGATTATGCAGTCTCTGCTGTTTCTAATTATTTCAGATAAACATGACACTGATGATCCTTGATAAACTGGGTAATATTGTTTAGATTATTTAGAAGTTCAAATGTTTTAAATGTGGGAAGACAACAGGCTGAACAAAGATAAGATTTAAGCACGTGGCTAGAATAGTAGAAATGGATTGGAATAATAGCATATATGTGTCAAGTGAGTAAAACAGTTTTCTGCTTGAAGAACATTGGTACAATTTTGTTAATTTTTTATGGAATTGAAGAATTGACTGGAAAGAGAAGGATTTGAGTTGTTATTCCGTTTGTAGTACAAAGTTATTTATCTTTTTAAGGTATAAGCATTTTCTATCTTTCTTTCTTGCTTATTTCTAATATCTAATTGCCTTGTAAGTAATATGTTAGTTCGACTGTATCTGGCCTTGATGGTTTTGACCCCTGGTATTGGTTTTGGCATTCTGTGGGTGGATTACTACACAAACAACGAAATTAATGTGTTGTTATTAGGATATCACATACATTTAGTTTATAATTAGTGACTAATTCTTCTTGACACCTTCAGAAAATCTACTGTTTCATTCTCTCGTAGCCACATTTCTTAAATCATTGTACTTACACTTCCAGTTGTAGGTAGAATCATCGAATGTGTTTTCTTAATAAAAATATTGAAATAAAAAAATAATTTATGTCTGATATGCTGCTTTGGTCATTTGTCCTGACAGTCGCTGGCCAAAGAAATTGTGAGATCTAGGAAAACAGTGAACCGCCTCTATGAAAACAAGGCACAGTTAAATTCAATATCTATGCATCTCGGAGAAAGTGTTGGTATGATCTGGTTCAATTCACTCTTCTTTTCAATCTTGCTTGTAAAAATTTTATGTGGATTTTAATGCTTGATTATCACTACTGATCTTGTAATCTTCCTGAATTATTTGGGTTAACTTTGGGATTTCTGAATAACTGCAAATTATTTGGGAATTTCTGATTGGATTTTTACTTTTAACTACCATTCCATTTTGCCACTTTCAAATACTATAATTTTCTTTTATGAGAGTTTAGAGTTGGAAGAGTTGTTGAAATTTTTCTTTATTTGTTTATCTTGTTGGGGAGTTGTTATTATTATTATTTTCAAATAATTGAAAAGTTTGCTACTGTGATTGTGTAGCTGTTGCTCGAACTGTGGGACATTTACAAAAAGTGCTGAAGTGATGAAGCTTGTCAATAATCTTATGAAGGCTCCAGAAGTCGCTGTCACCATGCAAGAATTCAATAAGGAAATGACGAAGGTGATTTTGCTTTTCGTTTTCCAGCAAAATAGAAAAGACTTTGCCGTAGTGCTATCTTCATCTTCTACACCTATTATTACTTCTTATTTTTGACATTGATTAAAAAGTCATGGAGGATCTATTTGAAGAAGCACTAAGAGGGTGTTTAGCCAAACTTATAAACTTTTTAAAACAACTTATAACATGTTTAGAAATTTATAAGCTTCTAAAAGTATTTACTAAAGAAAGCCTTTTAACAGCTTATAAAATCTTGAAACAAAAAAAAAAAAAAAAAAAATCAAATCTCAACTTATTTTCTAAAATGTTTTAGCTATACTTAAATGATAGATTTTTTTAAAAAAAGGGTTAATATCTATTTGAATCATGTACTATGACCCTTTTATCAATTTGCAACCTGTAAATTTTTTTATCCAATTGCCATTTATATTATACAAAATAATGCGATTGCAATCTATACTACATTTTTAGGTTGCAATCGGTCAAATTTCGTATAGTATAAGTTGTAATCGGATAAAAAAATTTGTACAGGTTACAAATTGATAAAAGACCATAGTACAAGTTGTATATTGATAAACTAAACATAACATAAACATATATTGGGTTAATATCAATTTGTGATATGTACTATGACATTTTACCAATCTGTACAATTTTTTTATCTAATTACAACTTATACTATACGAAATTGACTGGTGGCAATCAGATAATTTTATATAGTATAGGTTGCAATCAGATAAAAAACTGTACAAATTGCAAATTGATAGAAAAATCATAGTACAGATTGTAAATTAACATTAACCCTTTAAAAATCAGAAAGGACTTATTCGTAGTGTGGCAGGCGGGTGTGGTCGAAGAGATGATGAGTGATGCATTGGACAGTGCACTGGACTCAGAAGACATAGAAGAGGAGACGGAAGAAGAAATCGAAAAGGTGCTAACAGCGATCGCGGGGAGACGGCTGCTCAACTACCCGAGGCTCGGAAACAGAAACTTAAGCAACCTGAATCTAGCCAAGATGCAGAGGTATGTTTTGCTATTGGAATCCAAAATTTCTTACATCTGTTTCACTAGTTTGTTTGTTTGGTGAGTTTGTTTGTGGAAATGCAGGAGAATGTTGACGATGAGGAAGAGCTAGAAGAAATAAGGGCTCGTCTCGCAAGAGTTCGATCTTAATTTACTCTTTTTCAGACAACACTACACAGGAATGGTGAATTGTAATATATATAACCACTCTCAAATTATTGTTGTATTATAGTATTATTGTATACTTATATTAGCCATGTTTTTCTCTTAAATTTACTCAGGAGACTAAATATCTATTATAATCATCGATGTTGCTTGTCACCCCCTGAATCTGATATAACTAACTAGTAATAACAATTACTCTCCAGAAATTAAGAAAAAATAGTTTTTTCTTTATTGTGAGGAGTAAAGATTGTGAGTAAATTTTTCATGAAAATTAATATGAGATGAAAAAAGTGTGAAAATTGATTAAGAATTAAGTAGGTAATATTATATTTAAAATATATATATTTTGAAGCTAATTATGTTGAAGACAACAAAGGATGCACGTCTCTCTTAAACCCTTTGTATTTTTTTCTTTAATATCAATGTCGAAACAGTCAATCTAGGGGTGTAAGTGAAATGACTTGGGCTCACGAAGTACTCGTCTTCGACTAAAAGAAAAAAATCAAAATCGATTTGAATTTAATTGAGTCAAGTTCGAGCTACTCGAGTGGTTTTTGAGCTCAAGTTCGAGCTCAATAATACTAAGATTAGTCGCTCGCGAGCTTGATCAAACTTAGTCGAGCTCATATAATTTTATTATTTTACCCATAATATGTCAATTATTTATAAATATACTCTAATTAAAAATAAAATAAAATCTTTAGTAAATGTTATTTACGTTAATCGAGCTAAGCTCAAGTATTTAAAATTTTCCATTGAGTCGAGCTCGAGTTCTAATCAATTTAGAACTTGAATTTCTTAATCGGGATGAATTCGAGACGCTACTCGATTCAACTCATTTAAACCCATCACCTAGATGGGTGGGACGCAGACGCCTAACGATTAATTGATTACACCCCTAATGAAATATTGTTAATGATTCAATTCATTAGGTGTTAATTAAATTGTTGATTTTTCCATTTAATCAATCAAATATTCACTTTTATAAATTGAGTACTTATTAATCAATTTTACAATCCATAAACATATTCTTTACCAATTAAAATTTAGCCGGCCAAATTATTAGTAATAAATAATCATTAATTTTCGATATTTTCTTTGCCAATTAAAGATTTTAAATTCATCATATGCTCATGTTCACTCTTGGTATGACCCAATAAAATAATTTGCCAACTCCACAAATGACTCCATAAAAATAAAAAATAAAAAAGTTAGAAAAAAAAAAACTACTCCAGATATGCTCAATTTTATTAAAAAATAATGAGTTTTTGAAAAATGTCACCCGTGGTTTCCCATATACGTTTCCAGAAATTCATGGATAGAGAAGGCGTTAATTCCAAATTCACAACATTTATCAGCAATTTCCACAATTTTACTAAAATTAATTTCAAACACACAAAATACTCAAATTGAAAGCCATGCATCAAATTCTGCATACACAAAAATGGAAGTTATAGATCTCTGACTCAAATCCATCAAATCTAAACCCAAAATTGGGGTTAGAAAGTCATCACCTTTAAATGTTGTATGAACAAATAGCATAATTGCAAATGTCTGTTCTATATCTACACCTTTAAGAAGATCAAAAAAGCATTAATGCAGAACCAGTAATATATAATCAAATCACCAGTCCAAACAAACAAAATATCTTCACAGAAACAACCATGACAAGAATGAAACCACCATTCTCTCATGTCTTTCTCTCCCTACTTCTCGTTTTTCGTTTCGCATTCATTCGACTGCAGAAAGTTCTAAAGATGACAATCTTTCCCCATTACCAAGAACAGAATATCCCATTACACAAGTAGAGAGGATGATCAGAGGGCTTAACTTATTTCCAGAGCTTGATGTGAATATTAATGGAGATGAACCTGCAGATAGTGAACCGAAACTCGTTGAGAAGCGTATTCGACTCCCCATTCTAAGTGATACGGGAGCCACTGTTGAGAATTTGGGGCACCATGCTGGGTATTTTAAACTTCCACACAGCCGGAATGCGAGGTATACCCTATATATTATAAAGACTATCAAACAAGGTTGGAAATATCAGAATCTATAGAAATGTCGAGACCTTAAATATTGGAAATAGCGGTAGATATTTCGATATTGAATATTGATAAAAAAATTAATAACAAACTTTTAATATACCAATTTTAACAAAAGAATTTGAACAAAATTTA
Source organism: Paraleonurus japonicus (assembly GCA_030762865.1). Taxonomy (NCBI): domain Eukaryota; kingdom Viridiplantae; phylum Streptophyta; class Magnoliopsida; order Lamiales; family Lamiaceae; genus Paraleonurus; species Paraleonurus japonicus. The sequence continues at coordinate 35,143,681 of CM061052.1, forward strand.
CATTTGTGATAAATATAAATTAGAAAATATAATGTTATCTCATATGCAACCATTTGTCCTAGTACATCATTATTTATTGATATTTTACGAAATTTATCAACATTGTCACGATATTTTCTCACTGCTTTTACCCATATTAGGCTCAATGTGTATTTGTACAACAACCGATATCGTTCTCCTAAATCGATATCGGTGATCATGAATATTGGATATATCGGTGAAATATCGGGATATTTACTTCCTTTCCATCGGATGACAACCCTCCAACAAATTCAAGATGAATTCCTCTATCTGATATACCACAATCTTTTCTCTCGTCTTTCTTTAAAAGGCAACCAAAGTGTATCATGATTTTGACGATTTTGATGGTGTTTTGCAGAAATAAGTAAAATTTTCCCAAGCATAACTCTAGTTCCTGTTTTATCCATGTAACAACTATGATATGCAGGATGTTCTACTTTTCTTTGAATCACGGAGAAACAAGAGTAGTGACCCTGTTGTTGTGTGGTTAAGTGGGGGCCCGGATGCAGTAGCTCATTAGCTTTGTTCTACGAAAATGGCCCGTTTCACTTGGCAAACTCCTCAACACTTTTATGGAATGATTTTGGCTGGGATAAGGTACTTGTTTCTGGCTTTCTTAAATAAGATTAACCATGTCAGATTTAATTCTGATGATTGAGTCGATCTTTCTATAATGGGAATAGGAATGGCAATGGGAATCATCGAAAGTGAATTACAATGAGAATTATGATTATAGGGAGCGAGAAGTTATTGAAGAGAAATAATTATAAGAAATATTGTTGATTGAGGAACAGTGGAATGATTATAGGAATTAGGAGGAGATAGTTAATCAAAATAAAGTAATGATTAACTTATTTTCAGTTTCATTACCTCGTATGGAGTATGATATAGATGAATTGATTATCTTTTATTCTCATTATCGTTTTACTTAGTTCTCTCTTTATTGAAAAAGAAGGTTGTTACAAAGGGATGAGACTTCTCTTATTAAGCTAAGGGTACTCTTTTTCCTACTAATGGTTTTCCCACAGGATTTTACTTTAGCAAGTGAGACCCGTTTCATACCTTGGCCGGGTTGTTCTACTTTGTTTTCTCTGTAGTTTTTAATACATTATCGCAATTTATATATTTATCACCACAATTACCTTAGATTCAATTTCATTCTCATTACCATTGAATAATTATGAACCAAGCACCCCCTAAATGTCTAAATGAGGATTTTTTTCATAATGTCCGAGATATAAAGAAAGCAGTATAGTAATCATGTAGTAAAATGGGTTAGAAAGCACAGTGATCAGGTACTGCCAATCTAGTGAACAGTGAGATCATACCAAATGTCCAAAAAATAAATAAAAAGAAAACCTAATGAATTCACATCGTATAAGCATTATAGATAAAGAAAGCATCAAATTGTAGGTTTCAAACCTCATATATGTGGATCAGCCAATTGGGACTGGATTCAGCTCTCCTACAAACAGAATAGACATTCGCAGCAGCAGTGAGGCAGCAAGCGTCGACTTTTACGACTTCCTACAGGTCTGTTTCCATAAACACAACTTATCGCATGAAAATCATGCTGAATATAAGAACAACACACTAAACTCGAAAACCATGCAATTGTAGGCATTTTTCCAAAGGCATAGTAAATATGCAAAGAATGAATTTTACATCACAGGAGAATCATATGCTGGACACTATATTCCAGCCTTTGCTAAACGAATCCACCAGGCAAACAAAAACAAGACATCAATTTACATAAATATCAAAGTAAGCCTCAAAATGCTGTTACTATCTGTAAGTTAAACATAATTAGTTGTTCGACTAACATGCTTTGGTTTTTAAGCAGGGATTAGCTATTGGCAATGGACTGACACATCCCAGTATCCAGTACAAAGCATACCCTGATTATGCTTTAAACATGAAATTGATCAACCAATCTTATTATAACCGCATAATCAAAAGACTGCCTCCCTGTTTATTGCAAATAAAAATTTGTGGTAATTCATTAGCAACGGTTACCTTTGGATTGACGAATATGGAGACATTGTTTCAAATTCATTTAAAAAATTACTTGAGTTTGTTTAGATAATTTGTGGTAATATTATTTTTGGTCCTTAAAGTTTAACCATTTCCAAGTTTTGATCCCCCTCTTTCACCCACCTATCAAGTTTGATCTTGAAAGTATACTTTTATTCCTACATTTGGTCCCACAGCTAATTGACCTTCTGTTGACTGACGAAATTAACTATTTGAGGGGTACTAAATGTAAATTATTTTTTAAAAAATTGTACTTAAATGTAATTATCAAAAAATAAAAAGTCAAAAATTTCTTAAATATTACATTTTAGCACCCCCAAGTTGTTGATTACGTCAATCAAGTACTCAACTAACCATGGGACTAAATGTAAGAGTAAAAGTGTATTTTACAAACAAAAATTGAAAGTGAGTGAAAGAGGGAGACCAAAACTGGAAAGAGGTAAACAAAAATAATACTATCCCATTTTAAATCCATAAACTTCATTTCAGCTATTTTTGAAGTGTCTATAGCAGGTCAATATGAAAGTCATTCCAAATCTTTCCCAGTCGTGCTCTCAAATCCATATTCTTCAGATCAAATGCAACCTAAAGCTCTCAGCTTTATTTTTTCAATATCAGCCATTAAAACTCAACTTTTTTCTCTAAGAAAAATTCTTTGGCAGGCAGCACGGGTTCATTGTCTTGTCTCTTGGCATCACGACTTTGCACTCGCATTTTTGACGGCATATACAATGAAACTGGTGATATAAATGTAATAAACACAAGTTTGTAATTATATCAGACAGCACAAATACTCAAACTAATGGACAAATGTTTTTATCCTTCAGTACTATGATATTCGAAAAAGATGCATAGGACCTCAATGCTATGACTTCGAAGACTTGGAGATATTCCTAAACCGACATAATGTTAAAACAGCACTAGGTGCAGGAGCCGCAAGATTTGTGTCGTGTAGTACAGTCGTGTATGATGCAATGAGTAAAGACTTGATGAAGAATTTTGCAGGTGGTATCCCTGCATTACTAGAGGATGGAATTAAACTACTCATATATGCTGGGAATATGATCTTATTTGCAACTGGCTTGGTAAGATTCTTTTCTTTCTTGAGCTGAGATAATGTATATCTATATCTATATATAAAAATAGAAGTTTGTAAGATTTTCTTGAATGCCTATTTGAGCAAGTGTAGGCACACTTGTTTTATGGTAAAGGTCTGAACTTCACTCTCTAGCAAAGAGAGTGACTCAACATCAACCAATTATATATTTTTTTGTTTTCTTTTGTATTTTACTTTTCACTCACATTTTCAAAGTTCGATAAGTTTTTCATTTTCAAATCTATTTTTAACATACTATGTATAAAATTAATCTTTTTTTTTTTTCTTTTTACGATCTTTATTTCGACATACATATTTCATATATAAAGAAAATAAAATTCAGATTTAAAATATGAATTTATATTTATTTAAATTGGTTTTGATTATATATGTTGAATTTAAAAAAAAACAAAAAAACTACTCCCTCCATCCCATACTAGATGATACATTTATAAAAAGATCCGTCCCAAACTTAATGAAACATCTCCTTAAAAGGAAACAAAGCAACATAACCATCTTCATATATACCCTTCAAACTCCTAAAAATTACATAAATGTCATTATTTTTTCTACACAAATAAAAATTGCACTCTTACAATAAAATAAAATGTATTATTATACCCTTACTTTATTTCATTTTTTTGATCGGTAAAGGAAATTCGTTCCCGGAGGGAATCGAACCGGTGGTCTCCCACTAAAGTGAGGAACCCGGTGGCAGTGGGCTAAGCTACCTGGTTACTTTATTTCATTTAATATAATAAACAATTCATACCTTAATAACCGTGCAAATAGTAAATGTATCATCAAGTATGGGACGGAGAGAGTATTTTTATTCTATAACACTTTCCTTTTTCATATGTCAAAAATATTTATTCCATCCATTTCAATAATAATACAACCTCACACTACTTACTCATCACCTTCTAAACACCACATATCTACCCCACATATCTACTTTATACATAAACTACTAATATTCATTAAAATATGTGTCAAAAGAAGTGGGAATAAATTTTTTGGACGAGGGAGTATAATATTTTAAAAAATTCATATATTGAAAAAAAAAAAAAAAAACATACGTAAGAAATATTAATAAAGATCTAAGGATTCAATGTGTAGATGGAAAAATAAATTTAATTAAGGTTCCTATCACAATTCTTCTCACGTTAAAATTTATCAATATTCATACCGTGCATTGCACGGGAGAAATACTAGTAATTAACACTAATAGGTGCAATATGACATCATCAGGAAACTCGAGATGGGTTAATGCCATGAAGTGGTCTGGTCAGAAGAAGTTTCAATCAGCATACTCAACTCCATTTAAGGTAGATGGCAAAAGGGCAGGATTAATGAAAAGCTATGGTCCTCTTACTTTCCTTAAAGTCCATGATGCCGGTCACATGGTTCCAATGGATCAGCCAAAAGCATCACTGGAAATGCTAAGGAGGTGGATGAAAGGCCATTTATGAAGATTATGCAGCCAAATAGCATTAGGTCATGTATTCTACGTCTAATGATGACTCAAATTGATCATGTGATGTCAACAATATATAACATGACCAGTTAATAAAAAGAGAGAAGGGTGGATCTTGCTCTAAGACAAATTCTTTAAAAATTAGCACAAGCTTTTATAAAACGGGCATCTGAGTTGTACCTAGCTCAGACGGTATCCGTTATGTCCAACATATAATTTTAAGTTATAAAGACTGGACACTTATCAGTTCCTGAATCTTTTCTGTTAAGAATACATTACAGTACATAAGTATCAATCCAGACTCCACTAACACAGTTGATTCAACAGAATTCGTCAGCAATTACTATATGGGAATGAAGTACATTTCAAGGCAATGCTGAGAGTGTCTAGGAGTGAACTATTACGAAGATAATGCATTATAAAAGAAACATAGTTGTACTATAGCGTAGACAGACAAAATTTCGTAGAATTTTAATATGTTCAACTGCATTCTTACATCTTTGCACATTTGCCACGCCCTTGTATTGAATAAGATTCACGATTTGCATTTTCAAGTATGTAAACAAACTATTAACACAAAAATTAAACCAGTAGATGAGTATATGATGACAGATTTGCTTCTTTGGCTCCCTCAGGACCAGAAGTAAGCACTACAAATCTAATGCACTTACAGCAAAGCAGAGAGCATCTAAGATGTTTTATGCAGAATGGCAGATAGTGAGTAGGTAATTTAGCATGATAGAGTTAGTTATGAAATCTCTCTTACTTGGCACAATTCCCTCAAGGTCTCGATAGCAGTCTGAAAACCAGTGCGCATAGGCACAACTGATACCACTCGCAGATGCTGAGCATTACCATTCTTTGGCTTCGATAATGTCACAGTTAACATCTCTCCTATCAATGCCCTGCCCGCTGTCTCAGCTGCAAACAAACAAATATAATAAAACACTGGCAAATTCTTCTACGCACCATGCAACTCAAGTGCATTTTATTTTACTAAAAGGTATTAGTTGGTCAGTATTAATCGTTTTCCTGAACATTGTTAATTGTATTCACTGAACAATATTAGTTGTGTACAAGTTGTGCACCAATTGTACTGTGCCACTAGTGCACCAAAGTGTTACTCTAAAACACTTTATAATAATGTACTAACAGCTTCAGGATAGAATTGTATAGAAATGTATAAACAACAAAAGGAAAGAGGAATACCGGCATAAGGATTTGTCTTGGCAAAGTCAAAGAACTCATCGGCTGAGCAACCAAACAAAACTCTTGCAGCCCTATCAAACATTACCACCACAAAAACCTTTGTGTCTGTAGCTATAGACATCTGCAAATACAACAAATAAGGATAGAGCACATATATTTATATGTCAAATAACTGCCCTATTTCCTACTCCATTCTTTGAGAAAGCCATCGGATGAAGTCTTTCTACAATATAAAAACCATAATACGCATAAACAAAAGAGTTGGTATTGTACAAAAACTGGTTTACCATAATATAACTAATACTCTTCAGTGAAACAACTGACACTCACAAAATAAGTCCGAACATAATACTTTGCCTACACATAATTATCATCTTGCATTATATCAAGAATTATATAGGATCTTTAATATTGTTCGCTATGTGGCTCACTGTCATTTATACCCAAAATCTCATTTCTTAACAACATAAACACCAGAAAAGACAAATATTTAGGGGTAAAAAAAAGGCCAACTAGGTTTTACATAATTAAAAATCCTTACAAGAACACGAAAGAGGCGCTTGGATCCCGAGGAATTGGCATTGAAACTGTTGCTGAAATTGCAGTATCTGCAACCAGCGGCGGGATTTTCCGGGAGAGTTTTCTCACAGATGGAACAAACTCTGTAAAAGAGGCTGGTGTGATCAACTGCAACCACAGTGCACAATGTCGTCGTCGGCTTATCTATTTCCATAAACGGCCTTTTTCTGGTTTGCTGGTGACTGGATTCGCCGGAATTCATGCTCTGATTCGCCATGTAAAGCCGGGAAATTCTTAATTCTCAGTATTTCTCGCGAGAATTTCCTTTAAATCATTTGTCATATAACAGCCAAGGCTTTGAGAGGAAGGAAAAGGATAATTTGGAATGGGCCATGGTGGTCGGCTGGGCCGTGATGGGCTTATCGTTATACATCTAGTCACCTGCCACTCTTTTCTTTTTTTTCTGTTTTTTTAAGCAGATAATAAACTCCTCGCCCAATCCCATTTTTTATCTTTCAAATCAAAATTGTACGAGTTTTAAGGAAAAAGTTGTTTATCAGTATTAAAAAGTATAAAGTTAAAGATAATGGATCATTTCAACTTTATTGGAGAAAAGCGCTTTATTTTGAGAGGATAGAGTGAGTGATTGAGTGACATAAGGTGTAAATAAGAGATGTTTTGAAGGGTTCGAGTTTTGAAAGGGTATAATTATTTTTTTGCAATTTTGGGTATGGGGGAAAATAAAAATAAGACATCTATTTTTAAATTTGGAGCAATCTAAAATGAAACGGAGTAAGTATAAAAATACAATTGTTTTTAAATTTAAATGAATTTAATTCATTTAAACCAAATTTCTACACAATTTCCATAGAGTTGCAGAAGTAATTTTTAATTTCAGATATGTTAACAAAACAGTCCAACTTAACCAATATTTCGGAATTGACACTAACTACTTTTACTACCGTAAACCTCTCAAAAAGAATATTCTATTAAGGAATAAACTCTCTTTAGGAATAAAAATTCATGGTCCCAACTTGGGACCAGTTATAATTTGGAATAAACTTCATATTGTCATAATTCATATTTTTTCAAGTCCCAACATAAAGAAATACACCTCCATTTAGGAATAAATCATAATAATATATATAATTTTACAATAGATTTAAGTTGATTTAAAATACTTGTTAAAGGTTGATTGTGACAGGTGATTTAATCTTTTGTGTACAATTACTCTTGAGTATTGTCTTTTCATATTACGTGAGTAAATTAGTTCAATTAAGTTCAACACATTACATGTACATGTATCTACTAATTATACCATTATATAATATACATGCATTTAAAAAAAAAAAAAAACCTTATAACTCTATTTAGGAATAACCCCATTTAGGAATATTTTTTGTGGTCCCAAGGATATGACTATAGAGAGGTTTCTTTGTACCAAGATTTACAAATTTAATGACAAAAGAAATTAGTCACTACAAACTATTTGTAGTATGCTACATACGGGATTCTGACATATTCCGCTATTGAAGATGGTCAATTAAGGACCCGTTTGGTAGGTCACGAAAAGGGTAAGAAAAAAAAAAATTTTAGGGCTTTGCAGACGTTTGGTAGCCATGAAACCTTTTCACACCGGCTGTAAAAACGCGTGGCCCGTTTAACCTTTCAGCGCATTCTTTGTAGCTCTTTGGAGAAGAAATCGGACCTCAACCCTCCGATACAATTTCGCGATTGAACAAGTGCACGAGAAAAGTTGTTCAAAAGATCAAAATTGTCCCTCCGTAATTAACAAAATTCGACAAGCCTCATTCACAACCTCTCGACCACACTCAAAACGCACAAACCCTAGGTGAGATTTGGGAGGAGCAGTGCCGACAAACAACGGTGGTTGCGATATCGGTGCTTGAAGTGGACCGCCATGAACGCCCTCTCCGTCGTCGAGCCAAGTTCGTGCAAAGAAAATGAAATTTAAAGGATAACGTGGATCTCTCTTCAAATCCTATTTCATAAAATTGACAATTACGCCGATATCGTACGAAAACGAACTTTGTTCTTCAATTTATTTTACCATAATTTTGATAAATCCTAACCACTAATTTTCTTATATCTCTCATAAGGACCCATTTGCAAGGATACCCATCTCTTAGTAAATAGTTTGTGCAAATTACTCGGATATTGTCCTTCAAAATCAAGGCTCACTACTCAAGTAGCGATTTTACGAGGTAATTTAATATTGTGTTGAAAATAAAATTATACGAGATCCTTATACTTTCTATGCTCTTGTGTAATTCAAAAGATTCGTATTTTAAATATATTTTGAAGTTCCTAGCAATAATCAGTTTAATTACGGAATGTAATATTCCGTACCAGAACTCTCTCTTGCTCTATGTCATGTTTTCCCATTGCTATTTTGTAGACTACGCTTAGCTCTCTCTCTTTATGTATATTGTTTAGTTCTTTGATATTGCTATATATACATTGTCATATATATTTGTGGCTGATATTGGGTGGCGTTCTTTGGTTGTTTTAGACTTTTTTTAATTCCGTTGGTTGTTTTAGACTTGGTATCCACTAATGTTTACACATATTTATGATTTATGATTAAGGTAAATAAAACATGGATATTATCTCGTATAAGTTTTGGGATCTTTGAGAAAAAGGTGATTGATCGGTGGCCTTCCTAAATTGATTGTTTTTTAGGTGGCTTTTCTTTTCTTTTGATCGGTGGCCTGTTAATGTAGATTTGATTCTCATTATCATGTGTTGCTGTTAACGTAGATTTGATTCTCATTGTCATTTGTTTTTTCGGTGGTTTGTTAGATTAGATTTGAGAAAAAAGTGATTACACTTTTTATGAAATTGATGAAATGAGGTCTGCCTTTTGCGAGAAAGTTTATTGCTCCTTTATCATGTGTTATCATGTTATGAATCTTTTATTCTTGTGGTGATATATTGGAGATAATTAGTCAATTATTTTTCACATATATTTGTTGGCTTAGGTGCATGAACCTAATGAATAGTTCACTATCTAAATCAACAGTACCTTATAGCAAAAAATAATAAAACACATTTAAATGTAAATGGTTTTATTTAGTTGGCTTTTTCTTTTGTCATTTCCCTTTTTTTTGCTTGTAAAACAATTTAGGGAGGGTTTGTAGAATCGTGAGTTTATAGTTCTAATTGGTGTGAATTTCATTTCAAACATATAATTTGTTTGGAGTTTTTGTTTGGTTGATATTTTTTCCTTTATATCTAATCTATGTTTTAGTGATTGATGTTTATTTATTTTTGTTGTATTGTGAAAAAGCAAAGTAGAAAGGAGAATGAATGAGTATGATCGCGAAGAGTAATAATAAGTTTAGGTATTTTAGTTGTGGACTTTGTATCAAATTTAAAGCTGAATTTTACATCGATAAACTCGAATGAAGCACTTGTTGTCCTCATGGAGTACTAGTTCTTTCTATTTTACATGATAAGCGAGGTAAAATGGAATCAATTACAATTTAACAATAATTGCAGACTTCACGAAAAAGCAATACGAAAAAAAAATTGGCGTTTTAAAATTAAACCTAATGAACAATACACACCGAGAAAATACAAATGCATTTCTTACCTCAATGTTGGGTATTACGAGGGAGAAGTGGACGGCTACTTCGACGGCGACTTTATCGGCGAAAGGTAGGACAATGGTGCACTCGCCCAATCGACGGCAATGTCATCCACTTACGGGCATTTTCATTAAGTCATTTATAACGACCTTTCATTGAATCAATATTTCTTTCATTTATATCCTCTGGATTTTCTCTTCGAGCTTCTTCATACATTTTATGAACTTTTTCCCGAGAATGAGCAGGACATTCGATTTATACCAAATATTTTATCTTGACTAACGAAAATCCAAGATGACATGAGGGCTACATCTTCTTTCACACACCAAGCATTTTTATGCACCCTTTCATTTGTATCTTGGAATAAATTGTGAGAAATATTTTGCGATGGTTGAATTTGTTCGAAGATAAGAACTTGGTTAAGATTTGGAGAAAATTGAGAAAATTGAGAGTCGGGATAATCTTAGGTGTTAAAAAAGTCGAAAAATTTGGATAATTTTGGCAATTTGGATAATCGAGGAGTTTGAAAAATAATTTGGATTACTTGGATCCATAATATAAATTAGGAGAAACAATGAAAAATAATACTCCTTTGTCCTAGATCGGTTTTCCAGATTGATTTTTTCAACGGTTTTGTGTGTGAGAATTATTTCATAGTAATATGTGTACAAAAATTGCTATGAAATAATTCTCACACAAAACCGCTGAAAAAGTCAATCTAAAACCGATCTGACAGAGAGGGAGTATAAATTAGGAGAAACTAGAAGAGAAAATAGAGAATTTGAGATTGTGATCCAAAATATATCAATATTACTCTATTTATAGAGAATTTAATTTCATGAATTTTGGTATTTTTTTATAGATAATGTTCTAAAAAATTGAAAATTGAAAATTTATCCACAAAAATCACACCAACCAATAATATGGTGACATTTGTCACTAGAGGCGAGACAGATTTACTCAAGGGCTGCAGCCCAAAATTACCTCTTATATATATGGGTTAATGTATTTTTTTAAGTATGGAGCCCACCCAAAAATTAAAAAAAAAAACATATAAGGCCTAGTAATCGAAAGTCCAACAACACAACATCAATTAAATTCCAGCCACACAAAATTACTTTATGTAAATAACTAAATATCCTTTGTCGTCTTCTCTCCACGAAACCAATTTCCACGCGCCCACTTAATTCCGCAATGGTGGTGGCCCTTTTCCTTTCTTTTTTTTTCTTTTTCTTTTTAAATATAAGTATTGGGGTGTATTTAAATATAAGTATTGAAGATCATCAAAAAGGAACAAAACAACTTTCTAGGATTTATGAGATTTAGGATTTCTAGAAATCTTCCTCCATATCATTCAAGTTTGTGATTTTTAAATTTATTCAAGGTATATTTATTTACGTATCTTTTTATGTACGTGTTGTTCTTCGAATGTGCCTACATTTGTGACAACATTCGTCAAATACTCACACACACCTTCAAATGCCTAAGTTAATATTGTCTTTACGTCAAAATTTAGTTAATGCACGAGATAATATAAGACGGGCGTATCTAAAAGTTAGGTCTTATCAACCGAAAATGGAAACGTATTACATTACAAAGTTTGACACTCAAAATCACAGGTTTTGAGAAGAGTTGGTTTGATAAGTTTCATTGATTGGAGTATTCGTTTTCCACAAATAAGACATATTATTTTTATTGTTTTCTTTTCATGGGTGATGTTAATATGCCAAGTTCTTACGCATTAGTCAAGATGGGGGATGATTTATTTGGAGATTCACTAATGCTTTATATTTAGAGAGATTTTATTAAAGATATAAACTCAATTATTTATGAATTTTATGTTTTGAAGTCTCGTAGGACACAATTTATGTAAACATCGAAATATTTTAGTATATATTAAATTTTGATGTGACGAAGTGTTTTACTTTTCAGCCCACCCCACTATTAAATCCTGGATCCGCCCTAACTAGAGGGATAAATGCATAGTAAATGACCTGTGTTGCTCCAAAGAACCGGTCGTCCATAATGCATTGAATTTCAATCTTTTTAACTTTTTTTTGTCTTTTTCCTCCAACCGGTTGCACAGGCTTCTACTAAAGATAGTCTTAGCATTGGTGTAACCTTTGTCTTCTCTCCAAGATTGACCGTGTGTCTTTTTTGGTAAAATATGAGACCATAATTGTCTCATTATTCCTTAAATTACAATCTTGTGGGGTTGGTGACTATAATCCATCTATCTCCATAGCAACTAATTTGAGACCCGTTCCCGACTCTCTATGCTTTACCCTCCTCCACCAACTTATGGGCATTAATGATACTCCTCCAAATATAGCTCGGTTGATATTCGGAATCACAACATCAATAATGGACCATGAGAAATATCAAGCTTTAAGAATCTTAGCAACAAAGGTACTTGGGTCATTGAGGGTCTCTAATATTGTTTAATAGAGCATGCAAACACATCTCACCACCAAGTTAATTCAATTTTTAGCAAAATCCAACTTAGAACACATAGCACGCAAGGAAGGTCACTCGACTCTATCATAAACTTTGACGTATCTAATATTAGAGCAATGAACCCATCTTTACATATCTTTTCTTCTTCATGTGGTGATACACTTCAAAAGCAACCATTGCATAATAAATCTATTATGAATAAAAGCACTTCGGTTTGGAGAAATGACATGATCAAGGATTTTCTTTAATCTATTTGCAATGACCTTCGATATAACACACAAAATAACATTACAAAAACTAATGGAGTTCATTGCTCTTTGTTAGGAACAAATATAATGAATTAATTTTCAACCTCTCTACATGTTTGGACTTTTAGATAAGGCGTAATTCTTTCATGGTATCAGAGCCAAAGGCTTAGCCTAAACGTCCCGGGTTCAATTCCCACCGATCGAGCAACTCCACCCATATTAAACCTGTCCACTTGATGGGCCTCCTCCCCAAATGGTAGAAGTTATAAATTTAGCTCACGAGTGAGGGGGAGTGTTAGGAATCAATATAAATTAATTAATTCTCAACCTCTCTACAAGTTCGGACTTTTAGATAAGGCGGAATTCTTTCACTCTTAATAATATATACTCCCACCATCCTATAAATACAAGCACCATTTTGTGGGCACACAAAATAAGAAAGTAGAGTAATAAGTTGAGTTTTGAGGGGTAATTTTGTAAATTTTTATATATAAAATAATAAATGAGTTGGATTGTGTGTATATATTGTTGTTAACCGAAATATTTATGAGTGATTAATGTGGCCTTTTGATCGGTTAAAACAATAATGATTGGGATATTTATGATAATAAATATCCATGAACAATCACCAGCAATGATAGGTAATAAATGCGGTATGAATCTTTGAAAGCTTGTAAAGAACAAGAGGATTGCTAGGAGTGTTAGTTCCGGTCTTAAGTGTGGATGCTTGAGATCCGTTTATTGTGCCTTATAGGTCTTATTTATACATGATTTTTGTTGCCTTAGAGGCATAAAAGGTACAATTGCCATTAATTCTATACATCCCCATTTAATTTGGGTGTACCCGCCCTGCACTGGGCGGGCGGCCGGCCACTCGCGTCCCGCTGTCCGTGGCAGGGGATCTTGATTAGCAAAGGGGATTTCATTCTATACTAGGTAAGGTTGACATTAAATTAACACTATTACTTTGCACTTGTTTCCATTCTTGGGGTAGCTTTGGTCGTAAGTCTCTCGATCCACCGAGCCGGGTGGGAGTGGGTCCTCGTCGAGCTCGTCATCTTGTGCCATGCATAGGGCTTCGCTTTGCTTGATCTGCCCGCTCGCCGGATGGTTGTGCTTGCCTCGGCCAGGCGGGCGGGTCCAGCAGGCGGGCCGAGCGAGAGGTCCTGCTTTCGCTCGGCCGGGCTTGCTCGCCGTGCCCGGCCAGGTGGTCTTCGCAGTACCGAGCTTCTTCGGGCTCGGCCCGATTGTTATTGGGCCTTGGGGCGAATAAATCGCCATACAACATATGTGATTGTGGTATAATCGGTTAAGTGTTATTAAGACCAAATCAAGTTTATCGAACCCAAGGGATAAGATATGCAATGAGGCCCTAGGACATGAGATTTCAACGACTATTGTTGTAAGCAAGGTTTATCTAATCAATCTACCAAACAAGAATAAAAAAACAAGCAATTAAGCTATGAATAAAGCTACGAAGCAAGCCAAATCAAACAACAAGCTAGATTAACTATCAACGAAATACAAGAGGGGAATGGGTGCTTTGGGGATGATCTCCACCAAGGAATCAATTATCACAACTATAATTGCTTCAAATTACCATTCAATCAAGATAAAAGTATGAACATCATGCAATAATGTCTCCATTCATCACACAATGCCTAAATGTGAGTATTCTTAATGCAATGAATCTTTCAATTACAAAACATTTAATTCATACATTCATACACAATTATAACTCGATTAATCCCTAATCATGTTAGCTCAACTCTCGTTTGTTGCTAGGGTGATTAAACACTAATAAAAAAGAGATAAAAATGTATGAAGCACAAATAGCATCAACAATTAGGAAACTATTTATCTCAATTAAACCACAATCATCAACAATTATAGCAAGAGCAATCACATCATCCTCAATTTCAATTATCCCACGCACAAGAGAATTAACACATGGATCAAAGTGCAAAATACATGGGTGAAAAAATCAAATAGCAATTAACAAAACAATTAAGCAATAGAAAACAAGAGATAAGAAGAACATCACCAATATTTGGCCAATTGAATAGGAATTGAATACTTGATCTACAAATATAAACTTCTCTTCACTTGAATTACAATCTCAATTGACTAATTCAATGGATAAAATGCTAATCTAATCAACAATTAATTGAAATCTAACTAGAAATGTGAATCTAATGATCTAGGAAGTGAAAATTGGCTTTAAAATGCAAAAATTGCCCTAAAAACGAGTGGTGACTTTCCTAAACTAACTTATGCTCTATTTTTCGTCCAAGGGGATTTAAAAAGGAAAAAAACTGAATTTAGGGTGTCTCGAGTCGAGCCAAAAGGCCTCGACTCGAACTTGGAGCAATTTTTTAAAAAAAAATTAAAAATTTGCACAATTGGGCAAGCTCTTTGCCGCCTCGGCTAGCCACAAAGTTGTTAATAAACAAACGTCCTTTATTGTATATATTCAAGATCTCGAAGCGTGGCATGCCTTTTAAAAAAATCAAGATAAAACGTCTCTTGTAGGATTCAACCCCAGGACATCACGCGCACACATAAGAAGCACCTTGCGCATTTGGTGGCCACGACTTTGGTCATAAACTTGCCCAGGATTCGACCCCGGGGCGTCACGCGCACACATAGGAAGCACCTTGCCACTAGGCTGGCCACGACTTTGGTCATAAACTTGCCCTTTGTAATAAGTATATTCATTGGGAGAAGCATGGGCGCTTTCTAAAAAAAAGCTGAAAACGCCACTAGCGGGGTTTGAACTGAGACAACGCGTGCATGGAGGAGCGCTTTACCGCCTAGGCTAGGCACGCTTTGTTAACAAACACGCCTTTTATAATATGTATATGACTTGAGCACGCCAAAAATTCAACACTTCTTCCCTAAGCTACAAGCTCGACCGAGGCACCCGGGCTCGACCAATGGTCGAGTTCGGGAATTTTGTGGACCCGACTTGACCTCCCGACCCCGTTTCGCCCCGGTGTTCGTCTCTTCGCCGTATGAATCTTGGTACTCTCGGTTCGGTCTAATTTCTCTGAAAACCCTAAAAATGAGACGAAACACTTCGAAAAACATTAATTCTCACATAGTAATACCTTTCATGCAAAAGAGTGATACTCTACACCTTAAATCACAAATTCTAACACTTTTCATTACCTTTTGCAATTAATTACCTCAAAAATCATGCATCAATTCACTCTCATCAATATGTGGGGTCAAGAGTAATATTACGAATAATGTGAGGGTGGAATTTATAGTGGGGTTTCTAAATTTGAGGTGTGCAAGTTGTTTTGGGGACGTCAGATTAGGAAATTTCGCAAGTTATTGTGGGACGGAGAAAGTATCAGCTATGTGTTTATCAATGTGTAGCTTCTTCATTCTAATGTCCCTAATAATAAACTTCTAGATCCATCCATATATATGATATGACACACTACAAGCGGTTCTAACATTAATATTTAGATGCATCAAGTCGATCAATCAGTTCAAATCTAATTTAACATATTAACGTTGGTGGGGAGCAGGAGATGGTGAAAAATGATAAAAGCGAAATCGAGGTCCGTGTGAAATACAATTTCCTTAAATAAATTATGTCTTTCACTCTCGGTGCTAGTGAATTGTAGGACACTTGTTTCTTAGGATACAACAGTATAAGTAGAGATATTAGCACTATATCTTACTTTTTGGCGAACCGAGATATTGCATGAAATATACTAACGGGGTCAGCGAAAGTGAACAAATTATTAAGGTTAGAGCGGTGGCAAATGTCATAATAGTGCATGTATTTTCCTCTATGATTGTTCAAAGACGCATGTCCAAAATGTATCTTGCAACAAAACCTAAGATGCTACTTAACAACTAGTTGTAGAAGTTTGTCCGGCCGCCACCAATTCGGTGAGATATTCGTGTAATGCGCGAGGTTGCGTCCACACATAAGTTCGTGTTTTATAGGCCAATTTCAGTCATGGTTTGCACCCCCTTGCGCACACGCATAGGAAGTGGGAGATTATTTCCACATAACATCTTACAACCTATAAGTGGGTTCCTTCTTATATACTCATATCTTCAACCATAATTTTTCATTGTGGAACAAAAGTCTTATGTACATGTTGCCCAACAAATCCTTTAATTTTTCTCTTTGTTACAACAATCTTTAAAACTTTAATTTTTAATCACCCAAACTTGAAATTAGGCGAATAATATATCGAATTGAAACTTTTTCAATGAACACACTTTCCAAACAATTAAGATTCATAGGTAGGTGCTATATATTACAAGGTCAAAGTAAAGATCTCAATTTGTTTGCTTAATTGGTTAATTAGCAAGAAATAAAATACTATTTTGAATAAAAGCAATTCAACCTTAGTTTGCCAACCATTGATTTAACTTGGATTAAGCAAAACATAAGTCCTAATCCTAGCTGTCCCAAAGTCGATGGAGACTAGACACTTGTCTCCTTTCCAAAAATAGTTTATTTCATCATACAATCTCCCTTTTGATTTTAAGTGTTTTATAAACAAAAGATTCCATGTCTCACTAGAGAAGACAAAGATTAATTATTTAACTATACAAAACTCATATTTAAATAAATAATTTTATTATAAAGTCGTGTTTGAAGAAGCACTACTCTTTCCCTGGTTTTTTCATGATTCTTGGTCTTCTTTACATATATATGATAGCTTACGTGTTCACATAATGTAGTATTTTATTATTAATAACTTATTAGACATAATGTAGTATTTTATGTCCATTTAATATAAATATATATATATATATATATTATATATGATATTGCAATAATAATATTAGGGGTGCAAATATATAGTTACATAATCCAAGTCAATTATTGCACAATAATGTTACTTATCAATTACACAATAAAGTCAACTGCATGCAAATCAATTTAATTTTGAGAAACTTACAACTTGCAAATGTTATGACATGTATAGCCTTACGCCATTCATTTCCATTAAATTTGTTCTGCTCTAAAGTTTGACTATTTAACCAAGACCTCCCATTCAAAATTTGTTTTGATCAAAAATCTAATTGAAGTTTTGTGAAAATAAAAATATCTACATGGTTATATATATATATATATATATATGAGCTGGGGAAGTAAAGATATTACATTAACAGCATGTTTGTTTTGAGTGATTACTAGGGATATAGTTTGTTTTCTCTAAAAATCAAGTGTTTATTATTGTTGATATGTATTACTAGTGACCCGCAAAAATATGAAAGCCTAATATATGTTTTCCCATTTTTAGTGAAAATGGATCTCTTCCTTTATGAGGTATTAAAATAATCATTCTACTTATTACCAAGTTAATTGACAAAAATATCTATTTTTTATTTTTTTAAAAAATAGTAAATGGGGGTATAGTTGTAAAATTTTAACTTATCACATGAATTAATTTTCAATACAAACACTTGAAAATATTATAACTCATGTTAAACTATGTTGTAATATATATTAACAAACATTTGATTTGTATGATTTAATAAAACATATCACACATAAAAAGTCAAATGTATTATATGTTTCACTATCACTCAAAATTTAATACCTCAAAACAAACGAGTCATTTTAATTGTTACACGATTGTGTGAGATCATCTCAGAAATGTGAGTTAGAATAAAACATTGTACTCACTATAATTAATTAAATTATTCTAGAGATCGATCATTTCTAAATATATAATTCTATGATTAATTATGTAAAACCAATCATATTATAATTAAGCTATGCTGGGGAATTGATTTCATAGCGTTTTACTTTTTGTGTCTACATTTGAGGATAAAAATCTAAAGTTCAAAGGTCATAAGTTGCTAATGAATTTACACACATAAAAAAACCAATTAAGTTTGACTAAGAATTAGTCTACTGCTATATTTAAGGATGTAAATCAAATAAAGTTCACTCTTTCATATTAATTGTTTTCTTTTAATTGACTTCACGGGAAAGCAAGAGAGTAATATTTGCCACATTAATTAATATAAAAGTAACACTTGTGTAAATTTAATTAATTCATGTGATACTATAAAAAGTTGACCAGAGACATAGGAAAAGGCGAGCGGAGTTGGTCTCTTGTGAGGTGAGTGCATACATGCACTCGAATTCTATTATGATACTTTTCAGTTAATTTATTGTTACTTTTTATTTTTAGTTTTCAGGATACTATTATTTTAAAAGTGAGTGCATCTATGCACTCACTTCATATGAGATCAAACCAGACGAGCGATGTATTGATCATCAACATTAAGGAGGGTAAGACGAGAGTTATTATTTTATTTAAATATGACGAGGGCATGGTCATACTGGCCAATATCGAGTATCGGTGAGTGTTTTTTTTTTTAAAAAAAAGAGGGCTTAACCCTCACCTTTTCTACAAATATCAAAAGACAATGGGTTTGTTTTAAAAAGGTGAGGTTTTTTTAACTCTTGTCTAGCTCTCGTCAAATTTAGATATAGAAAGACAACAATTCCTTCTTCTTTAAATGTGGAGTTTGAGTGAATTAAATTTGAAAATTTGTTGTAGCAGAGACAAAAACTTTAGTTTTTGTTCGACATTAGAAAAATATTATTGAGGGAGTGAATATATAAGAAGAAACTTCGTTGTAGCTTGTAAGTTGCTATGGTGAAATGCTACTTCACCTTCTACGTGTGCGTGCAAGGGGATGCGAATTATGACCGAAATTGGTTTACAAAACACAAATTTGTGTGCGCACACGAGTGTCATATCGAATAGGTGGCAACTTGACTGGCTAACTTTAGCTCTCTTTCTTTTCCATGAATTGTTTAGTGTAGATTTAACAACCAAGTTGGTTATTGCATCCTCAAGCTGCTTAGACTCGAAGTCTACAACTATGACATGGGCACTATAACTAGATGTTGTGAGTCGACATATGCGTGGACTATTGAGACCAAAACTCTATGGCCACAAAACTTCTCAACAACTACATTACATGTCCTTTTGAAATTTAATACCCCCTCTTTCCCAATATTTCTTTCATAGGGAGGGAGGTACAATTATTAAGAAATTGAGAGAAAGTGTAGGAGAGATCGAATAAAGTGCAATTTTATTTGGGTGGTTGAATGAGATAAAGTGTAGGAGAGAGAATAAAGTAGAATAAAACAAGAGTGACATTTTTAAATTTAAATGATATTGTGAGGGTGTAATTTATGGAGGATATTCATTTTTTATTGTATGAAAGTAATGTTAGGACGTCCAAATAAGACAAGTGTGAAAGTAATATTGGAGCGGAGAGAATACTAGAGTTTTATGGTGCATTACTTGGGTAATTATGGTTACAGACATCGGTCATTAGTTGCTCATAAAGACCAGGCTCCAATAGTCACACTTTTTATATTTTAAGTAGCATATCGATGTTGTTACAAGATACAACACAGGAAATTGATACAAATATTATTCCAGCATTTGTTAATATCATTTCTGCTTCTTTTGCTCAGTTTTTCGTTTGTTCTCCGGTGATAAAATTCAGTCATTATCTCAGTTCGTTGTAGATTTAATATTAATATCTTTGGTCTTTGCGTTGTATCCTGGAAAACAGGTGACCTAAATTTACTAATACTAAGAGTGAAGAACATAATTTATTTTAAAGAAATGGTGTTACAGACTTTGATTTTTTTATTTTTTTCCTATTTTCAGCCATCTATGCACCCTTCTAATGTTTTTCTTCAGCAACAAATTAACATTTTTATTCATTTTATTATTATCAACATAAATTAATGGTGGTTAGCCTGTGGTAAGATTTGTTATCAATGTCTCCAAGCAGATATTAATTTTTTTCTCTCTTTTGTTGTTTGGTGCAGGGAATTAGTTTTTCTAAAAAAAAACATATAGGTGTATCGGTTGCTTGTTGAATTCAACACTTGTTAGGGATGAATTTGATGATGTAATTAAATTTATATTGGAGGAAGAGGGAATTTTTGTGTGACAATTCAAGAAATGGAAAAGCATTGATAAATCAAGTGATTCAGATCTCCTCCCAAAACATCTTTTAACAGGTACGGTGACATATAAAATAAGAAAAAGAGTATTAATTGGAGTAATTTTATATTTAAAATAAATAAATTAATTGAATTGTGTGTATACGTGGGTTCAAAAGTAATGATAATTGTGTAAATACGTAGATATTGTGATGGTGAAGTCCATGAGAGATTTTTCATTTTAAAAATAAAAGATATTATAGGACGGACAAAAAAAAAAAGCGTGAAAAGTATTTCGGAATAGGGGAGTACAAAAGATGAGTCATAAAAAATGCAGTTATACTTTATCAATGTTATTAATGATGATTTATAATGTCATATAATTACATTTATCATTTAGTAATACCAATAAAATACGATGCGAAACACCAAAATTTTTATAAGACTACGATCCATGACGTAAAAAGATCAACACTTCGCAATCCTATAAACAATTTCTTCAATTATTACTCCCTCTGTCCCAGATTAGTTTTCACGGTTGACTTTTTCAACGATTTTTGTGTGAAAATTATTTCATAGTAATATGTGTGCAAAGTAGTTTTATATGAATAGTATGCTAGTTAATCTTATTATGTAGCATATCATTCATATAAAATAACTTTTGTACACATATTACTATAAAATAATTCTCACACAAAAGCTATTGAAAAAAGTCAGCTCGAAAACCGATTTGGGACGAGGTAGTATTATTTTATCATTTTGTGCTTTTGTAAAAAAATTGTATTTCTATATAAATTTTTTGAACCTATTTATAATTATACTATATTTTTACCTATATGTAAATGACACGATATATTGTCAATCAATTTTCTTCTTTTCTCTAATTATACTATGTACCTTAGATCACCTCCTACTCACACCAAACACCCAGAAAATTGGGTAGGGTTTCCTTTCAACCAACTTCAACCATATTTTCCTAATGAATACCTAAAAATTGAGGAGTGTTTGGGATTACTCCATGTATGGGATTTTTAATGAACCTTTACCATTATGAAATGCATGTTAGTGCTAAGATGACATAATTTTCTTATACATTTAATTACGTAATTAGTGTTAATATAAATTAATGTAATAATATTTCACTATATTAGATAAACCATATTTCACTATATTTCATTATTAAATTAGTTCACATAAAATCAATGGTTATTAAAATGTTGGATGATACAATGTGGGTTATTCTTTGCCAATCTTCAACCTCATTATCTATTGTTTTTACCTTATCGATACGGGAAAATGTTCTATCAAAGTTTTGCATTGACAAATTTCACCGGAAAATTAAAGAGTATAGTTATTTTATTATAAGATATTCCCTTAGTTACGATTTAGATTGTTTAAAACTAAATGATATAAATTTTAATAAAAATATTATTTATTAGTATTAAAAGGTGTAAAGTGAAGGGTAAGTGAATTTTGCAATTTATTTATTTATTTTTTGAGTGAGTAATTGAGTGAAAGAGATTTAATTATAGTGAAAAATTGAGTGACATAAGGTGCAAATAAGATATACTTGTAAGGGAGTATTAGTTTCGAATGATATTATATAGTTATTTATTAATGGATATTAATTGTATCATTAAAGGTAATTAATTATTTTACTATAAGGTATTAGTTGTAAACCAATTTCACGGTAAAACTTATTCACACAAGATCAACTCTTTGGCACGTAATGTAGGGGTTGTATTTTAAGGACAATAAATTTACTAATATGTAAATGTAGTATACTTTGTTTCAAAATTTATAAACTATGATAATCGAGCTGAATAAGTTCAAATCGGGCTCAAGCATGTGTAATTGCACGATTATCCTACATTTATAAATTTACGGGCTGTGAATACGGTATAATATATTTTTAAAATATGTAGAACTCTATTTTTAAAATATGTAGAACTCGTGCAACTCATGTGATATTTTGACTCTATTTGTACATATCCTACATTTACAAATTTGAATCGATTCGGACTTAATTATCCTAAATTTACATTTTCTAAAACATAACATTAATAACATGCCTCGGAATGCCTGTAAAATTAATAACATAATCGATCATCAGTTTATCCAGTTAAAACCATTTTTAACCTATTATATATACAAAATTTAAACGATTACAAAAATGTTAAACAATTAAAGATAGCTCGAGTTGAGTGTTTCACATGAAACTTTCTAATTTTCAAATGCACACTAATAAAATATGAGACTAAAATCCAAATAAGAAACCCAATCTCACTACTTTTAGATGACTTTTTGGTAGATGGATGTGCTAGTCTATAAATAATCATTAATTGTACGGATGAACTTATTTTTTTCCATAAAAGAAATTAACGTGTTCTGACTTGGGCTAATCTTGGTTCAATATTAGTATTTTATTATAAGCTAGAGTAAATTTAATTATTGAATCCTGAAATACAAAGAAATTGAGCTTGATCGTCCCAAAACTTTTGATTTTTCCACAAAAGTTGTCAAAAACATTCAATTTATTCTTGCCAATTGATCAGATTTTGATCATATTTTTATTGAAAAATAAAAACAATGTTGTATTCCCGTCAAAAAAAAAAAATATAATCTCATATTTTTGCGCCGTACGATATCATTTTTTATTTTTCAATGAAACCATATGACATTATTTCTCATTTTTTGGTGCAAAATCAATCTTGTAAGTTATGAGATTAAATTAAAAATCTCAAATATTTCGAAAAAGTCCAAAATTTTTGGAACCTTTTAATAAATTCAATGCTATTACACGAAATCAATTGTATCATATTTAGTGCTCACGTAAATTATATACATCATATTTACATGTATTAATAATCTAATATGGGTTCGTTTGCTAGATTAGACTAATTGGCCGGTATAAGATATAGTAAAATGTACTCCCTCTATCCCGAAAAAACTTTCATATGTAAGAGGGTACACGTTTTAAAAAAAAGAATAGTGATTGAGACTTTAAGGGGTAATTTTGTAAACTTTTATGTATAAAGTATAAAAATTTTATTGAGTTATGTGTATGTGAGAGTAAAAAGTAATGATATTTGTGTAAATTAGTTAAAATTGTGAGGGTGAAGTTTATAAAGTGTTTTCCATTTTAAAGGTGTGAAACTTATAATGGGAATGACGAAAAAGGAAAACGTGAAAATTTTTATGGGACGGAGAAAATAATAAATTAGGTGAGATAAGTTAGTTGAAATAAATTATCCATATTAATTTTATAAAACAAATCAAGTAAAATATGAAAATGAGTGTAACCCTATTATCCCTTTGACTTGTAGGTTGTAAAAAAATACAGGAATGATATATATTACTGTTTGCTGATGAGTTCCCATCAATAAAAGGGCTGAAGCCACAACACAGCAAGTCAAATTATTAGAGAGAAGCTCTCAACTCAAACTGCTGCAAAAACACAGATCATATTCATATACATAAGAGGAGAGAGAGAGAGCAAGAGAGAGAAAGCAAGAGAGAGAGAGGAAGAGAGAGAATGGGAAGAGCTCCTTGCTGTGATAAGGCAAATGTGAAGAAAGGGCCATGGTCACCTGAAGAAGATGCAAAACTAAAGGACTTTATTGACAAATTTGGCACTGGTGGAAATTGGATTGCTCTTCCTCAAAAGCTGGTAATTAATATACATATTTATGTCTCTCATGAAATATATATATGTTTGTTATTATGAAATTAATTAATTAATTAAATAATTAGGTCTGAGAAGATGTGGAAAGAGCTGCAGATTGAGGTGGCTTAACTATTTGAGGCCCAACATTAAACATGGAGAATTTTCTGATGAAGAAGATAAAGTCATTTGTACCCTCTATGCAACCATTGGAAGCAGGCTAGTAAATTTAATTGGATGTTTTCCCCTATTTTAATTTCTCCAATATACATATGTTCAAAATTGATCTCAATTGTTATATAATTACATGTTAATTGTTTCAAAATTGGTCATTTTTTAATTACTGGAATCAAATTCGTTTAAAAAAAAAAAAACTATTTTGGGTATATTTCTATAAGGCTAAAAGTGCAATTTTGAGAAAATTGTAGTTTTGATCCCATGAGAATTTTTCAACGACAATGTTAATCACACGTTCTTTTTTATCCTTTTTTTTCAACCAAAACCGCAATTTTATCTCATTATTTTGGGAGTAAAGCTGCAATTTATCATTCTTTTGGGACCAAAACTGTAATTTTAGTCCCACATTCTTTTTTTGTTCTTTTTTTTTCAAAAATAGTTCTGACTATTATTTTTAGGATTAAAGCGTAATTTTATCTCATTCTCTTGAGACTAAAGCTGCAATTCATCATTCTCTTGTGACCAAAACGCAATTTTCTTGGAACTAAAAATATCGAAAAAAACTACGGGATCAAAAGTGTCAAAAAAAAAGGATCATTTTGCAAATTCTTGGGATCAAAAATATAATTTTTCTCTTGATTGGATAAATATTAGAGTAAATGAGATTCTTCTAATGTCAAAAAAATGCAGGTGGTCAATCATAGCGGGTCAGTTACCGGGTCGAACTGATAATGATATCAAGAACTATTGGAACACAAAGCTGAAGAAAAAACTAATGGGAATGCTTCCATCTAAATATTCACACCCAAACAGCCCCTTATCGCAGTTATGTTACCAAGCAGCAGCCACAGTTGAATCACTCTACGCCCCTCAGAATAATTACGTCGTCGAAAACTTTCCATTTATACCCTCCACTCCCACTCAATACCAAGAGGGTTTGCAGTACAAGGACAACACCAACATGCTCATTTTTGGAGGGAGCTCATCCTCTCACGGGAAAGATCCGGTGAAACGCGAGTACGGCTCGTATGATGAAGCCCAGAAATTCATGCTTCATTACAATGGCAAGAGTAGTAGTAATATGATGATGATGATGAATGGGTTTCTTGATGATGATCAATTGATGATGAGCAGCATTGGTAATGGTGGTGACAACTGTTTGTTGTTCAATGATGAAAGCAGGGCTGATGAGAGAGAGACGTACTATTTCTAGTGAGAGAAGGATTTGAAGGGGCATGGCCTATGATGGAGATTCAGATAAAAACAAAAACAAAGACTTTTTATTTTTTTATGGGATTTTGTGTTGTGATGGAAAGTGCATGGGAAAAGGGTGTTTTTGTTGACAGGCTAATATCTCTTTCCTTTGTGCATTTGTTTTAGGAAAATCTTATGATGTTTCTTGTCAAAAACAATTAATTAAAAATCTCCATCAACTCTTAAAAGGTCATTTGTCAATGGACCAAACTATTTTTGTTCGATTTAAGATTTGATCGGGAAATTACAATAACAATTTATTTTGAGTAGTATTTGTGTGTATATTGTGCACAATAAAAGACTGTGTCTGTGAAAGTTTGGTTACTGATGTAGTATTATTTAGTCTTGTATAATATTAGTTTGGTTACGAGTGTACTATTATTATTTTAGGCATTGTATAGTATTAGTTTGGTTACGAGTGTAGTATTATTTCAAGCGTTGTATAGTATTAGTTTAGTTATAGTGTAGTATTAGCAATATTGTATAGTATTAGTTTAGTTACTGATTATAGTATTAGGTAAAAATATTGTGCACACTATTTTTAGTGTGTACAAATATTTGTCATTTATTTTAGAGTAATTATTTTACAATTAATATTTTATCGTTCACTTTTCTTTTGAAATTTATTTAATTTTATCGTGTTTTTTTATCGGTATTTAATTTTAACGTGTGTGTTATGACTTTTCATTATTATGTTTTATTAAGTAAAAATTATGCATTTTTTTATGATACATGTATTTTTATATTATTAAAAAATATATTTTTTTAACTCAATCCGTTATCAATTTTAATTTAGATTTGCCCTGATATAGCACTTGCAACATTTCTTAAAATAGGAAACAAAAATAGCACGAGTTAGAATGGTTGGTCGAAATGGGTCAAGGAGATTATTATATCCCATAATTATTTGCAAATTTTTTTAGACATTCCACAATTATTTGTAAATCAAATTAAATTAAAAAAATTATAAACTCCATCCTCACAATATTTACATACTCCCTCCGTCCCAAATATATAGAATTTGGTTTGCCATTTTGAGGTGTCCCAAATATATAGGCGGATTTCTAAATGGAGTAATAATTTTTTAAGTAATTTACTAATATATCCCTATTTATTATACATCGTTATACTCCTAATCTCTTTTACTATGCACGGGAGGTTATCTTTGGAAATATAGATTAAAGAGAAAACTTAATGCGACATTTAAGACAATAAACTCCTCTTCCCCATGACAAATGAATTGGCAACTTTTGAGACAGCTCCTTTTGGTAGCACTCCATCTTTTCGTTCAATGAGTAGCATTTCGAAAACCGCTCTTCTTGTATCGGGGCTAAGATTTTTTTCTTATTTGGAAGACGATGCTGTCGTTGGACCCTATGTCGTCATCATGGAGATTATCGTCTTCTTACGGAACTTGATTCAAATCAATTTGTATATTTTGTGGTGAACAAGAATAATGAGATTCTAATGAGTCGATACTTTCGAGTGAGACATTCAAATCAAATGAAACTGTACTCATTTTTTTACTTGCGGTATGAACATGAAATATGCTTATATAGTGTTCATGGAAAAAATTTAAAATACATTTGGCACGCAATTAAAATTTGGCGTAATTGAAATTTCCCTCAAATTTCAATTTTGATCATTCAAGTTTCAAATTGTTTCGCCACTTTGAGTGTGTGTTTTGTCCACCTCTTCTTTAATTTAAATAATCATATTGTCTTCATTGCATATAATCATTAAAAGATGCATTAATTATGTTAAGGTTAAAATAGGAACTTCAATTGTATAATTTGCTTTTTCAAAGACTTTCTTAATCTATGTGTAAATGGCAACCACCCTATATATTTGGGACGGGGAAGTATTTACAAACAATATATAATTTTTTGGGTCCACGCTACACTCAATCAAATCAATTTATTTACCTTATTTATAAAAATTTATCAAATTATCCCTCAACACTCCAATCATTACAGTTTATTCTTAAAATTTGTGTCACTATTTGCTTGCAAATTTTTGGGAACGAACTAATAGTATTATTTGTTTGCTCTATAATATTAGGTCAGCATATAACACATCATTTATATATATATATATATATGCTAGTTCATGTAATAACACTACAATGTAATACTATTAAACTGAATAAATAATATTGTATGTATCTAATTTTCACCCACGAGTTTTAAGTTTGCTTATTTTATTACCAACAATTTTTCCCTCCTATTTTTAAGATATTGCACAAAATGAGTTACTCGTGATTCATATAATCAAAATCATTCAAATAAGTTTATATATTATTTTAATGAATTAC
This sequence comes from Paraleonurus japonicus, assembly GCA_030762865.1. Classification (NCBI taxonomy): domain Eukaryota; kingdom Viridiplantae; phylum Streptophyta; class Magnoliopsida; order Lamiales; family Lamiaceae; genus Paraleonurus; species Paraleonurus japonicus. The sequence goes on from CM061052.1 coordinate 35,171,728, forward strand.
CAATATATACTACTCCGTTAGTTTCATTTTAAATTGCTCAAAATTCAAAAATAAATATCTTATTTTTGTTTTCTCATACCAAAATACATCAAGTCTCCTTACAATACCAAATTCATTAACTTTACTCACAATTCCATTAATTTTTATCGGTAAATATTAGTTGTTAGTGGTTTGAAGTTAATTCACCAAGTCTCCTTGGAATTCCAAATTCTCCAAGCCTCCTTATACCTCTAATTCCAAATTCGTTCCCAAAGGGAATCGAACCCCGGATCTCCCACTAAAGTGAGGAACTCGGTGGGCTAAGCCACACGGTTAACAATTATAATTTATTAAATAACTTTTGTGGAAAAAAATTAAACATATTTCTTGAAGAAAGAAAGTGAAAATCAAATAGTATAAAATTTTGAATTAGAATATTATAATATTTTAAAAGAAAAAAAAAAAGAATCAAATATCAAATATTGGATCGGCTTTGACTCGTTTACATATACATAGTTAAACATCGTATAAGTTGTACTCCTTCCCCAATCCTCCATATATTTTCACCTTATGAACGACACTTTAAAAAAAAAACAGTAATGAATAGAATTTAGAAAGATAATCTCTTATAAACATTTTATGTATAATTTATAAAGTAAAGAAACCGATTGAATTAAGTGTATATATAAATCTAATTGTAATATATTTTGTATAAATATATTGATATAATGAGGGTGTAATTTATGCATAATTTTTTCATTGTACAAACATTTGTGAACATCTAAAAGAATATGCAACTAATAATGGAAAACTTTACAAATCATTCATTTAAAAGATTTATACAAGTGGTGATTGTATTTAAATTTTACTCCAACATATCAAAGAAAACTGACCAATTAGTTCACTTGGCCATTTGAGTTCTTCACTTTAGTGGGAGGTTCAAGCTCGATTTCCTTTAGAAGCAAATTTTTGGACTTAAAAAGTGGTTTGGAGAAATCTAGTAGTGTTTATTTGTTTGATAAACTACGTACCTACTAACAACTAATATTTAACGATAAAAAAAAACTCTTCAACGTTTGGGTTATTAAATGGGAACTTTTGTGCATTGACCTTGGTTCATTAATTGGTATAAGCAGCCAGGGAAAACCGGGTCATAATTCCACCGACCGTTAGACTATTTTAAATATTGAGTGGACACTATTTTCTAACAATTTTTAACAACACTTGTATTGAACTACATTTTTTTAATCAGCTACTCTCCATATTTTAAAATTACAAAATGACACTTTTAAAAATCTCATAATTGAAAATGACAGAAATAAAAAAATAAAATCAAAATCTTACTTTCATTAGAAGATGTCAACTGGGAGGGATGAGACTGAGTACCAATCCCCATTCCCGTCTCCATCCTCTTTCCCGAGGTAAACGGAAATTTTTTCTCACCATCACAGTTCTCATGAAAATTATAATTCATAGTAGTTTTAAACGCACTTTCATTACTTTTTTAATATCAATTCGAATCAGAAAAATTTAGAAATGAATCAATTTACTTCACTCTAATGAAAGAATTCATCTCACGGTCATATCATCAACTACATCAAGAGTACCAAGATAAAACATTTACCATTTTTTGAATCATGACTCCTAACAGGTTTATTTTAGACACGATATCAAATCAAATTTTCTAACCTCAGATTTTGAGATTAATGCATAATCATAGAAGACGTTTAGTTTGAATGAAATGGAAACCGGAAGAATCAACATGATCAAACTTATCTAACCTAACAAATACCAAGATTAGCCCACTTGGCCACCGGGCTCCTCACTTAAGTGGGAGACTGGGTTCGATTCCCTTTGGGAACGAATTGGAGTGGGAGGTATAAGGAGGGCTTGGAGTATTTGGAATTGTAAGGAGACTTGGTGAACTAACTTCTAACCACTAACAACTAACATTTACCGATAAAAAAAAAAAAAAAAACCAAGATTAGCAATCAAGTTTTAGAATCTGAATGTCATGAACTATACCATATCAATATGTTTAATTCAGAGAAAATAATAAGTCACATCATATATGCTTGAGGTCGGACCCCATGCAATGATGAAACAATCAAGTTACACTGTAACTTCTTAGACAACAAAGTTCAGTTCAGAAGAAGACCTCAAAGGTCAACATAAAGCTTACTCCCAAACTTATCATGTATTTAGGGCTCATGTTCTTTTAGTTTCGTTGCTTGAATCAGTTATTCAAACTGACATTATCTCTCTTCTACAAAGTATCAGCTACAAAATACTCTTACTTTTTTTAAGATCACGATAATCATGATCTATTCATTTAATACACTTTCGAAGATCAAGCTTAAAATTTTCCTGGTTACATTATGATGAGGAGTGGTCCGTCACCTTTGAAAATTAGGGCCCCAACGCATATTGAATATTTAGTCGTCAACCTGCCCAACCCCGATAAAGTACAAATAATCTAATATAACTCATACTCAGCTCTAGCCTTGATGAATAAATAATAAATAAATAAAGTTCGGACTAAGACCATTTGACAAGCCTAAGAGAAAGATTGTTGTAAAGGCACTAAAGCCCATTTGAAAATTCCAATAGGTTTCACTAATACCCCAAAGTATATATATATATGACTCATTCTTCTCCTCTTATCTTCTCTACTCTTCTTTTCATACTCTCAAAATCGATATTTCTTGACTTGCATCGGAGTTCTGCGCCGGGACCTTCCACTGGCGTGTCTTTTCTGTGTCCGAGATCAAACTAAAACCAGACTTGGTGGAGAAGATGAAGACCGTAGAGCGGATCGGATAATTTATTCCGCATCAAATTAATTATGTCCGAAAATCATATTTTAATTAATTGATGAATTTTGTGCGATGATTTCACATGGGACTATCTCCTATAACTATTATAACTCCCAAAAACTGAAAATTAAGACGACGTCGTTAAGAACGTCTATCACGGCATGCAGCTGTTAAATAGTTTCATTGATTTGATTGGTTAATGATTGACCAATATCTTAGATTATGAATCGTGAGGGGGTCCCACACTCTCCATTAGAGTTGACTCTTGCTTAGCATCAACATCTTAGATAAGATAAGATATATATTAGTCATCAATTAAATTTTTGGTTTCTTCAGACAGCAAGCAACAATAATTTTCTTAATTTATTTATTTATTCACAAAGTAAAGAATAATGAGTATAACTTTGTTGCAACATTTCCATCATATGAAGTAACTGAGTCAGAAATTTTATGTAAAAGTCTGAATTAATATTACTATAAAAATAAAATAATATCAAATATTCTTTTTTTATATACATATTTTAGCATGGTTCAAACATCTCAATCCATTAATATCATAATTTATACAATATTGTAGTTTTATTTTTATATATAAATGTGTAAACTTTCTTGAATGATCCAAAATAAAATTCAAAAATGTTTTACTGCTATAAATATTCAAATTTCATGACAAATTTGAAATTATTTATTTAATAATCATCTTCTATTATTTGTATTTTGAAATTATGATTAATTACAATTTACAATTTGTACTATAGTGCATTTACAATTTGCAATATTTCCTATATTTTGTAATAAATCAGAATCCTCGTACTTCGTATGTAAAATTGACAGACGATACTTCAAATACAAAAATTATATTTTTAATTCCGGCCAAATTAGAGATCATTTTTTGTTAGAAATTAAATATTTAGTAAAAATAATTGATAAACCTAAAAGGACAAATATAAGTCGGTTTGGTTTGGAAAAAGAATAAAATTTGAGTTGAAGTCTTAATTAATTTTATCAATTTTACATAATAAAGATTGCAATTTATTACAAAATATAAAACATGTTACAAATTGTAAACATATATATGTTAAATTCATTGCTAGTATATAAAACTATACTTATCAATAAATAATTATTCAAAGTGATACCTATTATTATTATTATTATTTTAAACTAGTATATTAATTTATTAATACATATAATAAAATTGTAAAATGACCCTGGTCCCCTATGGCTGCGTCAATGATCATATGAGTTGTCTATATATATATATATATATATATATGTATATATATGTATATGTATATGTATATGTATATGTATATGTATGTATATTGCAAGTAAATAATTCACAATTGATGGAAACGATTTGTCGTGTTTAAGGTGTGTTGGATTTTTTTATTTGTTTAGGAAATTAAACCAAGATCACATGACATCATGCATGAGCAGATGATTTGTTAGTTTGTTGCATCTATTTGTTAAACTCCAACCTAGTGTTTCTTCTTCACCAATATTAGCATAAGCATATTACGCGATGTACAACATAATGCATTGTTTATATATATAATTTTTTGAGTGGTTTCTTGTAAAATTTGTTTATTATATAAAATTGATATTATTTCATTCATTTAGTAATATTATTTTATTAATTGAATATATATATATATATATATATATAATTAATATACATGGTTTCTTGTAAAATTTGTTTATTATATGTGATTGGTTTGCAAGGCCAAATCCCTCTCACTCTGGAGAGTGATGTACACCATTTCACCACAAAGTAAATTGTAGCTCAACTTGCTCAAATAGACATTCATATATATATATATATATATATATATATATATATATAAAGAAGTCAGTTAGTCTTAAGTAAAACTTTCATTTAGTAATACAATAATATTTATTATATAAATAATGCCATCACTTATAAATTAATACCATGCATACATAGTTGAGCGTGTTTGTGTGTGTATAATATCATGGTATTTATTATAAGAATAATGTTGTTCTTGGACGAGTGTTATGATATTGTGGAATGTATGAGTCCAATTTCATATAATGAAACTTGTTTATAGTAGAGTTTGTTCAATCTTACTCAATTGTGATATTCATGTAAAATTCAAAGTCCTAAATTGGCAAACCAAAAGTATATGGTTATCAAGATGACAAACTAGGAGTGAAAAAAAAACATTATCCCAATTGCCAAATTAATGAGTATTAAATTAAATTGAAGTGAACTCTTTTACACCATTAATTTTTACCGTTTGTGACCGTGATAAGCCATCCTAGACATCCTATGTAATGTAATATGTACTCTTATTTTGCTTCTGATAGTTGATACTGCCAACCTAAGTTTGCTTGTGACAGACTATAAAGTTAACATTTACAAAATTCACAATAGATTATTGCATCTCCATTGGGAATTTGAGACTACGAGCTTAACTTATCTGCTACCTATATATATATATATATATATATATATATATATATATATATATATATATATGGAATCCTCTATTTTATATGTATTCTATGAAAGATTATATATGCATGGTTGCTAGGTTTTTATGATATCGTTTAGAATTATATAAATTAACATAATTAAATTAAGTTGGACAAATTTTATAGTGAATGAATGTAATGATATCTATTTCATACGGTGAACAAGTTTCGCATGCATGCATGGTAGTGTTTAATTAATGACAAAGTCTATTGTGAACAAGAGTTCATGGTGAAACTTGATCATTTATTAATGAGTATCGATTGTAATAAGCGAGCGGTATTACCTATATTACTAAAAAGTTTCGGTCTTGATAACTAAAAATAATGTCCTATATTGCTAAAGAGTATCGGTAGTGATAACTAAAAAATATTACCTATATTATTAAAGCATATCAGTCATGATAATAGAAGATTATTACCTATATTAGTAAAAAGTATTAGTCGGGATAAGCTGAAAAGTAAATTGATCTATTTTTCAATATGGATCAAGTTTCACCATGGAACTTGGTTCACACATGCACACTCTTAATTAATTTGTTAAAATCACACTCGTGAAACAGAAATATGCGAATTAACTCTTTGCGGTTAGTGAGCACTTGAAACTTAATTAATGAATGCTTATTTTTTAAGTTCGACTTTTTTTCGGTTTTAATTTGAAGTAATTTTATAACTTAAGATATATAAGAGCTATCGAAAAGGTAATTCACAAACGTTGGAGATTCGACTGATAATTTGGTGCATACCCATACATGCACCCTAACATAACGATGAACCGAAGTACTGATATTTCTACGGATAAGATGAAAATATAATTTCTAAACAATTGTAATATCGGATTTGATCTTATGCTCGCAGTGGACATTAATTTATATGTCCACCATTAATCATGTAATGCTACATAAGTAATTAATTAAATAATAGTGGACTCCCGTGTATATGTGACATCACATGATAGGTGATTGACATGCCACATAAGCGGTGGACATATAAATTGGTGTCCACTTGGGCATAAGATCAAATTCGATTGTAATATAGCTTAATTTATACATTATTGACAAGAAAACACTCTGCTAATTTGGCTTTCCTTTTGTGTGCCTCAATATGAATAGAGCTATAGTTGTGAACATATAACATAAAAGGATTTTCTTTTGGAATACATTGAGCTCATTATAATAACTATGTTAACTTGTAATTATATTTTCAAATTGATCTTTTAAAACATGTGAACTGAGTATTATCATATTTTCACTCATGTAATACCTATGATCCAAAGGTTATGAGTTTGAGTTACTCTTTATCTAATAAACAAAAATCACTCATGTACACCATGCAACCTATACATAGAAAACTTATTAATTATTAAAACTTATTTATTAAAAATATGATTTCCTTATTTATCCTTGGAAATCTTCACAAGCACCAATGTAACTAAAAAGAGAAAAGATGAGACAAAGTAGAGAAAGATTTGTGAGAATCAATGGAAGAGTTGGTATAACAATCTTAAAAAGCTTTTTGAATTTAGAACATCTGAAGTATGTACTTGTACTTTACACATGCATGTCCATAGATACAACCTAACCAAGCATGGAAAGTACAACAGGAGACAGCAGGAGATTCAAAGGCATTCAAATTAACAGAGAATCCTTATTGGGAAACCACCCAACGGGGTCCAAAATTATATGATCTCAAGATCTTATGTCAGACCCCTCTTTCAATAAATATAGGTTGAAAATTTTAATTTGGCAATCATAATAAAATATTATCATTTCTTGCATTGTGATCATGCATAGTTTACTGCTTGTCAGAATTAATTAATGTAACATGTAATAAGAAATGTTATAATGATTAAACTCAAAAAAAAAAAAAACCAAGAGAAATTTTATAACTTAAAAAAATATAACAACAAAAAACTACTGAGATATCATCCACAATGGAGGTTGGATTTAATAATAAGGATTTGAGATAAACTTGAAAACCTTAACACCAATGTACTGCTATATAGAATATCTAATGATAGAATCAAGCGCTTGACACTAGATTAAAAGTCCGAATTTATAGTGAGGTGCTACTTTATTTCCTTTAACCATATTTAGCTACAGCGACACGGTTCGAATGCGTCCCGAACTTGGCCACATGACTTTATCACGCCCGACGAAACCGTAAGGATGGTGAACTCTGCGCCCAAGAATAATAATATTATAATATAAATAATTAATATTAATTTGAATTGGATGATCAAATTGAATTATACTCCCTCCTATTCAAAATAAATATCGTTTTGACTTTTCATTTTATTTGTAAATTAAATGATGTTTTGCACTTTTCAATATAAATTAATTGCATTTCTTTCAAATATATCCTTCAAATTATTAAAATATTTAGATAAATGTTATAGAGCATAAAGACCTAACTCAACACTTAAAACCCAACCGATGTGGGATACTCAACATCCTCCCTCACTGCGAGCTCTCACGCCTTACTTGTGCGTGATGGCTTGAGCGTGGCAAGTTGTTGGCTCGAGAATATCCTCCCTCACTGCGGCAATGTTGGCTTGGGAAGAGCGAGGCATCGAGTTGAGGAAGGCTCGATACCATATAGAGCATAAAGACCTAACTCAACACTTAAAACCCAGTTATAAGTGAGAGGATTGTCTATGCTTATAATGTCACCCAAGATACTTACCTCAACCGATGTGGGATACTCAACAAATGTGTTCTTTTATTAGATAGTCAAATAATTATTAGGAATATAATAAAAAATTAATTAATTTTTTAATGGGTGTGTATTCATCCAAAATGACAATATATTTTCAACTGGAGGAAGTAATAAACTTACTCATAATTACGATTACATACATACAAGTTACTGAAATTGAGGGGAGAAGGTTTTTCTTCAAGGAATGTCTTTTCTAGTTTGTCAAAAGATGTGGAAACAACTGACAAACAGAGACAGCAAATTAAATACATTATCAATTAATACAGCTTTGATATCGAGATAAAAATATATATTTATGTTGTGGTTGAAAAGGGACCAAAAAGAGAGCAGCTTTGCTGAAGAAAGAAGCATAAAATTTCTCCAACTCCCTACTTTCAGCTTTAATAATCTAATCTAATATTATAATATTATATTTATAATAATACTACAAATGGAGTAACATATAGATCTCATCCTTCCAATTGTTTTTCACCACATGCAACATTTAATATTTAATGAGCTTATCTACACTATATAGGGTAGGGTGGCTATTTTATTAATTTAATTTATAAATAGTACTATTCCATGCATGCATGTATTCAATTTTACATCCATCACACGTCAAGGCAGCCCCGTAGTTATAAAAAATTCTTATTTGACACTTATTCGATTAAATCAAGTATTGCGTCTTATAATAAATATTTTATTTTATCCATTCACACATATTAATATTTTTATTTATTATAATATGAATATATTAAGTTACTTACGAGATTATCATTACAAATAATTAATTAGAAACATTATTGGAGTAAATAGGACAAAATTGCATTAGACGTTTGTGTAAAAGGACAGATAAAAAGAAATAATAATTTGGATAAAATTAGACATTTATTTTTGGGACGGAGGAAATATAAATTTTCCAACCGAGCTCTTTTACTCTAGTATTTATCTTGTGTATTGTGCAACTTAAGTGTGTTTTTAAATAATACTCCATCCATCTCACTTCTTTTTGCACAATTTTATTATCCACCCGCTCCATTTCTTTTTTGCACACATTAAAATGTAAACATTATACAATATTAACACCCTCACAATATCATATAAATTTAAAAAATATCACTCTTATTCTACTCTATTTTATTCTCTCTCCTACTTTATCTCATTAAATCACCCAAATTTTACATTTTATTATATCTCCTACATTTTATTTTCACAAAAGTCAATAAAGTAAATTTTTCTTAATTCATGTGCTCAAAGACGTGTGCGTAAAGAATCGAACGGAACGGAAGGAGTATATGTTATTTTTATAAAAGTGTATAATTACTTTTATTTGTAATTTTCAGTGAAAACAATTATATTTATACATACACATTACATGCTATGTTTTAAAAAGCGGATCGGACCGGCCGGTCGGACCGTCCGACCGCCGCTTCGGCATGCCTCACGAACGACCCAACCACATTGGACCGGCCTCCTATCGACCCGGCCACGAACCGCCCAAAATTGGCAAAATCGATTGAGGCCATCCTTTGGTCGGACCGGGTCAACCCGGCGGTTCGACAAAATAATTGGGAAAAAATAAAAATTTAGGGATTTTTTTGTAATTTTTTATGGTTAATTTGGTTTTACATTTGATGTTTTGTATGACATTTGGTGGACTTGTTTTAGTAATGTTGACATTTGATTAAGATTGTTAAAATTGAACTTTAATTTGCAATGGTAGATGTATGTTTATTTGATTTTCGTCATAATTTGTACATATGATTTATTATTACAAGGGAAAAATATTTATATATTTATAAATTTTATATTTAATTATATATTATATAATTATGATATCATAACGGCTCAACCGCTTTACTTGCAGTAAGACCCCGATCCGACGGTCCTACCAAAAGCGCTGAAGCTGTCCCGGTTCAACCTCCGCTTCCGCTTTTAAAACATAGATTACATGTATTATAAGACAATCGAAAAGGAAAATGAATTGGAATTGAAACAAAGCCAGTAGAAACATAGATTTGTCTTTACAGAGAAAAGGGGAAATTAAAATGAAAGTAGATGAGGGCCCACATAAGTTTTTACGATCAAGATATTATGGGCCTACTTAATGGGCCGAAATTAGTAGAGATTATGGGCCTATTTAAGAGCTTCTACACAGGGGAGTAAAGGCTTTGGTTATATACCCCTCTTAAAAAAATTATAAAAAGACAACATGTAATAAATATAAGAAGAATAAAATATATACATATCAGCCTTAAAATTACTATTGATTTGGGCAATGTACATGAAGCTTGATGGCGTCTTTCACCTCGACAAATTGAACATGTTATGATAGTTTTGGTTCAAAAATTCACCAACCCATGTAATGAATCACCAAATCACACATCGTCTCCACGCTGTATCACATTAACAATATTGATAAAAAATTAATTTCAACACAACAACACACAAAACTTAGATAAAGAAATCGAGTATCAACACAAAAATCATATATATAAAGCCGCAATATAAAGACTTTCTCATTTGTGCATTTCATCAAACACGTTATCTACATTAAAAAAACACTAACGATTGACATTGAGATCACCCAAATATATAAATTTTGAGCCAAAATTACTAACGTTATGTGAAGCTTTGAAAGATATGATCAGCGCAAAACTCTGAAAAAACTTCTAATAATCACCGTAGGTAATTTTGTAGGATTGAAATGATTAAATTCCCGCTTATTAATTTGAGAAGTTTTGGGCGCTATAATGTTCTACCATTTTGACATTTTTTTCTCCTTTGAAGAAGGAATTATGATTCAAGAGGTATATTAAACGTCGTTTGTTTATGTGTTTGATAGAATGACCTCGGTGTCTCTTTTTATAAGTTTAATGGCACATTTATTTTATGGGAAATTACATTTAGGTGTAATTTCTAGGTTCAAATTCAATTAGGTGTAAATTTTTTTAGTGGCGCACCAATGTTACAAATTCCCTAAATTACCCTTATTTTCTCTTTTCTACCTCACGGGTTTTCTCTCTCTCCATTATCGGGTTTGACACTCTCTCTCTTCTGCATCTCTCTCAACCGGTTTCGCACTTTCTCTCTCTCCTCCTCAATGTCGTTCTTCTCCATCCCATCACGCAATTCCGATCCACAGACGGCGGCGCCATACAATGATGCGGAATGGAGGAACCGATTAGAGGTTTTGATTTCGCAATTTGTTGCACCCAAGGTTGTCATTGCTGAGTCGCGAAGCGCGCCCCTTTGCCTTCGCCGTCGACTTAGGGGAGCAAGTATTTTTAATTTTGAAATTTTAATTTATTATTTTCTGATTCATTTTTAATCTTATTTTTTTAGGGGAGCAAGTATTTAGTAGCAGAGGAAGAACCAAAGAAGCCATTCATTCCACCGCCCGACTCTTATTCATCTTCTTGAGAATCTTCAGATCGGCGGCGGCGACAACACTGCTCCGATTTGGGTTCAAGGCGGAGGGAAAGTTCTCCGGTGACGGTCGACGAAAAATTCTAATCGCCGGAGGCGATTATCAATCTACATAGGCGGCGATGGCGGTGGTTCTGTATATTTGGTATTGTCGTTTATTTTGGATACAATATTAACATGGATTACGATTTTGCACGAGTTTTAAATACGTGCGTGTTTGCGTGCGTTCTTAATTTTGGGAATTTCTCGGTTTTTAAATATGTGCAGGTTTGATTCGTTGTTGGTTTGGATTGCATCTCTGTTATAGATTATATACATAATTTTCTCGGGAATTTCTCGGTTTTAAATAGAAATATGTCCGGGTTTATTATGCTCATGGTTCTAAATTTATACGGGATTATGCTCATGGTTACGGTGTTATTACGGGGATCTATTGTAGTTTTACGATAGATTATACTCATGTTTTTCACGAGGTTATGTTTAATTGGATTTGACTTTTGTCCCTTATACATTCGATCACCTTTGGGTTATCTTCTTTGGGTTTGACTTTATGGAAGTGCAATTTTGCTTTGATTGCTGGTCTTGGGCTCTAGAGATCAAGCTTTCAAAACAGCTTAGGAGCTAATTAGTTGGTCGGGCTCCAAAGATCAAGCTTTCAAACAGTTAGAAGCTAACTAGTTTCCGTGAAAAATAGGTTATAAAAAGTGTATTTAGAAGCAATGTGAATGAGTGATGTGCCTACTTTCTTGACTTAAGAGTATAAACTAGCATGTCGCATTCTATGGTTTTATTTTTCAACTTTGGAAGCAATGAATGTCTAACAATGTAATTATATATATAAACTAGTTTTGGTATCTGTAATTTTTATATACTAATCTCTCTTGTGTTGTGTATTTTGAATTAATTGTGCAACATATTTCTTGGTTATGGTATAATATTTCTGATCATGATCATTGCTCATTTATTCTATTCTTTCATGAGTTGTTATCAAATTAATGTGTGCAATTATTTTTTACTCTTGTGCAAATAAGTTTTTACGCTATAGTGCAAATATTATTCACTACCGTGCAAATATTTTTTCACTATCACGTGCAATTGTGCAAATATTTTTGCTATCGTGCAACTATGTTGTATAAATAGTATAAGTAATTTACTTATCAATATTTTTTTGAATGTGCAAAATAAGATAAGCATTCGTGCAATTTTCTAAGCGTAGCTTTACGCTATTGTGCAACTATATATTTTTACTCTTGTTCAAATATTTTTTCGCTATAGTGCAAATATTATTCACTACCGTGCAAATTTTTTTTTCGCTATCACTTGCAATTGTGCAAATATTTTTGCTATTGTGAAAATATTTTTTTCCCTATTGTGCAACTATGTTGTATAAATAGTATAAGTAATTTACTTATCAATATTTTTGTGAATGTGCAAAATAAGATAAGCATTCGTGCAATTTTCTAAGCGGAATAAAATATGACATTTTTCGTATTTTGAACCACAGATAGAAATATTTGCACATAATTATAATTTTGTACAAATAACAATAGTTAATATCAGTATTTTAACCATATTACAAAAATGACCTATATATTTATTCATCAACTGTAAAAATATTATTGCACTAACAAAAAAATTGCACAATAGCGAGAAAAAATAATTACACAAATAGCAAAGGTACATCTAAAATGACAAATACAAGTAATTATTTGGTTGTGATACATCTAAGTTGCTTATGAAATAAGCAGATTCTCGCAAAATTTTACGCTTATAATACTTCCATAAATATTTGGCACACGGTATTTTTGTTGGTGAGTATCCGATACCTTTTCACTCTTGATCCATCAATTCACGGCGGAATTAGGTGCAAAAATTTGGTCAACACCGTCACTAATCCTCTTTATGCATAGGTGCACAAAAAATATGCACACACTCAAAAATTTATGTTCAATCGACTCTGCATAAGTTGCACATTAGGATAAATATTTTGATACACAGTTGAATATATTTGCACACGATTGCAAAATAATTATAAATTTACATTCAATTGACCTGCATAAATTGCACATTGGGATAAACATTTTGGCCTTGAGATGAATATATTTGCACACGGTGCAAAAATAATTATGCAGTGTAAAAAGTAAATATGCACACACCACACACCGAGAAAGTATTGGATATCAATTATTTCCATTGGGATTACTATAATCAAGCTAAAATTTTTCCTTTCAAAGGTACTAAGCAAAACAAGAAAAATACAGAATATGTCCGCCACTCTTACGCCAAAGTAAGAAATAAAAGAGACTTGAAACAAGATAAACTTTACAACAAGGCTTTCTTAGACATATTTCCCGACTTGATCACATCCTCACAATAAATCCGAAAAAAGGCACAAAATGACACCAAAGGTTGACGCCAAGCACTCGCAATTTTATTTATCACATACATGAACAAACGAGAATATGCAATCGTGAGGCCGAGAGGCTCCTATCCACCATTCTTGCTTTGCTTTGAGAAACAAATTTCTTAAAATGCTTTTGGTCCGTTAATTCAACATCTTGCAGAACACGATTGCAGTAGCAGAGGACAAAAATTGCACAATTGCACCGTAACAGAAAAAAATTGCACAATAGCAAAAAAATAATTTGCACAGCTTGCAACCAAAATTGCACAATCAAAGAAATATTTGAACATGTAGTAGAAAATATTTGCACAATAATAAAAAAATATTTGAGCAAAGAGAAACATTTCCATGAGCATAATCCATCATGAAACTACATGCAATGATCCCAAAATAACGAGAAACCATGACGATAATTCCAATAAATATAAAACTATCGAAAATCATCTCAACAATCAAAGAAATGGCCAATAATGATTCAACACTCATAGATGCATTTTGTCGAGCATGTCGTGGGCATAAATTGCCCCTCCAAATGTATATCCTCTATAACATAGATGTAATCCCAACCAATGATGAATCAAACCCAGGACATATTTAAAAGCCAAAAAATTCCCAGAAAACTAAGAACAAACACAAACCCAAATGTATTTAAAACTCGAATCTTGCCGGAATACCGGTGATGTCGGATACATCGTTTCCTGGATTTCCTTCTATATTTGTCCTGCGGCATCTCTTTCGTAAACCACCGTCTTCTTCGTGCGAGCCATAATCAATCGGTTAAAACAAAAAAATTACTCGCCATTACAATCGCTTTTGAAAATACACGAAATAATTTCGGATTCCACCATTTACCTTCTTGAGTTGTTCGTTTCAATAGATCGACAAATTGTTTCTTGTTCAAACGAAGGATCTATTTTCAAGAACCAGATTTTGAAAATTTTGCTCTCAAAACTACAGTAAAAAAATTCAAAATCGAAACCGAAATGAAGCGAAAATGAATCCCTAAACTATAATATGGCTGAAATCTCTCTCCTCCGCCTCGGTAAAAACGCAGGGTCCAATCCACGCTTTTGTACGCAAAATTGAATAAATAAAATGGGTAAAATGGCACGGGGTATTACAGACTTTTCCACATGTTTTTTTACACTTGCTTGCAATATTTGAGGCCTACTTTTGGGCCTACACCTCATTGTAAGAGGCCTTGCCTCTTTCCACCTATATGTTATGAGCCCTTATGTTATTACACCGATCAAGACACCCAATTTTAAGTACTTAGATGTTTAATCGGCCTATTTAGTAGCTTTGGTTCAAGTTGAATGCTTGATGATTGGCAATTAATATCAATATTAATGAAAGACGACGATGAGGAATATAGGTGTGGAATGTAGTAAATGCAAAGAGATTTCTTTGGGAGGGTGAGTCCCGAGGCTTAAGGGTGGATTCTTTTCGATCCTTGTCATTATGCCTTGTAGGTCTTATTTATACATGCCAATTGGCCGTTACCAAATCCCATGGGATTGGGCGTATTTAATGCGATGGTATGGAATTAAATGCGCCTATCAAGGTACCGCACGGAGGATCGGACTTCTAACCCTCTCGGGGCCTTCCACGTGGCTTAAGCTGCTGGACTCCCTCTTGACGGCGAGATCCTTTCCTTTTTGGACGAGACATCTTTTGACCGCAGTCGACCCCATTCTTTCCTTCTTCGGGGAAGGTCTTGTCTCAGTGGTCGCTTCTTGGCATTCACGGGACTCTTCGGGGTAGCTCTCCTCGCGTAGTAGAAGCGAGCATCTTCTCGGGACATATACTATGCTTGCTTAGAGGCCTTTGCTCGCGTTCTTGTGCGAGCATCATCCCTTGAATTATTTCCGTGTCATAACACCTTATTTTATTTTAAAAGATGAAGGGTTTATTTGTACCAAAAATAGTTCGGTGTCCAATTTGTACCTAATATAATACTTTAGAGCACCTCCAATAAGAGGTGTAAATCCTACATGACACAATTTGTACCTCATATGTATTTTTGGGGAGAGAGGAGCAATTGAGGAAAGAGAAATGAGGGGAGTAAATATTTGTTCCTCATCAAAATAGATGAAAAGTGACTTTGTGGGCCATTTGCTAATTTTTTTAATTGAATTATTAATATGGTCGTTTGAAATGGGAGGTGGGCATTTTCATTTCTTGTGTTGTTGTCGTTGGACATTCATCCAACATTCATCAAATTATTATTTTTTTAATGCCGAGTTTAACTTGCTTCTTTATTTCATTTTTTTAAAAAAATCGTAAGTAGTTATATATAAAAAATTAATTAAAATGGAAAACATAATTTTATAAATATTTTATTTTATTTATCAAATAAACTACTATAATTAAAAATAAAATAAAAGAAGAAATATTGAATTAAGAAATATTAAATGAATTAGATGAGGTGAATAGTGGACCCTAAAATAGTAATGTGATTGTACGAGATGATTGGAAAGTAGATATGTAATTTGACGGGTGTAATTTACTTTTGATGTGGCGGTGGTGTGGCAAAAATTTGTACCTAATCGTAGGTACACCAATGGAGATGCTCTTAGGCCCTCTCCAATGGTCTACCCAAAAAGCAGATTTTTTTGTGCCACGTCAGTATGACCTCAAAAGCAAAAACCTCTACCTAAAAAACAAAACTCCTCCCCAACAATATGCCAAAAAAATAGGTTTTGGGGACCCACCTCAATTTTATATTTATCTCATTTATATTATAATTTATAAACTATATTAATTATCTATTTTTCGGATAAATAATAAATAATTAGATATGTTGATTATTTTTATATTTAATTAAATTTCGGAAAAAATCCAAAAAAATTATTAATTTTTTATTACATAAACCGTAAAAATACAAATTGAAAAAACACACATTACATAAAAAAATCCAAAAGCAACAACGTAAATTTCGCAACGACCAATTTAATATCTAGCTAATTATTTTCGGATTGGGCCCAAACATGCTCAATTAAATCCTGTCGAAGTTGGAGATGTTTCGCTTATCTCGTAGTTGAACACTTCTCTTGGCGTAGTCATTGAATGCTCCAGCTTAATCCTTGACTTACTTGTGGAGGTGAAATTGAGTAATTAGGATCATCGGACCAATCGGTCATTGCATTTCCTTCATCTTCGATCATCATATTGTGCAAAATAATGCAAGTTTGCATTATATCTTTCAAGTTATTCTTGTACCGAAACGACTTGGACCGCTAATCATTGCCCAACGTTTTTAAGCACTCCAAAGGCCCGTTCGACATCCTTTCTAGCAGCCACTTGTAGTTCCTTGAAATATTTCCTCTTCGGATCTTGAGAACATGAAAAGCTTTTCACAAAAGCAGCCCACTTTGGATAGATTCCATCGGTAAGATAGTATCCTTGATTATTTTGCTTACCATTGATTGTAAAATTAACGGATGAAGCACGTCCTTGCAGAGTATCCGTAAACAAAAGAGACCGGTTAAGCACATTTATGTCATTGTTGGATCCTGCTACTCCAAAGTAGGCATGTCATATCCATAGATCTGCAGAGGCAACCACTTCGAGCATGATTGTTGGAATGCCATGATCACCACATGTGAATTGGCACTATAAAAAATAGTCATTTACCGATGGACTTACCGATGGATTTCCGTCGGTAAACTGGTCATCCGTCGGTATTTTTCTCGTCGCAAAATACCGATGAAAAATTAATTCGTTAGTAAATACCGATGGATATTTATCGGTAATTCTTGTGAGAACTATTCCATCGGTAATTACAGCGAATATTCGTCGAAAAATATTGTTTATAAAAATTCAAAATTTTGTAGGTAAATCTGAAATTTGAAATTCCGATGGTATTTTATCGGTATTTTATCGGTATTTGTAACGGAATTTGGTCCGTCGGTATTTCTGATCTTTTTGTAGTGTGGCCTTTCCAAGCAACCGAGCAGTTCCTCCATTCCAATGCATGCAATCAAGACTTCCCAGCATCCCCGGAAAATCCATGCATTTCTTCGTGCATTTGTAATAACCGTTGACAATCCGATTGCATTAGGCTTCCTCAAGTAGTATACGCCAAATAGTTCGATCATAGAGCGGCAAAATTTAAAGAGACTTTCTATGGCGGTTGTTTTGGCAACACATAGGTACTCATCCCAATGGTCGGCAGGTCCACCATATGCCAGTGGCGGATGGCCACCGTGCACTTTTGTGGTGGAGAGAACCCTTTTTCTAGGCTGCATCGACCCTCCACCGGAAATAGTCACGTGGGACTCAAGTGCATCAACTATGCGCAAGAACAAATCTCTTGACATACAAAAACGTTGGCGAAACATCTCACTTCCGTATATCGGATCTTCGTGAGAAGTAGTCAAGGTAGAGTCTTGCATGCCCCGCCTCACGATTTTGGTCCACATATGTTCTTCGTTTTCTAGCACCGCCGGCAGAAGTCCCAAAGACCGCCAAGTAACTTGTGTTTTTATAAAGCAACGATTGTATTTCTTTTTAGTTGTGTCATCAAATAGACCCTCATAAAGACTATCACTATCACTTTCACTTTCACTCGACGAAGACATGTTTGAGAGACGGAAATTAAAGGATAAAGTCTTATTAGAGGAGTGTAATATTTTTAAATGAGAGCTGCAACAATCCGATTACATCCTTTAAATAGAGTAAAGTTTCATAACGGCTAGTTTCATAACGACTAGTTTCACAACGGCTAGTTTCATAATGGCTAGTTTTATAATGGCTAGTTTTATAATGGCTAGAGTAATTACGAAAAGAAATACAACAATTAAAAAAATACAATGACTAATTTTTCAAACGATAAAAATACAACGACTAATTTTTCAAATGAAAAAAATACAACAACTAATATTACAATGAAAAAAATACGACTATTTTTTCAAACCTAGCTGCGTGAAGCCCTTTCTCAATATCATCGACGCTTTCTCCGGCAGACGTGTTAGCTTTTCCTTTACCATGTCCCATTCGCCTAGCATGCGTTCCTCCCCATTGGGCGAGGGTGCTCCGCCCTAGCTTCCTCTCCGGTGCTCTCCTCGGTGTTTGAATATACAACATATTCTCTAGTTGCCGAAACTTTTTTCTTTTTGATCCGCGAACATCATATTACGGATTGGCAAACATCGGTTGTCTTTCAAAACTTTCCAAGCGAGAAAATGTATAAAATTTGATCCATGTTTTTCTTTGTATTGAAGCTTCGCCTTCTCTTCAATATCTGCATCACCGCAACCACTCCCCTGTGCCTTTTTTCTGATTAAAACAACAACATAACCATTTCACTGTTTACGTAGTGTATAGTAATGTGACTTCAATACACTCAAATTCCCGAATATCGTACCCGTTGGACGATTCCTGTTGTACGCCTCGGCGATACGAACCCACATTTGCTCCAACTTTTGATCGTTTCCGACAACTGAGTCTGTAATACCCCGAAATCTCTATATAAATTATTAATGCATGTTATTAATTTTAATAAATTAAGTATTATAATTTGATAATTTCTCAAATTCAAATAGAAATTAAATATTTTATAGTGTTTAATAATGTGTATTTGTATACCAATAATTTTTTAAAGGTACTAAACATAATATATAGTATATATATTTATATATTAAATAAGTTAATTAAATAAAATGTAAAAATTAAGTTCTGAGATAAGTAAAAAGAGTGGTATTCTTATCGTAACTTTTTTCCTTTCCTTATCATCACTTTTCTCCATTCCTTCCACGGCAAGTAGACCAACTTCTCTTCTTTTCTTTTCATTCTTTAGTTCATTCCGTTCACGCCGCTTTACTCCGTCGTCGGTGGTTTTCTCACGTATTATCATGTTATATATGGAAAGGCTCGTAGCGATTCGTAGATTATAGAAATAAAATCAGTTTGTAGTTTCGATTCTTGTAGCGTTCGAAAATTTAGTGCGAAGCTTCGATAATTATTGTTTAAGTTTGCCTTTTCATTCAATCACCGCTGCCGCTTCGGTGAACGATAGGCGGCTAAACTTATACCGTTGTGAAGCCTGTTATGCGTAGAGTAGAATTCTATTCTCTATTGATAGAATCGGTGTACGAAATTAGTAGAAAAATAAGCCAAAAGTGACGCATAGAAACGGGTTTCAACGTTTAGAATTAAACTTTATTTTTGTGGATTCTTACGTTTCGAGTCATTATGGGATGTAGTAAAGGTCATATGCCTAATTGTGAGTAGGAAACGATGAAAATGGAGTATCAAAAGCTTGAAATGGACGTTAATGGCGTAAGTTGAAATGTCGTAGCCCTCTGCTAAAACAGCCGTCGCTTTTCTGGTGGCCGTTTGAGGCGGGGCTGGGGTGGAATAGAACCCCGAGACTCGTGAGGATTCCAACGATATTTTCGGTTTTACGATCGGAAGTGTAGAATGACGGTAGAGGACCTTTTGTACAATAGCTTGAAAGTAGAGGAGGCCAAAGAGAATTAGATTAACTTCAGGGACTAAATTGTAAATTTTGAATTCTGGTCCGTTGACCAGTCAACTGGTCAATGTTTGACTTTTTCTTTAATTACAATTTTGCCCCTCATTTTCAAACGCTTGTAGAATCTTCGTTTTTCATTCGATTTGATCCAAACCAGCGTCAAATTGTTCCAAATCCAAAGATCTACATTTTAATTCTAAAATCACGGGATGAACAACATTATAAAATGACCGTTTTACCCCTGAACGGCTGTAAGCCGTAAACTTCCGCTTTCAATCCAAATTCTTCGCTTTTAAGTCCGTTTTTATCCCAACAAGTTTCTACGCACTCTAAATAAGATTATCTTATTAATAAACTAGCTAATTTATCTTTTAGCAATCAAATACATTAATCAAACTTTAGAATCCTTAGGAAAAGACTGGTTTGCCCTTTAAACTCTGCACCAAATCCGGTGGTCCTATAACTCTAGGAAGCTCTTATTATAGATATTATAAGTTAATTATCATATCTATTACAATGTTCGAGCGCACGATATCATTTGTAGGGCCGAGAAGAATCTGAAGCATAAAAGCGATTCTGCTCCAAAACAGTTGTTCATATCAAACCAAGTGGGATAATTTCCACTCTTCATTGAGTTTAACATTCTATGTTATGATTGCTATGTTAAGGTGTGATATGTGAGTAATATATATCATGATTATGCAATAATTGTGAAATTATGTTCAAGCCGGGTAATGGTCCGTATTATGTGTATTATGTTCAAGCCGGGTAATGGCCCGTCTGATGTTCAAGCCGGGTAATGGCCCGTACTATGTTCAAGCCGGGTAATGGCCCGTACAATGTTCAAGCCGGGTAATGGCCCGTACATTTTATCGGTGCAATCATTGAGATTATTCCACTGGGTGTATTCGAAACACTCACCCCTCATATCCATTGTTAGATCTTGAGTTTGAGGTGAAGGGACGATGAGGATGCATCATTTGTACTTTTGGATAAGTTGTGTAATTATTATATATATTATAAGTTTTGCAAGCTGGAGTGAAAGATAATGGTGTTTTGGTGAAACGTCTGTAACAAAAATATATTTTGCTCTTCTTGTTTTCGATGTATAATTATCGCTGTGAGCAAGGTTTGTTAAATTCTCTTTTCTTAAGTACGTATCACCGATTTACGGTTGCTTTGGGGTTAATATTTTTAATTTGGCTATAGCTTCCGCTTATAAGGATAATAATTTTATTATCGTATCTCCGGAAATGAGTTCTAAATTGTATTTAGTAGCGCCTCACCCCAAAGTAACATTATATTTAATATGAAGAGAACTTGGGGCGCTACAGTCTCTGCTAATGTCGATCCAACACCTTGCGAGAAGAGTGTTTTCTTCATGAGAGTAAGCTTTTTTTGTACAAGGTAGGAGCCTTTGGTGGATCATCGGTAGCCTCAAAGTTAGCAGCGACATTTATCCCCTCAAGTCCGCTTGGAGAGAATTGAGGCGAGAAAGGAGATGAGCGTTGTGAGTTCGGAGTTGGAGTGTCTCATTCGTCTTCGAACCATCGATCTTGGACCTTCTTGATAAATTTGTGCCCATTATAGGACAAAAACCGTATTGAAGATGTGGCATGTTGGAAAATTGAGGTGAAAGTGCCTTCCGGAAAAATCGAAAAATGGGTTGAAAAATTTTGGGGTGGAAAATTAGGATTTTGAGGATAGAAGTTGGTAATCGGTGGATGAAAGTTGATATTTGGGGGCGATGCATTTTGGTCGGAATTTGAAGAATTGAACCATTGCATCCATAGATCTTTATCCTTTCTTTTTGTTGTTGAGAAAAGAGTAAAGTTAGGTAGAAAATTAAAATTTGAGAGTGGTAGATAATGTAGGAAAAATAATGAAGTGAGAATATATATTTATAATGATTTTTTTTTTTTTAAAAAGGAATAAAGTTGGCAATGGCTAGTAGATCAAAAATTTCAATTAAAGTTCCTCGCTACTCCAACGGCTAGCTTGCTTTGATTTGAAAAAAAAACAAAAAGAGAAAACATCAGCTAGCATCAATTAATTAACTTTAAAAAAAAAAAAGAAAAAGGGAAAAGAGAAAAACATGGGTAGCAATTTCTCTACTCCAACCAAAAACCCCACCAACAAAACCCTCCTCCAACAAAAATACCCCACTTTGAGGTTTTTTATTAAATGTCATGTCACTATCTTCCTCCCATTGGGGAGGGCCTTAGGGTCCAATTATTACCTTTTCCCAATAATTTTTGTAGATTTTCTTTTAAACGTTCAACTATTTTTGTAAATCAAATAATTTTCTGGGTCCACACTATACTCATCTAATCAATTTATTTACTTTATACTCCTCGGTCCATGAATTTTATGCTCAAAGAGCATTGCACAAGATTTAAGAAAAATTATTTGTTTATTGTATAAAGTAGATAAAGGGTATTGTGGGGTCTACTTTTTTAATAAAGTAATTATTTGTGAGTGTAAAGTCAATGATATATTAAGTAATTAAGTGGTGGTTGAAAGGTGATAATAAAATGATGGTTTCCAAAAAGGAATTAACATAAATTTGATGGACGGACCAATAAGGCAAGTGAACATAAATTTGGTGGATGGAGGGAGTACATAAAGATTTACCAAATTACTCCCAACACTCCAATTATTACATTTTATTCTTAAAATTTATATCACCATTTGCTTGCAAATACTTGGGGACGGAGTGAGTATCTATTTTCCCTTTTTTTTTTTTTTTTCATTTCTCGAGATCCGCCCACCTTTTTTTCTTGACGAAATAGTGAGGAGGGCGCGGCGGTGTAGGTAAATGGTAAAGGCGAGAGACAACCTTAATAGCAAGGGGAGAAAATTATTCGTGAGTTGCTTACCTATGAGTTTGATTGAGAACCATCATTGCAGAGTGATTAGTGTGAAAATTACATGATTATTGTGAGCTTAATTGTCCCAATTTGATATCATTCTCATGTTAATTCACATTTAATTGGCTAATTGCATTTAATTATTTGAATTGGTATTTTGAGTATTTAATTTGTAGGTTTGAGACGATTTTGGAGAACAATTTCAGGGCAATTAACGTCTTCAAATCAAATGAGAAATTATATGGTTAGAAAGAGGGCCGAGAGAGCTTTGCAACGCAAAAAGAATTGGTTCAATCGGAGGTCGGATGCTCAAGATATGGGGAACGAAGTCGGAGAGAGAGAAACGAGAAACCAACTCGGCCCGAGTTTGTAATACCGGACGCAAATTGTGATTTATTTATTTACTTGCGTGAGTGTTATGTTATACTTGATTTTTCTTTCGAAAAGAGAAACTTCGTTGTTATTTAAAATTTTCGATTTTGGGTAATCGAGACGAGCGAGTAACCAAACCGACAAGATACTAGAAACCTAATACCGATCGAACCTAAGACTCGATAGTCGAAAGGTGGATAAAATTCAAGTCTAAAAGAAGTGAATAATCCATTTGTACTAATAACTCGAGAGTTTTAATATAGTTGCCGAAATTGGGCGAAAACCCTAAAAATGCCGAATTTCGAATCTACCGAACAAAAATCGAACCAACCGAGAACCGAATTAATAAAATAAGTTAAAAGCCTCCTTAATTACAAACTTTTAAGATTATAAAATTATTTAGTGATTAAACAAACGAAACGTAACTTCCAGAGCCCCGAAATTCCAAACGGAGCCGTTTTCAAGACCGAACCGCACGCCCGAACCGAAGGGCCACCACAAGCCAAAGGCTTGTGGGGCCCACATTTTGGACATCCAAGGGGGTTTTGCAGCCATCTTCAAGGGCCAACACACCAAGACAAAATGTGTTGACCCATAAGATTGTACTCCCCTCCTTTTAATTAATTCTTTTGTCCTCCCTTCCATCCCACCATCCACTTGCTTCAATCTTGACCCTCCACTTTCTCCCACATGTTTTTTTAAATTACTTGGGCACCACTTCTCCCCCTCATTCAGGTCACCAAAAGAAAAGAAGCATTCCCTCTTCCCCTTCACCCCCATTTTAGGCCATCTTCACAAGGGAGGATGAAAACCTTCTTCTTCTTCCAACTTTTCCCACATACACACATCCAACCCTCACCTCAAGCCATTTCATCTTCCTTCAAGGTGCAAAGGAGTAGAGCCATTCCTAGGAAGAGCTTGAAGAAGGCATTTGGCCCTAGCCTTTTTAAAGAAAGACTACAAAGGTGACCACACCTCAAACCTTAACTCTCTTCCTTAAAACTCTTAATGGAGAAAATGACATGTGTTTTCTTGAGGTCTTATTTATTTCTTGGTAGCATGATATTTTCTTTATGAAAGAGTTGAAGGTTTCATGGTTTTGAAGGTGAGAATAAGTTTTTGAGTGTCCATAGCATGTGAATAGATGAACTACCTGTTTTCCCGTCAGAAGTTTAAACTGATACATTTTCGTAACTTACTACTTTGACATGTTTGTCTGCATATTTAGAAATTAGGACGAAATAGCTTCTATTTGCCACTGGTCTCATGCATTTTGGAGTTATATTCAATAATCTATGAATTTTTGAAGTTAGTGTGACAATCTGTGACGTTTTTGTGACTCTTCGATTTTTCTGGCATTCCTCACTTCAGTTATTATTTTTATAAAAATCAAAATAAAATACTAAATGATGTTAGCTTCGTTTCTGGATTTTTCCATGAATTTAGGAGTAGTCTAAATAGTTTTACAAAAATTATTTCTCTAGTTGGTACGTGACTGGGAAGGCAGAAATGTTTCTGTCCCTTTTCCAAAAATGAGCCAAAAACACCCTTTTCCCTTCGTATCTTGCCTAAAGTCAAAACTAAGGAAATGTTGGTGACTTCATAAGGTATCTACTGTAAAAATTTCATAATTTTCGGAAGTGTTTTAGTATTATTAAGAAAATTATTTCGATGGTGTCTCAACACTGGAAACTTTCTGGA
The DNA here is from genome assembly GCA_030762865.1 of Paraleonurus japonicus. NCBI lineage: Eukaryota > Viridiplantae > Streptophyta > Magnoliopsida > Lamiales > Lamiaceae > Paraleonurus > Paraleonurus japonicus. The sequence goes on from CM061052.1 coordinate 35,196,973, forward strand.
ACACTGTTTCGACATAGAAAATAAATTCAAAAACCCAATTTTCGTATACCTTTTTAATGAGACCATATTTTATGTGTGATATACACTTCAAGAGAGTGTCTACTGTGCTTTTTTCCAAATTTTTAGATGATTTATTTATATTTTAGAAAATGCCCCAAAGTCGAGAGTGGGCAGTCGGAAGTTGTCATAATGCTTGAATTACTACTTTTGAAAAGGTGTTTTCCATTTTTTCGTGTCATACTTAGGAGCGTGTTAGTAAGAGTCTTATATATATACAAATATATTCTTGTGTCGAAAAATTAGAGTTCTAATAATTTACGACTAAAAGACAAAAGACGTATAAGTAATCAAAAGTCCTTTGGGACCAACGCACCGTATTTATTCCTCGATAAGAAACTAAAACCCAAAAGTTTTCTTTAGGAACGAGTACGACCGGTCGGTGATTTGCTCGGACGTTTTCCCCTTTCAAGTCATACTTTAATTTCTTTTTAAGGTGGGTGGCACTAACCGTATTGCCTTAATTTATGTCATAGTTGAAATATCATTGCTAAATCATATTTGGTTTACGAGCGATGTTGGTATCGTCTCGGATGTTTTTACTGAGCGATGTTGGTATCGTCTCGGATGTATTCTGGCGATGTTGGTATCGTCTCGGATGTTTTTACGAGCGATGTTGGTATCATCTCGGATGTTTTTACGAGCGATGTTGGTATCGTCTCGGATGCTTTACGAGCGATGTTGGTATCGTCTCGGATGTTTTTACGAGCGATGTTGGTATCGTCTCGGATGTTTTACAAGCGGAGGTGGTCCATCTCGGTTTACGAGCGATGTTGGTATCGTCTCGATTGTTTTATGAGCGGAGGGGGTCCGTCTCGGTGTTTACTATTTTACGAAATAATATGATTGGTCTCGTATGATATTAAATCAGTATGCATGATAGCGTGCGGGCTACCCACACCGAGAAATTCAAATTCTCATGCTCCTTTTTAATATTTTTTTCAGGTGAGCCGATGGAGTACTTTGGGAGCAGCACTAGACTCGGCCTTCCCCACCATATAATATTTGAATGCTTAAACGCTTTTATTTTCCCGTATGCAAATTTTAGTCCCTCTATCTGCTTTTGCTAAAACTTAGTCTCACAATACTTTCTCCGCCGCTACGGTTAATTATGCCTCTGTTTTAATGATTAGGATTTTAATTTGATGGTGAATACTTTAAGTTAAGAATCATTCAATTGTTTTCTTCTATCTTTTTCCTTTATCGATTCCTTTTCTTAAAAAAAAATTGTCTTACTTTTCCTTTTCACTAAGTGACGACTCGAATTTGGATAAGTAAGTAGAATTATCCGGGTTCGGGCGTTACAGAGTTGACCGAGAAAAATCATCCAGACTGCACTGTTGCCCAAAAAGAGCTTCAACTCGACCCGAGTTGACCAACTCGGCCCGAGTTGACACAGAGCTGCGCGATTTTGGCTGAGTTATCCGATTTTTAGGGACCTAGGTGCAATTTTCGTTATTTTAACTTTGCCCTCACTATAAATACTTCCCATTTCAGCTGATTGAAGAGGATTCCACACTTAGAGCACATTCTACACTTAGAGAAATTCATTAGTTAAAATTTGACTTTCCTTCACACACACAAACACATAGTGATAGGTGTTCTTACAATTTTGATAGATTTTCATTACCCAAGTGTAATAATGATAGAATTGAGCATACAAGTTGTATTAAACTCCATCAAGGTGACTTCTACCATTTATATCAAGTTTTGCTTATTAATTTCAGATTGTTCATGTCTTCTATTTACTTAATTGTTGATGTTATGACGAGTGTTACTCGTAATGTGCCAACATTCTCGTCACAACATCGAATTCGTCCTTCCACTTTCACTAACCCTTAACCCACGTTTTGTCTTGTTCATTGACTTGTTCTTTTAGGATTGAAGACTTACGGCGATTACCGAAGTCATGCGGTTGAAAGAGGCAAGCAAGAGAAGTTATAAAGATCATGGGAAGTTACATAGAAGTTACCTATTTTCAAGGGAGATGTGGAAGTTATCTTCAAGCATTAAGAGTCCAGATTTTATCTATAAATACACGCGCTTATGAAGATTAAAACTTCGAAGTTGAGGAAACACAATCTAGCACGATCTATTGGCATAGATTATAGAGTTTATTGTTCGTTTCATACTCGATACTTCCGTTGGTGAATGTTCCAACATTTCACTCAACATTGGGTCTTTATTTGTATTAGTGATAGGTTAGATTGAATATTATCTAGTCACTATATACGTTGATCCATTCACGGTGTAGCTTATGTTTTCACCGATTGTATCACTTAACAATTATTAGTGATAATTCGCGATTGGCGGTATAGACTTATTTATAGTCTATACGAAAATTTTGATATCCATCTTGCAACGTGTTTAAGACTTCATTTGTACATTTCGATTATTTATTTATGCAGTGTTGCTCTTGAATGTGCCAACATTCGTGACAACATTCTCGCAAAACACATACGCACACCTTCATTAATGTTCATGGGTTTCCTTCAATTAGCCATGATTGGCTAAATTTCTTATGTGCTTGGGTGTAATGACCCTAGATGAGTTGATTTTGGTGAATTAGTGATTGGGTGTTCATTTGATGAGGTGATTAATTGTCTTAATGATGCTTTGTATGATTTAATTGCTTGGGTGAGCTTTGATCTTGTGTTTATTGATTTAATTAACGCAAGGATACTTGGTTTATTGAATTGATGCATAGGTGTTAGGTTTGCCTTTTGTGATTGAAGTCAATATTTGGTTAACACAAGGATACTTGGTTGATTAATTAGAACCTCATTAAGGCACATTGATATTGTTGTTTGCTTGTAATTAGTGGGGGTGAGAGTGTCGTCTCTTACATTCCTACGTGTTTAATCGATCATTTAGAACCTAGGCTTATCCAAAGACGGTTTTATTTGAATTATTTGTTGGTTATCCCTATGATCCCTCTTAGAATGAACACTTGATTGTTGATGATCCAAAATTGACGAAGTCTTTGGTGATTTGCACCCGAGCACTACTATCTCATCCTTGGTATTCCTTGTTTATTGTTTTGTTTGATTTTTTTGTTGAATTTGTGTTGTCCTTTTGTTGCTTTAATTTTGCAATCTTGATGAGCCGCTATAATCCTTGTAATAACCCGAAATCTTTATATGAATTATTAATGCATGTTATTAATTTTAATAAATTAAGTATTATAATTTGATAATTTCTCAAATTCAAATAGAAATTAAATATTTTATAGTATTTAATAATGTGTATTTGTATACCAATAATTTTTTTAAAGGTACTAAACATAATATATAGTATATATATTTATATATTAAATAAGTTAATTAAATAAAATGTAAAAAATTAAGTTACGTATAAGTAAAAAAGAGTGGTATTCTTATCGTAACTTTTTCCCTTTGCTTATCATCGCTTTTCTCCATTCCTTCCACAGCAAGCAAGTAGACCAGCTTCTCTTCTTTTCTTTTCATTCTTCGATTCATTCCGTTCACGCCGCTTTACTCCGTCGTCGGTGATTTTCTCCGGTATTATCATGTTATATATGGAAATGCTCGTAGCGATTCGTAGATTGTAGAAATAAGATCAGCTTGTTGTTTTGATTCTGTAACGTCCGATAATTTAGTGCGAACCTTCGGAAATTATTGTTTAAATGTGCTTTTTCATTCAATCACCACCGTCGTTTCAAAGAAACGATAGGTGGCGAGGCTTATACCGTTGTGAAGTCATTGTGCGTAGAGCAGAATTCTATTCTCCATTGATAGAATCGGTGTACGAAATTAGTAGAAAAATAAGCCGAAAGTGACGCGTAGAAATGGGTTTCAACGTTTAGAATTAAACTTTATTTTTGTGGATTCTTACGTTTGAGTCATTATGGGATGTAGTAAAGGTCATAGGCCTAATTGTGAGTAGGAAACGATGAAAATGGAGTATCAAAAGCTTGAAATGGACGTTAATGGCGTAAGTTGAAATGTCATCGCCCTCTGCTAAAACGGCCGTCGCTTTTCGGTGGCCGTTTGAGGCGGGTGAGGTGGAATAGAACCCCGAGACGGTGAGGATTCCAACGATATTTTCGGTTTTCTAATCGGAAGTGTAGAATGACGGTAGGGACCTTTTGTACAATAGCTTGAAAGTAGAGGGAGGCCAAAGAGAATTAGATTAACTTCAGGGACTAAATTGTAAAATTTGAATTCTGGTCCGTTGACCAGTCAACAGGTCAATGTTTGACTTTTTCTTTAATTATAATTTTGCCCTCATTTTCAAACGCTTGTATAATCTTCGCTTTTCATCCGATTTGATCCAAACCAGCGTCAAATTGTTCCAAATCCAAAGATCTATATTTTAATTCTAAAATCACGGGATGAACAACATTATAAAATGACCATTTTACCCTGAACGGCTGTAAGCGTAAACTTCCGCTTTTCAATCCAAATTCTTCGCTTTAAGTCCGTTTTTATCCCAACAAGTTTCTACGCACTCTAAATAAGATTATCTTATTAATAAACTAGCTAATTTATCTTTTAGCAATCAAATACATTAATCAAACTTTAGAATCCTTAGGAAAAGACTCGGTTTGCCCTTTAACCTCTAGACCAATCCAAAGTGGTCCTATAACTCTAGGAATCTCTTATTATAATTATTATAAGTTAATTATCATATCTATTACAATGTTACGAGCGCACGATATCATTTGTAGGGCCAGAAGAACTGAAGCATAAAAGCGCTTCTGCTTCAAAATAGTGCTCATATCAAACCAAGTGGGATAATTTCCACTCTTCATTGAGTTTAACATTCTATGTTATGGTTGCTATGTTAAGGTGTGATATGTGAGTAATATATGTCATGATTATGCAATAATTGTGAAATTATGTTCAAGCCGGGTAATGGCCCGTATTATGTGTATTATGTTCGTAGGGTAATGGCCCGTACAATGTTCAAGCCGGGTAATGGCCCATACTATGTTCAAGCCGGTAATGGCCCGTACAATATTCAAGCCGGGTAATGGCCCGCATAATGTGCACAAGAGTTATGATTTCATGTTATGTGTTATTTGCATATGCATTTTATCGGCAATCATTGAGATTATTCCACCGGGTGTATTTGAAACACTCACCCCTCATATCCATTATTCTGAGATCTTGAGTTTGAGGTGAAGGGACGATGAGGATGCGACTGTACTTTTTGGATAAGTTGTGTAATTATTATATATATTATAAGTTTTGCAACCTGGAGTGAAAGATAATGGTGTTTTGGTGAAACGTCCTCAGAATAAAAATATATTTTGCTCTTCTTGTTTTCGATGTATAATTATCGCATGTGAGCAAGGTTTGTTAAATTCTCTTTACTTAAGTACGTATCACCGATTTGGTTGTTTTGGGGTTAATATTTTTAATTTGGCTATAGCTTCCGCTTGTAAGGATAATAATTTTATTATCGTATCTCCGGAAATGAGTTCTAAATTGTATTTAGTAGCGCCTCGGCCCAAAGTAACATTATATTTAATATAAAGAGAACTTGGGGGCGCTACGGTGTGGTATCGAGATCAAAGATCTGTATCGTAGATTTGCTCTGAATGTTTTGCTCATGCATTTTATTAAGTCAAAATTGTTAATTTATAAGATTATACGATTGTGCGCATCCGATAGACGTTCGACCTCATTAGACTACGGTAAGTGCTTTGATGTGTACTATGTGCCCTCTTTGACTTGATGTGGCATAATTTGATTATGTGATGCATATTCTTTGACACACAATGTGATTAATATGAATGCATTGTAATATGTGTTTTGGAGCAACCGCTAGACCTAAGGTGAAATATTTTAGGTCACGTGAATGTTTAAGTATTGAATAAATAAGTTAGAGACTTGAGGGTAAATTATTTCGTGTGACAGATGACACAGGATCTAAATCAATGGAGATTGGAAAGATGTGCCCAATATGCCCGTAGTGAAGAAATGGATGTTGGAGCACACATCGCAGTAGATGACCATTTTATGGCGGGAGGCACGAGCACTAGGCATCAACAGGGCTGAATATATGCCTTTGTGAAGCTCTTATCTTCTCTCTTCCCGATGAGTGGAGACACCGGCTGCCGACCTCTATAATGCGATGGTGCATTTCCCAGGGGAGGTGCTGATCCGGTGATCGCCTATCGCAACTTCTCGGTAGCACTATACAGGAGTGGGTGTGGAGTGATGCCCCACCTAACCTGTTATGGTTCCGGCTCACCTGCAAGGATCGCAAGTGCAAGAGGAGGATCCTGAAGAAGACCGGAAGAGGAGGAAGAGCCGGTTGAAGAAGAAGAAGAGATGTTAGGAGATGGGAGGTTGTAGATATGTTTGATAGCTAGTAGTTAGGAGAAAATTATAACCCATTGATATTTTGACTAGGATAGATGGCACGCTCTGTGCTAGAACAGAGCCTTCTTTTGTTGTCATATATTGTATATAGCAACCTAGGTGCCGTAGTTCCTTATTCGATGGGTTCTTTTGGATGCGAACTTGATGTATATATGTGTACATATAGTTGGATGTACCAATGATGTTAATTATATAAGTGCGAAGCCAAGTGGCATTTTTGTTATATGTGATATTAAATAGTTAGACAGTTATTTTTGCATGAACAATTTTAGTAATTTTTTGGTGATTTATTAAATTTATTCTTGTTGGAATTTGGTTCGTGGGACAGATCATGTCACGTGGTAGACCACGTAAACAAGCATTAGCAGAGGCTCCACCGATACTGGAGATGTTGATGAAAACCACGATGATGACCTTCCCGACCGTTTCTTCGAGGATTAGCGCAACAATTTAGGGTAAACCACTGTACCACCTGCTCCACCGCCACCGGTTGTACCTCAAATGGGATCCATACCGGTGATTGAGCAGTTTAGACGTTTCAAACCTCCTATCTTTAACGGGAAGGAGGACCCGGCAGAAGCGAAACATGGTTGAGATCCTTGGAAAAGATCTTTGCTCATTTCGAGTGTCTTGATGTGCAAAAGATTTCATGTGCGATTTTCCAATTTACGGACAAGGTCGACTATTGGTGGGAGGCTTCTTGTCGCACTCAAACCCCGAACAAAGAGCCGCTATGACTTGGCTCAACTTTAAGGAAATCGTTATCCGTAACTACATGCCACAATCATATCGAGATCGCAAGGAAAACAAATTTCTTTTTCAAACAAGGATCAATGTCCGTGTTAGAGTATGAGCGACAGTTTAACCAACTTTCTAGGTACGCCACACATCTTGTGGATACCGAAGAGAAAAAGGCAAGACGATTTGAGAAGGGTTTGCGTTCGAAATTAGTACCATCTTGGCGGGACAAGGTTGCATGACTTTTCTTTGAAGCCTTTGGTAGAGCTCAAGAAATCGAGTCTCGTATGAAGAACGAAAATACTAATAGGGGAATGATGAACGCTCCGATAAAAGGAAATTTGGAAGTACGTACGTTGGAAGAGAAAATACTAACTTTCAAGGGAAGCAAGCTAGGATTGGGGGAGGCTCAACGTCGGCAACACAGAAATACTCCATCCTGTCCCAAGTGTGGGAAGAATCACCAAGGAGAGTGTTTATATAGGGCGGGGTATGTTATCGTTGTAAAATGCCGGGACACAATATGATAAATTGCCCGTTACGTAACAATAAAGGGAAGCCAAATGCAAGACCAGCTCGAGCTTTTGTTATGGTGAACAGGGAAGCCGAATGAGCGAGAGGCGATGGCCAGGTATGTTATCAATTTTTAATGTCCCCGCACTCGTACTTTTTGATCTGGAGCTACCAATTCTTTTATTTCTACTCGAATGTTTGAAGTGCTAGGCAATAAAGTTGAGACGATATACAATGACATACTTGAGGTTAGTATACCATCTGGTAGAGTAATACAAACCGAAAAATTGTGTCGGGGTGTACCCGAGGAATTGATAACAAAATCTTGATGGCAAATTTGCATGTACTTAAGATGAAAGATTTTGATGTAATCTTGGGTATGGATTGGCTTAGAGCAAATCACGCTGTTATTCGGTGTCATGAGAAAGAAGTGATATTTCAACCGCCCGAGGAAGAAAAATTCACATTTTGTGGAACAAAGGTTGGAATGTTACCACGAATAGTGACTATGATGAAAGCAAGGAGAATGTTGAGGAAAAGAAGCATCAAGCATATCTAGTGAACATTATAAATTCCGAAGAAAAAGGACCAAAAATAGATGATATTCCTATCGTGCGAGATTACCGGGGCGTGTTTCGAGAAGACCTTCGGGTTTGCCACACGATCGACAAGTAGAGTTTACGATCGATCTAGTACCGGGAGAGCTGCGCCCGATGCTCGAAAGCACCTTATAGGATGGCGCCGAAAGAATTGCAAGAACTAAAAGTCCAACTTCGGAGCTTTTAGATATGGGTTTTATACGACCTAGTGTTTCACCATGGGGAGCGCTGTACTATTTGTGAAGAAGAAGGATGGTTCGTTTAGGATGTGTATAGATTATCGAGAATTAAATAAACTTACCATCAAGAATAAGTACCCTCTACCAAGGATAGATGATTTGTTTGATCAATTAGATGGGGCAACGGTATTCTCTAAGATTGATCTAAGGTCGAGGATATCATCGGTGAGGATTAGAGAGGATGATATTTTGAAGACAACTTTGAACACGTTATGGACACTATGAGTTCATAGTGATGCCATTTGGGCTTAGTAATGCACCAGCCATTTTTATGGATACGATGAATTGTGTTTTTCATCCTTACCTTGATAGATTTGTGATTGTGTTTATTGATGATATCCTTGTGTATTCGAAAAATTGGGAACAACACGAAGAACATCTAAGGATCACTTTAGAGACGCTAAGGAGGGAGAAATTGTACGCTAAATTTAAGAAATGTGAATTTTGGCTTGATAGAGTGATTTTTCTTGGCCACATTGTTTCAATTCGAGGAATCGAAGTAGATCCAACAAAAGTCGAAGTTGTGAATAAGTGGAAGACACCTACGAGTGTGAGTGAAGTACGAAGCTTTATGGGTTTAGCTGGATATTATAGAAGATTCATCGAAGGTTTCTCGAAGATTGCAGGACCCTTAACAAAATTGACCAGGAAGGAAGTCAAATTCCGGTGGAAAGATGAGTGTGATAATAGTTTTCGTGAATTGAAACAGAAATTGGTCTCGGCTGTTCTAACCCTTCGGATGGGTCAAGAATTTGTCATCTATAGCGGCAGCGTTAAAGCAATGATTGGGTTGTGTTTTGATGCCACATGGAAAGGTGATTGCCTATGCTTCTAGGCAATTAAAGCCTCATGAACAAAATTATCCAACTCATGATTTAGAATTAGCGGCGGTAGTGTACGCTTTGAAGATTTGCGACATTATTTATATGGAGGAAGTGTCAAATCTACACGGACCATAAAAGTTTAAAGTATTTTTGAACGAAGGAGTTGAACATGAGGCAAAGAAGGTGGTTAGAATTAGTAAAAGACTATGATCGCACAATTCTATATCACCACGGGAAAGCGAACGTGGTAGCAGATGCCCTAAGTCGAAAGGGAAAAGGGGAAATGACTTGTGCACTAACAAGTCAAAAGCAATTGATAACCGAATTCACACGATTAAGATTAGAAGTGGTGATACCCCCAAAGAAGATCGAAATGATGATAGCCGCCATGGTGGTGAAGCCAACCTTAAAAGAAGAAATCATTGAAGCTCGGGAGAAAGATGAACTTTTGAAAAAGATTAAAGATCACGTTGGAGCGGGAAAGACAAGGGGTTTTGCATTAACCGATGAAGGGGCACTTGTTTATGAAGGAAGGTTGTGTGTCCCTAAGGATGAAGAACTCGGAAAGAGGATATTGGAGGAAGCCCATTGTGCTCCATACAATGCACATCCAGGAGGCACAAAAATGTATCAAGACTTGAAAAAGATGTTTTGGTGGAGAAATATGAAGAGGAGTATAGGATCTTTTATTCGAGAAGTGCATGACATGTCGGCAAGTGAAAGCTAAACATCAACGACCAGCGGGACTTTTGAAGCCATTGGAAATTCCAGAATGGAAATGGGAACATATTACGATGGATTTTGTGGTCGGCTTACCAAAATCATGCGAGGAAATCAAGCCATCCGGGTCATTGTCCGATCGACCGACCAAATCGGCGCACTTTCTACCAATGAAGATGACACACGGATTAGATAAACTTGCCTGAGATATATCCGGAAGAAATTGTCGAGACTACATGGAGTGCCGGTTTCCATAGTCGGTGATAGAGATCCAAGATTTACTTCTAAATTTTGGTACGCAAACCGCCATGGAGTACGCAGTTAAATTTCAGATGACTTTTCATCCTCGAGACCGATGGACAATCTGAAAGGACTATCCAAACATTAGAAGACATGCCGAGAGCTTGCGTGCTGGATTTTAAAGGAGGATGGGAGAGCTATTTACCATTAGTAGAATTTGCCTACAATAACGGTTATCGAGCCACAATAAATATGGCTCCTTATGAAGCTCTTTACGGAAGAAAGTGTAGATCGCCCCTATATTGGGACGAAGTAGGAGAAAAGAAAGTTCTAGGGCCGAGAGATAATAGAAAAGACGGTGACGGCAATTGAAAAGATCAAAGAAAGAATCCAGCGGCTCAAGATAGACAAAAGTCATATGCCGATAAACGACGCAAAGATTTGGAATTTCACCATGAGATAAAGTATTTACGAAGGTTACCCCCATGAAAGGAGTTATTCGTTTTGGCAAGAAGGGAAAACTGAAAACCAAGATTTATTGGACCTTATGAAATTGAACGCGTAGGAAACCTAGCTTATAAATTGGCGCTACCACCCAATCGGCGGAGTACATAATGTATTTCACGTTTCTATGCCGAGAAAATATGTGTTTCGACCTAAGCCATATAGTCAACCGTGAAGTGATCGAGGTTGACAACAATCTATCATATGAGGAATTTCCGTGAGCTATTCTCGACCGAAAAATTCACAACCGAGGAATAAAGGAATTACCTTAGTTAAAGTCCAATGGAGTAGGCATGGTCAAGAAGAGGCAACTGGGAACGAGAAGATGAAGTTCGAGAGAAGTACCCTAATCTGCCTGGCTTGGTAAGTATAATTTCGAGGACGAAATTTTTTTAAGGGTAGGTAGGTTGTAATAACCCGAAATCTTTATATGAATTATTAATGCATGTTATTAATTTTAATAAATTAAGTATTATAATTTGATAATTTCTCAAATTCAAATAGAAATTAAATATTTTATAGTGTTTAATAATGTGTATTTGTATACCAATAATTTTTTTAAAGGTACTAAACATAATATATAGTATATATATTTATATATTAAATAAGTTAATTAAATAAAATGTAAAAATTAAGTTACGTATAAGTAAAAAGAGTGGTATTCTTATCGTAACTTTTTCCCTTTGCTTATCATCGCTTTCTCCATTCCTTCCACGGCAAGCAAGTAGACCAGCTTCTCTTCTTTTCTTTTCATTCTTGATTCATTCCGTTCACGCCGCTTTACTCCGTCGCCGGTGATTTTCTCAAGATTATCATGTTATATATGGAAATGCTCGTAGCGATTCGTAGATTGTAGAAATAAGATCAGCCTTGTTGTTTTGATTCTGTAACGTCCGATAATTTAGTGCGAAGCTTCGGAAATTATTGTTTAAATGTGCTTTTTCATTCAATCACCACCGCTGCTTCAAAGAAACGATAGGTGGCGAGGCTTATACCGCTGTGAAGTGCATTGTGCGTAGTAGAATTCTATTCTCCATTGATAGAATCAGGTGTACGAAATTAGTAGAAAAATAAGCCGAAAGTGACGCCAGAGAAATGGGTTTCAACGTTTAGAATAAAACTTTATTTTTGTGGATTCTTACGTTTCGAGTCATTATGGGATGTAGTAAAGGTCATAGGCCTAATTGTGAGTAGGAAACGATGAAAATGGAGTATCAAAAGCTTGAAATGGACGTTAATGGCGTAAGTTGAAATGTCGCCCTCTCGCTAAAACGGCCGCCGCTTTCGGTGGCCATAGAGGCGGGGCTGGGGTGGAATAGAACTCCGAGACTGTGAGGATTCCAACGATATTTTCGGTTTTCTAATCGGAAGTGTAGAATGACGGTAGGGACCTTTTGTACAATAGCTTGAAAGTAGAGGAGGCCAAAGAGAATTAGATTAACTTCAGGGACTAAATTGTAAAATTTTGAATTCTGGTCCGTTGACCAGTCAACAGGTCAATGTTTGACTTTTTCTTTAATTATAATTTTGCCCCTCATTTTCAAACGCTTGTAGAATCTTCGTTTTTCATCCGATTTGATCCAAACCAGCGTCAAATTGTTCCAAATCCAAAGATCTACATTTTAATTCTAAAATCACGGGATGAACAATATTATAAAATGACCGTTTTACCCCTGAACGGCTGTAACAGTAAACTTAAATTTTCAATCCAAATTCTTCGTTTAAGCCCGTTTTTATCCCAACAAGTTTCTCGCACTCTAAATAAGATTATCTTATTAATAAACTAGCTAATTTATCTTTTAGCAATCAAATACATTAATCAAACTTTAGAATCCTTAGGAGAAAGTGGTTTGCCCTTTAACCTCTAGACCAAATCCGGTGGTCCTATAACTCTAGGAATCTCTTATTATAATTATTATAAGTTATCACATAAAATAAATAATAAGAATATCTAATATCATGTAAATATCATATTTCCATGGTCCATATTTCTCGCCACTTAAAAAAAAAAAAATACACCCTCTCCAATCTTGCCTCCCAATTATGCCTCCTAAAGCAGTTGTACTATTGCAAAAAAATAAATTATTATTACAATTTAATTAATAATTATTATTTCAAATTCGTTCAATTTTAAATTAATAATTATCACATAAAATAAATAATATTTTAATTAATAATTATCACATAAAATAAATAATAACACACATATAAAGAATAAATAAAAAGAACACATTTAAAAACAATGGGGGCAAAGTATGAAAATTGTTAGTGGGTACATTTGCATTTATTGAGATGAGAGAGAAATAAAAAGAATGAAAAATATGGAGTCATGCCATTTGCATATGAAACGATGGAATGGCAATAGTTGCATGTATCATATCAATGTGCAAATTCTCAATCTGCCAAAAATAATAAATGTCGGCTTTTACCCCTTGCTCTAATCATTTTCTTTGATTTTCGGACCCTTTTGTTTCCATTCTTTATAATAAAATAGTTTTAAAAAGAGCTATTAATTAATTCATCAATTAAAAGGTTTTTTTTTGAGATAATCCGTCTCAAAGATAAATTATACTCCCTCCGTCCCAAATTAATTTTTATACCAATGCAGACGCATTTTAAGGAAAAATGTAATGAGTAGAGTATTGAAGGACAATTTCGTAAACTTTTATTATTAAAGTAAAGGAGGTGGTTGGATTGTATGTAAAAATAAATAATTACTTGCTTTTGGATTATCTAAAAGTGATTCTCACTGAGTGAAAAAAAAAAATAATAATTACTCTCACATATAATTACCCCCACTATTAGTATAAGTGATATTTTTTCAAACATTCACCTATTCAATTATGTGATTTAAAATCACTTTATTTTCAAACACTCTACATTTCTAATGTTGCTACAAAAATCAATTAATATTATTTTTAAAAATGAATAGAGTTTCAAAACTCTTACTATACTAAACTATCATATATTGTTTAAAAATACATATAAAATTTTTTTAAAAAATTACGGTAGAACTATTTCATAGCATATTTCATGTACAAAGAGTAAGACATTAAAATTTCAAATTTGATATACGTGAAAAAATAAATAATCTCTATCTCCATCTCCTTATTCAATTTCGACACAATATAAAAATAGAAATTCTAAAAAATAAAAATGAAGACGAAGAAGATAAACTACTACTACTACAAGATAACACCACTAGACATTTCATTTCCCGTCTGTCATGCACTGGGGAAAAGCATGGGATCTGCATTATTACTTATATTAGTATTATATTATATTCTCTCTATATATAGAGAGAAAGAGAAATGATAATGCAGAGGGAAATGTAATTGGATGACATGCATTAATTTTTTTAATGTCTTACTAGCAATTTTTTTATAACTTTTCAATTAGCAAATTTCTTTTACGTTTTCAATTTGAAATGAGTTCTTATTATGATCTTGGTTATGTATCCGAGGATGTCACGAATGATTTTTTAACTCTGCACGGGGTATAAAAGGAAAAGAAGCGGTGAAGTCATATGTTAAGTGGATTGCGGGTATGCGAAATATCACTTTAGCCATTCGTGATTCTAAACCACATAAGTTAAGGTATGTATGTAGTCAAGGGGGACAATATAGACCTTCTTCAAAACCAAAAATGAAAGAAACATGAAAATACAAAGAAATTCGTGTGAATTTTGTTTAGTTGCTAGGGAATATGATACGAGATCAAGATCTTTGGCGCATTGATGTTTTGAGCGGGATACACAATCATCCCTTCCCAGAATTTGCAGAGAGTTCGAGACTAGGTACCTTAACACCCAACCAATTTAAAGAGATACAATGGTAAGAAATGCTTCATATAAGTCCACGCAACATGTTGGCAGATATAAAGAGGCGCGATCCAACCAATGTTACGGATATTAAGAGGGTGAACAATGCCATCAACAACATAAGGAGTCAAAATCGGGAAGGGCGTACCCCCATGCAAAACTACTTCCACCTACCGCAAAGAAGTGTCATGTCAATGTGCAAATAGCACTTGTGAGAAATATGTGATGTGTTGTGTGATTTGACCGAGAGAGAGAGAGAGAGAGAGAGAGAGAGAGAGAGAGAGAGAGAGAGAGAGAGAGAGAGAGAGAGAGAGAGAGAGAGAGAGAGAGAAAAATGAGTGGAAGGAAAAATAAGGGTATAGTGGGAAAATCATATTTTTTGTGTACCTAGTGGTAATACCACAAAGTTTTTGTAGTTTTTGTAATTAACACTTGGGCCTTGTACCTAGTGGTAATTTTCCCTTTGTTCTATTACATTTAAAAAGTTAAATGTTGTTATTAAAAAGTTTTCTACCTATTTTATAATAAAAATCAAGGTTATATTAAGTCAAAAAATTTAAGCGAGCGATTTTGGGGTGCCTAGCGTTTACTTTCACTTTGCCAAAAATTAGTTTAAACTGAAAAAATAAATTATATTACAATAACTCAGCCGCTTAGGAATCGACTTGGCCGCCTAGTTGGCGCCTATACTCATTTTCACCTAAATTATAGGATTTGCAAAAATTACATCGGTTGACGATGCCTAGACCGATTTTTGCAATCGAGGTAAAAATACACAAATATCCTTGTTAGAAAAAAGTTTTCTATATACATGACTCCCATCTCTTACACACCCCACCCCGTAATGGTCACCCATTCTTTTGAACGAGTAGTCGCTTTATGCGAAAAATTGGTCGTTCCGCCTAAAGGAAAATATTGGGGACTAGGCCGTTTCGTCGCTCACCTTAAAAAAATTAAATAAATTAGACCGTCTCAAAAAGTTGGAACTACTTATCGTTATATTAATTCAAAAGTAGGAAATGAGGTTGAGAGGTACCCAAATTGATGGTGGGACGGTGAGACTCATTTCTACTTTTGTGAGCATTTTTGGATGAAATGTAGGTAACTTATAAAAAAATAAAAAATTATGGAAGTGAATATTTTCACCTTCTTTCTCATTAATTATGTACCACCGAGATACACCGCATTTAATATTTTACATCCCAATTCAGGTCTTCTTTATTTACACAGCCACAATCCACCATTAACACAACTTTTTCTCAATGCGAGAAAATAATAAACTAACTCTCATACTTCAGCTTTGCATGCATTAAATGTTAGTTTGAATATTCTTTAGATACATTTTCAATTTTTATTGTCATATTTTGGCTTGTCTATGATTTTTGGAGAAGATTTTGCGCATTGCTCATTTTGTAGATAAACTATTGCATTTTCAAGAGACTTTTTTTTTACAGGTTTTTCAAGAGACCCATGATCAAAGTGATGTGTGAAAAAAAAATTGTTGGGCTAAGAAAAGAGTAATTAGAGATATTTGACACATCATGTAACTCCTCGAGACTCCACAACTCCTTTATCTTCTCTCTCTCATCCCGTTTGGAAAGAGATCATAGATTTGCGGTGATTGATTGTTTTTCTTCGAGAGATTCCATAATCGTCTCCTAATTGGTGTTGGAGATTCAAATTCGTAATTAATAAATTGATGGAGAAGGCGTCAGATTTGGTGGAACTCAATATTATCCTTTGTGAAGAGAACCCGGCTTTGTGAGAACGGTTGAGAGAGAGTGTTGAGATATTTGGTTCGTGTTCCGCACCGTTGCGAGAAAAGGGAGTCTGAGCTGTGCTACACCCGAATCAAATTCGAGACGGTGACCCGAAATCCTAACAAAAATGAGTTAGAAAAGTTGTTCAAGTAGATGAACACAAAAGGCCATAATAAACAAAAATATGTGTCTATATTTTTTTCATTTCACAATAGTGAATTGAAATCGTTATCTTATGAGACAGGTCTCGACCACTTAGCTATATTATTTAGGATTTTCAAGTTAATTCTCTCCTCAATTTATTTAAATATACACATTAGATGCATTGCATCGTAAAGTGGAAAAAATATGCTAAATATTAGATTCTGGATTTCTCCACATGAATAATTTCATAATCTTGAGTTTCGTAAATTATCTAAATTATTTTTATAATAGTTTATCAAGGGTTTTTAGATAAATTGTGGTGATTTTGAAAATCGATTTGAAGTAGGGTGGTTTTGAGAAGAATTTCTATTTTGTGGAGGCGCCATAGCCGATGGCGCCCTCTCCACTTTTCGACAACACCCGCATCAACCGATTGAGAAGTAAAAAAAAAAATTTAATGGGGCGCCACCACCAACGGCGCTTCTTAAAAACATTTTTCAAATTATATGCAGCCTTTGACTAGGGGTGAGCATTCGGTCGGTTCGGTCCAAAACCGAACCGAATCCAAATACCCGAAAACCGAAATTTATTATTTTTGATCGAAAACCGAACCGAAATAAATAATAACCGAACCAAACCGACCGAATTAATTCGGTTCGAATTTTGGGTAAATCGGTAACCGAACCAAATTGAGAAGTAGCAAATCGATTTACATTCTAAAACTAAATACAAATTTACTGATTATCATTTTAAGATTAGATTTAACTAAATACAAATATACAGATCTACAAATCTTACAATTTGAATATCAAATCTACGGTACATGATCGAGGAAGGGGAAAATGTGGAAATTACATAAGCCAACTACAAGACAAATCTACAAGACAAATAAACGGTACAAATCTACATATCTACGAGATCTTACAGATCGGGGAAGTGGCGAAGGGCGGCGCGCGGCGGGAGAGGAGGGCGGCGGCGGCGACTCGACGCAGAGGAGAGGAAGGGCGGCGACGGTTGGGCGATGAGCCGACGATGGAGGCGTGGAAACCGGAAAGAGAGAGTGAGCGAGGGAGAGAAGAAGAGAGACGAGAGAGGCGGAGAGAAGAAATGAAGAGTGAATTAGGGTTTCATATATATATATATTATATAATATATATAATTAAATTTAATATATATGTAATTTCGGGTATTTGGGCGGTTCGGTTTCGCCCTACGAAACCGAACCGAACCCGAAAATCGAAATAATTTTATTTTTCCGAAAACCGAATTTTACACTCCGAAAACCGAACCAAATAAAGCCCGAATTTCATGCCTGCCTTCGCTTTTTGGTTTTTTCTGGGATTCGCTCACCCCTACCTTTGACCAAAGCATTTGGACGCATGCAAGGAGATGTCACATCTCACAAGACTAGTCACTTCTCTTCTCGGGCATGCATGCAAGCCTAGTGTGCGAGGAGGTGTATAGCATTTGACCATGAGCATTGGATTCGTGTTTTTACTATATCTCACATACATTACTGAGTACAATTATGTAGTATATATATGTGTATTCTGAAGATGAAAATTTATGGGTTGAGGCAAAGTGAGTTGAAAAATACTTGAGCAAGTTGAGGGAGAACATTATTATTTGGAGAGCACAATTTTGTGAAAGTAAAGGTGACAAAAATTTAAATTTTATGTAATATATACTTTTTATTTTAGTTAATATTATTTAATTAATTTTTATAATACGTGTTTAAATTGTTGTAGAAATTTTTGGAAGAATATTGGACTTGTACACACTTTGTTTGAAAAAGTATTATTTTCTTGATACTTTCGGGTTGGTATTTATTTCGATATCTCATAATTTACTATTTTGTAGGTTGTGTATATTATTGAGTTTACATTATTTTTGTAGGTTGTGTACATTATTATTGAGTATACATTATTGAATATAAAACAAATTTTCATTTGTGTAGATTTTACAGTGAGTTATGAATTTTTATGTAAAACGTGTACATTTTTTACGAACTTTGCAACATAATTATTTTCATAAAAATCTGGTAACGATCCGTAGCTCGAATGACTTAGGTTTCTAAATAAAAGTTGTTTTCTACTGAGTATAGAATAATATATTAAAATTTGGTAATTTTTGGATGAGTTTACAGTGAGTTATGAATTTTTATGTGAAACATGTATATTTTTACTTAACTTTGCAACACAATCATTTTCATTAAAAATTTGATAACTTTCCATAGCTTGAATGACTTAGGTTTGTAAATGAAAGTTGTTTCCTACTGAGTGTAGAATAACATATTTAAATTTTGTAATTTTGGATGTGTTTACAGTGAGTTATGATTTTTTTTTTTGTGAAATGTGTATATTTTTTAAGAAACTTTGCAACACACATTTTCATTAAAAATCTGGTAACTTTCCATAGCTTGAATGACTTAGGTTTCTAAATGAAAGTTGTTTCCTACTGAGTGCAAAATAACATAATTAAATTTAGTAATTTTTGGATGAGTTTACAGTGAGTTATGATTTTTTTGTGAAACATGTATATTTTTGACGAACTTTGTGACACACGTTTTCATTAAAAATCTGGTAAGTTTCCGTAGCTTGAATGACTTAGGTTTCTAAGTAAAAGTTGTTTCTTACTGAGTGTAAAATAATATATTCAGATTTGGTAATTTTTGGATGAGTTTACAGTGAGTTATGATTTTTTTTTGTGAAATGTATATATTTTTTACGAACTTTGCAACACACTCATTTTTATTAAATTTTCGGTAACGATCCGTAGCTCGAATGCCTTAGGTTTCTAAATGAAAGTTGTTCTCTACTGAGTGTAGAATAACATATTAAAATTTGGTAATTTTTGAATGAGTTTACAATGAGTTTATGAATTTTTATGTGAAATATGTATATTTTTACGAACTTTGCAACACACTCATTTTCATTAAAAACTGCAGTAGCGATCCGTAGCTCGAATACAACACATGCGTACAATTTCTAATATTGATTATTACAATGCTTGATTTATGTTCTGATCACTTTTTTTCATTAAAGGTATAGCAATATGAGTAATATTGGAATAATTGTACGTTGTGGGGGAATAAATGTTGGATTACAAAGAGTGGATCGTAAGATTGATTATTACAATCTACTTCGTTAGTTATGCGAAATGACTGGATTTGACTTGAATAAGTATAACTTGAAGGTGTCGGCAAAATATGCCGACACATCGATACTTATTCATTCAACAAGAAATGATTTTACCAACACAATCATCGCATATTTCAATGGATAATATTTTGAATGAATATGCCTCCTACATTGTCGGTGAATCAAATGCCGCCTTTCACCCGAGGGTCTCGTTGATGTGAATGATGATAATGGGTGCATGTTAAGGTGAAGAAGTTGCATGTGACTATTTTGGACCTAATGATGGACCCAATTATGAGCCGAGATAATGATGAAGCAAATGGTGATGAAGACTATTCAGACGAAGATAATAATATTGAAGATCAAGTCCAGACGAGTAGAAATATGCAACTACAAACAACACAACATCTTAGTTTATCTAGGGCGTTATTTTTCAATTTATCATATGAGAACGTGTCTATTGATTCAATTGTCATACCAATTGGTGATTTTACATATGATGATGATGTGAGAATCTCGATGAAGGGAATGATTTTTATAAATAAAAATCAATTGCGATCTACTATTAAGAATTATTCAATACGATATGCGATGACGTGAGTATGCATTTGTTGAGAGTACTCCAACAATTTTGAAAGTTGTTTGCAAGCAAAACGCAAAGAGGGTTGAACAAAATAGTTCGGTTCCAAAGAAAGTGCAATTCGTTTTGCGGGGAATTAGCTTAAAAAGATTGACGTTGGAAAATATCCCAAATAGGACCAAATCATACTTGTCTTATCAATGCTACTAACACGCGTCATAGAAATTTATGTATGAATTTGATAGCGGTATGTTAGAAAACAAGGTTAAGATAAATCCAACATACAAAGCATCGATGCAAAGGTAATGCTAGTATATTTATTTCATTTGATTCTCAATAGATATCTATTGATCTAATGTCGAAATTGTTTGATTGCGGTAGATGTGTTTAATCAATATAATTATGAGGTGTCCTACCATATGGCATGAAAGACGATAAAACATATTGTAGAGAATGTGTATGGGACATGGGAGACCTCATGTCAATATTTGCCGAAGTTCATGAAAGTTATGCAGAGATACAATGCAGAACGATTGTGGAGTGGTGTCATGCGACAAGACCCTACTATATATGTCTTCACATTGGGGGTATGTGTTTTGGGCGTTTAAGTCATGTATTGATGCATTCCAACATTGTCGAAAAGTCATCACTATGGACAACACTCATCTTTACACCAAATACAAACACAAGTTGTTGATTGTGATCACCATTGACCCAAATCAACAGATTATCCTTTTAGGTTATGCCATCGTTGATGAAGAGACTTTTCATTCATGGCGTTGGTTTTTAAGTATGTTGGCGACACATGTGGTTCGTGGAGTTCGGGGTGTTTGCCTAATTTACGACCGACACGTCGGCATATTGAAGGTAGTTGGGTATATCCCAGCTTTTCAAGAACCAATGGGAGTACATCGTTTCTACCTTAGACACATTGCTTCAAATTTCAATAGTCGTTTCAAGTGTTTGCATGAAGGATTTATGCTATAATGAGGGAAGAGCATACACCGTGGTTAAGTTTGAACATATAATGGATCAAATCAAAGAGTTGAACCTGCTGCATTTGCTTATTTGGATAGTATCAATAAATCTAAATGGACATTTTTCCACGACCAAGGTCGCCGTTTTGGTATTATGACTACCAACATGTCCGAATACTTCAACGGCGTATTCGCTGGTGCACGACGTCTTCCGATTTCAGCAATTGTGCAAATAATATTTCAAAGGTCGAAGAATATTTTCGTCGAAAGAGAGAAGCTTGCAATGCAGCTTCAACAAACCAATCAAAGGTTTCGGATAACATTTTGAGACTTATTGAAAAGGAAGTTGAAGAAGGACTTAGATCGAGATTCACGAGTGTATAGTTATAATAACGCTCTCCAGTTGCCGGTGTTTCAACATTTTATGATGGCTCTAGAAGCTCATATACTTACATAGTGAAATTATCAACACGAGAATGTTCCTGCGGTAAATGGAGCTTGAGTGGTATCCCGTGCGCACATGTAATGGCTGTTTGTAGACATTTTCGATTTGAGATTTCGAATTGGTTCACCAATGTTATAGTATAGAAATGTATGTTTCCATGTACAGTTCTCCGATATTTTTACCATTGGCGAGATGAAGAGGAATGAGACGAGGCATCTTTCATGTTGAAACATAATCCTCAACGTCGAATTAGATCGCGGTCGGGATGTCATTACTAGAATCCCCAACGAGATGAATTAGGCACAAACTCGGGAGAGACAACGATATCAAACACATGATCAAGGCTGGAAGTGTCAATCCAGGTCTTCATTGCGATGTAGATGATTTGAGCAAATTTTAGTTATTCTTGTGTTATTGTTCACCCACTGCATTAATGTACCCGCATGTTTTATTGTGTCCATATTAGTTCGGTTTTTTCTTGTGATATTGTTTAATTTCTAATTTAAATAATTCTTTACAGTATTATTTAAATGTATTTACTATGATTATTTCGAGTCCACAATGACAAGTCCATTTCCGTGGGAACCCAAAAACACGTTCGAGAGTTTGGAGAATGATAGCCTATGGACTCCAAAGGCCGACATAGTTCTTGCCGATCTTTTATGAAATCGGTACTATTAAGGAGAGTGGGATCCAAAAAGAAAAAGAAAACACAACTGTATTATTCAAGTTGTGGTCCGCCTTAACGTTGAATTTCAAGCACAAAACTTTAACAGGGATAATGTAATTGAAAAAATTGATAAATTCGAGATCACGTCATGATTGTTGGTACAAAATGTTCACTACAAAGGGGGTCCATTGGGATCGCTCAACACATTTATTGATTGTATCCGATAAAATATGAAATCGTTGATTGATGGTAAATTATTTAAACTACACTTGTGTTTATTGTTTATTATATATATATATATTAATTTCATCCTATCTAATCTATTATTAATTTATATGTTTTAGAATGATATCGATCGCACTCATATGCAATCTTTGCAAAAAGAACCGTTGTGGGACAAATTAACGGTTTTATTTCCAAAGACCCATACTCGATCACGGTCTTGTTCACGTACACAAGGTGTAGTAGTTCAAGTGGCAATAGAGTCTACGTGTTTAAATTAAGAAATTGGATTTAACAATATTTTATGTTTTATGTTTTATTAATTTAAACATGTGTCAAGAATATTTTAAACTTCAAGAGCTTGTTTCGATTTTATTTTCAAGTGCTTGTTTCAATTTTAATGTACACTAATTAGATAATCAACTATGAAATTTGGACTCATTTGCAAAAGATTAATTTTTATTAAAGACAATTTTAAAGTTTGTAAGAAAAAAATATTCAACATACAAATTGATATTAATATTTAGTGCGCTCGCCGATGATCCTCTCGTATCACATCTAGGTGCACGTTTAGGGCGGCTACCACGTCGTACAACGCCACGGCCAAGCTGGATACCTTCATTTTGACCCTCTTGGGCATTCAATGGTGCATTGAATGTAGGACTATCAAAGCCTTATAAATGGAATTCTGAAGCATTGAACTCTCTTGGCATGTCATTTCCTCCTTGTCCATGTACCATTTGCGGATAGTTTGTTTGCAATAGACTAGTAAAACCGGTGTACTTGTGGGGTATGCAATTGTTCCGGCATGCACTTTGTGGGGTATGCATATGTTCCTGTATGTCTTTGCGGCGTAGGCGAGTGGGGGTGGAAAACTACACCGAAAGTAGGAGTCTCTACAATGAATAACAATAACAATTGTTAATCAATTAATCTTTAAACAACCAAAAATATATAATTGTAAAATAAATTAAAAGTATATACTGCGGGTGTAGAATCATGAGAGACACTCGTCTTTTTCTTCTTCGAGGCAACACGGAAGTTGAAGGCTTTGTAGTAGATCGAGGGACATATTCATCATTCAAATTAATAGCCCACGAAATAAATAAGTTGTTAAATAATTATTTTTTAAACAATAGATAATATTTAGTATCAATGTGTATGTAAAATGTATACTGCAGTAGACGGGCCCGCCGCAAAAGTTGATGGTCCCGCGGTGGATTGCTCGACCGTATAAGCTTCGAATCTCAATGGGGTCTTCCAAGCATGCGTAATTGTGGACTACATCAAACCGACTTCTTTTATGACTTCTATAGACGATGCGTAAGTAGTTGTTACTTCCTTCTACAACCAAATTTAAACGATGCATTCATGCATCATTTCATATTGCAATCATAAATACATATTAGACATGCTTTTGGAATATAGACTTATCAAATATTCTGAACAAATAATATGAACACAAAATAATTATTATACCACTTCATCGCAAGCGTGACTTTTGTTGATACGTAGCCTATTTCATTCTCGAAATGAGAAGCGTGATACGATCGATCGCGTTATCTTTGTGATACCACCGTATATATCCATCAACCAAGCTTATACCATCATGTATGAATGTTGTGTTTGTCGGTGGTTGTCTCATACGCCAATACCGAATCCAACCACGATGGTATTGTCTCCAATTGCAACCGTCTCGCCCTTGAAAAGTATAAGAATGTAAGGTAATGCGAGCTTGATCAAGGGTGGGAGGAATATCTTGGATGCAACCAAATTGTCTCGGCACTCTGTCACGAATGGTGAAGTTCCACTATAGCCATCATCATAAGTGGACATTTCGACATCCAGTTTACAAGAAGACATCGATTGCCTAGTTGGACAATTTCTCGCGCATCAACTTCATACACTTGCCACATAAACTACAAACATAAAATAGTATATTACGAAGTTATATAAAATTATTAATAACAAGTAAAAATATTTAAGTTCTGACTTACATCTCGATCATTAGATCGATCAAACATATCTCTGTATACACGCACAGAGTGTCTCGTGCTATGACCATGACAATGGTACGTAGTTCAATCTAAAAAATAACAAATCGTGCATAAGATAATTATCTATAAACAATATTTTTTAAAATAAGTTTTAATTTTATTTTACCTAATACCATAAGGTGGTATTCCAAGGTTGCGACCATTAACACCATATAATGACACTTTCAAAAGTCTTTCAGTAGCGATTGATTGCCCGTATTCACGTGATTCTAGACCATGTCCATATCTACAATAACAAAATATATAAATGTATTAAATTTATACAACTAATAAATAAATAATTTAAATGCAATTATTTCTAAATTCGTGTGTTACCTGTAAAAGAAACATGACTCAACCAATGGTGTTTCGCTCCGAGTCCGAAGCATGACAAAGCTCACGGTATAAAACAACCAAAACAAGATTGGCCCAATCGTATGTTCCAACTACATCTTAGTCATGAATTGCTTGTAGATATAGCAATGACACATGACTAAGTGATGTATCGGGAATCATAAATGTCCCCAACATGAGAAGCATGCACCCTCGTGCATACCGCTCCACTATCTCTTGGTCGATATATTACGTAATATCAATTAAACAAAGATGGGTCATTAGTGTTGTCAACTTAATATGGGTCTTGCTCTTAAAATCGAATCCTCAGTGCGAAACCAAGAAAGTCATAACAATATGCTTTCTATTCCTCAACACTTCTAGAGTGATCATCTATAGTAACTGGTTCGCCCTCTATAGGCAAACCCCAAATAATGGTCACATCTTGTAACGTAATCGTAGTCTCTTCGATCGGAAAATGAAACATGTGTGTTTCGCCGCCATCTCTTTACCAATGCGGTAATAAGATGGTTATCGACAACCAACCTCCACAACGAGCAACGTAATAAAAACCGGCATCATAAAAAATATCAAGAATCCGAGGGTGCAATCGGAAACCATCGGGTTCATCTACCCTAAACGTCCAAAAAATACACGATGCCGAGTGATTTGATCTAATTATGGCATCCTAAGCAATTTCATTGTTAAAAATTAATTACGAACGATGTGTTTTTGACCGATCAAAAGAGATGGATTCTGAGGCCCATATAACTTTCTATACATCCTGATATTAAAACAATAAAATAAAGTTAGACTTATTAAAAAATATAAATATAATGGAAAAGTATTGCAAACAATAAAATAAAGTTAGACTTATGCACATAAAAATTCATAACTCACTATAAACTCATCAAAAATACCAAATTTGAATATGTTATTCTACACTCAGTGGGGAACAACTTTCATTTAGAAACCTAAGTCATTCGAGCTACGGATCATTACCGAAAATTTAATGAAAATGAGTGTGTTGTAAAATTCGTAAAAATGTACACATTTCACATAAAAATCCATAACTCACTGTAAACTCATAAAAATACCAAATTTGAATATGTTATTCAACACTCAGTGGGAAACAACTTTCATTTAGAAACCTAAGTCATTCGAGCTACGGATCGTTACCGGAAATTTAATGAAAATAAGTGTGTTGCAAAATTCATAAAAAATGTACACATTTCACATAAAAATTCATAACTCACTGTAAACTCATAAAAAAATACCAAATTTGAATATCTTATTCTACACTCAGTGAGAAACAACTTTCAATTTAGAAACCTAAGTCATTCGAGCTACGGATCGTTACCGGAAATTTAATGAAAATGAGTGTGTTGTAAAATTCGTAAAAAATGTACACATTTCACATAAAAATTCATAACTCACTGTAAACTCATAAAAAAATACTAAATTTAAATATGTTATTCTACACTCAGTGGGAAACAACTTTTATTTAGAAATCTAAGTCATTCGAGCTACGAATCGCTACCGAAAATTTAATGAAAACGAGTCTGTTGTAAAATTCGTAAAAAATATGCACGTTTCACATAAAAATTCATAACTCACTGTAAACTCATAAAAAATACCAAATTTGAATATATTATTCTACACTCAGTGGAAAACAACTTTCATTTAGAAACCTAAGTCATTCGAACTACGGATCGTTACCGGAAATTTAATGAAAACGAGTGTGTTGCAAAATTCATAAAAAATATACACAATTCACATAAAAATTCATAACTCACTGTAAACTCATCAAAAAAATACCAAATTTGAATATGTTATTGTACACTAAGTGGAGAACAACTTTCATTTAGAAATCTAAGTCATTCGAGCTACGAATTATTACCGAAAATTTAATGAAACATATAAAAATTCATAACTCACTTTGTAAACTCATTAAAAATACCAAATTTGAATATGTTATTCTACACTCGGTAGGGAACAATTTTTATTTAGAAACCTAAGTCATTTGAGCTACGGATCGTTACTCGAAAATTTTAAAAAAATGAGTGTGTTGCAAAATTCGTAAAATAGACTAACCTTGTTGATTGATACTCCATTATCACTCAAACTACAAATATTTAATCTGCAAAAACAATTGGCATGTCAAGAAAGTAATAACCATTATAAAAAAATTAATAATTATGGAAAAATACTTGCCGAGAGAAATGAGGTAGCAAAGATGTTGATTTGAAAATTTTGTTTGGGATGAGGGGTAATATAAATGGTGTTGGGGAAGAGATGAAGAATTGACTATACACTACATACATTTATTCACGCCACACATTAAAACACGCCTCTAAAAGATTTCTAATCTGCACTCCTATGCACACTGTCCGCTTTAACTAAGATTTTCCCTAAGGGGCACCACCAGCTACGGTGCCCCATGGGTTGTATTTTTTCTAATTTAATGATTCCGACGCACACAAATTTTTGTCGGTAATTCCTAAGGGCACCATCACCACGATGCCCCATCTAATTTTTTTTTAATTTAATTGCGAGATATGGTGCGAGACTTGGTCGAAAATTTGAAATTGTTTTAAAGGGAGCCACCGGCTACGACGCACCTTTTAAAAAAATATTTTTTTAATTAATTGGCGAGGTTAATTTGTAGAAGTTGTCGGATTCCTCAATGGGGTGCCGTAGCCGGTGGCGCCCTCCTTAAATACGAAATTGATTCCAAAACCACCACATATTTGAAAGCAATTTTATAAACCCCTATATTTAATTTAAAAAAAAACCGTTTATTAACTGTTTTGGAATTGCGGAAGGTGGGAAAAAGTGAATGTAAAAATTTCGACGTCTTTATGCGTACTTGTTGTATCCAAAATAAGTACTCCCTCCTTAAAAATATTAATTATTTATTTATAAAGTAAATAAGTAGAGTAAAAAAATAAATGTATTATTATCAAATCATTAATAAGAGAGAGAAAATAATGTGAGATTCAAATGACAAATGACGTAAATAAGTGTATGTTTTGAGTGTAAAAATAAGTAAAAAAACTATCTGTCTTGGAATGACATATTAAAATTAGACGGACTAAAAAAATATATTGACTAATTTAAATTGGACGTGGGAGTAAAACATTTGGAATTGTTGTTAACCAAATATTTGAGTGATTAATGTGGCTTTTGATCGGTTAAAAACAATATTGATTGGGGTATTTATGGTGATAAATGTCCAAGAACAATCAATAGTAATGATAAGCAATAAATACAGATATGAAAGCTGAAAGCTAGTAAAGAACAAGAGAATTCTTTGGGAGTGTTAATCCCAGTCTTAAGTGTGGATACTTGAGATCCGTTTATTGTGCCTTTATAGGTCTTATTTATACATGAATCGTCTTGCCCTAGAGGCGGACAAAAGGTAAGTTTGCAATTAATGCTAGACATCCTTATTTAATTTGGGTGTACTCGTCATGTGTACACAGGCGGGCAGTGGCCACTCGCGTCTGCCGGTTTGTCCCGCTAGCGGGGGATCCTCTGTTAGCAGAGGGGATCTCATTCTATATTAGGTAAGATTGACATTAAATTAACACTGTTACATTGCACTGTTACTATTCTAGGGGTGGCTTTGTCGGCAAGTCTCGATCCGCCGAGTGGGTTAGTGTGAGTCCTCGCCGTGCTCGCCACCTTGTGCCTCGCTTGGGGCTTCACCTCGCTCGATTCCGTCCGCTCGCGGATGGTTGTGCTCGCCTCGGCGGGGTGGGCGGGTCTCTCGACGGCCGAGCCCGGAGGGTCCCGCCTCCTCGGTCGGGCTCGCTCGCCGTGTGTTCCGACGAGTGGTCTCTAATAGTCCGAGCTCCTTCGGGCTCGACCAAGTTGGATGGGTCGGCCAAGTTCTTTGTTGGGCCTTGGGGCGAATAAATCGTCATACAACAGAACGATAACATTATATAAATTTGAAAAATCCATCATGTACCAAATTCTTTTCCAAGATTTTTGGCGAAAAAAATAATATGACAAAAACTTGTATAAGACCGTCTTATGCATGAGACCGAGTCACTTTTTAATATTATCACTTTTTAAAAAAATGATATAAATTAGTATAAAATAATAAAAGTAATAACAAATTGAAAAGTGATAACAATTTTATAAAAAATTGACTCTTTTCCATGATAGTCTCATACTCTCATGCATTTAGACGGTCTCACACAAAGAGTGTCCCAAATAATATCTCTGTATTTTATTTTAGTATCATAAAATTAATAAATTTCATGAAAGATTAACTCATTGTTAAAGAAGTTCTTTTTAGCATTATCCAAAATTTTGATTAAAAATATCATTAGATTTAGAGCTAAATAGGAGTACCAAGCCTTTAATAAACTATACTTTGATTAAAAATATCATTAGATTCAGAGCTAAATAGGAGTACCAAGCCTTTAATAAACTAGACTTTCTTATTAATTTGGAGCTAATATAGGAGTAGTACTTTTTATATGTATTTTTCAATACCTTCCGACAATCCACCACTACTCCACTACATCCGGCTCACGAGATTGCTTCCACTCAATTTCTCCGATCTCCAGCTCCACCGCCGTCGCTTCACAGACATTGCAGACATGCAGGAAGGAAGCAACAGTCAATCAAAGCCGGGTCAGAACTCGGGTAAACCCGAGAGGCCACCGGTGAACAAGAAGTCCAAAACTACCTTATCCAATTCCGACGATTCCCAAACCCCCGCCGTCCGACGCCTCTCCCCCACTCCTTCTTTCAATTCCACCGCATCCTCCTCCACCACCACCACCAGCGATGCAGTCAGTTTTAATTTCTCGGATCGCGACTACATCTTCCCTTCTAATCTAGGTCCGTACTCTACTCGCAGAAGCGTCTCCGTCAAATCCTCATCTTCTTCCGCACCCAAATCTCTGCAGAAAATGTCGCCGTTTCAATTGCCAGTTCGCAGCGCCTCAATGCCGCATAATGATTCCAGAACCGACACGACCGGTTCGCCACAGAATAAGCCGAAGCTACGAGCCGATACGGATTTGAAGGCGCTCTCGATTCAAGCCTCAGCCTCATCGTCGCTGGGCTTGATTCCTTCACCGACGATGGTTCTTGACGGAGAAAATTCTTGTAGAGTACAGAAATGTTGCTCAATCAAAAATTATTGGAAGGTGCAATTGGTGAGTAGATTATCATTTTCCATTATGCTATTTTCCATTTCTCACCTTCGTCTGAATGCAATTGTGACTCTGTGATAATAGACCTTAATTTCATTGTCATCACCATATCCTACCTTCTTGTGTGAAAAATTGAAAAAGATATAAAGTTCATTTACTACTATTTTGTCATTTTTGATGTTAAAAACGTTCGTATATATCATTAAAAATTATATACACAATATTATGTTGTTCTTTCAGTTATATAGCAGTCATTTATTTATTTATTTATTTATTTCAAGTTTTATTCTTTGGTATTAATTTTTAACGTATTCCATTTAAATTAGTATCATTTTTATTATATCCGTTAAATATATTATTTATTAATTTTTTTGTAGGAATATTAATTTATTAATTAAATGTACAAAATAATTTAAATAGTAGTTGAGGTTTCAACTTTCAAACCTAAATAGTTTGATATTTGATGAAATGATAAAAAACGGTGTTAAGAAATTTCAGAATATTCCTTTTCGTTCAATATATTAAGTTTGCCGTAAAAGTTGCCCAAAAATTGATGGGGCAGTTATAAATAGGTTCAAAAAAATTCAAAATTATAAATAGGTTTAAAAATAAGCACACAAATATATTTGTATAATGAACCTATTTACAATTTTGGAATACTTTTGAATCTATTTGTAATAATTCCAATGGATGTATATGGCTGGGGATGGCCTAGGCCTTGAGGTCACACGTGATGATTAATGTTAGAGAATTATTATAAATAAATTGATTTTACACATCTCTACAAGTTCAGACTTTTAAATGAGATGGAATTATTTCAATTACGTCCCAGAACCCAGCATGTGAATTTTTTCCAGGCTTTGTGGTTCTTAACGACTGGAACTTGACCACTAGACTGGAATCAAAACTTTGAATTTGCACAACTATGAATACAAAATATTGGGTGATCTTATTTGGTCCCAAGTGTCTTAATGAAAACTATCAGTAATATTCAGTCATTACTTTATATTACTACTCTTTACTCTATCGGATGAGCTTTAATGTGTTTCCTTTTCATGTCACAAATCTGTCATAGTTGAAGATTGCTCCATCGGAAGGCATGATTGGGACACTTTTTTAGGTGTGAGGTAATGCGCCTCTAGAATGAGTAACTAGTATTCATAAAGATTGTTTTCCATCCATCAGGTGAGGCTGGGTTAGTCCTTTGACTCTAGGTCTGAGTCCTCTTTGTCCTGAGCGAACTTTATAGAAACATCTTATATTTCAAGTGCTTTTCAGACATTTGTGACAAGACTTCTCCCTCCTAGGTTATTTCTCTATAGATATTTTCTTGTCAGAGAACAAGGAATTGACTTGATGGTGTGTGATAATAAAATATGATATAGGCTAAGCACACTGAAAGAATCTATGTTTAAGTTTTATTTTCTACCACTATGCTGTAGATAGTTATCAAGTAACCTTCATAATGGCAAGAGATCTCAAATTGTAGAATAAACTATGATATAGGCTAAGTTTATTGATTTGATTCTATATATGTTATTACATATTGTAGAATATATATGGCTTGGACTATAAGTTTTGCTAGATTGCCTTTCATAATGGCAAATCTCAAATGAGCTTGGCTAGTCCCACAAAGTCTTTACATATATATACTACAAGAAATATGGTAAGACTCTAGTGAGAAACTAACGTCGACAAGGACAAATATATGTAGACTCAAAGATGAACAATACTCTTAATGTGGAGCGAACACCAAATTATTTGTAGTCTTGTAGTTCTATTTCCTTCAACATTTATGGAATCTATCTATTTTCTTATGATAGCTACAACTTTGTCCTTTTTCATTTTTTGGAGGGAATTACTGCCATACCTTCATCATGGGAAAGTGCATATTTTCTCTTGTTCTTTGCTCTATGTGTTGGGCTACCGACACCTTGATCACGTAAACATGTGTCTTTTGCCTCTGTTCTTATGGAATTAAATATGAAATACATCATTATTTATATTTCCCTAGAATACTCTCGAGGTTATATTCATTAGCATTATAAATTTTAGGGGCCAAAATGAAGAGCTGAATAGAGTTTGATTGTTCTTTATTTCTATATGTCAATGAGTTAAAAAATCTATAAGGGTTTGGGATTAATATTTGTGTGCCTTCACTTGCAGCTCATCTTTTCCTTCTTCATATCTGTTACCTATGCAATTCTCTTGCGAAGTGAAATTGGAAGTCTTAAGGTATGTGTAAAGTTCTTAGTTGAATGTCTATTGATTATAAAACTACTTAGTATTATAAATCAGAATAACTCTTTAAACTTCTAAGTTGACCAATATTTGATTAGGAAGATGATATTCTTGCAGGAAGAGTACATAAAGCTTCAAGGATTTTGTAGTCATGAAAAATTTGCTCATAGCAATGGTATCACAGTTTTGGATTTCGAAAGTGGGAGTTCATTTTTAACTTTAGGCAACAATGATCCTAGAGCAATAGCTTTATGCATAGTTATCATTACCCTCATAACACCATTTCTGTTGTACGAATATCTTGATTATCTACCACGAATCAAAAGTCTTTCAAGCGGACAAATGATAACAAAGAGGAGGTTCCTTTAAAAACGAATTGCCTATATGGTGGATGTGTGTTTCTCAGGTTATCCTTATGCAAAGCTGCTTGCACTTCTCTTTGCGACTCTGTTTCTTATTGGATTTGGAGGTTTGGCATTATATTCTGTAAGTGATAGCAGCTTTACTGAAGCTCTTTGGCTTTCTTGGACCTTTGTGGCGGATTCTGGAAATCATGCTGATAGGGTTGGTAATGGGCCCAGGATCGTTTCAGTTTCCATAAGTGCAGGAGGCATGCTTATATTTGCCATGATGCTGGGGCTTGTTTCTGATGCTATTTCAGAGAAGGTGGACTCATTGCGCAAGGGCAAGAGCGAGGTCATTGAACGTAACCATATTCTCATTCTTGGATGGAGTGACAAATTGGTAATCTGCTTAAACTTTTCGTGTGGCTGATTGTTGAGGTTGAAAATATCGGTATCAGTAAAAATATCGAGATCTTAAATTTCTGGAAATATCGATGGATATCGATATCGGTAAATTAAAAAAATTTTAACATGAAATTTCAATAGATTTAATAACAACTTTTAATATATAAATTTAACTAGAGAATTTGAACAAATTTTACGTTTGTGATAAGTATACTTAATATGGAATGTATTAGGTTATCTCATATGCAATCATTTGTCCTTATACATTATTATTTATTTTTTTACTTTTTATCAAATACAGTTAGCTTTGAGTCGTTGATATTTATCAATATTTTCCGATTTAATCGATATTTTTTTCAATATTTCTCGATGTTTTTAGATACTTTACCAATATTAGACTCAATTTGCACAACAAATTTACCAATATCGATATTGATACTAATATTTTTACGAATATTATGAAAATATCATTCTCCCCACTAACGGTGACCACTAATATTGGATATATCGTGGATGTATTGAGATATTTACTTCCTTGGTTGTCGTTCAGTATATTATGTTGATCATGATAAGCGCTTTTGCATATCTACTGTTTACTTATTAGTTACTTCTATTCTTTGGAGTGTTGTGTTAACTGTAATTTTCCTCAATCATGTTTTCATAGAGATGCCTGTATCATGAAAATCTTGCAACTATATATACTGGTTTTATCATTAATAAACATGTGAAAACCAAATCATAATAATCATCTATATGTGCATGGAGCTTACTTTTGTCTCTAATGGGAATCCTGATTTCTGCTCTTAAAACTTCTGAAAATGTCAATCATGTAACTCCCTAATTTTGGTTGTTTTATCATTACCGTAGGGTTCACTTCTAAAGCAGCTAGCAATAGCGAACAAAAGCATTGGTGGTGGTGTCATTGTTGTACTTGCAGAAAGAGACAAGGAGGAAATGGAAATGGATATAGCAAAGCTTGAATTTGACATGATGGGATCATCGGTTATCTGCAGAAGTGGTAGCCCTCTTATACTTGCTGACCTTAAAAGGTACTATTTCATTATCGGCATTTATTGCTAGTTTGATTTTTTTCCATTTCTCATTGTTAAAAGTAGAATATATATTCAGGGATTGTAATTTATCTTGTAGAAATTTTCTCATGTTCAATTCATGCAGGTCTCTGTCTCGAAGGCACGTGCTATCATTGTATTAGCATCTGATGAGAATGCTGATCAGGTCATTATTTTTTATTCTAAAATCTTTTACTATGATTTATGCTTGTCTATTAAATTCTTATTTTTCGAATGAAACAGAGTGATGCACGGGCTCTCAGGGTTGTGCTTAGCTTGACAGGCGTGAAGGAGGGCTTGAGGGGCCATGTTGTTGTAGAAATGAGTGATCTCGACAATGAGCCCTTGGTGAAGCTCGTTGGAGGTGAACTCATTGAAACAGTTGTTGCACATGATGTGATTGGTCGACTGATGATACAGTGTGCTCTCCAGCCCGGCCTTGCACAGGTCAGATCCTGTTGTCTTTTTTTTATCACATAAACTAATGAAAGAGGTATTTTTTTGATAGCTCCCTAGTCCCACTTTTATAGAAGACGTCAGGCTTTCCCCTCTGTGTCTCTCAATCATATCTTGTTTCTTGTGTATATGATACGTGCAAACTAGCACTCACCTCCCAAGTGTAGGAGGGTCGTGTAGCGAGCAAGCATCCGAGTTAAATTATCGAATCCACGGGAATCAAATGAGGGATAGCTCCTAGAGCTACTCGTCTACGAATGATTGTAATACGATTCATATGACGAGATTGAGATGAGAATTAAGCAACCAAACAATTGATTGAAAGCAAATAACGAGCTAAAACACGAATAACAAGCAATTAAGAAATAAGTGCTAGGGTACTTATCATCAAATGGATAAATCAATTATGAAATGAATTCTAGGGTGTTTTTTTTTTTTATGGTTAATCGATAAGAGCAATCCTTTAAAGAAAACATAAAACCGTACTTGATAAGCCTAGGATTTATATTTCAAGTAAGCACGAAGGATTGAGTAGGCTGAAGTTACCCTTTCCTCCCGGACGATAACATGAGTCAATAGGTTTCTCTAGCGTGCACCCTTCAATACTAAGGTTCCTTCCCTTTGGTCTCCTCACTAATTACCCAACTATTAATCTAAGCAATTAATGTGGAATTGATATATTTCTAATGGAATTAACCAAGTCTCCTTGCATTAAACCAATATTAAACTCTAAATACCTAATTAAACCCTTCACCCAAATGAGTAATTTAAACTATCCAAGTCTCCTTGTGATAATCAAATGACTAAGCATGGAATTAGAGCACAATTAAGCAAATAGATCATGCAAAATTCATCAATCCAATCAATTAACCTTCAATTAGAACAACCCATAAAAATCCTACACACAATTTAACTACCCATATGAATCAAAACACCTCAAGCACAAGAAATTAGTCAAACATATTAAGAAACAAAAATCCAAGAAATGGGAGAAGATACAGATGATCATCATAAGTAATTAACCAACAAATGCTTAAATGAAAAGAGAAATATCACCTAGATGGTGTTCTTACAAATTGAAGAACAAGCTACTATGTGTAAAGAGTGTGCTAATTGTGTGTTTAGAAGTGTAAAATTAATCTAAGTGGTGAACTCTCCTTGAAAATCTGAAATAGAGGGTATATATAGTGAGGGGTTAGGCAAAATGTGTTAAAATTGCAAAATGGGGCTTGGAAAGTGTAAAAATTGCAATTTTCGTGGGACATCGGGGTTGACTCGGACTGAGTCAACTCAGCTAGTTGGGAATCTGTGAAGCTCGGATCGAGGGAGACGGAGGCTGGGCCGAGGCGTCTATGATGTGAACCGAGGCGGAGCTACGGCAGTCTTCTGGGATCGCGCCTCGACTCGGACGGAGGTGGACTCGGGTCGAGTCGCCGGCGATGGCATTGGAGGATGCAGGTGCTGTGCGACAGCAAGCGGTTGTGTTGCAGGTGCGACGGTCACTGTGCTTCGTGCGACGGTGAAGGGCGACGCAGTGTTTGTTGTTCAACGGTGAAGGCGATTCACGGCGGCGTGGCGCTGCAGCGGATCTGCGCGAGGAGGGTTGTCACGAATGGCCTGGCGATGGTGAATTTGTGGAAGGAGTGGTGGGTGAACTAATCAGGCCGTGGGTGCACTTTCGGCTTGAGTGGTTTTTCCGATTCGCCGTCCCAACTTCGTTCGATCACAACTTCTTCATACGACGTCCGATTGAGCCGATTATTTTTGTGTTGCTATCGTCTCTCGGCCCTCTTTCCAACCATGCAATTTTTCTCTTGATTTGAAAATGTTAATTGCCCCGAAATTACACTCCAAACATTCACTAACCCACAAATTAAAGCTCACAAAACCAACTCCAAAATCAAATGCAATTAGTCAATTAATAGTAAACTAAACATGATATTCATATCAAAATGAGAAGATTAAGACCACAATAATCATGCAATTTCACACTAATTAGTATACAACTACTTTTTAGCACAAGATCACTATTTTCTATTTTACTCCCTCCGTTCCAAATTACGTGTCGCTTTTGTTACGAATCACGCCCTTTACTCTGTTCACAACGAGACTCCGACTCAGGTCGGCGAGTTCCTATGCAATTGACCAGAGATTTGAGAGAGGAAATTAGGTATTTTATTATCTAATGATTTTTCCCCAAATTACAAAAGCCTATTTATACTTATTACAATTAGGTTTATTTATTTATATTTAATAATACAAGCCACTAACTATTTTATTATCTAATTTGGGCTTCTTCTCGAACTGGGTCCGCCGAACTTGGAATAATATTTTGGGTCGCATCTTGTTGTTGAGCTAATTGGGCCGCCTCTCTGATTTTAATTCTCCTGGCCCAATTATAGGCATTTTTAAGCCCACGACTTTCTCCCATAACAGATTTCTACAACACTGGACTTGAACTTGTGATTAACGAATCATAGTTTTAATGTTGACTTGAGTGTAAGACAAGTTTAGATTATTGTGAACTCATTTTCTGATACTATAATCTAAAAATAAAATATGTAGTGCAGCATAGCAATGTACAAAACCCCTAAAATTTGGGCTGTATACAGTCTGCTTGAGCATCCAACTGGGATGGTCCAAAGACGAATTATCAAGAAATGCAGCTAAAATCAAGAGGTTGCCCATTTAAGAAAGCATTCTGAGCGCTGATGAGTTGACGAACTAGAAAAGAGCCAAAGTTTTCAAGACTGCTTTTAATTTAACTCTTATGAGTGTTATATCTATACATCTAGTCTTTGTTGAGTATCATTCAGTCGATTCAAATATTGAATTTTCAATTGTGATTTTGAAACCTTCATTCTTCACTCTGGTTTTGCAATGTAAGTAAAAAATCAAGCTGCTCTTGATAACTAACTTACAAGAAACTTAACAAATTAAAAGTTGTGGTGATTCCATGTGCTCTTTCCTAGAAAATGTCACATTTTTATTTTAATTTTTGCTTTTCTTTTGTATGTACAAAAGTGCTTAAAATATTTAAGTTGCTTCATTTAGCCTGTGGCCCTATCAATTTGAATTTTCTTGGGTGTAATATATTACTACTTTGCAGATATGGGAAGACATTTTGGGGTTCGAAAATGCAGAGTTTTATATCAAAAAGATGGCCTGAATTGGATGGACATTATTTTGAAGATGTTCTCATTTCTTTCCCTGATGCGATTCCTTGTGGGGTCAAGGTGTCTGCAGATGGTGGAAGCATTATAATAAATCCAGATGATAAATATGTTCTACAAGCAGGTGATGAAATTCTTGTTATAGCTGAGGATGATGACACATATGCCCCGGTCCCTTACCGAAGGTTATCTCTTTTCTCGGATTTATGATACATTAGATGGCCTATGCTACTTACTCTTAAACCTTTTCTTTTCTGCTTCTTAATGTGGTTATCCTCTGCAGATACAGAAGGGCCTGTTTCCTAAGTTAACTGATCCCCCAAAATTCCCTGAAAAGATCCTTTTTGTGGTTGGAGACGTGACATTGATGATATGATTATGGTATTCCTTCACTGTGTTTTTATTTTCTTTTGTAAATTTCCATGTTTATCTTGTGATTTCATTTTTTATCTTTTATATCCATAATTCTATTGAGGTTGATGTATAGAACTGTTTATATTGTGAGATAAAGCTTGTTGAGAAATTGTCTTTAGTTATGACATATTTTTATAACATTATGGTTTATAACCATAGTTATGACTTAGTCTTTAGTTTATAACATTTTCAACACCATTTACAACTTCTTTATCAAATCCTATTTTGTTTAGAATGTCATCCTTAGGTTGTTTAACTTATCTCTGAAATTTGTTTGCTGTTCTGCTGTCCATCTTTTAGGTACTAGAGGCATTTTTGTCTCCAGGATCAGAATTATGGATGTTCAATGAGGTTCCTGAAAAGGACAGAGAGAGAAAGTTAAAAGACGGTGGGCTAGATATTTCTGGATTGGCAAACTTAAAACTTATCCATCGTGAGGGGAATGCAGTAATCCGTCGGCATCTGGAGAATCTACCATTAGAAACATTTGATTCTGTAAGTATATATGCTGCTCTTATATATACCTCCACTCCCGTTGCAACATAGTTTGTTGATAATGTCACCAGTTGTGATCTTCAAGTCACACAGAAACAATATGGTGTTCTTTTGGAATGTGATTTAGTATAAAGTACTTGAGAAAGTTGAAATGTTAATCTTACTAAGCCAAAATATTGATAGAGGTGGAGAATATCTCAGTATAAGTGTCTGTTTTAGTAGAAATTTTAATCTGTTTTATAGACTCTAGAATATGTTATTGTTCAGAAGGAACTGAATAGATGGAGAGGTTTAAGTAAAGATGATTATTCTGTAATTCCTAGTAAGGGGTTGAAGAAATTTTTATGATTGTGAAATATCCAAATATCCATCAAACAATTGCAGGACAGAACTAAGATTAGAGTTGCTTGGTGGGAGTCTAACCATTTTTATGTCAAATATTTTATTGTGTTTTGTAGGCCTTTCTGTCATTTGGTTTGGAATTCTTCGTCCCTTTGTACTCATTTTTCTTATACATCAACAAAATATTTGTTTCTTATTCTATAAAATAATTAGAACCTCCTTTGTAGTATGTGATTTTATGATTGTCTAAATATGAATTAAAAATGCTTTACATTGTACTGGAGAATCTTAATCATAGTTTGTCAATGCCCAATTTAATGTCAGTATGACATTGTGGATGTTTGGTGATGAACCACTATTAGCTCTTCTGCAAGTAAAATCATTTTGTGACCAGAATGCTTTATGTAGAGGGTCCAAATGAAATGTGGTACTATTAGTTTATTTAAGAGTAAATTGCAAAATTGGTGTTTGTATCTTTTGGGCGTCTTCAATTTTAGTCCCATATGAATCAATTTTCTCAATTAAATTCAATAAATATTGAAAGAATGCAATTTTGGTCCTATATTGATCAAGACTGCAGGATATTTGCACGTGTTGCTCACATGAACTGCTGAAAATTCCATGTAGCAACCTGACTAATGTCTTGGTGCTGCAGGCGTGACATAATGAAACCCAACGTATTAACTTTAATTTTTTTTTTAAAATAACAAATTAATTATCATCACTCTAAAATAAAAATAAAAATAAAAAATTGTCAATATAGAATTAAAATTGCAAATATTTTAACCACTATG
Source organism: Paraleonurus japonicus (assembly GCA_030762865.1). Classification (NCBI taxonomy): domain Eukaryota; kingdom Viridiplantae; phylum Streptophyta; class Magnoliopsida; order Lamiales; family Lamiaceae; genus Paraleonurus; species Paraleonurus japonicus. Next base: position 35,236,798 of record CM061052.1, read on the forward strand.
AGACTTAATTGAGAAAATTGAGTAGTATGAGACTAAAATTGCCAACCCCAATACACGTGAGATCAATTTTGCAATTTACTCCTTAATTTAGGGTCTGATATTGCAAGTTGATTTGGAAATGGACCTGATTATATTGGAGCCTTCACTTTTCTGAAGCAGACAAGGAGTTGTCAAATTTTAGTTCTAGGTTTGGGTGCTGGGGCCATTACTAACTCTAAGAGATCAGATTTTAATTCTTGCAGATGAATCTGTAGAAGACTCTATTGTTCACTCTGATTCACGTTCTCTTGCCACACTGCTCCTTATCAGGGATATACAGGTCATTTCTCTTCCATCTTCTTTTGTTATTCCCATCTCTTTTTTCCTTGCTGTTTTGTACCCTCATGTTCCTGCCTCATTTCCCCCATTTTTTTATGTTTTTTGGTATCCTTCATTGTTAGCATTAGTTTCTAGTAGGGATGTAATCGAGCTGAACTTTCGAATGCTTGAACTTGGTCTATAGATTATCAAGGCCCGCTCGAGCAGCTTTTTCGAGTATAATCGAGCCTAACGAGCTTAATTATTGATTATACATGTTTTTTCGAGCTTAAACGAGCCTAAATGAGCTTTGATAATTTCAATCTTAAATTAGATTATTTATCGATCAATTACAAAAAGTAAAATTATGTATAAAAAATCATATATATCTACTAATTCTATAATTTCATTTAATTAAGTATTTTTATATTATCTTAATTTCTAGGTGGAAAAATATAAATTAAAGTCTCACTATTCATTCTAATTTCCACGAGCTAGCTCATGAGCTTATTAACGAGAATATCATTGAGTTTGAGCTTGTTTGTTTATGTTGACGAAGTTTTATTAAACGAGCAACATTTTTCGAGCGGAGTCCGGAATAGTTCGCTAATAGCTTGGTTTGATTACATCCCTAATTTCTAGGCTGCAATTGATCTTTCAATTTTAGGATCAAATGAAGGAAAGTGATTGCTATTTCATGCTAGATACTTATTCATTGTGTAGCAGTAAACATTGGTTTCAAATGCTGATGACTATTAAAAACCACATCCTCATTTCTACAGTCCAAGCGACTTCCTTCCAGAGACACTAAGTCCTCGCCATTGAGGCATTCTGGATTTTCTCAAAGTTCGTGGATTCGGGAAATGCAGCAAGCTTCAAACAAGTCCATCATAATAAGCGAGATCTTGGATTCTAGAACTAGAAACCTCGTCTCCGTAACAAGGATTAGTGATTATGTGCTTTCAAATGAGCTGGTGAGTATGGCACTAGCCATGGTGGCAGAAGACAAACAAATCAATCGTGTCCTGGAAGAACTTTTTGCTGAACAGGTATTCACCATTAACTTTTGCATTTTTCATATTTGTTTTTAAGTCTTTAATAGTGGTAACTGCGTATAGATCCATAGTGAATTGGGATATCTAATGTGCACATAAGTTGCTGATATCCGAGGAATACTCTTTCTGTTTGCAACAGTTGGAACTTGAAATTCCATTTTAATCTGTAAACTTTCCCAGATTTTCCATCAGTAACTTGTTCATGGTGAAACTTTGCCTGTTCTTAGCTTGCCACATACAAAAAAATTAGTACCGGTGGGTAATATGTCTGTAAAAGGTATTTGTGCATTGGCCTCATGGGTAATATACAATGGGTAAAAAGAATAATATTTCCGTGTTTGATAAAATATGCACAAAACCCCTTTCTATTTCATTAAATGCATAAAACTCCCCTGTGTTTGATAAAAGCATGCACGAAATTCCTTTTCCGTCGTTTTTATGAACGTGTGTGTCACTCGTAGTTGGTGAGATTGAGTATTCTTATATTGTTTCAATAATTTGTTGCCTTCCTTCACGCCCAGTAATGCCGACTTCCCCAACTATGCAAGTTCATGCAATAATTTGGCGTAAAGCCAGATATGTTCTGTTAAAGTAAACCTGGATAGCAAAAACATACCCTCTCCCTCAAAATGTGATAACAAGTAATAACCTGCTAGATTTTAACTACTTTTGTATCACCTGGTTTCTAACTTTCTATTGATTCTTGTAAGCAGTTTCTGTATTTTTTTAATGCTATTTAGATCAAATTGGGTTTCAAATCCAATTGTGGGTAAAGCTCACCAATGCTGCAACTATATTCTGTAATCTAATTGTATAAGGTTCATCAGTTTTTGCTAGAAATCCATATCCATTACTGATTAGTGCATAATGTGCAGGAAATGAGATGTGCATAAAGCCAGCAGAATACTATCTTTATGACCAGGAGGAACTCTGTTTCTACGAAATAATGATGAGGGGTCGACAACGCAAGGAAATCGTGATTGGATATCGAGTTGCAACAGCAGAGCAAGCAGTGATTAACCCTGTAAGAAAGTCAACCCCACAAAAGTGGTCAATTGATGATGTTTTTGTAGTCATTTCATCAGGCGGGTGATGGAAAATTAAAGAAAAAAACACTAGGAACTCCAAATAACTTAGGAAGAAAGAGAATTCTTGGATAGTTGATATTCAAGATGATGCAAAAGATGGAAGAATGAAGATGATGTATTCCTTGAAGAGAAGCAAGGTGGAAAAAAGTGGGAGTTGAAGAGAATTTTTCAGGTTTGCCAAATTGCCAGAGGTTTTGCTGACCTGAAGATGACTTAGGTATAATAAGACTGTAGGGTTAACTCTTTCATAAAGAAATGTTTCTATAAATTTGAAATGCAAATGAATGTTGTACAATAAGTTATGTAAATCATTAAGAATGAAATGCAGGCAAAGTCTAATAAGAACAAGGTTTCACGGTGAAACTTGATTCATTTATTAAACAGTATCGATTGTAATAATTAAAGAATATTACCTATATTATCAAAGGGTATCGAGTTGTAATAACTATACAAATATATTCTATATTATTAAAAGGTATCGATCGTGATAATTAAAGGGTATTACTTATAGTATTAAATGGTATCAGTTGTGATAATTGAAGAGTATAATCTATATCATTAAAGGGTATTAGCTGGGATAATTGAAAGGCAAACTCAATTTATTTTTTAATGTGGATTAAGTTTCACCAAGATACACACTTTTAAATGTATTGTATCTACCAATCCAGTGTAGATGAACAAAATTTATTGTGAATTAAGTAGTAACACACGTGGAAATTGCGTGTGAAATATTAATTAAGTTTACTAATTGAGAACTTAAATAAATTACGTCTGAGTTTTACTGGAGTTCTGCTCCTATTGTTTCTGTCAAAAAATAATTTAAATTTAAATACTCGTTTTTCCTGGAGTTCTGCTCCTAATTTTATTTTATCAATCAATATTAGTTGATATTCAATATTATTAATATATATGTTTTTTCCTATCAAAAAATAACTCAACTTTAAATAGATAAATAATTGATTAATTAATTGGTCAGCAAATAAAGTTACGCCTCTAAAGTTTAAGTCAGACCCAATTCAGATTATAAAATTCCAGCTAATCTTTGGATCTCATTTCATTCATTTGGAGGATACCAAAAATATTGAATAAATTCCTTTTCAAAAAAAAAAAAAAAAAAAAGAATAAATTGAATCTCATGAATCCTAGAGACCAGACTGAATTCGATTACCCTTTAATTGACGTTCTTCGAGGATTCACTGGCGTTCTTCAAAATATTTAATCCAAAATAAGATATCTAGCTCGTAAAAAATCAACGTTATACAATTTTGAATTCAAGTTCGAGAAAACTTTTTTGTTTTTGTTTTTGATATACGATTTTTGAAGCGGCTCATATCTATGATATTAATTATCTTGCTCATGTTTGATTGCAGCTTTTCGAGTAAGTATATTTAAGACCCAATCAAGTTATCGAACCCAAAGGAAAACCCAAAGGAACTATGTCGAGCTAGGATCCCTAAAGCTAAGAGTTGGCATGGTATTATAGAGTCGGGCTCGGGTATGCAAAATTAAATCTAAAATTAACCACTAAGAATAACTAATGAACAAATTACCAAGAGGGATCAAATATGAGAAAGATGTGTTCGGTGCAAATCACCAAGGAATCCTTAATTACGAATCACACATGGTCGGGTCTCAATTAACGAGGGATAATAGGAGCTATCTAGCATAAAATCACATATCAACCGTCTTTGGATAAGCCTAGGTTTAATATATCAAAGAAACACGTAAGATAGTTTAGAGACGACACCCTAAGTCTCCTCACTTAATCACGAGAAATAGAATCAAGCAATTAACGTATTCTAATGTAGGTTCTAATGAAAATTAACCAAGTCTCCTTGCATTAACCCAATATTGACTTCAATCACAAAACTAAACCTAACACCTAAGAATCAATTTAATAAACCAAATCTCTTTGCGCAAATTAAATCAATTAACAAAGGATCAAGACCTAATCTAGCAATTGAATCATGCAAATTACAATAGAATAATTATTCACCTCTATAATTGAAACACCCAATCACATGATCATCAAAATTAATTCACCCAAGGATCATCACACCCAAACACAAAAGGAATTTAGCCAATCATCATGAATTCAAGAAAACCCATGAAAATTGAAAAAATTAAAAGAGAAGAGAGCATAATAATTGAGAAATAATCCACTAAAATTAAAAGAAATAGGTTTGATGTCACCTTGAATGTGTTGAATACTTGAATCAATCCAAAATCTAAACCTAATTTGCAAGAAATTGAAAAAGAATTCAAGAACACCCTAACTATGTGTGATTGTGTGTGGAGAAAGGGAAAAAGTGTATATCAAAATGATTGTGCGTGTGTTCCCCTCTTGAAATCTGAATTCGCCTTTTATTCACGTCCCTACCACGTGGCGCACATCTAATGGCTGAACAGTGGAAGAAATCGACGCCGATAAAACGCTTCGCAATTTTCACCACCTCGAGTCGAGGTTCAGCCCTCGACTCGAGGATCTTCGATTTACGCCGCCCTCGACTCAAGGCTCCTCCCTCGAGTCGAGGCTTCGCCTTCTCCGTTTTCTCTTTCCTGGCACACCCCTCGACTCGAGGGTCACGGACCTCGACCGCAGGTCGAGTCCAGGATTTTTCCACGAGAAATACTTCGGGACCGACCCCGTTTCGTTCGGTATGTTCGCCTTTTCATCCTAAGAATGCCGGTACTCTCGGTTTGGCCAACTTCCACCGATTTACCCGCAAAACGAACGAAATACCTCCAAAGTAATACCTTTTAGACAAAATAGTGATACTCTACACATTTAAACATAAAACTAACATTTTTATCACCTTTTTGCACTAAATTAATCCCCAAAAACATATATCACTACACTCCAATCAATGTTAAACCCAAGGTTTTAGAAATCGAAATTGTTAATCGGACGGTTTTGTGCCGCCTAGTCGCTACCTAGGCGGTCCATTTTCTTATTATTTTTTTAAAAAAATTAGTTTAAACTACAAAAGAATATAATAAGTTAAGAATATAATTTCAACAGAATTAGTAAAATAGTTAACATTCTAACTAGTACTACTACACAACAAAACACATGTTTCACATACCAAGTTCATATCAAAATAAATTTAAAGGTTTAACACTTTATAAACTTCAACATTTTAGTTTCTTTTATTAATAAATTCAATTTTACAAAGAAAAAAATTTAATTATCTAGACCGTCTAGGACCCGACTCTAAGACGTGTTTAGGCGCCGCCTAGATCATGCCTAAAAATTGGATTCGTAAAAATCAAATCGGACGATGACAAATTTCAACACCTAATTGAGGCCTAGGCGCCACCTAGACGGGATTTTTGCAACAACTAAAGATTTGGTGGCAATACTTCACCACGAGAGAATTTCTAATGGGGTATGATTGTATATTCAATTCATGAAGATATCAACTGCATGTTAGAAATTTAATCGACTTAAAAATGTTTGTTTATACTTGCATGTTAGAAATTTAATCGACTTAAACATGTTTGTTTATATTAAGGTGATCGATTCATGGTCGTATATGATGCAATTTAAGTACTACAATGAGAAACCTAATGCAAAGACTACAATGGTTTTCACATCACAATCTTTGGGTAATTATTATTTAAACAATACAAAAAGTTCATGTATAAAATAAATTGTTTGTTGTTATATCGATCGTCCATTTTACAATGTGTCTGCAGTCATTGATCAAATCTAATGATAAGAACCCCAAAAGGAGCTTTATTTAACCTTATAGATAAAAAGATTGATGCTTGTATGGACATGGATTGTCTGTTGTTCCCAATGTTAGCAATGATACCCGGAAGTTCATCAAGGGGTATGGGTGACCACCGGACATTGCTAAAGCTTAATGTGAAAAAGAATGAATGGAAATTCTACAATTCCATGCGTCCTAGCCGAAAAGGAGGGGTAGATCAAAGACTTGACACAATCTCTAATCTTGGTAATATGATCTTTTTCCACTTATTTCAAAGAATAACAGTATCTGAAAAACCCATTAACTTACGCTTTCGATTGTTTCTCACATAGGTAAAATACATCCAAAATAAGTTGCGTGAATCATTTTCGAGAAATAGGCCTGGACACCCCTTCCTCATGAAGAAATCATTAGGACCTGAAGAAGACTGGCGGCAATTAGCTGAATCATTGGATCATGGTATAATTGTTTGTAACTTAATTGAATCGTTTTTGGGCAAAAAGGCTCAAAGGTGAGTACGGCTTTGCATCGCCTTTAAACTACAGAGCAAAGATGGTGAAGGCATTCCTTGATGCGGATAATGTAATTATTTGAAGGTTCTAATATTCAAGATCGAATTAACATTTTAGATTTCGATGTAATGTTACGAATCATGAATATTGTTCCATGTTCATTGGAAAGACTTTGGTTGCATTTATTACTTTGTTGTTGATATGTTCAATCATTATATATTGTTGTGCAATACATGAAATAATTGAATGTTACGATTGTCATATACTTATTAACTATTGTGCAAATTTACAAACATATACCGTTCAAATTAAAAAAAAAAAAAAACAAGAGCCCCATTACAGAACAATACAATTAGGCCCAATAAAATACACAAAGGGAATAAGACCCAAACTATTTGCACAACCTATGTACATATTTTTGACAATTACGTAATACATTAAAAAAGACCCAAAAACAAAGGAGATTATTTTGCACAAACCCATAAATAAAACCGCACAATACAAAGATCATGAAATTATTAGATTCTACAAAATATGCATACGTTTTAAAATAAACCATAAATAAATTACGGCTAAATAAGATATTAGGGCTAAATTAAACGTGTTTACAGAGATAAAATATTTTTCCCAAATAAAATTACGCATTTGCACAAGTGAAAAGCACAACCTTAATATTAAATTGCACAATTGTAAAGACCTTTGAACAAAGAGTGTTTATAATTTGCACATAATAATTTTTTAAATTGCACATTACCATCCCTAAAAAAATGCACAACCCCATGGAATAATTTTATTTTTACAATCAAAATAATATAAATGTGAATTACGGACAAAAATATTATAAATCCTATTAAGGTAACAAAATAAATAAACCAATTAATAACTAGACCAAATTATCTAAAAGGATTAAATAACCTGTTAGTGTAAATCAAAAACCACCAACCACGCGTATCACTTACAAAATTTATATTAAAAGCGATTTGAAATAACAAGACTTTACAACTTCCATAATTAAGATAAAAAAGTAGAGGGAAAACAGCGTCTTTCACATTGCCCAAAGATCATCATACCCTCATTCCCATCACCATACGCATACTCGCAACACAGGCACGTCTTATCTTCTTCACTCTCCACAAACACGAAAATGAAGAAAGAAAGAACAATATCGGCAGACATCTGGAAGCCCTTCGCACAATGTGTTATTACACATTGACATCATCCTCTCAATTCGATCCTGCTACCCGCAAAACCCTTTGTGTTTGCAAATGTGTATCAAAACTTGGAAACAAGAAATCGAAGCACCAGATTTTAAAAAGCACTTTAAACAGATGAAGGCACAAAATGCACGAGTATATTACACTTTGGAGCAGAGCATGGTCACATATCATTAAGGTATGCAAAGAACCCTTATGAGTACCCTTCAAACAATAGAATAATTGATAGGGAGATGAGAAAAAACCTATTCTAGCATGTTGTGAAGGGTTAGTCCTTTACCGTACTTTAAGAGATAGATTTTACATAGGAAACACAATAACTAGAGCAAAATCGAAATACCTTTACGCAAAATAGAATTCCCACATTCCTATGTAGGCTCCCCTAAAGAGGTGTAGCATTTTTGGGATGGGTTATTTTCCTAATTTTGACGAGTTCGAATAGTCGGGATTGCCTTGTTTCTGGGCGGGAATATCTTTCAGAGGTGAGGGTGTTTTACTCTGTTCAAAAACTCTGGAAAATTGTAAAACAGTTTAAGTACGAAAAGCCACTTGCAAGAACCGGCATCTTTGCTAACGGACTGTTTTATTGGCAAATAGTAAAAGAGGGAAAGTTATCTATTTGTGCCTTCAATTACGATAATGACTGCGATTGGGATCAACGTTATGAAATGATAAAAGTTCCACAGACGTTAGAGATTTAGGTCATCGAACTAGTATGGTTTCTTTAGATGATGGTAGACTTGTAGTCCGTATGGATATATATTCACCATTCGCAAATAAAAATATTTGGATACTTGAAGATCACAGGGATGATACCTCATGGACAGGGTTAAAGTTGACCCTTGAGGAAGACCTAACTCGTGATCGTATATTAATCAATCCGACCACAATACTCGCCTTAGAGTCTTCATTGTTATGTGAGGTGTACCCAACTGGCAAAACCCTGGTTTTTAATCTTCAAACAGAGACGTACCACACTTTCGAGAATCCAGGATGTCGATGAAGATGAACTGGTTAAATTCAAGACTTGGGATAACATACTCTCCCCCTCCACTTGTGTAATTTTTTTCTTTTAATCATTAATGTTTTCTAGTGATTTGATGTTATGTAATAGAAGTAGTGTTATGTAATGAAACTTGGGTCAGCTTGGTATTTTGGTACTTTTGGTTATGTAAAAAAATATGTTATCCTTACTCTTTTGCATGCATTTTACAATACTAATTTAACATTGCACAATAAGATATTAAGAATTGCACAATCGAACAATTTCCCAGACAATAATAATTTTGTATTGTACAACTAAATTGCACACCCAATAGTATTTTAATGTGTTCAATCACTTACAACAAATAATGGCAAAATGCACGAATCATTGCATAAACAAAAAAGCCCAATGAGAATAATAAGCTGAATAGGCCCAAAAAGATAGGTAAAACAAATACCAAAACAACATCGAAACATTTACACTTTTCAAGACTACAAAACAGAATGAAAATAAAACAATTGAACAACCAAGTAAATATGATTGCACATGCTTAAGAATATTTTGCACAGTCATAATATATATAATTGCACACCAACTATAAAATTTTGCACAATCATAATCATTTAATTGAACAACCCGATAACAAAAAGACCAAAATTGATAATTAATATAGTCCAAGAATAACCAGATGTGTAACGCCCAAATTTAATAATAATATATAATAGCCGAGGCGCAACCAAATTGACCCGTTAACTCAATTAAAGAGAAAATTATAATTGAATAAATGAGATTTATTACAAAATAATCATTTGAGATTTACAATGAAAACCATGTAAAATAAATTACATGCAACCATCGCTTCGTGCCCTGCCGAGCTCCTTTGACATGTAGAAAATCATAACCGTGGGGGATGAGTGTTTGAAAATACACCCAAATGAGGGAAACATCAATGATTGCACGGCTTAAACAACATTCGTAAGCGCATATGATATTTTCATATATAAAGCTCATGAGAACATTTAATGCTTTATCACATAGTACGGGCCATTACCCGGCTTGAACATTGTACGGGCCATTACCCGGCTTGAACATAATATGGGTCATTACCCATCTTGAACATATACACGGGCCATTACCCGGCTTGCACATAGTACGGGTCATTACCCGGCTTGAATATCAGACGGGCCATTACCCGGCTTGAACATAGTGCGGGTTACTACCCGTCTTGATTAATAATGCAATTTAACATAGCAATCATAACATTGAATGTTAAACTCGATTAAGAGTGGAGATTGCCCTCACCTTAAAAACAAGAATCGCAACAAATGATGCAATGCAATACCCCCTTAATGATCCTCAACTCCTTGAAAATGCACAATCTTAAAGGTCTCAAGTTACTTCTCATATCCTACAAATAACATATACTCTTAATAATCTCCAAATTCATATATAATACTACAATGAACAAAGATCGAATACTTACCAAAAAGGCTCTCCCTCTCTCTCTCTCTCTCCTTCTCTCTCTCCCTCGCGCCATCTCTTTCTTTCCTTTTTCTTTCTTCTTTCTTTTCTCTCAGCTTACGCACACCTTTATTTCTCTCCTTTTCGACTAACTATTAAGTTAGTATACTTGTGTATATAAATTTGGAGTATATCATGTATAGGCACACTTCCAAAGGCGCCGCCTCAAAGCTTATTTGGTAAGCTTTCAAATTCTATTTTCCTTTTCTTTTTATTTTTAATACCATTAATTATTGCTAAATATGGTTACTATTATTATTATTATTATATAATATATTATATACATAGAAAATACACGCACCCACACTTTGCACACACCACGACACACTCTTATCTATATATATATATATATATATATATATATATATATTATATATAATATTATAAAATATAATATATATTATATTTTCTATTTTAAATAAAATTTATATAATTTAATTAAAGACTAATTATTAATATTAATACTCAATTTATTAACAATAATTACATAAAAAATATAAATAATTCACGTAGTGATTTTGGGATATTACAATCTACCCACCTTCTAAAAATTTCGTCCTCGAAATTCAGTTATAGCTTAAATCATCACAAATTATTCTCCATTCTAGATTATCCTATAAATTATTTCTTCCTTCTAATTCCAAATGTGGTTCACATCTATACTATCAATCCTTATTTAAGGAGTTAACCCAAAATAATTTCTATCACACAATGTATAGATCGCACTACATTCATCACTCTATTTTCCTCATACTCAATGCTAAAAGGTAACCCAAATGCATAATAATTATTACACCACAATCCAAAATTCATATCGAATAATAAATTTCATTTTTAAATTATTACTCCAAATCTAATCCACAAAACATAATTCACTGCATACACACTACAAATTTCATTCCTAAATTATTGCTTCAAATCTAAACCACAAAACTTAAACTCACCGCACACACACTACACATCAATGTACAAAGATGACCACACACGCTCACGAGCACACGCCGCGCGGTTCGGCCGCTCTGGGCGGCGATTACACTAGGTATATTGACTATAATGACATCATGCGTAAATAAGGTAACTAAAATCGGCCTTTATAGTCCACTACATATCCCATATCAAACAATTTATAATTATCTAATGGGGTATACATGCATCAAAAATTGCAATTAAATTTTAAAAATTTCTAACACCACGATTGCATATAAAGCCAATATTTTAATAAAACTTAACATAATGATATTTCATACCTTGTGGAGTCACGAGGCAGGGAAGATGGAAGCAAGTAATTTACAAACTATCTTTTAAAAGAGAAGTTGACTTATGATTATGAAGTAAAGGATTTTTTTTTATCAACGGCAAGTACAGAACCGAAATGCTCGATACCATTTGTAACGCCCCAAATTTAATAATAATATATAATAGCCGAGGCGCAACCAAATCAATTCGTTAACTCAATTAAAGAGAAAATTATAATTGAATAAATGAGATTTATTACAAAATAATCATTTGAGATTTACAATGAAAACCATGTAAAATAAATTACATGCAACCATCGCTCGTGCCCCGCCGAGCTCCTTTGACATGTAGAAAATCATAACCGTGGGGATGAGTGTTTGAAAATACACCTGCAGGGAAACATCAATGATCGCACGCTTAAACAACATTCGTAAGCAAGCATATGATATTTTCATATATAAAGCTCATGAGAACATTTAATGCTTTATCACATAAGACGGGCCATTACCCGGCTTGAACATCAGTACGGGCCATTACCCGGCTTGAACATAATATGGGTCATTACCCATCTTGAACATATACACGGGCCATTACCCGGCTTGCACATAGTAATGCGGGCCATTACCCGGCTTGAACATTGTACGGGCCATTACCCGGCTTGAACATAGTGCGGGTTACTACCCGTCTTGATTAATAATGCAATTTAACATAGCAATCATAACATTGAATGTTAAACTCGATTAAGAGTGGAGATTGCCCTCACCTTAAAAACAAGAATCGCAACAAATGATGAAATGCAATACCCCTTAATGATCCTCAACTCCTTGAAAATGCACAATCTTAAAGGTCTCAAGTTACTTCTCATATCCTACAAATAACATATACTCTTAATAATCTCCAAATCCATATATAATACTACAATGAACAAAGATCGAATACTTACCAAAAAGGCTCTCCTCTCTCTCTCTCCTTCTCTCTCTCCCTCGCGCCATCTCTTTCTTTCCTTTTTCTTTCTTCTTTCTTTTTCTCTCACCTTACGCACACCTTTATTTCTCTCCTTTTTCGACTAACTGTTAAGTTAGTATACTTGTGTATATAAATTTGGAGTATATCATGTATAGACACACTTCCAAAGGCGCCGCCTCAAAGCTTATTTGGTAAGCTTTCAAATTCTATTTTCCTTTTCTTTTTATTTTTAATACCATTAATTATTGCTAAATATGGTTACTATTATTATTATTATTATTATATAATATATTATATACATAGAAAATACACGCACCCACACTTTGCACACACGACACACTCTTATCTATATATATATATATATATATATATATATATATATATATATAATATTATAAAATATAATATATATTATATTTTCTATTTTAAATAAAATTTATATAATTTAATTAAAGACTAATTATTAATATTAATACTCAATTTATTAACAATAATTACATAAAAAAATATAAATAATTCACGTAGTGATTTTGGGATATTACAAGATGAGCCCATACAGATAGGTAAACAAAGTCCAAGTAAGACTTAAAATCATTTAAACATGTGGGGACTAACGTAAAAATCACAAAAAGAAAGAATTGAAGAATAATTTAAATGTTTGCACAACATTAATTAATAAATTGCACAACCCTATGAGAAAAAATTAAAAATTAAGAAAGGTTTGTTGTATAAGTGCTAATATATTTTGCACAAGAAACCCAATAACAATGAACACATAAAGTGACACAGAGCCCATTTCAAATAACAAAAGGCCCAATCAAAAGCAAAAATTAGAATTATAAAAAAAGCCCACAAATCAAGAAACAACACAACCAAAAAAATTAGATTTAGTAACATAGAGGTACAAAAATAGGAGCAAATTACACTCAGGTACAAAACATGGGGCAAAAAGACGCTAATACCCTTTGACCAAATCTCGATTAAAAAACAAATATCGACACTCACCTTCAACAAAAGCACCGATTTTATATTGCACATTTGAACGCTACAAAAACAAAAGTAAAATAAAACAATTGAACAATCACAAAAAAATGATTGCACATGCTTAAAAGTATTCTCGCACAATCATAATATATCTAATTGTACAACAACTATAAAAGTTTTCACAGTCATAATCATTTAATTGAACAACACGATAACAAAAGGCCCAAATGTTTGCACAACATTAATAATTAAATTGCACAACCCTATGAGAAAAATTTAAAATAAAGAAAGGTTTGTTGCACAAGTGCTATAATATTTTGCACAAGAAACCCAATAAAAATGGACACATAAAGTGACACATGCTTAAAAATATTTTGCACAATCATAATATATCCAATTGCACAACAACTATAAAATTGTGCACAATCATAATCATTTAATTGAACAACTTGATAACAAAATACCCAAAATGATAATTAAACATAGTCCAAGAATAACCATTGGGCCGATACAGTATAGGTAAACAAAGTCCAAAGAAGACTTAAAATCATTTAAACATGTGGGCACTAACATAAAAAAAAACCCACAATTCAAGAAACAACACTACCAAAAAATTAGATTTAGTAACATAGAGGTACAAAAATATGGAGCAAATTACACTCGTACAAAAATGGGGCAAAAAGACGTTAATACCCTTTGAGCATTTTATATTGAACAATCACGTAAATATGATTGCACATTTGAATGCTACAAAAGCAGTATAAAATAAAACAATTGAACAATCACGTAAATATGATTGCACATGCTTAAAAGTATTTTGCACAATCATAATATATCTAATTGCACAACAACTATAAAAGTTTGCCCAATCATAATCATTTAATTGAATAACACGATAACAAAAGGCTCAAATGTTTGCACAACATTAATAATTAAATTGCACAAACCTATGAGAAAAAATTAAAAATTAAGAAAGGTTTGTTGCACAAGTGCTATAATATTTTGCACAAGAAACCTAATAAAAATGGACACATAAAGTGACACAAAGCCCATTTCAAATAACAAACGGCCCAATCAAAACAAAAAATTACAATTATAAAAAAATCCCACAATTCAAGAAACAACACTACCAAAAAAAAAAAAAAAAATTTTACAAACAATAATTGGAATGGGCCATATTCAGAGATCAAGAAAGCCCGAGTTACACTTACAAACATTATACAAATTTGGACACTCGAGTAGTATAATTTAAATAATTGTTGAACAATTAAAAAAAAAAATTGCACAATCAAATGTAAAAAAATAAAAATCCTGAAGACCGAATTGCACAAGTGCTATAATAATTTGCACAAGAATAATAATGAACTTGCACAACAGCTTATGTTCAAAACCAAATCAACCCAACCGCATCAAGATACGAAATACCACGAAAAATATTTATATGCGGAAGCTTGAGAATATAATCATTACACACATGGTCAAATATGACCGTTACCACCAAAACTCCTACTTCTCGCTATAAATAATCGTCTCTAAGAACACCAAACATATAAAACAAATTAAACTTTACATACTCGAAATTTCAGTGGAAACCAGATCATGAAGAGGGTCACACATGTCTCGGAATTCAAGAACCACGTATCCAAGGTACAAAAGATCATTACGCACAACTTGTCGCCGCCCAACCACGATCAAGGTTTCAAAACTAAGATGAATCCAGCAGATTATATTATAACCTGTACACACCATGGATGGTCTCACCGGTGCAATCCAATAGAGTGGAATTCAAATACGCAGATGGAAGAAGTATCAAGTAGCGTAAGAGAGGATGAACACGGTGTCTACAAGAATGGAAGAACACACCGTATACAACTAGGAACTATAATAGTTGCAAACCTAGTAACATTCTTTGCACCGGCAATAATAATTGGTATAATAGCAAAATTGCATCCAGATTTACTAGAAAAACATGCGTAATATCCAATGTAATATTTCGAGAATTTTATGTATGAAATCCCAAGAATCATTAATATTCTCGAGTAGATCGACAAAAAGTCAAAGAGAAAGTGATATATCACTCAAAAAGTAAGCCCTATAAAACTTGATCCTAAGCTATTGTCCTAAGTTTCAAAAGGCTTACAATCTAGGATTGCAAAAATAACACCGCACAAAAGTAAGGCCTAATTCGAAGAAGAGGTCAGCCGTCCTTAATCTGCCAAAACAAATAGAAAAAATCCATAAAAAGGAAGAATACAACAGTGAGAAATATAATGTAAACAAGAATCAAGTTTAAAAATTTACATTGATCTAACAAGATTCATTGCACTTAGGGTTTGACTTGGATTTTCTCTTCGGAAATTCACCATAGGAAGTTATTCTTGATTTCTTCTGACGGCTGTGCATCCGATTTAGTTTAGGTGGTAAAATCTTTTCAATTTGAATCATGAACTTCAAATTTCGTAGTCCGGGGCACAGGATTGATGTTTGACTCATATGTTTTCTTGTAACTTTGAGTGAAAAAATAATCATCAATATAGGTGTAAATAGAATTGCAATTCATTTGCATGATAGCCACAACATGGGCGCAAGGAAACCCGGGCCATTTGCCACATATGACAAGAACAAAACCTTTTCTTAAGATCAACCGAACATGATATGTCGGAAAAAACTTCATAATCACCACTGGACAAGAAACTACCCTCCAAGACATACCAAGCTCACTTAAAATACTACATTTTGCATCCTTAACAGGAACTAGTGGTGTACTCCAATTTTCACTTGCTTTCTCCTTTCAACAAACCACCGAGCAACATTCTTACGTATCCAATCACAACAATTTGTCACCGGAGACTACGAGCAGAACTAACCAATGATTGAAAGACTCAACAGCATTTGATGTTAATTCTCCATAACGAGTAATGTTATTAGAGAATGCAAGTGCCCACTTTTCAAGAGGAAGCTCAAGAACTCCACCGCTCAACCATATTACCACCAAATTCGATGAATTTTTTCATATATTCATCGAACAAATGTTTAGTGGGGGCATAGGCACAAGCCTTAAACAAATCACACAAAGAAACTCGTTCACGACCGGAGAATTTGTTTGAAAAGCGACCCTGAGGTTTGATAGGAGATGAAACAAACAGAAAAATGCACATCATCTACAAACACTTGGTTAAATCTTGCCAACAATACCAAGATTCCTATCTCAAATGTAGAAAATTTGATCCTTATGCTTGACATTATCTTTAACATTACGAATAAACCATGTCCAATTCGATGTATTTCAGCAGAAACAATTGCAAATGCAACCGGAAACAAACCTATAAATAAAAAAACAGAAAGAACAACGAATTGATAAACGGGTCATTCGCTATAAATGCACAATTAATCAAGACTGAAATATATTTCAATACAAGAATGTACCATTGTTTCCATCCTTAGCGGTAGTGGTTAACAAAATTCCTTGAACGACCCTTCAAGAATGTACCATCGAGAAACAACATAGGATGACAATATTGAAACCCAACAATACTTGCATTAAAAGATAAAAACAAATTACTGAAATTCATGGGTCAATTCATCCTTCTCAACAAAGGCAACACTTTGCTGTGGTTGGTACTATGAATGACTTCAATGTACCATCTCAAGTTATCATAAGAATCGTCATAACTACCATATATATTTTGAAGGGCACTTTGAGATGCACGCCACCCTTTTTGATAAGGGAGTTCAATACCATAATTGTTCCTAAACAGTTAACTAAATCGAACCACCCATAGTAGGTTTAGACTTAATTTCTTGCAAAGTAAGTCGCCTACAATCCTTGATGCAAAACGTTTACCCTTGTAGTTGACCAATTTACCGTAACAACGGTGTACTAAATTTGATTTATAAATCACAAACTCATCAGTGAGTTTTTTTCTTGGACTTGATAAACCAATCACACCCCTCGCCTACATCAACGCAAACAACGTGTATATAGGAGGTTGAGTTCCTTACAAACTTAAACAGAAACCTAAACGGGTTGAATACTTAATCAAAGAATCTCTAAACTCAACAAAGACCACCACGAAACACAAGACCAACCCCACCTTTCATTAAGTCTACCCAAGAATCCGAAAGAAATGAGCTTTTAACAAGTGCGGGCTAGAGTCATAGGAAGGTATACATGAATCCCCAGAGAAATCGGGCGTTGCGTTAATATCGTGCACGTTTTGATTTAAAATGGGAGTGGGGATATCGGATATTGCACCACAATCAATTTTGGGGTCACATATACGTGCGGTGACATCAACTACATTTGTTTTTAAACTACTACAAATCATGAAACATTAAAGAGGTCATCGTCACACTCCAACTCACACTCATCCAAACTACCAAAAGTGCAAAATAATGTGAAACAACCTCGCCTTCGTATCGGGCCATTTAATAAGAACTTGGCTCTGCAAATGTTGAAATGTACCGCACCCACCAAGCGAAATCAATTTCCGTCTCGCCATCAAATTTGATCGCAAAAACTAGGGTTTGATCAACCATTGGAACGAAATAGAAAAATATAGTGCATGCAATTCTTGAGATACCGAAATTATGAAAACGGAACAAAATTTTGAATTTTAGAGTTGGATGAGATATATGATCAATCGAGAAATATGATTAAAAAATCAAATTTGAATTTTGAACGTAATAAGGAGATCGCATGCTGATGTGACCGAGAAACAAAAATCGACTAAAAGGATGGCGCCTTAGCCGAGAGAAAGATAATATCGAATACGTTGAGTGAAAGAGGAAATATCGGGAGGATGAGAGAGAAAGAGTCAACAACCGAAAAATAAAATTAAAAACATAAAGGGTATTTTGGTCCAAATGCAAGACATTAAAAATCTAATGTACATCAGCGTAATACGTGCCCAAATCGTGGTACTTGATCGTTATTAATTCTTTTTTTCGTAAAAGAAATATTATTAAAATAAAAGGGTACAAGAAATACCCAAAGAAAAACAGAGTACCATATACAACATCAACATCTAACACAATAATCTAGGATTTATAAGCCAATCTTTAAAAGAACAACTAGACCTCAATGAATCCTTAACACTAATCCAACTCCATGTTCTAGCCTTAATCTCTTCCACAATTTTGTCCTCCACCATCTCCACCTTATTATGCACCATATCATTCCTCCACTTCCAAGTGACCCACACTACCCCCAATCAAATACACATTGACACCAATTTACCTCTTTTACCTTTCAAAATTTGACTTTGTAAGAGGATGTTTTGAGAAGTCCGCAAGTGAATCGCCACCGGTGTATTCAACCAATTAAATATTTGCATCCAAATATTGTAGGATCTTTGCATGCAAAGAAGATGTGCTCCGCTGATTCCTCCTCTTCCCGCAGAAAGTACACAATGACTCCTCCGTTGATAACGCAATCCCCGATTCTTCAGGTTCAACTTAGTTGGCAACCGATCTCGAACCAGCCTCCACGCATGTGCAGCCACTTTTGGTGGTACAAGCTTATTCCACAACAACTTAAAAGCTTTCCCTATTCTCTCGTATTTTGGTCCAAGACTCCTCCGGTTTGAGCAGCCCATATGCATCTCTTGTCACGTATTTTCCACTTGACGAACCTCTCCATCTCCAAGCATCACTAATGTCTTCTTTTATACAACATTTGCTCACAAGAGACACCATATCATCAAAAACATTTAATTCAAAATCATATAATTGACGTATCCAATTCCACACCCATCTCCACTCACTTCCCTCCCACACCCCCATCTCCCCTACATTCTTCTTTTTGTCTAGACTAATCTTGAATAACCTAGGAAATCTTGACTTCAACGACTCCTCTCCCACCCACACCTCTTCCCAAAAAGAAATCTTTCGGCCATTTCCTAACACCCGTTCTAAATTCCCATAAAACCAATCCCCACCATTCCTTGTTGTTATATTAATTATATCCCTCCACCACCCCGACAATTTCCCATTTAACCCTCTAGGTATAACACTACTCCCTCTTCCCCACCCATCTCCATACTTCGACTCCAAGACCCTCACCCAAAGACTCTCTTTTTCACACAAAACCGCCACATCCAATTTTCCAATAAAACTATATTAAATTGCTCTAGCCCTTTAACCCCTAATCCCCCATCAATTTTGTCTTGCAAACTTCACTCCATTTGACCCATTTAATTTTTCTTGAACACTCCCTCCCCCTAAAAGTTTCTTTGAAGGCTCTCAATTTCTCTCAAGGCTTTTTTTGGTATTTTGTAGAAAGACAAGTAGTAAGTAGGTAAGGACGCTAAGACCGAGTGCAATAGTGAGATTTTTGCTCCAAAAGAAAGCTTGTTCCCTTCCCATCTTTGAATTCTTGCTCTAACCTTTATCACCTCTTTCCATTCTACCCCTTTTCGTGATTAATCGCTTAACATAAGATAATTACCCTTCGCCTTCGACCCTCCAAAGGTACTCTACTTGCTCCATAAAACATCCTTCTGTTTTTTTAACAAAGAAGCCAATTTTCATTTAGCCTCGCAAACACTTTTTTTCCCGGACCTTTGAAATGTTGCTCATTTTTTCCTCGGATTCATTTCTTCCTCTACTTTCTCACCAAAAGGATAAGCTCCTGGGTGCTGGGTTGTGGTGTAATTGTCATTGTCTTCCTTGAAGCATTTTCAAGACGATCTTTCACTCTTTGTATCGGTGAAGTTGGTGATGGATACTCCATTATTTTCTTACCCTTGTCGCTTGGTGTCTTGTCCGCTTCTCTTTCGTAAACCAGTTTTCAAAATTGTTTATTGCCAGCGCCATCACATTATTTTGCTGAACCAAAGAACTCATTCTCTGTCCGAGCAATATGAAGCTTCTCAATTGCTTCCGTGTGTGCCAAATTTACAGGGTCTTCATATAACCGTGTGTTGATGCTTCCTCCAACTTTTCTTTAACTCTTCGATTTCAAGCCGCAACTCTTTGATGTATTTATCCCTTTCACTTACCTCTACTGATTTGTTTTAGCGTGAATGTCTTTGTTCTCTTGTTTGATCTATCAATTTCCTCACTCATCCTCTGGAAAACGATTCTCTCATTTACATCCCTTAATTATTTTGTTTCATCTCTTTGTCACTATCTACTCGATGTCATAGTATCTTTCCTCACCAAAGACTAAACAGTCTGTAATCACATTTCTTATTTGTACACGGGTGATTCTTCTCTCTCGTATTCTTGTGTCATATTCAGGATGTAAGTAGGACCATCAGAACCTAACCTCAATGATCTTTCATTTTTCTTGTTTGTCGCTTTTAATCTGCATCCTTGTCTATACTTTCATCTCCAACCAGTTTTGAAGATGAATCAACCATCTCAAACATGTTGGTCTTCTTTTGGTCTTCCTTTTCTTCCATTTCAATGATCACCTTTGCCAAATCATTCGGACCATCGTCTCCAATATCGCAAGTCATTTGCCTCAACATAATCATCGACACTTGAAGTTCCACATTCATTCATCTTGTCCTCCCTAGGTATTTCATCATCCTTTATGATTATTCAAAAACCGATTTCTGTATTTGACAAATCACTCATGATCTCGCTTTTCGTTTAGCGATTGCTTTGAGTAATTTTTGTTTCTGAATGAGTACATTGATAATTAAAATAAATCATCTAAGCGAGGTTAAATTTTTGTGCGATTCG
This sequence comes from Paraleonurus japonicus, assembly GCA_030762865.1. NCBI lineage: Eukaryota > Viridiplantae > Streptophyta > Magnoliopsida > Lamiales > Lamiaceae > Paraleonurus > Paraleonurus japonicus. The sequence continues at coordinate 35,258,064 of CM061052.1, forward strand.
TATGTATAACTTACATGATCCTTCTTCAAAAGTTTGACACGTTGCAATCTTTGGTTAATATCATTCATATCCCACTTTAAAAACTGGGAATGATACTTCTTGCTTCCGATCAACCAATTTTGTGTGCTCACTCAACCAAATCTGTATAAAGGAGATATTAAAGTATTATCTTGTGTTTCTTTTTTCTAGAATAATGATGTCAAAACTTATTATAAAAGGAAAATAAACATATCTTACAGCAAGATTATTATGGCGCATCCCCAGCTTTCGACTTCTTGCTTGACAAAGATTTTGTGATTTCAGCATTTCAACTATGTAATTACTCCAATCAAAATTACAAATTTTTCTATATCTTCCAGATAAACCGAAAGATGGAAAGAACATGGCCCATTCGAATGGAGCCGGGCACGATGCCATGAAATAACAATGTACTAGCTTAGCTACATCATCTATGACTTATGCATCCTCACTTTCTATGATTGCTTTTAATTTACGGAATATCACTTTGTCTTGTACATCACGAACGGTGAATTTGTACTCTCGATTTGACTCTTGAAACATCTCCTTATCTATTTTGACACTATGTATTGATCACTCCTAGTTTCTATAGATGTACTACCATCACTAATTCCGAAAATTAGTTGTGCATCTCTACTAACTATAGGAATACGTTCACCTCCAATAATAAAACACTTAGTTTCAAAATCAAAACACTTTAAAATCTGTCTTATGTCATCCTCATATTTTCCAGGCTCTTCTTCATCAACAATTCATAGTCGTCTTGTATATGGACTCAAAGAATAACAAAAAAGGAGTCACTTTATCCTCTTCAAATGGTCCTCCCTAAACTTGAGACTATTAATTTCCCTTATTGCGGTTCTCGATTGAATTTATTGTAGGTTTCATTTTTGATAATGGAAATATCACCTAAAAATATTCATTAAACACTTTAAATTACATTACCGTACTCAATCAATGTAATCTCTAAAATTTTTGGTTAAAGTTAAGGAATTACTCAAACAATTTAGTGGACAAACCACTTTCTCCATCGTAATCTTTTTAGATTTTGTACCGCAATCGAAGAGGAGTCTTCCACAATTTTCTTCAACCTCCTTTTGTTTGGTTCTCGATGCTAATTGTTTGAATAAAAAAGAAGACAACATTTAGTCATTCAAATTCCTTTTAAATTACCAATACGTTTTTTCCTACCTTGCATTCTCGAACTTGTGGTATCATCCTTCCCGTGTTTTGCTCGATGTTTACGTCTTCTTTCCACAATTACAGTTGTCACCGTCCGATTCTCGTAGTTTTGAATGTACACAATAAAAAATATTATTTTCGATTATGAAGCATATTCGAGAATTTAAGAGTTTCAAAAATAAAATATATCCGATTCTCAAGAAGTGTAAACATATCTCACGAGCATTTTTCCTGACAACATCAAATTAGATGAACAGAGTCATGTTCTACATTATTATGTTGAAATCAAATATGTCAGGATGTTTTACCCTTTTTCTACTAGGTTTGTCAACGTATTTCATGCTACGCGATACCGCATCAAGGAATTTTTTAAAAATCAATTATGAATCAACGAGTTATTGATTCCAAAGAAATGATAAAAATCAAACACGAATTTTGTGTTAGCTTACCTCTCTTTTCCACAAAACGATCGCCGATGTACTTTCTTCGTTTCGATGTGTGTCTTTCTCCGTCGTCTACGTACACTATTTTTCTTTTTCACGACCCATGATTATAACTTGGTGCTGTAAAAATTCATGGAAAAAATATGAATCTTGCTTCAGAAATTCGGTAAAAATATTGACTTCAATTACCTTGATTATCGAAACGAGATTTTGTCGGGGTTTGTTTTCGCCAATGAATGGTTTATGTTGCGAATATGAAGGATTAGCGGAGGATTTCAAATTTGAATTTGAAAATAGAATTTTGAATACCGGGCTGAATTCGTTGGTTTGTTGGGTGGAAATTTTATGCGGCTCCGACGGTGATTAGATGGCTCACTCGGTGAGAGAGAAAAAAATCGGTGCTTTTGTTGAAGGTGGGATTCGATATTTGTTTTTAAGCTGAGAATTTGTTGAAGTGTATTTGTAATACTCCTAAATCCTTATATGAATTATTAATGCATTTATTAATTTTAATAAATTAAGTATTATAATTTGATAATTTTTCTAATTGAAATAGAAAATTTAAATATTTTATAGTGCTTTAATAATGTGTATTTATATACAAATATATTTGTAAGAGATATTAAATAGATATATATATATATATATATATATTATAAGATAACTCTAATAAGATTAGTAAACTTATAATTCTAAAGCAGTATAAAGTAAAATACTTATAAGTTAAATTTAAAAAGTCAAGCTGACGCTCCATAATCTTATCTCTGCTTTTCTTTCCCCTTCCGTCTTCCGCCGTCAAGTCGTAGTGAATTAACGCGCATTTTTATCTCCGTTTCAGCTGCCGATGGTTTTCCTGCATCGTAATTATCATATTATATATGAAACTGTTTCGTAGCGATATCGTAGTATCGTAGAAATAAGATCAGCCTTTGTTGCTTTCGGACTTCGTGAGCGTCCGATAATTTGAGTGTGCTAAGCTTCTAAAATTATTGTTTAAATGTGCTTTTTTCATCTCAATCACCACCGCTGCTTTCTCGCAAACGATAGTGTGGCTTGCAGGCTTTATACTGCTAGAAAACCGTTATGTGCTAGAGAGTAGAATTCCTATTCTCCATTGTTGGGACCATGAACAGTAGGAAAATAGTTTCTAGTGCGACGCGATAGAAACGGGTTTCAACGCTTAGGAATTGGAAACTTTATTTTTGTGGATTTCACGCTTTTCGAGTCATTATGGAATGTAGTAAAGGTCTATAGGCCTAATCGTGAGTAGAAACGATAAAAATAGAGTATCAAAAGCTTGAAATGGACGCACGGCGCAAGTGAAAAATTCGCTGCCTTCGCTACAAATGGCACGCCACCTTCCGGTGACCGCTTGAGGCGCAGGCTCGGGTGAAGAGGGAAGCCGAGATTGTAAGGATTCCAACTGTATTCTCGGGCTTTTCCAATCGAGGTGTAGAATGACCGTGAGGGACTCCTCGTACAAAAGCTTCGAAAAAGGCAGAGGGTGAGGCCAAAGAGAATTAGATTAACTTCAGGGACTAAAATGCAAATTCTCAATTCTGGTCAGTTGACCAGTCAACGGTCAACTGTTGACTCTGATTTCCATTTAATTACAATTTTGCCCTTCATTTTCAAACGCTTTTTGTAGAATCTTTCGCTTTTCATCCGATTTGATCCAAAACCAGCTGGCCAAATTGTTCCAAATTCAAAGATCTACATTTTAATTCTAAAATCACGGACGAACAGCATTATAGAAATGACCGTTTTACCCCTGAACGGTTGTACGCCGTAAACTCCCATTTTTAATCCAAATTCTTTGCTTTCAAATTGCTTTTATCCCAACGAAGCTTTCTACATCGTCCTAAATAGGATTATATTATCAAATAAACTACCTAGTTTGTCTTTTTTGACCGTCAAACACATTAATCGAACTTTAAAAATCCTTAGAAAAGATCAGATGTTGCCCTTTAACCCCTAGTACCAAATCCGCTGGTTCTATAACTTCTAAGGAAGCTCTTTATTATAGTTATTATGGGTTAATGGCTATATATATTACAATGTATTCTCCGAAAGGCATTTGATGTCATTTTGTAGGGCCGTAAGAACCTGAAGCATAAAAAAGTGCGCTTCCGGTCTCCAAAACAAAGGTTTCATATCTAATCGTGTGATAATTTCCACTCTTAATCGAAAGCTTTAACATTCCATGTTAGTGATTGCTATGTTAAGGTGCAATATGTGAGTGGGACATATGTCATGATTATGCAAACAATTGTGATATTAGTGCGTTCAAGCCGGTAGCTGGGCCCGTACTATGTGTATTATGTTCAAGCCGGGTAATGGCCCGTACTATGTGTATTATGTTCAAGCCGGTAATGGCCCGTACATAATGTCTTCAAGCCGGTAATGGCCTGCATTTATGTGTGGTTATGTTCAAGCCGGGTAATGGCCCGCATTTATGTGTGTATTATGTTCAAGCCGGGTAATGGCCCGCATTTTATGTGTGGCTATGTGTCAAGCTGCAATGGCCCGTACTATGTTCGCCGTGTAATGGCCCGCATACAATGTGCACATGAGTTATGTTTTCATGTTATGTGTTATTTGCAGATATACACATTTTATCAAGCAAGTAATCATTGAGATTATTCCACCTGGTGTAGCTTTGAAACACTCACCCCTCATATCCATTGTTACAGCATTCTTGAGTTTGATGCGGAGGGACGATGAGGATGCAAAGACTGCACCTTTTGGTTCGATTGTGTAATTATCAGTATATATTATGAGTTATGCTATCGAGTGAAAAATAATGGTTCTTTTCTGTTCCGACTAGTATAAATATACTAGTTGAAACGCCAGTAACAAAACATATTTTGCCCTCTTTTTCTTTTCGATGTGTAATTATCGATGATGAGCGAGGTTTGTTAAATTCTTCTTTCTCAAAGTATGTATCAATCGATTTATGGTAGTCAGTTTCGGGGTATTATTTTTAATTTGGTTATAGCCTTCCGCTTTTATAAAAGATAATAATTTTATCATCGTATTCTTTTGGAAATGAGTTTTGAAATGGTATTTTAGTAGCGCCTCACCCCCAAAGCGATATTATTTTAAAGAAAGAAAGAAGAACTTGGGGCGCCATACAAGATACGTCTTTTTTGGCACATTTTTTGTACTCCAAACATAAAGCGAGAGGTACAAATCGCTTCATGTACCCGAATAATTTCCTCCTATTTTTGTACCTCTATGTTACTAACTCAAAAAAAAAAAAAAATCTTGTATAATTTTCTTTTAAAAATACAACTAATAAAATTCACTCTTGTTTTTTCTTATCTTTTTTCCATATTTCCCGTAAAAATTGTTTTTTAATAGTACAATTTGGTAGGTAGAGTATTTATTATTTATAAAATTACTTTTCTTTCCTCACCCAACTTTTAAATCTCGTATAATTTTTCTTCTAAGAAATACAACTAATAAATTCACTCTTTAAAAAAATAATTAAAAACTTTTAACGGATAATGATGATTAGATTCTGACTAAAGAAAGAAAATAATTTTTTAATCGGCTTAAATGATAATTCAAACTCATAACATTTGGACATAGATAGTGGAGTTCTAACAACTTAAAGAGTTGGTCTCTTGTGAGGTGGGTGCATGCATGCACTCAAATTGTATTATGATACTTTTCAATTAATTTATTATTACCTTTTATTTTTAGTTTTCAAAATACTATTATTTTAAAAGTGTGTAAATGAATGCACTCACCTCATATGATCATATGAGATCAAACCCAATTGAAAATATAGCACTTTGTCAATATTAACATCTTAGTAATTTCGACAATATTTCATCTCTAATGAATCAGAACAATCAAAACATCCTCTAAAATTTAACGAAAGTCATTTTATTAAATTTAAATTAATGAAATTAGATATATTCCTTTCAAAAAAAAATATAAATTAGATATATTGATAATTTTATAATAGAAAAATTTGATGATAAATACTCACTCCTATTCAAAATGTATCATTTTTAGACTAATGCACACATATTAAGAAAAATATTGACTAATTAATATTAAAAAGTATAAAGCGATATTTAAATTGTAAATATCCCTATATTACTAATAGGGAGTTTGTTTTTGCTTAGGTGTCGTCATGAGGTTAATTTGAACGATGTGTCATATTCTTATTAAATGCATATATATGTTAATAATCTATGTGTCATTCTCCTATTGATTTATAATTAATATATGCTATCTATGTGGCATTTTAATATAGGAATTAATTAAAAATATGTTTCTAAGGAGGTTTGAACCTTAGACCTCTTGCACAATATGTATATTTTTAATAAATAAGTTAATATATAAATCTTTAAATATTTTAAATATCTATTTTATATCTAAAAATTTTTATCATATGACAAATTTTAAACATAAAATTATATTTAACTTAAGCCTATAAATGTATGTAAGAAAAATTGTGGTTGTATCAACTTTTATAAAAAAAAAAAAGAACTTAATATAATCATATATGATATTTATTGTAAATATACGATATATATATATATATATATATATATATATATATATATATATATATATATATATTACTCGGAGTAATATTTATGCATCAATTATATAAAAAAATTCTATTAATCGTCTCCTTTTTTTATTAATTATAAAATAAATTTGAAACAAATCTTATAGTAAATTCTTTCACATAATTATAATAATTCTAATCCTTAGCATGAATTGTCATACAATTAATATTACCATTATTTAAATTTAATATTATAATTACAATTTTTTTATACATATACATTATTTTATATATATATATTATTATTTGAAAATAATATATATAATATATTATATTGTAAAGTTTATTTAATAAAAATACTGCGTAATACGCGGGAGCTCATCTAGTTGTGAATAATCAAAAGAACATATTTTTTAATAAGAGGGGATATTATATTATTTTGTCTTTAATGTTGATTGGGTTTCCCTGCCCAAATTTTGGCTCCATAATTGTTTGGTATGCTGCTTTTAATGTCATTTCCTTATTCTATAGATTTAATTTAACATGAATTTTTTTAGAAAGGAATTTAACATGAATTCCTATTATAATAATAGAGAGTTTGATTTTGATGATGTGTCAAACTCACATTCATTTGGCTTATGTGTCAAACTCACATTAATTTGCCTTATATGTCACCCTAAAAATAACTTACTTGAGTATATGTGTATAAAACTTATATGTCATCTATGTGGCTCTATAAAATCTATTTAAAAAAAATGCATCCACATAGATTTGAACCTTACACCTCATAAATGACACTACTAATATTTTTACCAACTAAGCAAATTTATAAATATTAAATATCTATTATATTTATCTTAAGTTTAAAGTATATTAGAATTTTTGTTAGTAATAAAAACAAGTAAATTAAGTATATTTATTTTATTATTACTAATTTTATTAATTAAATTATAAAATATTCTAATTATGTAAATTTTTTTATATTTATTTTAACGTCTCACTATATTTGATGATTTTTTCATTTATAAAATCATGAAAATTTCAAATATATAATTAAATATATTAAATGATTAATGAAATTTTAAAAATAATATTGAGTCTAATTAAAAGAAATATAATCACATGGATTTGAAACTATTATAGAATTGACATAAATCATAATTAAATTGAGATTGAAATTAAAGGTCGTGCATTAATAAAAGAATAACTTATAATTTTATACATACATTTTATTTGAATATATTTATTATATAATATAATTATATTATTTCACAATGGACAAATTAATTTATGCATACATAATATATTATAATATTAATTGATTTTTATGAAAATCCGCGTGTCTGAGGACTCATCTAGTTTGATTATAAAGGAAAGATAATGAGAATTATAAAAAATATTTAAATATCTTTTTGAGTCATTTTTTTTTCCTAAGATTAGAAGTTGTTGCTATTTAATATACGTTAATTTAAAAGTAAATTTTCAAAAATAAAATTTTCACGATTATGAATTCTCCCTCTTTTAAATTTGTCTTTACTTTTAATTATTACAAAATTTCGGAAAACCTCAAAATTGTACTCTCTCCGTCCCATATTCGTTGTGACATTTGTAAAAAAGGTACATCACGTACTCGTTGCATCATTTCCTTAAATAATAATAAAACAACTTTTTCACTTTTATGTATCCCTTCAAACATTACAATATTACATCATATGTCACTACTTTTTTCACACTAACACAATTTAATATTATTAAACAACTCACTTATTAAAGTTGAAAAACTATCATACCCCCATAAAAAGTAACTTATATTATTAAACAACTCTTATATTAAAATTTGTGTCAAACCGTAAATGTCACAACGAGTATGAGACGAAAGGAGTATTATTTTTATCTCCAAATATTTTTACTCTTTTATTTTTTTCATTTCATAATATTTTTACATATTTAAAATAAAAAAATCTCCTTAAAATTCACCCTCACAACATTATAAACATCACACAAAACGTAATTATGTTATAACTCACACACACATAATTGCATTAATTTTATTTTATTTTATATATAAATATTTATAAAATTATCCCTCAAAACCCCAATTATTATTTACTTATTTATTTTGTTGGTTCTTCATTTGTGAAAGACTTTTCATATTGTCTTTATCCTTATTATGTATACTTATTTTTTTAATAAATATTTTAATTATATAAGTTTATTGTAGAATTGTAAATTGAATTATTAATATAATTTTATATATTAATTATATTAAAAAGTGTAATAATTATTAAATATAATTATAATAGAAATTTTATTTATTTATTTTTTTAAAAAAAAACTTAACTTTTTCGCAAAATTCAATCAATTTATAATTAGAATGAAAGGAGTATAATATTATATGTGTAGGAGTTATAATATTCTTATTTTTCGGACACATTATTTTTGTCCAATCAAATCACAAACTTTAAAAATAAATTAAAAAAATAACTCAAAATTAATTAAAATTTTAAATTACAATTCACCATGACAGTTTGTCATACTTCAAAATTTAGAAATCATATATTTATTGTATAATTAATTACTTTAATATATTTTTATATTTAATAAAATCTCTACTTCTATATATATAGAAGTTCAAATTTTGGATGAACGATGAAAATTATTTTAATTTAATAGTTGAGATGTTTCTAAAATATTTCACAGTTTTCAATAAAATGACTATTTAATAAACTTTAAAAAAATTATAAACTCCAAATATGTTATACAATATTTTATATATAAGTGTACTAAATACTTTTTAAGAAAATTGGAAAGAATTTCAATTTACCATTTCACGGGAAACTGAACATAAAAATCTCCCAAAAAACTATCAATAATCACCTTTATTATCTATTTATCCTCCCAAAAACCATCAAATCAGAAGATTAAATTAAGTGATGTTCTTTTTGGGTTTTAAAAATTAGGTTTTGGGGTTTGAAATTTAAAACCGATTATAATTTGAAATTTTGAAAATTTATTTTAAAAAACCACCAAGATAACACCTATAAACCTACTCACTACAAAAATACTGTGAAAATGATGGATTTAACGATGAATTTAATTTCGTCACAAATTCCAATGAATTACCAATTAATTATATTTTTAAAAATTATCAATGAATTTATCGACGAAATATGAATTGGTCGGTAATTACCGACGGATTTACTGACGAAATATGAGTTCGCAAGAATTACCGAAATGTGAGTTCGTCGGTAATTACCGATGATTTTTATTCCATCGATAATTACAAATGGAATTATCGAAAAATATGATTTGGTAATTACCGATTCCGTCGATAATTTTTAAAAACGTAACATTTTTGTAATTTTATAAATAATTATGTGATTATATATGTTTGATTAATAAAAATACTATTTCAAAGCGTATAGCTAGATTTTTATTGGTATATATAAATAACTATAGTAAAGAATTGAATATTTAAAAAAAAACAAAATCACATATAATTGTGTAGTAAAGAAATTAAATAAAAAGATATAACAATATATATATATATATATATGTGTGTGTACTTTTGGTAAAACATAAACAGATTATATATAATATTGTCTGGGTGATTTTGTGACGAGAGAAATAAAAAGATTTGATTCCCAAGTGATGCAAAATACAAGGTATTTAAATCAATAAAATCAATTTTCACTCCTTATATTTTAATATATTTAAATCATAATTCATTTTATCCAATTATTTCAATTACACTCAACAATTAACAATATAATAATATAATTTTAGTCAGTCTTATATGTTGATTTGACATAAAATTAAATTCTACTCTACTCAACCCAAAACAAACACATTATTTTTCATAAGTTTTTCAAAATCCTCTAAATTTTAAAATTAATTTTTAAAAGTTATTAAACTCAAAAATAACATCACCTTGAAGTTTCACTTAAAGTTGATTGTAGCTGCCTTGACATTCCTTTTTTAATAGAAAAATAAAAATTTAAATAAAACTAGAAACAACCGCACTGATTGACAATAAAAAAATCGTAAGTAGTTGCCCGTGACATTCTAAATTGCTAATTAAAATCTAGCTAAGATCACATAAGTTAATGTTATATTTATAGGATTAACTAAGGTTACATTTGGATGGAGTGAATTTGAAATCAAGGGATTTGATAATAATATACCATGAATTTAAAATAGAGAAAAACTAAATGAATGAATTTGATTCACTCAAATATTAAGGACAAGTGAGAGAAGTGAGAGAATTTTAAATGACTAGGATTTGTTGGGTATTTGAAATCATTCCACTTATAAGTAATATTTGTATGAAACAAATCCATTCATTTAATTTTTCTCCATTTTGATTTGTAAATGTATGGTGTATTATCCTCAAATCCATTGATTTCAAATGACTATCCAAATGAAAGAATATGAAATTCAAATTGACGAAATGAATGGAGATTTTTGTCCTTAAAATTTGTCTTAACAGGAGTCATTAACACTTAAGGCTAGTTATTTAAAATCCATTTAAATTAAGCTTTTAGCCAAAGACGTTGAATGATCTACTAGTTGAATTTTAAATCCCTATAAATCTTTCAATCCAAATAAAATTCTCAATGCAATGCTATTTTTTTTTTTTAGTACAAGTCACGAAAGATATTAATTCGGGCTTGAAAGATAAAACATAGTCAATTACGGACCTTGAAGATGTTTATATTAAGAGATTTTATCAATCTAGGACCTGAAATTAAGGCCTCGAATTGATGATTGTCCTATTTTTCAGTCCCAGAATTGATAAAATCTCTTAATATAAACATCTTTCGGAGTCCCGATTGATTAATTTTATCTTTCAAGTCTCAAATTGATAATTAACATATCTTTGGAACTTGTACCGATAAAAATCTTTTTTTTCCTTCTTTTTTAGAACCCAATGCAATGCTATTAATGTCTTCTTCTTGCATCATTTCCCTTTAAAGTGTTGCCAACAATACCATAATATTCAAAAAAAAAAAAACCATAATATTCCTTAAAAAAATCATAATATTGCAGCTTTAATTTCCCAGAACATTAGAGGACATCCTTTTACCCTATGGATTTTTCCACCTACTTTCTCAATATTTGAGTTTTTAAAAAAGTTTTTGGCCGCTGCATCTACACTTGAAACTTGAAAAGCTTATAATATTGATTGAAAAATGTTCACCGTATGAGAATAGGTCTTCAGGGAAATTTATTTAGGTATGATAATATCACAATATTTATTTAATAATATAATTATATTTATAAACTAATACCTATACATAATTTGACATATATTGGTGTGTAAACTGTGTGTAGTGTTAATTTTTAAAAAATAATAATATAAATGAGTAGAATGTAATATATTTGTATGAACTCAGTTCCATATATTGAATAATTTTCATAGGTAATCTTTATTTTATTTATCTATCGATCATTTACATGTATATATGCAAGACTTTTTGTTGAAGTAGCTATCTTTAAGAATGTAGTAGTCCCTCGTTTCAATAAAGATAAACCTAATTTTTATTTTCATCCGATCCCATAAATATCTTTATTATTATTATTATTATTTTGCAACTTTTCGATTCAAATCAATATTTATATATGAGCAAAATGAGAAAACAAAACAAATATTTAATGTATTCACCATAATAACTCTTATTTTTTAATTCATATGAAAATAACTATAGTTTTATCTCTATGGGATAGAAGGAGTAATAATTAATAGTAGGTCTCTTGTGTTTTAGTATACGCCCGTAAGTTTACGGTGTTTTCACTTTGAAAAAGGTAAAGTATCAAATATTTAATTAATAGTATTAAGAATTTCATCAAGAGTATCGACTCAATAATATCATATTTGAGCGAGAATATCAAAATTTTGACCAAGAGTATAAAAATTTTATGAAATTGAAAAATAACATTTAAAATTAATATCAAATATTTAACCACGAATATCAAATATTTGACCAAAATAAACACGTGTATACATAAGAATTTTCAATAAATTAATGGACACATTGAACTTAATCAAGGTTTTGTAAGAAAAAACTTAATTAATCCATGTATCGACTAATGATACACCTTCTAACGCAAAATTGTATATATTTCTTATACAACATAACCTTACATTGTTTCCACCTTTTAATTTCATTCAATTTTTTTATATTGTTGGTCAAATATTTAATTCTTTTAGTTTAAATACTTAATATTTTAAATGTTATTTTTTAAACTTGAATATACCATAATACTATTTTTTTATTTTAAAATATGAATAATTTAAATAGTAAAAATATTAATTTGTTATTAATACTTGTGAAAAATAATATGATATCATTAACCCTAAGTGTTGATATACCCTGATGAAATTATTAATACCTTTTTTTTATCAAATATGTAATGCGTTGAATTTTTAAAAATAAAACACTAATCTTAGAGTATATACGAAATCAATATTTTAATACTACTTCGCCCAAGCTATTATTCAATAGAAATCAATCACAACCCTTTAAATAGAACGAGATCGAGAAGCTACTTCACCGCTGCGTTAATTTCCATACAACTTTTAGATAAATCTAAATAGAAAGAAAAATTATTTTACCTCTTTTTGAATTATTCTAAAACTCGTATAAAAAAGGAAACATTGGATGAATAATAAAAGTAAGAAAAACTATATTCTGGAAAAATAATAATTGAGTAAGTCTCTTGTATATTAAATACACTGTGTAATTCAAATAAACTTTTTAAATAGTACTAGTTGTTTTTGCTAAACAATTACTGATGTTTTTATAAACAATTGTAGATGGTAAACTGATACTATTAGTGAAAATAAATATGATTGTTCAATAAAAATAATTAATATTATTTATATTAAAATACATTTGAATTACATGTTAGTTTGATGCATAAAAATTAAGCATAATAAGTTTTGTAATGATAGTACTTTTAAAATTCCTTAATTATTTGTAGAGATCGTAAACTAAGATTCAAGAATTAATCAAATAGAGGACGGATATTTATACGAATTTTTGTTAATACATTGTAAAAATATGTATAATTATTTAAGCGGTATAAGTTATTGTTCAAATCGAATAGTTCTAGAGCACGGCTTGTCTTGTTAATTTTGGTAAACAAGTCAAACTCAAGTTTGTAAAATACTAACAACCACAGAGGATCTCTTGTTACATAATGGTGTTACATTTCCCAAGTTACATTAATTAGATTTGAGCCCACGTGTACATACAATTATATTAGAATGTTATTCTTTTATTTGTAAATTTTGATGTATGTACACGCGCGCAAATCTAATTAATATAACGAGAGATGTAACATCATTATATAGCGAGATCGGTCGATTAACAACACTAACACCCAACTAATCGGTGGCTTAGCCCACACACGGCCACGGTCAAATAGGTTCGATTCTCTTGGGAGCAATTATGGAGGAAGTGGCTTGGAGAAAAAATCTAGAGATGTTTGGATAGTGAACTAACTATTAACAAACTAACATTTACCGATAAAAAAACACTAACACCCAACTGTAAAATAAGTGTATTGAACAAATATTAAAAACCAACCTTATGCCATTTACAAATGGAGTCTTCTAGTATGCCATTTCGTATAAACCTTATGCCATTGATAATGGAGACTTGTAGTATGCCATTCATTTATACATGCAACAGAGATCTAGGAAACCCATTTTCCATATAAAAATACACACTAATCTCTCATAATGCAAAAGCCAAGGGTAGATCTAGAGCACAAAGAAATTGTTTAATAATTCTTATATGGGTGGGGAATATTATTAAAATTAAAGAGTCAAAATTAGGTCATCACAAGAAAAGAAATCTTGACAACACACATTGACAGAGGTGAATGTACCTTTCTTATAATACAAACTCCATTATTTCCAATTTCCAGCTTCTTCGAGAGCCCATCACAAGTCAATTGGCCTCATAAACACCTTGAATCATACTCATATCACATGTACATGAGAGAGAGAGAGAGTTAAAAATTAAAGATTTTTCAAGAATGGCCTTCATCTGCATTTGCATCAACACCTCCTTCAATTTCCCTTCTTTAACATCATGAATTGATCTAAGTGGGGTAGCCCTAATAATTCATCAGGAAATATAACGGTGATTAAAAACAAACAATAAAACAAAAAATTAATAAAAAAAAGGTGGGATTAAAGATGAAGGAAGAAGGTGCAGGTGCAAATGCAGAAAAAGGCAACATCTTGGGTTCCGAGATGTTTTGGCACTCTCTCTCTTCTTCTCTCTCTAGGAATTAGGTTAGTTGTTTTTCTGACAAAATTATTATCTCCCAAAAGCTGGGGACTGAAATTGCATGTAATGAGGGAGGGTGTGGGTGTATTTATAAGGTTTTGGAGCGTGTGTGTGGGCCCCAATTTATGACCACAACCACAAATGTCCAAACGTGTTTCTGCCTCGTGGTGGAATAAACCCTGTACCTTGCTATACTTTTTATCAATTTCATATTTTCCTTTCTCCAAATGGGGTACTCTTTCAATGAGGAAAATATAAAGTAAAAAATTTATATTAATCGGATGCATACGATGAACTTTATTTTACTATTATTGTCATGTATATTTATTACCACCGTCACATTTACATATAATCGTGCATGTCTATGACAGAGTGATAGTGAATGTACATGATGATAGTATAAATAAAGTTCATCGCACAATTGCACCGATTCACACATGTGTTACTCAAATATAAAATCGAAAAATATTAAAAATATTGATTGTTTCAGGAAAATGGATTCTCTATATTTTTTTATTGTAAATTTTGGAGAGAGATATATACAATAATAAAATAATATATGAAATACAAGAAATAGGACTCGTTCATTATTTTATTATTGTATCTATCTCTCTCCGAAATTTACAAAGAAAAAAATGTAGAAGATCCATTATAATAACATAATGAATATTTTTGGCAGAGTAACAAAGAAGAATTTTAGTATACCAAGATTTCGGTATGACACCAAAATGACATTAGTACGGTAATCGTATGAAATTTACAAACTAAAAATTTTGGTACGATATATATGATATGAAATGAAGTTTTTGGTATGTCCTTATTGAACCACCCCTAGACGAGAGTTAGACTTCTCGTTGAAAAGTGTGAGCCAAGTGTATAGGTGATAGACTAAAATCCGACCTTTTTACCCGTTATATATATATATTTTAGTAAATTCAAGTCCGACTCTTGTAATAAACAAATTGGGTCTGAAGTTTATTTAAAATATTTTTAAGTTATTTCCCTTAAACGTCAAATTTAAAGGTAATTATGTTAATATTTTTATTTAAAGGTATTTACTTTCACGTGTGAAGTGACACACTTTTAAGAAAATTCAAATTAGTGTAGGAGAGAGAATAAAGTGTAAGGTTATTTTGGGTGATTGAATGAGATAAAGTGTAAGAAAAAAAAATAAAGTAAAATAAAATAAGAGTGATATTTTTTAAATTTAGATGATATTGTGAGGGTATAATTTATATTGGGTATTCCATTTTAAAGGAGGGATTATATTTTTAACAAGATTTAGCGGATGTTTGGTTGAATATTTTGAGGCTGAGCGTTTTGGTATAGTTGCGGAATGCAAACGAATCCTAATTTTATGGGAATTCACGCCATTTCATTGGAAATGAATACTTTACATTTCTTGTAAAATTTATATTTTTATATTAATATAATAAATAGTTAATGAATATATAATTTTTGATCGAACAAGATGATTCGAACTTATGAAATATACCAATTTTATAGGTAGTGAAATTTTAACCACTTGAAATATATCAATTTGTCAATTAATAAATATATAATATTTTATATTCCCTTCGTCCGAAACTATCTTCACAATTGACTTTTTAACGGTTTTTGTGTGAGAATTATTTCATAGTAATATGTGTACAAAAGTTGTTTTATATGAATGATATGCTAGTTGATACACATATTACTATGAAATAATTCTCACACAAAAACCGTTAAAAGTCAGCTTTATGAAAATAGTTTCGGAGACAGAGTATATATATATATATATATATATATATATATATATATATATATATATATATATATATATATATATATTGACTTAAATGAACCAGTTTGTTGAGGTTAGTAAATGTTCAAGTTCGACTTGTATAAATAAATGTTGGAGAAATTAGTTTTATGACCAAATTACTTAAATATTAATTATTTTGTAAATTAATATTCAATTGGAAATTAATGCAAGACTCTATTAGGTTGTGAATTAAACAATTAAGGGCTATAAGTTTAATTTACAAAAATTAAAAACATAGGATCAATCATGAAGTAAATGATCATAGAGAATTTATAATCTCAAAATAAAAAATTTCGGTGAGAAATTAAATCACGAAGTTAGAAAATATTTTACATAAATGTAGGGAAATGAGAATAATAAATGGAAGCATTAATTGTCTCACATCGAATTAATTATAGATTAATTTGTAGGGAGCCTATAAATTTGCTGTATGAGTCATAATTACCAGATTCTTCAAATGAGACATAGTTGACTAATCAATCTTGATTGAAGGAATCAAAATTAAATCCTAGATTTAAGGGGTCTCATCTCTCATAAATATACATCTGTGATTGATGCAACAAACTAAAGCTGCAGAGTGTCCAGTACGTGTAGGGATGGCAACGAGGTGATGCAGGGCCAGGTTTGCCTTGTCCCGAAGACCCCCTTGAGAAAAATATTAGGACACAGGACCCGTCCCGTCCCGTTTAATATTTTAGTAATTTAAAATTAATTTTAATATATCCAATATTTTATTTTGACTTTTAATAATTCAAATTAAAATCTATAATTACTTAAAATAGCACATAATATTCATCTAACACATAAAAATAACATAAATAATATATTTTCAAAAATATATACACATTAATATCAATATAAATTACATAATTTCACATATATACATAAAAATATTAATGTATTTATATGTGGCGGAGTCCACATACGGGTTGGCGGGGCGGGTTTTACAAAAACCACGATCCGTCCCATACCCGCTTGACCGGGTCCAAACTCGCCACAGGCGGCGGGTTCAATGCGGGACCGGGTTTGAACATATATATTACATCTTATACATAAAACTAGAGATGAGGGAAGCCAGTTTTTTTCCCTACAAGGCGAGGTCGGGGATCATATCCCGCTCCTCGGGAATATCGCTCTATGCGGGAATTCGATAAATTATTGTTAATATATATATATATATATATATATATATATATATAATATTTTAATATATTACTCAATTATGTACCTATGTAGTGGAATTGTTTGATGCTAGAATATAAAAATCTTAATTCATTTTGTGTGTAAGTTTTTTTACGTGATTCTTAATCTTACATTCTCAATTTGTTAATTGACTTATCTATTATTTGAGGTCTAAAATTGTGTTATAGTTGTTCGTATTTTTACTCAACTAGTCATTACCGATTACTCTTTTCTCACATGTTGTGAGAAAAAATTTATAACGAGAATGGAAATAGGAACAAATTTTTCCCCGTTCACTTTGCGAGGAAGTTTTAGCATTAAGAACAATTATGTTCAATCAAAACATATTTTTAGTTCATAATATTTAAATTTTGGCTATAGTAAATACTTAAAACAAAAAGAAATAATAATGCTGTTCAAATTTTTCCTCTTGCTCACTTGGATCAAATTATAATTTGTTCAAATTAAGTTATAATATAATTAAATTTTGGGGTTAAATTTAGAGATATTAAAACCAGCATATCATATCATAACAATTTATAACGATTGTTGTATGTGTTGATAATATTTTTGGTTAAATTCTTTATACTTAATATATTTTTATACAATTTATAGATTTGATATTTTTAGCTTAAATTGCTGTATATTTTGTTATATAATATTTTTTTGAACTTGATATTTTTAGCTTAAATGCTATAAATTGTGTCTTGTGTATTTAATATAAATAATTTAAATATTGAAAAAGTAATTATTGCTAATAATTCTAAATAATAATATGATACTACGATTTTAATTTACGATACTATTACTTATATTTTTAATATTATTGATCAATGCTTGATGCTTTAAATTTTTCTAAAAACAAATCCTGGTAAATAATATCACAAACCATGTTCATATAAAAAATTTTTCCTAATAAATATAATTATGGTGTTTTCAAGATAATATGAATAAGTCAGTTAAATATTAAATTTATGCATATTTAGAATTATAAGATTTAATTGATTACTTATCAATATAATAAATATATTTAATTTTCATATTTGAAACAACCACAAATTAAAAAAATTCTAAATATATGACTATCGCAAATACCCTTACATTTTATTCTTTCTCCTACATTAATTTAAATTTTCTTAAAAGTGTGTCTATTCACACGTGAAGTCAATTGGGACGGAGAGAGTATTATTTTTGATAAATTTTATATATTAAAATGTCACATAAATACAACATAAACTATAATAAACACAAATCAATTGATATGTATATACATTGATTTGATATGGAAGACTACAATTGAGTTCTTACTTATGTCATAATAATTCAAAATTAATTAAGTGGATTACTTACTAAACAATTGGGCTTCACAAGTAACTCTCATATATATATATATATATATATATATATATATATATATATATATATATATATATATATATTCCTTTTTATGGATATTTAGTTTAGCTATTATAATGAATTGATGATCCCGCAATTATTATATATTAGCTTTTGAACGTGCAATGCACATCCTTCTGTAACATTGGAAATTAAAGAATTCACGCGTTAATTGATTAATGTATGAATCGCACCAAAATGAATCAAAATAAAATATTTCTGTCGAGATATTTTCGAAACCATGATGTTAGTGTAATTCAAATTCATTGAAATCTTGACATTGAATCACACAAAAATCCACTTGAAAATTTGAAATAAAATTAGTCACTACTAAACCTAAAAATCGTCGGAAATCACCATTAAATTTGAGCTCATTTCCATCCTCTTCAAACATCTCATTTTGTCGGGAACGCCTTAAGAACACTAATTTCCGCACGCATAAATTGTGAAAATAAGATTTTAAAACAACTATGAATTGTAAAAATATATACATCATGTTTTTTGTTTCACCTCTATCAAATATCTAACATGTTATATAGAAATGAGGACATCTCATATCAATCATATAAACATTTATAATCTGATTAAAAATAAATTAAAAAGCTAAAATGGATTTAATAGGTCAGAAAGATAAAAAGACTTATATCATTTTAGACTCAATTACAAAGTCATAACAATGAAAAATGTTTCCAACTTTTGAGATGCACTTATTAGTAATCAATGATCTTGTCATCCATATAAATAAAATAAACAAAATTGAATTTATATTGATAGACACTTGGCAGAATGTTAAGGTTGACACTTGGCATGATTTGAGGAGAAACATTCTCAAAATTTTTGAGATACTCTTATTAATAATCAATAAAATAAACAAAATTGAATTTATTTTGATAGACACTTGGCAGAATGTTAAGGCTGACACTTGGCATAATTTGAGGAGAAACATTTTCCTTTTATATATATAAATAAATTACATAAAATAAATTAAATGTAGTTTGAAGAATAAAGATGCTTTTGAAAAGAAAAACATAACATAAAACATTTTCCAGTTGAAGACAAAAAGAATTCATACTCATGGAAGGAAATAAAACGCGACGTTGTCAGTATATTCCCACGTCAATACACTTTCGAATATAATCTTTTTAACATATCATCATTGGAATCGAATAAATTGAAATACAGGTAGTATTTCTTTTGGTACTTGTCTGGTAGCGCAATTATTTTTTTCTAAAATAATAATTTATCAATATTGATGGATCCAATATAACAAATAACAATTCCTGTAAAAAAAAAAAACATATAATAATGTTAAATCATTCCATGGAGCCACTCTCACGTGAAGCAGTATTGTTAGAATAATTTATCGATACCATTAGAATTATTCATGAATACCATAATCATTTTATCTTGTGATATCAGGTTTATAAGTGTAATGATATCGATAAATGACTCTAATGTTATTAATTTCATAGTATGAAAATGTTTCACACAAGATTTTAAATATATCTACATGTTTATTTAAAATGTATCATTTGAAATATTTGATAAATTATTTTTATAGTTTCACAAAGTTATAAGAACTATTTTAGCTTCATATAATCTCACACTGATACTTTGCCCAGAAAAACTTATCCATGCCTAAATAAGATAAACTGTGCTGATTAGCGATTTTAATTAAGGAGAAATTAATCCAATTTTATTGAAGAAGCACATATGAATCAATTAACTATACTCAGTTGGTTCAAGTAATAATAGTTGAATTCGTGTGTTCCAGTTTTTGTATCCTATTATGTATAACTGGTTTTTGCCCATGACCGTCTTATCGCACGGTGGTCAATATTATTTTTATAAGTTTTAATCAATATATATTTTTTAATTTTTGCCTAAATATTGTGACTTTCATTTGGCAGGAGGATCAAAATATTAATTGTTTCAAACATTCTTTAGAAAAGCAAGTTCACAACAATGCGCTAGAATTAATTTCACAAAATATAAGACTTGCATTCTTCACTTTCTCTAGCAACTTGTAAACTTTTTTTGTATCAATTCACAATAAATTTATTTCTGATTGAGAGTAACATAAAAATGAAAAGAAACTAACCAAATCTTAAAAAAAAAAATTCAAAACATGAATAATCTAATGAAGATTTTCACTCTAAAATCTTTAAATATTCAAAGAATGTTGATGAGTTGAAAAATAATGTTATGGACGATCATCTTC
This sequence comes from Paraleonurus japonicus, assembly GCA_030762865.1. Lineage (NCBI taxonomy): Eukaryota > Viridiplantae > Streptophyta > Magnoliopsida > Lamiales > Lamiaceae > Paraleonurus > Paraleonurus japonicus. Next base: position 35,279,143 of record CM061052.1, read on the forward strand.
AAATCTTGAACTTAGGATAAATTATATAATTTGTTTTGTTTAATAATGCCAAAGACGATTATGATGAACGATACCAAGTAAAACAACATAAATAATGTCGATGAGTTGTGTTTGGAATGAAAAATGAGTAGAATTTATAGGAAACCTTGACGCTAAGATTATGGAGTGAAATTGAGTGATTGATGGGTGATTAACATTACCTAATTTAGCGATTTGACCAAATGAATTAATTTGGATGAGTCGATGATGTCGAGATCAACGAATGAGGTGAAATGATGCAAAAAAGGCAACTTATTGACTATTATGTATGATTGGAATAAATTGGATTGGTGATTTGATGACAATAATAAATACATTTTTATATTTTTGGATAATTATTAAAATTAAAAAATAAATAAATAAATATTCCTAAATTAAAATAAGCGGTCAAGATGAAATTAAGAAATCAACATCAAAGGTCAAAAATCTTTCCCGCCCATTCCCTAAAAGGAAATTCGTTGATGTATTATATATTTATAGATTAGGGATGAAGAAAATACCAAAAATATTGGTATACCTAGCATATCATACCGAAAAATATTTAATTTATCGAAAATTTCGCTATACCGAAATTCTTGGTACGGTATCAATATAAAAATATAAAAATTTTGATATATGATATATATTTTTATTAATCCGAGGTCAGAAAGATAAAATTTATCAATGCGAGACTGAAACATATTTATATTAAGTGATTTAATCAATCCAGGGACACAGAAATTAAGACCCGAATTGATAATTGTCCTATCTTTCAGGTCCCGAATTGATAAAATCTCTTAATATAAACATCTTTCAGGTCCCAAATTGATAAAATCTCTTAATATAAACATCTTTCAGGTCCCAAATTGATAATTAACATATCTTTTCGGAGTTTGTATCGATAAAAATTATTTCTTTAAATAATTATTTCATTAAACTATTTATATTTTTAAAAAATTAAAATTTGAATTCCAAAATAAATTTTGGTATAACCAAGTATTTTGATATGTATCTTTACATATCGGTATATGGTATACAATTTCGGTATGGTATACGGTATACAATTTTGGCATATCAAAATTTTGGTATGATATCGGTATATATTTTATAGATACCAAAAATTTTGGTATGGTATCACGATATGTTCGAAATCTTGTCTTGGTCCATCCCTATTTATATTACTCTCTTTGTTCATAGAACTCTTCACACTTTATTTTTCCGTACGTCCCACAATAAACTTCACGAGTTCACACCCTTAAAATAAAAAATCTTCTATAAATTTCACCCTCACAACATCAACTAATTTACACATAAATATTACTACTTTTTAACTCACACATGCATACACCTCAATAAATTTCTTTATTTTATGCTAAAGCTTTAAAAATTACCCCTTAAAAGCATAATGATTATTCTTCTTTCTAAAAAAGTGTGTACTTTCTCATATAAAGAATTTATGAGACAAATGGGGTATCTATTAATTAATTTGTCTTTCACTTGTCATTCACCTATAATATAAAACACAAAAATTAAATGTTAAATATAAAATAAATAATTTCGCGTGTTCAACCAATATATATTTTATTCTTAATTATTTTATGGTACCCATTTATTTTTTGAGGTGATTTAATTAAAGTATTCTTTTATATATATTAACTGACATGTCTGCATAGCGTTGTTCACCCTGCAAATTAAAATACTTGGAAGGTTGCACCCCGAATAAATTGGTGCTTTTGCATCATTGAAATATGAATTAGTTTGATGATTTTCAACCCAAAATTCTAAAATGCAGATTTTTATATTTTAAAATCCAGTATTCTATATTTTATTTCAGAAATTTTCTTCAACTCTTATACTTTATATCTTATTTTATTATTTTTAATATATTTCAGTTAAATATTGTTAGAATATAAATATTAGTTTTGATGGGTTAAAATATAAATTAGGTGATTGGTTAAATAGAGTAACCACACACACAAAAAAAAAAAAAAAAAAAAAAGGAGGTTTTAAAGAGGGTTTTGAGGTTAAAGCGGGCTTTAACGAAGAAAAAAATCTTCGTTAAAGAGGTCCTCGCTAAGGAGCCCCAAGGGGACGAGGTCCTCGCTAGGAGCCCCTCGTCTATGCAACCGAGAGGGGAATCGGGTTTTGAATCCGTGACCACCAGTGCGCTCGTGCATAAGGGCGTGCGTATTATTGTTTGGACAAAGCAAGTCATTCGTTATACATATTTTATATATTTTACATAACAATTAAATTGTCAACTATATATTATCGTGTGTATAAATATGTACCCTTAAACAATTAAAATTTATACTCTTAAACAATTAAAACTCATAAATTCTATTTTTTTTTAATATTTTATTTTACTATATTATATTAAAAAATATGTACTTATAAAAAAATTAAAACTATAACTTATCATAATCATCTTGAAATAAACACAATAGGATAATAACCGACCCACAATAATAAAAATAAACTAAATAAAAAGGCACATTTCACACTTTTTTTGTACAATGTATTAGTCATAAATTAGATATTAGAAATGAGTTTGGCAAGATCCTTTTTCTATTATTATAATAATAATATTATTATTATTTTTTTAGGATTTGTAAAGTAATACAATTTAGTATGAAAAAAAAATCTACATGAATTTTAATCAATGAGCACACTAGTTTTATCCCACATTGAGTGGGTAGGAAAAATGAACAAAGTTATTGGAGGTATAAAATAAAAAGTAGTTTCTCACTCTCACTCACTACAAACCTTATCCCACATCGAGTGAAAATGAAAACTGAACACAATTATTGAGATATAAAATAAGAAATAGTTTCTCGCTCTCACCCACTACAAGTTTTATCCCACATCGAGTGGAGAGGAATAATAAACATAGTTATTAGGTTATAAAATGAGTGATAGCTTCCAATTCATTTGTGAGCACTAAGTACTTTCAAATATAAGTTTAATAATAATAAAAAAAAAGGTTTGATGAGCTCACATTGACCTAAGGAGTTTTAATTTTTTTTAAATTAACAAGGGGGCCGACCTCGTTAACTTTATTGGGCTTGTGCTAATGAGAGGGGCCGGCACTCGTTAACTCTCAAAATGTACGAGCCGAGGGCACCACCCTCGCTAAAGTGGAGCACGAGGAAAAACCCTCGTTTTAAATTTTTATTTTTAAATTAATAAGGGGGCCGACCTCGTTACTCTCAAAATGTATGAGTCGAGGGCGCCCTCGTTAAGCCCGATGGGCTTTGGTGAGGGGCTGCGCCCTTGTTAAAGTGGGCTGCCGAGGGAAAAACCCTTGTTAGTTAACAAGGGGCTACTTGCCCTCGTTTGGGCCTCGTTAACTAACGAGGGTGTTATACCCTCGCTAAAACCGTTGTTAAATGTACACCTCGCTACTACTACCCATAATTTTGGTGTATTAAGAAAAGTAATCCTTCTTCCGTCCAAAAACAATCATTCCTCTTTTGACACAAATTTTAAACAATTTTTTTCGTGTCTCTCACAATTACTTTCACACTTTTAAAATGGAATACGTACCCTTCATAAACTACACTCTTATAAATATCATTTAAAACGAAATTGATCACATGTCCACCGGTTGACACAAATTTGTATAGCCAAAGACAAATGATGTAGTGTCACATAAACAATTAATTAAATAATTGTGGGCTCCATGATTATGTGTCAATCACTTCATTTGTGGAAAGTATATAAATTTATGCACACAAGTGGACATGTAATCAAATCCGATCATTTAAATTAAAAAAATATATAACTCTTGGTTTATTACTACTTTATTCCTCTCCTACACATTATCTTATTCAACCACCCAAAATACTCATACATTTTATTTTACATTCTACACTTTATCTTAGTCAACCATCCAAAATACTCATATATTTATTATCTCTCCTATACTATTGTAAATTTTTTTAATAAATGTGTCGTTCTCTCTATGAAATAAATCACGAGACGGAGGAAGTAATAAAAATAAATTTTTAGACAAATAAAAGAAAATAAAAATAAATTTTTAGAATAAAAAAAGACAAAAAAACAAAACGAGGAGACAGGAAGATATTTGTAGAGTTGTAGTGGATGGGAAACACGATGATGTGAGTGGCATTATATATATTATTAAATAAAATATTAATCCAAAAATTATAAAGAGGCTGTTTCTCTGATCAAACTCCAGTACAAATGGTCCATCGCTCAGTGGCAATAGCCCACGTGATGTAGACCCCCTGCTCACGTGGGTTCTGCCTTATCAACTAATCCCGGCGCGCCACGTGGACATAGCATACGAGTTTCCTCGTGCCTGTGTACTTGCTTTAATTTTTCCTAGTAGAGAGAAAGTGGCTTTTGCTACTCATCACATCTTTACTTCATCGACTAAAAAGCCAACTCACTTGTCCTCAAATTTCCACACAATTTTTGCAAATTGAGGTACACACAACGTTCAAAATATCGGTGATATGGACCAAACTCTCATGTCGTGTTTTCATCTTCTCCATCGAATACGATTCGAACTCAATTTGTTGGACCTACGAAAAACTTATCGGGAGAGCCACGACTCGGTACTCTAACTCAGTTTCGACTATATTATTGTATCATTTCATAATGTAAAATGTCTTAATTGTGAAGATGAAGAGTTGGATGGTGTTTGGTTTGTTGAAAGGAATTGGAATAACTTGATAGTAGTGAGAATGGTAATGGGTATGTTAGTTATTGTTGAGTTGTTTGATTTGTATATATGTACAACTATCGTTACTGTGGAAAGTGTTTGGTTTTAATAAAAATTATTAATAATTAAAATCATTATAAACTCTTTTTAATGTTAAAAAATATAATATATACTAATAATGCAAAAATATTATAAATAATACTCCTCCGTCTCGGCCTAAATGTCTCATTTACCATTTTCAAATCGTCCCACTTAAGTGTCTCATTCATTTTCTATTCATACCCTACTTTTATAATTATTCTTATATTATATATATATATATATATATATATATATATATACAATCATTTCATTTAATATATTTAAATACATTTTTCATCTCTCTCAATCACATCACCTATATTATATTATTATTATACTACTTTCATCTTCTTTTATCTATCACATCATCCTGTACAATATTATTACTATACAATATTTCTTAATATCTTGTGCCCAAAAAGTGTTGGGACACTTTGGGCGGACGAAGAGAGTATTAATAAATAATTTAGAAGACAAAATAAATTTTAAAAATTTATGTACTCCCTTTAATCTAGGAACTATTTTAGTTGAAACTTTTTAACGCAGTTTTTGTGTGAGAATTATTTTTATAGTAATATGCGTACAAAGAAGTTGTTTTATATGAATGATATACTAGTTAAGAAGATCAACTAGCATATCATTCTTATAAAATAACTTTTGTACACATATTACTATGAAATAATTCTCACACAAGCTAAAAATCAGCTATCAATCGAAAGAAGAAGTATGAAATAAAACCGTTAAAAAGTTGTGAAGATAGTTAGGACGGAGGGAGTATGAAATTTTGGAAAGGAATGACTTTCATTCCTCTCCATTTTGGGGAGGAATGAATCTATATCTTTCATCACTTACTTTTAAGATATTAAATCTTTCATTCCCTCAACCAAACATCACATTTTCGTTTTAAAATTTGTTATTCCTTACCTCTAAAGTTGTCAACCAAACATCCCCTTATTCTTTTATCCTATTATGCTAATAGGGAGTTAGTTAATTTTGATGATATGTCAAACTCAAATTGATTTGACTTATATGTCACTCTAAGAATAATTTGAGTACATGTATATATCTTATGTGTCCCTATAAAATCCATTTAAAAAAAAATGCATCTACCTAAATTTGAACATTGCACCTCTTAAATGACACTAATAACATTTTTGTCAAGTAAACCAATTTATAGATATTTATAAGTTTTAAATTTCTATTATATTTATATTGAGTCTAAAGTATATTAGAAATTTAGTTAGTAATACAAACAAGGAAATTAAGTATATTTTATTTTACTATTATTGAATTAATTGATTAAATTATAAAATATTCTAATTATGTAAATTTTGAAATATTTAATTACCTTAAGTATTTTATTGTCTCACTATATTTGATGATTTTTTCATCTAGAAAATTATAATTTGTGAAAATTTCAAATGTAATGAAATGATTTGTGAAATTTTAAAAATTCTGATTGTTTAAAATTTTAACATTTAGTTGATGTATTATTATGGTTTAAATATATAATAAAAGAAAATTATAATTATTTAATTTTTTTATATCTTAAATCGATTTTGGTATGTCATTTTTCATATTAACGTGTGACATTATATTAGTGTAATAATATTGAGTCTAATTAAAAGAAATAAAATCACATGTATTTGAACTTTGCACATCTATAATCTTTACATGATTTAAATATCTATTTTACTAAACACAATTTTTATTATTATTTTAAAATAAATGATCGTATTAACACCTACTAATAATTAACTTATATATTGTTAGTGAGTTAAAGATTTCAACTTATATTATATAATTTAAATAACATATATATAAATTAAATATTTTAAAGATGTACATTATACTTAATATTTTTATCGTGTTGTATATTATTTATATAATTTATTATTTGAAAAATAAAGCATTATAACCTTACATTAATTCTATTTTAATTTATAACTTTTAGGTTTAATCTCAATTTAATCACGACTTTCAAATATATTTATGATAATTTATCATCTATTTAGTTGTTTCATTTGAAACAAGGTTTGCAAGTTTAGCCAAAAAAAAAAAAAAAAATAGAAATAAATTGATGGATGAGAGTGCATTAATATTTAGATTTGAGATCTCTTTATATGGATGAAATCATATCAGAGAGAGCAAGATAAATATCCAACGGGTGGTTCAAAAAATTATGTTATAATTAACATGCATCAAATTGAAACTACTATAGAGATGGCGTAAGTCATATTAAATTGAGATTGAGATTAAAGATCGTGAATTAATAAAAAATTAACTTATAATTTTGTACATATATATATTATTTGAATATATTTATTGTATAATATAATTATATTATTTCATGATGGAAAAAATAGTTTATGTATACGTAATACATTATTATAATATTAATTGACTTTTATAAAAATTCGCCTAATATGCGGGACTCATTTAGTACCTTATAAGAGTGAAGTATTTATATGAGCTTCATACTTGAATGTATTAGAGTCATTTTCCATATAATTAGGGCATTCTTGATATTGGGCAAAAAATAAAATAATATATATATATATATATATATATATATATATATATATCTTTTTTTTTTTATAAAATCTTGTCTGAATCAAGGACATCTTTTGACAAATCAAGTTAATCAATTTCAAGTCGCCAAAATAGAAAAAAAAAAATTTATGGACACCATACCTACTATTTCCTTTAAAAATCTGAGTAGTGGTGAAGGTTGGTAGCAGTGATGGTGAATAAAAATTTTACACAATAGCCTAAAAAATTATGCAACTAACAAAAGAGAGAGGTGGGTGAATTAATTTGAGGGTGTATCTAATATGGTTGGAGATGTATATAACCCTAGATATATAGATAACTCAGTATCTTTGAATGGTTATTTTGGAATACAATAACCTTTCGATCGAAGCAATTTGCGATAAAAACTCATAGGCTACATTTAGATGGAGTGGATTTGAAATCAAAGGATTTGAAGATAATATACCATGCATTCACACAAACTAAAATGAAGAAAGACTAAATGAATGGATTTGATTTACTCAAATACTAAACACAAGTAGAGATATTAAACGGCTGGCCCTGAAACGGCTCTGAGGGGCCATGGGCCCAAACAGCAGTTCAGGGCCTTATCGGTTCACTCTTAGCGGGCCGACAATTGTTGGAATCCTTTAACCACTAACCCTAGCGTTTACGGGCCACTAACGGAGCTCAGAAGAAAAAAATTAATTTTTTAATATAAAATCTTAATTTATAATTATAATATAACACAATGCAAACTTAAAACATAAATATTATTCATAAATTCATTAGAAATACATCAAAATAGTTAAATAATAAGAAATTACAACAAAATAGATTGTCAAATCGTTTTACATTTCCAAAAAAAAACATTGAACAACTCAACCCTATTTGCTAACATTCTATTCTTTTTATTTTCTTGAAATATCTCAAACCCTTTAGTAACATTTTGTTCCTTTATTAACTTTTATCTCCAAGAATTTTCAATTTTAATTTTTTATTAAATAACTAATACATGAGGTTAGTAAATTAATAAAAAAATAATAATAACTTGGATGAGGCTAGCCCGTTAGCCCATGTGCTGAATCGGTCCGGGGACAAAAAGACCCGAGGTTTTAAAAGCGGGTCATTAAACCGCCCTAACTTCCCCGCATTAAACGGGCCAAGAAGTGAGAGGATTTCAAATCAGTGAATCAAATCCATTCATTTAATATTTTCCTATTTTGATTTGTAAATGTATGGTGTATTATCCTCAAATCCATAGATTTTAAAATGACTTCATCCAAATGGAGTCATATAGAATATTTTATGGATTTAGGATTCGTAAATTATCATATAAGACTCCATTTGGATAGAGTAAATTTGAAATCAATGGATTTGAGGATAATATATCATGCATTCACACAACTTAAAATGGAGAAAAGCTAAATGAATGGATTTGATTCACTCAAATATTAAGCATAAGTGGGAGAAGTGAGAGGATTTCGAATAACTAGGTTTTGTTAGGTATTTGAAATCCTCCCACTTATAAGTAATATTTGTGTGAATCAAATCCATTCATTTAGTTTTTCCTATTTTGATTTGTGAATGTATGATGTATTATCCTCAAATCCATTGATTTTAAATGACTCAATCCAAATGGAGCATAAAATTTACAAATCCTAAGCGGATTGAATTCGGTCAAACAAAATTTTCAAAAACTCGCGCAAAAGCAAAAATAATATCTCGCTCCCAGGTTGTGTTACTATAAGGTCAAACATGTGTATCTGTAAGGACAAATATATGTTACTATAAGAACAAATAATACATATTTGTCCAAAAAACTTTCCCAAAGACAAAAATAAGTACTTACCCTCAGGTTGTATTACTTATAATATCAAACATTTTACTTGAAGGACAAATATGAGTTCTTGTAAGAACAAATAATACATATTTGTCCAAAAAACTAGCAGAGAGAAAAAATTAAAAACTAGGAGAGAAAAAATATTAAAAACTCACTCGATTATATTGTTATAAGGTCAAACACACGTTACTATAAAGACAAATATGAGCTATTACATAAACATTATCAATTACAAACGCAAAAAAGAAAAAAACACCTTAGATTTAAAGAGATGGTGAACAAAATAAAAGCAGATTGTCCTTATAAAAATATATATATTTATTCTTATAATAACATATTAACAAATATTTTATTTCGTAAAGACTGTTAACACATACTTTACCTTTAGAGTAACAAATATTTACTCATATAGTAACACAACCCGTGAACGAGATTTTATTTTTACCTTTGCACACGTTTTTATTTTTTAATCCGTTTAACATGATCAGACCGCTTAAAATCCACGAGTCTTTTTAAATATGACCCGCCAATTTTGAAATTTCTCATTTTACATTACAATTTTATGGTAGAATATTTTATATGAGTTTTGCTTTCAATCTGCAATATGCTTCTCATAGTGTAGTTTTATGTATGATGATAACATTAAAAAACATCAAAATTTGGTAAATTAGAATGATGTGAGGTCACTAATCTTTTTAGATTCTTAGTCGAAGTCTATATCAAATTTTAATGGTGGTCAATGTCATTACCCTTATAAAGGTCATCACACAATAAATTGTTAGGGCAACTTAGATTTTTCTAATATGGTCTATTTCTTTTCTTTCTTTTTTTTTTTTTTTTTTTTTGACATAAATATGGTCTATTTCAATATCAAAATGGAATCATCAATAAATATTTCAAAGTATCAACTATCAACCAAAGATTATGCGTATAAAAAATATCTTATATTTTTTTAAAAGGAAATTGACCTAACATCCAAGATTGGCACAGTCTTTCTAAATAAAATCATTGGTCAACTAAATATTTTTTTTTAATCACTCCTATGTAAAGCAGTTTCATAGTATTAAAGATGCATTATAATCATTCACCGATACCATAATCATTTTATACTTTGATATCGGTTTATAATTGTAATTGATCACTAAGTGAATATTATGGTATCGATAAATAAATATAATAGTATTAATTTTATACTCTAATTAACTGCTTCACACTAGATTTTGTCATTTTTTTATATAAAATCATCGGACAACTAAATATTTATTGGTCAATGATATGTACACGGCCTCTTTTGTAATAGTAAATCCTATATACACACTACAAGATTATTATTATTATTATTATTATTTTTTTTTATAATAGAGATAGTGAAACTCTTACAATTTAAAATATATCACTTCGTCACATTATAAGATCAATACATCCAACTCAAAATACCATTTTTGTCCCTAAAAAAATATGGAAGAAGATCGTCCACTAAAAAAATTGTGAAATATCGAAGGACCAAATTCCGTTTACAAATATAGATAAAATACCGACAAAATACCATCGGAATTTCAAATTTCAGATTTACCTACAAAATTTTGAATTTTTTCGCGGTATTTCGCAACGAGAAAAATACCGGATGATGATTTCAGCTTTACCGACGAAATCTGTAAACCATCCAGAAACGACTATTTTTTGTCAGAGTCCCCAGAAACACGCACTAGGCACTTTAGGTTTTTATACGCTTTCCTTAACTTTGTTGTTGGACAAAAGGATCGAAAAGTACAGATTTCAAATCTAATTTTTTTGAAAAAGTGTACAAATTTTGGATTTTTTAAAAAAATTATGGTCTCATTTGAATTTTTTTTTTTTTATCGAAATTTGTACGTGCCCTGAAAATTTGGCTTTTTTCAAAAAATATACTGAAAATTAATTATATCCAGATTTTTTTTTCCTATTCTATTTTTTCGAAATTTTTGTGGTTTTTTTTTAGAATAGTATTTTTATGTGTATCTTTTGTTAAATTTTCAGTGAATATACTAGTACATAACCTGCATTGTACTGATAATACACAGCCTTTAATATCTAGGTCCATTTACTTGAAAAAAAAAAAGCCCACTTATTTCTTCTTGCTATATATTTTCTTTTGTTTTTCTCTACCTTTTTCCTTTTCTTTTAATTATGGTTCGGGGTATTTACACACTCATTACTTTACTAGTAGATATATTTTCTTTTAATTTCGGAATATTTTTTTCAAAATGTGTTCTTTTTGAAAAAAATTGATTAGTATATCCTTTTTTTTTTTTTTTTTTTTTAATTTTTGGCATTTGTTTGAAAAAATATTCGAAATTTTATTTTTTCAATTTTTGTTTTTCGAAATATTGTACTTTTTTCAATTTTTTCATGAGATTAGATTCATTTACTTTATTTTATTCTAATTAATTTTACAAAATATTTGTATTTTTACTAACATATTTGAAATTAAATTTATTACTTTGATTCGGTGGCAACTCAGTGGTGGTTCCAATTTAGGGTTGTGTATATAAATTAGGTTTTGAATGAGTTGAATTTGTTTAAATTAATAAGAAGATAATATGGTCTTTCTATATATAATTATTTTGATCAAAAATTTTGGATGGTGTATTTAAAAATTAGTATGGTGCACATAAGCAGAGCCCAAAAAAAAATTGTAACCTACCAGTTGCCAATTTCATATAAAAAAAAAAAAAAGAGGAAGAAAGAAAGAAAGAAAAGAAAAAATTACGTTCTGTTGGGCTTATTTGGGCCAGAAGGCGCAAATAAAATGCAAGTATGAAGTCATTCAAATAAGGGTACGAATTATACCTCTAACTTTAAGACATATACGCCTCCCTTTATATTTTTTATTTTAAAATAATTATGTAATGTTTAAAATATCTTTAATGATAAAATTACCCTTCTTTTTTATTTTCTTCTCCGCCGCTCTCATCGCCACCGACACCACCACCTCTGCCCATCGTGACCACTAAGTCGAATTTTTTTAAAAAAGAAGTAAAAGAAATCCAGAAAACACCAAACAAAAATTTTTTATTAGAACCAAAAATCACAAAAATTGTAGGTTCATAAAATATTTTGTCTAAATTTAATATCAACAAAAATCTCACTAATACGGAACCGACAGAATAAAAAAAAAAAAATCGAACAACCTGTTTCAAAATATAGTTGTCATTTTGACCCACTTCAATAGAAAAATGTTGAAGTTTAAAAATTTATTTTAAAAATAGTCATTTCAGTAATTGTTTCCGAAAAAAATCAAAATATTGAGAGAAAATTTAGATTTTTTTTTCCCAGAACAATGACATATTTTGGGAAAAAAATTAAAATGGACCAAAATCAAAATCGAAACAGTGGTCATTTCTCATAAAATAATACAAATTGGTGTGTTTGAAATTAGTGAGCAGTGAAGCAGGTTGCGGTGAGAAAAATATGAAAGTAGTGGAGAGATATGTCTACTAAATCTCTAATAGAGTATTATTAAGGGCAATAAAGATATTTTAGACATTTCATAATTATTTTAAATTAATATAAAAAAGGAGTGCATCTCTTTAAAATTGGGGGTGTGTATAATTGGGCCTTCAAATAATATACACAATAGCACCTCAACTCAACCAAAGAAAAAGTATCTAAATTTTATAGTATACAAGTTTATGTTAATAATTATACAATATTTTTGTATTTAATACTTAGTAAATAATAAAATTCAACTATTTAAAAATCACTTAATGTATAAAAATATCATTAGTTGAAGAGATTAACTTTATCATTAACGTTAACCCCTAGCCATGGAAGTGGCATCAACATGACCCACACAATCTGCCAACATTCAATAAATCACTGAATATCTAAAAATAAAAATACCGACATTAAAATTAACCTTTGAATAACACTAAATAAAAATATTGTTCAAATAAAAATTACACGGACTTAAACACTAAGTACAATTACAGTTTTTAAATAAAAATACAATTACTATTCTGAAATTTTAAATTTACAATCACTCTTAAACTTAAACTAAAATTACAGAAAAACAATTTAAATGAAAATAAACCCTCGTAGGAGTCTCATCATTAGGTGGATAAAATACCAAAAATATCGATATACCAAGGTTGTCGTGAAAAATGCCAAAAATACGAAAAATACCGAATTTTTGGTATATCAAATTTTCATATCGGTATGGAAAATTTGAAAAGTCGGTAGGTATACCAAAATTTGATAATATTTCGGTATTTCGGTATTTTCGGTATATACCATACCGAATTATACAATATTAAATAATATAATTAATTATTTTATTTAAATAATTTCGATATGACACGGTATATTGATATTTCAAGTATAAAATGACATACCAATAAATCGGTATACACGGTATATACCGAAAATTTCGCTACGGTATGATATACCAAAATTTTGGTACGGTATGCGGTATGTATTTTTAGTATGCCGAATTTTCAATATACCGAAATTTTTGGTCTGATATCGGTATGCATTTTCGCATACCAAAAATTTGCACGGTATCTGATACTGATGCACGGTATGTTCGGTCTGTACGGTATGCCACCCCTACTCATCATTGGGTCTAATCACACTTAAAGGCTCCAAAATGATCCAAAATTCCCCATCTGCAAGATTCATTTTCCCTCTATTTTCATCCCAATAAATAGAGATATCCATCATATATCCCGCATTCAATTCTCACAAACCAAAATCAGCCAACATAAGTAAGTTCATACAATAGCACAAATGACAAAATGTTCCCTAATCTTACCTTAGATAATAGGAGCAGGGATGGCACGATTCCTTCTTGCCAACGATACCAATGGTTACGTACACAAAGGCAAGGTCAAAGAGGCAGCAGACACATTTGGTGTGACAAGAAGAAGTGTGCACTACTTATGGGCAGAGGCAAAGAAGCAAATAAGCCAAGGTATTCCGGTTTGTACATCGACAAAATGAATGGAGTGCCAAATTCTAAAAAGTTGCATTTTGATATTGAGAAAGCGAAGTCAATTGCATTTGAGAAAAGATCAACAATAAGAAGACTAGCCAAGGAGCTAGGATTGAGCAAGAGTCATGTTGATAGATTGGTCAAAGGAGGGGTTATCAAACCACATACAAATGCAATTAAGCCTGGGCTAACTCATTCGAACAAGCTTCAAAGGCTTAATTCGGTTTGAATGTATTAGTGTTTGATAGAAATGAAAATCGATTAAGTTTTCAAGTATGCATAATATAGTGCACATAAATGAGAAGTGATTTTATATGACTAGAGCAAGTGAGAGGTATTACATGCTACCGGGAGAACAAGAGCCATATAGGTCATGCAAAAGCAAAAAGATTTATTCTTAAGGTAATGTTCATGTGTGTTGTTTCAAGACCAGTTATTGCAAGTGATGGAGAAGTCATATTTGATGGAAAAATAGACATATTTCCATTCATAACTAAATAACCAGCAAGAAGGAATTCAAAAAATAGGGTCATGGGTACAATGGTGACCAAATCCATAGAATCCATCAACAAAGATGTTATCAAAGAATGTATTGTGAATCGGGTAATTTTAAACATCGGAGAGATTTCATCATTCGGTTTACATTAAACATGCATTTAAAAGTCTCCAAAAAGGATGTTAAATCCTTTTGGTGACATTAAGCATGCTTGAAATCAGTTTCTATTGCATTAAGTCTCCAAAAAGGATGTTAAATCCTTTTGGTGACATTAAGTATGCTTAAAATCAGTTTCTATTGCATTAAGTCTCCATAAAAGGATGTTAAATCCTTTTGGTGACATTAAGCATACTTGAAATCAGTTTCATCATACAATAAGTCTAACATTAAATCAATTTTATAATCATGCATATATCTATTTTAAAATTCCAGGTTATACCGACCATCAAGTCAAAGTGGCCTGTTGATGCAAGCAAAAATATCACCATACAACAAGATAATGCAAAGCCTCATATAAACAACAATGATCTAGAATTTAGGGTGGCTGCAAGTTGAGATGGGTTCAATATCAACCTTGTATGTCAACCCCAAACTCACCCGACACAAACATAAATGATTTGGGTTGGTTTAGAGCCATTCAATCGCTTCAATAGGATACAACTTCTTACAATGTAGATGACTTAGTTAAGAATGTGTTGTTGTCTTATGAAAATTTAACAGCCATCACACTTAACAATGTCGTTCTAACCCTATAAGGTTGCTTAGTTGAAGTCATGAAGGTAAAAGGGCACAACAATTATAAAATTTCACATATGGACAAAGCTAGACCGATAAGGGAAGAAAGACGCCAGTGAATCTTGAAGTTGATGAACAAGCTGGTAAAAGAATGCATCTAAGTTCTTATTGAAGTCGGACAAATTCAGGAATTAAGTTATGATATTAGTGGTCTAATGGCGGACCTAGGATATGAATGATCGATTTTGATCACTTTTGTGAAGATCACATATTTGATCACTTTTGCTTATTTTGGATGATTACAACTTAAAAATAGGACCAAGCTTGTAAGTTATTTTTGCATCTTTAGGAGTTGTTTAAGCTGTGTTCAATCACAACTTAATAGTTAGGTGAATTTTATTTTAAATTACCCTCGAATGTTTTCATCATTGGGTAATTAAGTCTTCTAAACTAGGAATAACCTAGTGGTGACAAAAAGACATATTTTTAAAACAAGTCTAAAGTCACCTAAACTAGGAAACACCTAGTGGTGACTTAAAGGGGACCTTCATGCTCTAATGCATGACCTTATAACCACCCTAATCCCTCATACAATTATCAATCACAGGATTTTAACACACATAAGTCAGTTCATCATGCATTAAACCACTTTCATCATACAACAACCTCATAACCACCCTAATCCCTCATAAAAGTATCATCACGGGGACACCAACACACAGTAAATCGAGGTTCATCATGCACTAATTTATCACAGGGACACCAACCTCACACAAATCATCACAAACACCTCAACATATCGGGGACACCAAAATTTCAGATCATATTATAATCCCTCAACCAACATAAATTACCACGTAAATCTCAAATACCCACGAGAAAATTAAGCATACTTGATCCCACATATCATAACCACCACTAGATAAACCATAACACTATCGATTTAAAATTTCGTCATCATCAATATCATAATCTTTCAACCAACATAAATTACCACGAAACCTCAAACACCCACATAAAATTAAACATACTTGATCCCACATATCATAACCACCACAGGATAAACCATAACACCAAGATCTAAAATTTCGGATCATATCATAATCCCTCAACCAACATAAATTACCACATAAACCTCAAATACCCACGAGAAAATTAAGCATACTTGATCTCATATATCATGACCACCATAGATAGCTCAAACATACACATGCAATGAGAAAAGAGGCGATACCTATAAGAGGGAACCTATATGCGGATATATTCATAGAGGGACTCCTTCAAATCGGGACTTAATACAGGTTCATCGAGTTTCATCCTCCGAATCGGGATGACCATAGATGCCAACTCCAATTATTGGAGGGTATCAAATTGTCTTCTTCTTGAGTTAGGACGACCATAGATGCCACTCCAACTCGTCGTCGGAGGGTATCAAATCGTCTTCTTCTTGAGTCGTGGGCGACCACAAATGCAGCTCCAACTCATCGTCGGAGGGTATCATTTTCATCAAAGATTCAGGAACAACAATGTCATCGACCAAAGAATCCTCGACAATCAAATCGAAATATTGCTCGGTGGCCATGGAATCGACCATAGTGTCGAAAATAGTGTCGTCGACAATAGAATCGACCATGAAATCGCCATTAGAGCACATCTTTGGATTGAGCAAGAGAGAGAAAAAGATCTCCAGGCAAGAGAGAGATATGAAGGTGGCGAATTAGGGTTCTAGATCGAGCAAGAGAGAGATATAGAGGCGGCGGCGAATTAGGGTTCCAAATCGAGCAAGAGAGAGATAGGGAGACGACGAACTAGGGTTCCAGAAGAATCTAGAGAGAAATGAGGAATATAGTGGGTTGAGGGTGTAAATGGGTTGGGTTTGGTTGGATTAAATGTGTTGACCGATTAGGGTGTTAATTTGATTAATGGGATGGGTTAATTAATTTAAGTGGGCTGAATTAATTTATTTAAGTGGGTTAATAAATTTAAGTTTGCTTATTGAAATTAAATTGTGGGTCCAAGTAGCAAATTTGAAAATAAATTGATCTTTTGAGGGTATAATGTTAATGAATTATTTCCTTTTTTGTGTGTGAAAATAATGTTAGGATGTCCAAATAAGGTAAATGTGAAAGTAATGTTGGGACGGAGGGAGTATTTTATAAATATATTTATCTACACATTTTAGTTATATATATTAATTTGTACCTTTTACATTTCAGTTATATATATTAATTTGTACCTTTTACACTTGTATCTAATTACACAGTCCAATTAGTATAGAAGACACTAACTCATTTCAAAATGGTTGCAAATTTGAGGGTGACAATGTGAATATAATAATTTTTTTCTAATCAACAATTGTCCATGACTTTGTAGGGAATGGCGTAACTTATAGATATGATGAGTAAGTTAACATATTCAGAGACTAAGAAAGTAATCACTAGTATATATAAAAATAGAAGTAAGGAGAGAAAAAGAGAAAATTAAGGAGAGAGCAAGTGAAATGCACTTGTCATATAGTGTAATAGTGATTCTCACTCTCCATTAAAAGAGTGAATTAACTTTTCTTTTTCTTTTTACTTTACACCAACAATTTCAAATTTTTATAAATTTTAATTTTAAATTTAATTTTAACACATTATATATCAACTTAATTCTCTTTTAAAATTTTTAATTTAACATAAGTATTGCACATATAAAAATAAATTTAGATCTAAAATATTTATTTTATTATTTTTATTTTAGATTTAATTATATGAATTGAACTTAAATAATTTTATTTAAGATTTAATTATATGAGTTGAATTTAAATAATTTAATTTTAGATTATATAAGTTTTGTTGAATTTTAATATTTGTAATGAAATTAGTAACTATTAAAAATTATAGAATTAATTAAATAGTTGTAATATTCATGGGCAAACAACATAATTTATATATTAATAAAAATAAAAGTAAAAAATTTAATAAATTAAATTTATATTTTAATTACATACTTAAAATTTATAATATTCAATCTGTCGCACGGGAGAAATTACTAGTGTGATTTAAATATCCAAACTTTATTATATCGGTTGTTCTAGGTGTTTGGAGTTTTTTTCACTTTAAAATATATCATCTTCATCGTATAATTGTTTAAACACTTACCTTTTGTATACGTCCCATAAAAAAAAAAATCTTTCATAAATTTTACTATCACAATATTCATTTATTTACACAAAATGTCATTACTAGAAAATTGAGCGATTCCCACCTTTGTTCCAACTTCTAAGTGCTCATGGATACTATCAAGATCGAGGAAGTGTTAAAAATCAATCAATGAAGTTAATTTTTCAAAAGCATCATCAAAATAAAGAGAATGGAGTTTTTTGAACCAACAGAAAAAATTCACTTTGTCAGTTAGATTTAAAACACAACTCTCCTTGTTTTTTTTTATCGGAAAAAAGGCATTTCATTCAAAATACCGGGGTATGAGTAATACCCAAAAGAATACTTACAATTACAATCTGTCAAAATTCCAGACTAACAGCATATTAAATCAAAGAGAAAGGATCTATCAACCACACATTTAGAGCAGCATTGCTTTTTAGAAATTTTTGCTAAACACCAACTCCACACTCTCCCTTTGACTTCGTCAATCATTACCCGAGCTGATATCTCGTTACCTTTGAAGATAACATTATTCCTGGCTTTCCATAAGACCCACACAACACACTCCCATATGCAAGTGTTGAGCTTTTTACCTCTTTTGCTATGAAGAATGCCCAGAAAAAGGAGAAACACAACTCTCCTGGTTAAGAAGCCAATGAGATCTTTCCCTTCGAATCCGACAAACTAAAAAGGGGATCCTATTGAGTTCTTAAACTTTCATGTTTATAACTCCATTCAGTCGATTACTACACGAATGAACCTAATCCGGAATATGAACCATAAAAGATACTTATTAAACCGATCACAAGAATACCAACTACAGTACCTATTATCCAAATGATTCAATCTAATCAATTCTTTTATTTTATGCATAAAAGGTTTATCAAATTATCCCTCAAAACTCCACTCATTATTTTTGTCTCTTAAAAAGTATATACAAACACTCATGAAAAGGAGACAATACATATTTGTGCAATTTTAAATTCCACCGAAATTTCAATGAAAAACAGTGAATACATTTATTTCATTAAATTCCATAGTACAATAACTCTATAACATTCCTAATATAAAACCAAATCAATTAGCACTAATGGGATAGATTGAAGGTTACCAAAATGGAATACTAGATTCCAGTAAATCACAACAATAACACATTCTGGGAAAAATGGAAAATTCAAGTTGGAGGGTCTCTGCTAGTGCTAGGTAACAATAAATTAAGTTGATATTTTAGAGAGAACAATCCACATAAAATCAAACACTAATTCTTGTCAATACGAAAACATTACTAATTAGAAAGAAAAATCGGGTTGGACGGATGCTGTAAACTGGATATTTAATTGTATGTTCGTAAAAGAAATAAAATTTTAGAGAAAAATTAGTTGGACGGTGCAATTGAATAATGATAATGTTGATATCCATAAGAAATTTATCAGAAGCAGCATAATGATCATATGATATTTCTGAATTTTTAAGACATGAACCCAAGATTCGGTGATTACTATTTTTAAGGGAATAATGTAGTTTTGGTCCCATGAGAGCGACAATGTTAATTTTACGTTCTTTTTTGTCATTTTTTTGGCAAAATAGTCCCGATCATATTTTTAGGATCAAACTGCAATTTTATCTCATTCTCTTGGGACCAAACCGCAATTTATCATTCCTTTGGGACTAAATTGCATTTTTGGACTAAAAGTGTCAAAAAAACTACGAAACAAAATATAAAAAAAAGGGTCATTGTGCATACCACTCTTTTTAATCTGTCATGTCACGTGTCACATGGAGTGAAACACTAGGAGTGTCACATATGACAAATAAAAATACCCTAATCTTAGAAAATCCACAAATTAAAATTATTAAAAGAAATAACCTTAACTATTTCTCCCCTCCGGTCTCCTCCTCCTTCGCCGCCGTCGTCATTATCTCCTCCTCTGCCGCCATTATCTCCTCCGCCGCAGCCGCCGTCATTATCTTGTCCTTCATTTTCTTGAATTCCGCCTTCGTAGTTTTTTTCTTCTCTTTATTTTTGTTTTCATCATCATCATCATCGAAATCATATATGGTCCCACGTTTCCTTCGGGCCTGTTTGGCTAGATCTTCATATTTGTTCACATGTCTACGATTATGTTTGCCTCGGGAACGCATTTTGGATCGGAAAGCTGCCATCATCACCGGGGGCGGCCGCCGCCGGAAGAGCATGTTAATGTAAGGCTGTGTTTGGGAGACAATTTTAATGACATGTTTGGCAGTTTGTGTGAAGTTGAAGGCACGTGCATGGAAATAGTCATCCAATTTTGCATTATGGAACCCATTGTTATTTGATTGTTGGGAGGAAGGATGAGGAAGAGGTGTATTTTATATATATATATATATATATATATATATATATATATATGTATATATATATATGTAAACGATTCTGACTCTTCATGGTGTTTGAAGTGGTCAGTTCAATTAACCCTAATTTATCTCAAATTTTGTTAAGGATACAATCAAATTTAATGGTAAACCTAAATAGAAATATATATTCACCAAAAATATTTTAAATTTGCATGATTCTTGCAATTGTCGATTTTGGATGATCAATTTTAATTTTTTTTTTTTTTTTTGTTAAGTAGAACCCGAAGGCGTAAACCCCCACTGTACAGGAAGCCCCTTTGTCGGGCGCGTTGTAAGCCCCTTTGTCGGGCGCGTTGTAAATCGAGGATGTGCACGAGTGGCAGCCATACAAGGGAGAGAACTTTCGGGAGACACGAATCCAACAACAACCCCTGCAATATTTCAGCAAAAGAATTGTCACCACACGGAATCAAACCGGGATATCGGAGTGTATGTGCTCAGGTCACCTTGCCCACTTACCACCCGTCTATGTCCCCTGGGGCAATTTTTTTAATTTAATTTTGACACACATCTAAAAATTGGGTTGCAGTAAAAAAAAATAAAACGCCCGGATTCATTATACTCCAAACAAGGTATAGATTAGTGGTTAAGGACTTAAGGGTGTTAATTTTTACTCAAAACTGAGCTTATCAAATTTTCAATTCTCCTTTTACTTCCCATGAAGCAGATGGCTTAGCTCCATAGGGCAGATCGAGTTTTGCCATGACACGGTATCCGGCTCCAGCTAACCGAAGTAAGCACTTAAGGGAAATTCCGTACTTGCTTTGTGAATAGACCGGAGACCGATCACAGATCGGACTTGGATAATACTCCATAAACTCATTGGACTTAAGTCCACAGAGCCCTTCTTCACCCAAAGCTGTTTAGCAAACTCAAAAGATCCGGTCTTGGAGATCATAGATTTCCTCCTGAAATTTAAACTCCAAGAGCCTTCACTATAGCGTCACCTAAGAGAGCGTAGTCTTTGAGCTTATGATCGAACCCTGCTAAACAGGCGGCCATCTACACCATAACATAGTGTGATAGCAAGAAAAGGCTCCATGATAGGTAGTAGCCTAATGTAAAGGTTGTCCAGGACACGAAGGAAACAACCTTTGTGGATATCAAGGGCGGTAAAGCCCGAAAGGTGTCGCCACCTAAGGCGTACATTACACAACGAGCTGGGTTAACGCTTTTCCAAAGAGCTCCTCAAAGATACTTTTCATTATACTTAGTGTTATGATTTTTTTTTAAGTTTCAATGATTGTAAATATGATATTTTATGAATTTATTATGTTCAAGTGCTGGATGTAATATCAATGGTTGTAAATTTTTATTTTTGCTATGAACTTCCATGATATATAAAATAACTATTTTGCAATGATGTACATATTCCTATTTAATTTGTCATATTTGAGTCTCAGTGATTAGAAGATAGGTTGTGTTAAGATTTTAGTCTTTGTGACTCGAGCTATTTTATTTGTCTTATTTTTGCATAACAACACAATACCAAGTTATTGTCCACTAATATACCAAAACTTGTACACAAAATTCTTAACTCCAAAATTAAGTCACATGAATTTCCACTTGAAACTCGATGTAAACAATGTTAACTACTTGTGCGAAATACGATTACAGGCAAAAATAGTATAAATAATGTGATTCATTATAGGAATTTGATTAACGTACGGTTTTGTGTTATGTGTTGTTTTGTGGTTTTAATTTCATTATAGGAACTTTGGTGATGTTGCTAGAAATTATATGAATGATTCATGCAACTGTCTTTAAAATATGCATGCTATTAGGGATTCTGTATTATGTACTTTAATTATGGCCTATCTAAGCTGTGACTTTCTTATGAACTAATTAGAGTAACATTGAAGGGATCTTTGATGTTGTTTTCAATTAATTTGTTTAGATGGAAATCGTATGACAAGATGATTATTTCAATATCAGACTTAGTTGTCGAGTTAATCTTGGGATACTATCCACTATAAAGGAGCAATTGGGCAAACAAAACAACGTCCAATTCAATCAATTATTGATTTGTATTGATTTTTGTAGAGTGAAACTTAAAAATTAAGAACAAAAGTTTGAATAAAATGAGACACTTATTTAGGATGACCGAAATATTATTTTATTGCAAAGTTAATGATGAAAAATGTAAGGAAAAAAGTAGAATATTTTATTATAAATGTGGGGCCAAAATTTTTCAAAAAAAAATAAAAAATTAAGAAGAATGTCCAAAATGATAAAATGTTAAACTTAAAGAGGAACAAAAATAGTATTAATTTCACTCCCGTTCATGAACTCATTTAAACCTATGAAATTGTTTCGTATGTCGTCTTTCCCGAGATGGATCTATATTTAATCCCAACATGATCTGAATCAACTTAATTTATTTATTCTATTAACTTTTTTTTATAAGAAGGAAATATACGAAGGCGCAAACCCCCTACTGTACTGAGACATATTGGTCAGGACATGTTGTAAATCGAGAGACATGAGAGTGACAGTTATACAAAAAAGACTTTCGAGATACATGAATCCAACAACAACCCCTGATATTTCATGAAAGAATTGTTGAACCAGGAGGCATGACTGGGCTAAGCTTCTGTTGGACGCTCATTTTCAAGATGGGCTATGATCTGACGACAAATTTGTGCCTTGTTGGTAAGCACCAAATGGTACAAGTTGATGTCTATCTGGCTGGTTGTAGTTGAGAATGACACGAGTTATTTTTATTTTTTTTAATCTGCATTAATTTATAAAATAAAAAATTTATATTACTTGTACATGAAATGAATTTCATTTATATAATGTATTATATGATTCACAAGTTTATAGAATTTCAATCCATTCAAATTTATAAACGAAAAAATAATTTTTGTAGGAGATCATCCCACCTAAAGACCATTATGAAATTATTCATTCTATATAACATTTCAATAAAAATGTTATCACTTTTATGTTAAATTGTATTCCTCCATCTTGTACTTAAAATGACATATAATGTTCGACACAAATTTTAATATAAAAATTATTTAATAATATAAGTTGTTTTTATAGGAGTATGGTAGTCTTTTCAACTTTAGTAAGAAAATTATTTAATAGTATTAAATTGAGTTAGTGTGAGAAAAATAATAACATGTGGTGTAATATTGAGATGTTCGTGGGATACACATTTTAAAAAGACATTGTTTTATTGTTATTTAAGAGAATGATGCATTTGGTACGTGACATATTTTTGAAAAATGATGTATCTAGTATGGGTGTGAAAGGTATTGTGTGACGAACGGAGGGAGTATCATTTTAATACAAATTTTTAAAAAGTGATGCACTTCATATTAAATGTGATAGTATTTTTATTAAAAAATGATAATAATTTCATAATGATTAAGACGATTTCAGACAAAAAAATTCTAAATAAATATATAATTCATATATAATTTTTTTTTGCTAATTCAAGTATCACAATCGAACTCTATTTCATGTATAAAATTATTTCAAATAAAAATTTCCTCGTTTATAAATTATGAAAAACGTGTCACATTGTTGGAAAAATAGAAGTTGAAAGTAACATAGTAAACTTTCCGTTGGATTCTTAAATCATATTGGTGTAATGTATATGATTCATTTGACAAAAACTCGTATCAGACTCATCTCTAAGATGAGTATTAAATATATTAATAGGATTCAAATATATATGCGGGACTATTAAAATTGAGAAATGGGAAAAAAATTATAAATTATCAGGTATGCATAAATATCAAATATGTAAAAAAATAGGTATCAAATACGTATGCGGTAATATCTACTATGTGACTGAACGAAGTAGTATAGCTCAATTAGTTAAAGCTTCACTATCTATGTCCAAAAGGTCATGAGTTTGAATCACCATTTAACCGATTAAAAAAATCAATTATGTAAGACGGATTAAGAGTGATACTTGTCTCATATATGAGAATATCTCACCCAATAGAGGATCCAGAATTTATCCATTGGGACTCTAGTAGAAAACTAAATACATATATTTACATAATTATATATATATATAAAATATATATACACTTTCAAAAATTTAGGAGGCTGCAACCCTCCTTACCCCTGTATCCGCCCATGCTCTCACCCAAACGTGTCCCTATCCATTTATAAGTATAATATTAAAATTGAAATATGTAAATTATGGAAATATAAATTGAAATATGTAAATTATGGAAATATAAATTAAAATTAAAATTGAAATATATAAATTGAATTGAAGTTTCCACGTACCCACATCCCAATTTACATATGTCCAGCCCATGTTATCCCTATCACCTCTATGACAACTCACCACATATACACACACATTCCTCTTTTTCTGTACTACTATTTATTACGCAGCCTCATTATATTGCCTCTGTTTTCCATTTGCTACCATAATTTACCTGACAAGCTTTTTCCAAATGGGAGAGGTAAGTACTGCTAACCGCTTCTCTTTCTCTCTCTTCTCTCTCTCTCTAATGTATAACCTTCATTTTGGAGTTGCAGAAGAAGGATAAGGAAAAGGAAAACGGCGGAGGAGTTGTCGTTGTGCTGAAAACTGATATCCACTGCGATGGCTGCGCTTCCAAAATTGTCAAGAGCATTCGCTCCTTCGATGGTAAACTGATTCGAAATTGTGTCTGATGATTTGTGTTTGCGATTTTTGTCTCTGTTTTACCTTTTTGCTGAAGCTATTTGGTTTGTGTTAAAGGAGTGGAAACGGTGACGATTGAGGACCAGAAAGTTACGGTGGTGGGGAAGGTGGATCCGGCGAAGATCCGGGAAAAGGTTGAGCAGAAAACTCACAAAAAGTGGAACTCATCTCGCCGAAGCTGCCTAAAAAAGACGGCGACAGCAAAGAGAATGGTAAAGGGAAAGAGAACGACGGCGGCGCCGACGCTGGCAAAAAGAGAAGAAGAATGAATCCAAAGACAAAAACTCAAATGATAAAAAATCTGATCAGAAAACATCCAAGGAAAAGGAGGTATTAATTAATTAATTGATTATTATTACTGCTCACATTTCTTTCACCCACTCTAGTTGGTGATTTTGTATCATTCAAATTCAATGCATTTTTCATTTAATATAATCAATACCCGTTGAAAGCGGAAATTCATGTGGCAGCCAGCGCACAATAGCATTCACCGAGTGGTTACTGTTTTTGCAGTCGACATTGCTTGTGACATTTCATGTCAACTCATTGAATTTTGTGAAATTTGTCTTTAGAATTTCAATTGCCGTAAGTCCCACGCATCGACTCTCTAATTCTTCTGATTTCATCGCCGTTTCACATTATTATCAGCCACCGGTTACGACTGCGATCGTGAAGCTGCACTTGCACTGCGATGGTTGCATTGAGAAGATATACAAAACTATCACCAAAACCAAAGGTAGATTTATCAACTGAACTCTTTCACTTTCCTCGTTGAAATGCTGATTTTCCAGCGATTGCAGGGTACAAGGATATGAAGATCGACACTCAAAAGGATCTGGTGACGGTGACTGGCGCCATGGATATGAAAGCACTGGCTGAGGTGCTCCAGAAGAAGCTGAAGAGAGAAGTGGCAATCGTGCCTCCTAAGAAGGACGGAGATAGTAAAGAGAAAGGCGGCGGCGGCGGCGGAGGAGGAGGAGGAGGAGGCGGCAACGCAGGTGAAGTGAAGGCGGAAGGGAACAAAACTCCGGCGTCAATGGAGCAGCTCTACCCGTTTATGTACGGGCCGGTTTCTAACGTGGGAGATCCGATCCACTACAACCCGTACGCACCGCAATACACTGCACCACAAATTTTCAGCGATGAAAACCCCAACTCTTGTAGTGTGATGTGAAAGGGAGTGGCAACATGTGTAAATAAGGAAATATTGACGGGGCTATTAGGTCATTCTGCCCTGTTTCCTTTTGGTGCTAGGAAAGAAAGGGCCCAATTTCACATTTGGTCATGACTTTAATAGGATTTTGTTTACTTCACCAGTTTTGGTAATCATATTTTAATCAAATTAATTGTTTAGTTTATGTAGGTCATGTAGATTTAAGCACTTTCTCATGATTTGATAAAGATATGGCATACATATATGTGGGTTTTGTGGTATTCATAATTTGTGGTGAAGGTTGTTGGAAAGTGGTCAAAGGAATTTTTTAGATACCTTTTATTTAATACTCTGACACGAAAATTTGTATATTTTTCTTTTCATTTGTTTCACAAAAGTTCAGATACTCCAAAATAAAAATATTTCTCATAACTTCCACCCTCACAATATACACATATTATTCTTCATATTATTATTTTTGAGATCCACGTATATTCAATCAAATTAATATTCATAAAAATTTACAAATTCTGCCAATACTTCACTCATCACATTTTTTCATTAAATTTTATAGCAAAAGATTCCCACAAACTTTTTCTGGATGGAGAAAGTACTAATTTTTATGAAATTTACATGGAATTGATTTTTTGACTGATTCGAATTTATTTACCCCATATATATTAAAGAAAAAACTACAATAATATATCTACATATGTTTCTCATAAGGAAAGAGACATTGTGTTATGTGCAGAGGAAAATATGTCTCACTTGTTTCTTTGAATATAAGATGTTGCACATGATATGAGAGAATGCTTACAAGTAGTTAAACGTTTCAATGGTTGCTCATAAAAGTTCATATATACATTTTCACACAAGAGTAACTTCTGAAGAGTTGTCTCTACTCCAGAAAATAACAAGACGGTGGAGGAAATTAAAGCTAGATTATGGTCATGGATATCTCTTATTGAATTTGTAAAAAGACAAAAATTTGTGTGAGATCGTCTGACAGATCTCATTTCGTGAGACGGATGACGACTTTTAATAAATTGTAATAACTTTTTAAAAATGATACAAAATAATATAAAAATGATAAAAAAATTGAAAAGTAATACACTTCACATTATAAGTGATAATAATTTATTAAAAAATGAATCCGTCTCACGAAATAAAATGCGTGAAACGGTCTCACACAAGACTTACTCATGTAAAAATATTTTATTTTGATTTTTGGATCCTACAATTTATTGTGGTGTGTGAATTGTTGATGTTAGTCCTTATTAAAGGCGTCTTTTGTATATGGGTGATAATATCACTAACACTCGATTTTAATAAAATATTATTTTTTCGATAAAAAATAAAGGTATTTAATTAAAAATATATGATTCTATAAAATTTTCACTCTATTCTAATCTGCAATTGTTCACTGTTTACCTTAAAATTTTCAGGTTATTAAGAAATTTATACTTCCTCCGTCTCAATTTTGTTTGCTCAATGAGAACTCGACACAAAAAATATTTGTGAAGGTTTAATTTAAAAAGAGAGTGATATTTTTTTTTTTTTTTTTGGTATTTTGGATATGTGAAAACAAAAATTAGATTTTCATTTTTTTATTTTGAGCAAATAAAAAATAGTACGGAGGGATCAGTAGTATTTTTGAGTGGGATCCTAATAAGATTTTCAGCCACAAATCTGTGAATTAACTAAAAGCACTGATTTTCAGTGTTAAAAGTATAATTAGCACTAATTTTAAGTAATGGGTTTTAGTTGTTTGTCTAAAAGTTGTAAAACAAATGCCTTAATTGGTATACCACATCAATTATTGTGACATAATTCAATTATTACCCTTTATAATTTCTCGTTGTAATGACCCGTGAATTCAATTATTTCAATTTTTGAATAATTTGCATAGTGTAATTTTTTTTTAAAAAAAAATACACTCTTATTTCATTTTTTTCTCCTAGTTTGTTTATATTTAGATTTACGTTAAAAATATCAATGAGAAAATATTTCCACCTATGAGAGTATTTACATACATTAAGACTTATATGTAATGATTAATTTCGGTATGATATTTGTCTTGTGTAAAGTATTATTTGTTTTGTATACGCCATGAGTTTATGATGTTATACTTTTTAATTTATCCAATTTTTATATTTTTTGTCAAATATTTATTATTTTAAATTTTTTAAAAATAATAACACCGTAAATTTATAATGTATAGAAACCATAAAAACCTACTATTTGCCTTGATTATTTTGCCAAGTTCCTTGACCTTATCTCTTTCCAAATTCAATCTAGTATAGATATTCTTAAATATTTCAACCTTTTTTATGGAAAATATTTCTACTTCTACTTATCCTTATTACTCCACATTATAATACTTATTTAAAATATATTAAATATTATTAGTTATATGTTACTCCTATGCACAAATTGCATCATGTAATTCTAATGCATTTATAAATGATATATTATATATTTTACTTAAAAGTATTAATTGATCGGTATTAGTTATTTTCACAAAACATTATTAGTTGTGCGTCGATTGCAAGGTGCAATGGTGCACACATGTGTTACTCTACTTAATTATCATAAATTAATCGAATGCATATATGAATAAACATTAAAAAGTTCAAGTGGTTAGAGATTCACTAATAATGTTGTGAGGTCAAGTCTACCCTCTTACTCAAATGCATTTTTTAAGTATTATTTAATCAATATTAATTACTTTTATATTTAATAATATTAATTATGCATCAATTACACTCAAATATTACACATATACTTTAATTCATAGCAGGAGAGAGTGTGAAGAATTGTTCACTTTATAGTAACTTCATTAAATTTATTTAATCAATACTCCCCCATAATTAATTGATGTTTTATTATTTGAGGGCAAAATTAAAAATAAGTATACAATAATAAATATATCCTTCATATTTTTTTAAATGTAACCTGAAACTACCTAAAAAAATAAACAAATCCTCAAGTAATTTTCTTTATATAGATGTTAACAGGAGAGAGACAAAATTAGAGAGAGAATCAGAATTTTCCTGAACAAGCAAATGTGTGTCTCATCTTTTGGTAATGTCCAGGTTTATTTTAGTGTCATTTTGCTAATACCTCTGCAATTTGCAGACCTCATCTTTTATAATTACTTTTTTTTAATTATTACAAATAGCTTCAAAAAGTATTCCAAAATCACAAATAGATTCATTGTGTAAATATTTTTGTGCTTCTATGCAAATTTATCTTACATCTTCTTTGTGTAAATATTTTTGAATCTATTTGCAATTTTCTTACATTTTTTATTTCACTTTTGCATATTTTATTTAGTATTTATGTAAACAATCAAACATGAAAAGATGCACCATTTGCATTTTAATTAATTCCAATTTTAAAATACAGATCTTTATATTTCAAAATGGAAATTTATATATTTTATTTTAAAAATTCGTCAACTCTATATTTTATATCATACTATATTTATTATTGTTATTTATTTTCCATATATTTCTATCACTGAACACACATTTATATTTATTAATCAAATTAATTAATATAATTGGATATCCTATTAGTAAATTAAACACAAATAGTGTAATTTTTTTAACCAAAATCATATATAAAATGCACACAAAATTTTATTGTTACCACATTATATTTATTCCTAAATTTTCCAAGTGTTAATTGTGTACTAAGTACTTGTATTTCTATTAATTAATTACAAGGGCTTAGTAAAACTAATAAAAAGGCAAAGATATATTGTATGCATGGCTAGTACAATTTTTAATAAGTAGCGCAGATCACGCGTGTTACGCGTATTATGAGCTATAAGAAATTAAATTTTTTTACACAAAAAAATGAATTTTAAACTATAATTAATAAAATATCAAATTTTAATAAATTTTGTGAGTGGAGAAAAGAATATTAATTGTAATAAATTGAAATTGCACAATTTTAGAAAATTAGATTCATTGTAAAAATTCAAAATTTTCATTTATATTATGAATTTAATATGAACTTGACATATAGACAAACATATATAACATATATTGATACATAAGTATAATCAATTAGAAGACGACACGTGGCGAAATCAACCAAACCACGACACATAGGCAAAAATCAACCCGAAGACGACACCTCAATAATTTTAAACTCTCTATTATTATAATAGGGGATAGGGATTAATTATGGTCTCAATTTTATGCATAATTGAAAATTTCAAATCAAATCTTAAGAAAATAGATTTTTTTTTTTTTATCCGTAAATGTTAGTACCCAAGTCCCACTTAAGTGAGGAGCCGTTAAGAAAGCGCTTAAGCCCCTTGGTTAAATAATAAAATAGAATTAATATGATGACATATCATTCTTTCTAAAAATGAACTATTTCAATACTTAACATGTGTACTAAGATTAATTTTTAAATGACACATAAATAAGATGATTATAAAATTGATATCTGTATAATAGCAACCCCTATTAATACAATAAGGGATTTTAATTTGCGAGGTAATTTTATTTTATTTTTTTGACAGTGAGGTAATTTTACTTTGGTGACATTAATTTAGTAATAAATAAAATTAAAAAGAATAGACAATTGTCGGGTGGACCACAATTGCAAGAATATTAATTAATTCCACCTACCCAGATATAGATAGAGGCCATAACGCGCTTATTTATTAATTAGTGTGGCACGCTTCATGCAAAATTCCAATCACAAACACGACTAAAGTACAAAAGTAAGGAGAAAGCGTGGTTTATTTTATAATGAAAGAATGGAGGAGGACTACTGGGATTCCAAGTCCATGTGATGGGTGGATTGTATTCATATAATTGTGATGATTACTTTGACATACATACAACTTTCATCACATGCCTTTTCAATACTTGGAGAATGATTCTTTTTTTGTCAAATAAAAAAATAGCTTATATAAGAATAAGAACAAGTACAAACAAGTAAGCTATCTCTCTCAAATAATCGCTCCAAACCAATCGAGAGGAATGGAGGGACCAGCGCAATCTCCGTCTCGCCGAGAATAGGTCTCCGATCTCATAAGGAGAAAAATTCGGATACCTCGTATAATTTCATTCCAAGAAGTCAAAGACAAAGATCCACTAAGAGCCGAAACCCAACGGGTCGAGACCAATAAGCGATCTCCATATGGAGGGAAGAGCACCCGAGGTGAAGGAAATCGCACACGTGGCGTCAAGGCTTCACTAATGGAAGACAAAATAAAGACAAAGTGCTAAGCGAAAAAAAAAAAAAAAAAAAAACAAGGAAGACAACAAAAACAACAACAAAACCTAAAAATAATACAACTACAAAAAGCTATACAACTACAAAAACAACACTAAAGACAAAAAAATCAAAGAAAATAAAAACACCAAAAAAGGGGGTCAACGAGATAATCCATCAACCGGTTGTCACAAGCACAACATCGTTGGAGGAGTCCTCTCGTTAGCCCACGAACAACAACGGTGTTCGACCAAGCGGAGGCGAAAGACGAAAAATGACGGAAGTAGGGTAAAAGTGAACGGAGGCGTCGGTAGCCGCGCCGAAGCCGGATGGAGGCGGCCTTGTTCTTCCTTCCTCTTCTTCTCTTACCGTGACGGTAGATCAAGAAGGCGGCGACGGTGAGTGAAGTAGGGTCGAGCAAAAACTTTACGAAAGAAAAACTAGAGAAAGAAACTACAGAGCTCTATTCAAGAAATTTCAAAGCCTTGTTGTTTGCCTTCCGATTCCCTAGTTGCACTCGGTTTGTAAATGGGTGTTTGTGAGAGAGAGAAAGAGTGTTTGTGTTCTGTTGATCGTTATTAGAGAAAGAACTAGAGAGAGAAACTAAAAACTAGAGACATGGAAAATGATTCATATTCAAACCAAATAACACATTTAGTGTATGTTTGTTTTAAGCCCGAGTGGGATTGACAAAATTTGGTGATTGAGAAATCTTGATGAATAATAAAAGTATGTTTATTTAAAGATTGAATAAATTAGGATTGTGAAAAAGTAGATGATAGTGATATTATTATATTATAAAAGGTAGTTTTTATAATGATTGAATTATTGTGTTGTGATGTGATGTATTTGAATAATATATATATATATATATATATATATATATATATATATATATATATATATATAATTGATGTGATGTGTTTGAATTGTGTAATCTTTTTATTTAATCTACAAACAAACATTCAAATGACCTTAATAATCCTCAATCTGTATTTTATAAGTCATATCCAAACATACCCTTAGGTTATGTTTGGTTAGGGATGGGGTCATTCGGATGTGGATGACAACCAAGGAGGCTTAGCCCACTTGGCCACCGGACTCCTCATTAAGTGGGAGATTCCGAGTTCGATTCCTTTTGGGAATGAATTGGAATGGGAGATATAAGGAGGCTTGGAGAATTTGGAATTGTAAGGGGACTTCTTGGTGAACTAATTTCGACCACTAACTACTAACATTTACCGATCAAAAAAATCGGATGTGGATGACCCATCCCCATCTCATTCCATTTTGAATTGATTCCATCCAAATACTCATCCAACTTTATAATACATCTCGCACACCTATTTTTACATATCTACAATACAATCATATCAACTTTATCTTTCACATTTATTTCTCTCTCATCATCAATTATTACCCCACTAACTAATAATAATAATATAATATTATATCATCTTCTATCACAATAATTATCACAATAATTCAATCATTACCTCAACCTACTAACAATAATAAAATAATACAACATCAACTTTGATTTAACATAAAACTACATCCACCCCTACTTCTTCATCTCTAAGTGGTCGTTTGGTAGCCAAAATAAGGCACCGATAAGCTCCTAACTGATCATATCGGATGTTTGGTATGCATCCGTGCGGCCCACAATTAAAAGAAAGGCCCAAGATAGTTTGATGGAATTTGCAGATAAGTTGACACCCCAAATCAATAAGATACTATTTCGGTCATAGCAAGATTCACATATTTTTCAGATCACTTTGCCCTCTTTATATTTTCTAGGGTTTGGACACACAAGTCGCTCTTTTTCTTTAGTTGTGTTGATGCGGCCGTGGTGGGAGAAGAGACCGGACTTTGCGCGAGAGGCATCGTCATAATTTTTTCGCCGAAGGCCGCTGCCCAGACGGACGAGTTGCAATCTCCTTCGGTCATCGACGGCAGACGGTAGTGGGAGTCTTTGTAATTTCCGTCGGTGGTAGATTAGGCGGGAAGTCACGATTGTGGGGGTGTTGTAAATTCCTTCGACGGTCATCCGAAGACATACGATTGATGGTTATGTTTTTTTTTTTAAATTTATTTGACGCGAACTCCACTTGTAATCTTTACCTATGTTCTCTCATATACAATACAATGTATTCTTCATCATCCATGAACCCATCCGACCTTATTTATTTATTTATTTATTTATTTATTTATTTTTTGGGTTACTTAAAGTATGAGGTCGATATTCAGAAACACTACATTCTCGTACAACCTAGTGGAAAGGAGGTAACCATTTTTTCAACAACATGTGGTTTAATCGATCTTATTTGTGTGTTTATTTGAATCTATGTAAATTGTCGCGCCTATTCTCGATTCGTATTTTTTTCGGTATTTTCTAAAAGTAGAGAATGCATATATGTTTTTGACAGGATAGTTCTCTGGGTTTTTTTATTGGTTTTGAAATGAATTTGCAATGTATTTCGATTTTCTTTTCCAGGGATTGGTTTATGGTTTTGTATAATTCTGATTAAATGTTATTGCATAGGACCCGTAATGCAACTCATTCACTAAATGTAGTTGGACTGAAAATTGTTGTGGGCAATTTTCAAAATTTGATTTAATGTAAGAAATTTTATGTTGTTCTCATTTTGATTATGTGGTGGAGTTGGACAAGATAATTTATAAAGGTTGTAGGTCTCGAATTAAGCATGAATCTTTTTCGTGTAATCGTGATATTACAATTTGTTTAAATTTATAATGCTCAATGTTCCAATGGTTTTGGGGTTTTAATTTAACATGTGTTAACAACAACTTATTTTACTTAAAACAAAAAGAATTTTGTATTGCTTTCAAAAGATTATTAATTCACCTTTAATTAAGTTGAGAAGGCGCGAGAATTATTACAACTACGGTTTTAGTTAATTTATTCCGACTTAAGCATGTGCAAATGTTTAAATAAGTGCAACAAGCCAACAAGTATAACATATATACTGAAACATATTGAATACATTTATCGTCCATTGCGTCGCACACGTCCTCGTATGAGCTATTTTTATTAGTCAATAACGAGATTGCATAATCTGATATGGTGGGATGGGATGAGTAGTTATGTTGATTGGCCTTGCTCTCTTTTTCGTGTATGCATTATTTGATTGAGAGTCCTGATTCGTCATTACATGCCGCTCTCATATGTGTCTTTGATCAAGAATTTTTGGCGGTTACCGATTATTTAAATATAATGTCAACACATGTAGAGTCAAGTCTTGTAATAGTGAGCACGTATCGTCGAACTCTATGATAACCCAAAATGAGATTTTATTTTTGTTGTAAAGAGATGACACAATTTATAATTATTGTAATTTATTTCATTATCGAACATATGAACCGTGAGAAGAGAAAATGGTCATAGCGATCGTTCGTATAGTATGATCGACCGAATTTCATTACAAGTCCAGGAAATGGAACGATTGGTAGGGACATATGATTCAGACTGTTTTAACAACCTTAGGATGAACCGCAACACCTTTGGTAGGCTTTGTTTGTTACTAAAGAATCTAGGTAGGTCGACTAGGGGTAAATTCGTCTCCATAGAGGAGCAGGTTGCAGTGTTCTTGTCCATATTGGCTCACCACCAAAAAAATAGGATTGTTAAGTATGGGTTTCGTAGGTCCGGCCGGACTATATCCCATTATGTGCATGTAGTTCTAACAGCAGATTACAACTTCATTCGATCCTTTTGGTTAAGTTGTCGGTACCTAATGACCGCACTAACCACCGTTGGAAGTGGTTCAAGGTAAACTATATTTTCTTTATTTGTGTAATATTAATAACTTTGTTTTATTTATTTGAACTAATTAGTTTATTAAACTTACTTTTGTAGGGTTGTTTAGGGCGTTAGATGACACATTCATTAACGTGCATGTACCGAAAAGCCAAGAGGTCGTTCTGAGACCGAGAAAAGGACAGATATCAATGAATGTTTTGGTCGCTTATAATCGGGACTTCTTGTTCTCGTGACGTGTTGCCGGGATGGGAAGGATCCGCTTTTAGATGCTCGTATATTAAGAGATGCGGTTGGAAGAGTGCATGGCCTCGAAGGTGCCAACTGGTAATTGTTTTGGTTTTGCCCTTTACATATTTCTTTGACAATAGTTTTGCACCAAATATTCTTACCAATCTGTCCTCGCGTAGGGAATTACTATCTTTATGATAATGGGTATGCAAATAGCCCCGGGTTTCTCTCACCATACCGTGGTGTCCGTTATCACCTAAAATAATGGGGTCCAGACGCATAGACCAGCCACATACAAGGAGCATTTTAACATGAGGCACACAGGCACGTAACTTTATAAAAAGAGCATTTGGCATGGTGAAAATCGTTGGGGTATCCTTAGGTGTGCTACGTGACTACCCAATCGCACCCAAGTGCAGCTTATTATGGCGTATTTTTGCTTCATAATTTCGTTCGAAAAGAGATGGATGTTGATCCGCTAGATGCACGGCTATGTGACGAATCCAAAACCAAAGTGGATGTGGCTCCCTTGGATGATTATATTACAAGTGTCGAAGGAACCACCGAATGGAGTGCCCATCGAGAAATGCTTGCTCGGTATGTGGGCGGATTATGTGAATGGGGTTTAGTCTTGATGTGTGTCGTGATTTTGTGATATATATGAATAGATAATTATGTTGCTTGTGGTAGTACTTGTACTGGATAATGTTTTGTTTGAATATTTGAAGGACTAATCTGTTCGGGTTTATTAATAATTTATTATTAGTGCCTATATGAATTGCCTAAACATCTTGTATGATATGTGTTGTTTTTTACTCCGTACACCAATGTGATCTATGTTTTTTTGGTATATTATTTAAAATTACACGAGTTGAACATGGAGAAACCCGTTAACCGTGGACGTGGAGTAACTAAGAAAGCAACTGGAAATTCGCGTCGAGTCTCGGACTAACAAGGAAGAGGCGGTCTTGATAGCGGCTTTGAAAGATTTAGTGAGCAACGATTGGAAGTTGGATAATGGATTTCGTATGGGATACCTTACTAAACTAGAGGATGCATTGAAGACGGCTTTTCCAAACACCGATCTCCAAAAATCCCAACATAGTATCCAAACCGACTACATGGAGGAAATACTATGGTTCGCTTGTGTCCGCCCAACGTGATACAACGGGAGTTGGCTTCAACACAACCACAAATACACTCGAAGTGACCGATGATCAATGGGAATCGATAGTGCGGAGTACGTAGTTAATTTCTTAAACATTAGTTATCATTCGTGTATGAGCACTAACTTTCTTTTTTTTATCGTGCGTAAAAATCCATCAATGAAAGGGATGAAGTACAAGGAATGGCCGCTCTTCTCGGGTCGACTCGAGGTATTTAGAAAGGACCGTGCAATCGGTGAAGTCGGCCGAGGACGTACTTGATGCGGCCAACACTATGCGAGCCCAGATTGACCAACGCCCAAGTGTGGAGGGGGTTCTTGATAATGGAGATGAGGAATACAACTATGTAAAACACGGATGCGGATACTCCCGAACTTTACACAACCCTTACACAACCTCGTTGGCGGAGACAACATGGAGAATATGCACTGCATGCGATAAGGAAACTCCACAGCCGTCTTCGGTACATCGAAGAAGAGAAAAATAGGTCTGATTCAATCGAGCCGCCAATGGCCGCTATCTTGGATAATTTCGTCACACGACAATTGAATGGCGTGAGACAATGACATCTAGGATTGGGTACGGAAAGGATCTTGGTCAACTCGAACTCAGGTATATGGCATCTTGAGCAACGTTCTGGATTATCCATCTCGGATATGCTAGATGCTCTGAGAATTGATTGGTGCACGCAATGAACGTCTCGAGATATTCATGGGATTGTCGGAGGAGGCGAGGGCATTATATGCGATCCTCTTGTTGGAACGGAAATAGGCCTTAGAGATCCCGTCGAATGGATGGTCTCCTTCTTTTTTGAATTTTAAGCACGGTGTTCCGCTAGATGCACGATAGTGTAGTTGGGAAACTAGATGTGAAGCATGTGGTCTATTAAGAATAGTTCCTATTAATGAAATGATTGTACGTATTCCCGACACGTTCATTAACATATTATGTTGTTGATGGTAGTACTTATGTTTGGAGTTTGGATGGTGTATTAAGCGGTGCATGTTTGTTGGGCAATGCACAATCAAATTATGAAATGGAGATAACATGTTAATCATGGCTTTACTTGTTTTTGGAATTTATATGCAGCAGAGTGATACAATCTTCATTGTTTAATAAGTATTCATTTTAAAAAAATATGAGCATGTATACGAACTACCAATTATAATTAATAATGTTGAATAAAACAACTCTCAAAATAACATATTGATCTTACAAATGTTGTCAAAAATAAAGTTTGATAAATAATATTTAAGCGGTGGTAACATATTTTAATCAAGGAATATTTGAAGAGAGTATGTTTTGATCCCACACTATGCAACAATAATCACAAATGGTGGTCCTACCTTGTCTCTGCTCAACCAATTATTATCCACACACTATTGTTAATTTAATTTCTATTCTTCTAATGCGTCGGCCACTTGCGGTGATCCTACACAATTTAAATGCTATTAACCAAATTATTATACTTGAATAAATAATTGAGAAAAGAATGTGAAGTGCATAATATTTGCCAAAAAGGTACGTCTCAAACTCAATGATACATTTCCTTAAAAGGAAATAAAGCAACATACTCATCTCCATATATATCCCTCAAACACATAAAAATTACACATAATGCCATTACTTTATTAACACTAACCAAACATTAATTTAAACTAAACAAACACTAATTCATTTAAAATACACATCAGCCCATTAACCTCATCTCTTAAAAGCCCATTAACCCTTATGTCTTTTAAGTCACCCTTCACCTATCTAATCAAAAAAACTCCTAGCAATCTACTTCCACTGTGTTCTCTCTCTCTCTTCTCTTCACGCGCTCCTCCGTTATCTCTACATCAATGGTGAACTCTCATTTGCCTCCTAATCCACTATCCGATTCAATCTCTTCCTGGTTACCATCCACAGAGGAATGTGTAGCCGAAGAGACCACTTTCGATTGAAATATATTCGTGGGAGTTTTCGGTAAACGATACGGTGGTCCTGAATCGTGTTACCGAATCTATTACGGTGGTGCACGAGCCTATATTTCCGGTCGATGGTCAAATAGAACCCGAAGGGTTTCCGATCGATGGTCAAATAGAACCCAATCTAGGGTTTCCAATTAATCCGCCATTTAGTGATAAGGGTTTCTAGCTAGATGAATCACGCAGTGGGGTTTGTGAGGATGTTGTGCATACTAGTTTCGTCGGTGGTTAATCCGATATACGGGTTCGTAATTTTTTTTTCTAATTTTTGGTTAGTGAATATATATGCATATATTTACGAGTTGGTGAATATATATGCATTTACGAATTGGTTTTGAATTGGTGAATATATATTAATTTATTATTTCTAAAAATAAATTGCATTTACGAACATCTCATATTGCATTAGAAGACTACTAGAGTATATATGAATATGATCTAGATACATATAGATATTGGATTTACGAACATTTCAAAACATATATAGATATAGATACATATATACACACACTTTATATGATTTAGATACATATAGATATTGGATTTCAGTGCCACAATGAAGTTTGCCGATGGATACATTGGTGTAATACTTTTAAGTTGTTCAATGTTTTCTATTCTGAACATTTTATAATTAGGAATCGTTTCAATGTAGAGAGAAAAAAGAGTGTTTTGATTTCGATTTTCATTTCTTGTATTAAATTTTTGTCCGTTTATACACTTAACTTTCTCGTGAGTGATTACGAGCCTGTTTCGGGTTTTTTTTTCTTTTGTAGAGAGTGTTGGAAGGTCGTGGGCCGCATGGATCTTGAAATTAATTTTCATTTTCGTTTTTAATATTTTCATAGATTCAAAACTTTTCTTTGAAATTCAGATTCAAAACTTTTCTTTGATGCAACAAATTGTAGGTTGTTAATAATTTTACGGGCTTCAATATCAAGTCTTAGATACATTAGTTTGTTTCAAGTTTTAACTCAAAGTTGTCATATTTCTTTCTTGGTTTTTAATATTAAAAAAATTAATCAATTTTTTTTTTTTTGCAGTGATAAATCTCAATCTTGTGATGTACTAATGCCACCACTAGGTAAAACACCTAGTTTAGGAGGCTTAGTTGCTTAGAGACTCAATGATGATGAATTAATAATTTCGAGGGTTGCATGATATTGTACACTAATGCCACCACTTGGTATAACACCTAGTTTAGGAGGCTTAGTTTCTTAGAGACCCAATGATGAATTATAAGATCACATTGATGCATAATTTAGACTTTTAAAACCTAATGATGAAGGCTTTACGAGGGTTTTGTGGCTTTAGGATACAATAATTTAAGTTGAAAGGTTTCATTTAGATTACTAAATACAAAAACATTTCACATATGTTTGTGAATCAAAGTACATGTACAAAAAAGAACCCTATGGTTCATGATTCTTGCTTAAACAATATGCAGTAAACTATTTTGATGTTTATGCAAAGAAACATGTTTTCAAAATGTGACAATAAGTAGATTAATATCCTAGATCACTCATTAGAGTCAAGACATCATATGAGCAATCAACTTGATTTCCAGACACCTGTAAGAACTCTATGCAGTCTTTAACTAGTGTTTCATCCACTTCAAGGATGTCGTGGCAATGTTCCTTCATTGATGTGTCTTTCCTTGTTCATATGTGGGATCTTGTAGTTGTTTTTTGTCCTTTAACTTTCAATATTTCTATGCAACATCCACTGCAAACTTAGAAAAATCTTGTTAAGAGTACAAGGTGTTAGTTCTTCAAAGGCAAGATTAACATTTTGGACTAAACTCTCAACATCTTTTGCTTTCTTGGTTTGTTGCAATGATCACCCCAAATCATTGATGTTTGTGTCGGAGAGTTTGGGGGTTGACAAACCAATTGAATATTGAATCCATCACTACTTGCAAGCTGCTCTGAAATCTGGATCTTGGTTACATATGTGGGGTTTGGCATTGTCTTGTTGTATGAATGTCTTTACTTGCGGTAGTGGGCCACTTAGACTTTAGTCTTGGTATTATCTGTAAAATAAGCAAAATAAATGATGATTTATAGTCTGATATTGATTTAAATAATGAATATTTGAGCAATGTAACCTTACATGTAATGGATACTTGCTGTAATTATGCATTAAATGATGATTTATGGTCTGATAATGCTTAAAATACTTGATATTTGAGCAAAGTGTAGACTCACATGTGATGGATACTTGTTGTAATTATGCACTAAATGATGATTTATGGTCTGATATTGATTTAAATAATGAATATTTGAGCAATGTAACCTTACATGTGATGGATACTTGCTGTAATTATGCATTAAATGATGATTTATGGTCCGATAATATGCTTAAAATACTTGATATTTGAGCGGTGTAGACTCACATGTGATGGATACCGTTGTAATAAACTTTAAAGTGTATACCTGTGTGATAATAATATCTTTGATAACTTGCTTTGTGATTGATTCAACATTTTTAGTCTCCATAATGCCTCTCAATCTATTTTTGCTATTTCTTTGTGCTGGAACCTGATGTGTAAAGGGAACATACCAACCTTTCCATCCCATAACATTGTGCCATCACTTGCATATTGTGGCCCACCGCACAAATAAACATGACTTTGGTGATGAATTTTTGCTTTTGCAACTTCTATAAGGCTTTTCTTCATTTGGAAGCAAATAATATTTGTGACTTGCTTTTGTGATAAAAAAACCACTTCTCATCTATATGGATAACATTGCGCATGTCATTGAACTTAATTTTGTGATCCAATCTATCAACGTGCAATTGACTCAATGAGTACAATAACCTTATAAGCTTATTTGAATCTGAAAGAAGAGGCTTGATGGCATTAGTATGTGGCCTAATTAGCCCTTCCTTAATCCACCTACATAGAGTGGTCTTGCTAACCTCCATTTGTTTAGTTAGGCTTCGTATTGTAGATCTGTCTTGATATTCAATTTGCTTCATTTTTACGCATCAAACCGCACCCTTTTTAATATTGGAACCCCAAGCTTACCTGATTTTAGTAATATTGGACCACCTTCCTTCATTTTCTTCATTGCGGTCTTCCGAGTCGACGACGGTTAGCCGACCCGACCGAATAATGTTGATGCTCGCTTTTTGCGAATGCAACTTTGCCATCAATGCTCGACTCATGTAAGAACTGCACTAATTTATTCTTCTCATCAATACTCAAATGTTTATTGATGCTTGTAGACATTTCTAATGAGTTTGCATTTATGAATTTTCTTTTGTTGCGATTTGCATTTATGAAATCATTGGAGTATTTATTGATAAGAGAATGAGGGATTTCTTAGTTTTGATATTGTATTTTGGAGGGAATTGCACTTTAATTAAATTTTTAGATATTTTGGTGGGAAGTTTATGTATATTAATGTGTAATTTGGAGGGAAGTTAAATTTACATGCAAATTGCATTTACGCAGTGTAACTCCTTTCTTAAATTCCTATTGTGAAGTGACAACTGCAACGGCGGGAATTATACCTAATTTTATTATGTTTAATTAGGTTGGTTAATACTTTTGGGCAATTAAGTTGAATTGTCTATTTTACCCTTCCTTTATTCCATTTAATATCAATAAACAACTCCTTTCTTAATGTCCGTAAACAGAAACGATCACTAAGTTTGGGACGGAGGGAGTAATATTTATATTAAATTAGCCGGACTTTCCACATAAAAATAGACTAATACATTAGATAATAATATCAACCATCGCACACAATATATCTTCCGCTTTTTCACATGCTAAGTAATACACGCATCATAATATGTTCGAAAATTGAATGAAAACTAACAGTTATCAGGAAGTCCGAAAACATAATATGCATCACTAAACATAGGATTAGTCATTGTTTGGCGGCGGCGAGCCATTTTCGGTGGGCTAGATGAAGCACATTTGGAAGTGTCACAGTTTTTGTTTTTGAGCCTGTCCAAGATCGTCACCGGGTTAGCTCGTGATCGTGCGATTCTTTCGGAGGTGTTCGCAGTTGGATTCTTCGCTAGCAATTTCTTTGGAGCGTCTTCACAATGAGTTTCGTTAAACAGCTTCTTACATGTGGCTTACATCCAAGTAACATAGGAGATGTAACTTCGGGGTTGGGCGAATCCGATATTATGATAGGCCTTGTTGCATTGTTAGGCTCGTTAACCGTGGGTCCATCAGAGCTGATCACGATTGTACCAGAGTGTACAACATCCTCGAGTGCCAAACAACGACTTGAGGTTTTCGTGACATGGCATCACCCTTGTGGTAGAATGCCTTTGTAAACTCATCCCACTATAAGCAAACAACAAATGTCAAGAATAGACTAAGTTAGGACATGTTAGTAAATTGAATCAAAATTACCATACGAAGCAAGCACCAAGATAACAAATTTTACCTTGAAGAGCTTGTCCCAAACATCGAGGGTAGCATGCACGTGGTTGTACTTGTCGGTCCCATTGAACACCTTCGGTATCGAGTACACGCGAAATGTGGTATACCTTTTCTTCAACAGTTCACCAAAACAACTACTTCATCCCAACAAATCTTTGTCGAGCATAACGTTAACAAACTCTTGAGCAAGCAAGCAACTCATGATAGTTGTCACCCCCACCACCCACACTCCCAACGTGACATCATCCATCAAGACCCAAACAAAAACCCCTACAATCTCGTCATCCCATTTTCCTTGATAAAAATAACACTCTTGGGGAGAAGGGGATTGGAAACTCATTGCGTATGTTTGCTTGTTCTCAAATGATAGTGAAC
This sequence comes from Paraleonurus japonicus, assembly GCA_030762865.1. Taxonomy (NCBI): domain Eukaryota; kingdom Viridiplantae; phylum Streptophyta; class Magnoliopsida; order Lamiales; family Lamiaceae; genus Paraleonurus; species Paraleonurus japonicus. The sequence continues at coordinate 35,323,038 of CM061052.1, forward strand.
GTCCAATTATATAGCCAAAAAAGAGATTAAATGCTCAACTACAACAAACATATGTAATACACTGTTCTTATTTATTAAAAACAAGTTTCTCACCAACCACCATGAAGTCTGCTCTAATTTAATACGCATACCGATAACAACCACCAATAACAGGCATTCATTAACAATGAAAAAGGGATCAATGACCAGAGTATATGTACAAACATATTCCAAACAAACTTCTTCGACACTTGCAATAAATCAATAGATAATACCAACTCCGTTCATAAATACAAGAAGATAAAGGTACTATGCATAGAGACCCCAATTACACAAAATAACACCGCAAACCTACATTAGCCCATTAACCATATCTGTATCCAACAAAATTCCGAATACACTACAACCATAAGGCCCCACTTGGTAGCAAGTCTTATTTTTGTATGGATCATATTATTTTGTAGGGGAAGGGGTATTGTGATGATTGGTAGCATGTAATACATCAATTAATACATCACTTGGTAGCACATATAAAATTCGTATAATTTTATGTTGTGCTTGGTAGCACATATAAAAATTGTATGGGTCTAATGTAGTTACTTGGTAGCATGTATAACATCTATATAAATAAGCAAAATACCAATTTTACCCTTCAATTAAAATAATACTATAAAAGCTGTTTTACAAATCATTTATCACTTATCCATTACGCGACATTGTACGGTAAAATTGCAATGTTGAATTTTCGGTTGGTTTCACGTGGTATTTGTGTGGCCTTGTGTGGGTTTTATGTGATTTATATGTGCTATTGATGTGGGATTTGTAGTATTGTGTTCTCAAATTGCACTAAAACCGCAATCGCAACAATGTGTCTCATTCTTCAAAGCAAATACAGAAAATAATTATTGATAGTTGTTTAGGAAATTTTTTGTTCAATTTTCCTACGACATTGTAAATTAAAATTCTATCTATTTTTTTAATTAAAATTAATTTTTAACTAAAATATTGAATACACATAATATGGAATATTGTATAACATATTGCAATATTTGAATTATTATTAAATTTTTATTTATGTAGAGAATTGTGAAATGTTAGAAATCATTCTCATCTATTAAATTAAAATAGTCTCCACCATTCATTCATGATTTGAACTTGTATAAATAGAAGTAAATATTTCATTAGTAAATCATCTAAAAGTAATCAAATATGCAATAAAACTATTATTATTCAAAAAATTTAAAAAAATCAAATTTTTTATTTTATAATGTTATTAAATTTTTAATATCATTTTTAAAAAATAGTATTTATAATGAGTTCACTATATAATTAAAAATATATATAATTAATTTAATAATTGTGAGATACTCATATATTTTATCTCATAGAATTTATATATTACTAAAAAGTATTAAGAAAAAATATTAATAATAAATAAAATAATTCATCTCGCTGTTAAATTTATTAATATTTAAACCGTGCATTAAATAACCAAAATTCAAACCGTGCATTTCTATATCAAATTTTAAGATAATTATATGTGAAACTTCCTCCAAATCAAATTGACAAATTATAAATTACAAGAATCCAAGCAAGACTACAAAATTGACAAACATACCATTTCTGAAATATCCAACTAAGAAAAATTCTTGAAAACTTGTTTTTCCAAGTAAGCAATAATGAATCAAGATATACAATTCAAGAATAAAAAAAAATTGAAGACTATAAACACAAGAATTTTAGAGTGGTTCGATCATTAATGATATACATCCACTATAGTGAGACTTTCCATCTTTATTAATCATTCAAATTACAAGATACATCAAGAAGGAATCAGTATTCAAGCTAGAATACACTTGAAAAAACACTTCATGAATAAACCGAGAAATTGTGCATTATTTTGCCTAACTCCCGAGAAATCGATGATTATTTTGCCTAACTTCTCAAGAACCGCTTGATAGATTTCCTCGAAGTTCTTTATATGGCTGTAAACCTTGTAATTCAAGCTACAAATCATATGAAGACACCTCATCCTGAAACCGACTCCACTGACAGAAAACCCCCTCAAAGTTACACCAGATAACTTGTTTCGAAAGTTGAATAACTAACTTTCAATTTTGATCACACTAATTGACTTTCTCGATCAATTTGTTCACCAACCTTAGCATGAATATGTTGCACCAAACACTACTTAATATACATCAAATTAAAGACTACAATGATTCACAACACATTCGATACCATACAAAGAACACAACAAACACAACATTCTCATTAATAGTAAGAAAATGCTTCATGCTCAATCTATCAAAGCAGAATAGGAGTCTTGGAGAGGACGAGAGCGCGTAATATTACCAATATGAACAACAACAATTTCTTCTGTCCAAGGTCACAAATGAAGGGACCAAACAATAAGAGAAAATATAGACCACACCAAATGCATCATTTTAATGAACCAAAATACAAAAATAAACAGAAAACTAACAACTAATGTAGATGAAATATAAGAGAAATGAAATAATAAAAAAGTAAACCCACGAATAGCCCACACAAATGCCAACAACTTAATTTATACAGTGGGTTAATTCATACAGAAAATGCAGTAAAGACAAACGTATCAATTCATACTATAATGCAGGACACTTTATAAACTTGCGAAGGCAAGATGCTCGTAATTGTTGCGCTATTAACCATCAATTATTGGTCCCAAAACAAGAACATCATTACAATCCAAAATTAGAATCGCAAAAATAAATTGTCATACAAGCAAAAATGATGGCAAAACCGGGAACATCAAGCACAAAAACCGAATTTCCTCTCTAAGACAAATTGTCGAACATATTGTGTGCAAGCCAAATCAAAAAGCTGATAAATGAAATTAATCAATTGAACTCCATTAAACACTTCATCCTTAAATAAAAAGTAACGATAACTTGAGAAAGCTTATATATAACAACAATTTCCTGTTATCGCAAAATCACAATCAATAGAGCAATATAAACAAAAAAGAAACCCAAAAAAAGAACTAACTGCGCAGCGACGACAACCTCTCAAGCAATGGAATGGTGATGGCAAATCATCGAACGACACAACCAAGAGTCACGAAATATTCGATTAACCCTCCAATCGCGACGGCACAACAAAAAAATGTGACGGCTAGTGGTTTATATCCAACGCTTTGTGTGAGAACAAAAGGAGAAATGCCGAAAATGAATTCAAAATTGAAAATACCGTGCCTTGAATCATTCACGAGGGACAAAGTTGGGAGAAAAAAGCTGTAGAACTCACCTTCGAGTAAGAAGGGGGTCGAGGCACGATTAGTTGTGCGAAGGAGCAGTGAAGACGGACAATTGAAAGATCCGGGTCGGCGATATATGACCTGGTCGGCGGCGACGGAAGACCTAGTACCAAGCGGCGTATTGCGTCATTTTTCCGAAGCTGCCGTAGCCATATTATACCGTAATATGCCCTTATCGATGGTACCAAGTGGGGCCTAAATGTATCAAACAAACATCCAAACGCAAAATAACAATTAAAACTTATTCCACACTACATACTTGCAATTATGCATCCACCACAATTCAGGAACACCCAAACCAAAACCCGGGATAAACCCTAACACTAACAACAAAACCGCCATCACCATAACGATATAAAGGAAGCAAAGAGCTTGACACCGATTAGGCAAAAAAACATGTAGCTCATACAAGCGTTATTAGGGATCGATCTCCCGTATTAGTCTCGTGCCGCCGTAAAATATCGCGGTTGGGTGGCGATGGAATACGGCAGGCGACACCGATCGTGAACTTTGTACCCCACCGGAGGCTGCGACCAACCGCTCGAATCTGCATTCGGAAAAGACTGATTGAAACTTGTCGAGAACGAGGTCGACTCCGGTACCCCATTTAACTCGCCACACCTTTGTCTGAAAGGATGTATGATGTTTAACGCCGATCAGACACTTATAATAGGGCCATCCGGCTTTGCTTGAAAACGCTCCTGCAACACGCCTAATCATCGACCCCCGGCCACATGAGCAAGATGGACCACTTTGTGTAGCTCTATGGGTATCGTCCATAGATCAACCCCGCAAAATAGAATCAAAGATTAGGCCAAACTAAGATCGATTTCAAAATAATAAATATGCAAGCACTGCTCCTTTTCTCGCACGGGATACGAATGAATCGTATTTGAAGAATCGTAATTTTGTCGTCGATCAAATGAATGCCCAAGAAATTGGCGTCGAATTAGTGCGAATGTGGTTTCCTGATTTTTCGCCCATTGAAAGCCGTCTTAGATCGAGAAAATGAGGTCTTGAAATGTTTTTTAGAATTGTGTGGGAGGTTCTAGAGAAATAATTTAGAGCTAAACTGGTAATTGCACCATAAAGAATTTCAAAATTTGAATAACACACACGCACTAACTCGACAGAATTCAGTCAAACCAAACACTTTCCACACAATAAATAATCTAACAAGGCAGCTTAACTGGGAAGATTATATATCTTCCGGACAACATCACACTCGCTACCAAACAAGTCCTAACCAAACAAAAATTTACTATTCACCTGTATTACCCCATCCTCATTTTCCCTCTCCATCCTCCATCCCATCCATTACCATATCTAACCAAACATACCCTTAAAGAAATGTATCAAAATAAAATTAAAATTATATATAAATAGTGCACATAAATATAACTCTGCATTTTTATTCTATTATTCTTTTAAGATTTAAAAATTGTTGAAGTACTCGTTTGAATTCATAAGATTATGGATCTATGAAATTTATCTAATGATTATATTTAAATTGATTAACAATTATATGCATTGAAAAAGATATATTGGTACAAATTAATTATGAAGCTATTATTGACGAATTTACTTCTCGAAATGCTTTTTAAAAAAATGTTTTATATTTTAATTTATTTTGTGTATGTTGTGTAGGTTGTGTTTTTTTTTTTTTTATCGAGCAAATGTTGACTCAAACCTATGATCTAGTGGAGCTCTAACCACTTGAGCTTTATACCACCATTAAATCAAAAGAATGATCGTAATATGTTAAACCTTTTAATTTTTTATTGTTGGAATTATTTTGATAAAGTTTGTGTGTATCTTGCAACTTGGGTATTGCTTATTATTTTGATACATAAAAAAATTGTTTCATATCATATATTTTATATCTAAAATATTACATTGTCATCGTATTATAACTTTCATTATACCAAAATTTCAATAGGTAATTATTTCATACCAATATCATATCAAAATCTTATATCAAATTTCACCTCTACTATTCCAATTAATTTACATAAAGCTAATTTTAGAATTAATTCTGCATTATGTTTAGTACTTAAATAAGGCAATTCAGAAGCAGTATGAATTTACATAAAATGACATGAGAATTTATGAATCAATAAGAAAAAATATGAAAAAATAAAAACAAATGAAACATATATACAATGACTATATTGAATAATTCCATCAAATTAATTAACTTTTACTTTTACACTCTCATAAAATTGTTGTTAAAAGTAATACACTTTTATGAAATTGATGATTTATCATAAATTGTGGAGACTTGATTGATTTTGCGACTCAATCAGCTAGGAAGTTTCCAGACAAGATACATCACAATGATATCACTTCATGTTTCACTCTTTTTTTTTTAATCCAAAAAAAGATGCAATAATTTGATTTATTATTGTATATAATAATTCTTCATGTCTAAGTTTTTGCTGCTCAAGTCGAATGATAGGTATTTTAATGAAAAATTATTTGTTTGTATTAAAAAGTATAAAATTAAAAGTAGATGAGTCATTTCTATTTTATTGGGTAGAAGTTATTTTAATTTCAAAGGGTAAAAATATTTGTAAAAATTTAGTTTGAGAAAATATTTTTTTTTTTTTGAAAAAAATTACAAATAGGTTCAAGAAAAATTTAAAATTACAAATATGTTCATATTCAAATATTTTTGTGCATTTGTTCAAATATTTTATGTGCTTCTGTTCAAATTTTTGAATCTATTTGTAATTAGTCTATTTTTTTAAACCTATATGTAAATGCTTTTTTTTAATTATTATTTTGAATATAAAAATAAAAATATTTATATATAATTTTGAACGATCTAGTCTTGATCTAAGCTGGAGAATAAACATTATGGGCGTGGAAGGACATCGGGGGACAAGTTTTGTCAAGGCCTTATAAGTCTACATAATTAATAAAGTTTCAACTTTCAATTGATTAAAAAATAAAAAATAAAAATGATAATTAATTTTTTTTTCTCATGATGTGGACATAAAGCTTAGAGACTTTAATGTCCACCCTGGACGCAGGTTTTTTTTTTTCATCTTCAGATTCAAGTAAATAAAAATATAGTTCCATTTAATCAATAACTAATAATTTATTAGTAAAATTTCATGTGTATGAGGACATGATTGATGCACTACAAAAAGCTCACGGTTCGGCGAGAGTTTATAGTCTGTCAAAAATATTCTCACTAAAATTTTTGATATTATTAATTGACTGTTATAATATTAGATAAAAATAATTTTAAATGAATATGTTAAGTATAGTTGAATACACTCACATATACAATTCTTTTTTTTTTTTTAAAAAAATTGTTTGTATAGTTAAATGAACTTAAAGTGGAGATAATTTCATAAATGGTCATGTAACTTTGTCCGAATTCAGTATTTGGTCTTTTTTAAAAAAAAATTTATCGGTTGTGGTTCTTTTGTTATCAAAATAGATCATTTTATTTGGATAATTCAAATATTGGTTAAAAAAATTACCAAAAATGGTCGAAATATGTTGTAGCATACAGAATGACACGAAAATATATCAAAATGACGGGCTCGATAAGAGAAAAAGATACTTATAAGCCCCGACCTCCGTTCATCGTAAAACACTCGAAATTAATGATGAAAATTGATAAAATTTACGATTTTAAAATTGCAATTTATGAGGAAGGTGTAATCGAAATTTGAAATTAATTGAGGGCTTTGCTTCGGGATGAGTGACGATTCAAATGAGACTTGACACGGCCGTCGACGATAGTCGCGTAACAAGAATAAAAAATTAGGGCAATTTTCCGGTAAAAATTGGAATTTTCAGTGAAAAGGACCAAAATTGACACCAAAAGGATCAAAATTGATAAATTAAAAAGATAAATGATTTTTTTATCTTACAAAGTGAGTGTATTCTCATATTTTATATGGACAAAACTTGTGTGAATCCGAGAGCACGTGTGCATGACATTAATAGTGTATGTGGTAAATAGTGATAATGAAGACAAATTCTTATATGAAATATTTCACGGATCATAGATCCGTGAAATAATCCATATCCAGATCCAAATTAAGAAATTCGCGGATCCGGGCGGGCGGGTTTGATATTTCCAAAAAAACTAGCGCAAGGGTAAAAAAAAATCGCCCGCGTGCTCAGTGTGTTACTATTAGGTTAAATATGTGTTACTTTAACAATAATTATGTGTCACTATAAAATAAAAGCGCATATTTATCTAAATTAATCACTTGAATGCAAAAATAAAAATGAAAAAATGGTCAAATAAATCTCTAATCTAATTATATGTGTGAATCAAATAAGTCTTTAATCTTCGACAATTTTATTTTTATTAAAAGAGTGTGATTTTATTAAGATGATGACTTATTTGATCTCAATATTAAAGAGAAATAATTTTAATGTGTTAAGAAAAAATCATGGGTCTATTTGATCCCCAAGTATAAGATTTTGGGGTAAATATGTGTTATTGTAAGGGCAAATATGTGTATTAAACTCGGCACGTGTAAAAATAAATTTTTACTCTCGGGTTGTGTTATTATTAGGTCAAACACATGTTCTTGTATGAAGAAAAATGTGTTATTAATGAACAAAACCAATATAACACATGGATAAATATTTTATTCTTTTAAGGACTAGTAACACGTACTTACCCTTACAAGTAACACATAATTTTTCTGACAGTAACACATATTTTTTTAAAAATATGTTACTATATGAATACAAACGTGTTCTTGTATAGTGAAAGATGTGTTACTATATGGAAAAAAATGTTACTATATGAACACAAATGTGTTACCCATAGAGAAATATGTGTTACTATATGAACAAATCGAAACAAAGTAACAACGGTTGCGAAATTAATTCAGATTTTTTTAGAAAAAAATATGTAATCGGTAACAAAGACGATCTAGCACAACAACACACTTCAATTTGATGTTTATTGATAAACTATGTTATTATTTTGATCGGATTCGTAGCAATTATTTGATAATTTTCAAAAAATTCATCCATATCTTCTCTTTTTCTTTTTGTATCTCTGTGTTTCTTTTCAATTTGATGTCTTCGTTGATTTTCGCTATTGTTTTCAACGGAGTTCTCTGTTAAATCATCTCCTAATCGATGGCTTTTCTCGCATTCTTAGTTTTTATTACCATCATATTTCTCATTCATAGCCACCGCCATTGTTTTTCAAAGAAAAACTTAACAGGAATTACTAAAAATGCCTAAAATTTGGGGGCAAAACCAATTTTGCTAGTTTCTTCTAAAAACTCTTTTTTTGCCCTTTTTAAAGATGAAATGTCCAAAAACTCCTTAATTGATATTTTCTATTCTAACTCTTTCTCTCCTTCCAAACTTTAAAATTTGCTAAATCCCAACACAATACCTTTAAATTCCAAAATACCTCCATCCCACCGCCACCGCCCACCGTCCACCGCGACCGCACCGCTCGCCGGCCTGCTCTACGCGGTTGCGCCACTCATCCTCGGTCGTCCTCCACCCCACTGCTCTCGCGGCACCCGTCGGCCACCGCTCCGCTTCCTCGCACGCCGCCGTCGCACCTCGCTCTCTTGGAACTTCATATTTATTTAGGTGTTAGGTATTGTACTAGGAAGAACGATCCTCAACATTTCCATCTTAATTTCTCAAGTTTCCAAAACCCAAGGTATTCGCATTCTTTCGTTTATTCCTTTTTATTTTTTTGTTTTCTCGTTTTTAATTATCGCCTATTTGATGAGGTTTTGTGATTTGGCTCATTTAGATCATTTGCATAATGCTTGTGATTTTTTGAATTAATGGTTGCATAAGAAGAATTGAAGTTCAATTCTCATCGCTATTTACGTTTCTCTGTTTTTCTTCTTTCTTCCTTAATCCGTTGTTCATCTTAGGATTTACCACTTGATAAAATAAATACATTATATTTGTGAATTTGTAGTTTATTTTGAAGGAATTCAACCGGCAATTCTGTGAGGTTGCATACGGATTGAAGGACTTGAAATTTAATCGAAATTGAAATTCGCCTAAATTACTCAAGATATATTAAATTCGACCTTCATATACTTCCCATTCAAACAATGGACTTGCTATTTTGGGCCTCAAATTTATCAACAAATCTGTTGGAGAATATAGAAATTACACATGTGAGTTTTCACGTATCAAATTATTGAAAGAAATGAGACTAGTGTTTTGAAAAATAAAACCGTAGGTTGCTTGCAATAAAAATACCAATAAACCCTTTTAAATATAAGTTATGTGCTTGCATTTTAAATCACTTTCTTTTCTTTATTTGTTTTGAAGAAAATCAAGCAAAAGTGGTCATGCAAAACAACCACTTTACGTATAAAATATTAGCCAAAATAAAATCAATTTCTCAATAAAATATGTATATCAAACAGTTCACTCGGTATTTTCATGCTTACTAGAAATCTATGTTTGCTTTGTGCTTTAGTATATATATTGAAGATTATATATTATAAACCCATAATGTTCTTTTTCTTTTCTCTCGCATAAGAGTGAATATAAGAGTTCTTCTGCTCTAATTAATTAAGCTTGTTTTTGCCCCCGAGATATTATTATTGGAAATATTCTTTATTTGATAAATTGGCATGTCAAAAATGAATCTAGCATGCTTCTACATAATATGTCGAATTTTTCATTCATTGTTAAATATTTTTTGATGTAAGATTCTCGAATTGATACATTGATTAATTATTTTTGTAATTGTCTTTTTGCCGATATGGTGTTTAATAGTAATTATTTATGCTTTTATTTGTTTTTAGATTGCTAATGCTCATGAATAAGAGTTTTGTTTTTAAAATATATTTTTTCTTTGGCATTAATATTTTTCTAACTATTTTCCAACACCTATCCCACTTGTTTTTCAACAAGGACAACTTTTTTATGCATTACAAGCTGCTTTTTTTTTTTTCATTGTTTTCCACCGTTTTTCAACACTTAATCTCATTGTTTTGTTTTTAAAAAATATTTTTTCCTTAACATGGTAGTTTTGGCATTAATATTTTTCCAACTATTTTTCAACACCTATCCCACTTTGTTTTTCAACATGGACGGCTTTTTATGCATTACAACCGCTTTTTTTCATTGTTTTTCTTGCTTTTCAACACTTAATCTCATTGTTTTGTTTTAAAAAATATTTTTTCCTTAACATGGTAGTTTTGACATTAATATTTTTCCAACTATTTTTCAACACATATCCCACTGTTTTTCAACATGGACAACTTTTTTATGCATTACAAGCTTTTTTTTCATTGTTTTCCATGCTTTTCAACACTTAATCTCATTGTTTTGTTTTTAAAAATATTTTTCCTTAACATGGTAGTTTTGACATTAATATTTTTCCAACTATTTTTCAACACCTATCCCACCTGTCTTTCAACTTGGGCAGCTTTTTTAGGCTTAATTGCAAATAAAATCACAACTTTTCGCAAATTGCAATTTAATCTAAACTTTTGAATCTTGTTAAAAAAACTTCAATTTAACTTTTTTGCAATTTAAGCTTACGGGCGGCTTTATCCTTGCCGAAAGGCGATGTGTACAAAAATGTACAGCTTATCATCCCAAAGAAGCATCCACATCGTAAAATATGCATAAAAAAAAACTTAATTGCATATTAAATCACCACCTTTTCCAAAAATTACATTTTAATCTAAATTTTTGATTTTTTTTTTTAAACAAAACTTCCATTAATATTTTTTTACATTTCGATCTTACAGGCATATTAGTTTCTCCCTTGAAATTTAAGGGTTTTATTTTCTTTGCTTAAATGAAAATTGACTATAATTTTAATTTTTTTATTATACTTTTACTATACATTGTAAAATAAACTGTATAAAAATAAATCAAAACTAAAACTTAAAAATTAAACTAATTTTATTTTATTTAAATTAAAATATTTTCATAAATTAAAAAAATAACAAATTAAACGACGTCATTTCACTCACGTGTCGGTCACGTGCGTACATAATCCGGCAAAACGGATGACAGTACAATTTTTATTTGTGTGACATGTTGGATCGGGTATTTCAATTCATTGGGAACTTAACAAAATTTATTAAATTGGAGTTTTGTTTGCCCAAGATTTAAAAGTTTAGATTAAAATGCAATTTCGAAAAAGGTGGTGATTTAATATGCAATTAAGTATTTTTTTATGCATATTTTCTGATGTGGACACTTCTTGGGACGATGATTGCACGCTTTTTGTGCACATCGGCTTTCGCAAGGATAAACTACCCGTGAAGCTTGAATTGCAAAAAAATTAAATTGAAGTTTTTTTAACAAGATTCAAAAGTTTAGATTAAATTGCAATTTGCGAAAAAGTAGTGATTTTATTTGCAATTAAGCCTTTTTTATGCATTACAACCGCTTGTTTTCATTGTTTTCCTTGTTTTTCAACACTTAATCTCTCATTGTTTTGTTTTTAAAAAATACTTTTTCCTTAACATGGTAGTTTTGGCATTTTAATTTTTTCCAACTATTTTTCAACACCTATCCTAATCGCTTTTTCAACTTGTACAACTTTTTTATGCATTACAATTGCTTTTTTCATTGTTTTCCACCGTTTTTCAACACTTAATCTCATTGTTTTGTTTTTAAAATATATTTTTTCCTTAACATGGTAGTTTTGGCATTAACATTTTTCCAACTATTTTCCAACACTTATCCTACTGTTTTTCAACATGGACAACTTTTTTTATGCATTACAACTATTTTTTTCATTGTTTCCACTCTTTTCCAACACTTAATCTCATTGTTTTTCAACATTTGGATTTGGATTTTTTTCCTACTATTTTGTCTAATCATATACATATTTTAATGTATTATCACAAAATAATAGTGCCACTTACTAACCTCTCAACTACGCTTTTTCACGAGGTTTAAATGGCGATGTTTATCGATTCGAATTATTTAATGCCAAAGTAAATCCTCGAGCAGATTTAAACTACGTTGTGGAGACCATAAGAAACTCTTTGGATGCTAATAACTTAAGACGATTTGAAGATAGTCTGTTTCGGATAGTTTGCGAAGATGAAAACCTTAAATTTCAAGGACAATTTGTCTCTTCACTTATTGATGAAACAAGACCGAACTAGGTCGAGAAAGAAAGTCACTTTCCATGTGAATGGTTGCGAGGCCCATTTTGGTCCTCCCGAGTTTGCAATCATCACTGGATTGCGATTTGGAAGTATCCCAAAGAACGCCCTCAACTTCAAATTTCTTCCAAAGTCTTTTTCCGGATAAGCAATTCTTATACTTAACCGATTTGGAAAACGTCACGAGAATGAAGCCCGTGGATCTGATAATGCCTTGAAATTGGCTATGCTTTTGGTTGTGTACGGTTGTTGCTTGCACAACATCGGACTAACAAAAACTTGACCTTATGTACCTCCATCTTATTGATGATCTTGAATTATTCAACAACTTTCCTTGGGGTGTTGTTGCATATGAGTTTTTGTTGACAATTTTCGTGGAATAATGGAGTAGGTTGCTCATAATCTTAGAAAGGTTAAATAATTGAAAAAAATCGAAGAAGAATACACCGCATAAAACTATACATCGATTGGCATGGTTTCTTTTCAAGCACTCTAACTGTGGGGATATGAAGCAATTTCAAAAGTTGCAAGGATATGAGCATTTCCGGTAGAAGGTAGACAAGTAGAGCTTCCACGCATGGTGCGGTGGAGAGCCAATGACTATTTGACCGATGCAACTCTAAAGTATCGCATCTTCAAATCGTATGTGTCGTGGGATGGCTCGACCAATGATGTAAGTATTCTATTAATCTTATTGTTATATGTATTTAATTTTATTAAGCGTTATGCATTTATTTACATAATTTTTTTGGTATAATTGTTCAAGATAATTGTTCATAAAAGGTTGATTCCATGCTGAGGACGAGGCTACCGCTCCACCTTATGTCGAGTGTCTTGCGGTGGGAGGCGTGATCATCAAAGTAGTTACGCGAACCTTTTAGAAAACATAAAAAGACACGATTGTTTCGAGCACGAGGATGATGAAGGAATGGATGATCCCGAACCCATGACTGGTTTCTAGCATACCGTGCGGGGCAGGATTTACAAACTTCGATTCTCTAAAGGAGTAAGTCCCGGTTTGAGTTGGTGCACAAACGTCAAAATCGAGGTTGAAACATTGCTCACTGCATTGTTAAATCATATGGGATGTCCAATTCCTTCCATGCAACCACATACGGTTAGTTTAAGTCTTTATGTTTTTATATTTTTCATTTTATGGTGCTTTAAGATTGTGGTGGCTTTGGGTTTTCTAGCTTGTGCGGGAGAAGACGATGGAAGTGATAGTAGACGTGATGATTCACTTGATGAAAAACTCAAATAGAGGTATGTCACGTGCTTTATATGTTATTAAATTAACATGTTTATATTCAAAACTTTAGTTTATGCAGCACGATGATGGACTAAAGAAGGGTTGTGATGATTCGTATGTTGGAAAAGATCAACAAAAGGTAGATTTCATATATTTATTTGTTAATTTTTTTATATATTTTTGTTGATATTAACTTTTACCTTATTTTGTAGGATGATGATGGAATTGTGAAGGACTGTGGTGATTTAGTTATTCATAAAAACAAAGGGAAGATACAAGTCATACATTTATTGTTAAGCTTATTGTTTTATTAATTGTTAATATTAACTTTTAGGTTTTTTTTTTAAGGATGATGTTGAAGTGGTAGAGCTAAAAAAGTACAAAGATGTTATTCAAGGCGAACTACGAGGTCGGGCCAAGCAAATTAAGTCCTTTTCAAGACCACGATCGTCATGTTTCTAAGCTACGTAAGAAGCAAACAAAGGCTAAGGAAATGAAAAAGGAAAACGAGTGTCTCAACCCATGTCTAGTGAAGAGTTGAAATTAGATGAATTGTTCAACCCCATGACATGTGAGGGGGTGAAGCGTTACTAAATTTGAAGCATGGTGGAGCATGGCCAAGGAAACAAAGGTAACAACAAGTCTTGTTGTCGAAAATATCCCAAGGGTGGATGCAAAGTGGTTCAATGCATTGTGGAATCCAGAGGGTTGGTTGTGAGATGAGGTATTATAGTAATACTTATACACATGTTTTGTTCTATATATATTGTATACATTTTTATATCTTGTGTTATTTTAAAATGACAAGATATGGATGAATTAATGAATTTGCTCTCATTAAAGTCTAAACAATTTCAGAATGCTTCTTGGATGAATGGACTTCGTGGATCTGTATTTCACGGTAAACTTTCAAAAATGAAATTATGGTTTCTTGTTTGTACTTTTTTGTTGTCATGATTTTGTATTATTTTGTTTTCTTAAAATTAAGAAATTTATCATTGATTCCGAGATATTAGGGGGACTTAAAGCAGGATGTCCTTGTTTGTTTCCCTTTCAATTTTTGAGATATATATGGTTAGGTTAAATAATCAAATTGTATGTGTAAATAATCTAACATTCATAATAATGGAGATTTTCAAATCAACACATATACAGTCTCATGAATCAACTCTATGTACGAAGATTTTTGCTAAAATGGGATGACTTAATTATTCGATCTTCTGTAAATATTAATTGTATTTTAACATTTCTTTTATTTAATGGATATTTTAAATCAATTCTCTATGATTGCGAGAATATGTTGCTAGGAGTACACACCACGTGGTCAAAATTTGATCATAAAAATGTACTTTGGGATTGGGCACAGAGGATAACAACCTAATGGAGTACATAAATGGTTTTCGACCTTTGAATGGCCGCGGCATCCCCTAGTCGAAGACGAAGTTTGTGTATGGCATCATGCACGTCCTAGGAAAGCATTGAGTCCTCTACGAGCTTCAAATTCAAAATAGTCACATTGTAGTGTATGATTCATTGTCGAGACCACCCGTTTTACCCTAATGAGAAGACATTTTGAGATTCTTGATAAAATCTTACCGTCAATGTGCAAGCAAGCAATGGTGTGGGGTAAACAGACGGGCGAACGAAAAAGATACACCATGGGTGTTGAGAGGTCTAAAATTACTCCGCAACAAATTAACGGGAGCGACCGTGGTGTACTATCAATTAAATTCTGTGAATGTTTGGTCACAGGCGCAATGTGCGTCATATTGATCCGTCCAATGTCGACGTTTAGAAAAACTTTTTGTGCCGACTGTTTACCATTTCATGAAGTAGTTAACATTTAAGATATTAGTAAGTTGTGCAATCTTACATTCCATGTATTTGTGAATTTCTAGAATTTGTAAAGCTCGTTAATTTTGAATGATGAAACAAATGATTACTTTGAAATTCAATTTTATTTGACGACTACTTGCAAATTCTTGATTAGCATGATTATTATGTCCCACTAATGTTTATTTTTATAGAGTAGATTTATGTGTAATATTTGACTTTCACTTATAAAGCTTTTGGGCAAATGCATAAGCTGTAAAAACATTGAACTTTGTACGATAATATTGTTAATTTCAAATGGCTTATAATTTATGCAAAAACCTTGGTTACAATTAGCGTATGTATCAATGCAACTTAATTATCCCTTTCTCTCATCGATTATACTTTTGTGTTGATCGACACAATCAACAACTCATCGGGACAACCATATGCTTCTCTTAATCTCTCTAGAAACCAAGTCCAATATTCATTATTCTCAACATCACCAATGCCACGGTCGAAAGGGAAAAACTTGATGGTTGCAATCCCGAGTTACAAAGCAACAAAAACCACTCCCTTGTACTTGACTTTAAGATGTGTCTCATCCACAACAATAACAGGCCTACCAAAATTGATAAAACCATTGATTGGCCTTGTGAAGCGCGTAAAACAATATTTAAACCTGTCTTCTTCATCAATTAATAACTTAACATGGCTCCCTGGATTCGCTTCAAGAAGCCGATGCAAATAAGATGACAACATGTTAAAGGATTCTTGAGCATCACCATATATCAAATCATTTGCCACATTGTTTAGCCCTAAATGCACGATTGTAAGATAAATCCAACGCATGCTTTCTTTTCATATCATTCAAAATAGTTTTTGGGGTCATGGTTGTAGATTTATCTTGTTGTAGAGCCGCATAATATGATCCTACTACTTTTGAGGGTATCATTCGTGGTGCGTTGCGACAAGGATCGAAGCCCGACATGTGTGAGGGTGAACTTTGATGTCCTCCATAAATCGTTGCTCCCACTAGCACGGAACACAAAACTGCAATTGTCATGCTTGCATCTCAAATACCATCTGTTTGGATCTGATTTTTTAACACGGTACTCCATCGCATTCTCTATATGGTAATACAGACGGATGTACAAATTTCACCTTTACTAAAATATGTAGCATCTTCTTTGAGTACACCGTAGAGGGACATTCACATATGGAAGATCCACACGGAGGAGAAAAAGATGAAGGTATACTTGGGATAGACCATGGATGTGAAGATTCGGTAGATATTTACGGAGGAATATCGTAGTCATTTTCTAAGGACGCAAAATCGGTAGAAACGTCATCGAATCTTCACTCTCTATACCCGTATCATCGGCATTGCCCATGTCATTATTGTGATCGGATGTGGGGACATCTCTACTCAATTCTAGAATGTTGTTTGAAGGATTATTAAATGACGTGCGGGCCTCAATGCGTTGAATGTGTCCATCATCTCTACGAAGCCCCCACGTTGTGCGAATGAATAACAACTTCCAACTAGATCATCATCCAACCTGCTCAATGTTCATTCCAGCTTTTTTACATTTACGAGACACATATATCTCGGGTGACCATGTTGTACTAAATAGTGACTCCACATTCTTATCGATATTTATCTTCACCATGACCGAATTACCATTTACGTTGACAAGTTCATGGATTATATAGTCATCTGCAGTCATGTCAAGTTCAAAGATTTGATTTATAAATCCTATAATAAAGGATAAATTGAGAGGCACGTCATCACCGATCTCGATGCCTTGGACACTACCGCCTACGTAAGAAGAGCCATCCCATTTTCCTTTGAAATGAATGATCAAAAATCTTCTTTCATTCATCTGCAAACCAAAAAAAGTGTGACAGATGAGTATATAATAATATCAAATAAATGAAACTACACAAATAGTTGATGTTTATACATTTGCCCAAAAATAGTGGAAATAGGCACATATGAGTCCACATGACATATTAAAAATCTCTGGCCACGTCGGAAAAAGGTTGGAGAATAGTTGGAATAGAGTGGGAAAAATGAATTGACATATATTGTGTGTAATCGAAAAATAGTGAAAAATAAGAAATTCAATTGGAATGCATAAAACTAAGCAAAAATAGTTAGATTATATTTTGGAAAACGGTGGAAAACAATGGAAATCCGTTGGAATTCATAAAAAAAAGTTGTTCATGTTGGAAAACGGTTGGAAAATAGTTGAAAAAGCAGTGATCCATAACCAAACGTGGAAAACAATGAAAATCGAGGAATGCATAAGAAATACCATTAGATTAGACAAATTAAACAATAAACTTACAAAATCAATCAATAGCAAAAAAATCAGATACAACAACAAAAATATGACTTTAACAACTCTTGTTCTTATAGACTAATGCACCTATTGCACTTTCTCATTATCAAATGAGGTTTAATTCAAATCATAAACAAAATGGGACTAACACGTTAACAACAAACTTTATTTAAAAGAAAAAATAAAGACCACAACTTCATATGCTCTCATTTTATACAAATAAACACAACAATTGACCAAATACATCATTCTAACAAGTAATTTCCAACTAATGTAGTACAATTGGTAAGCAGACATTATCTAATTTTGACAAAGAGACAAACATTATCAAACTTTGACAAGACAATTTATTCCCGATGCAAGTTGCACAATTAATAATTCAGTCCATTAAAATTTATTATAGCTACATAAAATGAGAATGGACCAACATATACATTATAAAATGAACTACTTAATTTATAAAATATGACATAGTTACATATGCTACATTGATATATAAATAATAAAAGATCTAAATGTCCCAAGTCTGAACTTTCTAGAACAAGCAAAATATTATTTTTTTCTTCTAATGAAAACGTTGGATATGAAAGTATCTAATAAATCCCTTCCTCTTAATTTACAAATTGAACCTTAACTTATAAGTAATTTCAACCAAACCATCTTGCTTTTATAACAAACAATTTCTTTAAGAAAAAGTGTAAAAGTAAAACCTCCATCATGATTTTAGGTTTTTTTAAAGATATATTTATCATTGACAAAATATTAATAGATAAACTTCATTTAGGCATTTTGTCAAACACTTAGTGAGTATCTACTTGTGTGAATTATTTTTAAATAAATATTTTATCATTGACAACATGTTAATAGATGAACTTCATTTAGACATTTTGTTAAACACTTAGTGGGTGTCTATTTGTATGTGATGCAATTTTATTTATTTGTATGCATCAATATGTTGAGAAATCAAAACTCTAACTATCTAACTCATGTTTCATTCTCACAATAATAAGAATATACATGGTGAATAGAGTATTCATACCTTGTTCAAAATTTCCCCAAATTATAATTGAAATCCTATTTCATATAAAGTTGAATACATGCGCCAAAACTAATTTCATTTCTTGAAACTTCCATCATCACTCAAACCCATTTAACATAGGGGCGGCATATGTAGGGGAAGGGAATGAAAAAAAAGAAAGCTGGAAAAGGAATTGACCAGTGAATTGGGGAAGAAAATGAATGTGAGAATGGGGGAAAGAATTGAGAAGAACCGTGAGAGTGAGATGAGATATGGGTGAGATGGGGTGGAATTAAATTATCATTTGGAAATATTAATTTTGGATTGGAACAAGTAAGAATGAGATGAGGGGTTTTTGATCCAAAAAAAAATACCAAAAGGGCAAAAAAGAGTTTTTAAAAGTCAAAGGTCAAAATTTGTTTTGACCCCCAAATTTAGGGCTAAAAAGAGTTTGTCCCAAAACTTAAAGTAGGGAAAGAGGAAGAGGAAGAAGAAGTTACGTGTTTTAATTTTGACTCATTTCTTAATTAGGAAGACCCGCATATTTTTAAACTTACCTTTTTAATTAATATTTCACGGTGAAATATTTCACACAAGACCACCTCGATAATGAATGTGAAAAATAATGATATTAAAAGTAGAATTTATCGAATGTACTGAATTCATACTAGTGATATTTTTATATGTGCCCATAGTTGCGTTCATTTGTGAAAATCAAAATTCATTTGAACAATAAGCTAAAATTCTATAATTTTTTTATTAGTAAGAAAACATTCATCTCTTTACGTTTGAAGAATAAGATAGATATGCACTTTACGAATTGCTAAGCCTAAAATTGAGCCATTAATGATATTTTGATTACTAGGAGTGTTTTTTTCTTCTGCATGGACCTTCATTATTTTTTATTTTTGTTTATTCTACTTTTTCCTTTTGATTTTTGTCATTTGTACTTTTCTATTCACAATCTTGTCCTATGTACTTTTCCAACTATATTTTATTTTTAGTCACTTGTATTTTTCCTTTATAAAAATTTCCCCCATCACACTTTAATTTTTTTCAACTCTTTGCTCCTTGTATCAATTTTATTCCCTCAAGGAATTAAAGATGAATGTAATATTAGTACAAATAAGTTATGAATGTAAAGAGATAAAATTATATATTATTGGAAGTACATAAAATAATATACTAAAAATAAAATATTACAAAAATTAAAAAGATTTAAAGTACACGTAGAAGATATATTATTTACAAATTATTTCATCTTGTGTTTTTTTATATTTATTTATTATACACATAATAAATATCTTACTTATCATTAATCATACACGTTATGTTATGTGTTAAAAATAATAAATACAAAATAAAATAAAATACTAAACGATCTTAATTTTCTCTTTTCATTTCACACAAGATATTAATATTTTATCGTATTAAATAGTTTCAAAACTATGGTTAGACATCCCTTTACAAGAAGTGACATGTTATTCCAACACACTAATATATTGAGTATACATATTTTTATGTATTTTTAAGTACATACACATGGTGTGCAGTTGAATTTTTGCACAAATATGTATACTTAAAAGTGTGCGACTAAAAATTTCGCACGAGAAATATTTGTTCGAAGAAAATTTTCGCATAAGTATATATATTTGAAGAGACGTGTATACTTTTACCCTTACAAGAACATAAAGTGGAGTCAGTGACAAGATCCAAGCCCAACCTATTTTGGGCCCATAATACAATTGGACCTTTTGGGTCATAATACAATTGGACAAAGATGAGATTATTTTTGTAAAAAAGAAGAAAAAGAAAAAAGGTCAGGTTATTTGCAATTTTTTATTTAGAAAATATATTTCGATTAAAGACGAGAAAGGTTGAGCAGAAAACTCACGAAAAAGTGGAATTCATCTCGTAAAAGACGGCTACAACAAAGGGAAAAAAATGTCAACGAGGCGAGGCGGGGACCAATTTTCATTCCTTTTGCTGCGAAATTGGGGATTCCTTATTCTCGCGGAGTAAACGGAAAATTTTTTTCCTTTATGTTTCTGCGAAATTTTTGATCCTATTTTTATTACTTTTTAATTAAATTGTAAAAATAAATTTAAAATATTTGAATAAAAATTAAATTCATTAATAAAATATACTTCCTCCGTTCCAACTCTTTCTCGCACATTTTCTTTAATAGTCGGTCCCAACTTTTCTCGCATATTTTAAAATGAAACATCACACAATATTAATACTCTCACTATACCATTTAAATTTTGAAAATGACACTTTTATTCTACTCTACTTCATCTCATTAAAGCACCAAAATACTATTACACTTTATTATTATAAAAATCAATAAAATCAGTTTATCTTAATCTATATGCCCAAAAGTATGCACAAATTGTTGGGAGGGAAAGAGTATTGAGTAAGGATTATAATTAAATTATTTATACATATATACATATTAAATTAAATAATATGATAAAATTAGGTCGCTTGGTTGGGGATATTAGAATTAGGTAATGGGAATGACTAGTGATTCATTCCCATTTGATGACTTTTGGAAAAAAAAGTTGCATACAAAAATTTGAGCGAGGAAAAAGTTGAGCGGAGGAAAAATGAATAATTGTTAAATGATTGATAATAAGAGAAAAATTATGTAATCAAAATAAATTAGTGATTATTTTATTTTTAAATCAATTCTAAATTGTAAAGATTATCAAGCATCATCAATGAGTAGCATTGTCAACGGACGGGGCGGGCGGGGCCGGGGACAATCCGTCCCCCGCGAACCTTTCAGGGAAAAAAAAGGCCCTATTCGCCCGCTGGGATCCCCTGCCTCGCTTCAATTTTTTTAATAAAAATCTTTTTATTATATTAATAAATATATATTTTAATATATATATATATATATATATATTTATATTATATATTAATATAATATATAAATATATATATTATATTCGGGTCCTCATGAGATCAGGCGAGATCCCAGCGGCGTGAATACTCTCCCCATCCCCGCCTTCGTGGTGAATCGTCCCTCGCCAGTGGTGAATTTTGGCGGGGATTCCCGCCTGCTCGGGACGGTCCCTGCGGGAACGGGGATTCCCGCTCCACCGCCATCCCTATCAATGGGAATGATTTAATACCTTCAACCAAACAGACCCTTAATATATAAAATAAATAAATTTCCTAAGGGATAAATTTTTCCTGGTGGGATGACAATCATGACATCAAAGATTTATCGCCCAGCTCTCAAGCCTAAAGGAAAAGGAGGTATTAATTAATTATTATTATGCTCACATTTCTTTTATTCACATTTTTTTACATTGAAAAGAAATTATATAGAGCCACCGGGAACATAGACGGATGGTAAGTGGGAAAGGTGGTGGAGTACACACATCGACATCTCGGGTCCGATTCCGTGTGGTGATAATTTTCTTTGAAATATTGCAGAGGTTGTTCTTTGAAATCGTGTCTCGGGAAAGTCATCTCCACTTGTATGATCGCTACTCATGTACATCTCTCGATTTACAATCCGCTTGACCAAGGGGCTAAAAAAAAGAAATTATATAGATTAATTGATAATACAATGAGGCCTCGTTTGATTGTCTTTATTAGATAATACCGAATTATAATACTTATATTTGTAATACAGTCTATTTGTCAATATTTTGTTTGGTTTTGAGAAAATTCGATTAAATAATTAATGATTAGCTATCAATATTATGTTTGGTACAAATTATTATAACTAGTATTAATTTATTTTAGACCAATTTGTCCTTCTTATAAACAAAATAAAAATAAAAAGAGAAGTGTGTTATGTTATTTTTAAATTTAATATATATTGGACAAATAATAAGTATTACAATTTACAAATACCTAATAAGACTTGGAATCTTTAATCCCATATAATCGAATTATTTAAAACGGTTTCATGCTTAATAATGGGCTGCAAATATAAGTTATACAACAAAACCAAACAAGTAATAAAATAATATTAGGAATCAATAAATCCTTAATAAAGAAAACCAAATGACGTTGCACGTTTTTGTCCATAGATTATAATGAAGGGTGTGGATGTGTTGAAATGTAGAGGATCCGGTCCAGCTAATTGGCTAATTAGCTCCCACTTGCCTTTTCTTTCTTTTTTATATATTTTGGGAATACTGATTTAATATTTTTCTTTGGTTTCTTCATTGACCAAACTGCCTTTATCAATTTTCGCTAGCTAGGTTTACACGCTGCCTCTGCAAACCCTCTTCATCCCCTAATTCCAGAGAGATCAATTGCTTCCACATGTCGCTGGGGTTCGTTCGTCCGCTACTCAATCAGTAACTTTCGTCTCTCTTTTTATTTTATGCCTTTTTATACACACAATTGAGTGTTCTGATCTCGGGATTTGAGAAGATTAAGAAGTCGTGGGTTTTGTGAAGGTTGCTTTGGTTTGAGCGAAATTGTTTTGTTTGGTGAAAGGTTCAAGATCTTGGAATTGAGTGTGTCTTTGATTGTGTTGCCTATGAATTTCTAGTTTTGGAATGATTTTGTGATTGAAATTGTGCGATTTACTGAAGCAAGTAATTTACTTGGAATCTGTAGTTTTAGTTTCTTGGGTTTGAGGAAGTTTGTTTCGTTGTTGGAAGGTTCGAGATTTTCTGGAATTGAGGATTGTGTTTCCATTGAATTTTCGTTTTGATATTTAGGGTTTTGGATTATGATTTGGTAATTGAAATTGGGGAATTTCTCGGTGAAAGAGTAAAGTGTTTGCGAATTTCCCCGAAAATGGATTCAAATCAGCCACCTACAAATAGACAAACAGATCATCTGGGTGTGAACAAGATAGGAAAAAACATCAAGAAGAGTCCTCTGCACCAACCCAATTTTGCTAATGCTGCTAGGCAACAGCCTCAACCCCAGGTCTACAATATTAACAAGAATGATTTTCGTAACATAGTTCAACAGCTCACGGGCTCACCGTTACGAGACCCGCCTCCTAGGCCTCCCCAAAACCACCCAAGACCTCCAAATAATAGGTTACAAAGAGTTCGCCCTCCCCCTCTGGCCCCAACTGCTAGACCCCAGGTCCCGATTCACCATCAAATGCCCATTCGTGTCCCTATACAAGGGCAGCCTTCAGGTCCAATGCCTTACCCAAACAACCTCGGGAGACCACCTCCTCCTGTGATGCAATATGATCAACTTTCCCCTAACTTGTTACCACCTACGCCTAATGATGTATGGTCGAATACGACTGAATCTCCTATTTCTGCATACATGCGGTATCTTCAGAATTCAATCTTGGATTCAGGCCCCCAACACCCCCAATCTCAGTTTCCTGGTCAAAATCCACCACCTCATCTACTTCCTAATAATGTTATGCCGCAGTTCCCTTCCTCAAGAGGGAATGGACCTCCTCCAAATCTTCCATCCCCTCGATTTAATGGTCATCCTCCCCTTCTTGCATCACCTCGTATGAATGGACCACCGCCTGGTCTTCCTTCACCTAGGGCAAATGGCCCTCCTCCCCTTTTACCCTCTCCCACATCGCAGTTCCTTTTACCTTCCCCTTCTGGGTTCTTGAATTTGTTGTCTCCTAGATCACCTTATCCATTGCTTTCTCCTGGGTACGAGTATCCCCCACCAATTTCGCCTAATTTCTCATTTTCTTCTGTGGGCCAGTCTGGGATTTTAGGCCCGGGACCTCATCCACCTCCTTCCCCTGGTTATGGGTTTCCATTGTCTCCTTCAGGGTTTTTCCCTTTACCCAGCCCAAGATGGAGGAATCAATAATACATAATAGTCAAGCGCAAGCTGCAAATTTGGTGGATTACTTTATTGTGATCTGCTCTGACTTTCATCTATTTGGTTTGACCTTACATTTCAGTGCTTCTGCTTTGGAATGTGAATGCAAGGTTTACTCCTGGAAATGTGAAGTCATCCATCTCTTTTTCCTTTTATTTGTTTACACAGCTTTGTCTTCAGATACGAACCATGTAACTGTTGTATTCTTTTGACTAGTGGATAGGCTTCATTGTAGATGTAGTGAAGATTCTAATGCTTTGATAAAGCTTTAGCATGTAAGCAGATAGTGTTGTAGAATTTGCAGACTCATGTAGAGTACCTGATGTACACATTATAGTTTTATTTATGTTGTTTCACTCAAATTTCATTGATCTTTTTTGTTGTTTTGGTAATTCTCGTGATTGTTTAGTTGTGTTTGTTATATGAACATTCGAGTGGTCACTCTCTTGTAAGCTGTGAATTCTTGTGATCGTTTAGTTATGATTGTTACCTGAGCATTCTTGTAGTCACTAATTTGTTGTTACATATGGAACTGGTGATAAACTGTTGTATAATGTCACTCATCAGTTTCACGTATGCACCAATGTATGAATAACATGATTCTTTTGCACAATGCAACATTGTAGCAGTAGCAAGTGGTTTATCCACTGATTAATTATGATTAATTATACTCCCTCCGTCTCATACTGTGACATTTACTGTTTAACATAAGTTTTATTGTAAGAGTTATTAAGTAATATAAGTTGTTTTTATGGGGATACAGTAGTTTTTTCGATTTTAATAAAAGAGTTGTTTAATAATATTAAATTGGTTTAGTGTGAGAAAAGTAGTGGTATATGATAGTAATATTATAGTGTTTGAAGAGGGTAGATAAAAGTTGTTTTATTATCATTTAAAGAAATGATGCTACGTCGAGTATGAGACGGAGGGATTACTTAATATTTGCATTTTATTGAGTTGGTAAATAGTTATAGCGAAGTTTCGTGTAGAAAAGTTTTACCGTGTAACTGATTTTGATAATATTAATTGTTTTATTAAAGGGTTTTAGTTGTTTTTATTATAAAATATTGATTTTGAATGATATTAGTTGTTTTATTAAAATGTGTTAGTTGTTTTGTTAAAGAATATTAGTTGTTTCACAGTGTAGCGGTTGATTTTTATTAACAAATTTTAAAATAATTTGGGTTTTGCAGTGCGCAGAACATGAATTGCAAATAGGTACTTACAGAGATGTGGCAAAACTGTGATTTCATGTCTGTATTTGTTCTTTTACGTAGCAATTTCTTGTTTTCTCTCCTCTTTTCCACCTTCCTGATTTTTTTAATTTTTTTTTTTTTTAAATTTTTGTCATTTTGTACTTATCTTTTAATAATCTCGTCCTATGCACTTTTCCAACTATATTTTATTTTTAGTCACTTGTACTTTTCCTTTTAAAGAATGTCGACCATCACCTTTTAAAGAATGTCGACCATCACACTTTAATTTTTCAACTCTTTGCTCCTTGTATCATTTTTCTTACCTCAAGGTATTAAAGAAGAATGTATTATTTCAAAGTAGATACATAGGTGAAATTTTAGTAGAAATAAGTTAAGAATGTAAATATCTAAAACTATATATTATTGAAAGCACATAAAATAATATACTAAAAATAAAATCATAAAATAAACCAAAAAAAAAAATTAACGAACATGGAGAAGGTATATCATTTATGAATTATTTCATCTTGTATTTTATTATTTTTAATTTATTAGACATATAATAAATAATCATAAATTATTATTATTAATAATAAGTACAAATAAAATAAAATACTAAAGTCAAGTAAACGATCCTTTTTTTTTTTTTCTGCAACACAATTTTTTTTTATCATATTAAATAGTTTCAAGACTATGGTTAGACATCCGTTTACAAGAACATAAAGCGGAGTGACAGGATTATAGCCCAACCCATTTTGGGAATTGGACAAAACACAGGTTATTTGCAATAGGAAATACATTTCCATAATTTCTGTTTTTCAGATTTGTGGAGGGCCGCCACAGTCGACGACACACCATGGAATGTTCCGACACAATCTGCAAAGAATTGAAATAACTTTTGTACACATATTACTATGAAATAATTCTCACACAAAACCGTTAAAAAGTCAACTGTGAAGCTAATTAGGACGGAGGGAGTAATATTTTAATGGGGCACCCATGACGGTGGCGCTCCTTGAATGATTCCAAATTCAACCGACAATGCCTGACTTTCACTGCAAACACCGTAGCAAAAATAAAAAAATAATAAAAATTTAATGGGGCGCCACTACGTACGACGCTTCTTAAAACAACTTTTTCTTTGGGTGTCTTTAATCAAGTTAATTCCACCTTAACCATTTGCACCCTTAATTATCTCATTTCTTTGCTCTACACCCCTATTCTCGCTTCTATATCACTTCATCTCCATGATCTCATTACCTCACTTTATTTTTTTGTTATCTCAAAAAATAACCAAATGATACTAAACTTTATTGTTTCTAGTGAAAATACACTAAATAATTAAATATAGTTACACTTACATTTATTTACAAGATTTTACAAATTTTGTTCACTTCAATTAGTTAACACTTGAGATTTATTACAAAATTCATCCAAATTTGATGATAATTGAATATTTTAATGAAATATATAGTTTCTATAACATATTAAAATGGAGTATTTTTCATCATCTAATATACTCTCTCCCTCTCCCCATTAGAGGTTTGGGCACGGTGATTGTAGTGAAGTGATGCATGTTTTTGGGCCTATTTTAGTGCAAAAAGTGATATAAATGTTAGTTTTGTGCTTAAATGTGTAGAGTATCACTATTTTGTCTAAAAAGTATCACTTGAGGTATTTCGTCCATTTTACGGGTAAATCGGTGGAATTTGGCCGAACCGAAAGTACCCGGCATTCTTAGGATGAAGAGACGAACATACCGGACGAAAACGGGGTCGGAGGCGGAGCCCCGCTCGTAAAAATCCTGGACTCGAGCACAAGTCGAGGAGGCGAGGCCCTCGAGTCGAGGGATATGCTAGAAAGAGAGAATTCGGAAAATGGCGGAGGCCTCGACTCGAGGGAGGAGCCTCGAGTCGAGGCGGCGAAATGTGAGAGTCCTTGAGTCGAGTGAGCCTCGACTCGAGGCGGCGGAAAATCGCCAACACGTTTTTTCTTTCAGCGATTTTCTTTAAATTTGAGGAGGCACCTATAAAGGAGGGATCGAGACGTGATTTGGGGGATTATTCAGTCTTTATTTAGAATTTTAGGGCTTTCTCTTCCTATTTCCTACACATATACGCACATAGATTAGGTGTTTTTCAATTCCAATTTCAATTTCTTGCAAATTAGGGTTAGATTTCAATTGATTCAAGTGTCTCAACACATTCAAGGTGATACCCATACTTTTCTCTTTATTATTAGTGGATTATTTCTTAATTCTTACGCTCTCTTCTCATTTAATTCTCTTAATTTTCATGGATTTTGTTGAATTGATGATGAGTGGCTAAATTCATTTTGTGTTTGGGTGTGATGATCCTTGGATGAATTAATTTTGATGATCATGTGATTGGGTGTTTCATTTATTGAGGTGATTAATTATCCTATTGTGATTTGCATGATTTAATTGCTAGATTAGGTTTTGATCCTTTGTTAATTGATTTAATTGGCTCAAAGAGATTTAGTTTATTGAATTGATGCTTAGGTGTTAGGCTTGGTTTGGTGATTGAAGTTAATATTGGATTAACGCAAGAAGACTTGGTTAATTTTCATTAGAACCTACATTAGGATACGTTAATTTCTTGATTCTATATCTTGTGATTAAGTGAGGAGACTTAGGGTGTCGTCTCTAAACTATCTTACGTGCTTATTTGATGTATCAAACCTAGGCTTATCCAAGACGGTTGTTATGTGATTTTATGCTAGATAGCTCCTATTATCCCTCATTATTTGAAACCCCGATCATGTGTGATTCGTAATTGAGAATTCCTTAGTGATTTGCACCCGAGCACATATTACTCATATTTGATATCTCTTGGTAATTTGCTAGTTGATTATTCTTAGTGCATATCCGAGCTCGACTCTATAATACCATGCCAACGCTTAGCTTTAGGGATCCTTGCTCGACTTAGTTCCTTTGGGTTCGATAACTTGGTTGTGTCTTAAATATACTTACTCGAAAAAGCTGCAATCAAAATGGCGCCGTTCTTGGGAACTAATTAGAGTGCTAATAGGGACTTAGAGTTTGTTGAGTGGTGTTAGTAGAGTCATTTTACTCGCTTTATTTTTATTTTTGTTTTGGTTTGTTGTTTTTGAGGATTTGATACTTGCACTTTTTGTAGGTGTACACTCATTTGTTCTTAAAGGGGTTAAATCTCTTAATTGAAATCGAACCTCGATTTTAGCCTACGGAAGATGCAAGGAAGAACTTAATTGCAAAAATGGATGGATATAACCAATACTCATGGAATCCGTACTATTATCAAAATAGTATGGTTTATCCTCCACACTATGAAGGATATGACTACAATAATGGAAGAAGCCATGAGTATGAATATCAAATTCCACAAGCTTTCTCTCATTATGAAAGGGAAATCCATGAGGTGAGAGCTACCTTGAAGGAGATGCTTGGGATATTGATGAAGAGAATTGAGGAGGATGACTCAAGATTTGAAGAAACGATCCCCTTGTATGAGAGCATCTATGAGGCAAAGGAAATAGTTGATGTCTTGATAGATGAGAACAGGAGATCACCCAAGTTCAATTCACTGTTCTAATAAATCATCTCTCATCTTTCCTAATCAAAGTCAAGCACATAACCATCATGGAGAACCATCAAGAAGAAGGGGTCCAAGCAAGAAGGATGAAATGGACGATTTCCTTGTCGAAAGTGAGGAAGAGGAATGTCCATTGATGGACATGAGCAACATTGAAGAAGAAAATCTAGAAGCACCAAAAGAGGAATTGAAGAACGAAATGAGCATTTCTAAACCTCTTAACTCTTCAATTTGTACTTTAATTGAAATTGATGCTTCTATTGATTTTATTTTACCTCTTGTAAACTTTGATTATAGGAAAGAATTGAAGAAGTGCTTGGGCATCCTTGGAGAAAAGAAATGGAGAGGGGTATTGGTGAGAAAGAAAGGAGGACAACCATCAATAAAGTGCAAGGATGTGGATGATGGGTCTCTCCTACATCTTTGCCTCCATGATTTCGAAGCTCAAAGGATGAGATATTGTGGCAAGGAGGACCAATATCCTTGGCCATTCCGATGAAAAGGAGTTTGAACTCAATGAATAATGTCCGTCATAGGACAATAAAAATAGCGCTAGATGGGAGGCAACCCATCATTTACTTGCTTTCTTTTATTTTCGTATTTATTTATTGCTTTCAATAAGTGTGTTGTGTGTTGATTTTCAGGAAGTCGAGGTTTACAAGCTCGAAGGAGAGAGGATACTTGAAGACCTTTAGGTACAACACCTTCTCAGGACTTGGACATGTCTAAGTTTGGGGAGGTGTGTCTCTTTCGTGTTTTTCATTTCTTAGTAGTAGGTAGTTGTGTGCAACTCAACTAGCTAACTATCTTACCAAATTTTTAATTGCTTAGCAATGAAAAAGTTTGGGGGTGTGTTAGTTTAGCGATTTTCGTTGCACCAATTTGCCTCTCATTAGCATGAGGAAATTTTTGTGAATTTGGAGCTTATTAGTGGATTTATTGCATATCTTTGAGTTTATATTTTTGGATGTGTATTTTGTGATGGGAAATTGAGTAAGGTGATCTTGATTGTGGACTTGTTATGTGATTAATTGGTGGTCTTGTGATTGGAATTGGATGATAAGTTGAGTTAAAGGGTGATTTAGTCATTGTAATGTGTGTTTGTGTGAAAATTTTGCTTAAGAGAGCATTTTGTCTACCTTGATAACCTTGTGAGATTTGAGCCTTGACTTGCATAATTTTGGTCTTATTTCCTTGATGTGTGTATCAATCATGCTTGTGTGCTCTAGAACTTGCCACTTGTCTTAATTAGAAGCTACTTAGGTGTGAAGTTTTGGAATGTGATACAAGACCATCTTTGAATTGATTTTGTCACTTGGCCAAATTTATCCTATGATATTATTCCGTAGTTAGCCACTTTGAGCTTATTTAGACTTATTTCTTTGGCAAACCTACGAATTTAGCCTTTTATCTTTTATGAGCCTAATTGTCCCAAATAATTAGTGGAGCTTAATGGTTTTAAAGAGGTTAAATTGTGCTTTGAAAGAAGAGTGGTGGGAAAATTTGAGTGTGAAGTGAAAAGAAAAAGATGAAAAAAATTGTGCACTTGAAAAAAGAGATGTGATTAGAAAAGAAATGATGGAAAGAAGAAAAAAAAATCTCTTGTGCATAGTATGGTTGATTGAATGAAAAAAGCAAAAGGGGTTCTATGACTATTGAGTGAGAAGAATGAATTGAAAAGAAAATGAGTAAATTATGTGAGTTGAGTATTGTGGGTGCAACCCGTACAATTGCACTTTCTCTTGAGAGTAAGAGATGTTCCTAGGCGTCTTGACCTCTCGCTCCACTAGTTTACGAGTCACTTATCCAAATCTTCCACCCTCACCAAAGAGCCTACATTACAACCGAATATCAAGACCTTGTTGATTCCTTAATTGATCACTTGTGTGTGGTAGAAAATGTAGACTTGTGGCAAGCCTATGGTAGTGCACTTGTTTGATTTGATTGATTGAGAGTATACATGCCTTATACATTTTGAGTGATGAGTGAAACACATATCTTGTGAGCATTGGTAGACAATTTGTTCGATTTTGCTATTGTTGAAGCACAACGCATATGAAGGTGATTAGTTGCTTTTTGGCTTGATGATTCATTTGAGGAAGATTGCTTGATTGCATGATTGTGTTGATAAGTCCATGTAATGTGTGAGCCAATGCAATTTTTCCCCTTGTTCTTTAATTTTGTTGCTCGGGACGAGCAACACCTTAAGTTTGGGGGTATTTGATTGTAGTGAAGTGATGCATATTTTTGGGGCCTATTTTAGTGCAAAAAGTGATATAAATGTTAGTTTTGTGCTTAAATGTGTAGAGTATCACTATTTTGTCTAAAAAGTATCACTTGAGGTATTTCGTCCATTTCACGAGGTAAATTGGTGTAATTTGGCGAACCGAGAGTACCGGCATTCTTAGGATGAAGAGACGAACATACCGGACAAAACGGGGTCGGAAACGGAGCCTGCCCGTAAAAATCCCCGAACTCGAGCACAAGTCGAGGAGGCGAGGCCCTCGAGTCGGGGATATCTTTGGAAAGAGAGAATTCGGAAAATGGCGGAGGCCTCGACTCGAGGGAGGAGCCTCGAGTCGAGGGCGGCGGAAATGTGAGAGTCCTCGAGTCGAGGGCTGAGCCTCGACTCGAGGAAGGCGGAAAATTGCCAAAGCACGTTTTTTCTTTCGGCGATTTTCTTTAAATTTGAGGAGGCACCTATAAAAGGAGGGATCGACGTGATTTGGGGGATTATTCGGTCTCATTCAGAATTTTAGGGCTTTCTCTTCCTATTTCCTACACATATACGCACATAGATTAGGTGTTTTTCAATTTCAATTTCAATTTCTTGCAAATTAGGGTTAGATTTCAATTGATTCAAGTGTCTCAACACATTCAAGGTGATACCCATACTTTTCTCTTTATTATTAGTGGATTATTTCTTAATTCTTACGCTCTCTTCTCATTTAATTCTCTTAATTTTCATTGATTTTGTTGAATTGATGATGAGTGGCTAAATTCATTTTGTGTTTGGGTGTGATAATCTTTGGATGAATTAATTTTGATGATCATGTGATTGGGTGTTTCATTTATTGAGGTGATTAATTATCCTATTGTGATTTGCATGATTTAATTGCTAGATTAGGTTTTGATCCTTTGTTAATTGATTTAATTGGCTCGAAGAGATTTGGTTTATTGAATTGATGCTTAGGTGTTAGGCTTGGTTTGGTGATTGAAGTTAATATTGGATTAACGCAAAGGAGACTTGGTTAATTTTCATTAGAACCTACATTAGGATACGTTAATTGCTTGATTCTATTTCTTGTGATTAAGTGAGGAGACTTAGGGTGTCGTCTCTAAACTATCTTACATGCTTATTTGATGTATCAAACCTAGGCTTATCCGACGGTTGTTATGTGATTTTATGCTTTAGATAGCTCCTATTATCCCTCATTATTTGAAACCCCGATCATGTGTGATTCGTAATTGAGGATTCCTTGGTGATTTGCACCCGAGCACATATTACTCATATTTGATATCTCTTGGTAATTTGCTAGTTGATTATTCTTAGTGCATATCCGAGCTCGACTCTATAATACCATGCCAACGCTTAGCTTTAGGGATCCTTGCTCGACTTAGTTCCTTTGGGTTCGATAACTTAGTTGTGTCTTAAATATACTTACTCGAAAAAGCTGCAATCACACGGGTTTTTTTTGACAGGTGGGCACGGGTTTTTAAGAAATAGTAGATAAAAAAGGATATTATAGGTCCATTTTATGAATAAAATGTTATTTGTCCGTAAAAAAAATGAATAAAATGTTATTTGTGAGTAAAGTATAATTTTATAAGTGATGATTGGAGGGTGAAAATAAAATGGTTGTGTCCATAAAGAAAATGAATACATTTTTTTGAAGTCGGACAAATAGAAAGTGAACACATTTTTAGGAAAATGAAAGGTTTTTTTAATTAAGTAACGTGGTTTTGAAAATTAGTTACAAAAGTGTAGTGGTTTTGGGCCATTTGCAAAACTAAGGAGGGGCGCCGGCTCTTGGGCGCTCCACACTGGAATCGGTGAGGGCGCCCACCCCTTAGGCGCCTTCGCAAATTAGTTTATGTCTCGGCCATCATCTGCAGCGGTTTAAAAAAAAATTAAGGGAGCGCCTTACACCTTGGGTGCTACTTATCACTGAAATTAAATTCCCGACAACACCTGCAAGAAGGAGGGAAAAATAAATTAAGGAGCGCCCGGCACTTGGGCGCCCTCTTGCTCATAAAAATTATATTTTGAGGCGCCGGCTCTTGGGCGCTCCTCTTCCTCATTTTTCAAATTTGCTACGATGCGTTGCAAGCATGGGATGACAGAGGCAGAGAGAACCTTTGACCGTATCGGATTCCTCTATTTTTCCGAAAACGTGTGAATGATATGTATAAATCATACATAGTAAAGATATGTAATATATATTTTAGGTTTGTCAAGTAAATTTTATATATTTGTGAAGAAATAAAAGAGTAAGAGCATATACACGAGAAGGAGAAGGAGAGAGCACAAAAAATATTTTGAGAGCATAATTTTTGTGAAAGTAAAGGTCGAGAAAAATTTTAAATTTTAGTTTAGTTATAATATTTTATTTATAATACATATTTTAATTGTTGTAGAAATTTTTGGAAGAAGATTGAATTTGTATACATTTGGAAAAAAATTGATTTTCTTCACATTTTCGGTTGGTATTTATTTTGTTATATCGCAATTTCTTGTATTTTGATGTTATTTATATATGGTGGATTGTGTACATTACTGAAAATAATAATATTAGTTTTAATTACTGTCACAATAATAATATTAGAATTCTCATATTGAAGTTTTTTTGTGCTTATAATTGATAAACATTTATAACAAAGTGAACTTTTATAATAACAAATACTTTTAAATGAAACAACTTGTATTAGTAAACTAATACATTTTAATGAAATAATTAACATTATTTAAAAACACACACAAAATGTAAATAAGTTGCACGATGAAATTAATTTACACAAGATTTTACCTAAAAATAAATATTAAAATATGAAGAAAATAATACGTACAATAAAATTGAAAATTAAATAAAAGATATCTCATTTTTAATACTTGCACCCCATGTCATTTTGTTGTCATGATCCTTTTATTTTTGGTCATATTCGTTAACCAAATTTGATAACATTACCTTAGGCGGTAATTTCTACGGATAATTACCTTAGGCGCTCTTGTTGAAGCTACTGTATATGTGAAAAGTATTTTCTTATTCAATTGTAAAAGTAAGAGTTTACATCAATATATACAAAAAGGTTCTCACGTGATTTGCTTTGTGATTTGTTAACGACTAACAATTTATCTTAACTAACTAGCTAACTTTTAGCTGACTATAACAAACTAACTTAATTCAAAACTTCACGTAACTTTAATTCTGTAAAATAAAGCAGAGCACTTAGTTACATTAATAGTTCTTTGTCAAATTTTTGGTAACTTTGGGTTTGACACGCAATTCACCAAATTCATTTTGCAATTTGTTTAAGGTGGGTGGAAATAGTTGTCCTATTCGTTAATCATTTGAAAATGATAATTAATTCTCATATTTTTAATTAATGTATAGTGATAACGCTAATTATTTGTTGTACAATTAATTAGTTAATTAATATTTTTTTCACTTAACGGAACATGGTAAAGATGAATTATATATCCATAGAATATGTGTGACATGTTATTTTGAATTGATTAGTCAAATATTCTTCAATTAAATAGGAATTGATATTTAAACTGGAATTTTTAAATTATCGGGACTAAAATTATATTCTCTCTGTTCATATTCGATATCTCATAATTTACTTGTATTTTAAAGTTATGTATATTAATAAGATTACTAAAAAAAAATCAATTATTTTATTAAAAAAATATTAGTTTTTGCTATACGGTATTAGCTTATAAATATATTAGTTTTAATTATAATTAATGTTATTGGTATATAAATTAAAAAAAAATCAAATACTTAGAGGAAATATTATTTAAATTTTGAGTGGAAAATATGAGTGGCAAATTTATTCATGGATATTTTAATTAATCTAACCTTCTTTTATAATATATTTTTTTATTAAAGGTATATCAAATATGAGTGATATTGAAATAATTGTACGTTGTGGAGGAGTAAACGTTTGATTACAAAGAGTGGATCGCAAGATTTATTATAACGATTTACTTCGCTTTTTGTCCGAGATAGTGACTTTGATTTGAATGAGTATAACTTGAAGGTGTCTCGCAAAATACGCAGACACGAAATTTTTTCCATTACATGCAATCGCAACCTTTGGTTCTCTTTTGATCCGAATCTTGGTTTTAGATCGGTTGAACTATATGTTCAATAAGAAATGATATTACCACCACAATCATCTTATTTTTCAATGGATAATATTTTCAATGAATATGCATCCTACATTGTAAGCGAATCTGAAATGCCACCATTCACCGGGGGATGAAGATGTGAATGATGACGATGGGTGCACCCGAGGGATTGATAATATTGCATGTGACTCTTTTGGACCTAATGATGGACCAAATTCCGAGCCGATGATGATGAAGAAGACGATGATGAAGACGATTCAGACGAGGATCATAATGTTGATGATCAAGTCCAAGAGACTAGACATATGCAACTACAATCAACACCGCATCCTAATTTATCTAGAGCATCATTTTTCAATTCATCGTACGAGGACGTGCCTATTGATTCAATTACCATACTTTCTAGTGATTTTACATATGATGATGATGTGGGTATTTTGATGAAGATTCACAAATAAAAATCAATTGCGATCTGCTTTGTGAAGAATTATTCAATTCGACATGCATTACGTGAGTATGCGGTTGTCGAGAGTACCCCACTAATTTGGAAAGTTATTTGCAAGCAAAAGCGTAAGGGGGTTGGTGAACGAGACAGATTACTTCAACAATGCAATTGATTTTTATGGGAGATTTGTTCAAAAAGAGTGGACGTTGAAAAATCTCCCCGGATGAGACCAAATCATACTTGGCTAATCAATGCTACTAACACGCATCATAGAAATCTATGTATGAATTTGATAGTAGAGATGTCGATGCAAAGTGAAGATAAATCTAGTATACAAAGCTTCAGATGCAAAGGTAATGCTAGTGTATTTATTCCATTTGATTCCAACTAGAGAACCTATCGATCGATATTAAAATTATTTGATTGCAAGTAGATATGTTTAATCAATACAGTATGAGGTGTCCTATCATATTGAGAGAAAGAGATAAAACGGGATGTAGAGAATGTGTATGGGACGTGGGAGACATCTTGTAAATATTTGCTAAAATTCATGAGAGCTTTACAGAGATAAATTCGAACGATCGTGGAGTGGTGTCATGCAGACAAAACCCTACTACATATGTCTTCACACTAGTGGTATGTGTTTTGGGCATTTAAACCATGCATCGATGCATTCCAACATTGTCGAAAAGTAATCACCGTGGACGACACTCATTTTTACACCAAATACAAGCACAAGTTGTTGATTGCGATCACCATTGATCCAAATCAACGAGATAATCCCTTTAGCTTATGTTATCGTTGATGAAAAGACTTTTCATTCATGGCGTTGGTTTTTAAGTATGTTGGCGACACATGTGGTTCGTGGAGTTCAGTGGTGTTTGCCTAATTTCGACCGACACATCGCAAATTGAAGGTAGTTGAGTATATCTCGCTTTTCTAGAACCGGTGGGTGTACATCGATTACGCCTTAGACACATTGCTTCAAACTTCAATAGTCGTTTCAAGTGTCTACTGAAGGATTTATGCTTATAATGCGGGAAGAGCGTACACTGTGGTTAAGTTTGAACAGATAATAGAGCAAATCAAAGAGTTGAACCTGCTGCATTTACTATTTGGACAAGATCGATAAATCTAAATGGACATTTTCACATGACCAAGGTCGCCGTTGTGGTATTATGACCACCAACATGTCCGAATGCTTCAACGGCGTATTAGTTGGTGCAAGACGTCTTTCGATTTTAGCAATTGTGCGAATCACATTTCAAAGGTCGAAGAATATTTTTGTCGAAAGAGAAAAGATTGCAATGCAGCTTCAACAAACTAATAAAAGGTTTCCAGACACTATGACAAATTTTACATTTAATAAGCATTTGGAAAGATAGCGGATTTTTAAAAATCTGCTATAAAAATTTTAAAAACCGCTATCCAATGTACAACCGCTATTATAAATGTAAATGAGAAGTTGATACACAACGGTTATTAGAAACCGCCTTTATTTGACTCGATATCTTTCATTAGTATGACATTGATACACATCGGTTTTGAAACCGCTATAAAATATATTAAAAACCGCTTATAAAATAATTTTAAAAACCGCTATTAAATATTTTGTGGCAAATTAAATTTAATGTTTTTAATACAGGGGTTTATACCTCGCCGACTTAGAAAAAAATCACTCTAATTAAACCTTGCGCTCTTCTCTCTCTAATCTTCTTCTCCAAATTTCTTCAAATGTCGTCCGCCATCCGCCGCCATCGCCCGCCATCCGCCGACGCCCTTCGTCATTCTGGCTGTTCATTCACCATCCAGTCCGTTCATCTCGCGCATTGTCCGTTCATCGTTCGTCCACTCACACGCTTATTTCGCTTTGTTGTCCGCCTTCACTAGTCCGTTCGCCGTTCTCTAGTCCGTTCTTCCTCTCCGCCGTCCGCCTTCCTTCGGGCCTCCGACGTCCGCCTTCCTCCAAGACGGCATCCGCCTTCCTCCAACCCGGCGGCCTCTCTGCAAGTAATGCCCTAATTTTGATTCCCGTTTTTTTATTTAATTTTGAACTTGTTTCTTCTCTTGAGTTGTGATCATTTCAAGAAAGATTTCCCTTTTCAACGCCTAAATGCACTACTTCGAATTAGTTTCATTTTCAATTTGGATCATATATGATTACGTTTCTTTTACGCAATTTCTACCTAGATTCTACTTTCTTAAGTATACTTAATCATTTATGCTTTGTCGCTTAATTAAGCAACCATAATTGTCTTGCTAATGTCAATCATAATTGTGTTTACTAACTGAACTATGATTGATCTATTTCTCCTTTGATTGTTTCTGTTTAATCTTAAATCATTAAAGATGATTGGCAACTCATCACCAATAGTTTAATGTAAGTAATCATTTATTAATCCTTGCCGCTTTGATAAATATATTCTCTTTGTGTTTTTCGGTTTTTTTTTTTTTTTTTGTCTTTTCCTTTTTCCAAATTTTTATGATATTGAATAAATTGAAATTAATTATGTAGATTGGTTCTCTAATATGCGTATCCCGCTTTCGATGCTTCAAAGCTGTAGAGAAAAACAGAGTTGATATTCCACATCACCGTTTTGGTGTAAATATTGGTGAGCATTTTATTTTAATTACTTTTAATTTAAACTATGTGATATGTTTATATTGATCAAGGCGATAAGAGTTTTATTTCAAATTGAGACATGGATACAATTATTGATGTTCTTTTGCATCTAATGATCATGTTAGGAAGCTTTGCACCAATCAAATGAATGTGACAATTAAGAAGGTTTCTTTGATTAAGTGTATATGTCAACAATTGGTTATTATAATATTTACTTGTCCTAGATAATGAGAATCAAAGGTGAGACATGACAAGCTTTTTATTTGGTCTTAGTTTAATCAATTGTCACTAATATTTTTGTCACCGAACATGATTTTTTTGTAGTGCCACTTTGTTGGATTGAAACACGGTTTTTTTTTCTTTCTTTTTTTCTTTTTAATGATATTCATAGCACTAGCATTTTGATCTCCATATAGTGAGTGGAATTTCCATCTATCTTGAGTTGTTCCAATGAATTGTATGCATTTGAGTAGCTTTATCCTCTCATTTTTCAATGCAAGCCGTGTAATAGAAAGACTTTTTAGTTCGGAGTTCTTTCTTATGTGTGATTTTACATGTGTGACTTGTTATATA
Source organism: Paraleonurus japonicus (assembly GCA_030762865.1). NCBI lineage: Eukaryota > Viridiplantae > Streptophyta > Magnoliopsida > Lamiales > Lamiaceae > Paraleonurus > Paraleonurus japonicus. The sequence goes on from CM061052.1 coordinate 35,362,433, forward strand.
AAATCATGTTCACAGGAGGTCTCCTTTGTAGTTATGACTTTGATCGCATGGTTAGTCCAAATACTTCAACATCCTGAGGTGATAATCTATACTCATTGTTTTCATTGACTCTCTTTATTGTTCTTGTTTGCTATAGTCTGCGATCGAATATGTGTTATTTGTATCCTATTATTTTGTGAGTAGGGGTTAGGTGTGCTTTTGGGCTCACCAGATGCACTCACTTCTATTCTTTGTTTGTGCGAGCTTCTCACCTAATGGTGTTATCGGTACGTTGCATATTACGTTAAATATGTTGCCGTAACAATTTAGCTTTCAGTTGGTTGTTAATAAGGATTTTTCCTTTTACAATCATTACGATGGGGAAATTTTCAATAAAATAATGCATCTCTTGACATGTTTGTTCTTCATTTATGTACATGCTCAAATTTCTGGTCCTATTTTCTACTTACTATCACATCCATCATGTTTTAGTTTGGAATTTTCATGTTGATTGTGTTATGATTAATTATTATTTTGTGTTATTTTTTCTTCTTTATCCTGCTCTCAATGAAATTTGGTTTTGTTATGAAACTATCATATTTACATAAACAACACAATTGATTATGTTATAAATAAATGTGAACATAATTGATTATGTTATAAATAAAGAGAAGTGGATTGAAGTTCGTATATGTAATGGTTTGCAAATTTATAGAGCCTGAATCACAAACTAAACGCAATTATATACTTTCATAATATTTTGTCTTTTAGATGATTCTATGTTAGTTTGCTTAAATTTATGATTTTAACTTTTTCCCGCCATAAATGTTGAGGTGGAAACATTTGCATGCTATTACTTCCACATTTCTTTTTATTATTTCTACATATATTTGTGCCTTTAATAATGTACTTTGTATTTTTGTACTTCATAGTTCATGTAGAAAACTTATTCGAAAGTTGTGCGGGAAGAGATAAAGGTATTAAGAAACAGAGATAAAGAAACAAGATGTTGTGTTCAATTCCCGTGTTTTAAGTAAAATTCCAAGGTGGCAAATGAAGGATAAGAAGTTCCTCTATATCTATTGATGGTCTTTACTGTGCTACAATCATATGCTAGGTAACACCTTTACCATTTATGTTGTGACATAGTTGTCGTATAGAACCTCTGTTATCACTAGTTTGTTTTTACCGTGTGTTCATAATCAAAGCGAATATGTTATCTTTCTTAGGATTTTTTTAGTTTACCTTTTTATTCAGTCTAGTAATTGTATACGTAATATGGTTAATCGTATGCATTATTTTTAATGTGACAAGTTTTTAATAACAAAGAAAATTGAGTTGTAATATTATTGCCTAGTTTTGATACTCAATTTGATGTAGAAATATTCTTAATGTTGATTCTCTCTCATATTTCTAAATTCCAACCGGCAGACATTTTTTGTGTACAAATCCTCCTTTCTCTATGTGTGCCACATACTCAATAGTAAATTTATTATTTATAATAATTTTTTGTTACAAATTATCTAGAAATGTGTTGGATAATGCTCAGAAAGATTATCATTTTTGGAGTGATGGTGTATCGAGTAAGGTTTTGAATGATTCAAGCATTTGATTCTTATTTTGTGAAATTAGCTTTTTTTTCATTTTCTGTAAATATTTTGTGAATTGATTGATATTGGTAATTTGGGCATAGTTTTTGTGTTCTTTAATGTTAATTTATTTTCTATTTTGAATGTGAATCTAGATATTGATCACCACCGTCTTTCAAATATGAACCAAAGAACGAAGGAGAAATTGGTTCAAAATCCATATCAAAACACGCATGGGACTCCAATTGAAGATTATTATGATATAATAGTATTAGTTATTAGTTGGACATCACATTGTAACTGAATTTCTTAATGAATATGTAATGCATTTTAAACATACATTATGTATTATGATGATTGATTAGTACTATTTTAAATTTACAACGAATTTGTTGATATTTTATAAAAAATTTGATGTTATTTTAATATTTAAATTTAATTCAAAATAATATTGTTGGATTCAAAAAAATCTATGATAGCGGTTATTCACCGCTATTAAATTGTATTTAAAACCAATGTTAAAAACTCGCTCTTAAAAATATAAGAAAACATAGCGTTTATCACCGCTATAATAGAAGTTTATTAAAGCGGTTAATAACCGCTATCATATGTCTTATAGACCGCTATCGTATGCGTTATTTAGATCAATTATTCATAACATATAATAGCGGTCGTTGACATACAATAGCGGTTATAAACCGCTATTAATTGCAAAACGATAGCGGTTTTAAACCGTGTTAAAGTGCACTTTTAATAGCCCCACCTACAACAACCCCTTCCAAAACCTTTTAACGGCTAAAAACCGCTATGTATCGTTGAAAATGACATAGTGAGATAACATTTTAAAACTTTTTGAGAAGGAAGCCGAGAAGGGCCGAGATCGAGATTCACGGTGGACAGCTTATAATAATGCTCTCCAGTTGCCGGTGTATCAACATTTTATGATGGATCTAGACCCTTATATACATACATTATGAAATTATCTACACGAGAATGTTCTTGCGGTAAATGGAGCTTTAATGGTATCCCGTGGCTCACATATAATGGCCGTCTCAGATATTTTCATTTGAGGTATCCGAGTTGGTTCACCAATGTTATAGTACGTAGACGTATGTTTTCATGTACGCTTCTCCGAATGATTTTACCGTTGGCAGATGAAGAGGAATGGGATGAGGCATCTTTTATGTTGCAACATAATCCTCAACGTCGAATTAAACGTCCGCGGTCGGGATGTCATTACTAGAATCCCCAACGAGATATATTGAACACAATCTCAAGAGAGACAACGATATCAAGCACATGATCGAGCTAAAAATGCGAATCCGGGGTCTTCATCGCGACGTAGATGATTTGAACAAATTTCGCTTTATCTTGTGCTATTATTCACCCACCGATTTATTAAAACACTCACCGCATTAATATGTCCACATGTTTTATTTTTCTTGGATCATATTAAGTTTTTGTGTTGTGATGTTTTTTTTTTATTTGGTATTGTTCACTTTATAATTAATTTATACAACTACTAAATTAATACGCCCAATATATTAATACACCCACTATATTAATACACCCAATGATTTATTAATACACCCACCGTATTATTCTTTACCGTATTATTTAAGTGTATTTCATGTGATTATTTCAGTCTACAATGACAAGTCCAATATAGTGGGAACCCAAAAACACGTTTGATAGTTTGGAGAACAATAGCAATTGGACTCCGTAAGCCGACAAAATTCTTGCAAATCTCTTATTTAATCGGTACTATTACGGAGAGTGGAGTCCAAAAAAAAAACACACACACACACACACAACATGCATTAATCAAGTTGTACGCCTTAGCATTGAATTTCAAACGCAAAACTTTAATAGGGATAATGTAATTGAAAGAATTGAGTCGTTAAGATCACACCATGATTGTTGGTACAACATGTTCACTACTAAGGGGATCCGTTGGGACCGAAAATAACATTTGTTGATTGCACGGACAAAATATGGAATCGTTGGTTGATGGTAAGTTATCTAAAATAAACTTATGTTTGTTGTTTATTCTTTTTATTTATAATCATATCTAATCTATTATAAATTAACATGTTTTAGAATGATATTCAATCGCACTCATATGCAATATTGCAAGAAGAACCGTTGTGGGACAAACTAACAGCTTTTGTTTCCCAAGCCACATAATCGATCGTGGTCTCAATCACGTACACATGATGGAGCTACGGTAGTTCAGAGCAATAGAGTATATGTATTTTATTTAGTACTTGGATTTAAGAATATTTATATTTTATTTTTATTAACTAAAACTTGTGTTATTTCGAACTTAACTCAGTCCAACGCAAGTAGCATTATTTTATGTTTTTGTTTTGTTGGTGTTAATGATTAAATTTCTCTAATCAATATTGCTTGATATTAACTCCAAAATGTAGAAGAATATTTCTCTATATAGAAGTCATTTATATTCATCATAATACAATAAAAAATCAAACATAAGTCTTGATGCAATTATGTTACAAAAATACTAAAAATTCGTTCTACCAATGACCCTCTATACCACATCAAGTTCGACGTTTCTCCCGGCTACCACGCTGAGCACCGCCCCGTCCAAGCCGGATACCCTCATTCCGACCTTGTTGGTTATTCAATGGTGTAGTGAATGTAGGACTATCAAAGTCCATAAATGGAATCCTGAATAATTGTGGTCTCTTGACATGTCATATCCGCTTTGTCATGTCCATGAATTGCTTGTAAATAAAGCAATGAGATATGACCGCTTGATGTATCCGGAATCATAAATATACCAAGCATGAGAAGAATACATCCTCGTGCATACTAGTCCACTATCTCACGTCAATGTAATCTGTAATCTCTATCGAAGAAATGACTCATAAGCGTTGTGAGCTTAATTCGAGTCTTGCTTTTGAAATCAGAATCTTGAGGTGTGAATCCTAAAAAGTCATAACAATATGATTTCCACTCTTCAACACTTCTATAGTGATCATCTATGGTCACTACTTCGCCTCAATCGGTAGACCCCAAATTATGGCTACATCTTGTAATGTAATCGTAACCTCACCAATAAGAAAATGAAATATGTGTGTTTCTAGCCGCCATCTCTACCAATGCAGTAATAAGATGACTATCGACCGTCATCGCTCCATAATGAGCAACATAATAAAAACTCGTGTCATATAAAATATCTAATATCCTAGGGTGCAACCGAAACCATGTGGTTCATCTACCTTGAATGTCCAAAAGATACAAGATGTCGTATGATTAGATCTCGAGCATTGCATCCTTATTAATTTCGTTGGTAAAAATCAATGCGAACGAAATTCTTTTGACTAGTCAAAAGAGACGGATCTTGAGGCCCATATATCTTTCTATACAATTGAGACATCCCGATATTAAAAACAAGAAAAAAATTAGAACAAAGTTTATTAAAAATTACAAAATTTAAATATGTTATTCTATACTTAATAAGAAATAACTTTAATTTAGAAACCTAAGTCATTTGAGCTACGAATCTCTACCGAATATTTAATGAAAACGAGTAGGTCACATAATTCGTCATATTATACATATTTCACAAAAAAATCACAACTCACTGAAAATTTGTTTAAAAATTACAAAATTTAAATATGTTATTCTATACTTAATAAGAAACAACTTTCATTTAGAAACCTAAGTCATTTGAGCTGCACATAATTTGTCATATTATACATATTTCACAAAAATCATAACTCACTGGAAACTTGTTCAAAAATTACAAAATTTAAATATATTATTCTATACTTAATAGGGAACAACTTTTATTTAGAAACCTAAATCATTTGAGCTACGAATCTCTACCGAATATTTAATGAAAATGAGTAGGTCACATAGTTCGTCATATTATACAAATTTAACTCACTAGAAACTTGTCCAAAAATTACAAAATTTAAATATGTTATTTTATAATTAATGGGGAACAACTTTCATTTAGAAACCTAAGTCATTTGAGCTACAAATCTCTACCGAATATTTAATGAAAACGACTAGGTCACATAGTTCGTCATATTATACATGTTTCACAAAAAAATCATAACTCAGTGGAAACTTGTTCAAAAATTACGAAATTTAAATATGTTATTCTATACTTAATAAGAAATAACTTTCATTTAGAAACCCAAGTCATTTGAGCTACGAATCTCTACCGAATATTTAATGAAAACGAGTAGGTCACATAGTTCGTCATATTATACATATTTCACAAAAAAATCATAACTCACTGGAAACCTGTTCAAAAATTACAAAATTTATATATGTTATTCTATATTTAATAAGAAACAACTTTTATTTAGAAATCTAAGTCATTTGAGCTACGAATCTCTTCCAAATATTTAATGAAAATTAGTGTGCACATAGTTCGTCATATTATACACATTTAAAAAAAAATCATAACTCACTGAAAACTTGTTCAAAAATTACAAAATTTAAATATGTTATTTTATACTTAATAAAAAACAACTTTCATTTAGAAACCTAAGTCATTTGAGCTACGAATCTCTACCGAATATTTAATGAAAACGAGTAGGTCACATAGTTCATCTTATACTCATATCTAGAAAAAAAAATCATAACTTAGTAGTGAAAACTTATTAAATAATTACCAAATTTAAATATGTTATTCTATAATCAATAGAGAGAATCTCCAAATTTTTTCTTAGTTTTTACACAATCATAAAATTGTCAAATAAATTGAAATAATCAAAGCTTCAACATTTATGTAACATGAAGTACATAATAATCAAATACACATATTTTCATTATATTTTTAAGAAATCAATAAATATTAAACTATAAATTAAATAAATTTACAATATTTCAAGTAAATTAACCTTCTTGATTGTTGTTCCATTTTTACTCTAATTATAATTGATTGGGGGTGTATAAATTGGGAGAGATTTTGGAGAAGTTGGGAGAAAGATTGACGAGAGTGTGTATGAGGGAATGAGTGAATGGAGTATTATTAGGTGAATGGGGTAGTAGTATTAGTACTAGGTCTTCAACATGTGATAGGTAAAAATTTAATTTTTGGTCAACATGATTTCAATGCATCCACTCGGGCATGCCTATTTTCTCGTCCAACCATTACCAAGCCACGCCTCTCTATAGTCTGCACCCTCTGTCCGTACGCCTCTCTATCCTCTGCTCTCTCCCATGCCTGCAATGTACTGTAGAAAATTTTAAAAATGAGAAAGAGAGGCCCCCAAGAGCTGGGCACCCTCAAAATATATAATTTTTTTTTAAATATGCCTGCAGCGTTGTCGGTTATGAGCAAGAGGGCGCCCAAGTCTTGGCGCTCCCTTAAAATTTTTATTTTTTTCCTTATTCTTGCAAGTGTTGTCGAGAGAATATAATTTCAGCATAAGGGCGTCCAAGTGTAAGGCGCTCCCTTAATTTTTTTAAAAACCACCGAGATGATGACTAAGACAAAACTAATTTACGGAAGGGCGCTAAGGGTGGGGCGCCCTCCTGTTTCCCAGTGTGAAGCGCCCAAGAGCTGGACGCTCTTCCTTAGTTTTGCAAATGGCCCAAAACCACTACTATTTTGTAACCGATTTTCAAAATCACGTTACTTAATTAAAAATCCGAAATGAAGAGTATCATATTTTTAACAAATTTATTCATCATTCATTGATCTAACAAATCTTAAATAATATTCCCTCCATCCCTCTTTAAGCTTTTCATATTTTACCATTTCGGCATCCTACTTAAAATTTAACGTTGTCATTTTTAGAAAGTTGTGGCCCCACATTTATAATAAAACATTCCCTCCGTCTCATAATAATTTGCATAATTTTCTTATTTGGACGTCCCAAAATAACTTGCACATTCCAAAAATAAAAACCCCACTATAAACTCCACCCTCATATTATTCACAATATTACACAAAGTATCATTACTTTTGTCCAACACATACACACAATCCAACTCATTTCTTACTTTATACATAAAAATTACAATATTATCCTTCAAAATTCAAATCATTACTCTACTTTCTTATTTTGTGTGCCCACTAAATGGTGGAAGTATTTATGTGATGGAGAGAGGGAGTACTCTATTTTTTTAAGGTACAAGAAATCAACACAAGATATAAAAAATGATGAAATAGAGATATTTATATGAGATGAAATACAAACATTGATAAAGATAAACAACAACTAATAGGATCTTTTACTATCTACCAAAACCAATCAATCAACAACTACTAAGATTAAAAAAAAAAAAAAAAAGACGCTTTAAGGGACGCCGTACGCGATGGCTCCCATTAAATATATATATATTTTTACGCAATGTTTGCAGATGGAAGTCTGGTCCATGTTGATTTAATTTGGAATCATTCAAGGGGCGCCATCATCGTGGGCGCCCATTAAAATATTATTTTTTTAATTCTTTGCAGATTTTGTTGCGAGGCTATGTCGGAACATTTTATGGGGTGTCGTCGATTGTGGCGCCTCCACAAATCTGAAATCACCTAAAAAACCACTGTACATTTGATAATGGTTTTGAAAACCACAATAGTTAATTAAAAATCCCACAAAATTGGGTCTTCTAAAAACTATCGAAATTGTGAAATTTTTTATAATACTTTTCATCATCCATCTTTCAAGCCATAAGTTTTGCCACTTGGTTGACACATTGACACTTAGAGCACACACAAGTCTTGAATACGCATATGTAAATGTTTTTTTAAGTAGGTTTAACTAAATGTTGAATTGAATAATATTTGTTTTTTCATATGATGTTCATTATGAATATTGTTGAAGTTTGGGTGAATAAAATGGTATGGATAGGATAGATAGTATGTGTCATATATATATATATATTTTTTGCAATTATCTTGTTTTCGTACATGGTTTCTTTGAAATTTGGGGGTGTATTTACTAAAAAAATTATTTTGAATTATTTTTTCGAAAAGATGTATAGTTTTTAAAAAAATATTTGTGGCATGAGATATAGAAACCAGTACCGATTGCTTTTTCGCCCAAATTTCCACAAACCGGGGTACAAGTAGCAAACACGACATGACGAGGTGGTTCTTGTTAGTTGAAATGGACGAGTGGTGAAGGTGGTGTATGTATGAAATTTTTTAAAACCGAAAGAGGGACAGAAGAAGGTGTGGAGCATTTAGGGAAATTCGGGAGAGTGTATTAATCATTCGAAAGGTGTATTTATTAAGGTGTTGTATTCCAAGGAATGCAACTAACATTGGACCAAAACTTCACTTTTGTTGGGCCATGTTGAAATGCAATTAGCTCAAGGTTTAGGGAAATGGATCTTCTTCATTTAAAATACAAATTATTTTATGAATTTGAAAAAGACTATTATACTCCCATAAAAAAATAACTTATATTATTAAACAACTCTTATATTCAAACTTGTGTCAAACAATAAATGTCACAATGAGTATGTGACGGAAGGAGTATAAATAAAGTCAAAAATAGAAAAATGATAACAATTTATTAAAAAGTAGATTCATTTCACGAAATGAGATCGGTGAAACTGCCCCACACAAATTTTTGTCATTTCTCTCTTATTTTATTTTTTTAATTGAATATAAATTTCTCAGCATTGCGGAGGTCAACATGATTTAGGGTGTGTTTGCAAACTCTAGTGGAGGCGAAGTACTTATTTTTAAGTTGCCCTCACAACTTTTACTTTTTAGGAGTACTTTTAAGCGATTAGTTTAGTTTGCAAACACCCCCTTAATTATTATTACAAAAATTATGAGGTGGCAATAAAATAGAGAGGAGGATGGTTATAACTACTCCACGTTGTGGTTGCTCTAAAAATTTATTTTAAATGGGATGCTCATTTATGATGCAAAGATTCTTCTAAAAATATTACTCCCTCCGTCCCAAAATGTTTTTCACACTTGCCTTATTTGGTTGTCCCAAAATATTTTCACACACCAAAAATGGAAAAACCCCACTAACATTTTATCCTTATAAAATCAATTTATTTGCAAAGCGCCACTCACATGGGCCCACTTTTTTACCTCAATTAGCCCATTTAAACTAATTAATCCACTTAATAAATTAATTCAGCCCACTTAACTTAATTAACTTAGCCCACTTAATTAACCTACACACCACACTAATAATCGGTCAAACCCCAACATCTTTATTCCTCTCCATCTTCTCTCTCGAATCTTCCTTCTACGAACCCTAAATCGCCTCTCTGTCTACGAACCCTAAATCGCCTCTCTCTCTCGCTCTCTCTCGAACCTTCCTTCTACGAACCCTAAATTGCCCCTCTCTCTCTCTCTCGAATCTTCCTTCTATGGTTGATTCCATGGGCGACCTAAACCCCATTTCCGATTCCTCCAACGAGGACACCATTTCTCGATACGTTGTCGGCCGATTTATACTATGGTCGCATTTATAGTTTTGTTCTGAATCTGTGATACCCTCCAACGAGGAGTTGGATTTGGAATCTATGGTCATCCCCGATTCCGAAGAAGGCGATTTGATACCCTCCGACGATGAATCGGAGTTAGCATCCATGGTCGTCCCGATTAGAAGATGGCGATTTGATACCCTCCGACGATGAATCGGAGTTGGCATCCATGGTCGTCCCCGATTCCGATGATGAGACTATGGTTCCTCGACCGAAATACGTCAAAACTCTTTCTCTCTATGAATTTATCTCGCTTATGGGTACCATCTTATAGGTAACACATTTATTCTCATTGCATGTGCATATTTCATGGTTACGTGATGATATCTTTCTCGATGATAGTTTGATGTTTCTCCGAGGGGTTAAAATCGATGTTATGAGGCTATTATTTGTGAATATGTTGGTTGTTGGTCCCTGTGGTGATGTTATCTCGATAATATGTGGGTTGTTGGTCCCCGTGATTATATCTATTCGATGATAATTTGATGTTTCTTTGAGGGATTAAAATATGATGGTTATGAGGCTGATATCTGTGAATATGTTGGTTGTTGGTCCTGTGATTATATCTATTACGATGATAATTTTATGTTTCTTTGAGGGATGAAAATCGATGGTTATGAGGTGATATCTGTGAATATGTTGGTTGTTGGTCCCCGTGATTATATCTATTTTGATGATAATTTGATGTTTCTTTGAGGGGTTAAAATCTGATGTTATGAGGCTGATATCTCGTGAATATGTGGGTTGTTGGTCCTCGTGATGATAGTTTTACGAGGGATATAAATGTGAATATGTGGGTTGGTGGTCCCTTTGTTGATATTCGAGTCACCACTAGGTTTATCCTGGTTTAGGAGATGTAGAGACTTGTTAAAACTTGTCTTTTGTCACCACTAGGTTGTTCCTATTTTAGGAGACTAATTGCCCAATGATGAAAATATTTTGAGGGTAATTTAAAAATAAATACAAATAATTGTTGCTTGATTACGGCTTAAACAACTCCTAAAGTTGCAAAAAGTGAACTTCTATGGTCCTATGTTTAAGTTGTAATCATCCAAAATGAGCAAAAAGTGATCACATATTGATCATTCATATCCTAAGTCTCTCATTAGACCACTAATATCATACCATTGTCCACTGAACCTCTCCGGCTTTAATAAGAAATTGTATGCATTCTCTTACAAGTACTTCATCAACTTCAAGGCTCACCGGCAACCTTTCTTCCCTTATCGGCTTAGCTTTACCCATATGTGGAATTTTGAAATTATTGTGACCCTTTACTTTCATGATTTCAACTAGGCAACCTTGTAGGCTTAGAAACACATTGTTGAGTGTGATGGTGCCAAATTTTCAAAAGACAAAGAACACATTCTTCACTAATTGATCAACATTGTAAGAAGTGTGTCCACTTGAAGTGATTGAATGGCTCTGAACCAACCCAAATCATTTACGTTTGTATCGGGTGAGTTTGGGGGTTGGCATACTAGTATGATATTGAATCCATCCGTACTTGCAACTTGCCTAAAATCGGATCATTGTTGCTTATATGAGGCTTTGCATTATCTTGTTGTATGATGATATCCTTGCTTGCGTCAACGAGCCACTTTGACTTGATTGATGGTATAATCTGAATTCAAATATGCATGATGAATCTAATTTGAAATTAATTGTATCCTTAATGTCACCAAAAGGATTGAACATCCTTTTTGGAGACTTAAGCATAAGTGAATCGCTTTAATTTATGGTTAATGTCACCAAAAGGATTGAACATCCTTTTTGGAGACTTAACCACAAATTAAAGGTCCCTGTGATGATTTTTTCTTCGAGGGATAAGCAAATAAAATCTGATGTTGTTGGATCAAGAGGTTTTGATGAGTTAAAGAGCAGCTCAGATCGATCACCAACCCGAAGAACAGCAGAGGATAAGTTTATAAGATAAGCCGATCGAGACGGGGTCAAGCATCAACCTAGTCGGTGAGGTGATATCATGCTAGTCATCGAAGACGAGCTTGAACCTAATCATCTGCGGGAGACAAATATGAAGAGCTCGAGACGAGGTCAAGATAAGCCGAGTAGAATAAGAAAGACGAAGTTTTCACCAAGTCACCGCAGATGAGTATTAAGAATCACCGAGGTCTCAAGCGGTTTACAAGATTAAGTTTGTTAAGCGGTTTCAAGTTTGTTAGAACTAACTAACAAACTAACTGTCTTCTCGACTTATAAATAGGACTAGATTTTATTCTTCAAGACACTTATGCATATTCGATTTTTCACACTATTCACTACTCAGATTTCAATCACAATCTTTTCACAAATTTTTCAATAGAGTTCTCAAAAAGTTCTAAGTGTTTTTAGAACACTTTTCTTGTAATCTTCAAAATCCGATACTCACCGTAATAGTTAGATTTTAGAAGAGGTTTAGGAGATTGAAGATTTGAAGATTTGTACAAGTTGTAAGTTGTAAGTGAAAGTGAGAAAGTAAGTAGTAAGCAGAGTCCCTTCTTGATTGAAGAAGGAGAGTGGATGTAGGATTATTAAAATCCGAACCACTATAAATCGATGTTATTTCTTGCTTTCTTTAATTTACATTCAAATTACAATATTGTTAATTCAAGATTAAAGTTCAGAATCTTAACTAAAATCTGAATATCAACCTTGCTTTTGATCTTGTTAAAAGTTGAGTTTTCAATTATATTCATTGTGTTTAATCGATATTTTGAATTAATTTTGAAAGATTTAAAAATCTACAAAATCTATTCAAACCCCCTTTCTAGATTTTGTTCTAGGAAGCTAACTCAAGGTTTTTAATCAACTCAACTTTCCGGGACCAACAAGTGGTATCGGAAGCGGTGTTAAGTCCATTACGATATTGATTTTAGGTCTTGAACAAGATTACGAAATTATCTTGATTTTCTTCATTTTCTTCCTTTACTAACAGTGCTACTAATAAGTTTTTGTGGAGTATTTTGTTCTTTGTTTCATCATGTCATCGGGGAAAAATAAAAAGTCTAGGAATCTTCCTGAATTTTCCATTGAAGATTATGATTATTGGAAATTTAGGATGGAAAATCATCGAAGGCCATTCATGATAGAATGGAAGAGGTCCTTGAGGAAGGTCCTATAAAGTTTTATCATGGAGGCACCAACACTGGAGAAGAGTCGGTTGAATCAAGAACTAGACAAGAAAAGAAGAGTTACGAATTGACGAATGATGAAAGAAAGGTCCACAATCTTGATCAAGTAGCTCGAACCGAAATCATCGAGACTCTTAGTAAAGATTGGATAGAGAAGGTTAAGAGATGCAAAAGCGACCCGAAAGAGATGTGGCAAACTTTAGCCAATGTTTGTGAAGGATTCGATCAAGTCAAGGAAAACAAGCTACGGTCGGTATTGCATACATTTGAAACATTCAAAATGAAAGAAAATGAGTACGTGGATCGGTTTGATGTTAGGTTGACTAATCTTCTCAACAAAGCGGTGACCTTGGAAAGAATTATTCGAGAGAAAGAGATTAATAACAAGATTCTAAGATCATTAACCAAGAGATGGAGGGAAAAATCCAATATCCTTAAAGCAACTCAAGATTTATCCTCTATTACTCACCATACTTTATTTTCTCATCTTAAAGCTTTAGAGTATGATATCCAGATAGAAGATGAGGAAGATGAGATGGAATCAAGTACCTCATCCAAGTCTTTGCTTTTGTCAAGAAAGAAGACAAGGTGTCAACAGAGTGCAGTAGGAGGCGATCTATCTCTCGAAAGAGCGAGATGGCTTTACTTACAAAAGGTATGATAAATTGAGAATGAAGTATAAGAGAAATAAATTGAGATTTGCGGTAAGGATAGAAAAAGATCCAGATCGAGATAGGAATGTGGATAAATCTTGAGATGATGACAAAACAAGAGCCGAGACAAGAAGATACGAGATCACTGTCGGAAGAAATACTTCCGGTCCCGAGATCAGACGGGAGTGACATTTGCTATACATGCAATAAGCCAGACATTTTATTTATGGCTGTCCTCAATCGACTCCTAAAGAAAGGGAAGAAAAGAGGAAGAAAAGAGACAGGGAGATTTGCGAGATCAAAGAGCTTTATTGGCTGAAGAAAAAGAGCCAAAGAAATCATCATCATCCTCATCATCCTCATCCGATTTCGGATCGGATGATGAGATCTGTCTCATGGCTAATGAGGTAATCTACTATTCATCGTCGAGATAATGATTCTTGTCGACCGCATCGATCATGACCAAGCTGTTATTCATGAGTTATTGAGAGATTTAAAGACATCTTTAGCTGCTTATAAATAGCTAGAGACAGAGAATTTGTTTTTAAAGGATCAGATTCAAATTCTAAATAAAGGCAAACAGGTGATGAACCGCCGTAGGCGAGGAAATATTCAAGGGAATGTTTTCTTGGATGAAGCTAGTACATCACCACCTTACCCGAAAGGTTAGAAAATGAATTGAAAACTTTAAAAGACAAATTTGAAGTAGTGTGTTAAAAATGAATTAATTAAGAAAGACAATGAGAAGCTTGTCTTCAAAATTAGTCGACTTAATAATTCACAATCGGTAATAGATCATATTTTTAATACTTCTCAAAAATCTCATGATAAGACAGGTCTTGGTTATGATAGGAACAATAAATCGGATGTTCAAAACCTAGAAAATTTGTGAAAGCATCTGTTCAATCAAAGGATATTAAAATTGGTCCATGGAAACCAACTAGTCGGATAAGGACTACATCTTCGATCTGAAACCAAGAATTGGTGAAAACTCCCTATCGACTAGAAGGAATCCAAGAACCAAAATAAGAAGATATTCTTATTATAATCCTTTTGATGGAAGGAGCAAATGCTATCCTACATTTCCTAAGTTTAGGAAAATTACTCAATCTGAATACAACAAGTTATCATTCAAAAATGATATAATTGTAGACAGATTTGGTAGAAAATGAGTCGATTTATTGTGCGAAGATGAGATGTTTATTTGGATTCCTAAAGTGATTCTTGACCCAAAAGGACCCAAGATCACTAGGGTACCTCAAAACTAATCTGTTTTACAGGATTCACGAGGATCATCACTCGAGGAAGAGATCTTAGCTTGATATGGTACATTGATAGTGGTGCATTCACAACATATGACCCATAACAAGAAGCTGTTATCAAATTTTCAAAGCATTGATGGTCCAAGAGTTTTATTTGGTGATAATAATTGTGGTCGGACTAAAGGTGTAGGTACTGATTATCAAGGATATTCGGAGTATCGAGGTATATTTTGTTGAAGGTTTGAAACATAATCATGTCTGTTCTCGGCTTTGTGATAAAGGTTTTCTTGTAAAATTCTCAAGGGATAAATGTGATATTTTATATAATTCCTCGAGATAAGGTACTATTAGCGGCTTCAGACATGGTAATGTGTATGTGACCAACTTTAATAGTTGTCCCAAAGATACTTGTCTCGATAGCTAAGGGTGGAGAAGATCTCGGTGGCTATGGCACAAGAGGCTTAGTCATCTCGAATTTCAAGACCCTTAGTAGGTGCTAAAAAGAACCTTGTCAAAGGATTACCTGAAAAACTTTTATCCACCGATCTTAAATGTGATGCTTGTCAAAAGGTAAACAACCTAGACACTCATTTAAGAGTATTAACTCCTCTTCATCCGAAAGAGTGTTACAACTTCTTCATCTGGATCTGTTTGGACTGTTTCACCTCTCGGTTTCGGTGGAAGGAAATATACTCTTGTTGTAGTAGATGGCTTTTCTAGATACACTTGGGTTATATTTCTGTTCAAGAAAAATGAGACTATGAACAAGATTCCCGATGCATTGCAGATTGAGAATGAAAAGGGTGTTAATATTATTAAAATAAGGAGTGATAAGGGCACGAATTTTTGAATTCTTGTTTATCTAATTTTTCAATGAGTGTGGAATTATTCATGAGACATCTTCAGCAAGAACTCCTCAACAAAATGGAGTGGTTGAAAGAAGGAATAGAACTTTGAAGGAAGCGGCCGGGAGCATGTTGGCCGAGTATAATACCCCTCATAGGTTCTCGGGTCAAGCCATCAACACTGACTTGCTATACCTGTAACAGGTGCTTAGTTGTCAAAGACAAGGGTAAAACTCCTTATGAGATTTGGAAGGGTAAGATTCCAAGGATCTCATACTTCAAAGCTTTTGGTTGTAAGTGTTTCATCCATAACAATGGAAAATCTAAGTTAAGAACTTTTGATGCTAAGGCGGTGATGGAATATTCTTGGGATATTCTAATACTTCCAAAACATTTAGAGTTTTTAACAAGACAACCCTTTGTGTGGAGGAAACCCCTCATGTTGTTTTTGATGAATTGTATTCCTTCTCGGATAAAGTGAATCAAATTTACGAAAGTCTAGATAAAATTGAACCGTCCAAGACTAAACATAGAAGCTGTCTATCTACCTAGTCTTGATTTAGAATCGATGAAGAAGAATCCCCATCCGATAATCGAAGACAACTTCGATCGGAGACTCCATCGTAATGCACACCCTTGACATCACCGATCGGCGGGGTCGGTGATGAAGGGGGAACGTCACCGAGGTTGAGTCGGAGGAGTTGCCTACCGAGACTCAAGATGAGGATCCTTCTCCTCACATAGGCAAAAGGATGAGAAGCTATCATCCATCTCGATCGATTATAGGAGACCCATCTAGTAGTGTGCATTACACGAATGATGCTAGACTACGAAAGTCTTTTCGGTTGTTATGTGTCTTCTTGAACCCAAGTCTATTGAGGAAGCTCTATCGGACTCCAAACTAGATAACAGCCATGCGGGAAGAAGCTGCATCGGTTTGAAGACAAAATGTGTGGGATCTAGTGGAAAGACTTATACGTAAAAAAATTATAGGCACCAAATGGGTGTTTAAAAATAAAGCAGATGAGAACAATATTATTGTTCGAAATAAGGCAAGATTGGTTGCATAAGGTTACTCACCGAGGGAATAGACTATGATGAAACCTATGCTCCATTGCCGATTAGAGGCAATAAGGTTGTTCTTGGCATTTGCCGCATATAAATCTTTCAAAGTCTTTCAAATGGATGTTAAGTCTGCTTTTCTTAATGGTGTGTTACTTGAGGAGGTCTATGTAGAGCAAATTCTCCCGGGTTTAAGATCAATAACAAGGTCTATAAACTCAACAAAGCTCTATATGGATCAAACAAGCTCCCGAGCCTCGGTATGATACTCTATCTCGATTTCTTGACATCAAATGGTTTTTCTAAAGGCAAGATTGATAGAACTTTGTTTAGAAAGGAAGTAGATGGCAACATCTTACTAGTTCAAATTTATGTAGATGACATAATCTTTGGTTCACCTAATCTGAAATTATGTGAAGAGTTTAGCATTCTCATGAAAAACATGTTTGAAATGTCAATGATGGGAGAATTAACATACTTTCTAGGCTTACAGATTAAACGAGGCGAGTAAGGGTATATTTATACATCAGCCTAAGTATGCTAAGGATCTCGATTGAGAAATTTGGAATGTCAACTAGCAGAGAAGTTAAAATACCTATGGCAACTAACTTCTCAATGGATTCAGATGAGCAGGGATACCCACCGATGCAACGGAGTATCGTGGACCGATTGGATCTCTTCTTTATCTCACCGCAAGTAGACCAGACATATCCTTTGCGGTAGGGGTATGTGCAAGATTCCGCCTAATCCCAAGAAAACTCATCTCGGAGACGGCTAAGAAAATTCTTAGATATCTCAAAGGAACCTTGCAAGTAGGGTTATGGTACCTGATGACAACTTTGGTGACAAAGTTATTGATTCAGACTTTGGAGGATGTAAGATTGATAGAAAATCCACTTACGGAACTTGTCAATTCTTAGGCAACAAATTAATTTCTTGGTTATATAAGAAATGGACATCTGTTGCCACCTCCACAATGAAGTGAATACATGGCACTGGAAGTTGTTGCTCTCAACTCCTCTGGATTAGTCAACAGCTTAGAGATTATAGTATTCAAACATCACTTGTTCCTATTTAATGTGATAGTAATAGTGCAATAACAATGACTTACAATCCTCGTTCTACATTCTAGATGTAAGCATATAGATATTAGGCATCATTTCATTAGGGATCATGTTGAGAAGAATGACATTAGGATTGAGAAAATTGCCCTTTGAATCACAAAGAGCCGACATTCTTACAAAACCATTAGCCTGAATCTAGGTTTAAAGAAATGTGCTTAGAATTAGGATTACTTGATGCTTCTTTAGCCGGTTTCTAATTTGTGTGCATCTGCTTTCCTTATTTCTTATCTTTTCTTTTCTTTAAAATGTCTAGAAAGAATTATCGACTAGATATGTGTCAAAGGACAATCAGGTAGTGATATCATTGATCTCCTTTTAGGAATCAAGAATCAAGGATTAGTCATATTGACCTTATACGAATTGATAACTACTTGTTCGACATTGAGTAAATCGACAAGGACACAATAGTCACCGATCTCCCGAGAAAACCCAGATGACTATTTACATCCTATCTCGATTTACTTTAAGCTTCGATGGTTTCTTTTGAGTTTATGTCTTTGCGAGGAACAGTCACGTATAACATTGTTTCATTTTTTTCAAACTCCTTTATTCTATTACTTTTGTTTCTTAATAAAAATTTTCTTTTAAAAATGGATGAACAACTTAGTTTTAGAAAATTAAGTCTAGTCTGCTTTTAACTCTTTTTAACTTTGCTAAAAAGTTACATCTAAGCCGTTGATTTGCAAAATCGACGATTGTTACTTTATCAAATGACTTTCTAAATCCATCTGCTTTTTTAAAACTAGTCTGCTTTTTCAAACTCATCCGATTTGCAAACCCTTAACCGAAGTAAGGTAACCCTAGCCGACGTCAGTATACTTACTTCTCTCGCATAAAGTAACCTACATCGGTCAAATCAACGATCTATAAAGTAACTATTTACGCATTCCAAAGGCGATTAACATCCACGCGTGAATCCTAATCGCTTATCTTAGTTTTTAACCGTTGATTAATACTCGAGAAAACTTTTTGAATAAATGACTAAGATTAATTCAAGTTTTCAAAAATGGCGGTTTCTCTTTCCAATCTATTCCCTATAAATACATCTTCTTCTCCAAAGTCATTCTTTTCACTTTGAGAAAATCTCAAAACTCTCTGCAAATTTTCCTAAATCCTTTCTAAATCTGTATATGAGCATTTTACGTAAGAGGAGTAACATCAACAATGGTGGATGTACATAATGAAACCTACGCTAAGAAGGTGAAGTCTGAAATGTATGTCGACTTCGACACCACCACCGACGGAGAATCCAGGGAGATATTGTCCTTATTGGAAAGTTTGGATTGAGGACTTTTTGCTCCAAGAAATCCCCTTCCAATAAGACATTGGATATGTAAGGTTTGGAGTTCTATGTCAATGGGACATATGAACATGGAGTTTTCCGAACCAGGGTATATGGAGAAGTTTTGACCGTTTCCTAGCAGAGATGGCCGTAATTTTTGATACGAGCATGGAGGGAGTGAACCCCTCACCTACAAATCTGATGAATGGGTAGAATCATTTGAGATGATTGCGAAATTCTATGAAGGATCGCCGATCGGAGTTAAAGAAGAAGATGCTCCGACGACGATATCGCCTTCCGATGACCATTGTCACAAAGGTGATACTGGGAGAACAGAGCTCTCATGATGGGCCGACTGCACTGCACTGCGTGATGAGAACAATTTTGGATGGTGTACGAGAGCCAACTGGCCGGTCTATTACTCGAGAAGCCGGAGACGGAAAGAAAGCGTCTGGAGGTGGTGAATGGAAAATGGCAGGCTAAGTCGATCACTAGTCTTTTTAACAAAGTGACTGTGATTATGGAGGACTTCTTTGTCACCGAGATCAATTGGTCGACAGTGGTCCGAGCTACACGGCGAAGGGGATTCGACCAAAGTTGAGCCACTCGGGGCTCCAAATGATTCCCGATGAGGGTGGAGCCGAGGTTGGAGCTCAAGCTCAGTGAAGAAGAAGCCGAGGAGGAGGAGGAAGAAGATGTGGAGGCGGAGCGCCAACCGTGAGCTCACCGAGGCCGAATGTACCCGATGAAGGCGAAGGAGAAGGCACCAAGGAGACGAAGGTTGGTGAAAACCTCCGAGTTGGGAGGATCATCTGCAGATCGGCCATCTCTTCTTCGAGGAAGTATCCACGCTGCAAATTGCAACTCGGGTGGTCACCGTGGAGGAGGTCCAGAAATCGCCTCAAGGGACCCTCCCCGCCCGAGGTCGTACATTTCTCCCCTCCCCATCACCAACCCAAACCGGCAATGAAGAGGTGTCCCAGTGGGCACCTCGAGCCTCAAACAGCCTTACTCCCGAAATTGTCCAAAGTCCAACCTCATCTTCTCTCCCCAAACCCAACTCTCATCTCCTCCACCATCCCCATCTCATATACTGTCCTTCCTCTCTGGACCAAAAGATTCGCCCCAACCCCCATCTCCATATCTCCACCACCTTACCCACAACTTCTCAACCCCAACTCATCTTACTTCAATCACTCCAATCTCCTCCACCTACCACTTCACAAATCCCACCTTTACCATCATCTCCCCACCGTAAATCCCACCCCCACCATCGACACCCCCACCTCATCTACCCCACCGAACCTCATGTGGATACCTCAAATATCTTTGAGGATATTCCCATGAGCTCCCCTAGTCCAACTTCTCCCACCACCTATTCCTCGTGCGATTCGGAGGGAGAGGACAGACAATTCTTGCCATCTCCTCTGCGTTTGAACAACTCCACAAAATCATTTCCCAAGTTCGAGGATGATGGAGAAGAAAACACGAAAGGTGATTCGAGCGATCCACGAGATACTATGCTCGCCAACATGCGAATTCCGAGGTCAACATGACGAGAAATTTATCGGCCCAATCTCAGCCTTCTTGTTGGATCCAGTGAGTGCGCTTGAGGAGGAGGTCAAGGCAGAAAGAGAAAGCAGGCCGACAACGAAATCGTGGTCTCAACACTCACATCTCGATCGTAACGATTTGAGACGGCGTTGTGCGGCGATAGAGGCCCGACTTGAGTCTCTCAAAGATGAAGTTAAAAGGGGAAGGTCTTTGAGAGCGGATTGGAAACCCTCACAGTGGTGTCATGTCAATAACTCGATAAGCTTGATACAAAAGCGAACCACGGTGAGTTGGAGGCAGCCAAGGTGGAAATTAAAATCAAATCGGAGCGAGTTGGGTGCCTTGCAACCGAGGGTAACCAGTTGAAGAGGCCATCCGAGAGGATGAGGAGAAGAGAAAGAAGGAGGAAGAAGAGAAAACGAGAGAAGGCTGGGCTCGCATGAAAGAATCGAGGAACCAGAGCCCAAGGGCAAAGGTAAAGGAAAGCAGCGGCGAAGTGAGAAGTCTCCGTCGGCCGAAGCGAGATGATCAGCCCCAGATCGGCCGAGCGCAAGAGAAAGGAACCAGACTTCTCCAACTTATCAGTGAGCGGATCGGAAGAATCAGTCTTTGAAAAGGAGATGTTTGAAAAGAGAGAGAAGAAGAGGGTGAAGAAGATGGGGAAGGCTGAGTTGAAGTGGGACAGGATACTCGGAAGTGGGTATCCAAACCTGCAAATGAAGCGGACTTCCGCCTGTCCATCGCACTACAACTCCTCCAAAGATGGTATCGGGAAATACACCGAGTGAATATAAAAAGCGAAGCCCTGGATGCTAAATGGATGTATTATCGGTACATCTTGAAGGCATCACCATCTGGAGCGACCCAATGAAGACATCGGTGGCATGAATGGATGGAGAAGGAGGACCTTGCAGATCTTTATGGGAAGGCTGCTCGATGAGGCACATAATGTGTTCAATCGATCCGATCGCACCAGCCTATGAGCAGTCACCCCAAGCTGAAAGAAGATGGTTCTCCCGATGCGGAATGGGTCGAACGATTGTGGCCAAAGCGAGAAAGGGAATCAGAGCTCACGGATGAGAATGATGCGAAAGCTTGACTTAGAGCAAGGATTTTGGTTGGCTAAACATTCCGTAGGTGACCGATGGGGAATCGATAGACGAGGATTTTTCTTTCCTTATCTTTTATTCTCTATCGAGTTCTCTTATTTTGTAATCTGTAAATTTACGTGAATGAATATATTCGGACTTATGTGAATTATGTGTATGAGTTTTTAAATTTTTAAATTTTGTTTAAAAAAAAAAATCATCCGAGAAATTTTATATCTCGAGTTAAAAATTTTTTTGTAAAATTTTTCTAAGTATAAATCATTTGAGAAATCTTATATCTCGGTGTTAAAATTTTTGTAAAAATTTTTTTAATACTTCTAAAAGAGTCTAAAAGACTTAAATTTTTTATGTCTTGAATGTGCATGAATCTGTTGAAGTGTGAAAATGTGCTTTATTTATCGATTGATTTAACTAAATCTAGTACTAACTTCAATTTGTGAGTATGTTTCTTTATTATAGGTTTTAACTTCATCAAAAAGGGGAAATTGTTGGATCAAGAGGTTTTGATGAGTTAAAAAGCGGCTTCGAATGATCACCCAACTCAAGAACAATGCAGAGGATAAGTTTATAAGATAAGTTGATCGGACGGGGTCAAGCATCAACCTAGTCACCGGTGAGGTCTGATATCATGCTAGTCATCCGAAGACGAGCTTGAACCTAATCATCTGCAGGAGACAAATATGAAGAGCTCGAGACGAGGTCAAGATAAGCCGAGTAGAATTAGAAAGGCGAAGTTTTCACCAAGTCACCAGATGAGTATGAAGAATCACCGAGGTCTCAAGCGGTTTACAAGATTAAGGTTGTTAAGCGGTTTCAAGTTTGTTAGAACTAACTAACAAACTAAGCTCTTCTCGAGACTTATAAATAGGACTAGATTTTATTCTTCGGTACACTTATGCATATTCGATTTTTCACACTATTCGCTACTCGATTTCAATCACAATCTTTTCACAAATTTTTCAATAGAGTTCTCCAAAAATTCTAAGTGTTTTTAGAACACTTTTCTTGTAATCTTCAAAATCCGATACTCACCGTAATAGTTAGATTTTAGAAGAGGGTTTAGGAGATTGAAGATTTGAAGATTTGTACAAGTTGTAAGTTGTAAGTGAAAGTGAGAAAGTAAGTAGTAAGCAGAGTCCCTTCTTGATTGAAGAAGGAGAGTGGATGTAGGATTATTAAAATCCGAACCACTATAAATCCACAGTGTTATTTCTTGCTTTCTTTAATTTACATTCAAATTACAATATTGTTAATTCAAGATTAAAGTTCAGAATCTTAACTAAAATCGAATATCAACCTTGCTTTTGATCTTGTTAAAAGTTGAGTTTTCAATTATATTCATTGTGTTTAATCGATATTTTGAATTAATTTTGAAAGATTTAAAAATCTACAAAATCTATTCAAACCCCCCTTTCTAGATTTTGTTCTAGGAAGCTAACTCAAGGTTTTTAATCAACTCAACTTTCCAGGACCAATGATGTTATTAGGTACATTACGATTGATAATGCGATCTTTGATAACTTCTTTGTTGATGGATTCTATGGGTTTGGTCACCAAAGTACCTCTAACTCTGTTTTTGAATTCCTTTGCGCTGATTCCTTTGTTGTGAATGGAAAAATACCAATTTTTCCATCAAATATGACTTGTCCATCACTTGCAATAATTGGTCTTGACACAAAGCACACATAAACATCACTTTAGGAATAAATCTTTTACTTTTGCATGACCTATATGACTCTTGTTCTCCCGGTAGCATGTAATATCTCTCGAGATGTTCTAGACATATAAAACCACTTCTCATCTATGTGCACTACATTGTGCATATTTGAAAACCTAATTTGGTTATCATATCTATCATACACTAGTGCATTCAAACCGAAGCTAAGCCTTTGAAGCTTGTTCACATGAGTTAGCTCAGGCTTAATTGCATTTGTGTGTGCCTTGATAACCCCTCCTTTGACCCATCTACTAACACGACTCTTACTCACTTCTAGCTCTCTAGCTAATCTTCTTATTGTGGATCTTTTCTCAAATGCAATAGGCGCATTTTCTCGGCATCAAGGTGTACATTTTTGACTTTGGCACACCTAACATTCTATCATGTAATCGAATCTGGATTACCTTGTCTTATTTGGTCCTTTGCACAGCCCAAATATAGTGCACACTCCTTCTTGTCACACCAAATATTTCTGCTTTGCCTCTTTGATCTTTCCTTTGTGCACGTAAGCTTGGTGGAGTTGGCAAGTAGGAAGCGTGCAATCTTGTTCTTATCATCTAAGGTTAGTTTGTGAGTATTTTTGTGTTAGACCAAGATTGTTTTGATGAGTTAAAAGAGCATTCCCGAGATGAGCAGACTATGATGTAGAACCGAAGACTAAGTTCTAGTACGAAGCCGATCGGACTAGGTCAAGATTAGTTCAAGTCACTAGGAGACGAGGGATGACAAGTCATCCGGAGACAAGCTCAAGTCTAGTCAATCTGCGGGAGACAAGTATAAAGAGCTCGAGACGAGGTCAAGATAAGCCGAGTAGAATAAGAAAGGCTAATCTTCACCAAGTCGGTGCAGACGAGTAGGAAGAATCACCGAGGTGTTAAGCGGTTTTCAAGATTAAGTTTGTTAAGCGAGTTTCAAGTTTGTTAGAACTAACTAACAAACTAAGCGATTTTTGAGACTTATATATAGGTCTAGGTTTTTCATTTTCATATGATAGAGAGAACACTTATGCATATTAGATTTACACAATTCACTATTCGATTTCACAATCTTTTCACAAGAGTTTCTAGAGAGTTTCAAAGAGTTCTAAGTGTTTTTAGAACACTTTTCGATAATCTTCAAAATCCGATACAATCGTAATAGTTAGATTTCTAGAAGAAGAGTCTAGGAGATTGAAGATTTGAAGAATTGTACAAGTTGTAAGTTGTAAGTGGAAGTGAGAAAGTAAGCGATGGCAGAGTCCCTTCTTCAAATTGAAGAAGGAGAGTGGATGTAGGATTTTAAAATCCGAACCACTATAAATCACAGTGTTATTTCTTGCTTTCTTTTAATTTTATTTGATTTACAATTTGTGTTACATCAAGAGTTAAATTGAATCTTAACTAAAATCAATATTTCAACCTTGCTTTTGATCTTATAAGAAGTTGAGAATTTAATCTTTATCCATTGTGCTTAATCGATACTTTGAATTGGTTTTGAAAGATTTGAAAAATTAACAAAATCTATTCAAACCCCCTTTCTAGATTTTGTTCTAGAAAGCATTCTCAAGAGTTTTAACCAACTCAACTTTCAGGGACCAACATTTTGTCATTTGTGTAGTAAATGCACTTACCTTCTTGGTATTTGGTTTGTTGAGCTTTGAATGCAGGATTTATGAGGAATGTCTCTATTTATGAGGATTAAAGTGGGGGAAACTAAAATCTTAATGGAGGGAAGTTTGGACTCTCAAAGTGTGATTAGACCCCTATGATGAGACTTCTGCGAGGGGTTAAAACCTAAATTTAATTTTATGTGTATTTTAATTTAAGTTTAAGATATTTGTAATTTTAATTTAAGTTTAGAATATTTGTAAGTTTAATTTTATGTTGAATACTTTTTTAATTTACGTATCGAACATATTTAATGTTATGCGATCTTGTTTTTATTTAATATTGAAGTAAAAAAAAACCCCCATTTGTGGGCCATGGGTTGACCGTCGATATGGTGTTGAAGAGATTAACTTTATCATTAAAGTTAATCTCTTCAACCGAGTTTCCAAAAATATCCCTCCTTTATTTGACCCCACACCTCACTTACTCCCCTTTTCTTAATATGCGTGCCCATTTACATATGAAAAACATTCGGGACGGAGGGAGTATAATGTAGTATCGGATTCGCACCCGCCCCCTAAAAGGAGTGAGATTCTCGAATCTGCGAGTCCGTTGCGTATCCAATTGTCACGTGGCGAATCCATCACAAATCGATCGTCACGTGGCTAATCGGTAATAAATAAACTAATGCACTTTCAAGAGTCAGGTGGAGCGAATCCAACTTGATGATTAGATTGAGACATTCAATTAAACATTAAATATATTATTTCTATTGAATTTTATTATGTAATGTAACTTTGTAACTTAAATTGACATTGTAACACTCATTTTAGATTGAATTCACTATTATGATTTACGTATTGGATGAACAAAATTGAATTGTTGTTTTATTACTTGATTAAATTAAATTATTAATTATGCGTTTAAGTTTTGAAGGAGAGAAAATGTGAATTATGACTTACAAAGTTTTAAAATATATAATTTTATTATATATAATAAAATATAAATAAATAGACGTATCTTCCACGAATCGCACCCTAATTTTTTAAAAAATCGTATTCCGTACCGTATCGTATCGACGCACTTGCACCCCATACCCGTGTAATATAGGCTGGCGATCAATAGTTACGATTCGAATCCCCTGTCCCAATATTATTTTTGGTAACTCGGTATCCGCCCGATGGCCGACTAATCAGGGGACCAATCCCACCATCCACTAGTGGGGGCCCCACTTAAAGCGTGAGCAAAGCCTCAGATGGACCGGTCCATCTCGTGAATTGTTTGCACTCCAATGGATTTCGAACCTGAGACCTATGGAGTATCACACTCCTAAGCCTCAAACCCTCACCACTAGCCTGTCCCAATATTATAATATTATTATTATAGAATTTCGATATATAATTGGAAAAAATAGGTCTGAATTTAAACAACCTAGAAAAAATCATCCATTTTCGTTTTATTTAAACGAGATAATTCTATCAAAAATTTCGTTAAAAAAAGAATATACCGAAAATTTTTATTTAAAAAAAAGAAGAAGAAGAAGAAGAAGAAGAGACAAATACAAGTGTTGGGTGGCTAATTTCGAAAAGTGATTTAATTGGTCTAACACGAAAGAGCGGATCAATTATCAATTCGGGGCATGAAAAATAAAATTTTGATCATTCTTAGGGTGTGTTTTAGAACTCTATTCAATTTTTAAAATGATATTAATTAATTTTTGTAGTGAAATTAAAAGTGAAGAGTGTTTGAAGAAAAATGATTTTAAATCAAATTGAAACGTGAGTGTTTACAAAAATCATTTTAAATCAAATTGAAATGTGAGTGTTTACAAAAAAATTCAATTTTACTAATAATTGACGTAATTATAGTTTTTCTCTACCCTCAATAAAAATTATTTTAGGTTCCATTTGAATGGAGTCATTTGAAATTTTAAGGATAATACATCATACATTTACAATTCAAAATGGAGAAAAACTAAATGAATGGATTTGGTTCACACAAATATTACTTATAACTTATAAGTGAGAGAATTTCAAATACCCCAACAAAGCGTAGTCGTTTGAAATCATCTCACTTAATATTTAAGTGAATCAAATCCATTCATTTAACTTTTAATTTGTGTGAATGCATGTTATATCATCCTCAAATCCCTTGATTTCAAATTCATTCACATGGAACTTTAGAATTCTTAAATGAATAAACTTATTTTGTCAAAATTTATTTTAAATACTTAAAAATTAATTACAAACAGTAAACACCTAACTTATCCTAAACCCGATGCGCACGATAGCTTGGACTCCTTTTCTTGTTCATTTGGAATCGAATTTCCTACCTAAAATTTCAACTCCAAACCCCAGCTTTCCGCTTTGCTCCAACTCCATCTCCATCTCCATCACGACGACCTTTATTCAGATCCCTAATTTTCTCCACAACTATCCACTTTACCGTCTTCATTGTCCTGCTGAGTTTCTACGCTTTGAGGTAATTTAAATCGATTTAATTTTTGGCTGAATTTTTGTTAATCGCTGTTGGTGAATGGTGTTCGTAGTTCACAGTTTGTTTGTACTGCCATTACTCGTCAAGTTGATTCAAAATCTCAATTGCATTTGTTCGAAAAATGTATATCCATTATTGATTAGATCCATACGTACGCATCTGAAGATCTAAAGCTTCTGTTTGAACAGATTCGTCGTTTCACCTTCCCCCAGATCTGCTGTGTTGAGCGATTAGATGGCTCGAGCCGGCGGGATAACGAATGCCGTGAACGTGGGAATCGCAGTTCAAGCCGATTGGGAGAACCGGGAATTCATTTCTCACATCTCGCTCAACGTTCGCCGCCTCTTTGATTTCCTCGTACAATTTGGTAATTATCCATTTCCACTCTGCAAGATCCCTCTTCAATTTTCGATTTCTTAATTGATTTTTTTCATTTCCAATATAGAATCGACGACGAAAAATAAATTATCACAACTGAATGAGAAACTGGACACTTTAGAGCGGCGCCTGGAATTACTGGAAGTACAAGTGAGCAATGCCACATCTAATCCTGCACTCTTCACTACTAATTGAATTCGCCATTACAAAAAGTAAAAATTTCGTAACTGTTCTATACATTTTCTGTTCTTATTCAAATATGCTTCTTCTTTATTGATATATATATATATAAAAATTATGAGTTTACTAAGGTCTCCTCTAGCAGAATGTGTATTATATAGG
Source organism: Paraleonurus japonicus (assembly GCA_030762865.1). NCBI lineage: Eukaryota > Viridiplantae > Streptophyta > Magnoliopsida > Lamiales > Lamiaceae > Paraleonurus > Paraleonurus japonicus. The sequence goes on from CM061052.1 coordinate 35,390,990, forward strand.
AATATAAGCAAAGTATTGTGTGAGAGTATCCCTTGTTTCACTGTAAGGTATTAGTTTTGAATGCCATTATTTGTTTTATTAGAGGGTATTAGTTGTTTCTTTGAAAGGTATTAGTTGTAAATCAATTTTGCAGTAGAATTTGTTCATACAATATCTAACTCTAAGCTTAGCATGATTCGAATGGGCACTAATGCATTGAGTTGCAGTTTATCTCACTTTGGTTGAGTTGCAGGGTAGCTTACATGTGGATTTATTTCTAGATTTTCTCGGGGACGCTTGGTTGTAAATTGTTCAATGGGAATAAGAATGAAATATATTTTCCATATATGCCCCTAGAATATTAGAGGTAGAAATGTCTCCAATTTTGGTAAAACATGAAATAAATGAAAGTTGTAGTGATGGTGGAAGAGAATAATTGAGGAGAAATCATTGTAGGAGATGAGAAGGTTAATTAAAATTGAGTAATGATTACCTTATTTAGGAGAGAAAGTAACATTGATCATTTTTTGTTCTCATTAATCATTATAGTTGCCCTAATTCATTCTCATTCTTATTCCTATTGCGGAATTTTCAATCAAGCGTCCCCCTCAAAATTCCTTCAATCAACACTGCCTCTTCTTTCTCTTTCCAGCTTGTTGCCTGCCCTGATTTCTTTCTCCTCTTTTCCGTGCATATTTCTCTGTGCCACTTTTTTATGTTACAATCTGTATTCCACATTTCCGTATCTTCAACATATGGACCCAAAATTCTAGTAGTTCGTTGAAGATTTTTTAACATGCACGTGTCATCCATTCACATTAAAAAAACATGGAGTGGAATACCAAAAGTGGCACAGCTGATTTCATTTGTCTCTCGGGAACAAGTTTTCTATCATCTCTGTCAAATTCGTCAGTGATGTTGGTGATGTACTTACTCATTTAGAGCTTCTCCGGCAGTTCTCCATAATAGTTTTTTTTTTTGCTAAATTCCTCCCCAGCCATATGGAGGATTTTGCTTGTAGAAATATTCAGAAAAGTTTGTCTCCGTTTGTGGTTTTATTAATAAATTTAATCATTCTAGTATGTTATTTACTGTGTTTAATCGTGCATTTTGGTTGCAGCTATTTGCTTGAACCATTTTTTTAAAATTTGTTTTATTATTAAATGTAAATACTATTTCTTTTTTAAAAAATACTACTAGAATAATTGAAATAATATGATTACAACTGAAGGAGAAGATTACATAAACTAATACAAATACTACATTACAATTGCAATTAAAGTGGAACAATAAAATACTATAATAAAAACATTACAATATAAATTATAAAAAATATGCAATTAAATGTATTAATATATTTTCTAGTAAGAAGAGCACTATTCCCAAACTGGAAAGTTTCTGAACATATTAAAACATGTTATTAGTAGATTTGGATATGCGTGCTTGGTTCCTTTTCTCAATAATAGTTTTTGCTTGTAGATAATTGCAGTACAACGTTCAATGGAGTTCTGATCGATCATTAAAATATCATCTTTTTCATTTGTTGACTAATTTCATTTTTACTCTCAAGAATGTCAAACAATGATATCTCTCTCTCTCTCTTTATCGATTGAACTTTCTAACATTTCCAAAAGTTTCTCATTCTCCTCCTCTTTAAATTGTTTGGAAGAAAGTAGACTAGTCTTATCCTAGTTTCCTCTTTATTTTGATTTTTTTATCATCTCTAGGCATCGTGATGGAGAGTTGTCATCACTTGTTAACAGTGAAGGTAGTGAGTGAAGGATTAGGAAATCCAATCATATTTTCTTCAGGTTCGGAAAAGACTCACTTGATACCTAATTTAAGCGATGAAAACACAAGTGATGCACTCCATCACTACTGGGAGGGGATAAAAACTCCAAAATGAAGAAGAAACTATGAAGATAAGTTTACTTTCTTGAAAACAATCAAAGAGGAGAATAAGAAATTTCGGGAAATGTCGGAAAGTTCAGCCGGAGAAATTCATTGTTTTGATATTGTTGAGAGAAAAAATGAATTTCGTCAACAAATGAGAGATGGCAATATTTTAATGATCGATCCAAAATCTTGGTGGTCTGGAAGTAGTATTCTTCTTTTACTAGAAAATATATTGTATGTTCTTATTTATGTAATTGTTCCACTTCAGCTGTAATGTACTCTCTCCTATTCAAAATATATATCATCCTAATCTCATGCACACATTTTAAGAAAATTATTTACTTCCTTCTATACCCTTAATTAATAGCTTTGAAATTTTCTACATGACTTTAAATATTATTATTATCAATGTAATTTTTAAAAAACTAAGGGTAAATTGGGAAAAACTATAATTAATTCACATTAAAAAGTGCAAAAGCGACATTTAAATTGCAAATAATATGAAAAATCAAAACGACATATATTATGAATATGGGGGAGTATTATTTATATTAGTTTATGTATTCGTTCTCCTTAATAATATTGTTTTATGTGTAGTATTTTAATTTTAAAAAAATAGCAGTTCCATTTATGTAATGATTCGAGCTCAACGCAAAGAGTGAAACTCTTATTACTATATGATCATTAAGATTGAAATCAAAGACATAAAAAAGGGGAATGAAAAGAACACAAGATTTAGCTAATCACAACAAAAGCCAATCAAACTAAGACACAACTCAAACTTTGAAATTGGAAGTGTCTTAGTAAATGCATATGCAAAATTCTCCTCAATATTGATCGGGCAAAGGTGACTCAAACCCATGATCTCTAAGTCATAGGTAATGGAGCTCTAATCATTTGAGATACACCGCTTCATTGCAAAATTCTCCTCAATAACTATTTTAGCTACCTTCACAATACTTTTATTCACCATGTATTTAACAGAATATAGCCTAACATTAATGTGTTTCGTTCTCTCATGATAACTTTGATGTTTAGCTAGGTGTATTGCACTTTGATTGTCACAATACACTATAATATTTTTTTGAATAACTCCTAGTGTAGAAAGTATATTTTTCAACCAAATGTTTTCCTTCACAGCTTCTATTAAGGCAACATATTCACTTTCACTAGTTGAGAAAGCAGCAATGGACTAATGAGTGGATCTCCAACTGATTGCTGTGCCAAAATGTGTAAAAACATAATTTTTATGCCCAAAATAGTAGAAAAATAATTCAATTTTTTAAAACTATCTCTTCAAAATATTTTGAAATTACATCACATATTATTTTATTATTGGATTCTACTTTATTAGATAAAGTAGACAAGACTTCAAGGATGAAAATATTGTTATCGCAACATATATCGCAACTTTAATTTTACGAGATATATCGATGGATATATCGATATCGCAAAAAATTGAAAAAAATGACGGAAACTTTATTAAAATCTTGGAAATTTGACAAGATATTTCATGGATTATTATAACATATTATTATGCACATATTCCATTAAAAATCACAATAAAATTATATTTTTAAAGCAACTATATAGATAATAGATTATATAAATATTGTGCGACACAAAATAAGTGACAATATAATAATACAATACAAAATGACTAAATATACATGATACAATACAATTAATACCAAAATGAAGATCTATGAGGTTCAAATGTAATAGGTTCACATGTGCATAACTATGTCCAAAATTACTTTAATGTGATGAATTGATATCAATATTGTTTAGATAAAGATGACATAGTTATGAATGAAGTTGGCCTCACGGTGAGCGAACTTAATAACACACGATTTAAAAAATAATCATATCAATTATTTCCCACGATCACCGTCATTTCCACCATTTTTCCATCACTATTTCCTCCATTCTCGGTTGAGCTATCTGTTTTTGGGAATCTTGCAGATAATTGATTGTCTATAAGTTTATGTATGAAATATTCTATTATTTGTGGGAAACAAACAAAATTAAAAAAATTATAAATTATATAAAAAATAAAAATTGCGATTTTTAAAAATTTTGCGATATTTCCGCGATATCCGAGAAAAATACACTACGCCGACCAATATCGATATCGATATTTTGCGATATTTTCGCGATATTCGGGAAAAATATACTACCCCCTAATATCCGTATCTTAACTTCAATTTTTGCAATTTATCGCAATATTTCAATCTTTGCAAGACTTTCATATTCTCTAAAATATAAATCAAAATAGTACTTTCTCCGTCTCAAAGTGCACATTTTTTTAAAAAAAAAAAAATTAGAGTAATAACTAATGTTTTGAGGGATAATTTTGTAAATATTTATATATAAAGTAAATAAATTTATTGAATTGTGTGTATGCGTGGGTACAAGAGTAATATGACATTTTGTGTAAATTAGTGAATATGGTGATGGTGAAGTTTATAGACACTTTTCATTTTAATAGTGTAAAACTTATTGTGAAATAGATGAAAAAAGAAAGTATGAAGAATTTATTGTGACGAAAGAAATAATAAATAACTTTCACATTAGAACCCGTGCCCAAATTCAACTTCCACTCTCTCTTTGCGCTCCTTTTCTTCTCTCTCGCGGTAATTGACATTTGAAAAATTGAAGCGTAAATGTTATTTTTATAAGGAAAAAATATCCGAAGGCGCAAAACTCAAGGGATGTACACGAGTGGCAAACCATGTAAGGGAGAGGACCAATGAGACACGAATCCACGAGTGACGGCCGTGCAAGGGGAGAGGACCAACGGGACATAAATCCAACAACAACCTCTTGCAATATTTCGGTAAAAATTGCCACCACACGAAATCGAGCACAACGTCGGAGTGTTTCTACCACAGTAAAAAAAAAAAAAAAAAAAAAAACAGTCACATGACCCACTTATTATCCGTTTATGCCAATTAAATTTTTCTGGTTAATGATTTGTTGAGATTGTGAGTAATTTAAACGAAAATGATTTGTTTTGGGGAATTGGGGGTGTTTATGGTTGCCCTTTTTTTTTTATCCTCCATATTTTTTAAGCTACAGTGCCTGTCATACCTTTCGTGGTTGCAAACACTTTTAGTTATGGATAGGATAACAAAATTTGTGCTTCTCGTGGTTTTATATTCAATATTAAAGTATGATTTTTTTTTTTTTTTAAAAAAAAGATATCTATAATAACTGTTAAGTATATAAATTATTATTGATGAACTTGTTTCATCAAATGAACTACTCCATATGTTTCAAGAAAAAAGAAATAAGCAAAATTCGTATGATTATTTAGCGCATGAATTATATTGTTTTAGCACATAAACTATCACGTTTCATCAAATGAAGAGTAATACATTCCAGGAAATAAAATAAAATTGTATGGTTGTTAATTTTCACATGACTATCATTGTTTTAATTAGCATATTAACTAATATGTTTCATCAAATGAACTAATATGTTTAAGAAAAAATAAAAATTGTATAACTATTTAGTACATGAATTATCATTGTTTTAGTATATTATTAAGTAATATGTTGTCAATGAAACTAATACGTTTTAGAAAAAAATGAAACGTTTCACAAAGGAAAAAACAAAATATTATAGTTATGTAACATATTCACTATTATTGTTTATTACATGAATGAACTTTGAGAGTAAATTGATCACATGCCATTTAGTTTCTTAAAATAAAAATTAAATTGTAAATCCTTATTTAATTAGTCAAATACGAGTGCCTTTATTAAATACATATTTAATTGATTGTAAATGAATTAAATCAATTACCTCACCATATAAAATACTACGTACCAAATTATAAGATTGCATGTATAATACTCCCACAGGCATAAAATTAGAAAACACAAATCTTAAATTAAATTACGAGGATTAAGGCCAAATTAGCAATATACTTACTTGTTGAATTCCCTAATTAAAATCTTGATCGTTCCTGTCAACTGGTTCTCCGTTACATTTCTACAAATTAATTGACATAAATTTGATTTAAATAATAATTGCAAGAACATCTCGATGTACTAATTTTACCATCTAAGTAGCTTTTTGTACTGAGTACTAATATTGTTCAACATATAACTAATACTTTTACTTACATTAACTAATATTGTTCCCTATGTAAACTACTCATCCATCCATGATGATTTTCACATGTGAAGTGACACACTTATTAAGAAAATTCAATTTAGTGTAGGTGAGATGATAAAGTGTAAGAGTATTTTAGGTGGTGAATGAGATAAAATGTAGGAGAAAGAATAAAATAGAATAAATCATGAGTAACATTTTTAAAATATAAATGATATTGTGAAGGTGTCGTTTATGGAGGGTATTCCATTTTAATGGTGTAAAAGAAATTTTGGGACGGACAAAAAAAAAAAAAGTGTAAAAGTAATCGTGGGACGAGAGAAAGTAATATTCTTCGTTCGGACATTTGTGGGTCCTATTACTTATTAAAATGAGTCAGAATTACACATATTGTGTACGATACATCTAGCTAGTATGTAGGAACTTTTGTCTACCTAGATACCATGCTAACAACTCCATTTTCACTGTCAAAAAAAAAAAAAAAAACAACTCCATTTTCACCTCTATAAAAATAAAAATAAAATAAAATAACTCCATTTTCACCAATGATAAATTAAGTAGAAGCATATAATTCATTGGACTCATAGTTTATTTATTTCTAAAAGTATCCAATAAGATCCTCCATTGCAAATTGTACATCTTTAATTTATTCTCATACACAAAAGACATAGGATTTGCAAATTAACTATTTAAAAAAAAAAAAAAATTGTGAGGAATGATTCTTTAAAGTTGGTTATTGCATGCATGTACCCGCCCAGTTGCCAACCCTACTACATCATTGCTCCGCCAGTAGCCGCTCGAGCACGGTGGGGCGGCACGGCACGGTGACAGCGCCGTCATGATCGAAGCCGTACACTTCGGCAGCTTGTTCCAATAGCCTCAAGAAGGATGGGTGTGTAAGGTAATTTAAGGGCACGATAAATCTCTTAAACTCGTCCGCCTCCTCCGCCACCACCGCGAAATGCCCTTCCTTCACGTCTTTCGGTACATTAATTTCTTCGTCTTCGTTGCCCGAATAATATTTCTTGCCCGAAACTAGACTCTTTTGTAGCCTCTCCATTGCCATCTTTAGGTTTAAAATGCCCACATTCTTTTTCTTGCCTTTTGCTCTAATCTTTGCCATTCTCTCTTCTCGTTTTTTTTTTTCTTTTTCTTTTTTTTGGCAAAAAGGTGTATTTGAGTGTGTTCTTTTTGAGGATGATCCTTTAATTTGTTCTGACACTGAAATATAGGTGTAGTACTTGCATATATATAGAGTGATGAGATTGTGTCGTATATGAGGCAGATATATATCAATTATTTAGTAAACAAAATTCAAAATTTTGGTGAATATGCATATAATATATACTGCTCCCTCCCTCCAATTTTAATTTGTAAATATACTTCTTTATAAATTCGCTCAATTTTAATATGTCATCCCAAAATGGAAAGTTTTTACTCACAACATATACTTATTTACATCATTTGTCATTTGAACTTCATACTAGCTATTTTATCTTTCCTATTAATGATTTGATAATAATACTCTTACTTTTTACTTTACTCATCTACATATTTACCTAATTAAAATTAAAATTGGACGGAGGGAGTATTTAATTTTGATTGTTCTTCCAACTCATTTATTATTTTTTGACCATTCACACCAAACGAAGAAAAAAGAGGAAGATTGAAGAATGGAGGTAAGGACATGTTTGGGAGTACAGGAAAGGTATTTTGCATGTGGGAGACCAATGCATGTGAGTGAAGTTTGAAGCACCATGAAACGTCAATTCCTTTTTAGCTAGCTCGTCATTTCAGAGGCTTCGACTTGGGCCTCTTAATCATAATTTACTATTCCACAACACGTTCTCATGTATAAAACGTTGCTCCAAATCTATTTGCACCGCTGATTCGGCAAAGAGGATAAGAAAATGTACTTTTAGGAAGTTGACCATGTTTAAGTGAAGGATATAATTGAAAAATCATGTAAATGTAAAGTAAAGGGTTAGTTAATTGATCGAGTTGAAAAAATAATGAAATTGATGTAAACATGTGTATTGTGAGGGTGTTAAGAATGAAATGTGTTTCCATTTATAGGCGTGCGAGCAATTATAGGACTGACGAATAAGGTAAGTGTGCAAATATTTGTGGGAACGGAGGGAGTATATCATATGACGAGTAATTTATTAGACTCAAGCTCAACTATGTTTTAAATGAAAATATAATCCAAATATTTAATAGGGCACTATGTTATGTATGAGACCGTCTTACATCACACGAAATCATTTGTTTCATATTTATTATTCTATTTTCGGATGCATATTGTGGATGAATGATATGTGTAGAGTTAAAATTATTCAATATATGATATACATTACGACATGTGCATGTGTTAACAATTTACGAGGGTGGAACACCAAATAAAATTCGAAAAGTGGAGCAAATTAATAAAGAGTGTGTCTCCTATGAATAAAATTTCACGGTGAAACTTGATCCACATTGAAAAAATAGATTCGCTTTCCTTTCGCTTATTATGACTAATACCCTTTAGTAATGTAGGTAATACCCTTCATTAATCATGATTAATACTCTTTTGTAATGTTGTCTTTTTTTTGATCGGAAAAAGGTTTTTTTGTAATGTTGTCTTGTTTTGTAATATAGGTCATACGAAATATATCCTTCAATTATCACGTTGATAAGTAACACTTTTTAATTATTATGAAAGATATACTTAAGTAATATAGTACATGTTGTTCGGTTATCACAATTGATATCATTTACTAATATAGGTAATATCTTTCAATCATGACAACCGATATTCTTTATATTAAGTTTGATCATAAACTTTTATTAACAATAGAGTTTGCCGTTATAAAAAGCAGACTGATCTAACACAAAAATGTCTCCTTCATGTTTATCATACACATATGTAATATCAATATGCAATTATAAATCAGGTGGTTTATCCCACTAGATTCCTCACTTTAATGGGAGATATGAGTTCGAACCTCGTTGGGAACGAATTATGGAGTTATAAGGTGGTTTGGAGAAATTATTTGAGTGTTTGAATGCTTGGTGATCTAACCGCTAACAACTAATAAAAATTAACATTTACCGATAAAAAAATATGCAATTATATGTATATATATATATATATACACATATATCAAGATTTTTTGTTTCATGTATGTTCAAAACGAACTGATCTAACACAAGAGCGTCTCACTTGTGATTATCATGCACGTATATAATATCAATATGCATGAATTATATTATATGTTATATATATAAAAATATACATATATCATGATTTTATGTTTCATGTATGTTCAACACTAGTCCGGACTTTACGATACAATGTTCCTTGCTGATTTGTACTTCTCACCTTACTCTTCTTTTTATTCTTTTAACATTTAAAAATATGACTTCACTAACCAAAATTAACTAATTATTTTTAAGAGTACAATCTTAAATAAAGTCATGACTTAACATAATTAATATTTTATTAAAGTAAGAATAGTATATATATATATATATATATATATATATATATTTGTCAATTTTTTTATCGGGAGTTCTAACCACTTGAGTTGTACCACTTCGTCTACATATTTGTCAATTACACTACCATTTTAAGTTTTATTGATAAATTTGAACATTTTTCGGTAACAATTAAATGATATGGCGATTAAAAATGTCACATACATGTCCATGTAAATGTTAGCAAATAAATTAAAATTAACTGTTTAAAGAAAATAAAAATAACATCTTTTAAAAATATTTTGAACATAACCTAAAACTCTAAAAAAATTACTTTCATTTAAAAGACATTATTTTCATTTAGGCTTCATTTGTGTGTAGTGATTTGAGTATAATATAATATACATTCACACAAACTAGAATAGAGAAAAGCTAAATGAATAAATTTGATTTACTCAATTATTAAGCACAAGTTGTAGAAGTGAGAGGATTTCAAATGACTAGGTTTTGTTGGGTATTTAAAATTCTCCCACTTAAAAGTAATATTTGTTCATGTGAATCAAATCCATCCATTTAGTTTTTCTCTATTTTGATTTGTAAATGTATGGTATATTATCCTCAAATCCCTTAATTTCAAATCACTCTATCCAAATAAAGCCATAGTTATTGGTAGAAAATGGTCAGACGCATAAAATTACAAAATTAAAAATTAATATATGTTGAATTATAAAGAAAAAAATACATTGTAATTGATAAAAAAACTACAAAAATAATAATTTCTACAATATATTTAAACATATTTTATACATTTGACAAATTTACACCACTTAAAAGACAGAAGAGCTGATTGCAGTCTCTCTAGGGATGGCAATGGGCGGTGCAGGACGGGTATTTAAACACCTGTGCCCGTCCCGCGCCACTGTCCCATCCGCCCCACTCCTACCCCGCGCCCCGCTGCGGTCGAGAACTTTCGCCCCAAGCCCACTCCGCACGGGGCGGGTCTGTCATCACACCCCGCCCCCATTTTTTTAATTTTAATTAAATTATTTAAAAAAATTCAAATAATATTATATAAATTGAATACATACAATATATGTAATATTATATTATACAATAATATATTTTTATAACATAAAATATATATATAATATTATAAATATTATAATATTAAATATAATATATATATATAAATATATGTGTGTGTGCGGGGCGGCGAACACATACCCATGTCCGACCCGACCCGTGGGCGGGACGGGGCGGACCTACCCCATTTTCTCGAACGGGCGGGCGGGGCTGCCCCAATTGGGGCGGAGCACCTCGGGGCGGGTCGTTTTGCCATCCCTAAGTCCGTCAAGATGTCCTCAATGTATTGTGTTTATGATCAATAAATAAAAATTAGGCGAGTCCAAGATTTAAGTATTGTATTTATAATAATAAAAATTATTTAAAACGGATAGTCCATCCTGCCCCATTCAAAAAATTGGGCAAGTCTGGGTATCTAAATACCAACCCAACTTGATAACATCCCTAGTTTTGTTAAAACACTTCATATATATCACAAAATTTTCTAATCCTCGTGATCAGCTCAAAGTTGGGGTTACTGTCGCTACAAAAATTATAAAATATCGACGGATTTCTTGACGAACTTATTTTCGCCACAAATATCGACGGATTACCAATGAATTATCAATAAGATTACATTTTTAAAAATTATCAACGAATTTATCGACGGAACATGAGTTGATTGGTAATTATCGATGGATTGACCAACGGAATATGAGTTGGTCAAGAATTACCGACGGAATAAAAATTCAATCGGTATTTTTTATAAATATAATTTTATCGGTAATTTTGTAGATAATTATGTGATTATAAATGTTTAATTAATTAAAAATTATTCAAAGCATATAGATTTTTATTAGTATATATAAATAATTATAGTAAAAAATTGAATATAAAAATCTCATATAATTTTGTAATAAAGAAATGAAATAAAAAAACATAAGAAACAATATATATATATATATATATATATATATATATATATTGTTTGGTAAAATATAAATAAATTATAGCATTGTCCTAATGGCGAGACATCCCTATACACACGTCTAGCCACTTGGTTTGATTCCTATGTGGGGTGAATAAAGGATATTTAATAGGGATTGGCGCTTGTGTGTGTGTGATTTTGTATTTTTTAAAAATACCGACGGTTTAATTTTTTTCGTTGATAATTTTGTGACAAAAATAATTCGTCAATAATTCGTTGGTGACCACTTTTACCGACAAAATTCAATCTGTAGGTAAATTTATTGATAAATGACCAACATTTTTTTGTGGTAGTAGTAATCTGCATGGACAGTGAAATCAATAGAGTATTAATATACTCACTAATCTACCCAAAACAAAAGAATTAGTGAGTAGGAAAGTTAATGCAATTCAATCAGTTTTTATTTTTTTGTTTTTTTCAAAACTATTGAAAAATGTGATTTAGGATGAGAATATATATTTTTAAAGACCCCAATGTAGGGATAGCAATAAGGATTGTAATTGTTTGAGTGACAAAATGAGGACCGTTATTATACGGGTTGACAATTTAAAAACAATAACTTTTAAATATAATCAAATTAAATATTTTCATAATCAAATTCAATATTATTGATCTTTATATAATTTGAAATAGAGCATTACTTAATTAGTATACAGCACAAAAATAAAAACCCACTATAAAACAATTATTTACTTTTTCAGTAATAAAAGTTAATTGGAGATAATAAAAAAATACCATCAAATTTAAATACTATGACTACTAAATCATTATAAAAATATAAAAGGAAGACTATGACTATCACCATTAAAAATATAGGGAATTTACAATAAGAGAATTACTGTACTATCAAATTCTTATAAGAGAATTACTGTACTATCAAATTCTTATAGAAAATTAGAAATTATTATTTACTAGAATGTCAAGCTTCAGAGAAAATAATCAGTGTCCTAGAAAATCAGCATTATTGAAAAAGAACATGAGAAAATAAATTATGCTGAAACTAAGTACAAGAGAAAAAGATCAATTCCAAATAAAAATAAATAGTTTAAGAAAATTCATGATTTTTTTCCAATAGATGATTAGCTTTAGCCAATTTAAAAAAAAAAATTATAACCCTCTATTCCATAAAAGTTTTCATACTTTTTTTTTTTGAGACGTCCCAATATAAATTTCACATAATTAAAAAAAATTACTTGCAACTTAAAATTCTTCACATTACTAGTTTTATTTTAAAATTGCCATTAAAAATATATTATTTTAAAGTGTGTATCTTCCTATATAAAAACTTCTCAGCGATGGGAGAGTATTAAATAAGGAAGCCAGTGGAGATATGTATATAAAGCTTGTATTTTTATGTTGCTAATAATAATTAAATTGCTATGCTAGATTTGTGAAGTTTCTCTTGAATAAATTATTCATTAAAACACAAAAATGTAAATATAGTAATATAAATTGTATAGTACTAGGAGTTTTTTGGAGGGTCAGTTGGCCGACTATATTAATTTTATGATAAAAAAAAGGTACTAGAAGTTTCTTAAAAATTTGGGGGCCCTTCAATGACTGAAATGAAACATCTAGAATTGCAGAATTGAAGGTATTTGTTAGGATTAAGGATTTTGGGACACACTTGTGGTTTTATATGACAATAGAAAAAAATACTCATTAAAAAAAAAAATCTATCCACATGTTTAAAAAAATCCTACCCACTACCCAAATTTTTTACGTTAATACCCTAACTTTATTGTGGTCAAATTTCCACCCCCACCCCACAGTTCAACCAACTCATCCCCAACCCCTAAACGATTGAACAATTCATAGAACGACCGATGGACTCCATAGAACAACCGAACGACCGAATGATCCCATGGAACGATCGAATGACCCATGGAACGAACGAATGACTCATGATATTTTGGAGATAGGTGACAGAGTGAGGGACATGTGGGTAAAAATATTTTATTTAAGAAGTGTAATTTGAACAATTTACTATAAAATAACTAGAAAACATTTTATTTTAATTAGATGGGTAGAAAATATATATTTCTTATGAAAGTGACTATTTTTCATTTTTTTCCCAAAATGAAGAGAAACATCCAAAGTGTTTTTTCATATTGAAGTGGGTATTTTTCATTTTTCATTTTCTTATTATAGATCAATTTAATTTCATAGAGTGTTGTTAACAATTGAATTTCTTACTTTCTCTATGTTGTACTAAATACACCATTTGCTAATTAAAAATTATGTCCCGCATCATTTTTTTAAATAATAATAAAATAATTTTAGTCTTTTTCTATTTCTCTCAAACACCTCAACATTACACCAAATGTTTTTATTTTTCTCACACTAACTCAATTTAATCCTATTAAACAACTCTTATTAAGATTGAAAACTATTCTACCCTATAAAAATAATTTATATTATTAAAACAAATCTTATATTAAAATCGCTCGAAAAGTAAATATCACATTAAGTAGTACGGAACGGAGACGTGCATGCGCATAATAGTTTCTATTATACCTAAATGAATTATAATAAGATGCAAAATTGTCATTATAAGTAGTACGTAAAATCTTATTTTTATAATCTTCATATGACCATATATAGATTGAATTTTTTTTTAAAAAATCAAGAACAATTCGTGTAAGATCAAAATGGTGAGTGAGAAATCATATATTTAAAATTATTCTTCCTTTCGTCTTTTCAAACTTTTTTTTAAATCTGCTCTATAATAAACTTCACACGAAAAACTCTTTATAAACTCTATCCTTACAAATACATTAATTTACATTAAATGTCATTACTTTTGAACTCACACATACACACAACCAAATAAATTTATTTACTATATACATAAAAAATTTCAAAATATCGCTCAAATCCCTAATTAATACTCTTTTTTCTTAAAATATATTCACTTCCTTGTATAAAAGGAGAGAATTAAATTTATAAATTAAAGAAATAAGTAGAGAATTCTCGAAAGACACCAATATTGGTATAAAATACTAGAAATATATTAACCACATTTTGTTTGTTTGGTGGAGACATGATATGTCATTTAGCCTGCAATAGTAATTACTGTTCTTCATGAGTTATCACTTCAAAATCTAGAAACTCCTCCAGTGTTCATCAATCCCTCAAGTTGCCATGTGTAGTCACTTTGTTTCTTTTATATTTGAGAAAGATATTTAATTTGATTTGGCAATATTTCACTATTTAAAAGACAATAAACGATTTTATTTGATTTGGCAATGCACTATTTAAAAGATTTAGAAGATAATAAAAGATTTTATTTCAATGATGTTGTTTCGGAAATAATTAAAATAGTGGAAGGTGTTAATATTAGTTTTTGAAAAAATGGTTACAAGTTTATTTTAATTCCTTGCTCGTTTTGCATTCTTTAGATCGATTAATCATCCTCCATCTAAATTGTTTTGTTGTGTTTAAATGTATTTATTTTATTTTTGTAAGAGTTCAGCATATATCCCTTAATTTATTTATTTTCTTTGATCTTTTTAAAAAATCTGAAAACAACCTTGATATAGAAGGTAAACAGTGTAAATTCTTAAGTTAATTTTTCATTAGTTCGCGACACTAAAATTCAATTAAAAAGCATTCATTTTGATTAATTACTTAATTGTTTGTGCTAGATTTAATTAAAAATACATATTTAACATGGATTTTATTGTATTATTTTATTGAGTATATTTATATTAACTTATTAAGATGTTTTGAACTAAATTTATATGTATAATACAACAATCATGTGTAACACTTCCACGTCCATTGCACAATGTAATTGATACATTTTTGTTTTAATTTGAATTCATTAATTTTTAGCAAATAATTTTTTCAGGGGTAATCTTGTGTGACACTATCTCATGCATGAGATCATCATGAGATGGAGTCACTTTTTAATAAATTATTATCACTTTTTTCATAAATTGTTATTACTTTTCAATTTGTTATCACTTTTATATTAATTTGTACCACTTTTTTAAAAAGTGATAACAATTTATTAAAAAGTGACTCCGTCTCATTCATGAGACGGTCTAATACGAGTTTTTATCTTTTTCCATTTCTTATAAATAGTTGTACACTGAAAAAAGTATTAATATAGTTCAACATATAAATTAAGGGGTAAATTGCATTTTTGTCCCAACAGAATGAATGGTTTGCAAAATGGTCATTTTTTCGATACTTTTGGTTCCATTATTTTTTCGACATTTTTGTCCCAAAAACTGCAGTTTTAGTCCCAAGAGAATAATAAATTGCGGTTTTCATCCCAAGAGAATGAAATAAAACCGTAATTTAGGTCCTAAAAATAATGACTAGGACTATTTTTGCAAAATAAAAGACCAAAAAGAATATGGGATTAAAGTTGTCATTGAAAAAATCTCATGAGACCAAATATGCAATTTTCTCTATAAATTAATACTTTTATTTATTTTTTTAAAATATTATCCAATAAATAAATTAAAATTTAAAATTACACTCCGATATGGAACGATACCTCACTTTTATTGTTTAATAATTAGGGTCCCATTTTTTCAGAAAAACAATACAAAATAGGGTCCCATTACCGACCTTTTATTGCGCAAAATTCTAGATTTTGAAATGACAATTGACAATTCATTTGGGGAAATTAATACTACTCCTAGTACACAAGTCGAATTTGATGTCCAAGTTGATACGAGGGCAAAATTTTATATGAAATTCATGATAATGCTTATTACGAAGTTTGTTGAAAAAAATTAAAATATTAATTATTTGAGTATGTCTCCTTTGAACCAAATTTTATGATTAAACTTGATCCACATCTAAAAAATAGATTCAGACAGTTTATCTTTCAATTATCCCGATTAATACCTCTTTAGTAATGTAGGTGAACCTTTCAATTATCATGACTAATATTTTTTATAATGTTATCATGTGTTGTAATATAGGTCATGCGACTTATATCATTCAGCTTATCACGACCGATACATTTCAATAATATAAGTAACACCCTTGATTATTATGACTAATACCATTTAGTAATATAATGCATACTCTTGATTATCACGACTAATATGTAATACCCTTCCGTTATGACAACTAATACTCATTAGTAAATGGATCAAGTTTTACCATGAACCTTTGTTCATACCAGACTTTGCCTAATTATTTATGTAAAAGTATCAAAAATCTTATTTTTAATATTAAAATTGGGACCGGGTATTCTAGAAATATATAAAAATAAAAAAAGTTTAAATAAAAGTATCATAATTGGATAGTGAATAATATAAGATCTAGTGAATTTTTAAGCATATGAAAGTGTAAAAGCATCAAACCAGATTTTCATTCTACAGAAGCATAAAATATTAATTTTGGAATTAAAAGAAATTTTAAAAAGAAAATGAATAATAAAAGCATGTACTTTTTTTTAAGCAAAACCCGCGGAATATGGGAATAATTTGTTGACTATTACTTATCAAATCTTATTCTAAAGTCTGATTTGATTCTGTAGTACAAATGATTTCATACCAGGACATATTTGGAACAATAGTAATTAGTGAAGTAAAAGATTTGAAGTAAGTCTTGTGGGTGCGTCTCACAAATCTCATTTCGTGAGAAATTTACTTTTTAATAAATTATTATCATTTATAATGTGAACAATTTTTTATCATTTTTATACTAATTTATATCACTTTTTAAAAATAAATCAATTTCACGAAATGAAATCAATGAGACGATCTCATACAAGTTTTTGCCAAATGACAAAATCTACTTGGTCTACAAGGGTTCACGGTGAAACTTGATCATTTACGAAAGAGTATCGGTTGTAATAAGCGAACGGTATTACCTATATTATTAAAAGGTTTCGTTGTGATAAGCGAAAAATATGTTCTATATTGCTAAAGAGTATCGATCGTGATAACTAAAGAGTATTACCTATATTATTAAAAAGTATCGGTCATGATAACGGAAGAGTATTACCTATATTACCAAAAGATATTAGTCGGGATAACTAAAAAGTAAATTAATCTATTTTTTTAATATGGATCAAATTTCACCGTGAAACTTGATTCACGGTAGACACACTCTTGCCAAACACTTGTACAAACTATTGTAAGAACTCCATTCCCAACTGTCCAAAGATGAAAATCGGGTTAAATTAAATTGTATATTAATTTTAGATTAAAATAGAAACAATTGATTTTGTATATTTTTAATTATTTTTAAAAATATGCATAGGTAAGGTAATAAAATTGAAATATATATATATATATATATATATATATATATATATATATATATATATATAGGGTCCATTACTATGCACTACAATTTTAAGAGTCCTCTTACTCTCCAATACAACTTTTTTCTAATTACTACTAGGTACAATGTTTTAATTGATTTTTCCAATTTTACCCTTCTATTGGTGTTGTGCATGTGAATGTGCAGATTACTTTTTCAATTCCCAAAAAAAAATACTTTGACTTTCTTGCTTATTTTCTCTTTCCAATTTTCAATTTTCTCTTTCCAACATATATCATTTTCAATTTCCAGTTACATCAACAATAGATGTAAAATACATATATCATTTTTAATTTTCTGCCATTTTCATTTTCATTACGCACATATATCATTTTCAATTTCATTGCATCAACAATTTTTTTCTCTTTCCAATTCTTTTTTCCGTTACATCTTGATTCAAAAATCAAGACACAACAAATCAAAATACATTTCGAGAATTCAACAAATCAAAAATACATTTAGAAATCCAAAAATCAACACACAACGATCAAAAATACATTTCCGAATTATTGTCATAACAAAAAAATCGCACATGTGCAGAAAAAAAAATCGCATATGTGCGGAAAATATGCACATGTGCGAAATCGCACATTATCACTACAACAAATCCAACGAGAAAACACAAAGAACAAAGAACAAAGAAAAATCAAACAACAAATCCCGCATCGATCAAAATTAAACAACAAAAATATCTAAATCACGGCGAAGAAGAGTGTAGAGTAGTGTGATTGATGCAAGGTCTTCCCCAACCTGAAGCGAGAACCAATGGTAAAAGTAATCGAGAACATCAAAGAAAATAGACATAATCGAGAAAAACTTTTTCTTCATAGGCTTACAGACCGAGAATAAGACCATTATTGGGTTACATGACTTTTACCCCATATCATCGCCGAATGCACCCACCGATAATGAGACAAACTCGATGGAAATCCTTCGCTTCAAATCCTAAGAATGGAAATAAAATAAAAACGTAAGATTATACCAAATTATTTCCACAGATTCAAATAATTATTTAGGGAACCACCGGGAGAAGGGCGGTGCCGAGTGGAAAACCCACTTACCTTACGGTGGCGGTCTTTGCTTCGATCTCGGTGGATGGCGAGGAGCAACGGAACGGCAGCGGGGGCGCTCCTCTTCGCGAGTGGCGGTGGCGCGATCTGGAGCGGCGACGGCGGCGCAAGCAGAGGGCAGGCGCGGCAAAGACGGAGAAAAAACCCACGAAGGGCGAGATCCGCGAGTGGAGAAGCGCCGACGCGCGCAGATCCGACTTTCACGGTGGATGATCGGCCGCAACGATTGGATCCACCGGCGTCGGGCGCGAACGAGCCCATCGTTCAACAAAAACGGCGCCGTTCACCGGACGATGCGATTTGCGCGGGATCGGCATGACCCTTTGTCGGGCGTCGCAGGAAGGGCCTTTCTTCTTCGTCATCGTCGTCTTCGTGCCGATCTCGTCGTCGTCTTCGGTTGGGGCCTGTGGGCGGTGGGTGATGAGAGAGAGATGAGACCGGGATGAGAGAGAGGGATAATGACTGAATGAGAGGGAGTGAGAGTAATTAGGGTATTTGAGGGTAAAATTGGTATGAAATAAGTTGACTTGTAGTGGAGAGTATTTTGACTTTTTATTGTATTAGAAAGTAATAAAATTGTGAAGATGGTATCTAGTAGTAATTAATTCATATATATTCAATCGATATAATATACATTTGCAGATATATCACGTTTAAAAATACTTATTATTTATAATTTATGATAAAAAAAAATTAATGGAAATAATACACGTACAATACTTATAAATAAAATGTATATATTATATTAATCAAAATTAATTTTTTTCTATTTTAATCTAAAATTAATGTACAATTTAATTTAACCCCGCATACTACATGGATTTGCCGATTTGGCACTAGTATTGATATATTCTTACGATTTTAATAGGAAAAAAAAAAAAGATAAACACACATATTCTCACAAATTAATTAATATGCATGGACCAATTCTGTGGAACTTCCGTTCAAAATCATCTTAAACCGACATTCTTCTAAAAGTTAATTTCAATTGGAAATTAAATCACTATATGTATAAATTAATTATAAGGCTTAATTACAAATCAAAGATTTTTTTTTTTCTTATCAATATCTAATTTAAAATTTTAAATAATTACAAATAAATCACCACATTTAAATGTCGTTTTTCTCGTGACAAAAACTTGTGTGAATCGGGTGAATACGATGAATTATATTTTTACTATAATGTCATGTATATACATTACAAGCTGTCATATTTACTTATATTAGTACAATAAGACCTCGTTTGGTTTTCTTTATTAGATAGTACTGAACTATAATATCTATATTTGTAATACCAGTTTATTTATCAATATTTTGTTTGGTTTCAAAAATTTGAGTTAAATAATTAGTGATTAGCTATCAATATTATGTTTGGTAACAAGTATTATAACTAGTATTAATTTATTTTAGACTAATTTGTCCTTATAAATAAAAATAATACTATGAAGTGAAGGGTCATAAACTTATATTGTGATTTGAAAAGTGAAGGGTGTTTTTGGTATTTTAAAATTTAATAGATTTTGGAGAAATATAAGTATTACAAATACCATATAAAACTTGGAATCTATAATATCATGTATTAGATATTATTTGAAACGGGCTCATTCTTAATAACATCGGAAATATAATGTATACAACAAACCAAACAAGTGATAAAATTGTATTAAAGATCAATACACACCTAATAAAGAAAACCAAACGAGGCCTAATAGTAAAATAAAATTCATGGTATGCACTCGGTTACCACAAGTGTTACTCTACAAATAAAAATTGTAAGTCTAACAAACTAACAAATTTGTAACTAACTTAACTGACTAACTAACCTTATTTAGCTCACTTAATGAAAACCCTAATCAGCGTAATTAATATCACGAATTAGTATTTGCAAATATATGTTTAAATATATTAAAAAATAATTATTTTTATTGCATCTTTAATAAATATTTGTCTTTCTTATAAAAAAATACATTTATTTAAATATTTTAATAATTTTAGGAGTAAATTTAAACAAAAAATACAATTAATTACATAGAAAAGTGCAGAATATCATACAATTATTCTTTTTAAAAGTCAAAATGCCATTTATTTCAAACCGATAATATAAGACTCCATTTGGATGGAGTCATTTGAAATCAATGAATTTGAGGATAATACACTATACATTTACAAATCGGAATAGGAAAAACTAAGGGCCCGCTTGGTTGAGGGTATTAGAAGTAGGTAATGGGAAATGACTCATTAATCATTCTCATTGATGATGTCTTTAGTAATATTTACAATTTGGATATAAAATAATTACTAATTTATTTTGATTATATAATCTCCCTCTTATAATCAATCATTTAACAATCATTCATTTTTTTCTCCGCTCAAATTTTTCGTGCTCAACTTTCTTTAATGAGAATGAATCACTAGTCATTCTCATTACCTAATTCTAATACCTCCAACCAAACCCCTAAATGAATGGATTTAAGTCACACAAATATTACTTAAAAGTGGGAGGATTTCAAATACCCAACAAAACCTAGTCATTTGAAATTTTCTCACTTCTCCCACTTGTGCTTAATATTTGAGTGATTCAAATCCATTCATTTAATTTTTCTCCATTTTAATTTGTATGAATGCATAAGATATTACGCTTCAAATCCTCGATTTCAAATTCACTCGATTCAAATGGAGCCTAAAGTTTTCGTCGATTTCACCTTCGCTTGGGGAGTATCGGCTAATCATTGTTTGATTCCTTCACGCCAAAGTTCTTCCTTCCACAAAATAACATGTACACGCTTTTTGTGACATTTATTTAATTATTTCTTAGAACTTGTACAGTAATTTTTCATATTTGTGTGAAAAGAAAAGGCATGTTCATACTATATATTACGTAGGGATCGATCATGACAAACTTTTTTTTTTGGCCACATCATGACAAACTAGTACCATAGTAAATTAGCAATAGTACAACGTTCTGAAATGGTCCTAAAAACATCCCATTTCTGATTTCTTTCATCTAACCAAAATCGAGAGTTTGTCGAATGTTTTTGCCAGGACATCTATGTCCTTTGTATTTATTGAAGGAAGATGGAAATGCCAATTCAACAATTATAAATACATAATAAAGCTGATCATTAAGTGATTATATTACATACAAGTAAAGTTTATGATTGTCTTCAGTGACACTTATTTCAAGCCTCTTCAACGAATGGAAATGAAATTATTATTCCCTCTCAATACCCTTGATATATTGGAGGAAGGAATGTCTCTATAGTGGTTACACTTACATCATTAGCGTTGTGCTCCAATTAAAAAAAAAAAAGTTAAAACAAAACAAACTTGTTGATAGTGGTGGATGTGAATAATTGAGGAGAAATGATTGTAAGAGGAGAATAGATTAATCGAAATAGATAGTGATTACCTTATTTATGAGGAAAAATGGTATCATGATCATTTTTATTCTCATTAACCATCATAATTGCATTATATTCATTCTCATTCTTATTCCCATTAAAAAATTTGCAACCAAACACCCATGTATTCTGATTTATCCTTTCCTAATTTCTCTCTCTCTCTCTCTTTTTAAGTATTTTGTGCTCACAATGAGGTTCCTTAATTCATTTACCATTCCATTCATTTATCTCATACAAAATATTGACATATGCATACAATTTTTTTTTTTTTTGCATCATGTTCTTTCTGGAATATATTGGTTTATCAACAACTAGAATGAAGCAACTATCTCTACAAGATGGTTTCATTTCCTGCGACATACATGAGTTAATTTTATATTTTTCAAACTGATTCATACATACATACATACGTACATATGTATACAATTTTAATATGGAGCATGATGGTAAGTTTATTATGAAGCACATCATCAGCATAAATTATATGTGCATTGTAACATGATACAAGTATTTTATGTCGATGTTGGACTCCATAAGAGACCCACCGTCGGACTCCAGATCGTTACCAATATATATATACACGCGCGCGTGCACACATAGAAATCAACCAAATTGAAATGAAGCTTACAATTGCATGCTTACCTAACAACAAAGGGCTTATTCACAATTACCAGATGTAAACAATCAACATTGAAATTTAAATATCTAAAGAAAAAGTATGCTGCTGATGCCTGATTGACTATTGTCAGATAAAAACTGATAACAACCTACACATAACTATTGTTGGCCACTTCTTTGTCTCTATATAATCTAACATATGTAATAGAAGATCTCATGTGCATGGTCGGAATTCGAAGGGCTGCAAATCCTACAGGGTGATAGCTATATTGAGAGGAAAGTAAGACAACATTCGCACCAAATTAACCTGTCGTATTTTGTGTCAAAGCTGATGTATGCTATGTCAGTATTATCTACAAGATATCTACGAGGCGAAACACACTTACGTATGTTGATTTGTAGTGGAATTTTATAAACAGAGCAAACTGTAGAAAATAAGAGGTATGAAGGCATTATCAAGCTGTGCTGTGTAGGCCTCCAACAGACCACTGGCAGTCACCGCTACAATCAAAGAAAACCAGTGCTGCACAACATGTAAATCGCCAGTATGGACATCAGAATAACAGGAAGTATGAATTATTTAGGCACAAGGGATCAATAGATCCTAAACTATCAAATTTTGTTTTGATAGGTCTTTAAACTATTTTCTAGTTTCGAAAAAGCACTTATGTTTTATTTCAAGAGCTACCTGAAGACGAGAATTGATGGAATTTTTCAAATAATCTTAATTGTCCTGTTTAATAATACTCCCTCTATCCCCTCTTAAGTTTCCTATTTTGTCAAAACAGGCGTTCCAACCAAAGCTTCTCATTTCTATAAATGGCAAAAATGTGTCCCCACATCTTTCTTTCTACCTTTATTTCTATCTCTCTATCTTTTTATTTTCCCATCACATCTCTACACCAACTACACATAAAATATTATTTTTCTTAAAAAGTGAGCAATTCTCAAATGGAAAGTTTAAGAGGGAACGGATGTAGTATATATGTTAATTTTATTAATATTCATATGTGTTTTTGCAAGTCATTTCAACCTAAAATGGCTTGCAGAAAACTTTGTACAGAATTAAAATTAAATGAAATAGACATGTATATTATTTGAGGAGACCATTAAGGTGTATCAAAAAAGTACGTCAATTTTCATCTTAAGAGAGCTAAGGAAATAAAGTATTGATGCTTAAAGGGGTTTTTAAAACAAAAAGATAGTTTAGGGACATATCGAAATAAAAGTTGATAGTTTAGGAACCTTTTATGCATTGTGTCTTATAATCTATCTATGTTAGAGAGAGAGAGAGAGAGAGAGAGAGAGAGAGAGAGAGAGAGAGAGAGAGAGACCATGGTAAAAATGTAGCCAGTTGCGGCTAAAAGTGGAAGTAGAGCAAAGCATGCAGCAAGAACTGACGTGATGCCAGCAGCAGTGCCTTCAACTGTTTTCTCTGAAAAAAAAAAAGACGAAATTGCATGAGTTTGGAGAAGAAAAAATTCGAGTTGGAAGGAAAGAAAGATCAAAAGAAGAAAGGGTTTAAAAGGAAGTACTGCCAGTTTTACTCCAGCGAAGAACTCCATACTTGTGTCCTACCATCGACGCCTGATATAGGCACACAATGAAATATTTAGTACTAGCAAATGAGTGGCAAAATGTCAACAACCTTATAAGCACCATTGTTAAAAATATTGAGTCTTCTCTTCCAAGTGCAGGAAATACATATCCCACAAACCCAAGTCACCAGCTGCATTATTATTTTAATAAAACTAGTGATACCAAATCAAAGTATTCAACATGTAATATATCAAATTTTTAAAAAAATTACGACTTGGCATCCACATTGCATATATTAAAAAATATTTAAAATTTAAAATATAAATTTATTGTGATTTGAAGTGTTTATTGAATTTAAATTTGTATCTTAATATATGTCTCACATTACACAATTAACGCAAAATAATTGGTAATATACAAATCATGCATCGCATGGGAGAATTTCTAGTTATGATTAAATGACCAAGTTCAAATTTTAGCAGATCTCTTGTACCATTATGAAGCTACAAAATTACATCTCAGGCCATGACTCATGATACCAAATCAAGGATCATTCAGGAAATGAATCAACATCCAGAAAAGACCACCAGAAATTTACCATTGTATCCCCAATACCAAGACTCAGAATTCCAGCAAAAGGCGCAAGTGGTCGATCGGTAAAACCAGAAGACAACCAAATTGGGATTGCGCATCCCAATAACAATGAGAAGTGACTGGATAGTGATATAAGGGAGGGATTAGGTCAATCTATATTCTATAGATATTGTATGATATAGCAGAATATGCAATGTAAGTAAAGAATACAAACCTGACAACAAGAAGATCAGAATCACGGTGATCTGTAAAAGCATTCATGAATTGGTGGACTAAATGACCTATGGGCCAGATTTTCCATATCTACACAGTACAATATAAAGTGTAAAGATGCTACAAAGTATGTGCTGTAAATAATGTCATAAAGCAAATGTAGCATTATTGTCACAAAGAAGCCAGATCAAACCAACATATAGAAAATACCGTAGATACATACTTGTATTTCCATTTGTTTACAAAAAACTAACAAAGTACCAGAAAATCATATAAGTGTGGTTCATACACCTTCTACAATTAAATTAAGAACATTTTAAGCTTGATTACTGAACTTAAAAGAATTACAGGCAACCAAAAAGATATGATAACTAAATGAACTTCAAGTGGTTACAGGTCAACTCAAAGAGATTTTTGGACTTCTTACATTTACATTTTGGAACCCCCTGCATTTTCTCCATGAGATGATAGCTGCTGATATTTCTAATATGCATTTTTTTTTAAATTTATATCACTCAATGAAGAGGAGAACGAAAATAGGAAATCTAAATAATTTATGGTCACATCCAGACATGTGAAAAAAGAATTCAACTATTGGTTCACCTACATAACCAAATATGTCTATTTCAAACAGATCTTTAAAAATCTAAATCAAGATATCCTTTCAAAGGATTGTCATGTCCACTTCACAGATATTTTTATTGCAATAAAAGTGGTTCGGCTCATTAGATGGTCACTAAAAGCACTGATATAAAACAAAGCACAGGTAGCACAGTAAATGAGGTCCCTACAAGTAGGAATTTTTGTATTAGCTATCAGTAGATATTTCAGGACCATAGAACTCTAACAATAGGACTCTGCATAATGTACATGTTGCTAGGACAAAGGACAAAAATTTAAAATCAAGTTTGTCAGAAAGCAAACTTGCTTTCATCAGGACTTACCCGGATAATTTCCAGAATGATAAAAACTGCCAAAGCTGCACCAAAAGCCAGATCTAGAAACTTTGGCTGAAGATAATACATGATATTAGCTCAAATAAGTAAAAGTAAACAGAACGCAGATCGCAGATCTATGAGCTATAAATCTATTTCTGGACCCCAAAGCACCTGGAATATAAGGGCAGGGACAAAAATAATGACAGCCGCCAGATGATAATATTTTCGAAGAAGTATCCTCTCAGTCTTACTATCCTTTGACTTGCTGTAGCATAGTCTAACCGACAGAGATATGATGAGCAACCAATAGACGCATAGAGTAAGTCTCTTGTGTGGTTCTGACAAAACAAAATCAATCACCCTGATAAACAAAAAAAAACAAAACAAAAAATCAAGGACAAAATGTTACACAGGGAAAGCCAAAAGGGGAACAAAAATAAGTATTTGCAATTATATATACATATGCATTTTCCAGTTGAAGACACATGTTAATCATAAAACAGAGATTTAAAAACCTATAGTCTTCAATTAAAGTTCAGTACTTCAGTTAGCTACATAGACCATCTTCACAGATTGTAGGGTATATAGGAAAAGATTGTGATTGGACAGGGTTAGGGTATATGTAAATACAAATCTTCATCACCAACTTATCATAGATAAATCTATTTATAGTGATATATGTTGTCGCTTTAATTTAACTGATCAATAATAAAATATACAAATAATGTATTATGTGGTATAATTATATCATGGGCCCAGCGGCTATTGATACCTAGTGAATTTCTGTATACACCCACTTGTACAACACTAAACAATTCACTAGGTGTCAATAGCCGTGATGCATGTTTAGGTGAATATTCAAATAAACAAAAACAAGCGAAAAAACAACAACAAATATTCAAATGAAAATAATCTTTTAATTTATAAAATAAATTATGTATATAAAAACTCTGTGTGTGTGTGTGTGGGGGAGAGAGAGAAAATCTAGAGTGGTCGTGACGATTCGATCTTGATCATATGAGTCACTACAAAATGCTTAAAAAATTGTTAAAGACTAAAATAATATTTAAATATCTGAACCTACATTTATAAAGAAGTTACCTTAATGCTGCTATATATTCACAAAATGAAAATGAGAAACTAATACTGACTGGATCAAATAACATGGTAAGTAAATGGTATAGACTAAAACAACTGATAAAAAGTAGGATATACATGTGGGTGAAAATATTTTTTTAGAAACCCTATTTTTTTAAATAATTTTTACTGTGAAAAAAATCATTATTCATGAAAGAATATCTTTCTCCATAAATAAAAAATCATTATTCATGAAAGAATATCTTTCCATAAATATCTTTCTCCATTTAAAGAAAATATTTTTAATCAAATTTCCTTGGAAAATAGCAGAAGAATTCAAGCATTTACAATAATTAATGGACAAAATAATAATCATATCAAATAAATGCTAGTTTAGTTGTATAAAGAAAATTTAATTTTAAGAGTCTGATGGGGACTTGGCGGAGTGGCAACTGGCAAAGCTTTCATTTCTTTTAATCCACATAGAAGAAAATGGAGATGAAGCCAGTAGGAGCCGGTTGGTGGTGGTGGAGGGGGCAGAGCAGCTGCCGGACAAGGTTCAATCTCTGATCAAATGAGGTTATGATATGATGTATAAAACAATGGAACCACATTTAGCAGACTTTAGGCAGACCACCTTAAAAACAATCAAGGATGGGCACAAGAATAGTTAATTTACCCCTCTGAATGCTGTTAGATATTCTTGTAACTAATCATGCATACCAGTTGAGGAATACTGATAATTCATATACTAAGGGCTTTAGTATGATCATTGATCTGGTGCCATCACAACAAACTACTTAACACTCATTACAAAAGCAGTGGATTCCAACACAATTCTGTTGCATTAATTATAAACTATATTCATGTTCGGCAGTTTTCATATATCAATGAGATCATATTGATAGTTAAGGCATGTTTCCACTGGAAAAATCAAACTTAGCAAGAGAAATGAGAAGGACACTGAAACCAGTCTGAGGATAACCTACCACAACAAAGGATGATTGTGAAACGCATGCACAAATTGCATCCATGATGGAACCACAACAACCAACATAAAAGCGAGTGAAGCATAGAACACAAAGGATCTTCTTATCTCATGGTTCCCCTGATCCCCGTTGCTTCTCGACCTGACAAAGTATTCCAACATCCTGAGGATATATTTATAGAACACAGGAAAAAGAGCAGGCCAAAAATCATTCCCTGCATTGAATACAGCCAAAAACAAAAACCCAATAAACAACTTAAAACCTGTAATTATTTCACCAGCTTCAAAGGAAACATAACTACATCCCTAATGCTATTAAAAGTTTTAATGAAAATACCTGAACAATGGTGCTTATCTCGCTTCTGTTGATACCATTTTGAAGAAATAGTACCTTCGATGATGTCAAACGAGAGATCTGTTTCATACAGACTTTAATCAATCAAAAAGAAGAAGATGCAATTATTCATCTTGTACTATTTGTTAGGGAAATTAAAGTGGTGAGACCAACTTTTGAAGCAGTATATGCCATCATATCCCCAAAATAGATTACAAGGCCAGTAGTCACTAGAAGAGATTCTCCTGCCATGAGAAACAAATACGATTGCTGACAAGACAATAACAAGCCCTTTCATACACACACTAGAAGGGAGTAAAACACAAATTGCTCTCAGGATTCTCTTCCTTCTACAAAGCATGATCAACAGGTTCAAGACAACCAATTTTTTTTTAATTCTTTTTTATCTTCAATTTACAAGCCTGTTTTAACAAATTATGTTGCCAAAGCAATTCACACACGCACCTATTGAAGCACATCCTGGAAACACTTTAAGGATATTTTGAATGAGTGCAACTGCTGCCAATCCATGACTAAGCACCCATAATGACATCAAGGCTGAAGACCACACTGCAAAAGAGCAGCAAATTGACAAGAAGAATAAGGTGAGAGACATGAAAATCGTCCAACTGTCTAAGCAGAACCTACATTATCATAATAACTATGCTTTTCATACAAGTTTCAAAACACTCTCAAAAACATACATATTCCTTCTCCTTCAAATAGTCCAAGTAATACTGGAACAAATATGATAATGAGTGAGATAGTCACTTACCAAAATATAATTTCCCAGATAATGATATCAAACATGATCCTACAAGCAACATTGTGCAAATGGAACTATAAATCACTTTCCAGTTGGTAATAGTGCTCTTTCCCTGACGCCGACAAACCATGTAAAGGAAAATCAGCACAGTGACACAACTGGCTAATGCAGCCCAGTACTGCAACTTGAGATATTCAAACTCTGTAGAAGAGGAAAGAAAAATACAGAATCAGTTGAGATTATTAATAAAATTTAAAGAAACAGATGAACCAACAACAGAGTTGTTGTGTCATTGACAGGCAGAAATACAGGAGATGAGCTGTCTATGCTGGGCATCTATGTAGATAACATCAAGATCACGAACATAAAATAATAATAATAATAATGTCTTATCCTATGAGCCCATCTATGCTACGTGCCTGCCTTTAGGAGCCTTTCAGCACGAGGAAAACTAATTTTTTTTTTTTTTTTTGATCGGTAAATGTTAGTTTGTTAGTAGTTAGATCACCAAGCACCCAAACACTCCAAGAGTTTCTCCAAGCCACCTTATAACTCCATAATTCGTTCCCAAAGGGAATCGAACCCAGGTCTCCCACTAAAGTGGGGAATCCGGTGGCCAGTGTGGGCTAAGCCACCTGGTTACGAGGAAAACTAATTATATCACCATTCAGAAATCTATTGTTCCCCATATAACATGGAACATATGAAAATAACAGAAACCTAGAATACCAGGAACAGTATAGCCTGAAATAACTATCTCATATGGTAGGATATCTAAGGCATATTTTCCTAGAGATGCAGAAGTTCAATCTCCAAAACAATCCAAAAGTCTTTAAAAGGTGTTCGCAGGATCAGGCTGATCTCCCCTCCCCATCCCCATCCTCAACCCCTTAAACGAAAGGGAGAAAAATAAAATAATAATCAGAATCCTGTATTTCTCTTAATAACCCTACGGACAACTGCAATTGGGATTAATAAAGTGTGACCATGCCTTGAGATCAGTTAGTAAAAGAGTAATAAAATTATAATCTAACTCCACGTGGATAACTGATCAAATAGTGACCGTTCACTTAAGAGGAATTTAAGATTAAAAAAAAAAAGAACAAATGATGACTTCATTGTTTCCTAAAACATAAAACTTTTCATCATTTTCTTGTCTTTGGTTCAGCAATCCAAAGGTTACATTTTACTTATTTTAATGCAACCTGAAAAGGAAAGATCAAAATTTTAACTCCCAATCCTCACTCTTATGTAGCATACACACATAAAATCAAGAGAGACGCGTGTGAAACCAGAAAGATTATGAATGAGTTCCAAGTTAACATAACACAGTATACCTTCAATTTCAACTTCCTGTGATGACTTTGCTCTTAGACATTGTATCAATTTGGAGACCAGCAGACCAGGCAGTGTAACTGCACCTAACATAATTCCAGATGAAGCTCCAGGCCTATGAACAGTCATTTCCCAAATCAATTCCAATTAAACTTTGAAGTGTCTATAGGAAAATATGCAAACAATTAAACTTTCAACTCATCCAATCTTAGCCAAAATGTTAGGGAACTCCGAAATCCGATCAGTTTATATTTATAGTGCCAACAATAAACCAACACAGATGACCAAACCAAATCAGCATTCCAATTTAGTTAAACTATCAAATAACAAATTGTCTGATAACCAAAATGTGTTAAACCCTTAATTAAAGGAAAATGGCTATATCGTCCAAAAAATTAAAAAAGCCACCTAACCTGAAGTTCATAATGTGCAGAAGAAACACTCAGATGCCATAAAAGATCTGGAAGCAACTCATCACAAAAATAACTTGACACTCAAACCAAATCAACAAATTGATATGATCATAATTTCAGTTCAATGCATGATCACACCAAACCACCAAACAGAAACTCAATTATGTGTACCATCTAATGCAATTAAAAAAAAAAAAAAAAAGGCTCGACGAAATCAAATTAACCTGGTTCTGAAGGATTTGGCAAGTGGATTGGAGACATCGTCAGCCGAGATCTCAACAGAGAGAGCGAAAATGGAGAGGAGAGAAAGGGAAAGGGCTTCAGGGAGAAGAGATTGAGGGATGGAAAAGAGAATTCGAACAAGATAGAGAAACACCACCGCTCTCTCACCGTTGAGGTTGAGCTTCTGCAACAGCGACAGAGCCATGGGGTTTGCCGCCGGCGATTTCGATGGATTCCGATGGGTTGGGCTGGGACTTGGGAAGTAACGCGCGGGGAAACGCGGTGAGGGCTTTTATAGTAGCTCCATCCGTTGAATTGTATGGAACTGTGTGCCACATATTCAAAAACGGTCACAATTGGAAAATAATACTGCTAATAATTATTATTATTAATAATTAAAACAAAAATGAAATGATGTGTCATATGTAAGACGTGTTCTATTGTGTTTGGTGGATAATATTGAGTAGGTCTTGTTTCATTATCGTGTATCATTTTTATGGGAGTGTATTGGTTTAGGATTTGAAGGATTTTAAAAGTTTTTTTAAAAAAAAATAATACGATGGTATTGAATCGAGGATTTTATGTCACTTAAAAATAATCCATTGGGATTCAATTAGGATTTTTAAGATTTTTAAAAAGTCCATTAAAATCCATTAGTATTCATTCAAGACTTTTACTACTTAAAAATAATCCATTGGTATTACAAAATATAAGAATTTTAAAGGATTGTTGTGTTAAATGAATTTTGAAAGACTTTTTAGTGTATTTATAAATACCAACAATCTCATCCAAACTCATGGGATTTTGAAGAATTTTGTTTAAAAAGAAAATGAAACTATTTTATTAAATTAATAAATACCCTAAAATTCTCGTAAAAGAAAAAACCCTAAAACCAAAGACAATAATTTTTATTAATAATAAATCTAATAATTTAAATTTTTATTTTTATTTTTGTAATCTTGAAATGCTAATAAACATTTATATAATATTGAGATAATGTGTAATTTTGACTCTCAACTAGTATATCGGTACAAATGAGACTCTTAACTTTTTTACAAATTGGACCTTGAACTAGTATATTGAGTACAAATTGAATCCTCAACTAGTGTCTCGATTACAAATTGGACCACGAAAATTTTTTTGTACAAATTAGACATTGAACTAGTATTTTGAGTACAAATTGGAATTTGAACTTTTTTTTAACAAATAAATATTTTAACTTTTAAAATTAAATACATATGTTTTTCAACTAATAAAATGAGACATGAATGTCCCTTTAATTATAGATTTAAAACAATAATATATATATATATATATATATATATATATATATATATATATATATAAAGATTACAAACATAATAGTCCCATATTTTTAGAAAATATATTTTTTATTATTTTACGAATTTTAATATTAACATTTTTTTATTTTCAATTCATTATATAAATATAATTAGTTATCTTCATTTTTAGAGTTTAAAAGTCATTTTGGTCCCATAACTATCTGCTTTTTTCGATTTGGTCTCAAGATAGTTAAGAAAATTAATTTAGTCCCATAATTTTTGTAAGCTGCGTAATTTAAGTCCTAATTACGCCGGAAATACAAAAATTACGCAATTATATTATGGGACTAAATTACGCAATTAAAAAATTATGGGACTAAATTACACAATTATAAAAATTATGGAACTTAAATTACGCAATTATAAAAATTATGGGACTAAATTAATTTTCTTAACTATTACGGGACCAAATCGAAAAAAGCGAGATAGTTATGGGACCAAAATGACTTTAAACTCTCATTTTTATTATAGTTTAACATTATATTGTATATTAAAAAAATTATGAGTCCATTATAAAAATAAAAAAATAAAAAGTGTTGTTGATGTTTCATTCATTAATTTATTTAATAAAAGGGTCTCTATATATTATTTTATTAATTGTGACAGACTTATTTGTTCAATTTTAAAAATAAAAGTATTTATTTGTTAAAAAAATAGTTTGGGGTCCAATTTGTACATGAGACATTAATTCAAGTTCTAATTTGTACAAATTCAATCAAATTTAGGCTCCAGGTTTGTAAATAAGACACTAGTTGAGAGTTCAAATTGTATCTTATCCCTATAGCTTTAGATAAAATATGTTTAATGATAGTTGATGTACAATAAACTATTCATAATTTATAAATTAAATGTAATTAAATATATATATATATATATATATATATATATATATATATATATATATATAATGCTTGGAGGTTTAGTATAACTAAAATATGTGGATGAATGCTATTTAGGAGGACATGATATTACAGAGAATTATTATTATTATTATTATTATTTATCTATTCATTTTTTTTTCTTTTTCTTTTTTGGTCTTTGGCTCTTTTTAAATTCGAATCTTTGAAAAAAATCTTGAACTTTTATTTTATGTCACAAATCTATAAAATCCTACAAAGTCTACAAAATCCTATAAAATTCAATAAAATCTGGTATTAAAAAGTCTTGGAGAATCCTACAAAATCTTAAAAGTCATAAAAGTTCTACAAAATCTTTTAAAATTCGCAGGACTTTTTCCAGCCAAAAAAGTCATTTAAAATCCTAATCCAATGCACCCCTTAATTTCATCCAATTTTTATTTTTTTTTGTTACTATACATTAAATTTGAAAAAATTAAAATAATAAATATTTGATCAATGATATTAAAATGGAGTAGAGGTGGGCATCGGTTCGAGTTTTTGGATTCGGGACAAAAATTTCGGGTACAGTTTTAGCAAACCCGAACCCGATTTATTTCGGGTACCCATTTCTAAAAATAAAAAATAAAAAATATAATATTTTAAGATATTTTCTTACACACCTAATAAATAGTTAATACAATTAAAAATATATGAGAGCAATTAAAAAAATGAACAAATTCACAAACAATTTAAACACTAATGATTAAATATTAATGCAATAATTTCAATTGTACCAACTCATATAAGTCTTATTCCAATTATCCAATATTCATCCATAATACATAAAATTTTATAATCCATAACAACCTAACTTCAAGTCTTCAACAATCATGAATCAACAATCTAAATTCTTAGTACAAGACAAAAAAAGTAATATAAAATATAAAATTAATAATTATTAATTTTAGAATTTTATTAAAAAAATCGGCTACTCGATCGGGTTTTCGGTCCGAAAGTAATACTCGATCCCGAACCCGTATTTTAAATTTCGGGTCGGGTTACCCAAAACCTAATTTTTTAATTTAAAACCCGAATCGATCAAGATTTTTTTGGGTTCGGTTCGGGTACCCGAAACTCATTGTCCACCCCTAATAAGGAGTATCGAAAATTAGGGTTAGTAATATCATATTATTTTTCAAAAGTACAACAACAAACTAATACTTTTACCATTTAAATTATTCATATTTAATATAAAAAAATACAGCATTATAATATTTAAGGTAAAGTATCAAGTTTAAAAAATATCATTTAAAGTATTAATTAATTAACAAAGAGTATAAAAAATTGAATGAAATTAAAAATTAATACACGACAACCTTACGGTGTAAGTGAAAACACGCAAGACTTTGCCAATTATATTTAAAACTATTTTAAAATGCAAGATTCATATTTTTATTAATATTAGAAATGTCATTTTCTTATAACAGGATATTCGATTGCAAAAATCGACTAATTGATGAATACAACAATTAATAAAGTATGCATTTTCGTCAAATAGATGTCGTATTTGGTGTATATCCAGCGCGAAAATACACTTGGCCTTAATAAGCTTAACACTGTAAAGAAAATGAAGGAGCTCATTTTCCAGCAATAATTCAACACTTTAACCATAAACATTTAGGATTATTTAGAAATCAACTAATCCATTTTGTATTGTCAATTCAATTTTCTTATTAAATATTAAATATATATATATATATATATATCAATTAAAATAAATAAATATTGTAGTTATTTTTTAAAAAATTAAAATAATTATTGTCTATTGTTTTGCAATTTTAATTTTCGTTGTAATTTGAATTTTCATTATACTTTAAATTTTTATTGTAATATTATGATGAATTTTCAATTTTAATTTATATTTTGTATTAAATTTATATTTAAAATAAGTTGACAAATGTATTATAAATATAGAATATCAAATGCATAAATAAAGAATTTAAGTGGAATAATCCATTTTTATGTAAAAAGTAGTGCAAACTTTGGAAAATTTATTGCTTACACTAAAATAAAATAGTGTTGAATTCACATAAAAAAGTGATAAGCTGTTGGAGATGGTCTCGAGTCTCTCTTATCCCGACAAACATCGGCCCAAGATACCCACAAAATTGAGTTGTTATTCGACGTCTTCCTCCCCAAGTCCCTATAGAATCTCTCTTTGAATTCATGAGTAATCTCTCGAATAATCTTCTTAAGCAACCAATAAAAGGATAAATTGTACAACTAACATAACCCTCCCTGCCATATTGTATGCTTCGTGCTTCATGCTTCAATTCTGTTTCATATTCTTTGGATTATCGAAGACCAAGAAGAGGATAATTTGTGATTGATTCTCACTTTAAGATCCAAATAAGATATAGGTCCTAACCCCATCTCGCACCCTAATTCATCAATCATGTTCATCACTAAGTGAGATCGATGTTCAAATTAAATAGATAACTTTTGTTAAAATTGAGCCGGAAAGAAGTTCAAAGTTTCTAAGCACATATTTAATCATCTTAACATTTTCCTCTTTGCCCGAGCAAACAAAGATAGTGTCGTCCGCATATTGGAGACGTGAAATGACAATTTTCTCTTGTCCTACTTCCATAGGTTCAAACAAACTCAAATTTGTTGTTTTCCTAACCGTTAGATTTAGACCTTATGCCATAATAAGGTAAAGAAAAAACGGAAGCATGTCACCTCTTGTCTCAAGTCTTTTTGGTTTAAATTATGTTGTATGGCTTCCATTTATCAAAACCGATGCCGAGGCCGGCGATACATCCCTAAGCTCTCATTCATTAACCCTAAATTTTTTTCTTCTTTTTTTCTTATTATGTTGTCGTATTTCTTCTTCTCTTTTTTTTTTTTTTTTTTGGTTTTTATCATTACAAGTCCTGAAAGATATATTAATTATCAATTTGGGGCACGAAAGATAAAATTTATCAATTCGGGACTTGAAAGATGTTTATATTAAGGAATTTTATCAATCCAGGACCTTAAATTAAGACTGAATTGGTAATTATCCTATCTTTCGGTCCCGAATTGATAAAATCTCTTAATATAAACATCTTGCAGTCCAGGATTGATAAGTTTTATCTTTCGGGATTCGAATTGATAATTAACATATCTTTCAGGGACTTGTACCTATAAAAATCCATTTTTAATTATGCAGAATACACACTATTCTTATTCATGTTTTTTTAGTGTAGATTGAAGATTGATATGACCATCTTATAATATTCATCGCTTTTAGGTTTTAGTTGATTAATTTTGCCATATTATGATGTGTTGCTAATCACTTTCTTCGCTTTTTTTTAATTTTTAAACTAATTGAATATTACATATTGATACTTCGCCATTTTTTCGCTTAACATATGATGATGTTCATCGCATTTAATTTTTCTTAGTTTACGTCACCGTTTTGCAACCAATTTGCTAATCTCTTTCTTCGTGTTTTAATAGATATTTTTGCGAGATGCATATTAAATATTACAAAAATTAAAAAGATCGCGATGATCTTCATCATATTTTTAGGGTTTCACCTTTTGATTATGTTTTATCACTACACATCACTGTTCGTATTTTTTTGTTTGTTCATTGTAGCTTTCAAATTAAAAATTAATTTTATCGGTTGTATGATCTTCTTCATATTTATGGTTTATTTTTTTGTTTATCATTTATTATGGATTTTTAACTCTTAGATACAATTTTTTACTATTTATTACAATTAGATACTACCTTTTCAAAAATATCTATTAGATACAAATGTATCCATGAAAATACCAAATATACCCTCACACCTCACACCACTCAAATATCACCATTTAGGATTTTTTTAATTCATTTGAATAGTTATTGTCTCTCTCTAAACCCCTTCCTCTCTCTACCCATATCGAAATGTAAACCACCGCCTCGTAGGTTGCTCGACGACGACGAAGTGGAGGCTTGCAGGCTGCTCGACGACTTGGTCGCGTGCCTTGGCCGGTGCACCGCCAGATGCGGCGTGGCCATTGTGATATCGACTACCACCTTCCCGCTCTCCCTCCATGCTTAACCACCGACGATTTGGGGAAGGAGAGTTGCGCCTCTTTCGAGATCGTGCCACCGCCCGAGTTTTCGCTAAGGGAAGTGTCGCTCGACCGTGCCACCGTAATTGAGATCCGTGCCACCGTCACGGTTCGAGGAGGATTTTCAGATCTATGCCACCGCCACCGTCCCTAGCTATACAATTAGGTCATGCCCAACAAATTTTTCGTTGCACGATTTTCAAATATGTTTCCAGCTTTTTCTTTTTTCTTTTTATATTTCTTGATTCTTTAATGTTTTGATTTTTTTATTCTTATTTTTCTCTTACGGAAGTTTTTTTAATATTTCTCGTGCGAAAGTTGTCTGTATACATTGATACAAAAATGTGCATAATTTTTTTGCACATGTGCAACCAAGCTGCAACAACAATTTTATCGGAGTTATTTTAGTTTACATAATATTGAATGTATGAATTTTAATTTACTTAATGTTGAATGTAAGAATTTAATTTACCTATTGAATTTATTGTGTTGAAACTATTTTGGTTGAATCATTGAATCTATTGTGTTGAAACTATTTGGTTGAATCTACGACAATAATGTGCATAATTTTTAATTTTTAATGTTGTATCTCTCTGTAACTACAAATTTTTGAATTGAAATTGAAAAATCTGGAAAAGGACCGTACAAAAAGCGTAAAACCAAACCCAAGAAATGAATCTAAAATAAATCGGTAAGTTAAAAGTGTGTAGCTCATTGGAAGAGGGAAAAGACAAGTACAAAAGGCGAAAAGTAGGGGTAAGGGTAAATTTGAAACTCTAAATCAAAATCTTGTATCCACAAGTAATTTTAAAAAAGTTGTATCTTAGAGTTTTAGCATTACTAATATTGTATCTTAGAGTTATGGACCCTTTTATTATTATTTGCTAATTTTGCTTTATTATTATTTTTTTTTTTTGTGCGAGATCTACAAATTCTTTATTTGTAAAGATTGATCAACAAATTTGTGGGGATCTTCAACTATTTAGAAAATTATAAAGGATATTTAGTTTTTCATTGTTCATTTGTATTTATTTGGAAAAAAATTAATTGTTTATTATAGGATTAATTAATATATACTTTTAGTTTGTTTTGATTGATTTTAATTTTGTATATTGTAATAATTCACAATTATATAAAAACATTTATTTATAATTTTGGCAATGTAGATTTATTTTATGTTGTATTTAATTCAAAATCTTCGATTTTTTTGAATAATAATTACACATTCAAAGATTAGTATGATTAAAAAAATTCACCGTATATATATTTTTATAACATGTTAAATGGAAAAGAAACTTTGTATATATATTTTTATAATAAATTAAATAAAAAATAAACTTATTCAAATTCTTAGTTAGATTTGATTTCATAATCACATCATAATAAATAAAGATAATATCTTTGAAGTAGCGAGGATGCTTTGTATTATCCGGGATCAAATTGTGAAATGTTCAACTTCAATTAAGAAAATGATTATTATAAATTAATCAATATTGTTGTTAATCTGAAATATTTAGGTTTAATTAATGTGGCTAGGGATCGGTTAATAACAATATTGATTGATGAATTTATTGTGATAAATTCCCAAGAACAATCAATAGTAATGATAAGCAATAAATGAAGATATAAATGCTTAAAACTTATAAAGAACAAGAGAATTCTTTGGGAGTGTAAGTCCCGGTCTTAAGTGTGGATTTTCGGATCCGTTTATTGTGCCTTGTAGATCTTATTTATACATGGATAGTGTAGTCCTGGAATCCCACAAAAAGGGGGATTTACAATTAATGCTAGACATCTCATTAAATGTGGGAGCACTGCCTTGTCCTTGGGCGGGCGGCGACCACTCGCGTCTACCGGTGTCCATTGGCGGGGGATCCTCTGTTGGTAGAGGAGATTTTCTACCTAACTAGGTAGGGTTGACATTCCAACTACCTTTGTTACATTGTACTTGTTACTATTCTAGGAGTGGCTTTGTCGGCAAGCCTGCGGTCCGCCGAGCTTAGGTCGACATGGGCCTCGCCGAGCTCGCTATCTCGTGTCGCGCTTGGGGCCTCGCCGTACTTAATCCGTCCGTTCACCGGATGGCTGTGCTCGCCTCGGCGGGCAGGCCGGAGGGTCCAACCCGCTTGGCCGAGCTTGCTCGCCTTGCCCGGCGAGCTGGTCTCTAATGGGGCCGAGCTCTTTCATGCTCGGCTCAGTTGGACTGGGCCGGCCGGTTGGTGTTGCGTCTTGGGGCGAATAAATCATCATACAACAAATATATTTTATTATAAATGAATAATTTTGTATATAATCAATCAATATATTCAAGTGAATAATATATATATATATATATATATATATATATATATGTATGTATGTATACCACATTTGATCTTATTAATATTGATTTTAAAAATATCATCCACTCCATTTAAAAAAAAATCTAAGTTTTTTTTTTTTTAGGAAGAAAATTTATTTTTCACTTAACTTATTATAGAAAATATATTCATTAAAATTTCTTTAATCATACTAACGTTAGAAAGAAAAGAAGAATTATCTTCAACAAAGGAAGTGTGGATAACATACAAATCGATTTTCAAATTTAAAGTTAGGTAAGATCGTGGAAGAATTATATACCGATTATATACATAGTTTGCAAAAAGCGTTTATTTAATTTATTTGGTGATATATACAAATTATATAGATAGTCTCATAGTTAACAAAGTGGTATAACTCAAATGGTTAGAACATCATTACCTACCTCCTAAAGATCACGAATTCGAGTTAATATTTAGATCAAAATAAAAAAGAAATACATGTAGATAGTTTTTGTCTAATTAGGTATTATATTAAAAAAATAAAAAGTCATAAGATCACACTTTGATCAGGCGGGCCCCATTAAAAACATATAAGGGTAGAAATCTAACCCTTTAAAAAATCAAAATAGAATTCCATATACTAATCATTTGTTGCCAAATCCATCACATATTCTCATCAATCCTACTTTAATTCATCTTCACACATATCCGCCCAACTCTTAGAAGTCACCGCTCGCATTGATTTAAGAGCATCTATATCGATCTTTGAGGTAATCACGTAGCTATTATCAAAATGAGGCGAGATCCGCACTTTGATCCGGCTATGTCCGAGAAACAGCTTATCTTAGCACGATTATTTTCTTTTTTGGCTTTGGAGGCATGGGCAAGTGTTGAGTTGTCGAGTTGGAAGACAGAACCAATGGTACTCGCTTCCCTCGGCTTGTCTTGGTCGTTGGCCTCCACCGGAAAAGCTTCCACCATCTCGCTCGACATTCGCATCGGAATCCTCATGATTTTGCAAGCCTACCTCATCAAGTGGATGTTGCGACAGCACCGCATTCTCCTCCTCCATTTCGCCAAAGCTTCAAACCATTTTTGGTGAATATCATAGAACCAGTAGAGTCTTTGTTCTCGGTGGCCTCAACCCCGTGTCACAAAACCCTTGCGGACCCATTCTCCTTCACAGTTCCTATTCCTTGAGGGTTTTAATATCGGAGCCACTTCCTTACGGACACGACTCTTGACGAGAATGACAATTTTCTAGAGCATGCCCTCTTGTACCACAATGACTACAAAAAGGTGGCAACTACTCGTATTTCGGTGAAGCAAACATAACTTGTCCCTCCGATTCGAACATGATGTAATCCTCATATCCCTTCGTCATATTAATCTCAATGAGCACTGGGCATAATGACACATCGATCCCCGACTTGCACGTTCATCCAACTTAATAAGCGTGCCCGATGTCGATGCCATGGCATGAATTATCTTTGGTTGAAAAATTCCATCGTAATTTCGTAGAGCCTTACCCATACCTTGTGATACCGAGACTCTCACTACTCATTGGTCAATATATTTCATGCATTGAGTGCATTTTAATTAATTATGTGCTACTTGTGATTTTGAATTATCTTATCTTGCATTATTTTATTGTGATTTTAAATAATGAATTAATTAAATATGCTTTTATATGTTTAGTGGTGAGAAAATCAATTTATAAGTGATTGAGATTTTCATGGTATTTGAGTACTAATACAAATTATATAATTATTAGTGGTATTAATGAGATTAATTATAATACTAATTATTTATTAAAATATTATATATATATATATATATATATGTATATGCATACGTGACCTTTAGATAATAAAAAGGAAAGAAAAACAAAATAAAATAAAGATGATAACAATTAGTAAGAAGCTTCCTTAAGAAGCTTTAGTAAAGTGGTTGCCTTTATCAAAAAAAAATCATAAGGGTTAGCTTATACACATTCACGTAGAGGTAGAGAGTGTACGACGCGGAGAGAAAGAAGGAGAGAGAAGAGAGAGAAAGGAAGAGAGGTTTGTATTGTGCGAGATTACAAGCGTTTTGGTAAGTTTTCGTCTTCCGTTAATTGATAAATTTTATACCGTTTTGAAGCTCGCGACGAGTAGAACAAAATTCTACCCTCAAATCGTTAATATTTGTTCTTATTTGATAGTGGAAAGGTGATAGAAGGGTTTAAGGGTTTGATTTAGCGACGTTTTGCGGAATTGAGGTAAGTAGAAATTCATTTGCACCTACAATACATAAATATAATATTTTTGTGAAGCATTTATGCTTAATTGGTGATATGTGAATATTATGTTAATTGTGATATGCTTATTATTGTGAAAGGGGTCTATGAGCTCCATATTTGAAGTGGAATGAACCTGTGAGTTTAGTGATTATTATGGATTGAAGTTGTGAGTTCGGTGATTCTTGTTAATTGTACTGTGAGTTCAATTGTTGTAGAATAAACTTGTGAGTTCAAAGTTTATAGTGAAAGAAATTTGTGAATTCCATGATATTGCGAGAAATGGAAAGGGTGTTTTGAGCATGTAATTCTACCGTGTGTATATGCTTCATTGCATCATGCATATCATGTATTAACATGAAAATATTTTATTAAAATTTGTGTTTGACCACCGATTATGCACCGAGGACGGCAGGGGCGACCTAGGAGTTAAGGCGATTAGGCGAGATCCCGACATATGCTACCTAGAGTAGGCCACCATCTCATATGCTATGGTGTTGTCGCAAATTCTTGATTTTACAGAGGGAACTTACGAACGGACAGGTGGTCGAGGTTTGGCGATGAACCTCGCTAGTTCGTTAGAGGGTGGGTCGGCGTGGAGGGTAACTTCTTGGTGGTCATGAGGGGTGCGATGGGGGGACCTTCGATGGCCACAAGAGGATGAGCCTCACGTTGAGGTCATACATATAGTGGACACTTAAATATATTTGAATTAAGCTTAGTGCTCGTGTGCGGTGCATAGTCTCGAGTCGGGGCCCTAACGAGTGTTTCATAAATAAATTGATGATTTTAAAGAGAGTGCATTGTGCATTGGGAGGTTTTCGAACTAAATACCGCATCATGCATAATCTTTGCTTACCGAGATTTATATCTCACCCGGTTTATGCATTGTAGGTAATCCCGATGATTGCGATGAGGTTATTGGACAAGTCGTGGCGCTCTTGTAGGGTTTTGAGTATGTGTACATAGATGATGACTGCAGGTAGGACCGTGACTTTATTTTGCTTGCTATTGTATTTTATGTCTGTTTTAGATATGTACAGTATAAACAAGCATCTACTTGGTGTGTCTTGTGGATTAGGGTTTGTTAAGAACTGGTATGAATATGAACATATTATGTTTTGAGTATGTGATAGTGTTATGTTGTAAAAAAAAATGGAGCAGGCTTTCTTGATTGTTTTATGTTTAAGTTCATATTATGTCTAGTTGTGAAATTGTGGTCGTGTCATACAGGCTAAATTTGTATACCTTGTAAGGGTTAAATCCCGAACCCAGGTGATGAACTTGCAAATTTTCCACTTTAGGTTCCAAACTCTTTTGTCCAAAAGTCTATTTCTATTCTCGTTCGAGGGTAATTGGATATTAAAATAACCCCGTCCAAGTGGTACCAGGTTCCACCCACTGTAAAATCCCACACTGACCTAGTTTCTCCCTCAACCCCTCCAGAGAGAATACATAGTATCACTTGGAGCCAGAGAGAGCTTACCGATTAGTGTGGTTTGCGGTGAGATACATTCGCCGAACCAGGGAATCATCAATTTTAATAGAAAAACTCTCCCTTACGTTGCGGTTTCATATTAGAGAACTTCGGTAGCATCACAATCAAGGGGAGCATGCTCGTGCAACGAGGACGACATGACACGATGAAAAGAAGGCCGTTGTTGTGCTAAAGCAAC
Source organism: Paraleonurus japonicus (assembly GCA_030762865.1). NCBI lineage: Eukaryota > Viridiplantae > Streptophyta > Magnoliopsida > Lamiales > Lamiaceae > Paraleonurus > Paraleonurus japonicus. The sequence continues at coordinate 35,434,846 of CM061052.1, forward strand.
AGGGACTTGCGAAGGGGCATTAGGGACTGATATAATGTGTGCATCGGAGCTAGGGTTGGGAACCAGGGAATTGAATCACCGGCTATGCTAAGATTTTTGGTCGAAAGGTGACTCTTGAGCGAGACAAGCAACATTAACCGTCTCCAAGATGGATGATCTGCATCGATCGTAAAATGTTTGGCAATAAGTTTGCAATTCTTTGTGCGAGCACATCGAAAGAGTAGCAGTTGAATTGTTGGTTCAAATGAGATGACATCAAGAACGGTCTACCATGGCAATGGCAGTAAGAGGGCGCTGCATCAAGATCCTACTGGAAAATATTCAAAATTTTAAACGAGCCTATTTTCTCGATTGACCCATTCTCGGTTTGTTCATCACATGCATATAATTTTTGTGATATATATACAAATCATATAGATATATTAAATTTATGGCAAAAACTTGTATGAGACGCCTCATGCATGAGACCGAATCACTTTTTAATAAATTATTATCACTTTTTAAAAAAGTGATACAAAATTAGTATAAAAGTGATAGCAAATTGAAAAGTGATAATAATTTATGAAAAAGTGATAACAATTTATTAAAAAGTGACTCCATCTTATGATGGTCTTATGCATGAGACAGGTTTCCACACAAGAATGTCCCTAAATTTATTTGATACTTTTGTTCAAATATTTGATACTCTTGGTTAAATATTTGATACTTTATATGCAATTTTTTAATTTCATTAAATTTTTTATACTCTTGGTCAAATTTTTATACTGATCAAATATGATATCATTGAACTTAATTCTTGATAAGATGCGATGAGATTGTTAATACTCTTGATCAAATATTTGATATTTTAATTTTTCAAAAGTAGTAACACCACAAACTTATTCAAATTTAATTTATTTTATGACATATACAAATCACCCAAAGTCACGTTATCGAAAACGAAAATGCGCGAAAACAATGAAGGACCGAATAGCAAAACTCATATAGATATATTAAATTTATTTGATGATATTTTGTGATGTATATACAAATCATATAGATATATTAAATTTATTTGAAAAATATTTAATTTATTTTGTGATATATACAAATTATATAATATATTAAATTTATTTGATGATATTTTGTGATATATACAAATCCTATAGATATATAATACTATAGTATATATATACGCTTATACAAGCACAATAATTTCTATTCATCTCCCGTTATCGTGTTCCAAACGAAACACATCTCATTCTCGAACACCGCAATTCTCAGATCGCCGGAGAATGAGTCAACCAGCTGAGTCTTCTGATTCGTAAGTATACCCTAACTCACAATTATCTCTATCTACTATCCTTCCATGGATTTTGCGCCTTTTTCTGTTCAATTGAAGTGTTTGATGCCCGAAATCTGAAACTTTTTTCTTCTTCTCAACAGGAAAGGTGCGAAGAAGGACTTCTCCACCGCGATTTTGGAGAGGAAAAAGGCAGCGAATCGCCTAGTCGTTGATGAGGCGGTCAACGATGACAACTCCGTCGTCTCCCTCCACCCCGCTACCATGGAAAAGCTCCAGCTTTTCCGTGGAGACACTATCTTGATTAAGGTTCTAACTCTAATCTCAAGGATTATTATTCTTATGATTCTTATTCTTAGTTTAGAGGGAGCAAGCATTAGGGTTAATTTCTGTTTAACTGTTTTAAGCTATTTGTATGGTGAAAATTGAATAAATTAGTGGATGGGCTGCTGATGAAATTTGACTACTGGATATGTATACGAATCTGGCTAAATATGAATTGCAAGATTGATTGATCTACTAACGTGGCCAATTCGGTGTATCTTTTGATCTCGGTGAATCACGGTATGCAGAATGGGGATTTGAGTCAAGTCAATAATTGAAGAGTTGTTCTTATTTTTGACGGGAGAAGCTGTTAAGTTGGTGGGTTGCAGATTGAATGAAGCTGGCCGTGATTATTTTATAGCAGCTTAATTAGGAAGCTTTATGACCCCAAGTGGTCTTTTTGATTGTTTGGTGTCTTCTCTCTCCTCAAAATTGAACTGAACTTTTCTGAAAGCCTTAAGACGTTCACATGTGTGTTTCTTGAATAAAAATAAAGAATTTCATTGGTAGTTAACGCAGTTTTACAAAGCGGATTATAACATAAATACATGTTTAGAATGTAAGAATGTTTTGCCTGCGTCTGTTTCCGGTGGGGTACAAGAAATCTTATTTTTCTGATATTCTATTTTAAAGCTAGATGTTTTTGGACACTGTAATGTGTAGGAAGCTGACAAATCATTAAAGCCTTTCATGACATATCATGAACAGAAGATTATAAGTATATCATATGTGCATACGTCAATCATGGTTTATTAAACAATCCATAACATAAATATTTTACTTAAACGATGATGCTCTCAATTACCTTTTTGTGTGCAATATATTTCACTTGATGTTCTAAAATTTGGAGCACTGTTTTATTGTGGTTTCCAGGGGAAGAAAAGAAAAGATACTGTGTGCATTGCTCTTGCCGATGAGACATGTGAAGAACCAAAGATAAGGATGAACAAGGTTGTCAGGGCAAATTTGAGGGTTCGACTAGGGGATGTTGTATCAGTGCACCAGTGCCCAGATGTTAAATATGGAAAGCGTGTTCACATACTGCCTTTGGATGATACAATAGAAGGTCTCACTGGGGATCTTTTTGATGCATATCTCAAACGTAAGTCCTTGTATGGTTACACATTTCCTGCTTAATAACATTTTGGATGAAATTAATATTTAAATTAATGGGTTATATATCATCACTCTTTTGTATTTCCTGTGCAGCTTACTTTCTTGAGGCGTATCGCCCTGTAAGAAAAGGTGACCATTTTCTTGTGCGAGGGGGCATGAGAAGTGTAGAATTCAAAGTTGTTGAGACTGACCCAGGGGAGTATTGTGTTGTGGCCCCTGATACTGAGATTTTCTGTGAAGGGGAGCCTGTTAGGAGAGAGGATGAAGATAGGCTAGATGAGGTTGGCTATGATGATGTTGGTGGTGTAAGGAAGCAGATGGCTCAAATACGTGAATTGGTGGAACTGCCCCTGAGGCATCCTCAGCTTTTTAAATCTATTGGTGTAAAACCTCCTAAAGGGATTTTACTCTTTGGGCCCCCAGGTTCTGGAAAGACTTTAATTGCTCGAGCTGTTGCTAATGAAACCGGTGCTTTCTTCTTTTTGATTAATGGGCCAGAAATTATGTCCAAATTGGCGGGAGAGAGTGAGAGCAATCTGAGGAAGGCATTTGAGGAGGCTGAGAAGAATGCTCCATCTATTATTTTTATTGATGAAATTGACTCAATAGCACCCAAAAGGGAGAAGACACATGGAGAAGTTGAGAGGAGGATTGTTTCTCAACTATTGACTCTCATGGATGGGTTGAAATCTCGTGCTCATGTCATAGTTATGGGGGCAACTAACAGGCCAAACAGCATTGATCCTGCTCTTAGAAGGTTTGGTAGGTTTGACAGGGAAATAGACATTGGTGTTCCTGATGAAGTTGGACGCCTTGAAGTTCTTAGGATTCATTCGAAGAACATGAAGCTTGCTGAAGATGTAAGGCCTATACCTCTTAGAATTTAGAAATTTTGTCAATCCAAGGCCTGAAAGTTGTGAAGCTATTAATTTAGGGCCTAGAAGATTTTTCCTTATCGATTCAGGACCTGAAAGATAGAAACTATCAATTTAGAACTTAGATATATTAAGACCATGTTTGACATTCATGGTTTTACTATTTTTCAGGCCCTGAATTAATAAAACTCATAGAATTAATGTGCAGTTTTGCTCTGATCCACACACACTTACATGAATTCTATGTTCTTTCAGGTTGATTTAGAAAGAATAGCAAAAGACACCCATGGCTATGTTGGTGCTGACCTGGCTGCTCTTTGCACTGAAGCTGCACTCCAATGCATCAGAGAGAAAATGGATGTAATTGATTTGGAAGATGATTCTATTGATGCTGAGATACTAAACTCCATGGCTGTAACAAATGAGCATTTTCATACTGCACTTGGGACAAGCAATCCTTCTGCTTTGCGTGAGACAGTAAGTGAAGATTGCATCCATATTTTGTCATGACAACATATTTATTTTCTTTGTGATATTTATATTCCCTGAATTAATAAACAGGTGGTTGAAGTGCCCAATTGCTCTTGGGAAGACATTGGAGGGCTTGAAAATGTCAAGAGGGAGCTTCAGGAGGTAATATGAATTATCGATTCAGATTCAAATTTTAACATAGTGTGATGCTAATTGCTAAATGTGGTTATTATTACTGCTAACCTGTTTACCATATTATAGACTGTTCAATATCCCGTGGAGCACCCGGAAAAGTTTGAGAAATTCGGCATGTCTCCTTCAAAGGGTGTTCTGTTCTATGGTCCTCCTGGATGTGGTAAAACTCTTCTAGCCAAGGCAATTGCTAATGAATGTCAAGCCAATTTTATTAGTGTGAAGGGGCCTGAACTGCTTACGATGTGGTTCGGAGAGAGTGAAGCTAACGTTCGTGGAAATATTTGACAAGGCTAGGCAGTCTGCTCCTTGTGTTCTCTTCTTTGATGAGCTCGACTCTATTGCTACTCAGGTTATGCCCTTTCCAAATTTGAATAATTACATGGAAATTTTTTGAAAAAAGATGCCCTGTAAATTTTGTATTATACGTAAATGCCATGTACCTTTAAATTTCTTGATAAAACTGCCTCGCAGTCGGCTGTTCCAGTTTCTCAATCGGGAGATGCTGATGTGTCGATTTAAGAATAAGCCAAAAACTTGACAAAAAAACCCAATAACAATATACAACCGGTCACACGGGCAATTTTACCAACTTTTACAGTTACAAGGCATTTTCGTATAATTCAAATGTAATAGTGCATTTTTTCATAATACCATCAAAGTTACAGGGCATTTTTTTCACTTTACCCTAATTATACACGCAACTTTATTTCATTACAATGGATTTGATCAATCATATGTGTACAAGTTGCAAACGTAATGAATCTTGTTTTTGGTGCAGAGAGGAAGCAGTGTTGGAGATGCTGGTGGTGCTGCTGACCGGGTTCTTAACCAACTGCTGACTGAAATGGATGGCATGAATGCCAAGAAGACTGTTTTCATCATCGGGGCTACTAACAGGCCTGACATTATTGATCCTGCACTTCTTCGCCCAGGTCGTCTTGATCAGTTAATATATATCCCTCTGCCAGATGAGGATTCTCGTCATCAGATATTCAAAGCCTGCCTCAGGAAATCACCACTTTCCAAAGATGTTGATTTGCGAGCTCTTGCCAAGTACACTCAAGGATTTAGCGGTGCAGATATCACTGAAATCTGTCAGCGGGCTTGCAAGTATGCCATTAGAGAAAACATTGAGAAAGTAAGAATTTCCTCTCCATGCTCTTTATTTCATGAGTAGGTCTCATGCGAACCAAGTTCACGTGAACCTTCTTCAAAGTAATATTGCTTAGTATATGAAGTAACACTATTTAGCATGCGAATATAAAATGTTTGATTTTATGTGTTATTCTTTTCAAATCACTTAACTCGTGATACATCGTACGCTAATCAGTATTACTTCATATACTAAACAATATTACCGAAGTTCACCATAAAACTTTCGTGAACCAAGTTCAAACAAGTTTTTGTCTATTTTCATACTTCTGTCGATAAATTCAAACCTATGAATGTGCATAAGAACTGTATGGCCGGTTAATTTTTGGACTTATCCAACAATATCAAAGAAGGCTCTATGTGAAGAGTGGATGCTCAATTAGTTTTTCTTCTTTAACAGAGTGTTCTTACTCTGTTAATCTTTTTGTTACCTTCCAACTTAATTTTTATCCTGTTTTGGTTATCCTTTTCACCCCCTATCTTTTGTTGGCTGAAGTCAATTTTGAGCACCATAAAGTTTGACTAAAATCCTACTCGCATGTTCGCCCCATGCACATACATCTTTATGCATTTTCTTTTCATCGTTGTCCGCCCTGCTGGAATTTGGAGTAAGTGACTTGAATATGGAAGTATTGAAGTTCTGTTAGTCTCATTACGTAGATCCATTTGGAATGATAAAACCCTTATCCTTTTATTGGAACACATAAAAGTAAACACATAATCACTGTCTTATGTTTCTTGTTTGGCACTGCTGTTATTTTTGCTTCACCAAATATGTACTTTTGTTGGGACTTCAAGAAAAGCATAGTCTATTTCTGTAGGTTGTTTAGTATAAAGGGGGAACATTAGCGAGCTTGATCATGCTCACAAATAGGCTTTTTAATTGGCTTCCTTGGTCTTACAATGTAACATATTTCATGGCAAGTTATTCAATTTAAGAGTTAATATCCATTATGTTGTGTAATCCAGGGTGGATCCTATATTAGTCATTTTTCTTCACTTTATTAATTTCAGTCAATTTGTGTCCAATATTAGTCCCTTTTCGCTGGAGAATTCAAAATCGACCAAGAATTGCTTACGTCTAGGATTAAAATTGGACACCTTACTAAAATTGATAAATTAGAAAGAAATATGATATCTATTGGATCTACCCCAAATTTCGGACATAAATTGATATTAGCTCGGATTTAACCATCTTCAAGTACGATCATACTTTTTACCACTCGACCGTCTCCTTGATATTATGTTAGAATGTCATTCTTATAAGTTGAGTTAAATGATGTCCATCTTATGATCTGTAAACTTGTATATTTACTTCGTTAAACTATCTTGCTGGGGCTGACGATTCGTGTGGTTATTTCAGGACATAGAGAGAGAGAGGAGAGGAAAGGAGAATCCCGATTTAATGGAAGAGGATGCTGAGGATGAAGTGTCTGAAATCAGGCCTGCACATTTCGAGGAATCCATGAAATACGCTCGAAGGAGTGTGAGCGATGCTGATATACGCAAGTACCAGGCCTTTGCGCAGACATTGCAGCAGTCTCGTGGATTTGGGACCGAATTCAGGTTTGCTGAGTCAGCGGGCGGGACATCTGCTGCTGGATCCGACCCGTTCGGAGCCTCAGCTGGCGCTGCCGAGGACGACGATTTGTATAGCTGAGTCTTGCGGGATTTCTCTGTTTCAAGTCATCGTGTGCACCTGAGGAATGGATTACTTATCTATGCTTACAAATCTTAAAACTATTTATACCTTTTTTTTTTTTTTGCTTACAGTAATTTATGGGGATCGAATTAATTGCGATTTTATTTACTAATTCTCCTGCACTGAAATACTGTTTGTTTTATTTGCAATATTTACTGTTTTAATTAATTCCGGTGGCCATTTTTTTTTAAATAGTTTGAGGGCTGATGTAATTAAATTGAAGTTAGTACTGGTATTTTTCAAACCTTGAAATTTTTTAATTTATAATTAATATTTTATATTAAAATAATTAATATTCTTTAATTTTTATTTTTTAATAAACAATTAATATAATTAAAAATTACTTTATAGTAAAAATAATTAATATTATTAAAATTAGTCTCAGTATATATTTAAAAATAGTTGGTTACTTGAATTTGTGCGGGATATAAGGAGAGAATAAAGCATTTGATCACTGAACAAGAAAATTTCAGTATATTTCAGCAAGAATAAAGCATTATCTGATGAACAAAATAAAAAATAGCATTAAAAAATGGGTCATTTACATATATAGGTTCAAAAGAAATAGTCTAATTACAAATATATTAATTAATTTGAACAAAACCACAAAAACATTTAAACAAACGCACAAAAATATTTGAATACGAACCTATTTATAATTTTGAATTTTTATTGAACGTATTTGTAATTTTCCCTCCATCTCAATTATAGGCTTATCTCATATAGAATAATTTTTTTCTATTCATTTGGTAATATGACCTTATTCATTAAATATATTGAAAATTATAACACTTAAAAAAGTTATAATAAAACTTTTGCATGTCTAATTTATTTTTCTATTAAATTTTTTTAATCTCTATGAAAAGTCAAACGTATATTACTGTACATTTTAAGACCTACAGAAAAAGATTTTATATTCACTTCAATGAGAGCCAATGGGGACACGAATTTTCAATTTGCATTAAATAGGAGAATTAGCTGAGGCCATAAAATTCTGTCCCATCCCATTTTCCAAATTACTATCACCATAATGTGTATTAAACTCTTTTAAATTAATTTTACTGTACAGTTTAAAATGAAATTACTTGTTTTTATTATATAGTAATATATATTATCAAACTGATATGTTTTAATAAAATAATCAATAATAGTATTTAAAAATACGTATAAAATACAAATAAATTTCACGATAAAATTGGTTCACAATATATTTCACATTAGGTGACATCATTAAACCATATAATGAAAAAAACATCATTCATTAAACCATATAATGAAAAAAACATCATTAACCATGGAGAAAGGCTGACATTTTGTGATATGAAAATTGAATTAATCACTCTTAGATACAATTTTATAGACTTTATTACTATGAGATACTACCTTTTTAAAATAATACTAATAGATACAAAATAAAAGTTAACATACCAAATATACCCTTACTTTAAAAAATAAAGTGATATATGGCGAAATTCAAAGTCAGGAAATCATATCTTCTCCATATCTTTCTCTCATCTCTCATCGCCATTTCTCTCTCTTTCTCTCAGCCTCTATTCTCTCACCCATCACTCTAAAAACCCTCTTTCTCTCTCTTTGAATCCGGCACCGCTACAGAGATCGAATCCGGCAACGATGACGGTAAGCGATACCTAGTAGTAGATCGGTGGCGGCGGCAGAGGACTAGATCGGTGGCGGCGGCGGCGGTCTTTGTGCGCCGACGAAGACGGCGGACGACGGTGGATCTGCTCTCCACCCACCGCCAACGATTTATTGAAGAATGCGGAAGAGGGATTGAATCGAAGATTTGAAGAAGATTTGAGGAAGAATAATTTTGAAGAAGATTTTGAAAGAAGTGTGTTTGAGCGATGTAGCACCCGCTCGCATAGCCACTGTTTGAGGAAGATTTGAAGAATAATTTTCGATTCAAAGCTCATTGTTTTACTTGGTAATTTTCATCAATGATTCGTAATGATTCTATAATCTTGTTTTTTTATTTTGGTTTTTTTTGTTCGGATCCGATCTTGATTTTTGTTTTGAAATCTGTGTATACGGTGAACAAATAATGTGCAGATTTTTTTACGCACATGTGCAAGATTATTCTTACGCACATGTGCGACTATTTTGTTACGCACATGTGTATATGTAAGCCGCACATATGCAAAGAATAATATTAATTCAAAAATTATATTGGGTTGTGTGATGATTTTAGTTATTTTTTAATTATGAATCAAATGTAGTGGAAAAAATAATTGGAAAAATTTGGCATGAAATACGTAAAAAAGTCTTTGAAAGACAAGTGGAAAAATTTTTGATTGAAAGACGAAAAAATTTCAATGGAAATGGTTTTGAGTATGCCCAACGCGTCTGCTTTTCTTGTACGGGAATTGCAAAAGTTCGTACGATGAATAAGCAAGAAGCATAAAGGACGGTAGATGTAAGGGTAATTTGGGAACTTCATCCAAAATTATTGTATCTCACGATAATTAGTAAAAATGTTGTATCTATGAGTAATAGGCTCCTCAAAATTGTATTGGATAGTTACTAGCTCATGAAAATTAATATATGAGATTAGGTTCATATAGAACCATTCACATGGAATCGGGAACTAGTAGACCTATTCTCCAACAATAGGAAAGGTCGAAGATCGCTCTTCTTTCTAGATTCGATAGAAGTTCAGTCCTTTCTTTCACCTGAATGGCTTGGCGGTACGGCTTCGCTTGACTTGACCAGATCAACTACGTTTACGTTTGTTATGGAACCGATCGCACTTGACTCCTGGGTTAACACTTTTCCAAAGAGCTCCTCAAAGATATTTTTCATTATAATTAGTGGCCATCTGTCCATTGTTGACTTTAAGTCAAAACTAAAGATAGAGGATTTGGACTTATGCCTCACGAACTTCAGAGGACGACTCTGATCGAAAGTTCCGGGTATTCAGGCCCCCATACACCAATCATGAATAAAACAACTAATATCCTTTAATAAAACCATTAATACTAACAAAACTAGTTTCACGGTAAATTTGCTCACATAAAATTCAGCCAAATATATTACGATTATCTAGAGACAAAGCGAGGCCTACAAGTTATGTTCAACTGAGAATTAATAGTGTTTGAAATGACAAGTTAAATCAACAAACAAAACAAAACATAGTTTTCTTGGCAAAACTAATATATATTCTATGTCCAAATGAGGATATAATCTGGTGTGGCATGCATGGCTAATTGTTGTTAGAACTGGTGTAGGGGACGCAGCCAGGTGTCAAGCGATCGCCGTGTCGACTCGGAGCTGATGAATGGTGGACCGTTGATCCTTTAGGCATGCAGTGATTGAGTTCCCTCTGATGGAAAAACGCCGCTCTTTGCTTGTCATTCAACCACGCCTTCATTTTCGCGTAGTCCGCGGCCTTCGACAATGCTGTCGAAGGCGCACTCGTCGACGTTAGATACTGCCTGCCCGTTGCTGACGAGGGAAGAAGAAAAAGAAGAAGAAGAATATGCGTAGATGTAATGCCTTGAATTTGGCTAGACATTTATGCAGAGGAAAATTGAGGAAGATTTATGAATTTTTGAGAAGGTTTCATGCTGAGGAAATTAATGTAGAGACTTAAATAGGTGAAATACACGAATTCTCATATTATTTGGGTGATATAAATTGGCCATCAATTTTTATTTTTATTTATGAGCAATAAATACTATTTCATTTGTTTTGTTATATATATTTAATGCTAGTCAATTTTGTGGCATGCACGTGCGGTCAAATTAATTTTGTAGGTAAGGATAGAAATGGTTAAACGAGAATGAGCGTCATCTCTTAAATGTGATAGGGTTGGGTGACCTACGGGCTATGTTGCGTAGGTATACGATTTATTAAAAAAAAAAATTAGGGTGCTAAAATATAACTAAGTTTATTTATATTTTATTACTCCCTCCGTTTCCTAAGAAACATTTGCATAGTTTTTACACAAAAATTAAAAAAATTACTTTTTGGAATAAAAAGTGTATGAGAGAGAATAAAATGTAAGAATATTTTGGATGATGGAATGAGATAAAGTGTAGGAGAGAGAATAAAATAGGGTAAAAGATGAGTGACATTTTTAAATTAAAATGATGTTGTGAAGTTATTAATATTGTGTAATATTTCCTTATTTAGAGTATGCAAATAAGTGTGGAACGAACAAAAATGAAAGTATGCAAATGAGTGTGAGACGGAGGGAGTATATTAATCCATATATTACTAATAGTGAGTTGTTCTAATCCTATGTGTCACTCATACAAAAGTTTGACATAGGTGTCATAAAATTATTAAGTTGAGGACATGTGTCAATTTTTTTAGTATGTTTCCTTTAAAAAAATGTAAATGTCATTTCCTTTATTTTCTCAATCACATTAATATTAATTATTCAAATTGGATTCTTTGTCTTCTACTTAAATTGTGCATTTTACCGATTTTATTAACATGAAGATCAAAAATTTCAATTAATAGATTTTATTAACACCGATTGATCGATATTTTCAATTAATTGCATGATTGAGGATTACTATATAATATTGGTCAAATTTTTAGTAGAACTTTCCTTTTCAATTAATTAAAACTTTCATTTTATTTGATTCCTAATCATATTAATATTAATTAAACGAATTTGTCATGATTGATGGTTATTATATAATTTTGATCAATTTTTTTTTAAGTAAAACGCTACTTTTGGTCAATTAAAACTTACATTTTGGTTAAACCTAATCACATTACTATTAATTATTTAAATTTACTTTTTCTTTATCTTTTCCTAAGTTCATGTCATATTAATCTTAACTTGGCTGACGAAAAATGCCTTCTAATTGATAGCATTGCTATTGATCTTTGTGGTATATAAAGGCTAGAAGTCTAAATTCAATTACCACTAATTATCTTAATTAAGTAATAAGCAATTCATTGGATGATTGATGGTTATTAATAATTTTGATCAATTTTTTTTTTAAGTAGAACTTTACTTTTTGATCAATTAAAACTTATATTTTTATTAAACTCAATCAAATAGTATTGCATGATCTTTGTGGTATATAAAGTCGAGGAATTTAAATCTCCTATATTAATTGAGCGGTTTGGCTTCTTTGTCTTTTACATAATTTCGAGGTAGGAATATTGGGAATAAAGTATACATCCCACGAATGTTAATAAGTCACTCGGATCTCACAACAACGGTCAAGTTTAGGAAGACAATTCACAATTCTCTTGTATTTTGCAATGGTAATGATTAATAAAAGTTAAGATGATCCTCTCAGAGCGTTGGTTTATTCCTTCCAAGACTTGTATTTACACACAAACAACTATATGTTGTTATTTCCAAGGTGAAGAGTTGGAAATTATTAAAAATATTAGTCTTGGAGAAGATGGGAAACCCCTCTAAATCAACTATCATTGTTTTCAAGAAAATTTTCGAATCTCAATTGAATTATAATAAAATTATTTCATCATTGTTTATTTATGAGTTCCCTGTCAATTATTTATGAGTTGTAATACAATAATATATCAATACTACTTTAAATTTTAATTTAAAATATAACTAAATTCTAGAGAAATAAATTAAAATTAAATTAAACAAAATTTTAGTTGTTTTTATAAATCACACAATTTTACACATTAAAAAAATATTAATACTAATCAGTCACACAATTTTACTTTTTAAAAGAAAAATAAACACACAATTTTACATATTAAAAAATCTAAAATTAAATAAATACACAAATAATAAAATATTATAGTGTTAATAATTGAAAAATTAATTTGAAATTTAGTGTAACACGCGAGATATGTACTAGTTATAAATAATAAATACTCTCTCATCCCATAATTACTTTCTACTTTCTTTTTTGTTTGTTCCAAAATTACTTTCACACCCTTAAAATGAAAAATTCTCCATAAACTACACTCTCACAATATCATTTATATTTAAAAATATCACTCTTAATTTATTCTACTTTATTATCTTTCATACACTTTATCTCATTCAACTACCCAAAAATACTCTTACACTTTATTCTCTCTACCTAAATTAAATTTTCTTAATAAATGTGTCATTTCACATGTGAAAATCATCATTGGAGAGGAGGAGTATATATTTTTAAATATTTGTGAATTAAATGTATGTCATTCAAAACTTAAGTATACTCAATAATTTAATTTAATTAAGTAACAAATACCAATTCAAATTCTATCAAACTAATACGTAAATCATAATAGTTAGTTCAATCTAAAATGAATGTCACACTATCAATTTAAGTTACATTACATAATAAAGTTCAATCGTAATAATATATTTAATGCTTAATAGTATGACCATGTCTAATTACCTAGCTAGGATTTGCGCACTAGATTTTTAAGTTCATTAGTTTTTATTATTTACCAATTCGTCAAGTGACAATTAGATTATCAGATTCACGAATTGCACTAGGACGAGATAATCCAGTAAGGGGTCATATTTATTATCGTGGTAATTATACATAACTAGAGCACAATCCAGCGTATTACGTGCGTTGAAAAAATATTAATTTTAGAGTAAATACTTCAAACATTTATTTAATTTAATTAATTTGATTTAAATAAAATTAATTTTTTTAAAATTGTATATATGTTATATATTTCTTTTAAATATATTTTTAAAGCATGTTGAATATTAATTATATGAGTATTTTTGTAGCAAGTCAATTCCAAATAAAACTTAGAGGGTGTAGGTTTTATTTTATAGATGTGTATCATTCATTTCATTAATCATAAATGTGTAATTATTTTACTAATTAAGTAATTAAATTAATATATATATATATATATATATATATATATATATAATTTCATCTATTATTTGGTCAAAATTTATGGATAGAATGTATACATATTTTTATTGTCCTCTATGAAAATTAAAAATTCTAAATAAAAATTAGAGGTGTAGATTTTTTTATAGAGTGTTAGGTGTAATTATTTTATTAAATTAAAACTTTAGCATATATTATTTTTCTATTCTAAACATATATTATAATTTTAAAATGTGTTATATTCATTTAATATTAAATTATATCTATGTATTATAATTATAATTTTTTTGGTAATATATGATAAGTCTTTTTAAATGATTGTATATTGAAGTTATAGATTTATAATTTTCTACAATATTAATATGAAATATTTTTAAAATATAAATTGAAATTTTAAATAAAAAAATAAAATCTATCCCAATAATATCAAATTAAATTGTATATTTAAAACCTAATTTTAAACATAAAATATGAAAGAGAAAATGTATGGTTGAAATTTAATTAATGAAAATGAATATATGCTTTAATTTTGAAAGAAATTAAATAAAAAGATACCATAAATAGCTCAAATGTATAGAATTTGAGTATTTTGAAATAGAGGATTTTGGTGAGTTGGGAGTGATTGTCAAATAGTATGTATATGATATGATATATTATCATTAGTAATTATACATAATATATTTTACATTTAATATAAAACTAAGATTTTAATTAAAAAAATGATATTAAAAAGTATGTTTATAAATTTATTTTAATATTTGAAGATGTTGATATAAAATGAACATTAGTTGTAACAACATATTGTATTATATATTATATATTATATATTATCAATATATAGTAACCTAATAAGTATTTATGAAATTAATTGTTGTTATTTATGTTATATATACTAATAAAATGAAAATAATATAAAACGGGCAAGGTATAGTAGATTCCTAAAGGCCAAAGGCCTGAACCAATATCCCATCTTACGGCAGGTCACATAAATTATTATTATTTTTTAATAAAATTGCTTATTTTTAATATTAAATGTCTTATCATTTTTCAAAGTCTCACAATGTTACATTTTTACATATATTTACGGTGAAATTTTATTCCCATTGAATTAAAAAAAAAAAAAAATTCAAGATTATCGCTCGGTTATTCTAACTAATACCCTTTAGTTATCTCTAATAATATATATGTCATACCCTTTAGTTATCATTACTAATACCTTTATAATATTGTCCTGTTGTAATTTAACTATATAAATCATACTTTTGATTATCACGACCGATACTTTTTATTAATATAAGTAGTACCTTTCAATTATCATAACTAATACCCTTTAGTAATATAGAACATACTCTTCAGCTTATCACAATCGATATCTTTATTAATATATATATATAATACCCTTTAGTTATTACGACCGATATATTTAATAGATTGATTAAATTTCACCATGAACCTTTGTTAATAGTAGACTTTGCCTTTTTCTAAAAAGTATAAAATATACTCCCTCCGTCCCATACTCGTTGTGATATTTGTCAAAAAGGTCCGCCCGTACTCGTTGCATAATTTTCTTAAATGATAATAAAACAACTATTAACTTATATCTATCCCCTCAAACATTACAATATTACACCATATGCCACTATTTTTTCCACACTAACTTAATTTAATAATATTAAACAACTCTTTTATTAAAGTTGAAAAGACTACCCTACATCCATAAAAAATAACTTATATTATTAAAACTTATATTACATTAAAACTTGTTATAATCGGTAAATGTCACAACGATCGAGTATGAGATGGAGGAAGTATCACTTTTTAAATTTGCTTTAATATGATACATTTTACTTATTTATTTTTTCTGAAAAATGATAGCATTTCTATTAAAAAATGATATTGCATTTCTATTAAAAATGATATTGCCGTTGTCGAAGCTAAGTCTCAAGATAATTATTGCTAAGAAAACAAATCTCTATATGTATATGTACGTATATATATTTGTATATCTGCAATAAATACAAACATTCATATCCTGTGCAGTGACAGAAATGAGTCCCAGTCACCCAAGTAAGTGCAAACCTACGCTTTATCTTCAAGTAGAATAAATCTTTATTACTTTATAAAAAAGGAATAAATCTTTATTACACAAGAATTGATATAATTCACAATTTATAACGAGTTATATATGGCCATTGTTGCATTTTTATGCATGTAGTTGTGTATATATTATATTTATTTTTTATTGATAATGGGATTATAATTTGTTTTAACCATTGTTTGGAACTATTAATGAACGACAATTTTTCAATGAAAATATTCAATTAAAAATAATAAGAATTGTCTAGAGTTGATGTAGTATGTGAATTGATATGGGCAATTATCAAAATTTGTATATACTTCCTTGATGATGAGTTTCGCATACTTGTTAATTATTGCATAGAAATACAATTTATTTAAATGCACATTCTCTTTAACTCATTTTTATGCTTTATAGATTAAATCTCTACTCATTCTTTTATATTTTTAATATATGTTCCAAACAAAATATGAAGCTATAAACTTGATAAGGAGTAGGCGTAGAAATAGACCGAGCCAATGTAGACTTCTTGTTGGAATGTCCGATCTTAATATATAGGCGTTAGGTTTAAGCCTAACCTCGTTATGTGTGATACACTTTTTAGTAGACTCAATCTTAACCTTTTTAATAAACGATTTGAGCATGATAGTCTGTTTAAAGTCTTATTAGGTGTATTTAACCTTAAATATCAAATTTTAAAATTAATTATAATAATATTATTATTTTAAGATTTGTTTTTATTGTTATATTTTTTTAAAAGATTTTGGATTTATTGATGATAGAGTTTATCTAATCGAATAATTAATTATATATATATATATATATTTATATTACTAATTATATAATTTTTATTGTTATAAAAAAATCTCTGCTCCATAAAAGCTTTCACACTTTTTTTTTATCCGTCCCATTATAAGTTTACACCCTTAAAATGAAAACCCTTAATAAACTCAACCCTCACAATTTTCACTAATTTACACAAATGTCATTATTTTTACTCTCACATACACTTAACTCAATAAAGTTTTTTTACTTTATACATAAAAATTTACAAAATGACAAATACTAAAAATATTGTGCACAATATTTTTATCTAATACTACTATAAACTAATCTAATAATATACAATGTTGCTAACTAAACTAATATTACAATGTCCGAAATAATACTACACCTGTAACCAAACTAATACTATATAAGACTAAATAATACTATACTCGGAACCAAACTAATACTATACAAAGATACTTAAATAATACTACACTATAACCAAACTTTGCGCACACAATTTTTATTGTGCACAATATGCACACAAATACCACTTTTACAAAATTACCCCTCAAAACCTCAATTATTACTCTTTTTCTTAAAGTGTGTTTCTTATATATAAAAGCTTTTTCGAGATGAAGGGAGTAGTAATTAATAAATATCTAATATTTACATTGAATATATATATATATATATATATATATATATATATATATATATAAAACTCAAATAAGCCGACTTGTTAATATTAAAAGATTTTTATAAAAATTTAAATTTGACCTATTTATATAAGATAAAAACTTGTATGAGCCGGTGCATAAGATAAACTCTATTTTATTATCACCGTACGCACATTTATCATCATGCACATTATTTATCATTCATCACGCATGCATATATTTTCATCATATTTATTTATAATAATACATATGCATGATGATGTGATGCGTATGCATTTACGATGATAATAAAAATAGAGTTCCATCGTATGCACTTTATTCACACAAGTGTTACTCTTTATATAAATAAATTCCAGAAAAAGTCTAACTCACTTTTTTTTTTTATCGATAAATATTCGTTAAAGGAAATCGAACGTAATTGTAAATTAAAAATGTCAAATTGAACCGAATTTCAATAAATCGCAGAGCTCAACGGATAAGATTTGAAATTGGCAACAAGGAGCAGAACAGCTGATAAGAGCAAATTATTTTCATGAATATGCGTTTACACCAACACCATTAATCCCACCGAGAAAGATCAATGGTCATGGAGCTAAATTTGCAGTATCAAACTCCACCCCTTCCCTCCTTCAATTACAGTAAGTTGAACACCACAAATTATCCTCTCTGTTTCTCTTTTTCTGTTTTGAACAATGAAGCTGTTTTACTGTTGGCAAATTAGTCATAAAACGATGCATTTCTTCATTTTTTCTGCGATGAATTGGTTAGATCTTAGTTCTACGTCGACCAAATGCAATTAATGAGATAGACGTCATATTGCTTCTGTGCGCGACACATTTATGATTATTAATTGGGGAATTGGGCATTTGTTTCTTCAATTGTAACTGCAGAATTCAATTTTCAATAGTAGTTCGGTAACAATGAATTTAAAAACTGCTGCTGCAGTTGTTGTAAACAGAGTAAATGTTCCTTTTCCTGATTCAGCTGTTTTAATTGCAGAAAAGTTTGTTGTAGTAATATATATAGTTATGGGAGCTGGATAAAGGGGGCACTGATTACAAGTTTATCATTAGCTGGTATCTGTATTCAATGTATTCGTACACATTCGGGGAATTTAACACGGTCCATATTGAAGAATCTATATCCTAAAACTAATTGGTGATAATGTAGTTGCACAACTAATGTTATTCAGTGAAAACAACTAATACTGGCCAAGTGATACCTTTTAGTATAACAAATGATACCGTCTAAAATGCAGTTGAGTTGTACGGTGGAACTGGTGCATAGAAGTGTGGTGGTCGGGTTTCTAGAAAATGAGATTGTAGTAGATGTTTTTCTTCAGGATTATGATGGGGTTGTTGTGTTGCATTATGTTGGTATCTTGATTTAGTCTTATGGTTTGATGGTGTGGTTGTAGGGTTTGCTCAAGTATTAATAGGCTAGAGTAAGTGTGTAGCTGAATACTTTTCGAGGTTATTATCAGATGTTTGCATTCTTTGATGTTAAGCAAGTTTTGAGGAAGCCCTATGTTTTCCAGTCTTAATGTACAATTAGTTTGTGTTTCGTGTGTATTTTTAAACAGTATTCATTGTTTCATTAAAACGTGTTAGTTTGTCAGTATTAGTTGTTACATTCGATAGCATTAGTTGTTATACTATAAAGTAATAGTTGAGAACCAGCTATACAATAAAATTATTTCACATAAGACCAACAATCTTGCTCATATGGTAGCTATTATAGTAGGAGAATTATAAACTATCGAAAATATTGTTGCCACAAAATTGTCAAATGTTGCCTATGCTGCCCTTCAGAATGAACTCATACAAGTTATGCGATATATCTTTTCTGATACAAGCATCGGTAGAAGATAGGTTGTGACAAAAAAATGATTGAAGTTCCAAAATCATGCATGTGATAGATGATATTTCGTCTTTGGATCAAAAATTCTAAACGTAATAGATTATCAGGGAATCACAAATTCTGTTTTCAATGTGATAACATCATGATTTAGTTGTAAGGCCTTGATCAGACATGAATCAGATATTTTATTTACTTGTTCTCATTTTGCAGCAAGAAATCCCATGTCCAGAGTTAACGTTGGATCTCTAAGTGCAAAGAAGGCGAAAATACAAAGTAGAGGAAGTGTAAGAATAGTTTCAGCACTACCAGAAACAGCCGCCTCAGTCGCAGTTGCTGCTACAATTGTTGGTGCTGCTGCTACGCTTCTTATCAAAAGAACTAAAAGTTCTGAAACGACCGAGGTATGCATGTCGAGTTCTGTATCTATAAGACCAAGAAATGTAAAATAACATTTTAATCCGCAGGAGCTGTAGCCTTTAGTGATACATAAATGTTCCTCAAAAGAGTTTATTGGGCGCTTGGTTCAAATTCTTCAATGGTAATGAAATTTTTTCCCTTTGTGCCCCATAATGAAAGAGTTACGTTGGAGGAAGGGTTTGTGCCTAATTTTGGAATAAATGAGACAAAAATAATTGTTGGTTGAATAATAGTGAAATGATTATAGGAGGGGAGATAGTTAATCAAAATAGAGTAATGATCACCTTATTTTGAATCTTATTACCCCGCACGAAGTATGATGAAGGTACATTGGTCATCTTTCATTCAACTTAACAACCACAAACCCCATGTTCAATTCTATTACCACTCCCATTGAGAAATTTTGAACCAAGCGCCCCCTTAATATGTTACTAACCCGTTGTAGCTGGTCAAAGGACTAAAGAATTGAATTTTGAAAATGAAATTTAATTCAAGTCAAGTGTCCTAAAATATAACCTGACAAACTTACGGGACCAAAAAAGAAAAAGAAAAATTGAAAGTGATTACTTACCCTGATGAACCAATATTATTTGTTATAGAAGAATATTTTTGTGTTTCTTGAGAGTGATTCTTGTGATAGACAGGCCCCTACGAAACCTTGCGAGGATTGCGAAGGTTCAGGTATATGTTCCGAATGCAAAGGCGAAGGATTCGTCCTTAAGAAATTGTCAAAGGAAAATGCTGAAAGAGCAAGATTGATGGCAAAAGATGCTGCGACTAGATACACCGCAGGGTAGGTTGTGTCGTTAATGTCAATTTTTGCTCTTTTCTCCAATAATTTATAGCAAAACTATACACATTCCTACTCAGGCTTCCGAAGAAATGGAGCTACTGCACGAAGTGCTCTTCTGCTCGATCATGTACCACGTGTGGTGGCAGAGGGAAGCTAAGCTACATAAATTAGCATCGGAAGCTCAAAATCGAGTTGGCTTCATTTTAAGAAATGAAGCTTCAGTTGATGGTGAGTTATCAAGCCATTCTTGGGTAATGATCATGTGTAGATATCTTGTTCAAAAGATAGCAAATTTCAGCAGTGTACATGATATAATACTCTGATGTTATTTGTGTACGCATTGTATACACTAGGCGTACCGTACAATTCAAGTGTATTTTTAAAGGTATTAGTTGTTTTACTTACAAGTAATTAGCTGTTTTCAAAGAAAAATATATATTTTCATTGAAAAATATTAGTTGTGTGTTGTACCACACGATAGGTGTTTGAGTAACACATTAAAGTGTTACTCATTATAGGTGTTTGTATGTATATTATGTGTATATAGCTGCCCTATATACACAATATACTCATAGTCAAAAATATATATGAGGAAGTTTTGTGTGAAACCGTCTCATATATGAGACGTAATATTTTTACATGTTTTTATGATACTTTTCAAATATAAGTATTATAAAAGTAGACTAAAGTATCATACATATGTGTGCCTAACCACGACTGATATTAAGTAATACCTTTAAGTTATCACATCGACACCCTTAATAATATAAAATATACTTTTCAATTATCATGACCGATACTCTTTAGTAATATAAGTAGTACCTGCAGCTTATTACAACTCATATCATTTAATAAATGAATCAAGTTTTACTATAAACCCTTGTTCATAGTAGACTTTATTAAAAATACATATAAAATGCTACTCGGTAAAATTTGATTTTATAAGACTTTGGCTTTTGTTAAAATTATAACTGCTATTTCTTATTCCATTACTTGTAAAATTTGCCATTTATCATGCACATGGCATTAGAAATGCTGAATAATGAAGACTCGTAGACTTCTTCAATTTTGTATGTAAATTGTAGATATTGGCTATTGAGTTGAATTGGGTCTAACATTACAACAATACGGGCGAACCGGACCCCTAGGTTTAGGTAGCAAATTGGCCCGAGCGAGCTGGTCACACGTTTAAGGTGTCGAGCTTGCAGGGACCGTTGCGTTGAAGAATGGTTTCTACTTCATAGACTCTGTCTAGCGACCAACTTGCTTAGTATGGGCGAGTTGTGCTGATTAAAACCCTACATGGAGACGCGATGGAGAATGCCACCAGAGACGCGACGGAGAATGCCAGGACGGGCTCTGGCGTGTAACTCCGTGCATGGAACTCCCCGTGGACCTTCCATTGATTTTGTGATTATTTATGATTAATTGATGTTAATTTGAAATTTTGATGTGGAATCGATTATATAAGTCTCATCAGATTTCATTTAGTTTATATAGTGCATTATAACGTTACAATTCAGATTTAATCCCACAATTTTGAATTTTTTCAAAAAGGTCCAAAAAAATTTGGAACTTTAACTTTTGTCTTATAACTTATAAATTTATCGGAATAATTGCAATTTTAATATCATAAAAAATATTCTTAAAATACTTTTGGTCCATATATTTAAAAGTAGTCTTTTTTTCAACATTGGTTCTAATCATTAAATACTCAACATTTTTTTCCCAAAATTGCAATATATATTGCAAAAGGTGCTATTTTTAACGGTTGAGACAATATATATATATATTTTTTTTTACAAAAATCACTTTTACACATAGAGACCAACAATATTTTAAAAATATTTCTATGAGACTAAAAATGCGATTTTTCCAAATTGATCCGATTATAGTTTTATTTTATGAGACTAAAAATGCGATTTTTCCAAATTGATCCGATTATAGTTTTATTTTCGTGGAAAATTAGAAATGACATTGTATGGTTTCATTGGAAATTCAAAAACGTCGTATGGTGAAAAAAATGTGCGACAATATGACGTTGTTTCTAATTTACTAGTAAAAATAGGATTACAATTAATCAATTGATAAGTTATAGAATTAAATTGAAAATTTCAAAAATGTGGGAAGAAATTGAAGTTTAATAATTTGTGTATTATAAGTTATAAAGCGTTGACTGTTTAGATGAGCTAGTGGAGTTTCCAAAGGGTAGGAATCCAATTTGCCGCTATTTGTATTTTTAGCTTATGGTATAAACTAAAGGACCAAATTCAAATCTATACTAATATAAAAGTGGCTACCGGTTGGGAAATATTTTTGGACACTTTTACCCTTGCCACTTTTTATTTTGTTCAATTTGATCCCTATTTTTAATTACCTAATATTTTTGGATTCTCCATTTTAACCGCGAGACAGTTAAAGAATTTGACTTTTCATATGTAACAACATACATGTCTCTTCGGTTATTTTCGATTGAATTGATTACATAGTGGATGATGGAGACGTGCTATTTCTATACATGGAGTTTTTGAAGAAGACATTACATTAGATTTTGGAGTAAATTGATCGTGACTTAGGTGAAAGGCCTTTGTTACGATCCAAATTCGTCGTCAACGTATATGCAATGTGCAACGCACGTGTTAAAAGACTAGTATCGAGAAACAAGGCTAGTAGCTTTAAAAGGGAAGGGGGCTACATACATACGATCTCACATTCTTGGAATATGCAGACACGTGATAATTTTGATTTAGGTACTATAATTTTTTTCAGACTTAATTACACCTATGCAGACACGTGATAATTTTGATTTAGGTACTATAATTTTTTCAGACTTAATTACACCTGGTATAGAGATCTCTTTAAACTTAATTAATTGTTCTAGTTGATCGTCACGTGAAATATATATTAATTATGTATAATATCATCTTATTAGTGTTGATAGAGCTGTTATTCAAATCAAGTAGCTCGCCTCGCCTTGCCTTGTTAAGGTTCGAACTCGGCTTGAAAAATGAGCCGAGTTTGAGACTGCAAAATACTTGATTTATTAACGAGGCAACTTGAGCTCGATTCATTAGGTTCGATATATGAGAATTTTCTTGTATTTCAATATAATATATGAGGAGTCGTTAGACTTTAGTTGGATTCGCTAGACTCGTTTACTAGTAGAATTGCACTCTATTTTCACCCCGTTAATGTAATGAAGCAAATTTGATATCGTATCGACATATGCTTAAGTTGAATTCAAACTTCAAGTGCTTAACTCGACTCTTATAACAACACTAGTGGATGACTAATTCAAAGGCCATGCATGCCCGCATATTCTGGTGAAAAATAATACAAGAATTAAACATAACAGAGGTTGTATTGGTTTTTCTGGAGGGGATAAATATGTTTGAAATTTAAAATTTACAGATTTTTATGAATTTGAAATTGTGACAAAAGGGGAACGATTATTTTTAAATGAGACAAAAAAAAAAAAAAAATCCAAGCAGTCTAGCAGTCAACAGTTTTTGTTTTTATTCTTTTTATGCAGTTAATTTGTAGTGAAGAAGCAACTAGAGTCAGTTGCTACCTACAGGCTACAGCTGTTTGCTTGTAAACAAGTGGGAATAATTAAGTTGATTATAGTCTAATCCTAGTAGCATTAGTGAAAGAATTTCATTTTATATACCATTTTGAATTTATTGAATTTATAGAGAGCTGTAAAATTAATTTATATATATAAATTTTTTTAACATTCTCATTCACAAATTCTCTAATTCACCCTTTTTAAAACAACCAATTGAAAAAACAAATTTAATCAAGTTATGGTTAATGGGCTCCCATATATTTGTGTGTGTAATATACAAATATTATATACATTCATTTATGAATTGAATTGACATATATATAATATACACAATATTGATGAACCAATTTTAATATATATATTCGATTTGCAGGGTATTGGGTACGGTTTTGCACCTAAAATTAAAATTGGATTGCTTATACAGAGCAGTTTGCTAAATAATATTAACCTCAATTAATCTAAAATACAGTGCGGCTAGGCACACAGTGTGGCCTATTTTTAAAATTTTATGCTCACCCTAAGCTTTATTTATTAAGTTAAAATAATAATTTTCTTTTTTTTCTTTGATGATTCATTTATTATTTAAAAAAATAGATAATTGAGATTTTCATATAATAAAAGTATTAGTTTGTAGATTTAATGATATTAATATTTTTTAATATACAACTAATATTTTTTATCATCGAACTAATACTTTTTAGCACATGAACTGATACTTTTCAACTTTTTGGCTACGATTCACGAAAACTAAAAATTAATTGAATTTTTTAATCAAAATTACATCTATTACACAGTATAAATTCTGCTGAAAATAGATAATTTTGCCAAAATAATTCGTTATTTCTGACTAATTTTACCATCTAGGGACAAGGATCCACCTATATCCATGTGCCCTTTCTGGATGTTTCAAAATAACTAGACTATAATTTGAATTTCTAATTAAATTTTACAATGAATAAGAAAAAACCCTCAGATGTAGTATTAAATTACACTAAAATCCCTCAAAATGAGCAAAGATGACTAATAGAGGTTTATGGACACACAAGTTTTAACCATAGCATAGCAGACTAACAAAATGTACCTTTTTTTTTGTTTTTCTCCAAATACTAGCTAATCCTACAACAGCTTCAATCAATACACAGACAAAAGGACGATGAATGAAACACAGTTTTTCATTACACAAATCACCTGCTGCTGTTTCTTCACCTTCTCGGGACGGGTTTATAAAGCACAACGGTGACATATTTCGAACGAAAACGATGAGTAACTCCGAGTGCCACTACTGATCGCGGAGATTCTCTGTTCTCAATGTAGAGATGGTTTAGAGTAACATTCTGGGGCGATGGGAGAGACCCACACGGATCGCTGTTTGTTGGGAGGTTTAACAGAGTATGCTGCAGGTGGGGTGGTATCATAGGTGGGTCCCGTCCATCGTAAGCGTTTCCAGGGTGGACGTTGTTGTAACTTACGCCTGGTGAATTGGGAACATCAAACCCTGCAACGCTCACTTGATCCTGATTGAAAAGGAAAAATATTTACGAAGTGTTTAATAAGATCACAAGACACAAAGGGTATGTTTGATTTGGGATTACGAAATCTAAATCCGGTTTCTAAAAACTCAACACAAATTTTACAATAAAGTAAAATCCTAACATATTTAAATCTCAAAACAAACACACACCATTAATATTTATCAGAAATCCACTAGATATTCAAAATCCACTAAATCCAAATCAAACATACTCAAATGGGATGATAAAACAGGATTTGGGATATCGAAATCTAAATCTAAATCTGGTTTTGATTTGGGATTTTAGAATCCAGTTTTTAAAAACTTAATACAAATTTACAATAAAGTAAAATCCTACCATATTTAAATCTCAAAACAAACACACACCATTAATATTAATCAGGAAATCCACTAGATTTTGAAATCCAGATCAAAATCCACTCCCAAATCAAAAATACCCAAAATGGGATTATTAAACAGGATTTGGGATTTCAAAATCTAAATCCGGTTTTGATTTGGGATTTTAGAATTCAGATTATAAAAACTCAATACAAATTTTACAATAAAACAATCCTACCCTATCTAAATCTCAAAACAAGCACACAACATTAATATTTATCAGGAAATCCACTAGATTTTGGAATCCAGTTTTCAAAATCCACTAAATCCCAAATCAAACATACCCAAAATGGGATTATAAAACCGGATTTGGGATTCAAAATCTAAATCCGGATTTACTTTGGATTATATACTTACAAACCCTAAAAACTCTTTGTTCTCCATTACACTCTCCCCAATGACTGATTAATTATTCTCACTCTTTTATCAGTTTTTACATTTTTTTTTCACTTTTACAATTTCCAATAAAGCATACCAATTATTACACAATCGTCAAACTATTGCAATTACGATCAACAAATAATATAATAATACAACATCACACATTCCTACACATCAATTTGACATAAAGTTAAACTCTACCACACTTAAATCTCAAAACAAACACACACTATTACTATTTCTCAGAATTATGAAATCCAGTTGATATTGAAATCCAGATTTCAAAATCCACTACATTCCATATCACACACATCCAAAAGGTTCTCCACTTACTTGATCTTCCCCATATTGATTGTTCATTGTATCTTAACAGAACCAAAGTGCCTGAAAGGATAACAAACATTATTCATGAGCATTTTGTTAACAAAATATGGTAGGAGAAGAAAAAGTTAAATAGCTCAGTAAAGTATGATTTCTCTATAAGCATATTCAGTTTGTCGAATGGGGCATCATTCATATAGTAACAGATCATGACTTTCCAAGCAGCTGGCCTACAAGTTCCGGACTGATATAACAAAAACACATTTCAAAAGACTATTGGAAGAATGCCTCTCTGAAATACTGTGCAGACATCCAACCAACAATAATGCATTCAAATCATTTGAACGTACAAGATAGGTAAATTTGTTATATTCGTAAAGCCCTTTTCTAGTCACAGATTCCACAGAACATAACATGATCTATACGTTCCGTATGTTAATGGACAGAGCACATGAAATCCAATTAAGAAAGATACTGCATCAGAAAAGCTGCATGTTATAACTACATTTAAAAATCACTATCTCCACGAAATTATTAATCACAATTTCAGTGGATAGCATGTATTACTACAAAAAGTTAGGGCTCGTTTGCTATTGTGTGTGTGATAAGAGATAATGTAGAAAGGGATGTGTTTTAACACGTTATAGTCTTATTCAATCATTTTCTACTAGAGATTGGCTACAAGTGATATCTCGAGGTATTTGTTATTGAGTGTATGATGTTGTGCATTATTACTTGAGATAACAAGCAAGTGTCAAATTTGTCCTTCATTCAAATTAAAAAGGATACATTAGGAGTATTGTAGTACATTGGGAGGTGGAATGCATGAGGTATTAAAAATACCATGGAGAGGAAGGATGGGTAATACCTTTAAAAAGATATTGTGGATACCGGGTTGAACATTAATACTGGGTGAAAGTATTGTTCAACACCGAGACAAACATGAGATAAAGGGGAATACGACATCCATACCTTCCTCATTACCCCTAGCAAACACACCCATATCCATACACACATAAGAAAGACATGTATGATTTAGGAGAAATCAGACTGAAGAAAAAAATACAGGACATAAATCACCAACAACTTGTTTTATCTATAGAAGACGCTTTTGGTTCATTAAATAGAAATAACTAAATTTTTTTCATCAAATAGGAATTATTAATTGAAACACCATGTGATAGATACACTAAATGTAACTCAAACTAGCTATATCTAATCTGAAATCCTAAACAAGATCAGTGAAAAATACAAACAAAAATTCCATTAATAGGCTTACAGTCAATATACACATCCCAACATATGTTTGCAAAGTAAATTATGAGCTGAGCAAAAATCAGCATTAGAGCCTAAAATATAACGATATCCCTAGTTAGTAATTCTAAAAAAAAACTCAAGTTATCAAGTGGATACGATACATAGGTGAAGAGCATTTCTAAGGATGCAGATTAATTGATAAAGAAGTGCGAATTCAAAATTTTATTAAAGCATAGTACACTTCTTGGCACTAACCTAAGCTAAAACTTCTTGAAATAAAGATATTCTAGAATCAGATTTTATTTGGAAAACAATCATTTTGTAGATCTATTATTTTAGGTAGACGAAAGTTGGTCTATTTAAGGAAATAAAATATTACTAAACATTGGCAAAATGCGGAATACTGCTCAATATAGGACACAACAAGCACATGTTTATGAAATGGAAGGTAGTGATTTAAATGTGTCATGTAAAGGAAATAATTGTGCATGGTCTAGCATAATTTGGGTCGTCTTGCTTAATTACCTTCAATCTTTCAATTGAAATTCTAATTTATGAATTTGAGAACATTAGCACTTCCCTCAAATGATAAAAAAGGATAACAATTAGCAAACGTTCAAAGAATATTCTACAAAAAAATCAGTTATCACATTCAGCCAACAAGCAATACAAAGTTCTCTCTAATCGAAATTCTTTTTAACGTAGATGAAACATGAATGATTGTGTGTCAACCAGAAATGGGCCACACAGAGACTTAACAAGGTGAGTAATTGACAATGGCACTCTTATATCAGCATTTACATTACCCTTGTTGAGAATCTGACAGAAGTTATAGATGTTTCTGCAGTATAATTAATGTTCAACATAACTAGTTCTTACATGGCTAAATTTCCATGCAAAGATACGTAACTAAAGAGTAAAGACTCGTCGTTGCGACTCAATATCAATTTCCCAACAGTAATGGTTGAGTTAGTACAACTATTAATCTTGTAAACAAAACCCAATAATCAGCTACTACAACACTTCAGCAGAACCTGATATCCACCATACCAAATTTATATTTCATGGAAATGATAACGAAAAATTCTTAACATACTCGTTAAAAATAATACAAATAACCAGATTTAATGAAGTGGTCACAAGTCCAAATATTACAATCTTTAGTTGTCGAAGTTAACAGAAATCCAAATATCGTTTTGATGGGAAATATAAAACAATAAATTCAAATTCCAGATAATGAATAGCAAGCAAGCATTACCAAATAACAGTTTATTATGCAAATTTCCAACAGAGTATCAATATAACACAGTAATAAACCTGATAAAAGTAGGCTCTGCCGCTTCAATTCTCAATCAGAAGATTGTTACACGCAACTTCAGCACTCAATGCAGAATGCGAATATCAAATGTTTGTATGAACAAAACATCAATTCCTTTAAAAATAAAACACAAATTCAGGAAAAAAAAAAATCATTTGTAAAATCGCCATGCAATTAATCAAAAACTCACCTCATCACATATTTAGCCGAATTGAGAAGCTTCGTGAATTATATTACATCGAACATAACGGATTCAATTCAGAATAAAATTAAGACCAATCCCCAACAAACCAATTCCCCGAAACCAAAAACCACAATTAAAGAGCAGAATTCTACATGAAAAGGAGATGAAGGTGAAGAAAGCCGGAAATTCGTAAGAATTAAAAAGGGGTAAAAACAACAAAAATTAAATTAAATTAAAAGGAAAAATCTGTATCCTTTTCTAAATCTAATGAACGAAGGAAAGGTAATTACCTAGTTGAATCCGCCACTAGATTCTCAAGAATTATGTCTCTGATTTATGTATGGAATTTCAAAACGTCGATTTGTAAGGAAAGATCCCTTTTATTAGAGTTTTTCTGCATTTATGCTGACGAGTTTTCTGTTCTTATGGGTTTAATTATTTCGCATGAATATTAATTGGGCCTAATAGATTGGGCTTCTTCACAAATTAAATGATACTAGTATTGGTCCTATTATAGAAGGACAAAGGTAATGTGAACAAATTTAACTATAAAATTGGTTTTGATTGAATTAATTGTTTTATTAAGAGATATGAGTTATTTTTATAGGGCAAAAATCTCACGGATCTCATTTTGTAAGACAGGTGCTTTTTTAATAAATTATTATCACTTTTTAAAAAGTGATAAAAAATTAAAAAGTGATACACTTCACATTATAAGTGATAATAATATACTCCCTCCGTCCCGCCCAAAGTGTCTCAACACTTTTGGGCACAGGTTTTAAGAAATATTGTATAATAATAATATAGTACAAGTGATGTGATAGATATAGAGATGAAAGGTAGTATAATAATAATATAATATAAGTGATGTGATGGAGAGAGATGAAAAATGTAATTAAATATATTGAATGAGTGAGATATTGTGTAAATATGTATGTAGTATAAGGATAATTATAAAAGTAGAGTATGGATAAAAAAGGAATGAGACACTTAAGTGGGACGGACGAAAATGGTAAAATGGAACACTTAGGGCGGGACGGATGGAGTATTAAAAAGTGAATACGTCTCACGACACAAGACTTGCTCTTTTTATAGAGTAACACTTGTGTGAATTAGGTGCATATTATGAACTCTATTTTTACTATCAATGTCATACACATGCACCGTTACAGTAAATGTGATAGTGATAATGTATGTGCATGATGTGATAGTAAAAATAGAATTCAATGTTATGCACCCGATTTACACAAGTGTTTGTCCTTTTATTATAAGGTATAAATTTTGAATGATATTAATTATTTTATTAAAAGACATTAGTTGTTGTTTTACCATAAAATATTTGTAAATCAATTTTATTGTAAAGCTGATTCACGCAAGACCAACTCTTTTAAAAAAAAAATAAGTATGATATTTTTATCATGTTCGAGTTTTTTTCTGTTTTACTTTTGAATTTTTAAGTAATTTAAATTGAATAAATATCACTCTTTCACTCCCATAATTATTTGCACACAATAATAGATACACAAATTAAAAAAGAAATCTACTTTATGCAAAAAAGTGAAGAGATAAAGTCTATTTATGAGGGATAATCCGTTCACTCCTTATTTTAATGAAGTAGCTTACTTTATTCATTAAAGTAAACCATTCCCTCCGAATTTCAATTGGTAGGAAAATTACACAAGCTTAAAAAATCTGCATCACTAAAAAAGGTAGTCTGAGAATTAAGAAAAAAACTGGCAAAATATTCATAATAATGATAAATATGACTATAATCATCAATAATAATATAAACGTAATTATTAATAATTATAATGGTCAATAATAATAGTATTAATAATCCACCAATTACCAGTAATAATATAAAAATTATAATCGATAATAATAAAATACATATTAATAATATAATAAAAATAATAATATATACCAAAATATAATAAGGACAATCATAATGAAAGTATAATCATAATAATTCTACTATCAATAATAATAATAGTAATTTTTTTGACGGGGATATCATAACTGAGTAATAATATATTTAAATAATAAATAATATTATTATTAATAATTTCAACAACTAACAGTAACAGTAATAAAAATAATTTAAATTAAATTCACACAATATTTTGCATTTTATTCCTAATTATCAATCATATTATTTTTATGTTATTCATTTCTCATCTTCATTTTATTCATAAATCATTCATTCAATCATAATTTTATTCCATCATATTACCAATCATATAATATATCCTTATAAATTTAATTTTAAGAGTATTTTTATAAACTATTTAGATGGGCCGAAATGGGCACGGCTAAGCCAACCCATTGAATAAACAATACATTGGTTTTTTGGAAAATTTCTTCAGTTTTTCTTATATATCTAGATGATTGGACACAATTAACTAAATGAGTTCACGAAATGGTGTATCTCAAGTAGTTAGATCTTCACTTGGGTTCGAATCACCATTTAACCGATGAAAAAAATACAAATTAACTAAATAAGTCACTTTTCGTATAATATTGTGTCGTATCTTGAGAATATAGAAAAAAATTCTCATAGGTAAAAATCTCGTGGATCCAAATTATAGGGACAATATTATTTATTTATATTAATAGTATTAAATATTTTCATATATATTATTATGCATACCAAGAAATTATTGCATGTTTTATATTGTCTAATTAGTTATTATATTAAAATAAAATAGAAAACCATAAGATCAAATGTCGATCAGGAGGCGGGACCCTCCTTAAAGTCTAATAAGGGTAAAACTTAATCCCTAAGAAAACAACAAAGAAAAGAGACTCTTTACAAAATCCAAGTAGAAACCATAAACATATCCTATGTTGTCAAAATCATCATATTGTCCCACCAATCCTATTACTACGGTAGATCATCTTCACACATATCTCGCCCAACTCTTAGAAGCCACGGCTCGCATTGATTTAAGAGCATATGTATCACCTTTGAGGTAATCACGTAGTTGTTGTCATAAGGAGGCGAGGTTCGCACTCCGCTCCGGCTAGATTTGTTTCGCAAGTTATATTCCGTGAAACAGCCTTAGCACTATTTTTTCCTTTTTGGTAGTAGCTTTAGAGGCATGAACAAGTGAGCTACCGGTGTTCGAAGACGAACCAATGGAAGTACTCGCATCCCCCAGCCTTAACCGCTTGGTCGTTAGCCTCCACAGAAAAGCTTCCACCATCCGATCAATATCCACATTCTCATCATCCAAATTCACAAGATTTCGTAGCCATTCTTTGTAAAGATTAGCGTCGGTTCCTCCGGTGACTTATTTTCGGTTGCATTACGCTCCATCTGGGACGGCTGCCCCACCACCGCATCAACCGGAGATGTCCCAATATTCAGTTTTCCTACTTAGGGTTAGGATCCGCTGCAAATTACCTAATTCGCATCTCCCACATCAAGAAGTACATCAAAGCCATTCTTTGACCCTAGCTTCTAACTCTCATGGGCTATCTTTTGGGTGTTATTTTTCCATTCCATCTCTATCGGCTTTGTGGCGTGGTGTTTACTAGAGAGTTTCACATGACCCTCTTCCCCTTTTCGCTTTACTTGATCTACATGAATCAATGGAGTGCCCAATAATACCACAATGGCCGCAAAACCGAGGTAATTGCTCATATTTAATTGATGTAAATAACACACGATCCTCAGACTCAAACATAATGCAATCTTCACAACCCTTAATCATATCCATCTCAATTAAGACTCCGCATAATGACACATGGTCTTGTGTTTCGTACGTTTGTCGGTTTTATGACCGTTCCTAACGCCGAAGCTAAAGCATGGATTATCTTCGGCTGAAAAAATTCCATTGGTATTTCGTAAAGGCGTACCCAGGACTTGCGCGAGATTGTTATTCACCTTATATGGGTTGAAGCCTTTAATCCATCGTTGAACCCTCATGATTCCCGGCTTTAAAGACCACGATCGTCTATCTAATATCTTGTTTCCGGTATCTACACACGGTAATCCGAATGTTGTAGTATCCCCGCCTTAGCTGGATCAGACGCCAATCTCCATGCAAACTCCAAGTCGCCCGATGCACCGATCTTAAACTTTCCAAAGAGTAAGGCGAATCACCGGAGCGAGTGAAAGTTTACCGATCAGCGATTGTTGCAAATTAGAAACTTCATGTCGAACAAGAGTATCGCCTACCTTAATCGAAAGAAACTCTCCTTTTCGTTGAGCCGTCATATTAGGCGCATCCCGCCTTTTGGTAATCAATGATTGCGGGATGAGTGCTTGACGATATGTGTGTGGGGTTTCATCCTGCTTTGCACTTGTGAATTGAGCAATTCCTCGAAATAGGATTTCTTGGATTAGGGTTTATGTAGCCATTAGGGTTTGAGTTGCTAACGTGCCGATTCGGTAAAGATAGCATCCCATCTTACGCAGTAGCGGAGATACCGTCGGACGCCGATCTTGGCGTGGGACATGACCGGGTATGGCGGATTCCATGATTGAGCCTTGAACGAATTGATTATTCCAGGATTAACAATTGAATTTGTTTAGAGAGCGCTTCATTGATTATTGTCGTGAGTGTTGGTAATGGGTGTTCGGCAAGGAGGACGGCGGTGCCGCCATGCCGCGAAGAAAAGTGAAAATCAGCGAGAAAGGCTCGCGAAATAGTCATTTGATTTTATATTGTAGTATTGATTAACATAATGCTATATGCACAAACACAATAAATTTTTAAAGGATAATAAGTGATATTATACGTGTGACCTAATTTGAACTTATTTTGACCTTAGAAATTTAATTTTTATATTTAGGGGATATTGCACTGCAATATTTCATATAAGTGTTTGTACTGGTTGCTTTCTCGGCTCCATGTCATGTTTCATGTCCACTTGGCATACACTGGATTCGAGTCTCTTAAAGTTCAATGTGGATGCGATATTTTTCGGGAATCTCAAGAAACGTGCCTAAGAATGTTACTACAAGAGAAAGAAGGTGGTTTTATTTTTGCTAGGACTGTGATATTTCGGCGAGGCGATCGGCATCATGGAGGCTCTTCCTTGGATTAAACACCTTGATTGGAGAGGATGGTTGTAAAGGGGATGTTCAAATTGCCATTGATGCGATCAAGTCTTCTCGAGACGTGCGACACAATGTTTGTAGACGTTATTGGAAAATGAAGATTATCCTTACCGATAATTTTGGATTTGATGTATGATTTGTTAAACGTAGTGCAAACTATTTAGCACATTCTTTTGCTCGGGTTTCTTGTTTTTATGAAAGTGTCCATTGTTGAAAAACACGCCGAAATTTGTGGTTGCGCTTCCAAATATTTCGTGCCATTGTGACTAAGAAATAAAAGTTGAGTTTTGGCTTTCAACTGATAAGTGTTTGTATATTAAAATAAATTAAATACTTGAAACTTTCTTTAAGCTTTAGTTAAAAAAATTATAAAATTTCAACCGTTCTAATTTTTTTAAAGCATAAAATGCTGGAATTTATCAGCGCTGATTAACTAGAGTTTTAACAAAAGTCCAGAAGTTTACATTTGGTAGAACAAACTAAACATGAAAAGATAAAATTTTCTCTTGGATTTAATTTTTTTGGTAATATTTTCACAATAAAATGAAAATTGAATTCAGCGCGTTAGCTACTTACTTATTGGGCCGTATTTAGACCCATTAAGAATGCTAGGCCCAAATTGCCAAATATTTAATTAGGTGTGAATGTGTATGAAAAATATACTACGCCTCATAAGTTTGACACCAACTTATATATTCACCATTTATGATATCGTCCATCTAATTAGAAAAACTCACAACTATTTGATTAATTGTATATATAATATCACATCATAAATAGTGAACGTACCCACTAGTGGATATATGATCATTTCCCGTAAATATAAACTAACTTATTACAGTTGTTTCAAGCATTTCTTCCAATAATCTAATTATAATTAAAGTTTAGATGTTATTATATTAAAAGAAAATAGAAGTTAATTTTCAAAATACTAATTTTTCTACCGAATTATGAGATATGATGATGATATTCTCTACTCAATATTTTGACACTAGCGGGGACCCCACTTAAAACCAGAGCAAAATTTTGTATAAACTGGTCCACATGAATTGTTTGCACCCAAATGGGTTTCGAACCCGAGACCTACTGAGAGCATCACACTCCTAAACTTCAAGGTCTCACCACTAGGCCAACCTCTAAGAGTTTTCTCTACTCAATTATCACTTGTGAAATATTTGACTATCTATTTTTTAAAAAATGCACTTATTTTATTTTATAAATTCGATTTGATCTATCATTGTTATACACAACTTTATTGTCATGTACAAATATTATCATTGTCATGTATTAGGGTATCACGAGTCATGCAAAACTATTATCATTATTATGCTCAACTACTATTAATTACTATCATGTAGAGTTCACACGAATTCTAAAATGAGTAGAGTTCGAGTAATAATTATCCTTTTTCAAAATAATTAAACTAATATATATATATATATATATATATATATACACTGTGGTTTGACCTAGTGGTGAGGGCTTGAGTCTTAGGAGTGTGATGCTCCATGGGTGTCAGTTCGAAACTCATTGGAGTGCAAACAATTCACG
Organism: Paraleonurus japonicus; assembly: GCA_030762865.1. Classification (NCBI taxonomy): domain Eukaryota; kingdom Viridiplantae; phylum Streptophyta; class Magnoliopsida; order Lamiales; family Lamiaceae; genus Paraleonurus; species Paraleonurus japonicus. The sequence goes on from CM061052.1 coordinate 35,470,924, forward strand.
AGATTGATCACTTCATACGAGCTTTGCTATGAGATTGATCGATTCATACGAACTTTGCTCTTGCTTTAAGTGGTTGACCTAGTGGTGATCTAGTGATGAGGGCTTGAGTCTTAGGAGTGTGATGCTCCATAGGTGTCAAGTTCGAAACTCATTGGGTGCAAACAATTCCCGAGATTGGTCGGTTCAATACAGAGCTTTGCTATGAAATTGGTCGATTGTACGTAACTTTGCTCTTGCTTTAAGTGGGGCCTCCGCTAGTGGACGGTGGGATTGGTTGCAGGATTATTCGGTCCTTGTGCCGAATACCGAGTTATATATATATATATATATATATATATATATATATATATATAATGTTGGGATTATATAAAAGAAAACCGAAGTTAGAGTACAAAGTACAAATTTCTCTATCCAACTATGAGATCTAATGAGTGGGTGTCTAATCTAATCAAATTATTCGCAAACTATATACGAGTCTTGATTCGAAAAATATTTATTAAATTTTACGAGTCGAGCTCCAACTTGAATTCGAGCTCAAACTCTCGAGATGAAGCTCATTCACGAGCTTCCCGAATATGCTCCTGTAGAGCTCACACCAACGAGTTGATCAGGTAATGAACTCCCATTATTTATGATTTATAAGCTTTTATTATTTTTAAGATTTTATCAAATTTATTAAAGTGTTATGCACATTTTTTTAATTTATAAAATTTTGTTTAATTTTAGAATCATGGACATGTTTCTTAATTCTACTTTAAGTGTTTAAAGTTTTTTCAAAAAAATTTAGTAGGCAGTTCACTTGAAGTTTAGATATTTTTAAGTTTTTTTTTTTTTTTGAACTAATTTAAAAGTTCGATGACTTCAAACTCGTTTATCTTGCTATTGAATTTTTTAGGTGGATTCGAATAATTCGCAAATTCAATATTTTGCACTAGAACTCGAGTTCTAATGCTAGAATTCAAACTTAATTAGAACCTTAAAAAAATTCAACGAGCCGAACTCGAACTACGTACATAATTTTTTTAGGTGAATTCGAATAATTCGCAAATTCAATATTTTGTAATGGAACTCGAGTTCTACTGCTAGAATTCAAACTTAATTAGAACCTTAAAAAAATTGAGCAGAGCCGAGCTCGAACTATGTACAAATTTTTTTTTTTTTTTGCTTGATTATATCCTAATAATATTCTCTACCCAATTTCATTTCTTTTTAAAATATTGAATTATCAATTTTCTCGAAATAATTATCGCAGGTAATTAAGAAAGAGTAACAAAGTCTTCATGTAATTTATCATGAATTCATGATTCAACTTTTGATCTAAGATTAGTAATCATGGATTTTATTAGATACTCCCAATATATATATACATAAATAATGGGGCGGCATGCAAATGGATTAAGATAATTAGACTCTCAATTAATCATAATTCAGTAGTGGAGTCTTCAATTTTTAATTGTAAATGGTACACCTTTAATGCCTAATAAAGTACATTATTAAGCCTAATTAATTAATTATCTAGACTTTCAATGTCGAATGATGGCACGATTGCAATAAGATGATGGGCTCCATTATTTCTTGTACCCATATTGTCTTTCTCTTAGTTTTAATTTTTAAACATGAATTAAATTTATATTTATATTAATCGTGTCTATGATCAATCAATACGGCTCCTTAAAATCGAGTATAAGAACATCTACATATTCAAATGTACATATATGCACTACACCAACACTAGTATGATTTTATGTAAAATTTATGATATTGTATAATAAAATAATTAATATCACTATAGTAAAATTAATTTACAAATAAAAATGCTGTGGGAAAATTGTTTGGTCCCGTAAAAAGAGGTAAACATTTTAGTCTCAAGATTCAATTGTTTCGATCACAAATAAATTTTTATATGCTAGTCATAATACAACATACTCACATTTTATATTGATATTTTAATAGATAAAATATTAAATGTAAATATCTTATTAGGTAAAGAAAAATTATGTGTGCACATTTAGTCTACAATCTATACATGCAAATTTTGTGCATATTTCGTTATACACATTTTATTTTCTCTATTTGTAGTTTCCTTTCAGACAATTAAATACAAATGTTTGGTGAAATTTTGCATATTATCCCCTATTATACTAACAAGAAGTTTAATTTTGATAATGTGTCAATCTCTCATTCATTTGGTTTACATGTTATTTTATGAACAAATTGAGTACACTACATATCATTTCATTAGATTAGTTTATGTGTCATTTCACTCTCTTAAAAATCATGTGCATATCTTATGTGGCCCTATAATATAAAATTTAATTAAAAAAATTGTATATATGTACATAGGATTTGTATCTTGAACCTCATGAGTAATATTTATACTAGTATTCACCAACTAAATCAAACTAAAAATATTTATAGGTTTTGAATATCGATCTACTATATATATATATATATATATATATATATATATATTTATTTATATTTATATATATATCATACTAACAATATTTAATTATTTTATTAAAAATAAATTGATCTAAGTGTGTGAATTAATTTTATCGTAAAAATTAATTAACAATTAATACCTTAGTGTAAAATAATTAATACTCTTTAACGAAACAAGTAATACCCTCCAACTAATATTCTTTAATGAAACAACTAATATTATTCAAATCTAATACCTTATGGCTCCATTTGGATGGAGTGGATTTGAATCAAGGGATTAGAGGATAATATACATGCATTCGAACAAATTAAAATGGAGATTAGCTAAATGAATGCATTTGATTCACTCAAATATTAAGCGAGTGAGAGAAGTGGGAGGATTTCAAATGACTAGGTTTTGTTGGGTATTTTGAAATTCTCCCACTTATAAGTAATATTTGTGTGAATCAAATCCATCCATTTAGTTTTTCTCTATTTTGATTTGTAAATGTATGGTGTATTATCCTCAAATCCATTGATTTCAAAATGACTCCATCCAAATGGAGCCTATAATTATTTTTATTTTTTTAATGAAACGACTAAGGTGACATCAAGCTCTTCAATGAGAATAAAAAATAAAATTAAAATATTTTTTCCTCGATGCCCCAGATCGGTGGAAGAAGGAACTGTTTACGTGGTGATTACATCATTAGTGTTATACCGCAATTTTGAAAAAATGATACAAAAGAAGATTATTGGTAGTGACGGGAGTAATGTTTATAGGAGTGAAAAAAGTTAATCAAAATGTGTAATGATTATTTCATTTAGGAAAGAAAATAGTGTCATTGATAATCTTTTATTGTCATTAAACATTATAATTATTATTTTCATTCTCATTCCCATTAAAAATTTACAACCAATCGTCCCCTAATATCTTTCAAATTTCACAATAAAATCTATTTTCATGCCTTTAAAAATATATTAATTTAATAATAATATTATATAATAAAAATTTAAATTTGACGACAAACTCCTAATTAGGTGTAACAACAACAAGTGCGAACACCAAAAATGACAAAACAGGCGACGGATATTCTCCAAAGCTTTACGAGTTGAGGACGTGTTTGGTTGATGAATAATTAATAAAAATCAAATAATGCGAGATTGTGTGTGGGCCCACGGGGGACAACACGCACGTGACCTTCACGTGGCTTTCAGGGAATGGAGTCAATGGACCAAAATTGATGCTGTCTGATTTCAACATGTTGTTTTCATATTTAAATGCTTTACATAACTTATTCAATAAAGTATAAAATCATATGTGCTGTTGCACAATGCGTTTTTATTCCTCTAGCCACGATTATATTTGGTGGGACGATGTACCAGAGTTCATTATGCAGCTTGCTGCTAAGGATAGATATATTGAGTATTTTCGTTATTGTTAACGTTTCTTTTTAGAGGAGTTTTCTCTTTTTCTCGGTTAGGGGTTTCACTGCGAGAGTTTTACCATAACAAGGTTTTTAGTGGGTCTCACTCCTGGATCGGTTTGTGATCTTATGGTTCGTAGGTTTTTTCTCCGTTTAATAAAACAATTAATTAGACATCTACATTTTTTTAATGATCTTAAGCATTTATTTATGTAATGACTTAATTAAAACCCGAATACTTTGTATAGGATTAATAAACTTTATTTAATAATATATAAAAAAACGTGATTCCGACTCAAGACTAGTTATATCTAAGTGCATTTATTTTTTTAACATTTTAATAGCTTTAAAATAAAAATTCACAAGTTAGGAAAAAAAAAAACTCGTGGGTAATAATCGAGAAGGATCATATAAACAATATTATTTGTTAAAATATTACTTGTTGTTTATATAGTATTATTTTTTTTTTATCGAACAAATGATGACTTAAAAACATGATCTTACGGCATGGATAGTGGAACTCTAATTACTAGAGTTATACTATTTCGTCGCCCATATAGTATTACATTAACCGGTGATACAATATAAGATATGTAATATTACATTGTTGTTCATATAGTTTTAATGTTATGCAATCTTATATGGGCAAACATATGATATATTTTTTTAAGCCAATAGCTTAGAAGTAGAAAAAGATGATATTAAGTCATTGTCTTGACAATTTAATAACCGCAGGTTTAAAAATTTACAAATTGACACATGTATTCCCCTCAACCACCCCCAACTTTTCACCTTTAAATATATATATATATATATATATATATATATATATATATATATATATATTTGTTATATCTGTTATAATATACATCTCTCCGTGGCTCCGTCCCTAAAATATGTGTCCATTAGGTTGACACAAATTTTAAAAAAATATATAATATAGTAGATAAAATAAAGTGTATTATGGGATTCTCTTATGAATAAAGTAAGTTGTTTGCAAGTAAAAGTATAATGATAATTTGAGTAATAAAATGATAGTTGAAGAGTGAAAATAAATAATTGTGTCCATAAAAAAATAAATAGAATTTTGGAGGATGGACAAATAAAGCAAGTAAGTACGTTTTTAGGGACGTAAGAAGTAGGAGTATAATATAATTTCATTTAATTATAAAGTAGTAAGGATCATAAATTTAATAAATAAATAGAATTTTGGAGGATGGACAAATAAAGCAAGTAAGTACGTTTTTAGGGACGTAAGAAGTAGGAGTATAATATAATTTCATTTAATTATAAAGTAGTAAGGATCATAAATTTAATAAAGTCAATTATCTATACAATATTACTCCATCCTTCCCTTTTATTAAACCTTCTACCTTCTCATTTGAGAATTGTATTTTATTTTTAAAAGTAATATTTTAAGTGTATTGAGTTTTGAGATGTGATGAGAAAGAAAAAATTAGAAAGATTAGTCGAGACAGGGAGAAATAAAGTAGAAAGAGAGGGACGTGGGGATAATTTTTGTTATTTAAGGAAACGAGAAATTTTGGATGGGCGGGGCCAAAATGACAAAATGAAAAGCTTTTGAAGGGACGGATGGAGTATATTATATTATATAAATAAAATCTTGGCCCTTTAAAAAAGGAATCTGTGAAAATATAATTGATAGTTTGTCAATTAACTTTGTTTCTCTATTTTACACCACATTAAATTAAATAAAAATAATATGAATATTAGGGTTGACAATTCAACCCGAAATCGTGGAGACCCGCCCTTCACCCTAATCTATTAAGATTTTTGTTTTACTTATAATTGGGTTAGGTTCGATTTTCCCTAAAAATAGAAAAAAATAATTGTGATGGAATGGGGATGGTATATATATGACCCGTCCAAAGTCCGCCCCAAATATATATATATATATATATATATATATATATATATATATATGACTTAAATTATTTCATCATGTCACTTTAACTTTTCACATTAATGTCATTTTCACTTTTCACATTAAATAAGAAAATATATCATGATTTTTAAAAAGTTCATATTAAACAAAAAAATAAAATCAATTTACTATTATAATTTTTTAAGGAGAAAAAAATATTATTGTTATTATATCAAACAACATACTGTTCTTACCTTCTGATTTGCATTATTTTTAGATTTAATGATGTCTTATGAATATATGCATTTTATCAATTAACTTTGTAATAGTTAAATAATTAATAATTTTTCTAATGATTTATAATCTAATGATCTCTAAATAAAAAAATAATAATAATAATATATTGATACATATTTAAAAAAATAGATCGAATTTTCGAGTCGGTGGTCGGGGTCGGTGTCTCGGGTGCAGGATACCCGATTACGTTAGGGGCGAAAGGGAATAAAAGTAAATTCTCCATCGGAGTTTTGAGCCGGGCCATGGGACAAAAATTTCTCGTCGGGTCGGGGTAGCATAAACCGTCCCTACCCCGCCCGCCCGTTGCCACTCCTAGTGAATGTTGTTCAATATTTTTAATTTTCACTATTTCAATTTTCAATATTGGCAGAGTAAGATTCAATTATAATATATATAATTAAAATGGAGAGAAAGAAAGGAAAATAATTGTATTTATGAATTAGTTAATATATTTTATTTGGACAAGTAAAGAAATACTAGCTTATAAAAAAGGATAAGTACACTCACAAACAAGTTATCACACAGGCTCGAATAATCGCTTCAAACCAATCGAGAGGAGTGGAGGGACTAGTGAAATTTCCGTTGTCAAGAAAAACCGGTTTCCGTTTTCAAAAAGAGAAAAATTCTACACCTCGAGACAATCTCATTCCAATAAGTCTAAGACAAAATAAAGATAAAGATCCACTAAGAGTCGAACCCCACGGATCACGGACCCACATGCAACGTCCATAAGGAAAGAAAAAGCACACAAGGTGAAAAAAACCGCACACGATATCAAAGCTTTACCACCGGAAAAGCGAAACAACGAACAAATGATGAGCAGAAGGAAAAACAAGAAAAAACAGAGAAAAAACAAAACCATAAAACTACAAAACAACACAAAAATTAAAAAACCAAAACACCAAAAAAAAAAATTTGTTGAAGTGAATTGTCATGTAATCAGATCTGGTTCAAAAGGAATATTAACGTATTTTGATACAAGTAATTGTTAATTTTTTATTATCAAATTTATGTTAGTGTTTCTGTTGTTAAGTTGTATTTTTAATGTTCCCCTCCCACAATCCCAAGTCTTAGACTCCGCCTATAACAACACCTAAAGTGTGTTTGGTTGAAGATGAAAATTGAACAAGATAATGAAATTTGTGTTTGATTATGATGAAAAAAATATAGTTGTATTGAGTTTTATAAATAAAATTAAAGTAGAAGATAAACTAAGAAAAAAATATGAAAGAGAATAAGTGTAAAAAAAAAAAAAAAAGTAGGGGAGAAAAAGAGTGGGTGAGAAAAAATTGATGATGTGATTGTATGAGATTAAGTAAAAATAGATGTATATATTTATTATACGGATGAATGAATATTTGGACGTGCAAATGCAAAATAGAATGAGACGGGAGATGAGTGATTTCCATCCGGAAGGCGGCATTCCTAACCAAACACAAAGTGTTTCACCATCTATACCCTCCCAATTAAGAGTAGTTTTTATATGAATATGGTTCATGATATGAATCACTATTCGATTCGGATCCTTTTGGTCAAATTCTTGATATTTTTATTTTTTAAGACTTCGTATTTTAAACTTAAATGTTATAATATTAAATATGAATAATTAAATAGTAAAAAAATTAATTATAGATATTATTCTGAACAATAATATGATACAACTAATCCAATTTTCTGATAATCTTAATAAAGTTTTTATATAATTAATTAAATACTTAATACTTTTAACTTTTTCAAACAATTTCATACTAAATATTATCATACACAACTGTGCCCAAATTAAATGGATCAAGGGCTTAAAATTTAATAATGCTCAATTATGGTATTCGTTTTGACTAGGGTTTTATTGGAGTAGACCTTAATTTGTTAAAATTTATAGAATCTACTATCCACATAGCTTTGTCTTTTTGGCAAAGTTTCATAGATTATTCAACATATATAATGATGTAGAATTTTAGAATTTTGAAAAATCAAATCCACCTTAAATCTAGCCTGTAATCATGCCTTAGTTATTGGCTTTCTACTCATTTCTTATTTTAAATTAGAGTTGGTATTGTGAGAACCACCAGTGTATATAAATTCATATATAAAATATTTTATGAATTAGGATCAGTAAAATAATCTATATAAATAAATTCGTAGATTCTAAGCGAGATCGGGTCAGGTCTAGTATTTTTTTAACTTGCTTAAAGACAAATATATATTTAATCTTAAAGTAACGCATATTTATTCTTATATTAACAAATATTTGACCTAATAGTAACATACATGTGACCACTTGCGAGCGATACATGTGGATCAAATATGTTTCTAATCTTCGATAACTTTATTTCACAAAAGGGGTATGATTTTATTAAGATAAGGAACTTATTTGATCTCAATATTAAAGAAAAATAGTTTAAATGTGTTAAGAAAAAGTTTAGGGATCTATTTGATCTCCACATATAAAATTAGGGGCTTATATGATCTCAATATCAAAGAAAAATAATATAAATGTACCAAAAAAGTTTATGGTCCTATTTAATCCCCATATATAAGTTTAGAGGCTTATTTGACAAATTTTCCAATAAAAATTAAAGCCCACATTATGCAGGTCAAACATATTATTATAAGAGTAAATATGTATACTAAATTCGCGTAAATGTAAAAATAAAAACTCACTTTTAGGTTGTGTTTCAATACGTTCAAATAAATATTTACGTATGGAGAAAAATGTATTATTATATGAACAAACCAATACAACACATGGACAAATATTTTATTTTTTAAAGACTATGGTGACACATATTTGTCCTTACAATAACACATGTTGGACCTTATAGTAACACACATGAGAGCGAGTTTTTATTTTAGTCTTTGTGCGAATTTTTTTAAATGACTTACTATATGAACACAAACGTGTTACCGTATGAAGAAAGATATGTTACTATATGAACAAAACCAATACAACACATGAACATATATTTTATTTTTTAAGGACTAGTAACACGTACTTACCCTTACAATACACATGGTTAACCTTATATTAACATATTTGAGAGCGAGATTTTATATTTGTTGTTGCGCAAGTTTTTTTTTAAATGTGTTACCACATGAACAAAAAATTAGAAATAGAATAAGCTGTCGCAATATTAATTCTAATTTTTTAGAAAAATATCAACTGGTAACAAAGTTGATCAAGACAATAACTCACCTCAATTTGATGTCATTGATAAACTTCATTATTGTTTTGATCAGATTTCTCTGTTGCAACAATTCAAAAACAAAAAATCATTCATATTTTCTCTTTTTTTTTTTTCTTTTTATCTGTATCTTTATTTGTTTCTCTTTAATTTGATTGCGTCGATAAATTTCACCGTTATTTTCGGGAGTTCTATATTGAATTGTCTCCTAATCCAATACGGATTTTTTGGCGTTTTTGTGCTTCTTTTTCTCTGTCGATGTTATGCGTCCTAATTTGCGGCGTTATTCATGTCTTGATCTGGTTAGCTAGGTCGACCCGCGAGATTTTTAAACTTCTAATTTTGATTAATATTTCCGGTACAATATTTTACAAGAGAAACCCTCTTTTCCGTAAAACTAATTTAATTAATACCTTATGATAAAATAACTAATATTTTTAATAAAACAACTAATACCGTTCAACTAATATTCTATAATAAAACAACTAATATCATTTTAAAACTAATATTTTATAGTAAAAAAACTAATACATTTTAATGAAATAATTAATACTATCAAAAATCAATTTCACGAAAAACACTACGAAAAAAATTATGAAATATCGACGGATTTACTAACAAACCTATTTCTGTCACAATACCAACGGATTCACGATGAATTACCGATAAAATATATTTTAAAATATTATCGATTTAATTTACCAACGAAATATGAATTGGTGGCAATTACCGATAGATTTTTATTACGCCGGTAATTATCGATGGATTTACCGATGAAATATGAGTTGGTGGTAATTATCGATGAAATATGAGTTGATCGATAATCACCGATGAATTTTTATTCCATTGGTAATTAACGATGATTTACCTACGAAATATGAGTTGATCGGTAATTACAGGATGGATAAAAATTAAATCGATACTTTTGTAGGTAATTTATAAAAATATAATTTTATCGGGAATTTTGTAGATAATTATGTGATTATATTATTTAATTAATAAAATATTATTTCAAAGCATATAAATTTTTATTAGTATATATAAATAATTATAGTAAAGAATTGAATATAAAAAAAGAAAATCTCATATAATTGTGTAGTAAAGAAATGAAATAAAAATTACGAAATATATATATATATATATATATATATATATATATATATATATAACATTATCTTGGTGGCTAGGCGCGTCTCTATACACACGCCTAGCCACCAAGGTTCTGATTCCCATTTGATCCAAAATGAAAGTATTTTTTGGGGGAGGGGTGTGCGCCAATGTGTGTAGTTTTGTATTTTTGTAAGTACCGATTTAACTATTTACGTCGGTAATTACCGATGAATATTCATAGTTTTATAATTTTATAAATACCAATGAACCATTTTCGTTGATAATTACCGATAAATATCCATCGGTATTTATCGATGACTTAATTTTTCCGTCGATAATTTTGTGACGAGAAAAATAAAGTCGAAAAATAATTTGTCGATAACCAAATGGAAGATTTTTTTGGGGAAGGGGTGTGCAGCAATGTGTGTAGTTTTGATTTCCTTCCGACCTCAAATTTAAGACTTTCATCACAAAGTATAAAAAAATAAAATATCACAATATGAGGTGAATTTTTGGACAAGAACTCAGTGATCTACTAAGTTTGTTAGTTTTGATTTTGACCAAAATTGTATTTTTGCATATGCAAATTTTTTTCTCCTTTTGACCTCAAATTTTAGAATTGAATCACACAGAATAAAAAAACAAAAAAATAATGCAATTCCCGATTAATTTTTTAATTAGAATTCAGTAATCTAATTAAATTTGACCGAAACTGGTTTTGATCAAAATCATAATTTTGCATTGAAAAATTTTGTTCTCCTTTTCACCTCAAATTTCAGAATTTCATCACAAAATAAATTAAAATGTCGCAATTTGCGGTGAATTTTTGGACTAGAACTCGGTGATCTAATTAAGTTTGACAAAAACTATGATTTTGATAAAATCGTAATTTTATGTTGCAAAATTTTGTTCTTCTTTTCACATTAAATTCAGAATTTCATCACAACACATTAAAAATTGTATTTTTTTGGAGAATAAAAAGAATATATTACGAAAATATATACATCACATTAAGAGAAAATAATAGAGATGACTAAATAATGTGCGAACAAATTTCACCGTAAAATTTATTTTTAGAGTATTAGTTGTTTCACTAAATGATATTAATTGTTTTACTATAAGTTGCTTCATTCGTCGGCTCATAAATTTTTTTTTTTTTTTTTTTGAGAGGTGCTCATAAAACTCTTCATATGAGGGAGTACACACTTTTTTTAAAAAAGAGTAATGATTGGAGTTTGGAGGGTAATTTTGGACCCTCATTACTCTTTTTCTTTTAAAAAAGTGTGCACTCTCTCCTATGAAGAGTTTTATGGGAAAGAAGGAGTAACATTTATAGAAAAGTTATATTCAACACACAATAAAATAGGCTCACACAAGACTTGCTCATAATGGCGAAGTTTCTTGTAAACAAGAATGTATGGTGAAATTTGATCAATTTACTAAAAGGTATGAGTTCTAAGAATGAAATATATGACCTATATTACTAAAGAGTATTAGTCGTGATAATTGAAGGGTATGTTCCATATTACTAAAGGGTATCGAGGTTATGATATATAACTAAAGGATATGACATATATTACTAAATAATGTTAATCGTAATAATTGAAGGATATGATTTATATTACAATAGAGCACTATTACAAAGAGTCTTAGCCATGATAATTGAAAAGTATGACTTATATTATTAAACCGGGCTCCTCACTTCAGTGGGAGACTGGGTTGATTCCATTTGGGAACGAATTTGGAGTGGGAGGTATAAGGAGACTTGGAAAATTTGAAATTGTAAGGAGACTTGGTGAACTAACTTCTAACCACTAACAACTAATATTTACCGATAAATATATATATATATATATATATATATATATATATATATATAATAGTTGAGATAGTTGAACGGTAAACTAGATTTATTTTTCAATATAAATTAAATTTAACTTAAAACTTGGTTCACACAATACACACTCGCTCATAAAATATTGCATTTTTAAACACCAAGTACATAATATTTTTACCTAGTGTATTGGTCAGTAGAACTAAAAGATAAACTAGATCCATATTTTACGTGGCAATCAAATTTTCTGGTGAAACTTGAGAATAAACATTTGCTCATAAAATATTACTCTACATTTTTCTTTAATCACCCACGTACATAGACATAGTAATATTTTTTATTAATTGTAAATTCCCCTTTTTCTTACCTATTCCCAAAAAATAAAGTTTTATTTATTCATTATTTTGGGCCACGAGATGAAATTAGAAATGAGAATTCAGCGAGAGGCCACGTCAGAGTGTACGGAAATGGGCCCTCTGTTCAGGTGGAGTCTTTGTCTTTGGGAAACACCCCAAAAATAAATAATAATTAATTAGTACTATTTCGCTTTCTCAATATTTTTCTCCCTTTACAGATCAAAATCAGTTATTTTCAGGTTCTGTTGTTACATTCCTAACCCTACATTATTGCCAAAAGGAAAAACCAACATTATTGCTGCCGCAGAGGCAACTTTTAAAAAATTGATTTCTAAAAACACTTTTTAAGAAGCAAAATATACAGTTTTATAATAAATTTTTTTTATATTTTATGTGTATTTTGAATGGTATTAGTTGTTTTATTAAATTTAGTACGTAGTAATATTTTATAATGAAAACAAACTAATATCATTTTGACTTGCACGGTAGAACTCTACCGATTTACAAAAGACTTACTTTTTTAAAAAAATAATGAGTGTTTGGAAAACTTTTAATACTTATGTTTTTACGTAGGGATATAACCAAATCAACTTATTCGAGCTCAAGTGGTTATTTGTTCCAGCAGAGGTCGTGGGTTCAGTCATAATTTTTTCGGACCAATTCAAGTCGCAATTTTCCTGGACCAATTCAATTCAAAATTTTCTCGGACCACAAAAAAATTCGAGAGTCCGCTTTCGAGTATTATTCATTCGTAAAACTTTTCAACATAAACAAGCAAACTCAAGGGCAATAGTACTCGATTTCATTAACTCGTGAGCAGGACTTGTTAGTAAACTCGCGAAGTTATATCATATAAATTATAATGAGTTGTTTATATTAATTTATACTTTTCACACAAAATATATATGACAAGTATAAAAATATGTGATTAAATTTATTTAATCAAATGAAAATTATAGAATTTATAGTAGATACACATGATTAATTTTTAGAAATATATGATTTATTTTTACAATTAATTGATGAATAATCTAACTTAATATTGATATTATTAAACTTGTATATGCTCGGTTAAACTCAAAAAGTTCGTGAATATTCAATCATATCTAAGATTCGACTCGACTCAATTACATGCCTACATACTTTTAAAACTCTTATAAAAAACACCATTAATATTTACAATTTTATTCAATTTGAAAAGAAACAATAAGCTGATTATACTTTTCCACCTTGTGCATAATAGGGAAGCTGACACAATGAAAACAAAAGCTAAGGATTTTTTTTTTTAGCTATAACAAAAGGTAAGGACTCAATAACCAAGAATGTGACCAAAAACGGCTTGATAAATCAAGTATGCACAATCAAATTTTACATTTCTATCATTGAGTGTATGGTATTATTGGTGACATTCATCAGAAAATACACATCATTAAAGATATGATTTCAGCCAATGTCTCCTACACTGTGTTGCATAGGTACGAGGGTGCGGGGCTGACAAGATACGAATATGAAGATATGATTTTTAAAAAATTTTAGGATGCGATTAAGTAAATAATACGTCTATTTATTCATATTTTATTATATATGAATACCTGTAAAATATATAGAAATAATTATTTAAATATCATCATTAATTTAATACATAAATCATAATAAGATGGAGCATCGTCATGCTGTCGTGTGATCGCACCGACGTGATGGAGCGTCCCCACTGGAGTTGGAGTTGTCGTGTGTGGTCGCGTGAGTTTTGGTTGAATTTGAAAAGTGAATGGGTGAAAGAATTTTTTTTTAATTAAAATTAAAATTTTTATTTTAAAATTTAATTTTTAGAAATTGCAAAAAAAAAAAAAAATCTAAAAAAGTTAATTTTTTTTTTTTAAATTGACTTCGCTACACCCTTATCGTATCAAATTTACGTGGTTGCCGTATCGAATTCTCGAATCCTCTAAAAATTTAACTTTTTTTTTTAGGAATTAGTCATGTGGCGAATCCCGAGCGAATCTCACACGAACCTCACCTGCATCCGCCTCTATAAAAATTCAATTTTACATATCACATTTTTTTATGTATCCATACATCATAGCTCCTATACCAACTCCAACTAACTCATGCCACTTAAATCCCAAAAATGACATAAGCCAATTACATTAACATAAGTGTGCCTCAACAATAATCACATAAGCCAACAAATAAGTTAGAATTTCAACTCTCAAGAAAGAACCCATATAAAATAAGTTTTGTACTTCCTCAATTAACACGCCCCAAAGCCAAAACTACAACAATAAAATTGTATATATATGTATGTATATATACTCTTGAAAATACATTGAACAAAGGCCATAAAAAGTGGGTAATTAATGGAATAAAAGGACCACGCCAATCGCCATCTTTAAAATAGCGAAGTGAGAGAACATCCTTTCTTGTAGGGCAAATATTTGTGTACACTATAAATAGTAAGCACAAAATTTAATTCTGATTTAAGCATTATTTCGAATCTTGTATATTATTAGTTTGGTTACGGTGTAATATTATTTAGAGACGTTGTATAGTGTGCACAATGTTTTTACCCTACCCAATCCAATATGACCCGCCCCATTGCACAAAATAAAAAAACTAATATTACAATGTAACTAAACTAATACTTATCTGATATACGAAATAATACTACTGTTGTAATCAAACTAATACTATACAAAGATCAAAATAATAGTACACTGTAACCAAACTTTGTGCACACAATTTTTATTGTGCACAATATGCACACAAATACTACTCTTCTTGCCGATCCTATAATCAATATTTTTTTATCTCATTGAATTTGGAACATAATACGACCACTATATATATAAAAAAGTTCTTATCTAACTTTTTGGTTGGAACTAAAAAAAAAAAAAAATTATATATATGTTCATACCTTAAAACATAATCAAATTTAGGAACGGATTTAGGAGGGAGGGGGCACGGGGCGGTCGCCACCCTTTAATTTAAAATTTTCTCTATTGAACGTGTAGAGTTTTTATTTATACCTTAATTCGTAATATTTTGTTATCTTGTCTCCTTAAATAATAAAATTTTCTTCCCCTTAATTAATGAAGTATTTCGCCGCCCTTGGGACGAAATTATGGATCCGTCCTTGGAATGAATGACACGTGGAGAGTGAAAACATGATCAACAAATAATATACACCACATTGACATGTGTTAATAATCTAAATAGAGTGGAACATCAAGTGAAATATATATATATAAAAGTGGAATATGAGAACCAAACTATTAAAAAAATTGTAAATTAGAAAATAAATTATATTCAATCTCAAGGGGTTGATCATTTGGTTGGTCGTTTATTTGGGCTGAATATCAAGTTATCAAACGAAAAGAAAATAAATTATATTCATATATAAGGTAGTACGTACTTAAATTGAAATTTAAAAAATTATAAAATGTATAAACCTAAATCAAATGATATATTATCTTCGTAGAAGGACCGACTCTGAAAGAGGAATATATGCCATTAAGTTTTCACACTTTTTCAAATCATTGAATTTTTTTATTCTATTTATGCACGTGCGTGTGATTTTTAGAGATGAGACTGATTTTTAATCTTTAAATTTAAAGTATATTTTATATCATTTTTTTGACAGGGTTTTATATCATATTATAAATACAGTAGTATATGTGCATTACATGGGATATAATAAATTGAATAACAGATACATAATTTAAATTACACAATTATTGAATTTGGAAAAATTCAAAACAAAAGAAATAACCCATTATAGTCCAAAATCAAGTAAAATAATTGTGATTGTTCACTGAAAATAACTTAATTATTTAATAAAAAAATATAGGTAACTTTTTAAAAATACATTTGAATTACATGATGTGAGACAAAATTAAGACTTTATAAAAACATGATTTCTTGTTACCTTTTTTAATATGCTAATAAAAATAGGCGTATCAAAAATAACTAAATATATATATATATATATATATATATATATATATATAATAAAGTAGTCTAAGAAATATTAATTACAGTCTATAGAGCTAATTAAACTAACATTAAATCCATGTCCCATTATTTTATAAATATAAGTTGCACAATGCACATGATACATAATTAATATTCTTTAATAAAAATAATTAAAATTATTCAGTTAAAATAACAAATACTAATCTAATAATACGTTTTAATTTAACAACTAATATCATTTTAAAAAATTCACTTGATTGTAAGACTTTCAACTATGTGTTTTATTATGTAGAGATATTAAAAAGGTCATGACCCATAGTAGAGCTGACCCATTTAAACCAGAAAAATAAATTTTTAGTTTTTTTAGGACCGCTTTTGCTCACACCGTTTAATCCGAAGTCTTATAGGGCTGAGCCCTATAGAGTTAGGGTCAACTTTGTTAGTCTGTTTAAATATTTTTAATTTAATTTTAATATATTTATACGATAATTTTACTAACAATTTTTCTTTATTGTTGTTCACATTTTAAATGAAACGAGTCAAAAGATAACATTTTATTCAAATATGAATCAAAATATTAAGTAATGGCGATGTTTAGTACTCCATCCGTCCACGAAAAGTATGTTCATTTGGTTTTGACAAGTTTTAAGAAAACGTAGATAAGTAGATAAAAAAATAGTATTTTGGGGTATTGTATGGTTCATTTATGAATCAAGTGATTGTTTATGAGTGTGAAGTCAATATCATATGAAGAAATTAAGTGATGGTTGAATGTTGCGGCATAAAAAAATATTGGACAGATGAAATATTAAATAGTGTTATCTTTTCAATAATCCTTGAATTTTTTTAAAAATTGGTTGATGTGATTGAATATAATTAATAACACATAATTATATTAGTATGTATCATTTAATTTTATATTTTGAATTTAAATTACACCATGTATTATATATATTTTGAATTTTATTTTGATTTTTTTAATCTCGTAAACCGTTAGTGACCGTTTAATCTGCAGACCGTCGGTGTTAGGTCCCAACTATTAACCGTTCGTTAAAAGTGAACCGCTAAAATTTTGAATTGTTTAGGTCCGCATCCTTGTAGGGTTAGCCCGTTTAATATCTCTAATTTTATTAGTATTTGAAGTGTTTATATTTTTAAGAAGGAAAATTAAAAAGTTAATAATGTTTGAAACATAAGAAGTATTTGCTATTTTTTTTTAATTAGGAATAAATGTTAAATAATTTTAAATCTTATGATTATTTTCAAAATTAATTTTAAAATTAATATTTTATCAATTAAAACCACAAAATCTCTTCTTCTTTTTTTTTTTTAATTGCTTTAAATCTCTTTTAAGAGATTGCAAATTAACTCACCATCAACTTTGGGAAAAAAAAGTAGTGCTTCCCTCTCTAAAAAAAAAAGGAATAATAGTGCTTCCCTCTCTAAAAATTTTTCTCTTTCTTCTCTCTAAACTTTTCTCTCCCTTCTCTCTAAACTCTCTCTCCTTCCTTTTCTCCTTTGATTATCTTCTCTCTCTTCCACTCATTTCTCCTCCCCTCCCACCGCCGCCCGCCACCACCATTGCCCGCCTCCGCTTCCGCGACCACCGTCAACTAGTTCATTCGTCGTATTTGTATGTGGGCCATCGAGGCGATTCCTTCAACGATGTCGTGCGTATGATGGCTAGTTGACGGATCGTCCGTTGACCTTTTTATTTTTTTGGTTTTTTATTTTTTATTTTTGGTTTTTCTAGCCTTTTGGTTTTTGTGTTTTTGTAGTCTTTTGGTTGTGTTTCTTTCTCTGTTTTTCTTGGTTTTCTTCTTCTCAACGTTTCATTGTTTTATCTTTCTGTGGTGAAGTCTCGATGCTTTGTATGCGGTTTCTCTTACCTTGTGTGCTCTTCCCTCCTTATGGAAGTTGCATGTGGGTCTCGACCCTTGGGGTTTCGCTCTTGGTGAATCTTTGTCTTTTGTGTTTAACTTCTTGGAATGAGATTGTCTTTTTCTTTCTAAGAACAGACCGGTTCTTCTTGGAAGACGGAGATTGCGCTAGTCCCTCCACTCCTCACGATTGATTTGGAGGCGATTGTTTGAGACTATGAGATAGCTTACCTGTATTTGTAGTTGTTATATTGTATAGACTATTTTTTCTCTTGAAAAAAAAACTTTGAAAAAAAAATATATTCTAACTCTTTTAAGAGATTGCAAACCCACCCACCCCAACCTCAGCCTGTCAATATTGAACGCAATTTTCTCGTTTTTCTTATTAATTGCATGCATCGACCCAAAATGATTTTAAATTGTATTAAAGGAATTTTTTTTTAAAAAAAAAACTTATATAGTCAAATTAAAACGATGGACCACATTTATTCCCTATATCCTCACCTTTAAGGCTTAAATACAGTATGCAAAATCTATGTATACATAATCTAATAACAAAAAAATCAACAAATGTTTGCAAAATCTATGTATACATAATCTAATAACAAAAAAATCAACAAATGTTTGCATGCGATTGGTGCACATAGTACAACTGGAATTGTAATTCAATTTTAATTTAATTTTAGATATAGCTTTATTGTTTGTGAATAAGTCAAAATTAAATTGAAATTAATTAAAATCGCATCAATAGCATATATTGCAATTGATGCACACAAACGAGATTCAAAATCCTCAATTTTAAAAATCAGTTTGTGTGAGTGTTCTTTAAAAAAAAAAAAAAAAAGAACAATGCACACCATCCGCATAGAATTCTACCATCGATAGGCAAAGTATAGGATGTTCCAATTTCATGTTTAACGTGATTTACAGTATTAATTATTTCATTAAAATGTATTATTAATTTTATAGTGATATTATTAAATTAATATAATTAATCTTTTAAAATACATTTGAATTTCACAAAGAAATTGGTTCATGCGAGGTATATTTACTCCCAGGAAGAAATGGGTAACTTATAAGAGAAAGGAGGGAGTATATTTATACAAATGTATCATTTCCAAATGCATATCAATATTTTAGATAAACTGTGGTATTAAATAATATACCTAAATTTCGATATGCATGAAACAATATATATCAATACCATTCCAAAATTCAATAAACCAATTTGGATAAACTGTGAAAGCGATTTTCATATACCTTTTCTTTTTATAAGGAAGAAATACCCGAAGGTGCGAATCTTCCACCTGTACCATAAGTCCCTTGGTCGGACATCCTGCAATATTTCAAAAAAATTGTCACCACGTGGAATCAAACCCGTGATATTGGAGTGTATGTACTTGATCACCTTGCCCATTTATCATCTGTCTTTGTCCCCGGGGGCAAATTAAGGTAGGGTAAACTTTTTAAAGTAACTAGTTCCATTGCAGCGATCCTATATCCTAGAAACCCCTAATGAATTTTTGGGGAACTCGGTTCACTATGTTGATAAGAGGACTCGAACACGGAACTTGATCAATAATATCATCGTGCTTGCCAATATGACAAAGATCCAGCCAATTAAAACCAAGGTAGGATAAACATTATTCCATATACCTTATCCAACCATCTAAGATTATATTTTCATCTTCTTCTGGAACCATACTTTCTCCGTTAGTGTTTGCTTCTACAAATATAAACATATAATGTGATAGAATAGGACCCCAATGTAATATTGTGCAGTGCAATTTACTATCCTAATTGCTACTAGAACATTAATTAATTATGGTGTGAAAACGGGAATCCAATTCATTAATTAAGAAGGAGAACATTAATAAAGACGGTAATAAGGGGATTCAGTTTCACAAGTGTGGTTTCACATTCATCAATTTTATACAATTTTGTTTTGTAAAAGAATTAATTCTAGGGTTTTTATCGGTCTAGTCGCGAAATATATATTAATTATCAATTCGGGACCTAAAAATAAAACTTATCAATTCGGGACCGAAAGATGTATATTAAGAGATTTTATCAATCCGCACGAAATTAAGACTCCGAATTGATAATTGTCCTATCTTTCGGTCCCGAATTGATAAAATCTCTTAATATAAACATCTTTCGGCTCCGGAATGATAAATATTATCTTTCAAGGCCCGAATTGATAATTAACATATCTTTCGAGACTTGTACCGATAAAAATACTTAATTTTATAGTATAATTTTGTTTTGTGAAATAAAAAAAAAAAAAAAAAAGTGAGATGGGCGGTGAAAATGGTGGCTTTGTGGGCATAGCCGCCTAGAAGAAAGAAAAATGATAGCCGCCTAGAAGAAAGAAAAATGATTTGTATCTTTGTGAATCCTTCAAACTTATACCGTACAAGAAAAAGAAAGAACGGCCATGGAAGAAGAAGCACAGCTAGAGAAGGAGAGATAAAAGAAAAAAAAGCCAAAGATTTGTGTGAACCAGTTTTATCGTCAAATTGATTTGAAAAGTATTAGTTGTTTATACTACGAGGTATTAATTTTGAATGCTATTAATTGTCTCATTAAATGATATTAGTTGATTTATTAAAAGGTATATTTTGTTTTTATATAAATGATTAATTGTAAACTAAGTTTACGGTAAAAGTGGTTCACAAACATACTCGAAAAGGAAAGGGAGAAAAAGTTGAAGGAGATCCACAAATATTTCAAATTCGGGAAATTCATTTATATTTTATAGTATATTTTTAAGACAAAAACTTGTGTGAGACCGTCTTACGGATCTCATTTCGTGAGATGGATGCACTTTATAAAAAGTGATACAAATTAGTATAAAAGTGATAAAAAATTGAAAAGTGATACATTTCACATTATAAGTGATAATAATATATTAAAAGTGTAAGCCCAGGGGTTGGTCTAGTGGTGAGGGCAGAGGAGGAGTGTGATCTTCTTGGGTCTCGGGTTCGAAACCCATTGGATGCAAAGCAGTCACGAGAAAACATAAAAATTATATTGTATTGAAATTGTATAATTTATAATTAAAAAAAAATTGAGATTGCATATAATTAATTATTTATTAATAATTTCAAGCATACGTATATATGTATATATATTTATTTTAATTAACACAAAAATCAATTTCGAATAACAAGACATAAAACAAAACAAATCAAATATAAATACTAATTTTTACACAAATTAAAGAACAAAAATGCCATCCAATCAAATTAATTAAAACATTTCCAAGAAAAAAATAAAATAAATTATTTAAAATTCATCCTCTATCCCTGCCTACCCCTTCTACATTGCGCCCAAGTCACTGTACCGACAAATTGTCAAGACCATTACTATGCCCTGCTGGGACAACTGGGCATGCTCCTTTTCCACCTTCGTTGGTGTTACAAAATTTATTTATTTGTTAGAATAAATAAACATTTCATAATTTGAAATTTAAATTAAATGTATATATACATATTGTAAGAATGTAATATGTTGAATATCCTATTCATCAAAGGTCAATGATATACATTTTTAATGTAGAGCCTCTAATCTAGACACAAGGATAAAATCTACTCTTACCATATATACGAGATATACAATTATATTTACAATATATGTTCTATTACTCGATCCCCGCAATCGAAGAGAGAGGATGATGGACGTTGAGATTGTCTCGAACTCGTCGAACAAGACTAGAGGCAAGCCCTTAGTAAAAATATCAACAATTTGGTATCGAGATGACACATGTAAAACTCGAACTTGACCCTTAACCAACTTCTCTCTGATGATATGAATATCCATCTCAATGTGCTTAGTTCATTGGTGTTGAACTGGATTCAGGAAAGATAGATAGTGTTGATGTTGTCACGGAGACCAAGGTGGCAGTTGAATAGGACACTTTGAAGTTCGAGCATGAGATTTCAAATCCAACACGATTCGGATACAACATTAGCCACACCGTAGTACTCTGCTTGACCTTTGGACCGAGACAGTACCCGGAGGTGGAGCGTCGAGTGTCGGGATAACCACCCCAATCGACATCAATATATGCGAATAAGTGAAGTCACCGGAGAAGGATATAGATGAAGACCGTGATCAATGGTACCTTGTAAATACCGCAAAATACGCTTCGGAGCTAACATATGAACCTCACGAGGATTATGCATGAGGAGACAAACCCACGAACAACATACGTAATATACCGGCCCTGGTGAACGTAAGATATTGAAGCGCACTGCCAGGACTACAATAAAGAGTCGAAGCGAAAATGGTAGTACGCCGGTGTGGGAAGCTTCGGTTTAGTATTAACCGGAGTGGCGGAGGGTTTGCATGAAGCCAACCCGGCTCTTTTAATAATATCGATCGCATACTTTCGTTGAGACGGGAATAAGCCATCACTATGAGTAGTAACAACAATACCCAAGAAATAGTGCAAGATGCCCAAATCTTTCATCGCAAATTCTCGAGCTCAGACGAGCAATGATGGTACGACGCAAAGAATTCGAAGATCTTGTCAAGATGATGTCATCGATATACAAGAGGAGATATGCTAAATCATTCCCATGGCGGAAGACAAACAACGAGTGATCCAAGTACTCCTAGTGAAGCTAAGAGTAGAGACAAAGTCGGTGAACCGTTTGTTCCAAGCACGGGGGCTGCTTGACCGTATAGAGATTTCTTTAACAAGCACACATGATCCCGATATCGGGGATCCTAATAATCGAGCGGTTAATGCATGTATACAATGTCAACAAGATTGTCATGTAGGAAAGCATTCTTAACGTTAAGCTAGTGAATCGTCCACTTCTTCGAAAGAGCCAAACTAAGGACCAAACGAATCGTAGCAGGCTTGACCACTAGGCTAAAAGTCTCCCCATTACAATCAATGCCAACCCTCCGAGTCTTTCCATCATCTGCAAGACGGGCTTTATGCCTCTCAAAGGAACCATCAACACATTCTTTATGAGTAAATATTCACATATACCGAATAACATTAACATTATATAGACGGGTACCAACACCCACATTTTATTTTCAATAAAAGCGTTAAATTCCTCATCCATGGCCAATTTTCGATTATAATCACGGAGGGCGGACATAGGTTCATGCGACAAAGGTGATTTTGTGATGGAAGAATGAAGATTGAAATGGTGTTTGGGTTTAAAAATACCTCGTTGGCTATGAGTAACCGGATGAAGAACCGAAGCGGTTGGATGGCCAGGAGGAGAAGGGTCAATTGGAGGATTGGTATCTTGCACAATCGGGGTAGCAAAAGAGAAACCCAAGGTCTCGTGATACCATGTAAGAATGTAATTTATTGATTATTGTATTCATCAAAGGTCAAAGATATACAAAATGTAGCCCCAGGGGCATAGACGGATGGTAAGTGGACAAGGTAAGCTGGAGCACATACACTCCGACATCCCGGGTTCGATTTTATATGGTGACAATTCTTTCTTGAAATATTACGGGGTTGTTGCTAGATTCGTGTCTCCCGAAAGTCATCTCCCTTGCATACCGCCACTCGTGCACATCCCTCGATTTACAACCCGCTGACCAAGGGGCCTGCAGTACGAGGTTGGGGGATTTACGCTTTCGGGTATTTTCTCCTTAACAAAAAAATGATATACAAAATGTAGAGCCTCTAATCTAGACACAAATCAAGGATAAAATCTACTCTTACCATATATATGAGATATACAATTATATTACAATATATGTTCTATTACATATACCGCAAGGATGGTCACAAAATGATATAGATCAAGTGGTTAGAGTTCGACAACCTATGCCCGAAGGTCATAGATCGAGTCATCATTTAACCGATCAAAAAAATATTACAAGGATGTTATGTCACTACAAAAAAATAGGATTTAAAGAGGGAGTTAAAGAGGGTTTTAACGAGGGCTGGGGGTTAGCGAGGGCTTTAACGAGGAAAAGCCCTAACTAAAAAGCTCCTCGTTAAGCCATCCCTCGTCTCGGCCCTCGCTAGCTAACGAGCTAACGAGGCGAGATACCTCGCTAGTTGCCGAGTACGCTGCCCTCGCTAGTTACCGAGGGGCTTGGCGCTCGCTAGGCGGGAGGGATTCGGCAAGGGGTCTTGGCAAGGGAGTTGCCCTCATTAATTAGCGAGGGCCCAGCCACTCGTTAACTCGCGATCTCGCCCCTCGGTAACGCAACCTAATTAAAAAAAAATTGCGGCCGGAGGGTATCGAACCCACGACCCTAGCCGCGAGTGGGGGCTTTTATCACATTTTAGCGTTAGGCGGGATTTGAACCCGCAACCTCCCGGCGAGAAGGCATAAGGGGTGGGTGGTTTACCGCTTT
Organism: Paraleonurus japonicus; assembly: GCA_030762865.1. Classification (NCBI taxonomy): domain Eukaryota; kingdom Viridiplantae; phylum Streptophyta; class Magnoliopsida; order Lamiales; family Lamiaceae; genus Paraleonurus; species Paraleonurus japonicus. Next base: position 35,495,639 of record CM061052.1, read on the forward strand.
GGGCAAAACTAATAATTTATTATGTTTTTGCTTTGAAATATATTTATATCATATTATGTTCAATATATTATATATTCAATTTATAATTGTTATTCAATTAAATTGTATACTATATATTCAACTAAATTATTATCTATATATTCAATTAAATTGTATACTATATATTTACTATATATATATATATATATATATATTATCATTTTATAATTGTTATTATTATCACATATATATTCAATTAAATTGTATACTATATATTTATTATATATATTATCATTTTATAATTATTAATATTATCACATATATATTCAATTAAATTGTATACTATATATTCACTATATATATATATATATATATATATATATATATATATTATCATCTATAATTGTTATTATTATTATCACACACACACACACACACACACATATATATATATATTATCATGTTTATAATTGTTATTGTTATTACTTATATATTCAATTAAATTATCACCTATATTATCATGTGTATAAATATGTACTCTTAAACAATTAAAATTAATCATCTTAAACAATTAAAATTCATACTCTTAAACATTTAAAATTCATAAATTCTTAATCAATATTCGAGAAAAATTCATAGTTTTAAACACAAATAATGAATTCGGCGCCTTGAACCCCGGGACCCACGGGATGAGTGATCGAGAACCACTTGCACCACTGGGGAATACCACCACCGGGTAAGGAACCTGCAACCCCTGCATCCACTCCCGGAATTGACGTTGCATGTCCGCTCTCAAAGCTGCGTCTCTTCGCTCCATCTCCGCCTGCACCTCTTCTATTTGTTTATACGCCCTCTCACGCTCCTCTTGGAGCGGCCGACATCGATTGGCCGTATGTGCCAATAAGAGTACTCGATGAGCTACAAGCTGGAGGGAATGCGCCTAGACTTACAGTTGACCAAGACCCCGAACACGTCCGTGTTGTTTTCCAACAGGCCGACGTACAACTGGGATAAGTTTGGTTATATATTATTATATAATATAAAATGAAAATACTTACAAGTGTGCCACTAATAGCCCCGTAGGTGTACTCCCTTCACCATAGTAGTGGTAATGCTCCACTATGTCCCAATCATTGGCGGACCGTCTTTGAAATTAAGAGCATACTTACCTTCAAATTAAGGGCATTTTCAAATAATTAGTAGTGGTAATTAAGAGCATTTTCAAATAATTAATTAAAAAAAGAATATTTACGGTGATAGTAGTTGCGTGTAGTGTATGAAATTATAAGCCCGATCGAATCTCTTTTCAATTTGCGTATGTACCTACAAATATATAAATTATAGCAATTAAATTAAAATTATAATAATATTAAAAATAAATTTATATAATTGCATAAATACTAATTAACTCTAAATAATTAATAATCTTATACTACTAATTATATAATACTAATCTTAAATACTAAATAATTACTAATAATTGAAACACACATATATAACAATTAGACAAATTAACACTAAATAATTAATCAATCAATTCCTATACATGCATATAAAAAATAACAACAAAATTACACAAATACATATCAAAAAATATAAAATTTATCCACTAAAATAACAATAAAATTAACCGATTAAATCTAAAAATTTACCGTAGAAATATTCCTGAACGAGTACTACAAAGCCCAACTAGTGGTAGGGTCAATTTCGTGACGGTAGTGGCGGCGGTATTTTTCAAAAAAAAAAAATGGGACGACAGGAAGGAAAAAGGGGCTGGTGGGGGATTTAATTTGGCTTGCGAGGGGGCCGCCCTCGTTAAGCTTTTTGGTAATTGGGTTGCGAGGGCAAAAGCCCTCGTTAACCTTATTTTGGAGTCGAGGCGAGGCGGCCTCGTTAATTCGTGAGGGAGCCTTGCCCTCGTTAAAAATTGGGCCGAGGCGAGGGCACGCCCTCGCTAACCCTTTCTCGGCCTTGGCGAGGGGCCGTGCCTCGCTAACCCTTTCCGGGCCTTGGCGAGGGGGCCGTGCCCTAGCTAACTTTGGGCCGGGCCTTACCAACGGTAGCCGCCCTCGTTAACTTGGGCCTACGAGGGGCTCGCCCTCGTTAACTCTGAGAGAGTTGATCCGCCCTCGTGTGGGCCCTCGTTAACTAACGAGGGGCCCATTTCCCTCGCTAACTCCTCGTTAATTGTTGCCCCTGTCTCGCCTCGCTAATTAACGAGGGTTTTGTGTCCTTAATTGCCCTAGTTAATTATGTTATTTTTGTAGTGTGTATCTTCTCGTAAGTGTATCTTTCTTCAGGATGGTGGTTGGATGTAGGGGCTCTAGTCGCTTTCTCCTATATTAATTAGAGACATTAAACGTTAATTGCATTAATTTAATGGAAGTGTCAATTTTTGAATGAGAATGTTCAACTTTGGCATAATATCTTAGCGGATTTGATCTTATGCTACAGGTGGGCACCAATTTATATGTTCACCGCTTATATGGCATGTCAATCACCTATCATGTGATGCCACATATACGGAGAGTCTACTATTATTTAATTAATTACTTATGTGGCATCGCATGATTTGTGGTGGACATATAAATTGATGCTCACTTGGGTATAAGATCAAATTCAAATATCTTATTTACTAAATATGGGGGTGAAGTGGATGAGCGAGTTAGAATTAGAAGAAAGATATCGAAATGGTTCATGTTTATAGCTTGCTCACCTTGATGTTACATTAGTTGAAGACCATCTTTGGAGGAACCTACCTAAAGTGGAAAGCTGCCAATTTGAAAAAGTCAGGACACCTCTTCTTTTCAAGTGTGATACTCCCTCCGTTAAGTTAGCTTCACGCTTAATTTAAAAGTTTCAATTAGCATATCATTCATATAAAACAACTTTTGTACACATATTACTATGAAATAATTCTCACACAAAAACCGTTAAAAATCAATCATGAAGCTAACTCAGACGGAGCGTACTTTATTTTTGTTGTAATTGTTTCCAGTTTGATTTTTATTTTTTTAAAATTTCGTCGACTTGTAAGACATCGAGGTGCTAGCTCTATAAACTTAACACAAATTAGACCACAAAAAATTGTGTTGGACTGTCTCATTTCCATTGCGACAACGAAAAAGTATCACTCTAAAGCCATAAAATATTACTTACTATAATTTTTTCATAAAATTACTTTTAATTATTCTTAAAGTGTTAAGTTTACATATATTGTTTAATTTGTTGTAAATGACAGTATTATTTTTCTCTTTATATATGTCATGAAACACATTCAATATATGAAATAGTATCAAATTATACTTTCTTCTTTTTTTTTTTTAATTTGAATTAAAAAAATGGGACTATGATCAAAGTCGTAGGTGAAATGTTATAGTTTCCTTTGCCACGACCACTAATTCTTAGGAGGAGGTCTCTTGTGAAATATTGCACCGCAATATCAATTAAAAAAGGAAATTACTAAATCTTGTGGGTCAAGATAAAGAACGGGTCAAACTACGCGAGACTTCTTCTTCCTCCTCCGTTCTAACTCTTCTTCCTCCTCTCGTCGCTCCACACCTTCCATGGTTGTGTCTGTGTTCCCCAACCACGCATCAAGGTTCTTTGGACGCAGTAAACGCCGACGATCGGGAGGGATAAAGCAGTGAAAAATAACGGCAAAATTCAATTAAGAAATCGAATCGAGGAGAAACACGCAAAAATACGAAAAAGAGAAAAAAAAAAGGAGAAGACATGGATGATTTTTTTGAAAATTGTCAAATAATTGCTACGGATCGATAAAAACAATAACAAAATTTATCAACAACATCAAATTGATGTGTGCTACATGTTTTCTAAAAATGCGGAATTAATATCGCAATTGTTACCTGCTTCGATTTGTTCATATAGTAACACATATTTTGCTATGCGGTAACACATTTGTATTTGTATGGTAACACATTTTTTTCATATAGTAACACATCTTTCTCTATATAGTAACACATTTGTGTTCATATAGTAACACTCGCACAAAGACATAAATAAAATCTTATTCCCGGTATGTTACTATAAGATCAAACATATGTTACCGTAAGGACAAATACATGTTACTAAAAGAATAAAATATTTATTCATGTGTTGTCTTGGTTTTGTTAATTAGTAACACATTTTTCTTCATACAATAACACATGTTTGACCTTATAGTAAAGCACCGATCGAGTTTTAATCTTTACTTTTGCACGAGTTTAGTACATATATTTGCTTTTACAATAACACATATTTATCTCAAATCTTATACGTGGATCAAATAGATCCATGAACTTTTCTTAACACATTTAAATAACTCTTTAAATTATTGAGATCAAATAAGCCCTCATCTTAATAAAATCACACTCTATTAATGAAAATAAAGTTGTCGAAGATTATAGACTTATTTGATCCATACATATAAGATTAGAGATTTACTTGACCATTTTTTTATTTTTATTATTATTGCATTTGTCGATTATTTTTAGACAAATACATATTATTTGTTTTATAGTAACACATATTTATCGTTTAAATAATATATGTGTAACCTAATAGTAACACTCACGGGAGCACGTGAGGGCGATTTTTTTATATCCCTCGCGAGTTTTTTTGAAAATATCTATTGAATCCGATCCGACCCGACTAGGATCCGCAAATTTCATTAAATGAGTTTTTCACGGTACAATATTGCATATAAGAATTTGTCAATTCTTAGAGTGGATCTCTTGTGAAAATTTTCACAGTAAAAATTCCTTAATTAAATAAGGTCATATTTCGAAGGATTTGATCCGTTTTTGTGTGGGTCAAAATTCTAAAATTCATTGAATTGCTTATAACTAACTCGTTGAAAATTAGTATCATAATTTTTGCAGAATAACATTACGCTTAAAGGTACTACGTCATTACACTGAAAAAAATTAAAATTACACTCAACCACACATTTCACTATTTCTCCTACATGACTCATTTTCGTCCCGGTCAAAATCTTAAAAATCAGGAAATTGCATAACAAATTGCTGAAAATTAATACTCTCTCCGTCCCGGAATAATATGCACCCTTTGTTAGGCACATAGATTAAAAAAATTTGCTTTTTAGAGTTAATAGAGTAGGGGAGAGAATAAAATGTAAGGGTATTTTTAGTGGTTGGGTTAGATAAAGTAAAAAAGAATAACTTTATCATTAAAAATTGAGTGACATTTTTAAAATAAAGTGATGTTATGAAAATGATAGTATTTAATGAACTTTCTTTATTTAAGAGTGTAGATTATGTAAAACGTCCAAATAAAAAAATACGCAGATTATTACAAGAGGAAGGAGTATTATCATTTTTTTAAAAATAATATCACCCGGAACTATATATCCAGGTCAATTAGATAATTTTCACCAATCTTATATATTTCCGTGAAAAATTTCATAAATATCTGTGTAATTCTTGTTGTGGTTCACTCATTTCATAATTTTTTTACTGTTTAAAGTTTTGAAAGATAGAAATTTTGTACCCTACAGTCATAAGATATTAGGGTTTTTTTGTTTTTATAAGATATTAGGGTTTGTAAAAGCAATTCCGACTTTTTATTTTTTTACATAATTCTCTCTCTCTCTCTCTCTCTCTCTCTCTCTCTCTCTCTCTCTCTCTCTCTCTCTCTCTCTCTCTCTCTCTCTCTCTCTCTCTCTCTCTCTCTCTCTCTCTCTCTCTCTCTCTCTCTCTCTCTCTCTCTCTCTCTCTCTCTCTCACAAAGTTAAATATAATATAATTGCACCAAAGTACAATAAATACCTCCGCAATCCTGAAAACACCACACAGTGTTATAGATATATGCTTTGTCGTACACTTATCTATATATATATATAATTGTATACATATAATATATACCAGAAACACCTCCCCCACCCCCACCCCACCCCACCCACCCTACCCGTCTCTATCCTCAGAGGAGCGCCTCCTTTCTTCCCTAAACACAGTTCAATGGATCATTAGATCTCAGGCATGCTCTTTTTTTCTTTATAATTATATGTTCTTCATATTCCAATTTAATTTTGTGAGGTGTATATATATATATATATATATATAATATCTAAGCATCTGAATATTTTTTTTTTATATTATTTGTTGTCAATATCAGAAAAAGAGAAAATAATTGGGTTTCGGTCCAAAATGTTTATCATTTTCCATTTGGAAAGATTGATGCCGGAATCTTGAAAGTAGAATTATTTAATTATTTTTTAATTTATTGAAAATTTGAAATAGGGTTGTGTAATTCTTTTGACAAGACGTCGCATTTTTATGCTTTGCGTTGGTAATAAAGCCACTTGTAATAAGCCACTTGGTAAAAGGCCAAGTCAGCCTTCTCACTTGCATAAATCTTTGTATAGATCCATTTTTATGGAGTGATCGATGTGTACTTACACATATACATACAGTTGTTCATTTCTGGTGCAGCATCTTCAAGATTCACATGCATAAGCATGGTGCTCTCTTTCTCTCTCCTCTCTCTCTCTCTTCACCGAAGCTGCAAGTGTGAGAATCTTGATGATGCTGCATCGGTAATAAACCACTTCAAAGGGTGTTTTCCATGATTTTTCCAGGTGGGAGTTTGGTATTTTGTGGAATCTTGAATGAATTTCGTCTCATCTGAAAGTTCGATCGAATTTGGAGAGAGAATGTTGAATTAATCGATTTATATTAATATTCTAATATTCCAAGTTTGAAATTAGAATAGGCTGTTTTCCATGAATTTTCCAGGTGGGAGTTTGGTATTTTGTGGAATCTCGAATGAATTTCATCTCATCTGAAAGTTCGATCGAATTTGCAGAGAAAATGTTGAATTAATTGATTTATATTAATTAATATTCTAATATTCCTCTTACTAGAGAGTTTGAAATTAGAATTTTTGTTCTGAGAAATTTGAGTTTGTAGAGAGATGTGAAATTAAACGGGAATCAAATTTGCAGAGAGAATGTTGAATTAATTGATTTGTATTAATATTCCTCTTACTAGAGAGTTTGAAATTAGAACTTTTGTTCTGATAAATTTGAATTTGTAGAGAGATGTGAAATTAAACGGGGATCGAATTTACAGAGAGAATGCTAAATTAATCGTTTTATATTAATATTCTAATATTCCGTTTACTAGAGAGTTTGAAATTAGAAATTTTGTTCTGATAAATTTGAATTCGTAGAGAGACGTGAAATTAAACGGGAATTTTTTTTTCTGTCTATCTCTCTCTGTATTTGGTGTTTGTTTTTTTGCAGGCAGAGAGGTAGAGGCAGGCTTCTTGGAAACCGATGGCTGCATATTGAAATGCTGATCAAACTGTAATTATTCTTCTGCATTTTCTTTTTTATAAGTGTCATCAGAAATCACAAGTCTTTGATATAATAAAGTTTACCATAAAAGGGGCTTCTCATTTTACCATCTTCATCTTTTTCACTAAAATACTTTTGTACCTTGACTAGTCAGACCCCATCCACAAAAAGAAAGTTGACATTTCTATTTATGCATTTTTGTTATATTTTTCATTCTATAAATCTAGCTAGATGCATATAATTGGTGGAGGGTAATTGCTTTTTTAGTCCATTCGGATATTCTCAAAACACTTTTGGTTTCTATGTTGAAATTTTTTTTTTTTTTTTTTTGTAAAATTAGTCTCAATTGTTGAATAGTTAAAATTTTTGGTACCAAAATTGGTCCCTTTAATTTTTTTAACGGTTGAGACCAATTTTACGAATAAAAAGACTAATTTTGTACATATAGGACTAAAACATGTTTTGAAAATATTCCTATGGAAGACTAATTTTGTAAATCATTTAGGTTTTTTTAAAAAAAAAATCAAATGATTAAATGAGTATTATTAATAAATTTTAATCTATCACACAACCATTTAATATTAAATGATGTGACGGTAATTTTCTTGAAAATTGCAAGTGTGTATGGTAAGAAACATGATAATAATGTATGACTGCCATGGATGGTTAATCTTGTTTTCAGAGAGTTGATCACCATCAGCTTTTGATTGGGGGGACCTACAAATATATCTTGCAACTTGGCCAATTGATTTTCTACCCCTTTCTCATCAGTCATCACTAGGCCAAAGTGGGGCTTTCCAAACTCTCTCTTTTATAATTTATGGCCATTTATTATAAGAGGGGCTCACAATTAATTCAATTCCACATCTTGAAGCTTTTCAATTTGTAAGAATTTTTTTCCCACATTGATATCTACATATAGAGTAATGATGTGGAGCCAACTGGGAACTTTTTATGGAGCCCAATTAACAGTATAAACACTTTTTTTTTTTTGCTAAATGTGCTAATTATTAAGCCTTCATGTTAAAGCTAGGGGGTTGAATAATTGTGTTGGAGTTTAGTTCATAAATGGGAGTGGTTTAGTACTGTCTTTTATGTACAGCTAGCATACTGTGTAATTTGATCTGAGTTATTAGGCATTCCTCTTGCCTATGACTTGGTTTTTTTTTTTTTTTTTAATACAGTTATTTTATTTCCTGATTAAAAAAATAAGCCTTCATGTTATATTAAATTATGATTTTGTAGTTTTTATCGTGGTTAGTAGTTCTATAATCATGAAAGCTCGTTCAACACTACACTTTCGTGCTTGTGATGGATAGGTGGTTGGAGTTAGCAAGTGAGGCTGGTTGACTGAGTCTAAATCCGCCTCAAAGCCATTGTTAAGAGAGGAGGTTTGCTGACTGATTAGTGTGTAAATTAGATGCTTATCTTGAGTTTAATTATCTAGTTTTGATGTGATTTTTGCTTAACTCTAAATTGATTAATTGCACTTGAGAAAGAGATTGATATTGTTGTGCTAAATGTGTAGAAAATTGTCAATTTTTGGAGAAATTTGAGATGTCTTAATCTATCTGAAACAAGTGAAGAGTTTCACCATTGGAAAGAGGGTCAAGAGACGGTTAAGTAGAAAAAATAATCGGCTCAATCGAAGGTCGCATGCTCAAGATATAAAGAATCGAAGTAGAGAGCCTTGACCAACTCGGTCCATCGCAACTCGACTCGACCACTCTTCCAATCGACCGAGTAGAGTTTCACTCGATCAAGTGTGTCCGAAGCAAAAGATTTTAGCGCCGATGCTACTCGGCCGAGTAGAGTACCACTCGACCGAGTGGGTCTTGTCGAGAACAATTGTGACTCGGCCGGCTCCCATATCACTCGGTCGAGTGAATCCACAACCAAAAGTCACTCGGTCGAGTTGCACGCACGCAAATCGGTGTTTTTAAGTGAAAATTGAACACTTTTAAAGGGCTATCTTGCAAAATTAAACTATTAACCTAATGACGGATATAAATACCTCTCATTTCAGATTTGTAATTAGACTTGAATCATCCAACACTCCACAATTAGGTTAGACACTCAATTAAACACACACTCACACATAGTTATAGATGTTTTTCAATTTATTTCAATTTTCTTGCAAGCTACAAGATAGTTTTTTATACAATCAAGTGTAATTTACACATACAAAGTGATTTCTACCCTTTATTTCTATTTTAGTTGGTTTAATTTCATTCTCTCATGTCTCTATCTCTCATTCAATTTTCATGGGTTTTTAATCTTCATGATGATTGGCTAAATTCTTATGTGTTTGACTATGATGACCCTTAGATGATTCAATTATGGTGAGTTACTTGATTTGATGTTTTCATTTATGAGGTGATTGATTATCCCTTTGTGATTTGTTTGATTTAATTCCTAGATTAGATTTTGATCCTTTGTTTGTTAATTTGATTATCACAAGGAGACTTGGTTTTTAGATTAATGCTTAGGTGTTAATTGAAGTTATTATTGAGTTAAGAGACTTGGTTAATTTTTATTAGAACCGACATTAGGATACATTGATTGCTCGATGCTAGTCTAGTAATTAGCGAGGGAAATGTGGTGCCGTCTCTATACGATCTTACCCGCTTAATTGTTGTATTGAACGTAGGCTTATCAAGTACGATTTGGTATAATTCTTTCGTAGATTGCTCCTATCGTCTCTCGTAAACAAAAATCATGATCTTGTGTGAACCATAGTTGATGACTCTTTGGTGATTTGCACCCGAGCACACCTTCCTCATATTTATTTCATCGTACTTAATTGCTTGTTGATTTAGATTTGTTGCTTAACCAATTTAGTGTTTTATTTCATAATTGCAAAACCGTGCTCGACTCTATAATACCATGTCAATTTATAATTTTGAGGATCCTAGCTTTCACTAGTCTCGTGAATTCGATAAATATGATTGATCTTAAATTACTTATTGCTAAAATACGAGACAATCACTGACCCCTTTTATTTTATAACAACTTGTATCATACTTGTATCAGTATACTATATTACAATATTCTCCTCTATTTGATCCTTTGTGAAAAAATTGGCTAATATAGCTAATTAGCACAAATCTAGTGTGTTACACGCAGATTTTAGAATATTAAATATTAAATTTAATTTATAATATTATATTTATTAAATTTTGTTATATAATTACTAAATAAAATTGAATATTAAATTATTAACACATCTTAGTAAATGTTGATTGCCAATTTAATCGAAAATATAAAATTTGTAGGAATTAAGTTTAAAATACATTAGTTTTTCACTTATATTCAAATAATTTTTAAATTATTCTTAATAAAAAAAAATCTGTACTAACTATTTAGAAAACACATTTTTTAACTTTTCAAAATATAATCAAACTACTTGATCGTTTTGTTTAATCTAGATTCAAACTCAATTGACACGTGTAAAATAAAAATTATAAAACTTACACATGTTAATTGGATTAAGGTTGTGTTATTGATCATAAAAATTATAATAATAATTATTATGATCGATAGCACAATTTTAATCTAATAATAAAACAAAAATTAAAATAAAAAATCTTAAATCTAATAGTTTGAATAAATTAAATCTATTTTAGTGGGGTTTAATTTCAATATGGATTTCATATATCACACAATTTAACTGTCACATATCTTTCTCAATTAATTAATATTTTTTTACATTAAAAAAACCCTAATATATCGTTGTCACCATTTCACCTCTCTGTTGTCGCCCTTGCCACCACACTACCGCTACCACCCATTGTCTCGCCTTTCACGGAAGATCCAAAAGAATCTAGATCTACTATATCACCGTCCCTCATCGTTACTGTCACCACCACTCACCATCATTGTCTATATCTTGATTAAATTAGAAATTTCTCTTGGTGGCGTTCTTTTAGATCAACAGGTTAATCTCATCAAATGGCGTCATAGCTATGATGTACATTTAGTTGATTGACATGTTTGATCACTATTTTTGTTTCTATTAGTTCTTTATTTTTTTGTTTTTGTTTCCTTAATTTTTTGTTATTTTGTTCCTATGTTCCTTTAGATTATTGTATCTAGCTTTTGAGTTTTTCTTTCTCCCATGTGTTCCTAGTCGTGAGATCATCGCGTCTTGTGCAGTTGTCTTCCCTTTTATGGGTTTTTACAATTTTCCTTTAGGTCGTGCTTTGTTAGGAGTCAAAGTTTTTTTTTTTTTTTCAAATTTGGTAGTGGGCTAGATGCGCTATTGGATTCTTTAGTCTATGGCCTATTTGTTGTGTTGATCGAGAAGAGCAAGACACGATGAAGATAGTGAAAGACACTTTAAGGTGTTTCTATTCGCTAAAAGATCTTTAAAGTTATACACGCGTTTGATTCTTGTGCTAACTCTTCATCTCCTCGCTTGGATTGTAGTAGTTTTTCTCAATGTTTGAAGGAATCCTTTAAATCAATCAACCAAGTCAACTAACGGATAATTTCCAAGTTTAGACGATCTGATTGCTAGCTCATCCGACGACTAGTTATTCAAATCACTATAAATACAAGTGATCAACTCAAGCTGGTGTACGATACGCGATATTACGCAAGCAACTTCAAACGATCACTTCATTATGAGTTTAAACGCATAAACCTAAGCTTAGAGAAATAATTCATATTCGATTTTGTCTTTGATATTTTACATACATGTATTATGTATATCAGTATCAGTATAATGCATAATGTATTATGTGCTGAGCTATTTAAAATGTTATTCATCACACGCCTCCTCAAATGTCATAGGGATGTCAAAATACGTAACAACGAAATGAATTGATTCCAATCCACACAAATCAATTACCAATATGTTTACTTTAAACATGTCATTTTATTGTGATTTTAATTGAAATATATGCATAATAGTATATTATAATAATTTCTAAAATTTCATATTAAATTTAAAAAAAATTTAATTTTGTTTAAATATATATATACATATATATTGATATTTTCATAAAAATTAATATTGAAATACTCTTTAATTACGATATTTTATTTTAGAAAAATTGTAGAAGTGGTTCCATGAGAATAGACCCTCATGAAAATGATCATTTTTTATGATTATAATCATTTTTGTATAAAAATATATAAAAAATAATTCTTGTGGGATTAATTTTGCAATTAAAATACACACCAAATGACTATTTTCGAACATAGTATCAAAAGCACAATAAAATATTTTTTGGGACCAAAACCGCAATATATATACCCTATTTTTCTTATCATTGACTATATTTGCCTTTGCGAAGGACTCAATAATTCGGTGAAATACCAAAGAAATTATTGTACTTTCTGCAAATATTGGCCTTACATTTCCGAATTCCATGCAACCATAAAGCAAGAGATAATGCAATTGATTATTTTGCATTTTAGGTAGTCTCTTGTAAGGTAAATGAGTGTATGAATTCGAATTTTGTTATGATACTTTTTATTTAATTTTATTGACATTTTTCACTTTTATTCTTCATTTATATATATTTGACACAGTTTACTATATGCAATTACTTTATCCCAAACTCTTGAACAAAAAATAAAAAGATAATTAAATTAATTTCAGTTAGTTTTAATTGATTTTTGTTATTTGTAGAGTCGTCTCTCCACTGCCTATATATGAAAGCCTGGAAATTGATGTTTTATTAATGCTAAGTCTGTATGATTCAAACCTTTATACGAATGACATCCATATCCTCTAATTTTCTGTTTAGTTCATTCAAATTCATGGATATTTGTTTCACAAGAGCCCTTCATTTAGTTATTTATTGTGAAATTTGTTTAAATTTTTAATAGTATTAATTATTTTATTAAATGTATTAATTTTATAATAATAATATTGTATAATAAAAATAATTGACACCGCTTTGAGTTGCACGGTGAAATTTGTTAACAAAAGACTTACTTTTAGTTTGATAGTGTGAATCTTTTATCCGGACCTTGAGTCGGATACTAAATTTAAAAAAATAGTATAATTAACACTATTTGTGATTGTGTTTCGTAATTTCTTTTGTTTGCAAAGGATAGTTGAAAGATTTAGTGTTCGGTGAAACTTATTAATAGTATGAAATTGATATTATATTCATTTATTAATATCATTTCTCTTATAACCTAATACTATAAAATTTTACACTACGATATAGTTTATAAGTGTACTAATATTACTATATAAATGTTATGATATTGTTAAATAAATATAATGATACCAATTTCATACAAAGAACAAGTTTTGAAGAAAAGTTTGCATGATTGAAATGTAGATAATAGAGCTGGCAAATCGAGCTGCTCGGCCCACTCATCGGGCCCAATGATATTAATGGATCTGGTCGGGCGGGCCCACGAATACATCGACCTATAAAACATGAGTCTAGTCCAGCATTGTTAGGCTAGCGGGTTTACGAGTCAACCCAACCCATAACTTTAATTTTTTTAATACATTAACAACAATTAATTTAAAAATTAATTCTTTGGGACATAAAATTAATCATGTTGTTAATTCTGTCAATATTTGATGGCAATTATCAATACACCGATCAATTTTATTGCCAATTTTATGAATGTTAAGAATAATAATAAATTAGAATATTATATTACAAATTGCAATGATATAATCCATGAGAAAATAAAATCGTGACAAAAGAATGAACTTGACTAAGTTATAACCCTAGTTTATGACCTCTACGTACACGTCAATTCTCAATTAGACAATGACATTAAAAATTATAATTAAAAAATATATTTATGTACGGTCGATTGCAGACCGCTCGTAGCTTATCGAACCAAATTGGCCTAAGTCCATTAGACTGCCGAAGTGATGGGTCGGGCCAAATCGGCCCGAGTTTTTTTGGGCATATATTTTTTTCCCATAATATCTTTCGGGTTGGTTAGATCGGGTCTATCTGACCGGGCTCGGATTGCCACCAAATAGATACACACCAAATTGATCAAGAAATTAAGTTCAGCTTTTGAGAGGTACTCTTTTCGTCCCCTCTAAAGCTTCTCATTTGTAAATTGCACATTTTTTAAGGAAAAAAAAAAACTCCTCTGTCACATACTTGTTGTGGCATTCTTGTTTGACACAAGTTTTAATGTAAGAGTTGTTTAATATATAATATAAGTTGTTTTTTGATGGGGGTAGTGTAGTCTTTTCAACTTTAATAAGAGAGAGTTGTATAATAGTATTAAATTGAGTTAGTATGGGAAAAATAGTGTTATATGGTGTAATATTGTAGTTTTTCAAGGGGATAGATAAAAGTAATAAATTTATTTTATTACTATTTAAGAAAATGATGCAACGAGTCTTGACGAACCTTTTTTGGCAAATGTCACAACGAGTATTGGACGGGGAGTAGTATTTTATGTATAGTGGGAGTTGAGATGTGATGAGAAAAGAGAGAGATATGTGGGAACATTTTTTGTTATTTAAAAAAGAGAGAGAGAGAGAGAGAGAAAGATGCCTAATTTGGCAAAATGAAAAGATTTAGGGAAGACGGAGGGAGGGAGTATAATATATCTTGACAAAAACCAAGTCTAGCTTTGATAAATGAAAATTAGCATAACACTATCTAGAGGGTAAAGTCTATTATGAACAAGGGTTAATGACGAAATTTGATTTATTTATTATAGGATATCAAATGTAACAAGTGAATGATATTACTTATATTACCAAATGGTATTAGTTGTGATAAGCCGAAGAGTGTGTCCTATACTACTAAAGAGTATCGGTCATGATAACTTAAGGGTATTTCCTATATTATTAAATGATAGTCGTGATAAATGAAGGATATGACCAACATGATAACATTACAAAGGGTTAATCATGATAATCGAAGGTATGACTTATATTACTAAAGGGTGTTAATCGGGATAAGCGAAAGGTAAACTTGTTATATTTTTTAAATATGGATCAAGTTTCACCGTACAACTGGCTTGGTTTATAGGATACACACTCTATCCTATGAGGGATATATTTTCAATTCATTATTTCTTTTCCAAAAATAATTCGATTCATTATTTCATTTTTAAAGATAATTCAAGGGTCGCAATTAATGTTTGAACTCTTACACAACTTTTTTTTTTTTGACAGGAACTCTTACACTACTTAGTGTTCCGATTGAGTGGATCTCTGTAAAGGTTGTATCAATGTATGCTTCTTGTTCATTCGTACAAGTAAAACCTAACCCCACACACCATATGGGCAAAGTTAAGTCACCGTACCAACTTGGTATAATATATATATATATATATATATATATATATATATATACACTCAAATACTATTGATGCATATTGTCAATTTAACGTCTAAAAATTATTAAAACTATTAATTTAGGATTTAAAGATTTTTCATATTGCTTCCATACTTGAAAAAGAGAAAACTATATATGAATCTAAAACTCATAAGAGTGTATCTAGTGTGAACCAAGTTTCACGGTGAAACTTAATCCATATTAAAAATAGATCAATTTACTTTTCGTTATCCCGACTAATACCTTTTAGTAATATAGGTAATAATTTTTCATTATCATGTCCGATACTCTTTAATAATATAGGTAATACTCTTGATTATCACGACCGATACTCTTTAGTAATATATGATATATTTTTAGATTATCACGATTGAAACCTTTTAGTAATATAGGTAATACCGTTCGGTTATTACAACTGATATCATTTAATAAATGATCAAGTTTCACTGTAAAACCTTTTTCACATTAAACTTTGTCAACTCATAAATATGATCATGTTTAACATTTTATAATTAATTTATGTCATTTATTAGAGATGGTCTTTGTTGCAATATTGCACATGAAATATTAACTCATTTAAGGAAGAGACAAAAATTTGTGGAATCTTAGCAGGTCATAATACATCAAACTAATCTTAACAAAACTCGCTTTATGATCCGTGTTACTGTAAGGACAGATAACACACTTTTACTCATACAATAACACAATTTTTAGTAGTAACAAGATGAAAATGGAAGGGCATGGAAAAAACTTGAAAGCTTGTGGCAAAAGCAAAAATTATCATATTGGAATATAACACCAAAAAAAAAAATGTAAAAACTATTAGACAATCGACCCCCGATTAAGTGATTCATGTGTTACCTACATGACGATAAATGAACCTGGACACTAAAAAATTATTTGATTTACTAAATTCATGTGCTACTACATGATCAACAAAAGAGTGTTACTAGAAGAACAAAAAAATGTATTGACATGAACTAACGTAACAACACGCTTTTGCTCATGTAAATCTTACTCATCTGTCATGATTGTTTTGATTGAAACTTTTTAACGGTTTTGTGTGAGAATTATTTCATAGTAAAATGTGTACAAAGTTGTTTTATATGAATTATATGTTAGTTGATCTTATTAACTAGCACATCATTCATATAAAACAACTTTTGCACATATTATTATGAAATAATTCTCACACAAAACCGTCAAAATCAATCAAAAACAATGAAGATGAGTAACACTCTTTTATTTATACGGTAACACAACTTTTGGCGGAATGAAAAATAGGGTAGAGGACGAGAAAAAACCAGTAAAACTGAAAATAGAAGAAGACAATAAAAACGTGAGAAGAAAAAAAAAAAAAGTCATGGAAGTCCACGAGAAAAAAGAAGACAAATTAGAGAAAAAAATCACCATGGAAGTGCGATAAAAATGAGAAGGATATGTGTGGAGAATTAGAATAAACCAATAGAACGGTCAATAAAATGAGAAATTGGAACTTCCTAACCCTAATTTTATTTATATATATATATATATATATATATATATATATGACTTTAATATTTATTTTTAAAAGTTCATGTTGAATGGAAAGAATATGAATTGTTGGTTTAGTTTATAAATATTCATTTATTTTTATATAATATCACCATGTCTCACAAATACACATCTGGGTAACAAAAAAAAAAATTAAAAATAAACAAATAATTCAAAAGTCAACTCGGAAATATAAACCAATATTTTTCTTCAAACAAAAGAGTAGACATTAAGAGTTCAAATTCAAATTAAGAACCCTTTATCTTCATTTTACACTTTTCTAGAAATGAGCAAGACTGAAAAGCAAAGTTTAATGGGTGAAGAATGAAAAAATAACTTGGAGGGTGATGAGGGAGTATCCTATTTTAAAATTGGGGCACTAGTCTTGTGTGAGACCGTCTCATGCATGAGACGGACGTTGAACAAGTCACTTTTTAATAATTTTTTATCACTTTTTTAATAAATTGTTATCGCTTTTATATTAATTTGTATCACTTTTTTAAAAAGTGATAACAATTTATTAAAAAGTGATTCGGTCTCATGCATGACACCGTCCCATACAAGTTTTTGCCTTAAAATTTGATTCACGCCCAAATATTTTTTTAGGATCGGCCCTTCTCACAACCCTAACCCTAATTAACCTATAAGTTTGGTTAGTAAAATACATTTAATTTGAATCAATTTCACTTAACATTGTCTCACAAAATAATTCCAGTGAGCTACATGAATCCTTGATCAAACCCTAATCAAACCATGTATATCCCAGACTTCAAAAGAAAAAAGAAGTGCATATTGTATCAAATTATAATCGTCATAATATTAATCTCTTCAACATGCTATGATTAAAATAAGTTGCACATTGTTATTAAAATTAAAGAATATCACATCATATAATCATTATACTTAATTTCATCTTACGTCCAAGCTAGTACACTTGGAAAACTCATTTTTCTTGAAGGTATTATTCTTCATTACTTTAATTCATGGATTTAATTCAAGATTATTTTCATGTTCTTATGTTCTCTAACCAATTTTGTCGTAATTTTTTTAAAAAAATTTGTAGCATGTATCTTTTAACAATTTGTTTAATTAAAATATATTAGTTTAATAATAATATTATATAATAAAAATAACTAATACTATTTTGAATTATGCATTAAAACTAATTTATAAGAGACTTACTCTATTATAAAATAACACTTCGGATCGTTTCGTCAAAGTTGCTCGCTAAATCCGTTATCATGTAGATGTCATTCAAAAAGTTTTCGAATAAGACGCCTAAGATTGACATCTATAATCAAATTAAATATTTATGAATGGGTTAATAGCATGAAATTTTCTCGTGGTTTGAAAATATTACGTGAAATATCTTTTAGGCTCCATTTGGATGGAATCATTTGAAATCAATGGATTTAAGGATAATACATCATACATTTACAAATAAAAATGAAGAAAAACTAAATGAATGAATTTGATTCACACAAATATTACTTATAAGTGGGAGGATTTCAAATACCTAACAAAACCTAGTCATTTGAAATCTTCTCACTTCTCCCACTTGTGCTTAATATTTGAGTGAATCAAATCCATTCATTTAACTTTTTTCATTTTTAGTTTGTGTGAATGCATGGTATATTATCCTCAAATCCCTTGATTTTAAATCCACTCCATCCAAATGGAACCTTAGTTTTTTTAGGTTCCATAACTTTTCACCTTTTCTGAAAATATTCCAAAAAGTTAATTTTTTCAATTATATCTCATTTTTTACGTCCTAAAGTTTGTGGCAAAGTCTACTATGAACAAGGGTTTATGGTGAAACTTGATCTATTTATTAAAGAGTATCGGTTGTTATAAATGAAGGGTATTACCTATATTATTAAAGCATATCGGTCGTGATAATTAAAGAGTGTGTACTATATTACTTAAAGGGTATCGATCATGATAGTGAAAATATTCTTGAGAAGGGTATCGATCGTGGTAATTGAATTTATAATTTGTATGACCTATATTACAAAACAAAACAACATTACAAAGAGTATTTGCCATGATAACTTAAGAGTATGACTGTATTACTAAATAATATTAGTTAGCATAATAAAGGTAAATCGAATCTATTTTTTCAATGTGGATCAAGTTTCATTATGAAATTTAGTTCACAGAGACGCTCACAAGTTTGTCAAAGAAAACAAAAGCTGTCGTTTCACCCCTAATTTAAAAATCAGGTGCACGACAAATGAGTTGAAACAATAGCGTTTCGATTTACGTGACGAACTTTGGGACGTAAATTGTACAATTAATAAGAAATTGAGACGTAATTGAAAAAATAACTTTTGTGACGGTTTTGAGAAAGGCAGAAATAATGAGACATACAAAAACTATAACACCCCTTAAATATAGCAAATTTTTCTTTTTTAAAACGAGTTATAATTCATCAATTTTCGCTACGTCCTTCATAGTATGATCTCAAAACTTTAATATTTGAAAAAACAAGATACATGAAATAGAAAAAATAAACAACATCGTTAACTCAATTTTTTTATTCAAAATAAAGAGACTGCTTTATTTTATAAACCACTGACAAATATTGTTCAATTTCCAAATTATAAAGAGTCTATGAGACTTAGGTGTGTGATGTTCTATAGATTTCACACTCGAACAATTCCCGAGATGGTCTAGTCGATACAGAGCTTTCTCTGATTTAAGTGGAGCCACTTAGTGGACGGTGGGATTGATCCCAAATTAGTCGATCCATTGAATACCGAGTTATAAAAAAAAAGGATTTCACACAACATTTTCATGTAGTGATTTCATTAGATTGCATTGCTGGATTTTTTTAGAAAAAGGTAGAATGGGTTATATATGCTGGTCCTAATAGCATAAGCATAGGTGGTCCAAAGAAGGGCAGCATGTGTTGTGTTTGTAGATTGACAGTGCTTAAAAGCCAGTGCATTCATTGCTATTCAACGACCTTTCTTCTTCATCATCCATCAAAATTATTTGCATATGTATCATCTTTATTTTTAGCCATATATTTCCAAGATTTTCAGAGATTTTCTTCATGGGGTTACAAATTATTTTTGAGTTGGTAACATGTGAAGAAGTTTCAACGGTTTACACCTAGTACCCTTTATTTTAATATTCTTTCCGTCCACTAAAAGTATGCCGTTTAGTTTTAACAGATTCTAAAAAACATAGATAAAGTAGATAAAATAAGGGTATTTTAGGGTATTGTGTGGTCCACTTATGAGTTAAGTGGTTATTTATGAAGTGTAAAATCAATAACATGCATGTAAAGAAATTAAGTGATGGTTGAATGGTGAAACAAAACAAATTGTTGAAAAAAATAGTGTGAGCATATGTTTTATATTTCGATAAAATAATTAATATCATTCAAAATTATTATATCTCATTGTAAATTATTTTTTCATAAGCTCAAATATTAATTTCATTCGGACTAATTAGGTGATCATGTGGACCTTTATGTTGGTCGAGTAACACTTGTGTGAACCGGGTGCATACTGTGAACTCTATTTTTACGATCATTGTCATGCACATACATTATTCTTGTTAGAGTTAAAAATCGATTTGGTCCCATAACTCTGGCTTTTTCCGCAAAAGATCCCAAAATGTTTCAAATTTTCAATTTTGTCTCATAACTCACCAAGTAGTCCGATTTCAGTCTCATTTTACCGGAAGAGTGCATTTTTGGGACTAAAATCGGACTACTTGGTGAGTTATGGAACAAAATTGAAATTACAAAACAACATTGTTTGCATTTTTCCGGCAAATAGGGATAGCAATGGGGCGGGCAGGGCGGGTATCTAAATACCCTGCCCGCCCGGGGTCGAGAACTTTCGCCCCAAGCCCGCCCGCAGTGGTCCGCCCGCCCGCCCCGTTTAATTTTTTTAATTTTTTTAATTTTAATTAAATTATTAAAAAAATTCAAATAATATTATATATATTGAATACATACAATATATGTAATATTATATTATACAATAATATATTTTTATAACATAAGATATATATATATATATATAATATTATAATATTAAATACATATAATATATATATAATATTATAATATTAAATACATATAATATATATAAAATATTATAAATATTATAATATTAAATACATATAATATATATATATATATATATATATATATATATATATATATAAATAATATATGTGTGTGTGTGGAAGTGGGTGGACTGCCCCATTTTCCGAACGGGCGGGGCTGCCCCTAATTGGGGCGGAGTCGGGCGGGGGCGGCCTCGGGGTGGGCGTTTTGCCATCCCTACCGGCAAAAATGGGACTAAAATCTAACTATTTAGTGAGTTATGGGACAAAATTGAAAATTTAAAATATTTTGGGATCTTTTGCGGAAAAAGCCATAGTTATGGGACCAAATCGATTTTTAACTCTTCTTGTTACATTTACTATAACAATGCATGTGCATGACGGTATGTGATAGTACATGTGCATGCGATGATAGTGAATACTCATGCAGTGATGATAGTGAAAGTAGAATTCGTGGTATGCATTCGGTTCGACAAATTTTTGCCATATTGTTTAATCTTTTAGGTTAGTAAGTTATTTAAAACTATTAATTAATTAGCTGAAAATCCAGATTCATTCGTTAATTAATGAATACAAATTGGCACAATTTATCAGATATGTATGTTCATGATTGTTTACACTTTTGAGAAAGTGATTAAAATTTAGGTTTAAATTATCACCGATGTTGAATCTAAATCTTCAAACTATTTTATATTGTATCAGACTATATCAATTTAATACACAAAAACCATTAAACTAATTTTTCAAGTCAAATTTCACCCAATTTTTAACATGTGTCGCACGTAATTTTTGAAAATGTATTTCCATCAAATTGTATACTAAGCACAAACTCTTCATATCCACCTATTTTACAACTGATGCACTAGGTTAAGACTTGGAATTGATTTTTGTTGTCTTTTTTAAACCCTTGAAATCGTGAATTCAGAAAGAAAGAGTTCGCGAATCAATAGTAAAATGAGTTGAGGAAAAGGATTTGCGTTCAGCATACAAGATTTGGCGGAAAATTCATTTTAAAATCATGTGTGACTCACATGTAAAAATTGAAAAAAAAAAATTGACCTAAAAATTAGTTCAGTGATTTATGTGTAACAAATCTTTAATTTGTATAGCTTTGTTAAATAAAAAGTTTGGTGGTTTAGATACGATTTAGTTTGGTGGGTTTAGAGTGCAATTAGGCCTAAAACTTATTTAAAAATTGTGAAAAAAATATTTATAGTAAAAAATAGATGGTGTATTGTGAATTAAGGGAAAGGGTGCTTCTGCTATAGTTAGAAAAAAGATAAAAGTATACGGTCTATCGGTTTATTGTAAAATTAATTTGTAGTATGTGTGTATTTTAAACGGTAGTAGTGTTTTTTTATTAAATGACGCTATTAATTTAATAGTAATACTATTTAATAAAAATAATTAATGTTATTTAAAAATGTACGATGAGATTACTTTGTATAAGACCAACCCCAAGAAAAAAGTTGATTAGGGAAAGAAAAAACAGTTATTTGATAAAACTCTTCCAGCTAGTAAAAACCAAAGGGGCACTCTTGTGTGAGACCGTCTCATGCATGAGACGAACATGAGACAGTCACTTTTTAATAAATTATTATCACTTTTTCATATTTTGTTATCACTTTTTCATAAATTATTATCACTTTTCATAAATTGTTCTCACTTTTTAATTTATTATCACTTTTATACTATATTGTATCACTTTTTAAAAAAGTGATAACAATTTATTAAAAAGTGATTTGGACGGTCTCATACAAGTTTTTGCCAAAACGAAAATATTTAGTACTACCTTTATCCCCTTTCCATTTTAAAGGTAGTCATTTTCCATGGTTTAAGTTCGACAAATCAATTTTTTTGTAACCCCAAAAGCTAATCCACTCTCAGTCTTATCTTAAATATATAATTCTTTGATTAATTTATCTAAAACATGACGTGGAAAAGCAGGTACTTAGGCCATTTCTCTAAAAAAAAGTTATACATGATGAATCTTGGCCATATATAGTACTAAGCATATTCCCAAAATAGCAGAGTTTTTGAAATATGTGCCCACAATATGATAAAATTATCCATCTCACAGAATTTTCAGGGAATAATTAAAATTAAAAATAGCCCAAGTTGTTCAATTATGTGGGCATTTTCAAAGTTCTGATTTAATGTATTTTAATTGTCTTCAGGGGTATGATCTAAATCATTATTATTCCAACTAATTCGACAAAGATTTTAAGATTTCAACACTTTAAAGTTTAAAGGTGCATATATTAATTATGTTGTTGATGGTATCTTATGGTTATAGATCTCAAGTCTCAACCATAGTTTGACTCAAAAGCACACACACACATATATATATATATATATATATATATATATATATATATATATATATATATATCATTACTGTTTGTTGCTATTGATTAATAGTTATGATTAATGAAAGTTAAAAGTTTCAATTAGTCTCTTATTTATACAACTATATAATTATGTAACCCCACGTACCATACTAAAAAGAAGTCAAAGTTGTATGCAGATTGAATCATTGTGTTTGTAAAAGTTGCATCTCAACTAAATAATTTTGAAAATGCAATGTGCAAAAAAAAAAAAAAAAAAAATCAACGTAAAATTTGGTTTGGAAATATTAGTTGTTTTATTAAAAAAATTAATTTTAAATATTTCATTAAAAATATTAATTATTTCATCAAATGTAGTATTAATTATTTTATTAAAACGTATTAACTGTAAATCAACTTTACAAATAAAATTTATTCACAACGTACCAACTCAATAATTTATGCAAATCAGAATCATTCAAAAGAGAATTTATCTATAAAAATTTGGAAAACCTGAATGGATTGTATGTAAAATAATTTGAGTAGGTCTTGGGTGAGATCGTCTCACGAATCTCACGGATTTTATTCGGTGAGACGAATCTCTTTTGATCCGTGATACACCTATATATAAAAAAGTGATAATGTACAAGTGATAATGTACGGGTGAAAAGTGACAATGTTATCATAAAAAGTGATAAGTCACTTTTAATATATATATATATATATATATATATATATATTATATATGTATAAAATTCAATTTTTAGGTGTTCCATAAAAAAATAAAAATTTCAATACAACTACAAATGTTGTTATAGTGTTATTGTCAAGTAAATGACTTTCCTCAACTAACTTAATATAATGATATAATAAAGATGAAATAGTCATATACTAAAAATGATAGTAATGTGAA
Organism: Paraleonurus japonicus; assembly: GCA_030762865.1. Classification (NCBI taxonomy): domain Eukaryota; kingdom Viridiplantae; phylum Streptophyta; class Magnoliopsida; order Lamiales; family Lamiaceae; genus Paraleonurus; species Paraleonurus japonicus. Next base: position 35,520,086 of record CM061052.1, read on the forward strand.
AAGTGAAAATTGATAATTTTTCATGAAAAGTGGTTGAGTTTAAACTTAATATAATGATATAATAAAGATGAAATAGTCATATACTAAAAATGATAGTAATGTGAAAAGTGAAAAGTGAAAATTGATAATTTTTCATGAAAGGTGGTTGAGTTTAAGCAAAAATGCGGGTCAAGTTATAATTGAGCCGAAACAACTCGAATAACTAGAATGCGGGTCAAAAGATATTCATCTCACGAAATGAGATCCGTGAAACGATCTCACATGTTTTTATCAAATAATTTTACCTTACAATTAATTCACAACTATCACTTTATAATAAAATAACTAATATTTTTAACAAAACAACAAATACTATCAAGCTAATACTTTTTTAAGTAAAACTTTAATACCTCAGTTACATATAGTGCAATTGGTGCACAATACAACTAATATTATTCGGTAAAATAACTAATATTGATCAATTAATACTTTTAGTAAATCAACTAATATCATTCAACAATACAATTTAATTACACGAAACAACTGGTGCATAAAAATACTTGTCATACATTTCAATAAAATACACACAAAACGCAAACTAATACATAACCCAGAATTAATTTTGACAAATCCGCATCAACTCTCTATTATAGTTGAACAACATGCTCGACAAAAATTATTTTTACTGCCCTATATTCTTGAGATGAAATGAATTTAAACTACATAGGGGGAGGGGGAGGGGGACTAAACTGAAAAATGTAAAATATAGAGAAGTTGAGCAGCACAGCCAAGTAACATAAGGTAACGAGTCTACAAGGGAAAATATGACAGCAAAACTAACCTAAAAGTGCTTTTTAGAAGCTGAAGCTAGCATTTTATCAGTGGTTGATACTCAGAGAACGTTTTCTTAGTCTATAGCTTGCAGATCTTCGCTCAATTTTGTGAGGCCCAACGGCACGCATCACTAACTCAGGCAAAGGTTCGCTTTTAGCTCTTTGGAAGATGTCCATATTTAGTTGGTGGCCAATTTTATACGACTGGTCTCTCGAAACAAACACCATATCATTTGTCTTCGTTTTATTTTCTTCATCATCACACATATAACCACTGTCTGGAATATCTTGCATGGCAAGATCATCGTATTCCTCATCCGATTTGGTGAATTCTTCGTCCACAGAGCCTTCGTCCAACTGAAACCAAAAAAAAAAAGCATAAATGAATTAAAATTTTAATTTATCCCAATTCTCATTACCATTCCTAGACTTTGTTTTGGACACTTCATCACCTACAATTTTGCCCTTGTGAAAACTTACCATCGCAGCCATAATTTTTACACTCAACAGTCCAATATATCATTTTGTTGACACTTGCCCAGTTGTATTATCATTTAATTTGGTTGGCAACATGTCACAGAAACAAATTGAAAGACTGTTGCTTGGATGATGAATCGTTACAAGAGAGCTGTAATAATAATAATAATAATTATTATTATTATAAGTTAATTAAGGGTGTTTGTTTATGGCCCCCACCTCACATTTTCATTTCGAAATCCAAATCCCCTTTTGTCAAATCAGATTTTGGTATAGAATTTCAAATCCTATAAAATTCTACTCTATAATACCTATAATACAGTTATTTTTACTTTTTTCAAACACAATTTCCAATGTACTATCAATCATTTATCATCTATAATTCAAAATCTCACCTTGTCAAATCCTACAAAATCTACACTCTCAAACATATACAAAATTCAAATATACCTTTTACTATTTTCATCAAATTCATCTTCTGAATTTCAAATTCAATAAAACCCATAAACAAACACCCCCTAAGAGTCGAAAGTACAAAAGTTAAAATGACAAATAATTCTTTCCATTGAATTGATTTCTTACCAACATCAAGAACAAACACATTCTTACCTCTTCTTCCAGCTGCTTCTGCCCATCACTAAGATCCTCGTCACTGTCTATCTCCAGCGGCTCATCAACCTCTTCATCACTACCATGCACAGACATCTCTTCCTTGTGCTACACAAAGCAAGAGTCCAAAGGTTAAACACAACTAAAAAAACAATAGAAACGTAAAAATATAAGGCTAAAAGTCCATGATATACTAAAAGATATTATGGAATGCGATGATGCTTAAAGTTCTGATCAATTTTTCACTGCAATAAATTCCAATCTCAGCCATATATGCATGTTTGACTCAATTATGGAAATTTTGGGTTTTAAATAAATCGTCAATTTAAGCTAGTCTTCAATAGCCTTCAACTTATGTAAACTGGTTTCACTGTGCAACTGGTTTGCATAATTGCATTTTGTCTATGTTTTTTAAACAGTACTAATTGTGTCATTTAAACGTATTAGTGTGTAAGTGTTAGTTGTTTCATTCAAAGTGTTTGTTATTATACTATAAAGTGATACTTGCAAACCTGTTGTATGGTAAAACTGTATTACATAAGATCAACTCAAAAACAGGATTTGACTTTTGATCTAACCTCTTTGGAAGGCCCATCGGACATTCTTGGTGAGCTGCAGCAGGATGAGAAGTATCTACTACCATTGTCAGTTAACTCACCTCTCGACTCATCCACACTGCTAGCATGACTCGTGCCCCCAGTATCACTAGGCCATGCACTTATCCCAAAGTGACCAAACTGAAGGTTAACAGGTTCTGCTTTACCAATCCGTAATGGCCCATAAATAGGTGTTCCTATGCCATTCCACATAGGATGGCCCATGATGGGTTTACCGTTATCATGTATAATGTCAACTGGCCATGCCTTAGCCACAGAACCATCATCATTCAGAAGTGCCATCATATGTCGACTGGAATCTTGCCTCTGGATCAACTGAAACATTCCCTTGGAGCTCAATGAATTGGCGGTACAATGATTCATGTACTCTTCATAAACAACAGAAACTGTATTTGTGATTGGATCATAAAGATGCTCTCCTGCTTCACGCCTTCTCAAGCAGCTGAAAACTGTGGCATGAATGACCGCTACACTTTTATCAACGTTGGTGTTGTTTATTTTGGGCACCAAATGCTTATCTGCTCGATTGCAGAGGTATTCCTGGATTGTTCTTATATTCTGAATGTATTTAACGTACTTGTTTCTAGCAGGGTCTAATGTCATGTACTTGGCACGAACAGCAAACCTTTCCAAGTGCTTCTTATCATTTGAAATATAAATCATGAATGGTATAATAGAAGGATGTTTCTTCATGAGCCCCACCTGCATGACAGCAAAAATTTCATAAAATTAGAACACAAATAATCAAGGTATATAACGTTTTACATAAACTAGAAAATATTCCAAAAAAATATTTAATTTGATACATCATATACTGAAAAAGGACTTGAAATGAAAAGGATAAAATTTGGGCGTTTCTATTTTTGAATGTAAATTTGGCGGGAATATAATAGCTTTTATTTTTGGCAGACTATTCCAGAAGTAGCATGAGTCATACCACAAAATTGAGACTTAAGTGGACCCCTCCACAACAACTGATTCTTTCCGTTCTTCCCACGCAGTAATCAGTCGGTCAAGGCTATCAATTACCATCTCACTTTGTGCTTTGAATCCTTCAACTGCCATCTGTTTTGGACTAATCATATCACTACTGGTAGAGCTTCCCTCAGATTTTGAAGAATTACTGGATGATTCATCCTTAGCCAGTGAGGCAGCAGAACCGGTTGATTTTTGGCTTTCTTTTGCCTTAGCTTCTGCAATTGCAACTGGATCTAAATATTCACCAGCATGATACGTTGAAGCCCAGAGCAGTGGATTTTGTTCTTCATCAACAAAGCTCCTCATCATATGACGAATTGAGTCCGTAGATAAAACAGTTGTAATACCCAACCTGCTACCCTGCAATAGTAATGCTTGATTGAATTAGGAATAGGTTCCCGCTAATAACAGTAACAAAATTACTTTTTACACCAACTTTATAGTTGTGTTTGATTTCACAAGTAGCTAAAAAATGTTGTACATGTAGGTGTATAAAGCAAAATGGTGAGTGTAAATAGTCGCACCCTTAGGGATATTACCGAATCAATAGTCGTTGCTACAGCAAGAAATTCTCCAAAGTAACAAAATTAGGTAAACTCAAGAAATGGTAAAAAGACACCATGCATAGACAGTGATGCATTAAAATAGCAGGAAAGTATTTCTGAATAAGCACAGCATTTGTTATCCTTTAACTTTAGTTTATAACACTTGACAACTCAAATTGCAGCTAAGATAAATGGTGATCGGTGATCCATAAAGTTAGGCCACAGAAAGGCAAACAATAGGATAGTCACTAGAACTAGAACCTCCATTAGTGTCAGATATTAATCACAACATTCTTCATGATATATAAAAACGAAACAGTTATATAATTGTCTTGACATTTTAAACAGAAAACTGGGTCACCACAACCATCACAAAGCAGCTTCTGATCATTAAAACTAGACAAAAAATTAAATGTAAATTTTGTGAAGGAAGCAATGCCACACAGAAAAGACCATGGAACAGAGAAACCCACCAGCAACGCAGATAAGGTAGATTTCCCACAGCCACTCGTGCCACAGAGTAATACAGTTACGGACTCCTTTCTTTCTCGAATTCTGAAAAAACAAGCAGAATTAGAGAACATAATGGAAAAACTTCAAGCAATGTAACATTTAGGTATTATTTACACACAAAATTACTAAGAAACACCAACAAGGCAAAATGAAAAGATAAAAAGGGGAGATAAATAACAGATCAAATTTGAGCTGCTAACCCAAACATTATGTTCACATCACTAAAATGAACTTTCCTTCATGGGATGATAATAATGGGTAAAACAGCAGGTTAGCAACACGTTAATAGAATGGGGATGATGTAACAATATTATGATTAAAATATATATTGGCTAGCCTAGAAATCAAAAATGATTTTAGAGAGACATGTATCTCCTGCTTTTACCTGCAAGCTAAGACTAGATCAGCCCTCTGATTTGGCCCCACATACTTGTATTCAGATAGAGCTTCACCAACCACATCCAGAAAGACTTTTCTCCCGACAACCACAGAGGTGCGACGCTTGTACAATTCAAATGGTTTGCTTTTTGTTTTATCTTCCTCCAGGGTCAAAAGATCAGCATCTTGTTTGTTCAAGCAGCTTTGAGGATATACTTTAGCATCCGGTGCTGACACTTCACATTCTGGAACCATTTTATCCATGAAGCATTCTTGTCTCATCAATTCAAAGACCCTTTTGCTAATCTGAGTGAATTATGAATTTCAGTACTAATATCAACATGGAGTAAACAGAGGAGGTAAAGAATGCATACTGAAGAAAACAATAATGCAACCTGCAAACATTACAGATTTTTGAAATGCAGGATTCTCGACAATCAAAAGATATATATGTACCTAGAGAAGCACAAGGTCACTGCATATCTTGTAATTAGGCCCACAAGATGATCTACTATCAAACACTGGATCACTATATCTTTGTGAATTCTATAAGTTCGTCCAGGCAAACAAAAGAACCAATCAAAATCTAGGATTCCAATTGTAATAAAAGAATAATCAATTTAATCATTAATTCTTAAAAACTATTAAATCGCTGAAGAAGTCAAAGATCCACATGGGAATGCGAAGACTTAAATCCAGGAATGGATCACTTCTGAATTAATAGAAGGTAACCAAACTCAAGATCAGCACATCATCTACCCCACTTAAGTATGACCAGAGATGTTTCAGTACTTCACTATTTTCATTTAATTGAAATATATACATGTTCCTGTTTCTGTAAAAAGGAAAAATACGCACGCTTTTACATAGAATTTCTCAAATTATTATTGAAACTAGAAAAGGAGGCCATTTCTCCCCACAAATAGCTGCTAGGTCTGCTATGCCCACTGAAGGACTCAAAGAGATTGCAGATCAAGAAACTAGAGAACATGTAATAATCAGCAACAAGTGCGTGCGGTGAACCCAAAATCGTCTGTTCTAGGTATTAATCTCTTAAGTCACCAACAAACGGCACACAGCCCGCTCATGTGCAACCACACGGACCGTATGCATCTTTGACAATATGCATGTAAGTTAGAGAGATGCTTATTCTCATATATGAGGATAGGGGAAAAATACAAAAGAGGAAAGAACAAAAGAAAAGGGAGAAAATAGAGAAGAAACTTCAAAGAAAAACGAGGAGTTACCTTAAAGGCATGACGAGCCTTGCAACCCATGAGTTGCAGAGTACTCTGGAAGAACGGAACGCGTGTACCGAAACGACGGCGGCCCCTTCTTCTCAGCTGCCGGCGCCGCCCCATCCTCCTCCACCACCACTATGTACAGAAGCTTCGCCGCCCCTTCCGCTGCCACCATTTCTCAAACCTTCACTATCCACATGCACAACAATCCAGCTTCAAATTAGTACACTCGAGACAACAAATCAAACAAAAAACGAATCAAAACAAAAAACGAACAATCCCGATCACAATGCAGGTTTTGTAAACAAGTAAACCAGACCTGCACAACGCAAATCAACAGAGAAACCTTCCGAATCGGGTTAGGGTTCTGGGAGTTGACAATTGGATCGTGAAATATGGAAGTCGAGAATCAATGGAAGAGAAGAAGGAGAACGACGACGTTCTCGAGGCGATCTAGCCATTTCCACCGCCACAAACTGCCACGCATCACAACTTGCAGGCCGCCACGAGAGGCGTCTCTGGCTTTACACAATCGGCGCGTGCGAAAATCGAGCGAAGGTCAAATCGTAAACGCAGTGAAATTGTGGAGATTTATGGTAGGGCAAAGTCTTCCGTAAGATGTAGAAATGTATATTTTCTTAGAAATATTATAAAATATTGAATATTGATATTGGTCAGCGACAGCGTAATTTTTTTTATATCCGGTAAATATCGCACAATATCACAATATCTATAAAAAAATATTGTAATTTTTTTAAAATAATTTTTTTAAATATTTATAAAATTATTTTTTTGTATTTTTTTACATAAAATATATTTTTATGGTTATATCAACCAATTTAACTTACAAGTCTAATATGAACAAGATTTATGGTGAAACTTGATCCATTTTAAAAAGTTTCAGTTGTAATAACTGAAAAATATTATCTATATTACTAAAAGGTATCGGTTGTGATAACTAAAGAGTATGTTCTATATTACTAAATAGTATCACCGTGATAATCTGAAGGGTATTACCCATATTACTACAGGGTATCACCATGATAATTGAATGGTATTACCTATATTACTAAAGAGTATTAGTCGGGATATGAAAGGTAAATGTAAATTGATATATTATTTCAATGTGGATCGAGTTTCACCGTGAAACTTTAGTTCGAGAGGAGACACACTCATAATTTTAATCTTCAATTATTATTTCATTTGAATTTCTTGTTTTTTTAGTTTTAATATATGATATATTGATATATAAAAATAGGATAAATGCATATTCTATATATAAAATTAATACTCTATTCACATCTTTAATCATATTAATTTTAATTATTTATATTTTAAATTAAGACTATTTCAATTGTATTGGAGAGAGTACTTGCATTATTAAGTATATCAATTTTTCAAATGGTAATTTGAAGAGGTGACACCAATATTATTTGGACAAAAATAATTTATCTACTACTATATTTGAAGTTTTGACTCCCATATGTCTTCATTTTGATATTAATTGTATTTAATCATTTTGTATTGCATTATGTACTATGTCGTTAATTATTTTGCGTCGACAAAATTTATATAATTTATTAATCATATGATTGCTTTAAAAATATAATTTTATTGTACTTTTGAATAAAATATGTGCATAATGACACGTTATAATAATTTTTAAAATATTTTATTAAATTTTTAATAAAATTCCATCAGTTTTTCTTTTTCTTTTCTTCTTTTTTTTTTTTTTTTTTTTGCTATTTTGATATGCGATAATGATATATATTGCAATATATCTGTAAAATTAAACTTGCGATATTTATTGCGATAGTAATATTTTTATCCTCGGTTTTCCGTGATCTCGATAGTATTAATTATTTTATTAAAGTGTATTAATTGAATATTTTTATTTTTTCCTATGATCCAAAAAAAAAAAAAAGAAAAATTGTAAGAGAGAAAGAAAGTATAGAAATTAAAGGTGTAGTTTCATAAATTTTATATCATAAAATAAAAATTAAAAACAAGTTGGATTTGTGAGTGTGAACTCAAAAATAAATATTCTATATAAAATTGAAATATTATGAGAGTGAAATTAATGGAGAATTTCACTATTAAAAGTATGAAAAATAATGTGGAGCAGGATAAAAAAAAAGTAAAAAAATATTTTTATTTGGAGAGATACATAATATTAGTTTTAAATTATATTAATTATGTTTTTTTTTGAAAAACAATTATGTTATTAAAAGTATTACTTTTTAAAAAATTATTTTTGTAATATTATGTTACTTTTTTTTTTGTAATATTATGTTATTAAAAAGTATTACTATTTTTTTCTTTATTAAGTATCGATTGTAAGGTAACATTAATTGACAAAGACCAACTCTATTTTAATATCAGTTTATTAACGGGTGGCAATGATGGCAATTATGGCAAAAATTAGGGTGGAACAATGTGAGAAAGTTAGACTTGGTTTGGCAATGTTTAAAAATGTGAAATGAAAAGGACAGGTCAAGAATGAGAAATATGGCCGAACCAACGACATTTACTTGGCGTAGAATCTGCCCAATATTTTAATTTGTTTAAATATATATTATTATAAATTATAATATAATGTAGTGGTATTTATCTTGAATATAAATTATAAATTTTAACATATTTTGTCAGTTTTAAAGAACCTACAAATTTAGTATGTAAATATCAAGCAAATAAATAGAAACTTAAATTGATGTATGATATTTATTCGCTATGTACCACATATTTTAAGAATATATATTGTGAAAATATTTAAGGTTTTTTTTTTTTTTTGTTCTTAAGGGTTTTATGTGGTCATCTTCTCATTCACATTTATTTTACTACACAATTTATTGTTTTAAATTATTTTACTTACTTTCATCGTAAACTCGCTTGTTTTGAGTTCGTCGTCATACTTTGTCATCAATATTCGAGTATATTTATTTGTGTATTTTTCTTTAGCGTAATCGTTTAAGTCTCATTTTACATTCTGTCGATTAATTCGCATATCTTGTACTTATAACCAGGTGGCTTAGCCTCAGCCACCGGGTTTCTCACTTTAGTGGGAGACCCGAGTTGGCTTTGAGAAATTCTTGGTTTGTTTGGGTGTTTGGTGATCTAACTACTTACAACAAACATTTACCGATAAAAAAAAATCTTGTATTTGTTTATCCTTCGGACATCATTCATCTTACTCGTCCCATTGTCAACCAATATTTGTCATCACCTAAATTTGCTACACATATTACACTAGTCATCATCACTGGTCTCGTCGTCGTCGTTCCAAGCTACATTATGTCATCAAGTGTGAATTTTAGCATATATTTGATTCAAAAAAGAAAGAGTAGACATGTTCAATCATCAGAGTCTGGTTACAAACATGAGCAGTGAGATGACTACTACGTTCAAAACTATAGAGCTTCATTTGGATGGAGTCATTTGAAATCGAGGATTTGAGGATAATACATCATACATTTACAAATCAAAATAGAAAAACTAAATGAATGGATTTGGTTCACACAAATATTCCTTATAAGTGGGAGGATTTCAAATACCCAAGAATAGTCATTTGAAATCCTTCCACTTTTCTCACTTGTGCTTAATATTTGAGTGAATCAAATCCATTCATGTAGCTTTTCTCCATTTTAGTTTGTGTGAATGCATGATATATTATCCTCAAATCTCTTGATTTCAAATCCACTCTATCCAAATGGAGCCTAAGGGCATGTTTGGTTAGAGATGATGGTGGATGGGATGGAGATAGAAAATGAGGATGGGGGAATCAGGTGAATAGTAAATTGATAATGAGATAGAGAGAGAGAAATAAATATGATATAATATATTTGATATGAAAGATAAAATTCATGTGATTGTATTTGAATATATAAGAATAGATGTGTAGATATATTATAAGGTTGAATGAGTATTTGGATAAAAATTTGTATTGGACCAATCCAAAATAGAATGGACTCCAAGAGATTTTGTTATATTATTTTAGATTTTATTATTTTGGTCCAAAAAAATTATCTTTAACGGAAGATCCAAACATGACTTGAAAAACTATCTTGATTTTTCTCTAGTACCCTTGTGGCCCAAAACACTTCCTAAATTTGTTCCACGTCAATAAGTATCAATTTTATTATTATATTTTAATTTGAATTAGGTCAAATGTATTTATATAGATTAAAGTTAATTACTTATTGCATTTGATGTAAAGTCAATGTAAGACAAAAAAATGTTTTAATATCTTGATTTTTAATGTCTAATGCTACCATGCTACCCTATGTATTACATAGATTGTTTGTAATGCTACCATGCTACCCTATGTATTACATTGATTGTTTGTAAGGGTGAAATAACAGTACATACTATACTTAATTAATTAAATATATTCATATATATTTATATACGACAAAGTTTATATAAAAATGGTTTATAATAATCTTTATAATGAAACTATTTCAAAAATTTAAAGTATCAAAGATTTGATCAATAGTATTGAAAATCTCATCGGAGTATCAAGAATTGAGATCAAAGGTATCATATTATTGTTTAAAAGTATCAACAACAATTAAACTTTTTATTATTTAAATTATTCAGATTTAATAAAAATAAACACACAATATTATAATATTTAAGTTTAAATATCACGTTTAAAAAATATATTTAAAATATTAAATATTTGACCAAAAGTATCAAAAATTGAATTGATTCATAAAATTGAATATTGATTCATATCATGAATCATGTTTACATAAAACCTACTCGATATATTAATTTGTGGAAAATATTACTCTATCTGTCCTACATTAGTTTTCATACTAATATAGGTACACATATAAAAAAATGCAATGAGTGGAGTATTAAAGAGTAATTTTGTAAACTTTTATTATTAAAGTAAGGGAAGTGGATGGATTGAGTGTAAAAGTAATAGCATATTATGTAAATATATGTATATTGTGAGGGTGGAGTTTAAGGAGGGGTTTCCTTTTGGAATGCGAAAATTAATGTGGGACAAACCAAAAAGAAAGTGTGAAAACCGATGTGGAATAGGGGAAGTATTACTTATTATTGATATACATCACTAAAGATGCATATGTATTTATACATAGATTTTGGTTACTTATTCAATTAGGTTTAAAATAATGATACGAAATACTCCCCCACGAAAAATATGCTCGTTTGGTTTTGACAGGTTTTAAGAAAACATAGATAAAGTAGATAAAATAAGGGTATTTCAGGGTATTGTGTGGTCCATTTATAAGTTAAGTGGTTGTTTATGAGTGTAAAATCAATAACATGTGAAGAAATTAAGTGATGGTTGAACGATAAAGCAAAAGAAATTATTGAAAAAAACAGTGCGGCATACTTTTGATGAAATCTTGAAATGGGAAATGGGTTTGGGACCATAGCATTCAATTAGAGTAAACATCTCTTTAAAGCTTTCGGCTATTGCTTCTTCACTTTGATTCCCATTAATAATAAAACTTGGGATGCCATGGAAAAGCCATTTTCTAAGGGACCAAAATCAAATGCACGGCTTTGAACAATCAACATGTTTTTAAGAGTTAATAATGTCCGACACGTTTTATCATAAAATTAATTTATAATAATTAATATTTTCTTTAATAAAATAACTAATATCTTAACTCTAAGAGTTGACATATAATGGTGGGAGCTTAGAAGTTTACTTCTTTTTAGGCATCATTCCGAAACCTACAAGGTGCGGGATTCAGTCCCCACATTAATCGGTCCTTCAATCGAGTATCGAATTATTAAAAATTAACTAATATCCTTTACACTTTTAGTGAAACAACTAATATAACCTTCATCTAAAATTTCAAGTTTCAAAGGTAATTTATTCAACTCACTTTCTTGAACATGAGCGACAAATTTAATTTATAATCCCTCCTATTCAAAATATATGTCATCCTAAGCTAATGCACACATTTTAAGAAAAATATTTACTTTCTTCTATACCCTTAATAACTTTGAAACTTTTCACATGACTTGAATAATTATTATTATCAATGTAATTTTTTAAAAAAACTAAAGGTAAATTGGGAAAAATTATAATTAATTCACATTGAAAAGTGCAAAACGACATTTAAATTGCAAATAATACGAAAAGTCAAATGACATATATTATGAATAGGAGGGAGTATATGAAATTGGTATCGTGTGAACCAGCCACCGTAAAATTGGTTTACAACAACGATAAAACTTGTTCACATAAGATTATGGCTTATATATGTATATATATTAAATTTTTTTCTTTTTGTTACGTGAAGATCTCAAAGTTAATTCCACTAACATAAATTATAACATATATATGTGTGAAACCATCGAGCTATTTTTGACTTAAGAGACACGTTTCAAATTTCAATTTAAATAAAGTTGGGTAAAAGGCAAAATTTGTACGCTCCAAAATGGTCTAAATGCTTAATACATGGGCCAAATTGAAGAAATTTTTTTGGTGAGAAAATATAAAAGATTGGGAGAAAGTGATAGGTGAATAATGATTGTTCGCCAATTGAAAATGTGAATAAAATGTGGGCCTCAAAGTTAGTTGACAATTAAAGTAAAGTAATGTCCCGTGCACACTTGAAAAGATTCAAAAGAGATTCCATAACCAGTATTAGGCCTTAATTGTGTTCTAAAACTAAAGAAACCACATCCAAGATAAGAATAGCATATGTCCTATGAATTTTATGAAGAAATTCTCACATTAAACTAGTAGTAATAATAATATATTAGTAATATTTTTCTTGATACAGTAAAGTTCATAACTTAAGCACAAAGTATACAACCAATGTGGAGTAGGTCATCCACAAATATTGGTTGTTCAACTCAATAATTAGGGCTCGTGAAAAAACAAAAACCCTAACAATACAATGTGTCAAAAGATTGGTTTTTCTACTAACAAAATAATTAAGATTAAGAAGAGCTTCATACAAATCCACAATCTCTCATAACAACTAACAATTCTTTGGTGAGTACCATTTTTTAACTCAAGTTTTTTTTTTTTTTGTTTTTTTAAAAGCAGTTTGCAATAGTTGTTCTTTTTACGTACAAACTAATAATTTTATTTATATAAATTAATATTTTTATATGATAATACTCTTCATTTTACTTTGTAATGGAGCAAATGACCCATTAAAATGAATTAAAAATGCACATTTTAATTGCACGGTGTAATTGGCTCTCTCTCTTTTTTTTTTTTACTTCTTTAGTTCTCTTAGATCCAAAGACAGTTTTTTTACTTCTTTAGTCTCTTAGATCCAAAGACAGAACTTCATCGTCGCACTAATAAAACAAGAAGATTTAAATAAATACTTTTTCATGTACTTGTATTAATAAGTATTAGATTTATACATTTACAGTATATGTATATAACTTAAGCCAATATATTTATAAGCGCTATAGATTCTTATATTTCTTATTACATTAAGAACCGGGGATAAGATGTAGAGTAGCTTTCTTGTGAATTTTCTTTTGTAAATATCATTGTTTAATATATAAAGTGTATTTAGTTTATGAAGTGTTCTTTCTCCCCTCTCAATTTATTATATAAAAATCTAAATCAACCCACTTAACTAATACAAATCACAATCATAATCTTCTCAAAAAAATTTAAGCATGTCCATTTATATAACCAATTAATTCAAAGCACAAATGGGGTGTTTGATAAAATTGTGAAGAATGTAAATGATATGGGAATAGAAAGGGTATGAAATCAAAGTCATACCTCTAAAATAAGTGAACAATGAACACCGTTGCAAAAATTGGCCTAGCGATAGACAACAATGGTGGTTCGATATTGCAAATTCTATAGTTTAAATGAAAATAAGCCTAGGCGGGCTAGACAAAGCAAGATAAATACTTCTTTGAGGCGGGTTAGGCGGGATCTAGGCAGGCAAAAAAAAAAAAGAACCACCTAATTGGCGACTAGACGGCCCTAAAATTGTATTTTTTTCTTTTGATTTGGCAAAAGATAACTCGAACTCATGACCTTTGTCATAGGTAGTAGAAATTTCTAACCACTTGTTTAGTGATTTTCAATTTCTACAACTTTGACTATAAGATATTCTTTTATTTTTGAAAATCAAATCATAATAAAATCATTCCAGGACACACACTGTCACTTTAATTTTCATTCCTCGCCTCGTAAGTTTTCAACGAAGCACTCCCTATATTTAATTTAACTAAAAGTTTATCGTAGATCACTTTGTTTGCTGCGTTGTGTAATCTTGATAAACTGGAATGCATAAATACTGCAAAAAATTAAATAATGTATAATGAATATTTTGTGGATACTTAAATATTTGAGTACATACATCGATACGCCACATGGTGTGTCCCAATTCAAAATAAATTAATTAATATTGTACTGTGTCAAAGACACATGTTAGACACAGATAAAATACGCATTATATGTCAAATTTATAAAATTAATAACTTTTTGACTTTGAAATGAATTTATCTCAGCATTAAATTAACTTATAATTTTGTAATGACTCATCATTTGCATGTTACTTGTTTTTATTTTATATTAAGTTTTTAAAATAATATCACTGTATCCGTATCATATTATACCCAATATCGATGTACGCACTCTGTCAGGCACAATTTACTAGCACATGTACAACTTTCTAATTTACAACAAATATTAGTTATCCCAATTTATAGGAAAACAAAAATATTATATTAATTTCAAATGTGACTTCATCTTCCAGCTTTCTTTAATGGCAAAAACTTGCACCGTACATGAAATCTAATTACTTTCTAATAAATTGTTATCACTTTTTACAAATTAGTATAAAAGTAATAACAATTTATTAAAATGTGACTCTATCTCATGAGACGATCTCACACGAGAGGACCCCTTCTTTTATAGTTTATTATTGAAATTTCCTGATTTGAAATGTCCACCTTTCTCTCTATCACAGCTATTACTACTCTCAGTATCAGTTTCTAAGGGTAAACACTTATCTTTATCCCATTCAGTTCCCAGAATCAACCCTTTTAAAGACACTACAAGTAGCTACCAATTAATTCCTCAAAACAAGTTGGTCACTTTAATTGACAGATCATCTCAAAAATTTCCTTACTATAAATGCAGCAGTTTGATCAGACTGAATAGTTGCCCATAGGTGGCTGGCCAGCACCGGCCGCAGCACCTGTTTTAGGCTTCGCTTTCTCCACCACTATGGCTTGCGTAGTCAGCACCATACCTGCAACAGAGGCTGCATTTTGCAACGCACATCTCGTCACCTTTGCTGGGTCAATCACTCCAGCTTCTACCAAGTTCTCAAACGTATCTGTCAATGCATTGTACCCAAACTCCCATTCGCCGCCCTTCACTTTCTCCACCACCACCTCACCTTCAATTCCCGCGTTTTGGGCAATCAGAGATGCCGGTGCCAGTAAAGCCTGCAACCACATGATGTTTGAATAAGTTTCTCACAAGAATAGCAAAACCACTTAAGTGTGGATGTTTGTTTCTGGATTAACAAAGCAAGATTTTACTTCCACATTCTTAATGCATGCTTATTTCATGTTTGTAGGATTATGCAATCCTCTTACATTGTCTCTCTCATAAATTTCTTTTTACCAATAACACACACCTTTATTTTTCACAATATAATAATCTTAATATCACTTACTTCTTTACTATCTTTTCTCAATTACTGCATATTATCAACCAAACATGCACAAAAGTCAAATCACCTTTTTACTATTCAAGAATTTCTCAATCAGAAATTTTCTCAATCCCCCTACATCCGGAAACAAACATACCCTATTTCGATGATGGATTTCACCCCATTGCATCAATTCAAATGATAATTGTTTAGATTGATATGGAGTTTTGAAATCTATCATTCTCGTTTTAAGCTAACTTTTGAATAATTGAGGTGATCTTGGTATCTTGTATGTTAAATCCATCAATCCAAACACATCCCTCAAAGCATATTCAGAAGAAACTTTGGTAAGCAAGAACAGTTTCACTTCACAAGTAATAATTAGAGCATTTATAGATACCTTTTGTACGATATCAGCACCAAGTTTCTCATCAGCATCTTCGAGCTTGTCCTTGATGGTAGGAACATAAGCTGAGAGATGCACCAACGCAGCACCGCCACCTGGCACAATGCCTTCCTCAATGGCAGCAAAAGTTGCATTTTTGGCATCTTCGATACGGAGTTTGCGGTCCTCAAGCTCAGTCTCAGTTGCAGCACCGACTTTGATGACAGCAACCCCACCAGACAATTTAGCAATTCTTTCAGCAAGTTTCTCCGAATCGTACACAGAATCAGTCTCAGACAATTCCCTTTTAAGTTGAGCAATCCTAGCCTGTAGTTCATCCTTTGTTGCAGCATCGGCAATGATGGTTGTGGAGTCTTTAGTGATGGTTATCTTTCTAGCTATACCTAGCTGCTCAACTTCGGTTCCCTCTATAAGCAGCAGCCCCAAATCAGCAGCTTGATACTCAGCCCCTGAGACGTAGCAAAATAATCATAGTAAAGCTTCATAAATTGAAATATCCAACACTTGGGATGATGAACCCATTCAAGATCCCATTCTGCTCTTACTAAACCTCCCTTGCTTTTCATCAAATGCACATCATTGCGAATGGATATCACGTGTTGATGTGCTTAAACGTGCATTCGATTCAGGATTTAGTAGATTTTTAAATCTGGATTTTTCAACCGTGTGTGTTTGTTTTGAGATTTAAGTATGGTAGGGTTTAATTTTATGTCAAATCGATGATTAAGAATATGTGATGTATTATTATATTACTGTTGATTATTATTGTAATAATTGGATGACTTTGTAATAAATAGTGTGTTTTTGTTGGAAGTTGCAAAAATGAGAACAAAAAGTATGAAAAAGTGATAAATATAATTAGAGTGGAACAAAAAAACCAAGAATATGTGATGTATTATTATATTACTGTTGATTATTATTGTAATAATTGGATGACTTTGTAATAAATAGTGTGTTTTTGTTGGAAGTTGCAAAAATGAGAACAAAAAGTATGAAAAAGTGATAAATATAATTAGAGTGGAACAAAAAAAACCATATTTGCTTTAATGAGCCATTGGAGAAAGTGTGGTTTCGAAAAAATGGTATTAGTAGGGTTCATAGGTTTTTGTAGGGTGGATGTACAGAGTTGCTAAAACCCGGAATCTAAAATCCTAAGTAGAACTGAATTTAGAATTTGAAATCTTAAATCCAGTTTTCTAATCCCAAATCAAACATACCCTGGCATGGAAATATTAAGGAGATAACTTTCATACCAGTCAAAATGGCAATATCTTGAAGAAGAGCTTTCCTTCTTTCTCCAAATCCAGGCGCTTTGATGGCAGCAACGTTCAAGACACCGCGGAGCTTGTTCACAACAAGAGTAGCCAAAGCTTCTCCAGTGACATCTTCAGCTATGATGAGCAAAGGTGCTCTTAACTGAGAAGTCTTCTCTAGCAAGGGAATGATATCCTTGATCGCTGAAATCTTTTGGTCAGTAACCAATACCCTTGCATTCTCAAATTCAACAATCATTTTCTCAGTGTTCGTCACAAATTGTGGGGAGATATATCCTCTATCAATCTGTGAACGATGACCACCAGCATTAGATAAAAATAATAATGACATCAATAAAATTATAAAATAAAATCTTCCTAATGCATCAGACCTCCATTCCTTCTTCAACATCAACTGTGGTCTCAAAGGAAGAAGACGACTCAATGGATAAGACACCATCGGGCCCAACTTTGTCTACTGCATCAGCAATCATTGCCCCAATTGTTTCATCATTCCCAGCCGAGATGGAGGCGATGGCTACAAGAATGAGATATTTCAGTACGACGAATCACTAAACATTATTGCTGCTAAAATCAATCAACTTTAAAAACACCCCATGCTAAGTAAATACAATACCTTTAATATCATCCCCACCCTTAATGGGCCTAGCTTTCTTTTCAAGCTCCTCAACCAAACCTTGCACAGTTTTTCAATGCCCTTCTTTACAGCAACTGGGTTGGCACCAGAGGTGACATTAAGAAGACCAAGTTTGATAATTTCACGTGCAAGAATAGAAGCGGTAGTGGTTCCATCACCAGCAGAATCATTTGTCTTGCTAGCAACCTTCAAACGATATGCAAAACATCAGTAATTTAATAACTCTATAAAATCAAGATACTTCTATGTAAAGCAAACATTAACAGTGGCTTGATCTGATGTACCAAAAATGTAAGTAAATTACCCCAAGAAAAGAATAGCAATGAAGAACTAACCTCCCTAATCAAAGCAGCACCTGCATTTTCCATAGCATCGGGCAACTCTATAGCTCGCGCTATCGTCACCCCATCATTGACCACCTTTGGTGAACCATACTCATCCAACACAACATTCCTTCCTGCACAAAATCAGATAAACCATTGTCAGTGGTGATTTTTAAAGCTTCCTAACTAATTTTTGCATTTTATTAAAAATAAATGCAACATCAAGATTTAAGTACTTTAGATAATTTTAGTTAAGATGTCACTCAAATTGAAAAATGGACTTGAGAATGACGTGTATGTACATGTGTGGTGAATATGACATGGAAAAACATGATATAATTAAGCAATGTAGTCTTCTGACAGTTTTTCTCTCGATTATATTCCTCAGAACACAGTAAAATACAGATTTTTTATAATCTACTTCATCAATATATAACACTTCATTAATAAATTCAATCTTTTCTTCTTCAAAATCTTCTCCAAAAGTTCTTTTAAAACTAAATTTACGTAGTATCTTTATAATTAAGTTGCCACAACTTGAATTTAAACCCATTTTGAATCTTTCACAAGTATACCGGGAGCAAATTAACTTGAAGTCCTTAAACTAACCACAAACCCACCTATCATTTTTAGACAAAAGAAGCAACTATCATTTGGTAATCACATTCCATGTACTTGGTAAAAGTAAAACAACTTGTCCAAAACGATGCAATTCTGGAAGTTGTTTGTACGGTATGTTTTGAAACTGTATTCACCTTAAAGAAGTGATATTAATTAAATTTTGTAGTAAAAGTGATTTTAAATCAAATTAAAAAAATAATGTGTTTGAAAATAAAGTGATTTTAAATCAAATTGCAAACGTGATGTGTTTAAAAAATCACTTTTATTCATTGTGTTATTTTTCTCTTCTTCCAATAAAAATGACTTTTATAGAGAATCCAAAAGAATGTGAAACTTACTTGACCATTTTAAATGATTTAAAAATGGTTGCAAATATTGTGCATAGTAATTTTTTTAAAAATAAAAGTGATAATTCCCATTGAATTAGGCTGGCAAACACACACTATCGATTGAAAACAGACCCTAAATAAATAAACCGGGAAATTTTTTTCCAGGCTTTCAAAATGATGATTAATACATTTCATCCTCTTCCCTAAAAACAAAAACACAAACAACCAAAAAAATAAAGCCTAAGCAACAAACACAAAATCAAGGAACGGGAAGAACTTCAGCATTTCAATTCATAATCTAATTTCGACACTCTGCTCATTCGTCAAGGCACCAGAGCTCCACCCTTAGTTATGAAATAGTACATCATTTTTTCACCAGATTTCATAAACTCACCGGAAACAAAGTCAACGAATAAATACCAAAACAAAATAACACATTCGATCAGCGAATTCAGAAACAACTGCAACAAGGCTAACACGAAATGAAATGCAATCAACGGTTCTCGAAGAATTACCCCTAGGACCAAGAGTGAGGCCAACAGCATCGGCGAGTTTATCGATGCCGGACTGCATTGCAGACCTCGACTTCTGGTCAAAGGCAATCTCCTTAGCATTTGCCCTCACCACAAACCGATCCTTCGACTGCTTTTGCCCGATCTTCGGCCCCTGCTGCAACTGATTCACTCTCCTACTCCTCAACCCGCCCTGACAATCACACAGATAAATAAATAAATATAAAAATCAACAAACGCAATCACGAAGAGATGTACGAAGGAAAAGTGTGCAGGGTGGCTTACTTGTTTGGACGGAGAGGGGAGAATGGCGGCAGTAGAGATAGCATTTGCTGAAGCCATTTCGCGAGTTTTCGAGAAGGACGTTGATGAAGAAGGAGAGGTTTATTTGTTGTTAGGGGTTAGGTGAGAGTGAGAGCAGCAGACAAACTAGGGCTTATAGTGAGATGAGAGAGAGAGAGGGTTCCAGAAGGTTCTGCTCTTAAACAATTTGAGAACGCTTGAAGCTTCTTTACTCCATAGGTCCGCGGACTGCACAGGGCTTGATTGATACTTTTTCAGCTGTACCATAATAATTTGCACATTTTCGTAACAACGTCCTAAAATAATTTGTGTAATCCAAAAATTTCAATCTCATATTATTTATAATTTGATAGTATTATTTTTGGACCCTAATGATTTAGATTATTTGATTGATTTAATTAGGATATAAATTAATTTTTTAATTGATTAGATTTAGATATCCACTTAATTAGGATTTAGCCCACGGGCTGTAGATTTGTTATTCAAATTATACATATTGTACTTTTGAGAAATGAAGAATAAAAATAGACTTAGTCTTTTGACAAATTATTGTCAATTTATCTTTTGAAAACATTGAAATGGGCCTCAATTGTGGTTTCGTATGTTTGTCGGCCCGAGTTGGAGCGATGAATTTATGGTGTAGAAATCGTGGTTTGCATCGGACCAATACAACACACAATTTAACTCATTTCTTACTTTATACATAAAGGTTTACCAACTAGGGGGTTTCTTACAATGAATAGGGGTGCCGACTATCAATAATCGATCTCTATGTGTCATTAGATCTAAAATTCAAGAGTTCAAAATTAGTGACACTGCTACTATTGCATTATTCGTCGAACTAACCATCGCTTTTGCTTCGCACTATCGCACTTTTATAATAAATTTAATATTTTAAAAAGTATAATTATAAATTTACAAATTTATCCTTATAATCCTAAGCTATAATATAATAACTCAAGACTTTCAAGTTACTTCAACAATTTAATTATTTATCCTTATACAATTTAATAATTATAAACTTCAACGATGCTTCACCCATGGATTAATCCACAACTCCAATATTCCAAAATTCTGATTCCTCACAAATACACAATCATCCACATTTCATCTTCTTTTCCCTTTCGCGGTCCATCGACAGTCGTGGCGACAGCGGTACCGGCACTATCTCATCTCTGGTAAATTTCATTTTTTCCCTTTTTCTTCCTCTCGATTATGTATCGCGCTGCCTCTCCACTCCACCGCGAACATGACCTCTGCTCTTATTAGGGTTGGGCACTCGTCTCTCTCTCACAAGCCGTGCCTCATGAAGAGATATTCACAACGACGATGGGGGCGGCGGCTAGGGTTTCAGGGGCGTGCGCCGTTTCTCTGAATTCAATTTTTGTAGTTCTTGATGTTGAAATTCATGGTTCGACCATCATATGTATGATGCCCTATTCTTATATTGAAATCTGCAATCCTTGGTCTTGATTTTCCACAGTTCCTTGGTCCTCGATTTTCCATAAAGCAGCGGTAGATTCATGAAGATTCTTATCTATTATTCATTTTTCGTTTGGTTAATGCTTCACAATGTCGCAACTCGCAAGGCTTCTACTTACTATTTTCTTGATGCAAGAAATTTTTGTTGATTAATGCTTTTTGTTATTCATTTTGTGTTTCAATGAATTGATTCAGGATTTTGATTTACGCTTCTCGGTTATTATTTTTGTTTGTTACCTGATGTTTAATTTGCAGTAACCTGATGAATAACGAATGTTTGTCCTTCTCTTTTTCATTTTGTTCAATTATTCACCCATGAAATCAAAATGAAATCCAATATTTATGCATCTATTTTGTTGGCATTATGTTGTTCATAACACAAATTGATGATTTGAGTTTTCAGTTTGTCAGGTAACTACAAATTATTCATCTATTGTGTTGGGTTTCAAAAAACTTTGCAGTAACTGATGTTTAATTATTTTTTAATCTGTAGCAACTGTGCAAAAGTGAATTTTAATTATTGTTCAAGCAAAGTATCAGATTAAAGAATCACTAGTTAATAAGCTTATGTATCTCTGAAAGAAAATGATCATCTACATGAACTTAGAAGTGGTTAGTTAAATGACAAATTCTTATATGCAATATTGTGGTGAAATAACCCATTTAATAAAATTCGCGGATCCTAGTCGGGTCGGATCGGATCCAATGGATATTTTCAAAAAAACTCGCGGGGGACAAAAAATCGCCTCGGATGCTTCGGGGTGTTACTATTAGGTTACGCATATACTTAAACGATAAATATGTGTTACTATAAAATAAATAATATGTATTTGTCTAAAAATAATCGCTCAAATACAAAATAAAAATGAAAAAAATGGTCAAATAAATCTCTAATCTAATTATATGTGTGAATCAAATAAGTATTTAATCTTCGACAACTTTATTCTTATTAAAAGAGTGTGATTTTATTAAGATGATGACTTATTTGATCTCAATATTAAAGAGAAATGATTTTAATGTGTTAAGAAAAAATCATGGGTCTATTTGATCCCCAAGTATAAGATTTTTGGGGTAAATATGTGTTATTGTAAGGGCAAATATGTGTATTAAACTTGTGCAAAGGTAAAAATAAATTTTTACTCTCGGGTTGTGTTATTATTAGGTCAAACACGTGTTCTTGTATGAAGAAAAATGTGTTATTAATGAACAAAACCAATATTTTATTCTTTTAAGGACTAGTAACACGTACTTACCCTTACAAGAACACATAATTATTCTTACAAGAACACATACTTTTGAAAAAATATGTTACTATATGAACACAAACGTGTTCTTGTATAGAGAAATATGTGTTACTATATGAAGAAAAAAACGTGTTACTATATGAACAAAAATATGTTACTTTATGGAAAAATGTGTGTTACTATATGAATAAATCGTAACTGCATTAGGAGTTGCGATATTAATTACGGTTTAAACGAAATAAAAATTTATCATCGAAGTTCGCATAAGCTTTGTATTCATCACTGTTTAAGTTTTATCCACTATTGTTTTCATCAATCGGATCATCCCTCTTTTTCCTTTTTTCATCGGAGTTCACAGCTTTTATACCCTCCTCATCGTCGGGCGTTTACTGCGTTTGAAAGAACCTTGATGCGTGCATGAGCGGATTTATATTGAGGCAAGACATGGCAAGTGCCTTGCCTCAATTTTTTAAGTGTATATATATCAATAAATTTTTATCATAAAATTAGTTTACAATTAATATCTTTTATTGAAAAAATTAATACATTTTAATGATTCAACTAATACCCTTTAATAAAATAACGACTATAACATTCAAAACAAAACCTCCCTACATCCCATAACATTATTCATAAGAGGGAGTACACTCTTTTAATAAAGAAGAATAATGATTAAGATTTTGAGAAGTAACTTTGTAAACCTTTATGTATATTAATAGATATTGTAAAGGTGGAGTTTATAGAAGATCTTTTATTTTAAGGGCGAAACTTATTGTGGGACGAACAAAAGAAAAGTGTGAAAAATTTTATGGGACGGAGGGAATATCTTATAGTATAAACAACTAATATCCTTTATTGAAATAACTAATACCCTTCAAGCTAGTTTCACGGTAAAATTTATTCACACAAGACTTTATCTATATCACTATTCACTCGTGAATCGTGAATTTATATGATTTTTCACATTCATATGATATGTATCCTCATTCGCCAACTTTGATGAGACAAAATTTTCGCATTCGTAATCAAGTTAGAATTATTTTTGCATTCATTTGATATGCATAAGAGCGACACATAATTTTTAAATTTGTGCCCTACCCGTGATAAATTTGTGTCCGCCCCGAATGCGTAGTTGGGGTTGGTTGGGGGAACACGGGCATCGAAGTTGTGGAGCGAATAGAGGAGGAAGAAGAGTTAGAACGGAGGAAGAAGAAGAAATCGGTGTGGATGAAGAAGAAGAAATTTGCGCTAATTTGCAGATTCTTTATCTTGACCCACAAGATTTAATAATTTCTTTTTTTAATTGATATTGCGTGAAGAATATTTCACAAGAGACTGCTCAGTTAAATATGCTTTTGGAGTCCGATAGTGACCAGAAACTAAAAACAAAAATTCATATTTCTTATTGTTGTTAATTGTTTTGTTTACGTCTTCTGAAGAACTCAAATACATTCTCTCTTTTAAAGAGACTCCCACTTATTATTTAATGATTTGATGCATGACTTGTAAGATTCACTATCCCTGTAAAAGAAGAAACTAGCACTTGCAGTAATATTAATTCTTGTCTTTTTCTTATAAAAATATTAATCCCTATGTTTTTAACTATTTCAACCACAGCAATTTGTGTTAAAGTTAGTGGAATTCACCCGTGACTTCTTTATTAAATTATTCATTCTATATCTAAAATTGTTGCATTAAAAACCAATTCGCAAAACAATGAAGGTAATATTTACACTTTGATAATTAAAGAAATTTTTTTAGCAGAAAAAAATGCCACCCAAAAATGGAGTACAAGAGATACTCTTACCCTTACAACATCCAATAACTAACGAAAAAATCAGAGAGATCAAAGTACGGTAGTTTTTTTTTTTTTTTGACAGAATCACAAGACAAAGAGTTTTACACCCAACACTGTGACTAAAATTCCTATCTAAACTCCAAGCATTTCCTTGGTTCCCTAAACCACTCCTTAAAGAAAATCTTATTCCAATACTCCCCAAATTCTTCTAATTCATTCTTCTTCTTTTAGGCATAGTCAATTATTAATTGCATGAAGATAACATGATGACAAATGCTACAAGACGAAGCTGGCAATTAGTGGTGATACTCATGCAAGTAAAATGAGCTTAGCCAACTTATTCAATTATTCTAGTCCCAATAATCTGATGTATTTCATATAATATCATACATATTTTTGTTTAATTTGATACTGAAATATTATATGTGCATTTTAATATTTTCATTATTATTACTATACATATGCATTATATATATATATATATTTATAACTGCACACAATATTATAAAAGATCTACGAAGTATATATATACATGATATTTTGGAGGTAATTTGCAAGACATGAAAGGTAATATATTCATTTTATTTAACTGTCATTTTATTTAACTGAGCCACAATAGCTAACTATTTTATATTCTCTTCTTAAACAAAAAGACATGATCTAGGCAATACTTTTCCAGTTTTGATTCAAGATTCTACAACTTAGTAATACAATAACAGTTTTTTTTTTTGACAGAAAATACAATAACAGTTTTGAGATGTTATTTTGATAGTATTTTCTAAAAACTTATAAAGGGACTAAGAGAGACTACTATTATAATTAATTAACAAGATAAGCTAGTATTTGATTTTGTGATTAAACTAGCTGGTCAACAATATCTACAACCAAGCTTGACAGGGACTATTAACAAACATATTGGATTAGATAAATCAAATCATATATAACAACTCAATATCAGATTGCTAAACTTTTTGTTCTTCTCTTCTTACGAACAAAAAAGCATTGTCTAAGGCAATAGATTTTTCCAGTTTTGATTCAAAAAATTTACAGCTTAGTAATAAGATAACAAATTAAAACGTTGGGACTCGAGGGGAACAAGTCTTCAGGTTAATTATATTTTCACTCAGGCATTAAATCAAACATGTTGTCTACCATATTATCAGGCATTAAATCAAACATGTTGTCTACCATTATCATTTACTACAACAAGCAACACAAATACTATCAGGAGGCCAATTCAAAATAGTTGCATGATTTCGAATGCACGAACATAAAAATCAAGTTAATCATTGCCATTGAAACTTATCTTCGTTGATTCAAGAAATACAACGCGATTTTCTCGATTGTATATGAAAAATTGAGGTTTCAAATGCAAGCGGAAGGAGAGAAACCCAATAGACAGACTCTGCCTTAATTCTTAGCATTTGTGCTGAATCTGCTGGTAACAGAGAGAGTTATAACAGACGTCCCTTTAAAAACTCCTTATCATAATATATGCAAGATATGGACCGTTTTAATGAGAATAAATTTCAAAAGGATGTGATCTCTTGGAATGCAAAGGAGGCCTTCGATCTCTTCTAACGTTTAAAGTGAAACCAACTTGTATCACGTTCATCAGTTTTGAGCACATGTGATATGGTGGATTAGGGTTCTAATGATTTAAATTGATACAAGATACTCATCATCCTATTTTACTTTACGCTTTAACTCATCAAAACTGATTACAACTTTCTTCCTAACAATAAATAGCTTTAACTCATCAAAACTGATTACAACTTTCTTCCTAACAATAAATAAATCTGCACAGGTGCAAAACCAAACAACAAAGCGGCACCATAAATAGAAACAAAAACTTATTTGGCTACACGCCATCGTTTCTGTGCACTGTGGTTGTGGTGGTGTTGGGTGTTTTGCTCAGGCCAAAAAAAAAAAAAAAAGTGAAAATTTTCTCAAACTTTAACTAATTTCGAAACAAGGAACCCGTTATGTCAACATTCCTCTCTTATTCACTCTGATTTTCTCATTTGCAGCAAACAGATCCAAAAACCCATATGTGTCCTGCACCAGAATTGTTGCTGATACACTCTCCCCATTCGACTTCATCTTCTTCTTCTTCGACGGATTCGCCGAAGCTTTGCGGTGGCGGAGCTTTGTCGGCGACGGAGCGGAAGGTAGATTCTTCGCCGTGAAGGCCGGATCGGCCGAAGCCGTTCTGAGAGAGCTTGGCCGGATGGTGGCGCCGATCTTCTCTCCCTCCCTATGCCGACGATAACGGCTGTCACCGGAGCTTAGCGGCGGCGGTTGGGTGCGAACCACCGATTCATTAGTCTCAACGCCGTGCTCCGACCACATAACTTCCACGACGACGGGTTTGGTGGCAGCAGCGACGGGTTAGCTTGGGGCTGGGTTAGGCAGCGACGGGTTAGTTTGGGGGCGGGGTTAGGGTTTTTAGAGAGAGAGAGGAAAGGGGGTTAGAGAGAAGGTTGAATTTTTGAAATGAGAAAGAAAACCAGCAATTTAGATTTTTAGTGGCGTGGGGTTTTGAAGGTAAAATTGAAATTGAAAAAGGTGAATTGTATCTAATTGTATTTTGATTTTGGGATGGTAATAAAAGTAAAAAAATAGTATCTAAGAGTAATAAATTCATCTATTTATTCTATTTAATAATAATTTTGTTAATATAAAATATTTACTTCCGAACATTTTTTTTTTTACTACCTACGTCCATCTAAATTTATACATCCCTACATTACTAATAGGGAGTTTGTTTTTCTTGGGTGTCGTCATAAGCGTTAATTTGAATGAGGTGTCACATTCTTATTAAATGCATATATGTTAATAATCTATGTGTCATTTTTCTATCGATTTATAATTAATATATGGCATCTATGTGGCGATTTTAATATAGGAATTAATTAAAAAATATATTTCTAAGGAGGTTTGAACCTTAGACCTTCTTGCACAATATGTATATTTTTAATAAATAAGTTAATATATAAATCTTTAAATATTTTAAATATCTATTTTATATCTAAAAAGTGTTATCATATGACAATTTTTAAACATAAAATTATATTTAACTTAAGCCTATAAATGTATGTAAGAAAAATTGTGGTTGTATCTACTTTTATAAAAAGAAAAACTTAATATAATTATATATGATATCTATTGTAAATATACGATATATATCGGAGTAATATTTATGCATCAATTATATAAAAAAATTATATTAATCGTCTCCTTTTTTTTATTAATTGTAAAATAAATTTGAAACAAATCTTATAGTAAATTTTTTCACATAATTATAATAATTCTAATCCCTATCATGAATTGTCATACAATTAATATTACCATTATTTAAATTTAATATTATATTACAATTTTTTTATACATATGCATTATTTTAATATATATATTATTATTTGAAAATATTATATATATATATAATATTATATTATAAAATTTATTTAACGAAAATACCGCGTAATATGCGGGAGCTCATCTAGTTTGTTATATTGGAATGTTCCATTGCAATTTACACATTTAAAAAAGAAAATTTTATTTACAACTTTCATGCCTCATAACATATATTTATTATGCTATTATTAATTCATCAAATTTACAAAGGATTCAATTTTTTTTTATCGGACAAAAGCAGAACTCGAACCCATTATCTTTGAGTCATAAAGATAGTGAAATTTCTAACCACTTGAGTTATACCACTTATATCCACATCAATAATTAATGTATACATCACTATACTCATTAAACTATCAATTCTACCCTCATAAAAACTTAATTTTCTTTTTTATTTATTCTTTTTCTTCCTTCATTCTCTTTTATTGTGTGCCATCTCTTTCTCATTCACAGATGACCGCCTCCGCCTTCCTCGTCTCCCAGAGCAGCCTCCATCTTCACAGGCACCGCCGCCGCTGCCCTTCACCTTTGCTTAACTCCGCCTCTAGTGCTGCTCGCCGCTCGTCTCCGCTAGTGCCACCTAATTAATTTTGGTGTTGTATTCGAACGTTTTACTTTTTAGATTTTTTTATATATTTGAATTTTTTTAGAAATATTTTATTTAACAAAGTTCTTACAAAAACTATGAAATTGGACAGCATTATCTTTTTAATTTGTACCAAACAAAAACTGAAATTGAGTTGTAAATTAAATTATGAAATTGAGCAACATTATTTTTATTTTTTTAGTCTTGAGTAAGAATTCAACCCTTTTATTTATTTTCTCTTATTTGTGTTTTATTAGTGTTGGTGTTGTCTTTTATTTATGTTCAATTTTTTGTTTGGATGGGTTGCATCCCTTTTAATTGATTTTTGTTGTCTTCTTGTATTAGATTTTTGTTGCTCCAATGGACAACTGCTGCATCTATTTTGAGAAGAAATAAATATAAAAATTAGAATAAAGGGTGTATTTGTCTTTTTATTTTTTAAAATACAATTTAATTGGTGTATCAATTAACTATGGAGGTGTATATAACCGGAACCTTTAACAAATTAATTTAATTAGTTTAAACCAATGTTGTAAGAACCGGATCGGACCGTCCGGTTCAACCGTTCAACCGGGAACCGATCACGATCGGGTCCAATAACACCATAAAAACCGTTTTTCAGATTGAACCGGCCAAAATCGGCCGTAATCCGGTCAAACCAGCTTAATATTTATTTAATTTAAAAATAAAAATTTAAAACTCATTATTGGTTCAATGTGGGCTCACCAAACCTTTTTTTATTATTACTAGCGGTGTGACACGTGCGTTGCACGTTATCGTTTACTTTGCTAGTTTAGTTGATATGTTTTTTTGTATACTTTGTTGTATTGTATATTTTTTCTTGTAAAAATCGTAGAAAGTTTTTTTTTTTTTGAAAAATATCTTTTTACATCACAATCTCCTTGTATACAATGTTTTGAGCTAATTATTTTTCTTTTGATATCAAATTTTTTTAGAAAAATGCGAGACCCGGCTATAAATCCCCTCACTCCGGTTTATTCATGCTACGGTTTAACGAGACCAAAGATTACCAAACACACAAAATACGCATTTCTTAATTGAATGTTGGTTACTTCTTTACTAAATAATTACTATATTTGAAAAGAAAAACAAAAAATTATCGGCCCAAAGGAGGAGTTCACCTCTTCCATCTCAGGTTCATAACAATACTCCATCACCTTCACAACTGGTTTTTTTCCTCTAACTGAACCAAATGACCTTGAACCCTCATTCTCCTCAACCTCGTAAACAGTAAATAGTATTTATATTTGAATCACACAAATATTTCACAAGCTGGATTATGCAAGTGAAAAAGTGAATAATGCCATGTAAAGGAAATTCAAGAATCCAAGAAATTAAAGGAACATCATTTAAAACTTCTTTTATGATATACAAAGACAATAAAATCACTTTTTCGACCTTAGCCATGAAATATTCATCTATGGAATGAATCCATGGAGCGAGTGCCACCATTTTTAACCTCAAGGTCACGCAAATTTTTGCCAAGTAACTTTTACCACTCCCTAAAAGTGCAAAGGTGAAAGTGTCCGGATAAATGAGCTAGGGGATAGACACATGATTGCAATAATAATAGTATTATTTATTTAGAATTTGTTACGAAACAACCAAGTTTCATCTATGCGCTTATGTTTCTAGATCCTTGCATAAATTAAATGTTCAATACGTACCCAGGTAACAACACTAAAAGAAGCAAGCAGACATGAAAACTCATTTTTCACTCAAAATTAGTCACTTTAAAATATCCCATAATTAGTATGGTTACACAACTCACTCAAATTGTAATACGCGTAGAGCCGCACAACAGGAAATGTCCTCATAGAATTCAGATTATTCATCATCAAATCTAGATTTAGGATCATTACGAGACCCCAAAATTTTCAACAAAACTACAACTTACTCAAGATTAACTAAATCGCGGATCGGGAAGTACATAAATTAGCAACGTCATCACATAAACACGCCCAAAAATATGTATTTATTTTAAGAACAACGAGTAAAACATTCTTATAAAGAACATGCCGCAAGAAACTCTTATAATCTGGAACAACAAATGATATCATGTTAAATTCCATTCAAAAAATAGCTTCCACCCATATGCTCGAGCCATATAAGTAACACAATGCAAATAAAAAACCACCAAGAAAATATCTATCACGAGAGGTAAAAAGATGAGTGCGAGATAATGACTACCGGGAGAGAAAAAAATAGTAAAGAAAATCCTTATTTTGCTATTTACCGTAGCAAATGTCTCGGTGATCGAGTCACTCTGCATCACCTTTTCAAGTTGTTGGTTGTGCATTCTATGATCTGAACTTGACAAAACACAAAATTATCAACATCAAGCATAGTCAAGTTATATTGTAAGCAAAAGAAACAAAACTGGTCAGGCGGTAACAAAACGAATCAAACAACAACCAAACCAACATTGTGGGAGCGGGTAAATAATAATTTTTTATCATATTGTACTTTGTGAAATTAGCCCGAATTCTTGACTCCCCATAATTAAATGGAACCACACAAGTACAATCGTTGACTATAACTTCGCGGTAAAAGAACTAAGATAACCGGCAACCATTCACTTTGTTTAAAGTCATTGGAAAAGAATAAGAGAAAAGACATACTCGCAAGCCCACCGATAAACATTTTCACTTACATTACACTCTGTAAGATAAGTGAGCCATTCATTCTACTCACTATTTTTCTCGAAAAGAACAAAATAGAAATCATAACTCGTGGCACTATAAACCATAATCAAATAGAGCAACAAAGTATACTTATATATATGCCAACACTGTTCTCCTTAGAAACATCAAATACTCGGTTTAGATCATAGTGATAAGCAAAAATAACATTAACCTAAGACATGCATGGTTTTAAACAAGAAATGTCATAAATCTCAGATAAAATACTAAGCTTGTTACCAACCTTGAAGTTGCTTTTGAATATCACTATTTCCCAACTGAACTAATTTATTTGATATTCGAGTCAAGTGTCCAAAGTATCCCGCTCGAGGAGCACATCTTCTAGAAGCAGGCAAAGTTTGCTGCATTTATTTGGAAAGTTGACACTACTTTAAGTCAAACTCACGAAAGTATGTTAACAAACAACATAAAGAGAGGCAGGGTGCGGTTAAGCATAAAGTTAGGACATATTATCAATCATACTAAACAGAATGCAAAATCCTACAAGGAGCAAGATATTATTATATAATTTATATGAATATGCACTGTATATAAATAAGATCACATGGTTTTCTGAATCACATTATTGCAATTCTCAAAATGTGAGTGCAAGTTCACCTCTCCTATTTACGGTGGAGACAGATAAAAAAGTCATGACAGTCAACATGTATGCAGTAAACAACCAATAAAGAGTTAAGAAAACATTTACCAAATTGAGTTCACCATTAAGCGTGGGGTTTTTCTCAGCTTGAAGAATTTTGCCAATCAAATTACAGTCTGTGAAGAGATGATCAACAATAGCACTATTTTTTGTTTACATGCATGAATATGTAATGCTCTCCACATGATGATGCATTCCATTAAAGAAATTATTGAGGTTTTATGTGTTGTTTAAAATAGTATCATTAAAAAGGTATGAAAAAGAAGTACTAACATAAGACTTACTCGAAAAAGATCAAGCACTCTATGAATTTTTCCAGAGACAACCAATCCCTTCTCTGCCACCTCATTGCCAGTTTTTGCAGCACAGTTAGGAATTCCACAATCTACAATTAGGTATTATAATGTACAATGATGTATGACACTAAAGTTGACATGAAATAAGGATGAAGCTAAATTTGATTATGTTATATTAGAATACATGGCCTAGAGAAGAAATGTAGGCATTACGGGTAAATTTTAAAAAAACATAAAAGGTCCAATATTGAGATAAAATTCTTGAAGATAGTAGTAATATTGGTCTCCCTTTCTTCAACAATGATACATGGGTTCCTAAATTCAACTAACTCTTGCGCTTAAAAACATATATGTGTGCATGGAAATGATGGGATTTCAGACAAACCTTGCACAGAGCCAAGGAAATGGTGGCGAGCTAGCCATGCCTGAGAGAAACATCAATTGTGATTGCAATTAGTTCAATCAACCAACATGGAAAAGGAAGAGAATTAAGATCAGAAACAAATAATGAGAACCATATTCTTAAATTTATAGTTCTTCAACAACATAATTGATATGGAACAATGGAGTATGATTGGAGTTAGTGTTAAAGACTAATTTAGATCCAGAAGAGACGATAGAGAACATAAATACACCCATAAAAAAGATATCAATTCTCTTAACATTTTACTGACCATTTTTTTCAGATGCATTGCTTTTCTCGTTGACATCAAGATGGGGCGAAGGTAGCGCTGATTAACGGTAGCGTGAAAGAGGGGAGAGATCTTCATCGTCGTTTCTAAATCGACAAAATTACCAACCAGATTGAAGAGATTATCAGCATCAAAATCATAGAAGGGGGATGCACCAATTTTCGTAATAGATCAATTAAGTGAGTTGAGGAAGAAGGATGAAGCTCTCTGAAATGGGGGAGGAAAGATGACAAACTCTTTTGGGTGAGTAACGCATGTGGAAGAAGGAAGAAGAAACGGGAGGTCATGAGACGGAGGGGCAGAATACGGAGAGAATGAAAAGGTTGGGGAGTTTTGGAAAAACCAAGATTGGGTCAATTTGTGTTGGGAAAAAGTGTGCAGGGGTAGAAACGTCCAAAAATATTTCTCATACCCAAGCCACTTTTTCCCAACACAAATTGACCCAATCTTGGTTTTTCCAAAACTCCCCAACCTTTTCATTCTCTCCGTATTCTGCCCCTCCGTCTGAGAGAGAGATCTTCATCGTCGTTTCTAAATCGACAAAATTACCAACCAGATACGATTGACTTCATTTTAACATTTGTGAGTTCATGTTAACTCATTTGTTATGCCCTAATCATACAAACCAAATGATCACTCACAAATTTATAAATCAAGATAAACTGCGTATACTAAGAAATAGATAGGATTTTAATATTTAATATTAAGAAATAGGTTTTCAAAAATAACTTATATATAATCTCAAATTCATTTCTAGATTTTTTTCCCTCCTCCTTTGATCTCTTGGCTGAAGGTCTTCATTAGAAATGCATTGGGGGTGTTTTCATATAATTAATAATTTTGAAGTTTCATTCTTTATTTTTAAAATTTGAAATAGTTTTTTTTTTTAAATAAATAAAATTTGAAATAGTTTTAATACTTAATTTGTTTGGGTATTCTAAGTGACTAGATTATATTTGACTCTTCTCTTCTTAAATAAATAATACTCCGTGTAAATTATTCATGTGGGACAATCTTCATACTCAAAATTTTCTCCATAATATGTTTCAATATATAAGAAAATAACGAATTGGTTACGTAATTTTTCAATTAAATTAATTTTATGCTTAAATAGAGAGATTGTCTACGTCTTGCCTACAAATTTATATGATTTATTTTACATGCAACACTTCACCTTTAAGATTACTAACGAAACAATTGAAGGTATATAATTAAATATTTACGAAATAGTTCATAGGCAAATCCATCTAAAAGATAACTTTAGTACATTGATGATTGCCTACCGAATATTGGTAGATAACCTACAGTATCATATTTTTGTATGCAAAAAAATTATCTACAAACAAATTTTTTATATTTTTTTCGTTGGTATTTCGTAGGCAAATGTAAATGCCTACAAAATTGAGATTATTACCTACAAAATATTATGTAACCAACTCTTTATTTTTTCATGTAGTGTTTTCGGAAGAGAAGGAGACGACAAAGACTCATTGCTTTGCAGTGATCGATAACATCCAGCAGTTGAAAATTAGATTTTTGAAGGGTCATTTGACCAATTTTACTCCCTCCATCCCTGAAAAGTTTGCATAGTTGATTTTTTCAATGATTTTTGTGTGAGAATTATTTAATAGTAATATGTGTACAAAAATTATTTTATATGAATGATATGTTAGTTAATCTTATGCAAATTTTTCAGGGGACGGAGGGAGTATCTTTTTGTAATGTTCTTAAATTTCATTTAATTTTCATACTGCTATTTCATTTCACAAAATTCCTACACTTATAAAATGGTGATCTAAAGTTCAAGAATGTAACACTTACCCTCAAATATTTGAAAATATTATTTCATATTTTCGTATGAAAGGCGTTTTGTCTTTTTCAATTTACTACCATGTTATTTATTATAAAATATTAAATCCTTGAAACAATTCAATGTTGTCTACATGAGACGTCATTTCATGTATGTAACATAAAAAATTATAAGACTATAATGTTACAAAAATAAATTATTGGAAATAAAATTATTGCTATAGCCCAAAAAAACGCAAAATGTATCAATAAAATAAAAGGTTTTTCCAATCATAAAAATGATTAGAAAAACTTGTCAAAGAAAATGATTAGGGAAAAGAAAAAAGAAACATAAAGGGTGAGGTGGCCCCACAAACGGAACACTGCACAAAATGTTACATGGGGCTTTCTTACGATAGTCGGTGTCGCGTTATTTATCAATAGTCGATTTATATTAGCCATTAGATCTAATATTTAATGATTTGAAATTGATGATCGCTACCTATTGCACTACTCATCGAACTAGTCATCGTTTTGAATCGCACTAACTATCGTTTTACGTCGTTTATCGCACTTTTATAATAAATTTAATAATTTAAAATATATAATTATTAATTTACGAATTTACCCTTATTTAATTTCAATAAAAAAATCAACTCACTAAATCTTGCTTAAATTTCGGAATCATGCTTTCAAAAAAAAACATCACAATATTTGTTTTTTATTAATTTAATCTCAAACAATCCAATTACCCGGAAATTAAATAGAAATTGGAAACAAAGAACAATAAATCATTTACAATCTAAAAATCATAACTAATCCCCCATCATCTTCTTCAATAATATCAAAAATTTCTCGCAATTTTTCTACAGTAAATCAAATCCCTAAAATTCTCAAATCACGAACAATATATTACCCATCAATTTACCCAAGAAATCATATCCCAATTCTTAAATTGAAGCAACACGGTGGTCGTGGATAGCGGCGCCATGGTCGATTGAGAATAATCATTGGGTTTTCAAGATCTTTATTTTGATTGTTCTTCATTTAAATAATAAAACTTGTAAAAAAACAAATAAATATGAAAATATAAAAATTACTAGTCATCATTTCATCTTTCAAATCAGAATGTATCGTAACCAACATACGCCTATTTAACTTCAATTTCTCAAAGATTCCATTTCATCAAAGAGGGCCAAAGCTTGTTTTGCATACCCATGGAATCCATAGGCGAGAGTTCTTTGTGTTGTATGAAATAATTGACAAAGAAAATTCCTTTTTGCAAAAACCCTTGAATCGAGTTGATTTTGATTTGATTTTGAAAACAACAATAAACTTAATCCGAGAAATTGAAAATAGTCAAATCTATAACTACTCAAATCCAAATAAAAGAACAGTAAAACACCGGAGCGGAAAAAATAATTCGGAAAATACGCCTCCAAGCCCTTGCTCTCTCTCTCCGTCGCCCTCTCTCTCTTGACGCCGCCACCCCACTCTCTCTCCTCGGTGCTGCCTCCAAGCCCTTGCTCTTGCCGTCGCATCCTATCTCCTTTCGACGCGGCTACCACCCTCTCTCACTTGACGTTGTCGCCGTCCTTGATCGTCGTCGTCCCAGCGTGATAGAAACCTTGATGCGATATTAAAATTTTTTAACAAGTAACTGAGTTAGTGCGATATTGTGCGATAACACGTGGCACAATTTTAACTCTTGGTATCGATAGTCAATGGGACACCTTGACTGTTGTAAGAAAATCCCATGTTACATACAGAGAGCCGCTAATTCTTTCGACGATTAAGGACGAAATCACCCTCGGCCCAGATTGAGATATTGAATTCCCCATTACGGTAAATGAGGGGCAATATTGTCGATGCACTGAAAGGGACATCGTATAATGGGGTGACAACTGTCTCGTATGGACACCGTAGACTTGTCCCTTTTTTATGTCCAAAAGGCGATTCTTCGCCCCCTAAATTTTCATTAATTTTAAATAAATATTGAATTTTGAATTTAACGGCCGTGATGTAAATTTGACAAGGCTAAATCCTCGACCGTGAATTTCGTTGCAAGGTGTGTTTGGCACTTGGCAGAAGGGACAAAATAAGTGGAAGATTTTGAGCTCATTTGCTTTTATTTTCAAATTAAATCTATTTTTCACTACGGATATTTTTATCAAGCGTCTACCTTTTTTTTTTTTTTTTTTTTCATTTTCATCGAATATTAATATTTGGTATTTTTATCGGTGTTTTTATAATTTCACGTGACAAACTATTTTTAAAACTTATTCATAGTCTAAAATAAAATTAATTTAATAATATCACAATATTCATTCAATAATCATATAATATTTACTGAATAATATTGATATACACAAGCAGGTAAAATTCACAAAATATTATGGTATTCATTTATAAATTAATAATATTATTGAATTAATATTATTATATTACTAAATAAATATATAGTATTAATTTTACACTATAAATAAATTTCACAGAGGATTGACTCTAATTTATATATAATAATCAAAATATTTATAGACGTAACATAACTAAGGGCTTAGTCCACTTGGCCACCTGGCTCCTCACTTTAGTGGGAGACACAGGTTCGATTCCCTTTGAGAACGAATTTGGAGTGGGAGTTATAAGGAGGCTTGTAGAATTTGGAATTGTAAGGAGACTTGGTGAACTAACTTGGACAACTAACATTTACCGACAAAAAAAAATTATAGACGTAACATGTTTCTTTGAAAACGCGGACACAACACTTCAAAAAAATGTTGAATTACAGTTAATATGCATTAAGTGTTTCAACAAAGATAATGTTATTAATATTCATATAACATATATCGATATGGCGTAATAAGAAACAGCGTATCAAATAATCAATACGATGGGAAAACCCTCTTGCTTTCAAATAATAAAAAAAAATCATGATTATGTGCTCGGAAATTAAGGTGCAAATCAGGTTATTATTAGTATTTAATTGCCAATCAAGTACGCAGAGGTGCTGAGTTGTAATGCACGTAAAGTTGATTGTTTTGCAGTAAGATAATGGGATCAAGATTTAATTAATTATTAATTAAATAATTAGGATTTAATTATTAAGCCCACGCATGGTTCTCCGGGAATCTCTCTCATCCCTCGAGTGGAATGGAGATTGGACTTTGCTGTAATTATTTATAAATAAATTGTTGGGAAATGAATTCTAGGGTTTTTAAGTTATAATTATTTAAAAATTAAATTAAAGACTTTATTTTCTTTGCCGTCTTCAATGTCATGTACTCTTTAGTAATAATTTAGGTGTTATTTTATTTATTTATTTATAGAGTTTTGTCGCATTCTTCATGGTCCAATGTTGTATTTAAGAATATGAGAATACATGTTACCATGATCTGTACTTATTTGTCGAACTATAATTTCCATCGAAGAGTGTAAATTGTAAGTAACAACTGTGTTAAGGGTGATTTGGGCATTGACAATTTTAGATGTGTTATAGGATTTTGTGAACGATGCACATGAAAATGAATGGACACCAGAAGTTATAATCATATGCATCTCAACTTTCGACAATGGTTGCTCATATATAAACTAATAGGAAAACAAATTATGAACCCGAGTTTATGTGATTTTTTTAAATATTATTATTGTGCATATATACGAAGTATCGACGTTATATAATACGAAATGTCACTTTTTAGAAAAAAATAAATATTTTTTAAATACTGAAATTTTTCACATAAAATAATGATACTAAAAAGAGTTCACATGAACTCGAATTCATAAGCAATGATGGATTCCATTACGAGTGCTGGGAAAAAGTTGATACGGGGTTCAAACCCTCTTGTGTTCAATTTTTCCCTTTACCAACCCTCGCGTGTTCAAATTTTCCTTATTTTTCTTCGGTTTAATTTAGTATAATTCTTTTTTTTTGTTTAGTTTTTATAGGTTTTATTTTTTTCTATATATAATCAACTTACTATTAAAAATCTAGCATTTTTAGTTAAATTTTTATATTTAAATTTATTTTTATGTTGGATTTTATTTTACTTTTATAATTTATCATTGGGTATTATATATAAAACAATCATGTACAAATTACAAATTATCTATCTTAATTACTTTATATCGTTAAGCAATGAGTTTTAATGTAATAAAATATATTTTTTTCATAAAAAATGATTCTAATATATAATATGGTTTTAAAATATATGTTATTTTATTTATTTAGTTGGGCACCCCTACATAATTTTTCTGGCTCAGTCATTTACAGGAGATTTACTTTATATTAATATTGGAAACATTAAAACAAAAATTTATATATTAATAAATAATAATATTTGAAAAAAATGAATCAAATTCACATAAAACCAATTCATGATTTTTGCATTCTTTTATATGTATGCAACACACATTGCCTAGTTTCATTCTTCAGAAAAGTACTTAATTATTTATGTATTCTATGACTCAGAAAATGGTTTTATAAAATTTATTATTCGATTTATTCTTGATTAATTCTCAAAATAAACGTGCTCTAAATTAATCAGTCTCTTATTATATATTGAAGATATGATTTGTATTAGTTAGAAACAATTAAAAAAATTGTATTTCTTCGTACATATCATATGCATATTTTAATATATATGATATTATTCATTTACCAATCGTAATCTCATATATAAGTTTAATGATAATCATTGAATTTAATAAGTTTATTTATCTTCAATTAATAATTTAATAATTTTAGTTGATACATATTAACTAGAATCAATTGTTAAAAACAACTCCACCCCATTGTAGACTGAATATGGAGTTTAAGAAAATACACTTTTAGAGAGTTGATAAAATATAAGTGAAGGGTATAATTGAGAAACCATATGATTTAAAATAAGAGGTTAATTAATTGAGTTGAAAAAGTAATGACATAATTGACATTGATGTAAATAAATATGCATTGTGAGGATGTTAAAAATAAAAAGTATTTTTATTTATAGATGTATAAACAATTGTGGAGCGAACGAACAAGGTAGATGTGCAACAACATCCGTTGGACGGAGGGAGTAGTATTATAGTACATATAATATATACTATTAATATTGATAATTATGATTCTCTTAAAAAAAAATTGATAATTATGACATCTAGTGCACTTCACGATAAAAATATTTATATATATATATATATATATATATATATATATATATATATAAGTAAATATTTAATTTACTAGATGAGAAATCGTGTATTACACAAATTATTTATAAAATTTAATTTTACAACATAATATATATATATATATATATTACATATAAAAATTAATTTTTCCGTCATATATATAATAAATATATTAAAATAATATATATGTAAAAGAATTATAATATATATTTTAAAGTTTTATTATATTTTAATATATTAAAACTTTTTAATAATAATTAGATCTATATATATATTTGGATTGAATATACTAAATTAATTGAGTCAACTATTCTTATTTTTTTAAAAAAAAATTACTCAAGATATTAGTATAAATAACACATCATTATTAATACACAAAGAATAATTTTATGTACTTGATATTTAATCAAAACTTACTAAAAATTGATACATAATCAAAACTCACAAAAAAATTATGCATAAGCAATAAGAATTCCCTATTAGTAAGAGAATTATAAATATATTTATTTTTAATAAGCATATATACCCATATATACCCTTAAAAGCCTGTATAATATGAAAGAGTTTTGTGTAAGACAATTTTATTCTCACACAAAACCGTTAAAAAGTCAATTGTGAAGATAGTTGTCGACGGAGGGAGTAATAGTTAAAAATTTTGTGTTAAATAGTCACCTATGCG
Source organism: Paraleonurus japonicus (assembly GCA_030762865.1). Classification (NCBI taxonomy): domain Eukaryota; kingdom Viridiplantae; phylum Streptophyta; class Magnoliopsida; order Lamiales; family Lamiaceae; genus Paraleonurus; species Paraleonurus japonicus. The sequence goes on from CM061052.1 coordinate 35,560,816, forward strand.
ATGAAATTCCATTTTATTATATTATTTACATTTCACTTTATTTAAAGTATGGTTCGAATAGGGTTACAAATTCACAAATTAAAATATCAAGATATAGTGGGAATTTGTTTCATGTATGAAATCTGTATTACATAATTTTTGTCAATTTAACTATAAATTAGCAATTAATCTTGTTTTTATGATTTTTAATTCAACTTTCATATTGTATAAAAATCAAATCTATACTTATTCTGTCGTGTTTTAAGCATTTTTTTAATTAAATTTAATTATAAATAGCGAATTTTAATGTTAATAATATTATGCAAATTGAAAGTTCCAAAAATAATGTGATATTATTCGAACTACATTGATACAATTAAACAGTTGTCACATGAGTGTCTCACACATTAATCAATTGATCGAAATTAAGGAAAAATAAATAAAGATTTGCGTGTAAATGAATAAAATAGAATATGGGAAAAATTATTTTACCCATTTTTACAATTATATAAAGAAATATGACTACAAAATCTGTAGAATACCGACGGACCAAATTCCGTCGCAAATACCGATAAAATACCGTCGGAATTTTAAATTTGTATTTACCTACAAAATTATCGACGGATTACTTCCGACAAAAAAATTGTATTTTCCGAATATTCTTCGCTAATTACCGACGGAATAGGTTTATCGATAATTACCTACCGAATATCGACGAATATCCACTCGGTATTTACCGGCGAATTAATTTTCGCCGGTATTTTTGTGACGAGAAAAATACCGACGGATGACCATTTTTACCGACGGAAATCCGTCGGTAAGTCCGTCGATAAATAACTATTTTTGTAATGTATCGGTTTAGGCCCTAAAAGATATACTAATTATCAATTCGAACTTAAAAGATAAAACTTATCAATCCGTAACCTAAAAGATATTTATATTAGGAGATTTTATCTCGCCTAAACCACTGAAAAATATTTAAAGTAAGGCCACGATAATTGACCTATCTTTCAGTGGCTTGAACCGATAAAATTCCTTAATATAAATATATTTCATATTCCAAATTAATAAGTTTTACCCTTTGGGAACGAATATTTACATATCAAAAAAAAATAATGGTAATATTAATTGTATGACAATTCACGCTAGGGATTAGAATTATTATAATTATGTGAAAAAATTTACTATAAGATTTGTTTCAAATTTATTTTACAATTAATAAAAAAATAGGAGACGATTAATAAATTTTTTTATATAATTGATGCATAAATATTACTTGAATAATATATATATATATATATATATATATATATATATATATATATATATATATATATATATATATTTCATATATGATTATATTAAATTTTTTTCAATATTTGTGATTTTCTCAATTCCTCATAATCTAATTTTTAATCTCTATTCGTCTTCGTTTTGTTAAAAAAATCTCTATTCCTCTTCGTGAATCATTTCTTACTCTTTTCTCGCCATTGATATTTTTCTTCTTTTATTTTCGCTTCTTCTCCTTTTCTCGCCATTGATATTTTTCTTCTTTTATTTTTAGTCTTCAATATTGTTTTACCGTGTTTGAATTTTATTGGTATAATTGCTCACTTTTTGGGTTTATTATAATTTCTAAAATGTTTGGATTTGATGTGGATTTACAATCTTATCTCTTAAAAAATCGAAATGAATTTCATTCATTTTACGGTTATATTTTTAATCCATTGATTGATTTCTCCGGCCACGAAATTATGTCTTCGTCGCCGATCATCTTATTTTCTACCCCTTTTACGCCATTGATATTTTTCTTTTATTTTCTATTTTCAATATTGTTTTACCATGTTTGGGTTTTATTAATATAATTGCTCACTTTTTGGGTTTCTTGTAATTTATAAAGTGTTTGATTTTGATGTGGATTTACGCCTCTCCTCAAAAAATCATAAATGGATTCTGTTCATTTCTTACGGTTATATTTTAAATCCATTTTATTTATTTTCCTGTCCACCCAAATTATGTCTTTGTCACCGATCATCACATTTTCTATCATTATAATGTCTTCTTCCAATAGCCTCTTCTTTATCGCGTTTCATAATGGAATTCTATAATTTTTACATTTCACACTAATTGTTTTGACACTAATTGCGTTTGGAATGAATCTCCTTCACGCCTTCCTCTAATAATTTTCTCACAAATTTCTTTTCTTATTCATGTATTAAATAAGAGTCTCATGGATTTGATCTCTCTCTTCAAAAATTATAAATGAATTCTGTTCATTTCTTACGATTATATTTTAAATCCATTTTATTTATCTCGTCCACCCAAATTATGTCTTTGCCACCGATCATCTCATTTTCTATCATTATAATACCTTCTTTCAATAGCGTCTCTTCTTTATCGCGTTTCATAATGGAATTCCGTAATTTTTTTGCATTTCACAAGAATTGTTTTGACCAATTTTATATTGCGTAATTTAAGAAATAATATCTATTATTACAATATAATAAGCATTTTTAAATATAAATATATATATATATATATATATATAATTATTTATTATGAATTCAATAGTTATTACAATTTATGCAAATGCTCTATAAAAACCTAAGTTTTCAAGGAGAACACCCGATTGACTTCTTAAATGTAAGAAGATCAAATAACAATAAGTTGGTAAGATACAAACAAATTGAGACTTCTTAACAGCTTTATGAGTATTTCGAAAGAATCAATAAAATCTTACTCAAGAGAATTGAATAACAATAAATTGAGAAAATACAATTAAATTGACATTTGTTGATAAAAAAACATTTGATTTGAGCAAAAAAATTTGATAATGTATGAGAATCTTATTTACTAATAAATAAGAAAAGAAATTTGACAAAGAAATTAGAAGGCGTGAAGAAGATTCATTCTGAAACGCATTGCATTGGAAAGTGTTTAAAATTTATAATAAAATAAATAATAGAAATCATACTACACATATAATTACATATACAATATTTAAAAAATAATATATATTAAAATAATAGATACAAGATATTAGATATTAACTATAAAATTAATATAAAATTACACATATAATTACATATACAATATTTTAAAAATAATATATATTAAAATAATAGATACAAGATATTAGATATTAAATATAAAATTAATATAAAATTTATCTTCAATCCCGTTATACGCGGGTTCTACTAGTATATATATATATATATATATATATATATCTCGTATATTTACAATAAGTATCATATATGATTATATTAAGTTTTTTTTTTTTTATAAAAGTTGATACAACCACAATTTTTCTTACATACATTTATAGGCTTAAAGTTAAATATAATTTTATGTTTAAAAATTGTCATATGATAACACTTTTTAAATATAAAATAGATATTTAAAATATTTAAAGATTTATATATTAACTTTAGATATCTAAATTACTTTTTAGATATAAAATAAATATTTAAAGATTTAGATATAAAATTAATGACACATCATCAAATTTAAAAACTACTCATTTTATTATCAAATTTTAAATTGATAATTAACATATTACTATGGATTTGTACCGATAAAAACCCTTACAAAAATTTAACCATATATTTTTAGTAAGTTTAGATGATGTGTCATTAATTTAAAAATAATTTATGTGTTTAATTATGAGTTAAGAATATAAAGAGTTTTGTATATTAATAATGATTATGAGACAATGTATAATTAGTCACTTATACAATAATATTAGAGTTTATATTTTTTTCACCCAATACGTTGGCTCTAAATTGAATTTGGTCCGAGCTACGTTGACATTTTGAATTTAGTCCTGTAAGTTGGTTTTTTTTTTTTTTTAAATTGGTCCTATAATCGGCCACAACCAAATACCTAAATCTGCCACCGCACACGTGGCGTCTTATGTGTCTTTTTTTTTTTAGCATGTGGCAACCGCCGATTGATTTTTATGTATATGTGGCCATTTTGATTGATATTTTTATTTGTCTATGTGGCATTCTTTATTTTAATAATTAAGTAAACCATATAAAAATATTATTTAAAATTTAAAATATATTAAATTAATTCTCTTAAAAGGGCCATAAAAGAATTGCTATAATTTCGGAAAAAGATTGTAAAAAAAAATTATATAGTATTTTCATATTAGGGCTCAATTTTTAGGTTGAGTCTCAATTTAGGTCTTGAATTTTGAAGTGTCTCAAATTAGGGTCTAATTTTTAGTTTTTTCTCAATTTAAGATCCATTTTTTCTTTTTTGTCTCAATTCAAGACTGATTAATATATCTTTATTTCAATTATTTTTATAAAATACTTAAAGTACAATAATTTTTTTCTAATCAATTTTTTAAAAAATAATATATTAAATTAAAAAAATTAAAAAATCATTTTTTTAATTTTTTTCAAATTTCAAAAATTAAAATTGGATCTTAAATTGAGAAAAAAACTAAAAATTAGACACTAATTTGAGAGACACTTCAAAATTCAAGACCTAAATTGAGACTCAACCTAAAAATTGAGCCATAATATCAAACTCTTCCAAATATTATAATAAAAATGTTGACTAATCAAAATAATAAAGAAACTAAAAAAATAAAAATAAGAAATCAAATGGGTTGAAATATATCATTCTCTCCTCTCCCTCTGTATCTTCTCCCCCACGCCCAGTTCTTCTCTCCCACCCTTTCCCCACCCCCTGTTTCTCTCCCCCAATCCCCCACCCACCCACAGTTCTTTCCTCTCCAAAATATATTATTTTTCTCAAAAACCTCCACTCAAAACCTCTCTCACTTATTGCCTGAAATAGAATTCCATTATTGATCGAATGGGGTCACGCACAGAGGCGGCGCTAGTGAGGTCGACGGTGAAGGCGCGACGTCGGCGACGACGACTGGCGCGCGACGATCTGCGTCAGATCTGTGTTGCGGCAATGACGAAGAGGGGCGGCGATTCACGGCGAGATGGGCATCGGCGACGGAAGTCGCGACGCTGGGACGACGTTGATGGCTTCAGCGGCGATTTGCGATGGAGGTGAAGGTGGGCGGCGATGGATCTGACGACGAGGGCCTCGGCGATGTTTTGCGTCGACGATAATTACGGGGCGGCGGAGAATGGCGGTGAGTGGTGGTTAACGGCGGTGCAGCTTCGTTGACCGATGGGAGAAGAAACGCATTTATTGTTGGTTATGGATTTTTGATAAATGTTTGAATTTGAATGAGATTTTGGTTGAATTGATTTTGGATTTATTGTTTGTTGTATCTTCCTGTTTTTGATTCAAAGTAAAGAATTTAGATTGCTTTTATTGTCTATCTTTTTCGAGTTGCAGGGTGAGAGGGAGGAGACAATAAACACAGTGACCCATTTATCTACACTCAGCAATATTATTATCTCTACCCTGATTAACTCGCAAAGTTGATTTTTCATTTTTCAACAGATTTTGTGTGAGAATTATTTTATAGTAATATGCATAAAAGCTTATTTTATATAAATGGTATGTTAGTTAATAAGATCAACTAAAGATATCATTCATATAAAACAACTTTTGTAAACGTATTACTATAAAATAACTCTCATACAAAACCGTTGAAAAAATCAACTCATGCAAGTTAATTCGGGACGGAGGGAGTAAATTTATAACAATATAAATAATAGAGATAAAAAAGTCGTGTGGACGTTTAATATAACAGGTGGAGGCATAAAATTATTATAAAAAAATTTAATTACACGTGGCAAGTTACCGGGTTCGCTTACCGGATATTGCCGTATCCGGGTTAATTTTAAAATAGTTTTCAACAAATTGGATATAATTCAAAATGTCAACGTAGGAAGGATCGAAATCAAATTATAGGAAACTAAATGGGCTAAAAATATATTAACTCATAATATTAACATATTGAGTAAATTATTAAAAAATGACCGACTCAATTAATTTATTTTATTTCATCCTTATATATATATATATATATATATATATATATATATATTAGTATTATTAAAAAATTGAATGTAATCATATATGATATTTATTTATGATATATATTATTCTAATATATATACATCGATTATATGATATTTTTTTCTTTTAATTATATTTTTTTATTAACTCTAAAATAATTTTGAAATAAAATTTATAGTAGATTTTCATATAATTATAATAATTCTAATACTTAGAATGAATTATTATACAATTAATATTATCATTACTTAAATTTAATAATTATACAAAATTTTATATATATATATTATTACGGAAAACATTAATATAATAATAAATTATATTATAAAATTTATTTAACGAACATACCGCGTAGAATACGCGGGTCTTATCTAATTATGACTATTTAACCCATTCATGTAGTTTAACATTATCCATAACACTTTAATATTTTTTATTTAACCCTTTCTTTTTAGTTGATATAAGACAGTGTAATTATCAGACCAATTATTGATCACATTTTAAAATTACTTTTTTAAAGGAATCATGCTAAACATGTTTTGTGTTCCAATTGACATTTTTCAGTTCTATTATTAGTGCATATGTTCAAAATATTCTTTTGACTGAAAATCTATATTACATTGGATATCTTCAATAATTCGTTATAAATTCTAACAAGATTGCTAGAAATACCCTTGATGCACATCTAGTAATTTATTTCATACCCGTCTAAAAAAGGTGATTGTCGAAACCATAAAAAATTAATAATTATAACAATTATATAAAAATTATGTTTTATTATCACCCTCCTTTTCTATAAAGTGACTCAAATTTTTAAATTTCAATCTAGACAGTGGATATTTTTGTCACTTGAGCAAAGCTTATAATTCATTAGAGAAAAAATAATATCAATTCATTAGAGAAAGAGTTTTGACCTATTGAATTCCTCTCAAAGTCGAATTGTTAATATATTAAGGTGACATTCAACATCAATATCGAAGATTTGTATAAAATTATTTAAAAATATATTCCAGTTTCCCCATATTATTCAAGCTATCTTCTTGCTAATTCATAGATTCCTCCGGTATTTTATCTCGTACATGTTTCTGCTATGAAATATGAATCTTTTAACTTTTACTAATATCTTGTGTAATAAAATATACCGGATTCACGTGGGTTTTACTAATATCTTGTGTAATAAAATATACATCGATTATATAAGATTTTTTTTTCTATTAATTATCTTTTTTTTTTATTAATTGTAAAATAATTTTGAAACAAAATTTATAATAGAGTTTCATATAATTATAATAATTCTAATACTTAGATCGAATTATTATACAATTGATGCGGATAAAATGCTAGGCCCAACTACACATAGGCCCAAATACGATCACCCAATAAGGCCCAAGGACGTAACCGAATACCCTGCAGAGGGAGGTGAACCCGAGACGGCCCGAGCCCAGATCGGGCCGCAATAAGGCTACGAAGCCCAAACCTACCTACAAGTGGGCCACGAGGCCTGTGCCTCAGATGGAGATGGAGATGGGCCACGAGGCCCAACCTTAACTACGTATAAGCCACGAGGCCTAAACCTAAATGCAGCCGCGAGACCCAAACCCGACTACAGTGGCCGCGAGGCCCAAACCTAGCCGCAGTGGCCGCGAGGCCAAAGCGAGATTCAAGAGCACGCGGGTATTTGACCAAGCCCATAGCGGTTATTTATCCTGATAAGACCGAGAAACGTGAGAAGGAACGCAGTAGTTGAGATAATTAAGGCCCAAGTCAATGAATATCTCCTATATTCCTTCATTGATCGGGTCCAACCTCCGTCCGTGGAGGGAAAACGTAGGCACAATCGATTTCTTGAGAGAAAAGATACCCACGCACGACATCATGAGGAAACGTATGGGATAATGCCCCGAAACCGTGATGACGGTTATCACTCTTAACGACGTATAAATAAGACTCTCAAAAGGGAGGTAACGGTATAGATTAACTATCACTCTTACTTAGCTACTTTCACGTACTTTCGAAAGTGTTTTCCGGTGACTTGACTTGAGCTTCGGAGTGCCTATGCCGAGAACCCTCCGGCGTGTTTTTTGCAGTGCACGCTCGAGAAGAGCTAGGAATTCGCACGCGTAGAAGGCTTTACCCACGTGGAACCCACGTGGGGAAACGAGCCCAGTGCCGCTTTTACGCATCAATTGGGCATCAGTGGGAAAAAGAGCCGAGACGTGAGTTTCAACTTCTTTTCTTTTCTCGATTATCTCGAAAGAAGGACATCATGACCGGTGAACGTACACCCATGAGACCGATTGCACTAGTACCGACTCGAGGAAGGACAACCCCGCAAACCCAATGCAAGGCGAGGCTACGTCCCAACCCCGTGCCACCTATTGCTATGCCCAACATCGAAGGACCACCACTTGTTACGGTGGTACAAGACGAAAGCTCGACTCCCGGCCAACGCCATCCAGGAGTGGGAGGCCGCAGAGAGGGAGGGGTTAACCCACCCGCCTCTTTCCTCTACGATTCCGTAAGGAATCCCTATGGGGGGTCCCTGAGCTACCAATGCTCCAACAGGGGATACCTCGAGAATGCCGTAACCACCGCCCCCATCGCCCTCACTCGGGAGCAAATTGGATGATATGATAGCGCGAGCCGTAGCAAGAGCAATCGCGGAGGGGGAGGACCCCCACCGCAGGAAGGACTCGGAGAACCAGACTGCAGAACTTGCCGGCCGATCCCAACTTGGGGGAGTAGGCAGGACGAGCATCAAGAAGAACGAAGAAGAGAAGTGGAGTCCGTAAACCAGGAGGAGGTCCTCGGGGCAGTATGAGTCCAAGAAAGAAGGTCGCCAGCCTTAGACCTAGGGAGGCCGGGTTCAGATGAAGCCGCACGGGGAGGGAAACACCCTCGCAGCCGAGAGAGTAAGATCGAGGATGAGGAAGAGGGTACATGAGATACCCAAATGGGAAGCCATGAAAGACCAGATCAGTCTCCGAGGAAACAAATGGACAACATGAAGCATCGATGGAAAATCGGGTCAGTATGCCTCGACTCGCTACAAAGTTGCCAATTTACCGAGAATATCTTACAAGATGAGTTGCCTAGCAATTTTAAACCTCTTAATTATGAATATGATGGTATGACCGATCCCTATGACCATTTGGTGAGATTTGAAAATTCGGCCCTTCTCCATCGATATGGGGAGGGTGTGAAGTGTGGTCTTTCTTACTACTCTATCCAAGGCGGCCCAACAGCTGGTTTAGCCGCTTGGAGCCCAATTCCATCAACTCCTTCGAGCGCTTTGGAGAACTATTCTTGCATCGCCGCTAGTGCAAGGAGGCAACCTAGAGCTACGCCGACATTGTTCAACATGAAGCAAGGTGAAAATGAAAGCCTACGGGCCTTCATGAAGAGATTCAATCAAAGCGGCACCGGAAGTCCCAACCGCCACCCCAGAGGTAAAAATTAATACTTTTACTAGCAATCTCCGAGATGGATACCTGTTTTCCTCCCCGTCCAAGAAGCTACCCAGACGCTCGATGAACTACTAAGGAGAGCAGAGAAGTACGTCACACCGGAGGAAGTGAGGAAGGCGGAGAGCCGAGGTCAAACCTAGCGGACTCCGAGAAGAAGAAAGAATCATCAAAGAAAAGCTCAACAAAGGAGCCGAGAAAGCTGCAAACCTGACCCCGCCTCCGTGTCTGACAAGTACACCCTCGAAGCTCGAGCCGGCAGAGCTACCGGAGGTAGCATCTCGACCACCCCGAAATGAAGTTTCCATGGACACGGTCCAGAGGACCTCGAAGCCCAAATCGATAAATTTTGTCGCTTCAATAATGAATATGGGCATGACACTAACAATCAAGCTTTCCATTTACGTGATGAGATTGAGAGGATGATCCAAGCAGACATCTTAAAGAATTTGTTTACAGAGATCGGGTCGGCTCCAGGGGCGAGAAAGAAAGGAAGCCGATGACAAAGCCGAGGAAAAAGGGAGGATGATCGAAGGGAGGCGGAGGAGAGACCTTCCCGTAAGAGAGGACTTATCCAGATGATAGTCGGAGGTCCAAAGAGAGGGAGACTCCTTCCGCGCTAGAAAAGCTGGAGAGAGGACCCTCGGGAGAGAGGTAGGAGAGATGTCAAGAGACGTGGATCGAAGGAGGCCATCCATGCACCTCGGATTCATTTTGGTCCAGAGGATGGAGGCCTCGAGGAAGGAGGATCACGTGATGCACTAGTTATCATAACAGATGTGGCCGGATACACCGTAGCAAGGATCTTCGTGGATACGGGAGCTCGGCAGACATCATCTTCTTGGAATGCTTCAAGAAGATGAATTTAAACATAGAAATGCAATCGGTGGATACAGCGTTGTATGGATTTACCAGAGGAGCAAGACACCCTCTTGGTCGAGTAACCCTCCGGGTGGGACTCGTGAAGCTCCGCGGAGGAGGGTAGTTATGGCGAATTTTTTGATTGTTGATGTACCCTCATCTTACAACATGATCTTTGGTAGGCCAAGATTGAATTTATTTCGTGGTCATATCAACTTATCACATGAAACTCAAGTTTTCAAAGTGAACGATGAGGTGGGTGAAGTAGCCGCAATCCGTAAAATGCTATGTGGAGGCAAAGAAAGATGGCCGACAAAGAGCTGCACCGCAGCCTTGAAAAGAGACAAGGAGGTGGACCGAGAATCCAAGAGATGCAAGATTATGGAGGAAATTGATTCCTCAAAAATGAAAGCCGACGAAGAACTCGATGATGATCGAGTTGTATCCAGTGCAAGAAGGGATACACAACAAGGATCGGAGCTCACCGGAGCCGCAGCTAGAGAGAGACTTGGTAACAACTTTGCGAAGAAATGCGTATGTTTTTACTTTTTCTTCCTCCGACATGACAGTATCCCCGAGGAGGTGGCGATGCACCACCCGAACGTGGACCCTAAAGCTAAACCGGTGAAACAAAACTAAGGGTCTTTGGACTAAAAAAGACGCCATTACGAAGGCCGAAGCAGAGAAGTTCGCCGGAGGCGTGACATGTCAAGCGAATCCAGCTTCCCACCCGGCCGTCCAATGCGTTGTTGGTGGCAAAACCAGGGGGAAATGGAGAATGTGCATAGATTTTCGAGATCCGAACAAGGCTTGCCCTAAGAATCATTATCCCTTGCCTAGGATTGACCAGATGGTCGATTCTACATCCGAATTTGAGCCGCTAAGTATGATGGACACCTATCAAGGCTACCATCCAATACAGATTTTCCTCCAGATATTCCAAAGGTAAGTTTCATTATTGCTAGTGGAACTTTTTGCTATATTAGAATGCCCTTTGGATTGAAGAATGCAGGAGCAAGCTATCGAGAATGGTTGACAAGATGTTCCGAGACCAGCTAGGGAGGAACATGGAAGTCTACGTTGATGATATGCTTGTGAAAAGTGTGAAAGCTGGAGAACACATGGTCGATCCGGAGGAAGCTTTTTCATTGCTAAGGAGGAATAGCATGAAGTCAATACGCCAAGTGTTCTTTCGGAGTGAAATCTGGGAAATTCCTCGGATATATGGTGACCCAACGGGAATAGAGGTTAACCCCGCCAAGGTGAAAGCCGTGCTTGATATGCAGCCTTCCAAGAACATCAAATAGTGCAGAGACCGAATGGAAGAATTACAGGCGGTGAGCATTCATAGCCAGATCTGCAGAAAGTGAGCCACCCCTTTTCAAGATTTTGAGGAAGGGGTCCAGGTTCGAGTGGGACGAGCAATGCCATCAGCGTTTGAGGAGCTTAAACAACACCTAGCCCACTACCTACGCCGACGAAACCAAAGACCATGAGAGACACTCTACCTTTACCTCTCGTAGGTGGGGTCTCACTCACTCCGTCTTTGGTGAGGGAGGAGAGATCGACCCAAAACCTCGTTTACTACATTAGTAAGCTCATCCAAAGAGTCAAGAGAGATACTTGAGATAGAGAAGATAGCCCCGACTATAATGGTCACGGCACGGAGGTTACGACCTTATTTCTTGTCACATAAGGTCATTGTTTGGACTAACTACCTTCAGAAATAGGTGATAGGGAGAGCTGATCTTTCAGTGGAGGATGGTCAAATGGGCCGTCCGAACCGGGAGAATATGACGTGGATTTCGAGCCACGGAGGACCATTAAAGCACAAGCCCTCTCTCGACTTCATCCAGGAGGGTACACGTGCGCTGGAGGAAGGAGAATGGAAGGTATATGTTGACGGCTCTATATTTATGCAGTGGTTGTGGAGCGGGGATCGTAATTATTGATCCAGAGGGCCAGGAAACACAAGTTGCGGTGAGGTTCGAGTTCATTACCTCCAACAACGGAGCCGAGTACGAGGCCCCGATTCGAGGAACGGAGATGGCCGCCGAGCCGGGAGCAGTCGGGTGGTCATATTTTCGGATTCCCAACCGGTAACTCGGTAGGTTATAGGTGGAGTACGAAGCTAAGGACGAGAAAATGATAGCATACCTTCAAATGAGTAGCCGAGTTGCAGCAGGAAGGTCTCAGTTCCTTTGAGGTTAGACAAATACCTCGAGAGGAAAACTCTAGAGCGGATAGCCTTTCAAAGTCAAGCGAGTTCCGCAACACCGCAGGAGGGGGAAGATCACCCCGGTGACCGGCAGAGTCAAGCAACGGTTTCCCTCAAAGAGGGGTCATCGGAGCTGAAGATGATTGGAGAACCAAAGATATACCGAGTGTTGTAGAACCCGGAGAGCTGCCCGTATAAAAGGAAAGCTCGGGACTGAGAATCCGATACACGATGATCGGAGACAAGATGTACCGGCGGTCCTTCACGCAGCCTTTACTTGAGGTGTTTATCCCCTCAAGAAGGGAGGTACGTAATCAAAGATATACATGAAGGTTGTTGTGCCGACCATGCAGTGGCTCCTGCAATAGTCCGGAAAGCCTTGAGGGCCGGATACTTCGGCCTACCATGACCTGTGATGCCAAAGACTCGGGTGAGGAAGTGTGAGAAATGTCAAAATATGGCTGCCTTATCCACCTCCCTACAGAGAGGAGATGGGGACCATGCACTCTCCATGTCCCTTCGCGAAGTGGGGGATGGACTGTGGGCCCATTCCCGATTGTAGTGGGCCAGGAAGTTTCTATTGGTGGCGGTGGACTACTTTAGCAAGTGGGTCGGCTGTACCTCTAGCGAGGATCGAAGAAGGTAGCATAATCAAATTTTTATGGAGATATATTTGCTGCAGGTTTGGCATACCTAGAATCTGGTATCGAGATAATGGGACCTAGTTTATGGGAAACATGGTACGGGAATGGTGTGATAACCTCGAGGATTGTCCAGAGATTCACATCGGTGGCACACCCTCGTGCCAATGGCCGTAGAGGTCACCAATGTAACTATTGTGAACGGAATACGTGCCCGGCTGGACAAAGCCGGAGGGAGGTGGGTCGATGAGCTAGAGTCGATTTTGTGGGCTTATCGGACCACCCCTAGGGAGCCGACAGAGGAGTCCCCTTTCACCTAGTGTATGGGGCAGTGCGGTCATACCTTCGAAGTGGGATGGAGACACATCGTTTAGCCTCGTTAGGATGTATACTATAAGCCTAGCTTTTGTATGAACATCTTTTTCGAGTATGAACATCCTTTTAATATGAGATTCATTATGGTCAAAATACTTATTGTTTATGATTGTTATATATATCATTATTTTGTCCAGATTAATCTATACCGTAGATAACATGGTGTGTGGTGTCACACGTAAGATCATGCTATCGGGCCTTTATAGGTTATAAATAATAGCTCACAACCAAGATGGATTTGGATAAACCATTGGGAACAGCTTGTAGTGTAATTTGGTATTAGTCTATCTTGACTATAAAGTTACACTAGTACATTTTGTATGTATTGAGCAGGACCATATGAGGTTGTTCAATTTGTACCGACTATATAAAAGAACAAGACCTCTGTTGTTATGGATGTACGCCTTCTTAATCCATATATAATAACGGGCACGTGTACTCAGTGTATGTTTCTTTGATTTGCCAATGGGTGAGATTTATTATGTAAACCCCGCAGTGGATTTAATCCGACATAATAATAAAGATGTGTGGTACTACTCTTGAAATTAGATATAAATTAATTAAGTTGTCAAGAATTTAATTAATTTATGGGCGTCGATATCTTAAACACGGGAAAATAAACGTACACATAATAAAGGAGCCCATATTATAATATGAGATTAGGACGGTAATTCAATTATAATTCTTTAGTGGATCGAGTTATAATTGATGGGCTTAAGTAAAGTGTTCGGACCGAACACGGGATATTTAGGCCCATCAGAGGCCCAACCCTAATTCCTCCTTAGGGTCCCCGTTGTAGCCTATAAATAAAACCTAACATCGAGCCTCCAGAGGTGTGAAAAATACGTGAGATCGAGAGAGAGAGGCGGATTCTGATTCCTTGGAGGATCGTCGACCACTCGACGTCCAAGGGAAAGGGATAGGAATACGGCGTAAGACTCATGAGGTATGAGGCTCATCCTTCGATCGCAGCTCGATCTTAGAACTGGTTCATCTTCACCTTTACGGTGAATAAAGGTACAATCGTCCGCCGCGCTTTTTGTGACTATGATTCTCGAATCTGATAATTTCATAGAGTCGACGATCGGTGGTTCCAACATAGCCCACTTCCAGGAGGGGAGACATGAGGAGCTAATGAGGGAGAACCTAGACATGCTAGGAGGAGGAGCGCGAGATCGCCCACCTAAAACCGAGAAGTACAAAAGTCGCATAAAGGCTATTTATGACCGTAAAGTCATAAGTCGGAGATTTGAAGAAGGAGATCTAGTCTTGAGACAAGCCGATGTGCTGAAAAACATTGGAAAGCTCGATCCCAAGTGGGAAGGGCCGCATAAGGTGACCAAGGTCCTCCGAGGAGTAGCTTATGAGTTACAAGACATGGAAGGAAATCAACCGGCTGCACTCGTAATGTCTGCCGATTGAAGAGGTTTTACACCGAAGAAAGTACCCGCCTCGCCGCAAGTAGGTGGTTCTTTTTACGCAAGAGTTGTTTTATTCATGTTATTTGAATTCCGAATAAATTGTAATTTCGTTCCACCGGTACTCTTTTTTCCCCTGCTGTGGATTTCCCACTTGGTTTTACCGCAGGAGGTTTTTTAAAGAGGCCGGCCGAGTTAGTGCTTGGCTTGTGTTGCGAGAAGGGTTACGAGAAACGAAGCTAAGAGATAGCTTCAAAACACTAAAGTTAAACCTACAGAGAGGGTTTAACCCACCTAAACCCAGAGAAGGGTTACGAGAAACGAAGCTAAGAGATAGCTTCAAAACACTAAAGTTAAACCTACAGAGAGAGGGTTTAACCCACCTATACCCAGAGAAGGGTTACGAGAAACGAAGCTAAGAGATAGCTTCAAAACGCTAAAGTTAAACCTACAGAGAGGGTTTAACCCACCTAAACCCAGCAGAAGGGTTACGAGAAACGAAGCTAAGAGATAGCTTCAAAACACTAAAGTTAAACCTACAGAGAGGGTTTAACCCACCTAAACCCAGAGAGAAGGGTTACGAGAAACGAAGCTAAGAGATAGCTTCAAAACACTAAAGTTAAACCTACAGAGAGGGTTTAACCCACCTAAACCCAGAGAAGGGTTACGAGAAACGAAGCTAAGAGATAGCTTCAAAACACTAAAGTTAAACCTACAGAGAGAGTTTAACCCACCTAAACCCAGAGAAAGGAGTGATGAGAAGAGAAGTTAAGAAAGAACTTCTAAAGACCAAAGTTAAACCTCGCAGTAAGCGTTTAACCGATCGAGTGTAAAATACGAAATAAGGCTTTAAGAAAGGCCTTGATCAAGCCTACGAGAAGGGCTTAGCTAAACCCCCGTTTAGAAAGGGTGTTTAAATCGAAACTATGACGATTTGGAGAAGTTAAAGTTAAACCCATAAGGTTTAACTAAACCTACGTCCAGAGAAAACTATGATACTTAAGACAATGAAAGTCTTGAGAAATCGGGTTAGATCTATCAAAGCTTAACCAAGAGATAATTTGCTGCGACAAAGGTCTAGTCACCCGAGCTTAGACAAGATTTTCAGAGTAAAAGCTACGAAATAGCTCCAGAGATATAAGGTTAAACCTACGAAGGGGTTTAACCACTGTAAACAATCGCAAGGGTGAAAGATCAAACTGCGGACATGGTTCTACCAAATTTAAAAGGGGAGTTGAGACCCGTCTAAGGCATAGCCTTGACAAGACTCAAACCCGAGGGAGATAAGAAGATACACATTACGTAAAAAAGAGCCAAGAAACGGCTTGAGGATTAGACCTGTAGAGAGGGTCCCGACTTATCCAAACCTAAGAAGGGTTTTGACAAGTTTAAAACAAGTTTAGCCTATATGAAGGGTCTAAACTTACCTAAAGTAAGGAAGGGTCATCTCTGGGAAAATCGGGATAGACCCTCAAAGAGATCAATGCACACGAAATCCAAAGAAGTGGGTCTCATAATAAAAAACGGAAACTATTTTCTAGGACATACAAGCCCTAAAAGGGATTGCATGAAAGAAGAATTTAAACCATGGCCTAAGGAAAGCCTAAGAAAGTGAACCTCAATTAGGCTTTACTGGAAAAGGTCTCCTAAGGAGAAGCTAAGCTAAGAGATAACTTCGTAAATGTTAAATTAAACCCGTAGATAAGGTTTAACACGGCCAAAACCCAGAGAGGGTTGCAAGAATCGAGCTAAGAGATAGCCTCAAAGTTTAAGTTAAAGCCTATGAAAAGGTGTTGATCGATCCAAACCTAGAAAAGGTTTTTTCAAACGAAATCATGTTAAATAATCATAAAGGATTTAACTAACCTTAAAAAGCGTACTCCAATCTAGGGCAAATGTTGCTTAAGAGAAGCTAAACTTCAAGCCCGAATAAAGGTCTTTTTAGAGAGTTTAAGCCAATCTCATAGAAAAGATTGGGGTGACTTAGAACCTAAGAAGGGTTGAGAAACTAGAAAATAGAAACCTACAGAAAGGCTTTATCAAACTCGCACTGAGAAGGGTCATGAGAGAGGGAAGGTTAAGAGAAAATCTCGAGGAAAGAAAAGATCTTAACTAACCTAAACCTAGCGAGGATGTTTTCCAGGTGTTAGATTAAGTTACCTAAACTGGAGAAAAAGGTCTCGTAAGAGAAAGCCAAAAGTGAACCTATGAAAAGGTGTTAACTAACGTAAACCTACGTAAAGGGTTTGGTTAGCTCAAACCTAGAAGGAGGATTTTTAAGAAGGAAGCTAAAGAAGCTTCAAAACACTAAGTCAAGCCCACAAAAATGGTTTGAACTTACCTAAACTTGAGAAAGATAGTTTTAACTAGTTTTTTCGAAAGAAAACCGTGTTAAAAGCTACCTAGAAGAACTCCTAGACTACGAAGTCAAGGGAGAACCCGAGAACTTATGAGAAGAAGGGACACATTCATGCTATAAGCTAGTATTATGTTCCTAGCGCATAAGTCATGCATTCAAGCTAACAAATTTAAAAGAGCTAAGCGCTTTGAAAAACATGCAGAGAAATCAGCACTAAAATTGCAGATAAGAGACATGCAACTCCCGACAAGGGAGGACACAAGCATGTATGCAACACTGGCTCCCGGCAAGGGAGGATAAACATCGTATGTGAAAATAAACTCCCAGCAAGGGAGGATCCCATCTATTCACAAGAAAAAGGCCCCCAAAGAAGGGGCAAAAGAGTTTGAAAATGTAATAAACTCCCAACAGAGGGAGAACAGAGTTCAAGTGCTATACCAAAGACATAAAACAACAAAACTTAAATTGTCTATTACATCAAGGAAGATTGTTTTAAAAGAGAGTTACTGGGGAGTTCTGGGGTCCTTCGCTTCGGCAGCAGGCCCTCCCGGTTCGCTTCCATCTCCATAGCTCGCTTCAAGCAAGCCTCCTCCCGAGAAATAAGGTCGCCCAGGCGTGAGGGGACATAAAGGCCGCCGCATAAAGGCGGGGGTGGCGGAGGTCACCTCGGTCTTCGTGAACCGAGAGACTACTCCGACTCATTACAGAAGCCACCACTCTTCCTCGATAAGGCGAGTGGCATCACCCTTGAAATGTGGTGGGGTAGGCATAGCCTGGAGAGGGCTGGTTCTATCGAATTCGCCATTGAAGGAAGGGTCGGTCTGGCTGCCGCACCGCGGCATCAAAGCCGTACTCATAGAAAAATCTGATGTAGGGACCCATGTCTCCCAAGAAACTAGGGTGCTGCAGATAGGCGTCCTTAAGATTGACCCACAGAGAGTGTAAGAACCGCCGACTCCGATTCGGAAGTAAAGAGGTGATCGCAAAAGGATCTCGCTCCTTCCACCGGGCCTTCTCATGCACTGGGATTCTTGAAAAGCATAATGGATGGCTAGATCGTTAGTCTCCTTCTTCGCGGCCTCCCGAGCCGCCTCGGCTTTTGCCACTCGGCCTCAACCTTCTTAATGCGAAGGGAAGCGAGAGTGACCTTCTTCTTCTCCGCGAGGAGGAGTCCTCCAATTCTTTGAGTGCGGCGAGGGAGAAGATTAGAAGGGCTCCACAAGCCGGATAACAGGATACCTAATCGAGACACAAACACATAAATTGTGTTAATATTTATCTCAAGAATTGGATAATGGTAATCGGGATGAAATGTAGATTACCCGAGCAAAGTGGCTCGCGGCTTGGTGTCATGGCCGGTCGGGAGGGAGGTTGAGGAGCCTCTCACAATCTTGAGTAGAAACCAGCCTCATTAAAACTTACCGGGCAGAGGGGCCTCGAGGAATACGAGTCAACATCGATTGGGGTAGAAGAGAGACCCCGTCGCGCCTAGTAGGATACTTACGTCTCGACAAGATCCTTTGAGGGCAGAGAGCCCCGACCGATCGCAGCACTTTGCTTTTTCCGTGGGAGCGAAAAGGAGAGGCAAGGGGGTGCATCAGGAGTATCATGAGGAGAGACAGGAGGAGGGGTTGAATCAAGAATCAGCGGGACCCTCCAAAACCTTCGAAAGCCACAACATTTGAAAAACAAAAAGTAAAATGAATTAGCGACAATTGCAATCGTAATTGCAACATGGAGAAAAAGGTGGTATTTACCATCACTCGGTTCGAGAGGAACCTTTGTTGAGCTGAATTTAAAGTGAGAAAGGACACGGGGATTGGAACATAGTTCGGGTAAGTTAAAGTATCCGTGGGCATTTACATGGGCATTTAACATCCGAATTACCCGACGCATTAGTAGCAGAAGAAATTCGGTTAGAAGGAGTAGGAGGAGATGGGTTTCTATAAACCCACTTTGATTCTTAAAAGGCCAAGGACGATCGTAATTGATGAGCAGATAATGATCGCCCCATTCCTTATTTATGTTAGGAACCTTGCCAAGGAATAGGCACTTCTCTTTTACTCTACCGCTCACGTAGTAAAAAGGACCGGCCGTCTTACAGCTTATACTTGGGAAAAGAAGAGTTCAAGAAGGCTTTCCCCGTTTCCCTTAAGGAGGATGTAAATGAAATCATCATCCTTATGGCATTGGGGACGAATTGATTAAGGGGACCCCGTACAGTCCGAAATTTGACATAAGAACTTAGAAGGAGGAAGCCTCAACTCGCCTTCGAATCGGGCATGCCGGATGGCGAGAGAAGGGAAGGAGCCGATTGGGGCACTCATTAGGACCAGGAGAGATATGTGATAACCCGAGGAAATAAGGTTGTCTCGCAAAATAACTACCTAGGGTTTTCACCTTGAGCTTCGACGACCTGCGTGAGGGAATTCCAGAACGAACCCTATCTACTTCCGGAGAGGAAGAAGAGACGGGAGAGGGATTCTTGCGAAGAATGGGGGAATGGTGAGAACTTTGGGAGGAGTTATGAGTGAGAGAGGGAGCCTTGGAAGAACTTGGCTCCGACATTACTCGAGACTCTACGAGTGAAAAATAAACAAGAAAGTAGAGGAGAAGATATGTACTGGACTCGATGAATGGAGCGAGAGCAAGAAAGAGATGCTTTTGCAGTAAGAGAAACCCACGGTGGAGAAGCGGTTAAATGCGAAGGAATTCTCAAGGAAGAGAAGAAGAAGCGGAAATGATCGATTCAAAATAAAGGAGGAATTGATGGAAGCGTGTGTCGCTTATCGAAGATGAAGCGCAGATGCATGCTCGACAGTGGCAAATGCAAGAACCGAAGAGTCTTAAAACGCCAATAGACTTGCGAAAGGGGATGTATCCGGAAAGCCGAAGGCTGCGCAGGAGGATGTCCCAGAGCAAAACTGCAGGGAGGATATCCCAAGGCTAAAGTCAGAGGGAGGATTGCCCAACCTTCCTTACCTGTGGAGCTCTAAGATCGCTCACCGAGTAGGGGGAGTGGTTGATGCAGATAAAAATGCTAGGCCCAACTACACGTAGGGCCCAAATATGACCAGCCCAATAAGGCCCAAGGACGTAACCGAATACCCTCGGTAGAGGGAGGTGAACCCGAGATGGGCCCAAGCCCAGATCGGCTGCGATAAGGCTATGAAGCCCAAACCTACCTACAGGTGGGCCACGAGGCTCAGCTGTATGGAGACGGGCCACAAGGCCCAACCCTAACTACGAGATAAGCCACGAGGCCTAAACCTAAATGCAGGCCGCGAGGCCCAAACCCGACTACAGGTGGGCCGCGAGGCCCAAACCTAGCTGCAGTGGGCCGCGAGGCCCAGGCGAGATTTGAAGAGTACGCGGGTATTTGACCAAGCCCATAGCGGTTATTTATTTGATAAGACCGAGAAACGTGAGAAGGAACGAGTAGTTGAGATAATTAAGGCCCAAGTCAAGGAATATCTCCTATATTCTTTCATTGATCGGGTCCAACCTCCGTCTGTGGAGGGAAAACGTAGGCACAATCAGATTTCTTGAGAGAAAAGATACCCACGCACGACATCATGAGGAAACGTGCGGGATAATGCCCCCAAACCGTGATGATGGTTATCACTCTTAACGCACGTATAAATAAGACTCTCAAAAGGGAGGTAACGGTATCGATTAACTATCACTCTTACTTAGCTACTTTTCACGTACTTTCTTGAGTGTTTTCCGGTGACCTGACTTGAGCTGTCGGAGTGCCTACGCCGGAGAACCCTCCGGCGTATTTTTGCAGCACGTTCGAGAAGAGCTAGGAATTCTGCTGCGTAAAGGCTTTACCCACGTGGAACCCGGTGGGGAAACGGGCCAGTGCCAGTTTTACGCATCAACAATTAATATTACTCTTACTTAAATTTAATATTATAATTATATAAAATTTTATACATATATATTATTATTTGATGGAAAATAATAATATAGTAATACATTATATTATAATTTTTTTTTAACGAACATACCGCGTAATACATGGGTTTCATCTAGTTATATAAAAGAATGCAATTTTGTTTTTTAAATGTCATAGGAGTATCTAAAAAAAAGTGTCATAGGGTATCTTAAACTTTAAGCTCATATTATTTTTAATTTTCGATATTGAATATGATATCTCAAAAAATCATATATTTATTGGTGCACACCAATTTATATACCACCACCTATTATCGATGGATAATATTTTATGTACCCACAACACCTACCATGTGATGTTACATAAACAAAGGAGTCAACTATTATATAATTAATCACTTATGTGACATTATAACATATGTGGTAGAAATATAAGTTTGTACCCACCCATTGAAATATGGTCATTTTCGATTAAAATATATGTTCATTTATTTTATATTCAGAATAAAAATTAAAAGAAAACCAATTTTAAAAGAAATGCACAACATTTGAAAAAATAAAGACACAAAAAAGAAATTAGAGAGAAAAAAATGATCACATGCTTATATTAGTGTATATCAATTTATATGAGATATATAAATCTTATAATTGTTAATAATACAATAAATTTGATCCTATAAATATTTACAATAAAAAGTAGTTTTTTAATAAATTGTTAATTTAGTTTTTTTAAAAGCCTTCGAAAATCGGAATGTGACAGAGTGTATATAAATTGGTGTCCAACATAGGATTACATTTGCACAATATAAATACTGAATATATAAAGGTAAAATTTTGTGTGAATCGGATACATACGATGAACTCTTTTTATTATTACTATCATGTACATGCACTATCAAATATATTTACTCCCTCCGTCCCATCCTAAGTGCTCAATTTGTCATTTTCATCCGTCCCACTCAAAATGTCTCATTCTTTTTTTTTTTTTTTTGGAATACCCCACTATTATAACTATATACTACATACATATCTACACAATATATCACACATTTAATATATTTAAATATATTTTTTATTTTTCTTCATCACATCACTTATAATAATAATAATGTAAGTGTTTCAATACGTTGATACGGACGAAGGCCGTGGACTGAAGATTGCGTATAATTGGGCTCGAGGAGTGAAGCTTAAATCGGCAAGAGGGAGTACGACTCAAATAGAAATAAGTAAGCTAGAGTGTTGTTCCGATTTGGGCCAGATAATTAATTCAAGTAGTAATTGGGCTAAACAATTGATTTAGGATCCAGTTATTCACACCATCAAATATGGTAACTACAACTATCGGATAAAAACACCGCCCATTTTTATTATACGGTAAACACACCATTATTGAATTACCTATTTTACCCTTATTTATAAAAACCATAATTTTCTTCTCACTCCCTCCATTGCCCGAGTGTGGCGCCGCTCACTCTTTATTTTCCACTTTAACGCTGTACACTGTTCTTCTCCTTCCCAAGCGCCGCCTCCTCCTTCTCTTCTCTCGCCGCCTTCTCCCATCTCTTCTTAAGCACCGCTCTTCTTCTCGTCACGCCCATCGCCGCCTCGCACTTTCTTCGACGCTTCTCCTCAAGCGCCGTTCTTCTTCGCCGTCCTTCGCCGACCTCCGCATCATTAGGTTCTTATGCTTTCTTTCTTTTTTTTTTTTATGTGTTTTTTTAAAAACTGGATCTATAATTTAAATATGTGTTCGAAAAAAATGATTTGAATCTGGGTTTTTATTCAAAGAAATCTGATTTTAAATTTGTGTTTTTGTTCGAAAAAATCAATCCGTCCAATTATTGTATTTTTTTCGATTTTCTTTTATCCGTAATATGTGTTCTTGTTTGGAAAAAAATTCAATTAACATTTTTTCGAATTCATGTGGTTTGTTCGGAAAATATTTCCTAAATATAATCGCTTTTTGATTTTTTCGAAATATGTGTTCTTGTTCGGAAAAAAATTCGATTAACATTTTTTAAATTAAATCGGTAGTTGTTAATTTATGGTGACATATATGTTTAATTTATTTAAATTAATGAAAGGGTACTATAGTCTTCCTATGCATAATTTTTTTACCGTAAATTTTAGATGGTGTGTTTACAATAAAGTATGGTGCAAATAACTCCGAGTTCGAATTAAAGCCCATTAGCTAATAGGCCCCATTAATATTACTTTTTTAGTTGCGTAAGAATCGGAAACAGAGGATAGATATAAACAATTGTATCGCACTCCATTTGGGGATTTATCATCGTGAAATCAATTAAGAAAATTCTTTTCTCCAAAATCTTTGTATATACCCCGTCAAAAAAATCTTTATAATCGGTGCTTGCGGCTGAGCCGGAGTTCCGACGATCGTAATTATTGACGTGATTCCTAACATACGTGTACAACAATATAGGATTCGTGTCGTTCTTGTCGCCTTTGCGTTCGCTCCGCTTTACCGACTCCACGCCTTCTCTTTATTCTTCCTCTTTTCCTTTCTTTGTTACACACTTCGCATCCTCCCCCACTTTCCTATTTTCCCATCTTTGTCTCTCTATGCCTCACGCCGCCGACGAAAAGATCCATTAGGTTTCAGGATTCATAACCGCCTCGCCACCGCTCTCTCGTTTTGCCGTTCGCTCTCGCCTTTTTTCCTCGTTCTCCGTTTTAGAAGAAAGGTATTTAATTTGTTGTAATTTTTGTTTCGTAGTTTCTTTAATTCGCTTATTTGGATTTAGTAATAGGCATTCTCGTGTTTCACATATTCGATTCCATCGCAATTTTAAGTGAAACATTGGTT
This sequence comes from Paraleonurus japonicus, assembly GCA_030762865.1. Taxonomy (NCBI): domain Eukaryota; kingdom Viridiplantae; phylum Streptophyta; class Magnoliopsida; order Lamiales; family Lamiaceae; genus Paraleonurus; species Paraleonurus japonicus. The sequence goes on from CM061052.1 coordinate 35,584,819, forward strand.
TGTTATTTGGATGTTAGGAGTATTTTGTCTATGCTTATTGTGCAAGTGCCGATCAAATATGAGAGACTATTCTAAAAGCAACTTACTACGTATATTGTTGAACTACTTTACATACATTTCATGAATTTAAACCGTGAAACTTATTTTAGGTGGTTTTAGCTTGCCTCAAATAACCAAGGGGACGGGGTTTCAAGTGTTTATCATGAGTGTTTGTAATGGATAAATTTACAATTATTCATGAGGGTATGTTGCTTATTATTTTTCACTCATATAATGCTCAGCTTTTACAAATAAAAATACAAGAACAACAATCAACGATTGAGCTTGAAACGTGTCATTCCCCGTGTTTTATTACATCCTTTTTTCCCACTTTAATTTCTTGGGGCCTTCATCAATTTCAATCCGCCATTGGTCTTCTACTCTCTCCAAGTTGTTTACTTTTCGTGCTTTCATCTTTTGCCGATTGCTTTTCTCGCTTTGCCCAAGACCTTTCTCGCCGTCAATTTGAACTTGGTGCTTCTCAAAATTTCAATTTCGTGTACATATGAAAACGAGTAGTATTATTCTTTGAGTGTGTAGAAATAGAACGATTAGAATATAAATCAATATATGTTTTTTGACTAGCGAGTCTTATCATCTAAACTGATAATTTTCGGTCACCTGTTTTTAGATGTTATTAGGAGTATTTTTCATACATGCACAAAGAAAGAGATTGGTTTAGAGATACAAAAATCATCAAATAGCTTAAATACTACGACACAAAACTCATCAATGACCTTAAAAGTTACTCCGTTTTACAAGAATTTCAAGAAAAACAGATTCGTGTGGTGAATCAAGAAATCAAATCTATGTTCAAGAATCCAAGAAAACACGACCGAGTATCACGTTGACCAATGAATTCGAGAACCCCAAGAAAACATAGTCCTGGATACTTGTGCACCGAGAATGAAACCATTTTTAGTGGTTGTGTTGTGTTGTGTGTATCAAGAAAACCATGTGAGAATTACACAATCAAAATTTCGTTGATGGTAAACATAAAGAAAATTCCTAGAAAACGCACATCTAATCAACATTCTTCGCTTATGGAGAGGAAAAACTTTCACCATTCAATAACCACTATCCAAGAAACTTCAAGAGAAAAAAAAAAAGGCCAATTGAAACACAAAGATTGAGAAAATCAAACCTGCGGAAAAATATCGAGATAGAGTAGAACAAGAGATGCGAGAATCGGCGGTAGAGCAAGAATCCTCCATTTTCCAGACTCCATACTCTCCGCCCCTCCTCCTCCTCTCTCTCTCTTTCTCTCTCTCACCACACACTCGGTATAGTATAGACCGTATAGTATATACAATATTTTTCTAATATTCACGAGGTCAATCCGTGCTACCCATGGTGTTATATATCCGTTACATGGAAAATAAAGGGTAAGTAAAAAGAAAAGGAAAATCCGGATTTTATGGAATACCTTTTGTTTGTAATAAATGTTCAAAGTTGATAAATCAAGTCTATCTACACAAGTTTTCATTGATTTAAGGGGACGCTTGGTTGCAAATTGTTTAATGAGAATGAGTATAATGCAATTATGGTGGTTAATGAGAACAAAAACGATCATGACACTATTTTTCCCTCTTAAATAAGGTACTCACTGTCCATTTTGATTAACCTATTTCCCTTCCTCAATCATTACCCTCCACCACTATCAACAAGCTTATTTTGTCTCATTTTTTCCAAAATTAGAGCACAACACTAATGATATAATCACTATGGAGACATTCTTTCCTCCAATATATTCAAGGGCATTGAGAAAAAATATAATTTCATTCTCATTAAAGAGCTTGAAACAAGCGTCCCCTAAAATATCACCACCGATCATGTTCGAAAATTAAAAAAATATAGTCAATACTCAAATCAACATGATTGCATGTACAATAATAGCGGTGACAAATTGGGCGGGTCGGCTCGTTGGATCAAGAATGTTTTGATGAGTTAAAAGTCAATTCAGATGATCGACGACTATGAAGATCACCTGAGACCGAGTCCAAGTACTAAGCCGATCGACGAGGTTGAAGTCTCGAACTAGTCACCAAAACTAGAAGCTGCAAGTCATCCGGAGATAAGCTCGAGTCTAGTCATCTGCGGGAGACGATTATGAAGAGCTCGAGACGAGGTCAAAACAAGCCGAGTAGAATAAGAAAGACAAGTCTTCACCAAGTCACCGCAGACGAGTAGAGTAAAATCACCGAGGAGCGAAGGCTTTTCAAGATTAAGTTTGTTGAGTAGCTTTTAGTTTGTTAGAACCGACTAACAAACTAACCGTCTTTTCGACTTATAAATAGGTCTAGGCACTTCATTAAAACACATCTATCACACGAGCTATATTTCTCGCATTCTATTCTCACAAATCACAAGTTTTCAAAAAGCACAAAATCGCTTTCAAGGGCGTCTTCATAGATATTTTCTAAGTGTTTATAGAACACTTCCATATACATCTTCAAATACACTTCTATCACTATAGAGTTAGATTTCTCATAATAGTTTAGTAGTTTGAAGATTTGAAGATCTTTGTATGTTGTAAGTGCATTTAATCGGAAAGTGAGTAAGTAAGCTAGTAGAAGAGACCCCTCTTCAAAGTTTGAAGAAGGAGAGTGGATGTAGGATTTTTATAATCCGAACCACTATAACCGTGTTCTTTATTGTTTTCTTTTACTTACTTGTTTCTTTCTATTTCCACTTTATAAATCAAAGTTAGAACTAAAATATCAGTTTGCTTTTGATCTTAGTAAAAGTTGAGATTAAATTGAATTTCCATTGTGTTACTTTGGTGCTTTGAATAAGTTTTGAAAGATTTGTAAAAATCTATAAAATCTATTCAACCCCCCTCTAGATTTTATCCTAGAAGGTTAACTCAAGTTTCCTTAATCAACTCAACTAATCGAAACCAACACGGCCCGATCCACCGGCTAAACAAAATTCCCGGGTCGGGTCGGGCCAAAAATTGATCGGGCCAAGAGATTGTTCCCTTGAGAACCAGGAGTCTCTTGTAAACATCGCGTAGAAATTTACGTTTATGATTCTATCCATTCCCTCTTTTTTCAGGCTTCCACCTTTCTTCCTCCTATCGCTCACGCATAGATGTCTCATAGCAGCAGACTTTCTCGTTTAAAAAATAGGGTCGTTTCACCCGCATCACAGACTCCTTCAGCTTGCAATTTTTCTTGAAGGTCAACCAGTGAGTTCTACGACCTGAATAAGTTCCCTTACTTGATAGGATTCAACGAGAAAAGTAATAAAGAACTTGTGATTAAGAAACTGTCATAGATTGATATGTCGGATTGATTAAAAATATTATACGTTTTGTATTTAGGTACGTATACAACCACTCGTGACTCATAAAAATGGGTCGAGCTCTTATTTTGGGATAGACATCTCGCATAGGCTATCCAATTCCTTCAAATTCTTGTTAAAAGATAACCCAAATCTGTTATTCGAAAAGCCCTAAAATCATAATGCCATATTTTGGTTATTGTTGAGCCGTTCGAGATGTGGGACTCTGTAATTCAGTGTCTTGTTAATGATTCTATGAGAAAAGTGATGCCTTTTGTTGTAAAAGAGAGAAAATTTGGGGAGGAATTGTCCTTCACAACGCTTTTGAGTGGAAAGTGGGAGAATTTTAATCGTTTGGATGGTGGCTTTGATGAGGAGATGATTTATGAGGCATTGGATGTGTATTTACATGTTAGTGCGTATGTTCCACCTGTGTTTGGTGTTAGAGAGAATGCAGCACATTTGACAGCTTGTGGGTCGCGGAAGGGATTTTGCGAATGCAAAGTATTCACATCGGGTCGTGTAAGCTCGCCTTCTTGTTATTGTTAATCTTTCTCGCTTCGAGTTAGTTAAGTCTAATGGGGTATTTTGTTGTTCATTGCTTATGGAAATGGTCTTTGGAGTTGTTTGTTGGTGTGTATTACACCGGAGTTAATCTTTTCGTGAGTTTGATTAGCTTCAACTGGTTTTGTGAGGGATAGATTTCTTGTTTGCATATCTTTCATGTATATGCTTTGTCGATCTCCGATGTAGCTTTTCTAGGCAGGTTAAGGAAGCGGTTGGAGAAGCCGAGGCCACCTTTGGTTACTCGAACTTTTGTTATCAAATGATGGAGAAAGGATTACGGAAGGTGTTTAACAAATTTTTTTGTTGTTAGTCTCAAGGTGGGGAGTGGAATCCTGAGTTATTTATGTCATGTTTTCTGTTTTTGGCTTGATTTAATTAAGTGAGAATATCAACATTTGACAAATATTTGGTTGGAAACTTATATGTAAGAGTTTTATTCAAAGGTATTTTCTCATTCTATATAAACTCTTTCATGGGTCATGTATAGGAGAAAGATGTTGACACTTATGAGCAGAATGAATTACAAAGTTTGAGATCTTTTGAATATAGACTACTCCCTTAAGTAGTGGTGTTCTTCCCGGAGTTATACGGCAAGTAATTAGAGAGCAAGTTCATTCTTTTCAATAAATAGTAGTCCTTTTTTTGAGCACATGTCTTTCATCAAGAATGGTTTTAGTAAGTATTCTCTCATAAATGTAATATCATTACAATATTAGAATTTCCTTAAAGTCGTGTGTGCTCATGAAGGCTCTTCGTTTGTCCTTAAATCTTAAGTATCATCAAGATATAAGTGTCAAAATCTCAATTTGTGCGGCATATGCTTAAAAATTGAAATCCCTTTTCGAGAAGTTGCACCATCATGGTCAAAGCGTGAATTGTGGACGGAAGCATTTATCACAAGTAAGCTTGTGTTAATCATAACCCATGCAATAACATTTTGGTTTAGTTTGTTTCATCTTCTACAAGTAGCATGTAATTTGGTGTGTATCCGATTTGATCAAATTGAATCCCGAGCCTCACAACTATGCGGTTTGTTGAATTCAATACGAAAACTAGACTTTGAATTTTTTTGATTACTCGTGCTCTATTCCCTCGATATAGATATTCAGTCCATGTTACCTGTCGTCACACAACTTGTTATACTTCAGCTAATCTTTTCCATTTGATTGCTGATCTTTATCCTTAGCACCTTCCCGTTTCACGCCTACGAAACGAAGAATCCAAGACACCTTGAAATTGATCTTTTGTGTTTACAAGTCTAATTTTTGTTACCTTGGCAGATAGTCTTAGGATCTTACAACATGTGGAGACAATCCAAGCTCCAAATGCATGGAAATCAATAGAATCAAACACTTGGGAGGAGATAACATGGGTAGACAAACGATTTGAGGTGAGTGAATTAAAGTGAAACAACCGTAATCCACTCTATCTAGCCAACTAATTTATGCCGCTATCTCGTATTTAACAGGATGGTCCCGAGAGAATTACATCAATGTTGCAGGTAAATCAATAATTCATACATGTAATGTCTATCTACTTCCTTATATTGTTCCTGTCTCTTGAAGATGACCTTTGTGTTTTAACTAGTCTCCTCACTTTAAGGTAGATTTATTAGGCGGTTGTGCCACTTTCCTTGAAGAAGAAGCCATAATACCGAGGAGGTGCTTGGTTAACACCTTTAAAGTTAAGGAATAACAGTGAAAGGAGAGTGATGTTTGATTGAGGAATCAAATTTTTGATATATTAAAAGTGAGTAATTAAAGTAATAGTTGGGAGGAATGAAAGTCATTGCTTTTTAAAATTTCATATATAATTTTTTAAAAATTTATTTTGCCTTCTAAATTATTTATTAATATTAGTAAATAATATTTTAAGCATGATTATTATATAATATATTTTTAATATTAAAAAGAGTTAATAACAATTTTAATTATCAATAATTTTTATTAAATCGAAATACTTCCTATGTGATACGGTACAAATATGTTATGGGCTAGGTCGGCACAAATGAGGGAGAGAACCAAGGAAGGGCGAGGGCCCAAAGAGGGGCTCGGAGTAGGAGGCATATGGATAAGTTCAAGGATAAGCCCAACATACCGATATGGGGTCGGATTAACAAGAATAGCGTGAGCGATTAGGATAATTACCGATAAAGAGGGCTAGCGGTTAAGACAAACCGATAGAATGGGGAGTTGAGTAGGGAGCAAGCCAAGATTCGGTCAAACAGAGCCGGAAGAGAGTATCAAGAAAGATCTGGAAGGGAATATTCCGGAGATGGAAGAGTGGGACGTGGAGGATGGACGTGAACGTAGGAGGAATACGATGAAGAGTGGAGAGCTTCATCGGAGGGTGGTGATAACCGTCCACTTCCAGTACTATTTATGTATGATCCATGAAGAAGAAGGTACGAATTCACTTACTCACTAATCACACTTCGAGCACGTAAAAACTATCTCTATTAGCATCTGCTCGATTAACTTAGATTAGCCCAGAGGTCCCTAACCGGGTATTGAGGGCCCTCTTTTTACAAACTTTCAGATCACCGACTTGAGCGTCGGAGTCCCTACGCCGGGGACCCCGCCGGCGTGTTTTGTAGGTATTCGAAGCTCGTGGTTCGGGTTCGGGTTGCGTTGTTTTGGCACGTGCTTGAAGAGTGATCTCACGAATCTCGGTACGGAGTTCGATTCTTGTTAGCGTGACCTTGTCTTACGCATCAAGTGGCGCCGTCTGTGGGAAACTTGGGTCTAAGACGTGAGTTTCTTTTATAACCGTGATTATTATGGCTAGAGGACAAGATGAATCCAAGAAGGATGGTGGGGGAAGAGGTCGGCCCTCTTTGGTCGACCCTTTTCCACCTCCCGCTACTGGACCAATAACAAGAAGGGAAGTGGTGTCGTCTCGCACGACGGCGATCGTGGGCCCGGGAATAGAAAGGGCTCAGGTGGACCTCCCTACACCCAATGTACGAGAGGGAGGAGGCAAATGTGACTCCAGGAGCAAGTCAGGCTCTAGGCGGATCGGGAGAAGGCAGGAAGAACCATTTGCTCCGCCTCCCGTCGAACAAGTCGAAGGTCCCTGTGCCGGCAACGATTCTGGTATAGGAGTTTCCGTCTCACAAGGCCTGCGGATCCGGAGATACCGGCGGCTTTCAAGGAATGCAGATTGATGCTACAGTAAGGACCATGCCGGAAGCTATCCCGAGAGAAGGAGTCCAATTCCCTATGCCCCGAAGTCAAATGAGAAAGGGGTTAACAGGGAATCGATCTGGTGTCATCTCGTGCACGTAGGTCGATGGAAGGGACAGAGCAAGGGCTCGTAATCCCGCAGAGGAAGATGAGGTGATTTCGGGACAGCTCCCGAAAGAGCCGAGAGGTGGAGATACTACGGAATATCCTGCAGGGAGAAAGAATGTTGAAGAGGCGGTAGAAGGTAAGGGTGATTCTCATCCTAGGAATGATGGAGGCCATTTTTCGGTTCTCTAGAAGTAGATTGACAGTATGCGGAAGCAGATGAATGCTCGGGTTAGTAATTCTAGACTGTGTCGGGTTCTCAATTTTCTAATGAGATTTTGCAGGATGAGCTACCTCAAAACTTCAAACCTTTGAATTACGAGTATGATGGGACATCCGATCCCTATGAGCACCCGATACGATTTGAGAATTCAGCTCTCCTACACCGCTACGGTGAGGGGGTCAAATGCGTGGTCTTCTCGACTACGTTGGCTAAGGCCGCCAGCAGCTGGTTTAGCCAATTGGGACCTAATACTATCAACTCGTTTGAAGAATTTAGCAACCTATTTTTACACCAGATTGCTAGTGCCCGGAGATAGCCCAGACGACGCTAACGTTGTTCAACATGCAACAAGGAGAGAAAGAGAGCTTGCGGGCCTTTCTCGAAAAGGTTCAATCAAGCCGCCTTGGAGGTGCCCTCCGCGTCGGCCGAGAGGTAAAAATTAATGCTTTGACTAATGGTCTATGTGATGGGGATCTATTTTCCTCTTTAGCAAAGAAGTCTGTTGATACATTCGATGAGCCGCTGCGAAGGGCCGAGAAGTACGTGACCTTGGAAGAAGTAAGGAAGGCCAAGCGGAACGAGGTCAAGCCGCCGATAGGAGACCTAAAAAAGAAGGGGACATAAACTAAAGATACATCCCCAACAACAGCCACTTCAGTGGCGGTTACGATCCCGGAACAGATTCAAAAGTATACACCACTAAAGATAGAACCCGCCGAGGTCCCTGGACGTAGCGGCAGATCACCCGGAGATGAAGTTCCCTCGACAAGGTCAAGGGGACCTTTAAAGCCAAAAGAGGACAGGTTTTATCGTTTTCATAATGAGTATGGACATGATACTAACCAATGTTTTCACTTGAAGGATGAGATTGAAAGGCTAATACAGTGGGCACTGAAGGAATTCATCTATAGAGACCGACAGGCCCGCGGAGGTTCAAAAGAAAGCGAGTCTCAAGAAAAACAAGACAAACATCGGGGCTCACAAGACCATCCAGAGGAGCAACCACCACCCAAGAGAGGTGCCATCCAAATGATAATGGGAGGCCCCTGAAGGAGATTCATTGAGCATGGAAGGCGCTGCTCGGGCCCCGCATGCCGGGACGAAGGTCGGAGGTAAAGAAGATGGGACAAATGACATTCACTCCCCGCATTCACTTTGGATCGAAGATGGTAGAGAAGCTCGGGGACCTCATAGTGATGCCTTGGTAATTACTACCGATATTGGCCGGGTATGATGTAGCACGTATTTTTGTGGATACAGGAAGTTCGCAGATATTATGTTTTGGACCGCTTGAAGAGGATGAACTTGAATGTGAGATTAGAACCCGTTGATACGGCTCTATATGGATTCACCGGAGGAGCTATTCAGCCACTAAGACAGGTGATGTTGCAGTGGGCTTAGGTACTCCTCCTCGAAGGAAGGTTATGATGGGGACATTCTTGGTCGTGGATGTGCCGTCTTCATACAATGTGATCTTTGTAAGACCAATTTTGAATACTTTCCAGGCGATAGTATCCACCTATCATATGAAGATGAAGTTCCGGTGGAAGATCAAGTAGGAGAAGTGAAGGGGGACCGATTCAGCCTCGGAGATGTTATGTAGACTCCGTCAAGTCGGGCGATAGGGCGTATTTTAACCAGCTCAACAGAGCGAGAGGACGAGTGGGAGCGAGAAGAAGTGCAAGGTCCTTCATGAGGAAGGGAAGGGACCTCCAAAATGCAAGCGGAGGAGGAGTTAATGCCGGTGGAGATATTCCCAATAAACCTGGGTTTACCACCGAGAATGGGGACTTAGATGGAGCACCAAGTTGCCGAAGAGGTAATACGTTTGATAAGAGAAAATGCTGACTGTTTGCTTTCTCACCATTAGATATGAAGGGGATACCTCCGTAAGTGGCGATGCACTATCTTAATGCCGATCCTAAGATAAGGCCGGTGAAGCAAAAACTTCGACACTTCGGAGCCGAGAAGGACCTAATCATCAGAGCAGTAGGTGGAGAAGGCTGCTAAACGCAGGCGGTGAAGAAGATCGAGTTCCCGTAATGGCCGTCTAACGCCTTTCTCGGTCCCTAAGGGGGCGGCAGGTGGAGGATGTGTATTGACTTTCGTGATTTGAATAAAGCGTGCCCCAAGGACCACTACCCATTGCCGAGAATTGATCAATTAGTGGACTCCACACTGGTTTCGAGTTGCTTAGCATGATGGACGCATATCAAGGATATCACCAGATACAATTGTATCCAGGAGATATCCCAAAGGTCACTTTATCGTACCTTGTGGAACTTTTGGCTATGTGAAAATGCCCTTCGGTCGATCAATGCAGAGCTACCTATCAGCGCATGGTGGATAAAGTATTTCGGGAGCAGATAGGTAGGAACATGGAAGTGTATGTGGATGATATCTTTGGTAAAGAGCCGTAAAGCTCCTGAGCATGTGGTGACTTAGACGAATTCTTTAAGGTAATACGGAGAAATGGAATCATGTTAAATCCTCGCTAAATGCTCTTTTGGAGTTAAAGCAGGTAAGTTTCTCGGATACATGGTGATCCCGAGAGGAATAGAGGTGAATCCGGAGAAGGTACAAGCGGTGTTGAACATGCGGCCCCTAGGACCTTGAAGGAGCTCCAGACGCCGAACGGGAGGATAATGACCCGAGCCGATTTATAGCCGATCAGCCGAGAGGAGTTATCGGTTCTTTCGCATCCTCGAGAAAAGAGTCTAAATTCACTTGGGACGAGCGGTGCTTGGAGGCTTTCAAGGAGCTCCAAACCCATTTAGCTCAGCTCCCAACACTTACAAAGCCCTTACCAGGTGATATCCTCGTATTTATATTTATACGTGGGGAGCACTCATTGAGCACAGTCTTGATAAAAGAACAAGGTTACGAGCAGAAACTTGTTGTACTATGTGAGTAAGCTTAAACAAGAAGTGGAAAATAGATACTCCGAGATCGAAAAGGCGGCTTTGGCGATTATGGTTACGGCCGGGAGATTGAGGCCTTATTTTTTATCACATAAGATTGTTGTTAGGACTAACTATCCATTGAGACAGTCATAGCTCGTGCTTGTTGGAACCACCGATCGCCGACTCTATGAAATTATCGATTCGGAATTATAGTCACAAAAACGCAGCGGATAGGATTGTACCTTTATTCACCGTAAAGGTGAAGACGAACCGATTCTAAGGTCGAATCGCGATCGAAGGATGAGCCTCGTACATCACGGTCTTACGCCGTATTCCTATCCCTTTCCCTTGGACGTTGAGTGGTCGACGATCCTCCAAGGAATCGAATCCACCTCTCTCTCGATCTCACGTATTTTTACTCGTAATGAGACTACGATGTTAGGGTTTATTTATAGGCTACAACAGGGACCCTAAGGAGGAATTAGGGTTGAGCCTCCCGATGGGTCTAAATATCCCGTGTTCGGTCCGAACACTTTACTTAAGCCCATCAATTATAACTCACCACTAAAGAATTATAATTGAATTACCGTCCTAATCCCATATTATAATATGGGCTCCTTTATTATGTGTACGTTTATTTCCCGTGTTTAAGATATCGAATGTCCATAAATTAATTAAATTAATGACAACTTAATTAATTTATATCTAATTCCAAGAGTAGTACCACTCATCTTTATTATTATGTCGGAATAAATCCACCCATAGGTTTACATAATAATCTTTATGAGCTCCTCAAGGGGACATCATCATCCTAAATAATTAGGACACAGATTCCTTCTATAATCAACAAAGACACCATATAAATAGTGCTATCTCCCAATTCACCGAGCCTATTGATTTAATAAATCTCACCCATTGGCAAATCAAAGAAACATACACTCGAGTACACGTGCCCGTTATTATATAGGGATTAAGAAGACATACATCCATAACAACAGAGGTCTTGTTCTTTTATATAGTCAAGGTACAAATTGAACAACCTCATATGATCCTCGCTCAATACATACAAAATGTACTAGTGTAACTTTATAGTCAAGATAGACTAATACCAAATTACACTACAACTGTTCCAATGGTTTATCCAAATCCATCTTGGTTGTGAGCTATTATTTATAACCTATAAGGAACCGATAGCATGATCTTCCGTGTGACACCACACACCATGTTATCTACGGTATAGATTATCTGACAAAATAATGATATATATAACAATCATAAACAATAAGTATTTTGATCATAATGAATCTCATATTAAAAGGATGTTCATACTCAAAAGATGTTCATACAAAAGCTAGGCTTATAGTATACATCCTAACAATCTCCCACTTATACTAAAAAGACTATGCTTCCATAATTGCCGCTATACATCCGATTCCCATCCCTTCAACATGCCCATCAAAAGCTTTACTTGGAAGAACCGTTGTGAAAGGATCTCGCTAGGTTATCCGCTGATGCAATCTTGGAGACAACAACTTCTCCTCGCTTTTACGATGTCTCGTATCAGGTGGTACTTGCGCTCAATGTGTTTGCTTGCTTTGTGGGCTCGTGGTTCCTTCGAGTTTGCCATCGCACCACCGTTATCACAATAAATTGTGATAGCTTTAGGCAAACTAGGAATCACTTCTAAGTCCATCAAGAAGTTTCGAGCCATACAACTTCTTTGGCCGCCTCGCAGGCTGCCACATACTCGGCTTCCATGGTGGAGTCCGAAACGCATTTCGCTAACACTCCTCCATACTATGGCTCCACCTCCCAAGGTAAACACATAACCCGAGGTAGATTTCTTGTTGTCCCTATCCGATCGGAAATCAATCGTGTAACCCTCAGGAAGTAAAGTATCTCGCTTGGTAAACCAAGATATAATTTCTAGTCCTTTTCGTGTACTTTAAAATATGCTTTACCGCAGTCCAATGTCCTTGTCCCGGGTTACTTTGATATCTCAAGCTAACCATGCCCACGACAAAACAAATATCCGGCCTCGTACATAGCATTACGGCCGAAGCATAAGGAACCGCCTTCATGTCCTCTATCTCCTTTGGTGTCCTAGGACACATCTCTTTAGATAAAGGTACTCCATGTCGAAAAGGTAGAAAACCTTTCTTGGAGTTTTGCATGCTAAAACGAGCTAAGATAGTATCAATGTATGAAGCTTGAGATAAGCATAACATTCTTTTCTTGCGATCCCTTATAACTTTGATCCCAAGAATATGTCCAACTTCTCCCAAGTCCTTCATATCAAACCGCTTGGACAACCATACCTTTACGTCCCGACAACACCTTGACATTGTTGCCAATGAGCAAGATGTCATCTACGTATAGTACAAGAAATACCACCACGTTTCCGTCACTCTTCTTGTATACACATGACTTATCCGGACATTGAATGAATCCATAAGACTGGATTACCTCATCAAAAAGGGATGTTCCAAGATCTCGAAGCTTGTTTCAACCCATAAATGGACCGATTAAGCTTACACACAAGATGTTCTTTGCCCTTTGCAATGAATCCTTCCGGTTGCTTCATATAGATGTTTTCTTCAAGACTTCCGTTAAGGAAAGGCTCTTGACATCCATTTGCCAAACCTCATAATTCATATGAGTAGCAATAGACAAAAGAATCGGATAGACTTAAGCATGGCTCTTGGCGAAAAGGTTTCCTCATAATCGATCCCTTCTTTTTAGTGTACCCCTTCGCAACAAGCCTTGCTTTGAAAGTTTCTACTTTGCCGTCTCGACCCTCTTTTTCTTTTGTAGACCCACTTACAACCAATGGCTTTTACACCATTTGGTGGTTCTACTAGCTCCCGAGACTTGATTAGAATCCATAGATTCTAATTCAGATTTCATTGCTTTTTCCCAAGATTTTGCATCTTTATCTTGGAGTGCTTCGTCGTAGCGGTGGATCGATTCGTGTTCACTGTGTACTAAGTCCGAAGACTCTCCCAAAAACATGAATCACAAAGTTGTCTAACAACCCTCCCACTACGACGAGGCACTTGTGGTAATAGTGTATCATTGGTAATAGATGGTGCCGACTCTCGTGGTATCTCATCTTGCACTCTTGGTACTAAGGTAGAAGTTTCTCCCCTTATTTCTTCTAAAATAATTTTACTCATGGGCTTGTGGTCCATTACATAGTCCTCTTCTAAAAATCGGGCATTTGTGCTAACAATTACCCTCCGATCTTTAGGACTATAAAACAAACCACCTTTCGCTCCTCTAGGATAGCCCACAAACAGCCGAACTTCTCGTACGAGATTTCAACTTATTAGCATCTCCTTTCAAAGCACATGTGCTAGACTACCCCAAATCCGAATATGTTTCAGACTAGGCTTACGCCCATTTCACAATTCTGGGAGTAGAAGATCTGTCTTAGAAGGAACCAAGTTCAAAATGTACTGTTTGCCGTTTCCCTGTGGCATACCCCAAAATGAACTTCGGTAATTCCGAATAGCTCATCATCGATCTAACCATTTCCAAGAGTGTCCTATTCCTTCGTTCCGCCACACCATTACATTTGGGGTGTACAGTGCAGAACAATTGAGATTGAATCCGGCTTCCGATAAGTAATTCCTAAACTCTCCTAAGAGGTACTCGCCACCACGATCGAGATCGTAGTGTTTTGATATATTTACCATGACTCTTCTCCACATAAGTCTTGTACTCTTTGAATTTATCAAAGCACTCGGACTTGCGGCGCATCAAATAAATATATCCATATCTCGAATAATCATCTATAAAGGAGACAAAATATTCGAAACCACCCCTTGCTTGAGTAGACATAGGACCACATAAATCGAATGAACCAATTCCAACACTTCTTTGGCTCTATACCCCTTGGCTTTAAAAGGCCTTTTGGTCATTTTTCCTTCCAAGCAGGACTCGCAGGTCGAATAGTTTTCCACTTCCAATGAACTCAAAGGTCCATCGGCTATCAACCTTTGAATCCTACTCAAGTTAATGTGACCTAATCTTAGATGCCAAAGATATGTTTGGTTCATTTTTTAAGGTTCTTTTCGCTTACTTGAGTTAGAAGATGTACTATTAATTTCCATTTGTTGCTTTGTAGGAGTTATTGGATTAAGAGTATATAAATTGCCGATCAACGTGCGAGCATGTATAATAACACTATTTTTCTTGACAACCACTTTGCTATCAAAAGAAACAGAATATCCATCCAAAAATAACTTAGAAACTGAAATCAAGTTCTTTGCAAAACAAGGTACGTAAAGACAATTTCTCAAAACCAAAGTCTTATTCTTATCAAAAAAATAAATAAACATCTCCCATCGCAACAATGCTACTTTCGTAGCGTCGCCCATGTGGATTGTAATCTCACCTTCACTAAGTTGCTGGTTTCCTGGAACCCCGCAAAGAATTGCAGACATGATCGGTGGCTCCCGTATCTACACACCGGTGCCGGTAGATAACACCGCTAAACATGTTTCAATAGTTAGTGAATAAGATATACCTTCTTTTTCCTTTTACGGGGTAATCTACCTTCCAATGTCTGCCGCTTGCACAAAAAGCATTTGCCCTTAGGCTTCTTCACGCCATTTGGTGGACCAATTTTCTTTGGTTCACCCGCTTTCTTTGCCAAACCAGCTTGTTTCTTTTCTTCATCACTTTGCCTTTTGGCTTAGATGTAGAAACATTTTCAGCAATATAAGCTTGAGAAGCTTGACGAAATAACCCTTACGCCGCTTGGAGTTCAGCCGAAGTTCCGCCATCGAATACAACCTTTTGTTCATGTTGTAGTTCGAAGCGCTCAAAACTCTTAGGCGGCATTTGGAGAACGATATCGACTGGGTTTCCCCATCGATTTCAGCTCCAAGGACTTCCATCTCATTCAAATGAGCCATCATCTTGAGGATATGATCCCTTACGGGTGTCCCTCGGTCATGGTGGTCGTCATTAAGTTTCTCATGGCCTCTTGCACGGCAGCCCGACTCGTGTCCGAAGAGTTCTTTGAGATTGAGCATCATCTCATAAGCGAGAGGTCATGGCCGGATGCCGATGTTGCAACACATTTGACATAGAAGCCAAAATGTAACACCGCGCCATCTCATCCGCCTTGACCCACTTCTTATAAGCCTCTTTCTCCTCTTCACTAGAGTTTTCATCGGGTTTTTCAGGACAAACCTCGGTGAGTACAAACTTGTACTCTTCATCAAGACAATGTCCAAGTTTCTTTTCCAATCAATATAATTTGGACCAGTAAGTTTGTTTTCTTTAAGAATAAAGCAAGTGGATTGAAAGCCATGATAAATCTTGAGAAACACGTAAATGCATTATGATCAAATTTAAGAATTTAAATCAATATTGTTTCCCTCAAACAATACAATTAAATTCACCAACACCTCAAAACACCGTGAAGTTTGTATGCCACGATAGTGTGGACGTATACTAATTCAAACATTTGTAAGAGGAGGTTTTACCCATTAATTTCATCATTTTGTCAAACAAAATAAAAATTAATAGTTGATTTGTCTTTAGCCATACAAATAATAGCACTTACTCCGATGGGGAGGATACTATTATATGCATCTAAGTGTATACCATTTCTTAATACCAAGTCAATTACCTAGGTTTGTGCCTCTTCGATGGAGAAGATAACACGCTCCTAAATAAATTTCTTATAATTATCCATAAGGAAGTTTGATCTAGTGATCCGCAAACAAACACATCCGATATGGAAGAAGGCACTTAAAACCAACGCTTCATGTTTGAATGCATCACTTACAAACCAGAAATGGAGGCTATGAGATTTGTTGAAAATTAACCCCTCTCCCACTTAGTTATTTAACGTGAGGGATATTAACATGCATAACATATGAAACACATAAAGCATGCTAAACACAATAACACATATAAGAAAGAATAAATATGGAAAACAAAATTCCAACTATTATGGCCTCTTTGATGCTCCCATGTTCTTGAATGTTCGCCGTCAAGCGGGGTGCGGGCAGCGCCCTACCAAACGGGATCGACTCCGCCCACTCGAGTCGCGGGGATCGACTCGCCCGATTAGGTCGTGGGAGTGCGGGCGGCGCCTTGCAATACGGGGTTCGACCTAGTTCGCCATCGATCAACCTAACTGTTCCTATTACGCTTTTATCCAACGATCCTATACATCATCTAGATCGAAATAAAACCTACACGGCTGCACCGCCGTGGTTATAACTATTACAATCATTCACCAATCCAAAACAAAACCTCGACAGTCCGAGGGTTTAATACATACATAAACATACATGCCGACCATAATAGTTGGATTTAGGGTTCCCGCAAAAAAATCAGAATATTCGCATACCCAAAAAAACAGATCTACGATTAACATCCAATCACTAATATAATGATTTATGATAATCATGCAAACCCTAATATAACGAGTTACAAATATCATGCAATCCTATTCAATATCGTATCAAGAAACCCTATTATAACAGATCAAGAAACCCTATTATAATAGATTTACAATAATCATGCAATCCTAATAAATCGGATCTATGAATAACCGAATCAATTGCATAGAGTCGAAAACACGGCTCGATACCAATTGTTGGAACCACCGATCGCCGACTCTATGAAATTATCGATTCGGAATTATAGTCACAAAAATGCAGTGTATAGGATTGTACCTTTATTCACCGTAAAGGTGAAGACGAACCAGTTCTAAGGTCGAAGCTGCGATCGAAGAGATGAGCCTCGTACCTCACGGTCTTCTCGCCGTATTCCTATCCCTTTCCCTCGACGCCGAGTGGTCGACGATCCTCCAAGGAATAAGAATCCGCCTCTCTCGATCTCACGTATTTTTTTACTCGTATGGAGACTCGATGTTAAGGTTTATTTATAGGCTACAACAGGGACCCTAAGGAGGAATTAGGGTTGGGCCTCCCGATGGGCCTAAATATCCCGTGTTCGGTCCGAACACTTTACTTAAGCCCATCAATTATAACTCACCCACTAAAGAATTATAATTGAATTACCGTCCTAATCCCATATTATAATATGGGCTCCTTTATTATGTGTACGTTTATTTCCCGTGTTTAAGATATCGAATGTCCATAAATTAATTAAATTATTGACAACTTAATTAATTTATATATAATTCTAAGAGTAGTACCACTCATCTTTATTTTTATGTCGGATTAAATCCACTGCAGGGTTTACATAATAATCTTTATGAGCTCCTCAAGGGGACATCATCATCCTAAATAATTAGGACACAGATTCCTTCTATAATCAACAACACACCATATAAACAGTGCTATCTCCCAATTCACCGAGCCTATTGATTTAATAAATCTCACCCATTGGCAAATCAAAGAAACATACACCGAGTACACGTGCCCGTTATTATATAGGGATTAAGAAGACGTACATCCATAACAACAGAGGTCTTGTTCTTTTATATAGTCGCATAAATTGAACAACCTCATATGATCCCCGCTCAATACATACAAAATGTACTAGTGTAACTTTATAGTCAAGATAGACTAATACCAAATTACACTACAACCGCTCCAATGGTTTATCCAAATCCATCTTGGTTGTGAGCTATTATTTATAACCTATAAGGAACTGATAGCATGATCTTACGTGTGACACCACACACCATGTTATCTACAAGATAGATTAATCTGGACAAAATAATGATATATATAACAATCATAAGCAATAAGTATTTTGATCATAATGAATCTCATATTAAAAGGATGTTCATACTAAAAAGATGTTCATACAAAAGCTAGGCTTATAGTATACATCCTAACAAAGTGTTGACCTATCTCGGAAGTATGGTGAAATGGGCCATCGAATGGGTGAATACCAAGTGGAGTTTGAGCCCAGAAAGGCCATCAAGGCCCGTGCCTTATCGGACTTCATTCGGAGGCTACACGGCCGGAGGAGATTGCACCGGAAGCTCTATGTGGATGGATCAACAACATTGATGTGTTCGGAGCCGGCATTGTGATAATTGATCCCCAAGGATTAGAAACTCAGGTGGTCACAAGTTCCAATTCCGCACCTCTAATAATGGGGCGGAGTATGAGGCAATCGATCGAGGGGCGGAGATGGCGCAGATTTGGGAGCTCAAGGTATCATCATATTTTCTCGACTCTCGGTTAGTGTCCCAACAGGTGAACTGAGACTGTGAGGCTAAAGACCCCAAGATGATAGCATATAAAGACCGAGTTAAGGATGAGCCGGAGAGCAGGTTCTATCGGTTCGAGGTCCAGCAGATTCCGAGAGAGGAGAATGTGAAGGCGGATGGATTGGGCAAAGCTTGCTAGTTTCTCACCAATAGGAGGATCCAGCAGGATAACTTTGGTTACTGCTGAAAGAGAAGCTACAGAGCCCATAGTGGGAGCCTGTTGATGACGCGACAGATTGGAGAAGCAAAACTGGAAGGCGCGCTAACTCAGACCCCGCTATGGGGTCTCGGAGAGATAAGCAACTTAGAATCGATTCTCGTATAATTGGTGATCAACTATATAAACGATCTTTCACATGTCCATATCTAAGATGTTTATCTAGCGAGGGAAGGAAGGCATGTGTTAAAGGAGATGCATGAGGAATGTGCGGATCATGCGGGAGCTCGGCGCCGGCAAGAAGAACCTTAAGAGCTGGATACTTGGCCAACTATGAATAAAGATGCAAAGGACCTAGTGAAGAGGTGCGAAAGATGTCAAAAGCATGGCCCGTTGATACACCTCCTGCCGAGGAGATGGGTGCTATGTATGCCCCGTGCCCTTTTGCTAAATAGGGAATGGACCTGGTAGGGCCCTTCCCTCTAGCTCGAGGCCGGCGAAAGTTCTGATTGTGGCGATCGATTACTTTAGCAAATGGGTCAAGCACTCCTTTGGCTAAAATTGATGAATGAATGTAATAAGATTCCCGTGGAAGTTTATACGTTGCAGGTTCGGTGTTCCCAGGATCCTCGTGTCGGACAATAGGGACCCGATTCAATGGCGAAAAGGTCCGGAATGGTGTAGGGCCTTGAAGATTTTCAGAAATTCACTTCGATTGCGCACCCCGTGCTAATGGCCGTGTCGAAGTCACTAATGGAATCGTGGTTAATGGGATCAAGGCACGATTAGAGAATGTGGGGAGCATGGGTCGATGAGCTAGACTCGGTCTTATGGCCTATAGAACTACCTCGAGAGCCGCAACAGTGAATCTCCTTTTCGGTTAATTTATGGAGTCGACGATGTGCTTCCCGCAGAAATAAGGATGAGTTCCCATCGGATTGAGCATTTTAATGAGGAGGTAAACCGGAACTGATGAAGGAGAACCTGGACCTACTCGAAGAAGAAAGGGAGGCGGCGGAGTGAGAGCCGAAAGATACAAGGCTAGAATCAAAGCCGCATACAATAAAAGAGTGGTTCCTAGAACATTCGAAAAGGGAGATCTGGTGCCGAGAAGAGCTGATGCCTTGAAGCCGGTAAAGAAGCTGGAACCCAACCGGGAGGGACCTTATCGGGTCGTGCAAGTATTGCCGGGGAGCATATATCTTGGAAGAGATGGATGGGACACCCGTGATACGACCTTGGAATGTCGCCAATCGAAGAGGTTCTTCGTTTAGGAGTACTTCTTGCTATCATTATTGCTTTGTAATTGATTCCATAGTTGTTTTCCATTTGAACTATTGTATTGCAACCCTACTAGTACTTTTTTTTTCCTCCTATGGGTTTCCCACCGGGTTTTACCATAGGAGGTTTTTTAAGGAGCCTAGCTTAGGCTCTTCGGGTCTATGTTGACACCGTCAATAGGGTATTTCAATTAATAAAAATTCCTTTTCAGTCTACATCGATTGTTTACTTTATGAAAAAGGGATGGATTGCATACTGAGATGTTAATCAAGTGTATGAAATAAAGCGAAAGTGGTGATAAGGCGATTAAGTGAATGCGAAAATTCACTTAGGATTTTTAAGGTTCAAAGAATTGACCTTAAGAGAATTTAGAGGCTCCGATAGAGCACGGATTTTGTTTAAGTGAATCGGAGGAATTCACTTAGAATTTGAAGGCCCGAGAGAGGGCCGGATTTCGATTAAGTGAATCAAAATTCACTTAGGATTTTTTAAGGTTCAAAGAATTGACCTTAAGAGAATTTAGAGGCTCCGATAGAGCCCGGATTTTGTTTAAGTGAATCGGAGAATTCACTTAGAATTTGAAGGCCTGAGAGGGCCCGGATTTCAATTAAGTGAATCTGAAAATTCACTTAGGATTTTTTAAGGTTCAAAGAATTGACCTTAAGAGAATTTAGAGGCTCCGATAGAGCCCGGATTTTGTTTAAGTGAATCGGAGAATTCACTTAGAATTTGAAGGCCCAGAGAGGGCCCGGATTTGATTAAGTGAATCGAAAATTCACTTAGGATTTTTTAAGGTTCAAAGAATTGACCTTAAGAGAATTTAGAGGCTCCGATAGAGCCCAGATTTTGTTTAAGTGAATCGGAGAATTCACTTAGAATTTGAAGGCCCGAGAGAGGGCCCGGATTTCGATTAAGTGAATCTGAAAATTCACTTAGGATTTTTAAGGTTCAAAGAATTGACCTTAAGAAAATTTAGAGGCTCCGATAGAGCCCGGATTTTGTTTAAGTGAATCGGAGAATTCACTTAGAATTTGAAGGCCAGAGAGGGCCCGGATTTGATTAAGTGAATCTGAAAATTCACTTAGGATTTTTTAAGGTTCAAAGAATTGACCTTAAGAGAATTTAGAGGCTCCGATAGAGCCCGGATTTTTAAGTGAATCGGAGGAATTCACTTAGAATTTGAAGGCCCAGAGGGGCCTGGATTTCGATTAAGTGAATATGAAAATTCACTTAGGATTTTCAAGGTTCAAGAAATTGACCTTAAGAGGATTTAGAGGCTCCGATAGAGCCCGGATTTTGTTTAAGTGAATCGGAGAATTCGCTTAGATTTTGAAGGCCGGAGAGAGCCACTGATTTCGATTAAGTGAATAATCATTCACTTAGTGGTTTTTAAAGGTTCCCGTGAGAGCCGTAAAATTTTTTCAGAAATATTAAGTGAATAATCATTCACTTAGGGTTTTTAAAAGGTTCAGAGAGCCGTAAAATTTTTGAAATATTAAGTGAATAATCATTCACTTAGGGTTTTTAAAAGGTTCCCGAGAGAGCCGTAAAATTTTTCAGAAATATTAAGTGAATAATCATTCACTTAGGGTTTTTAAAAGGTTCCCGAGAGAGCCGTAAAATTTTTCGAGAAATATTAAGTGAATAAATATTCACTTAGGATTTTTTAAGGTTCGGGAAAGAGTCGGAGGGACTATCTCAAAAAGAGGAGGATGATTGATACAATATAAGAAGCAATTATAAGTTATGATATTCATAGAGCAGGCAAGAGGGATTACGATCAAAAACCATTAAGGGCCCGCGTAGGCCTATTGTCTAGCAAAATGTAAGGGCCTCACGGGGCACAAATAGCCCCACAAAAATCCTGTGCAATATCATAAAAAGGCTTGTTGGGACACAAACAGCCCAACAGAGAGCCTACCGGTTCGACCACGGGACACAAACAACCCGGGTTAAGTGTAGCATTGTTCAAAAACATAAAGAGTAAATTGTTCGAGAGGAAGGAAAGACAAAAAGTTTAGTGGGGAGGAGAATTAACAATCTCCTTTTCGGAATGGTGGGCTGGAGTCGCCGCCTTCGCCATGGCGCCCTTTCTTCGACAAGTCCGGTGGGGTCAACAAGATCTTCGCCGGCGAGAATGGGGAAAGGAGGGGCATGCATAGGGAGCAGGCTGGTGGCATCGACCTCAAGGCACTGCGAAGCTTCCTCACGGCAAGCGCCGATACTAGGAAGCCACTGTGGCTCATCCGGAATACCATTCCCATCACCGGGAAAATTGGGGGGTGTCTTCGTGGTCTAGAGGGGAGCCTCGCGGTCATACTCCCCTTGAAGTCAAGAGCTTGGTCTTTGGGCAATGGTCATGTGTCAAACCTATGATCCACAAAAAAGTGGATATACTCTCCTATATCCCCTAGATAGCTCGGATCGCTCTTGTACGCTTTTAGCCGGGGAGGTGTGCGGAGTCTCCCAGAAACTCCCGCCCTAAAGGGGAGGTGAAGAGGGCATTTAAGCAGAGCTTGATTCCTTTTGCTCGGGATTTCGACTCCGCCTCCCTAACTCGTATCTGCGCCACTTTGTCTCTTGGTTAGCGGTAGCAACCCGTGAACGTAATTTCTTGCTTTCTTGTACCGGTTGATCGCGTACGAAGTGAGCTCCTAGACTTTGAGTTTCTCTAGGTCCAGAAGGACTCCACCTCCTCTTTGGGTTGAGAAAGCGTCTTTGTAGGAGATGGTGGCCAAATCTGAAAATAAAATACCAAAGTAAGACACGAAGCCAAGTTAGTGGATATTTCTATCATGAGAAGTTTGAGAAAATAGCGATAGGGTAGACAGGGGTTTACCTCAAAGAAAGGCCTCGGAGGCGCGAGCGATTTTCTCTAGGAGAGAGAGGCCTAACAGAGACCGGGAAGTTCGGGGAGACATATCTTTGGCGAGAAGGAGGAGAGGGGATTCTCGTCCTCGGGATTGGACTCCCGAGATCGATATGGGAGTACAGGGGGATCGACCTTCTTCCCTTTGGAGCGTTCGGTGGTTTCACCGTGAGCTTGAGGGGGCCTCCTTCGAGCTTACTTTGCCTTACCCGAGGCTGCCCGGGTTCTCTTGGAAACAGAGGAGGTGATGGGCACGGAGTAAGTATGAACCGGGGAGCATCTTCCGGGACAGGGGGAGCGATTGGGGGCTGTGAACTGGCGGAATTGGCTGGCTTACGGACACACTTCAACATCCAACTCATCTCTACCCAAGGAGAAAGCGGAGTCAGCCTCCATATAAAGTATAGGTATGCATGTAAGCACGAGATGCAGGAAGAGATATAGTAAGAAAATACATTATAAAAGGAAGTTTACCATCCTCGGAGGCTAGAGGAGTCTCGGGAGAATCAAAACCAAAATGAGATAAAAGACGGGGTTACCGCCGAGATCGGCAGAATTAAAGAGGCCTCGCCTCTCTGCGTGCGAGTTTAACTTGCGGATGACTTGGTAATTGAGACTGGAAGTAGAGTGAGGGTGGGGAGCCTTCATAAGGGGGTTCTTGAAAATCCACCCTTCGTGAGGAAAACCCCGTGGATTCGGGGAACAACAAAGAAGTATTCCTCGGTCACGGTTGGGGACACCGTCGTGAGGACGAGTGAGGAAGGAGCATAAACCCCGAGCCTCGGGCAGAGTATAGAAAAAAGAGTGGAAGATTTTACAGCGTTAAAGTGGGTAAAAAGAGATCCCCACTAGGCTCTCCCGGCCCCTTTTACTAGCATGTAAAGGAGATCATCATTTGAAGGCCATTGGGGGTAAACTGGTTTAGGGGACCCTAAAGAGTTCGTAAATTCGAACAAGAAAAGGGGAGGGGGAAGCGGAGACCCGCGCGGATTTGTTCTCCCCAAAAGCTAGGGTTCGGCCCTCGCTTAGGTGGGGCCTTTCCCCACACCGGTATCCGAGTGGAGAAAGCAGGGAAATCCACCCCGACGGTGGAACTCCTCTAATGTCCCTAAGGACATCTTGGAGGAGGATGAAACCTTGTCCCGAGTGATCACGGGAATAGGAATATCATCCATGGCTTCTTATTTAAAAGAAAAAGAGAAGGAGGGGTGATGGAATTAGAGTAAGAAACGAGGAAAATATATATATACGGTGAGGAAGAAGACGATAATGGGAGGAGGTACGGCTGGAAGTGCGAAAAATATAGCAAAATAGTTCTTGAAGCAAATTCTTGCTTTGTGAATTGATTCGAAAGCTTGCTGGCCCGAGGTAGAGCTTCAACCAGGTTTCGTTGCTTGTCAACTCCGAGTTGGGGCATCGAATTCATCGAGCCTAATTCGCGGTTCTCATCAATTGGTGCTTTCATTGAGAGTATTTTGAACCGCGATTGAAATATGAAGAAAATAGAATAAGTCGAGCCTCTTAAAGTCGAATTGTTAATATATTAAGGTGACATTCCACATCAATATCGAAGATTTGTATAAAATTATTTAAAAATATATTCCAGCTTTTCCCATATTATTCAAGCTATCGTCTTGCTAATTCATAGATTCCCTCCGATATTTTACCTCGAGACATGTTTCTGCTATGAAATATGAATCTTTTAACTTTTATTAATATATTGTGTAATACAATATACTTTGGATTCACGTGGGTTTTGAAATTCAAAAAATAATTTCAATTATTTTTTCAAAATATTTCAAATACGGCTTGGAAAAAATAATTTTATAGAGTTTGAAAATATACACCCATCAATAATTTGCATGATTGGATTGGATGGGATTAAATTAAGAATTTGATTGAGTCGTGCCGATTTTTCCATACTAGCAGAAGGGATGTTATTTTACCGCTTATCTTATTAACAGTTGTTAAAAAGGAAAAGAAAATGTCAACTTAAGCAGCTCTTTTCGGTGCCTAATAACGACTCTTTCATTAATCATGGGTAATGCAATTTCTCTACTTTAATTTTTTTAATCGATGTAGGATTAGTTTCTTTTGAATAATTACTAGAGATATAGTTTGTTTTGAGTAATTATTAGAGATATAGTTTTTTTGAGTAATTACAATATATTTTCTTTTACGATAAAAACAAGATTGTTGTATCAATTATTACTAGGTACAATTTTGAACATCTAATTACTACTAGGAACAATCTTGTGAAAGAGACTTCACTACTTATGACTTACTTACTTACCGATTTACAAGATACAAGTTCTTCGGCCTCTATACTTCTTTTCTATTACGGAATTCGTAGACTTGAAGATATATTGGAAGTGTTCTATAAACACTAGAAAAACTATAAACATTTTAAGAATGTTTTGTGCTTGGAAGTATGCTTTGAATGCGTATGAATGTGTTACATAAATTATGGGAATAAAAAGTGACTCTAATTCTAGTCTAAATTCTATTTATAAGAGACTCGGTAGTTGTAACCACCTTGTTGACTCTTGATTTGTTGCAACCGATTAACCGATTCTTGTTGTTTGTAATCTTTGTAAACACAAATTTTCGTATTTAAATAAATAAATAACGAAAAATGGAATTACAAAAATAATTTAATATTTATCAAACGATTGTTCGGCTACCATCTCTAGAAACTCCTCACGATTCTCTCTTCGCGATTGACTTTGACTTGTCTTCCGGGTTTGTCGGGGTTGTAACCGTTATTGACGAACTTCGGAGGAGAAAACGCCGATCGAGAGGGCTTAGCACCTTGATCTCGAATCAAACGTCATCTTTGGCGAAGAACTTGAAGAATTTCGCGGAATAAACGCAATCGAAGGGGCTTAGCACCTTGATCTCGGATTGAACGTCGTTCTTGATGAAGAACCCGCAGAACTCCTTGAATTGCCGGACTTGATACGCAAAGCTCGAAATCCGGTGTGTTTCGATGCTTTTCCGTGTGCTTCGTATGTTCGAAATGGCTGAAATGAGACCCTATTTATAGATGATGGAAACCCTAGGTTTAACAGTCCGGCCTGTTGAACCAGTGGAATATTCCCTGCATCTACATGAATATTCCTTTTTTCAATTTGATTTGTTGGGATTTAGAGACTGTCATAATTTGTTGGGTTTTAGAAGTCCAACTCAATTAATCGGACTTTAGAGGCCCAATTCAATTAAATGGACTTTAGAGGCTCAAATTGATTTATTGGACTTTAGAGGCCCAATTCAGTTTATTGGACTTTAGAGGCCCAATTCAATTAATTGGACTTTAAAGGCCCAAATTGATTTATTGGACTTTAGAGGCCCAAATTGATTTATTGGACTTTAGAGGCTCAATTCGGTTTATTGGAGTTTAGAGGCCCATTTCAATTAATTGGACTCTAAAGGCCCAAATTGATTTATTGGACTTTAGAGGCCCAAATTGATTTATTGGACTTTAGAGGCCCAAATTGATTTATTGGACTTTAGAGGCCCAATTCAATTAATTGGACTCTAAAGGCCCAAATTGATTTATTGGACTTTAGAGGCCCAAATTGATTTATTAGGCTTAAGAGGCCCAACTTGATTTATTGGACTTTAGAGGTCCAATTTAATTTAATGGGCTTAAAAACCCAAATTGATTTATTAGGACTCAATACTTGGATTGAACCTAATTAATTTAATAGACCAATTAAATTATCAATTATTTATTATATTAGAAATTATGTGTATTTAAATTCCTAATAAATTATAAATTTAATTGATATTTAATATATAATCTCCACGTGTCGCTTCTTGATTCGACAATTAAATTTTGCTTGCTTACAACTACTTCTTGGATGGTTATAATCGTTCTTGTTATATTGTTATAACTTCTTGAATTCTTTAACACTTTCTAGTCATTTGCTTCTTCTAACTTCCGACAACCTTGACCTCGTCCGATCATCTCATGCCTTAGTATGTCCCGATCTTACGGGAATGTAGTCGTCTCGCTTCCTTGTCTTTGTCCGGCTTGTCTTTGTCTATCTCTCTTTCTATCTTGCTCTCATCTCGGGCTTAGTACTTAGTCTATTACAAGATTTTATTCATTACCTCACCGACTATACAATTATTCAAATTGGTCATCTTACTTTACATACTCATTTTAACTTCATCAAAACTAGAACATTTTCATCCTAATAGATTATATTCCATTTATTGAGTTTACAAGCACCAACTACGCACTTCAATTACTATAATACTATCACAATGTTTTTTTTTCTTTAAATGAGATTTGAAAACAATTTTTTTAATGAGAAACCGTCTTAATTTTACAAATACCATACAAAATTATTAGAGTATCACGTATTGTATATAAGACGACAATCAAATGTTAATTAGTATTTTAATATTGTATTGCAATTTTTTTAATTAGGCCTTTTCTCGTTTAAAAAAAATCATATTAGGCTTTTGATTTTGATAGATGATAGGACAACACTATTTACACCTACTGAAACTACAAAATGCAACAACCACTAGTTAAACATAGTCTTAAAAAAATCACGTCAAATGACATCCCCTACATACTAATAGAGAGTTTATTTTTGCTTAAGTGTCAATTTGTGGTGAGTTTTGCTTATGTGTCAATTTTTGTATTTTCACCGCCACGTGTCATTTTGTTGCGAGATGTCGATTTATGGTGAGTCTTGCTTATGTGTCAATTTCTTTTTTGAATTTTAAAAAAATCTTTATAAGAGTTTGAACCCAAAACCGCTAATATAATTATTTTAAAATGACTACCACTAGTTAAACCTAGTCTAAAAAAACTTACGTCAAATGACATCCCCTACATACTAATAGAGACTTTGTTTTTGTTTAAGTGTAAAATTGTGGTGAATTTTGCTTATGTGTCAATTTTTTGTGTTTTCATTGCCACGTGTCATTTTGTTACGAGGTATCGATTTATGGTGAGTCTTGCTTACGTGTCAAATTTTTTAAAATTTTAAAAAAAAATCTTTATAAGAGTTTGAACCCAAAACCTCTCATATAATTCTTATAATGTTTACCAACTAAATTAATTCATGCATATTCATATATTTTGAAAAAAATTCATTTAACTCCAAGTATAAAAGTGTACTATTCACATTAAATATTTTCTTTGAGATAATCCAATATTTTTGAAATATTAATTGTGACTATTTTGAATAAGTGTATCCAATTATATATTAATATGAAGTTTAAAATATTTAAGCGTATATTTTTATGAGTTTAGATGATGTGTCATTAATTGGAAAAATAATTTATGTGTTTAATTAGGAGTCAAGAATATAAAGAGTTTTGTATATTAATAATGATTATGAGTCAATATATAATTAGTCACTTATATAATAATATTAATATTGAGTAAAATTATTAAAAAATGACCGACTCAATTAATTTATTTTATTTCATCCTAATAAATATATGCATAAATATTAGTATTATTAAAAACTGAATATAATCATATACGATATTTATTAATGATATATATTATTCTAATATATATACATCGATTATATAAGATTTTTTTCTATTAATTATCTTTTTTATTAATTGTAAAATAAATTTAAAACAAAAATTTATAGTAGACTTTCATATAATTATAATAATTCTAATACTTAGACTGAATTATTATACAATTAATATTACTCTTACTTAAATTTAATATTATAATTATATAAAATTTTATACATATATATTATTATTTGATGGAAAATAATAACATAGTAATACATTATATTATAAATTTTTTTAACGAACATACCGCGTAATACATGGGTTTCATCTAGTTATATAAAAAAATGCAATTTTGTTTTTTAAATGTCATAGGAGTATCTCAAAAATAAAAAAAGTGTCATAGGGTATCTTAAACTTTAAGTTCATATTATTTTTAATTTTCGATATTGAATATGATATCTCAAAAAATCATATATTTATTGGTGCACACCAATTTATATACCATCACCTATTATCGATGGACAATATTTTATGTACCCACAACACCTACCATGTGATGTTACATAAACAAAGGAGTCAACTATTATTTAATTAATTACTTATGTGACATTATAACATATGTGGTAGAAATATAAGTTTGTACCCACCCATTGACATATGGTCATTTTCGATTAAAATATATGTTCATTTATTTTATATTCAGAATAAAAAATTAAAAGAAAACCAATTTTAAAATAAATGCACAACATTTGAAAAAATAAAGACACAATAAAAGCAATTAGAGAGAAAAAAATGATCACATGCTTATATTAGTGTATATCAATTTATATGAGATATATAAATCTTATAATTGTTAACAATACAACAAATTTGATCCTATAAATACTTACAAAAAAATTAGTTTTTTGATAAATTGTTAATTTAGTTTTTTTATTTTTAAGTTTTCGAAAATCGGAATGTGATGAGTGTATATAAATTGGTGTCCAACATAGGATTACATTTGCACAATATAAATACTGAATATATAAAGATAAAATTTTGTGTGAATCGGATACATACGATGAACTCTTTTTATTATTATCATGTACATTCACTATCTAATTTATTTACTCCCTCCGTCCCATCCTAAATGTCTCAATTTGTCATTTTCGTCCGTCCCACTCAAAATGTCTCATTCTTTTTTTTTTGGAATACCCCACTATTATAACTATATACTACATACATATCTACATAATATATCACACATTTAATATATTTTAATATATTTTTTTCATTTTTCTTCATCACATCACTTATAATAATAATAACGAGGTAAGTGTTTCAATACGTTGATACGGACGATGGCCGTGGATGAAGATTGCCTATAATTGGGCTCGAGGAGTGAAGCTTAAATCGGCGAGAGGAGTACGGCTCAAATAGAAATAAGTAGGCTAGAGTGTTGTTCCGATTTGGGCAGATAATTAATTCGGTAGTAATTGGGCTAAACAATTAATTTAGGGTCCAGGTTATTCACACCATCAAATATGGTAATTACAACTATCGGATAAAAACACCGCCCATTTTTATTATACGGTAAACACACCATTATTGAATTACCTATTTTACCCTTATTTATAAAAACCCTAATTTTCTTCTCACTCCTCCCCGTCTCGAGTGTGGCGCCGCTCACTCTTTCTTCTCCACTTTAACGCCGCACACTCTTCTTCTCCTTCCCAAGCGTCGCCTCCTCCTTCTCTTCTCACCCGCCGTCTTCTCCTATCTCTTCTTAAGCACTCTGTCTTCTTCTCGTCACGCCCATCGCCGCTCGCGCTTTCTTGACGCTCCTCCTCAAGCGCCGTTTCTTCTTCGCCGACCTCCGCATCATCAAGTTCTTATGCTTTCTTTCTTTTTTTTATGTATTTTTTTAAAACTAGATCTCGTAATTTAAATCTTTGTTCGAAACAAAAATGATTTGAATCTGTGTTTTTATTCAAAGAAATCGATTTTAAATTTGTGTTTTTGTTCGAAAAAATCAATCCGTCCCAATTATTGGATTTTTTCGATTTTCTTTTATCCGTATTATGTGTTCTTGTTCGGAAAAAAATTCGATTAACATTTTTTTTTCGAATTCATGTGGTTTGTTCGGAAAATATTTCCCAAATATAATCAAGTTTTTTTTCGATTTTTTTGAAATATGTGTTCTTGTTCGGAAAAAAATTCGATTAACATTTTTTTTCAAATTCATGTAGTTTGTTCGGAAAAAATTCCGAAAATAATCTGCTTTTCCGATTTTTTCGAAATATGTGTTCTTGTTCGGAAAAAAATTCGATTAATATTTTTTTATTTTTCTTTTGAATTCATGTGGTTTGTTCGGAAAAATATTTTGAAATATAACTGTTTTTTCATTTTTTTCTTCAAAATATTGATCGGTTTTTAAATTTGATTTTCGAGCACATGTGGTTTGTATATTTTTTATTTATTTTTGAATCTTTTCTTAGAATATTTGTATATTTTTTTGAAATATACGAAATGAAACTTATTATTTTGTCATCGATCGGTAGTTGTTAATTTATGGTGACATATATGTTTAATTTATTTAAATTAATGAAAGGGTACTATAGTCTTCCTATGCATATTTTTTCTACCGTAAATTTTAGATGGTGTGTTTACAATAAAGTATGGTGCAAATAACCCGAGTTCGAATTAAAGCCCATTAGCTAATAGGCCCCATTAATATTACTTGTTTTTAGTTGCGTAAGAATCATGAAACAGAGGATAGACATAAACCATTGTATCGACCTATTTAGGGATTTATCATCGTGAAATCAATTAAGAAAATTCTTTTCTCCAAAATCTTTGTATATACCCGTCAAAAAAATCTTTATAATCGGTGCTTGCCGGCTGAGCGGAGTTCCGACGATCGTAATTATTGACGTGATTTCTAACATACGTGTACACCAATACAGATTCGTGTCGCTCTTGTCGTCTTCGCGTTCGCTCCATTTTACCGACTCCACAGTCTTCTCTTTATTCTTCCTCTTTTCCTTTCGTTACACACTTCGCATCCTCCCTACTTTCCTATTTTCCCATCTCTGTCTCTCTATGCCTCACGCCGCCGACGAAAAGATCCAGATTAGGTTTCGTGGATTCATAACCGCCTCGCCACCGCTCTCTGCTTTTGCCGCTCGCTCTCGCCTTTTTTCCCTGTTTTCCGTTTTAGAAGAGAGGTATTTAATTTGTTGTAATTTTTGTTTCGTAGTTTCTTTAATTCGTTTATTTGGATTTAGTAATGGTGATTCTCGTGGTTTCACATATTCAGTTCACTGCAATTTTAAGTGAAACATTGGTTTGTTATTTGGATGTTAGGAGTATTTTGTCTATGCTTATTGTGCAAGTCTTGATCAAATATGAGAGACTATTCTAAAAGCAACTTACTACGCATATTGTTGAACTACTTTACATACATTTCATGAATTTAAACCGTGAAACTTATTTTAGGTGGTTTTAGCTTGCCTCAAATAACCAAGGGGACGGGGTTTCAAGTGTTTATCATGTGTGTTTGTAATGGATAAATTTACAATTATTCATGAGGGTATGTTGCTTATTATTTTTCACTCATATAATGCTCACTTTTACAAATAAAAATACAAGAACAACAATCAACGATTGAGCTTGAAACGTGTCATTCCCGTGTTTTACTACATCCTTTTTTCCCACTTTAATTTCTTGGGGCCTTCGTCAATTTCAATCCGCCATTGGTCTTCTACTCTCTCCAAGTTTTTTACTTTTCGTGCTTTCATCCTTTCTTTGATTGCTTTTCTCGTTTGCCCAAGACCTTTCTCGCCGTCAATTTGAACTTGGTGCTTCTCAAAATTTCAATTTCAAGTACATATGAAAACGAGTAGTATTATTCTTTGAGTGTGTAGAAATAGAACGATTAGAATATAAATACGAATATATGTTTTTTGATCAAGTAGTCTTATCATCTAAACCGATAATTTTCGGTCACTTTGTTTTTAGATGTTATTAGGAGTATTTTTCATACATGCACAAGAAAGAGATTGGTTTAGAGATACAAAAATCATCAAATAGCTTTAATACTACGACACAAAACTCATCAATGACCTTAAAAGTTACTCCGTTTTACAAGAATTTCAAGAAAAACAGATTCATGTGGTGAATCAAGAAATCAAATCTATGTTCAAGAATCCTTAGAAAACACAGCCCGAGTATCACGTTGACCAATGAATTCCCGAGAACCCCAAGAAAACATAGTCCGGATACTTGTGCACCGAGAATGAAACCATTTTTAGTGGTTGTGTTGTGTTGTGTGTATCAAGAAAACCATGTGAGAATTACACAACCAAAATTTCGTTGATGGTAAACATAAAGAAAATTTCTAGAAAACGCATATCCGATCAACATTCTTGCTTATGGTGAGGAAAAACTTTCACCATTCAATAACCACTATCCAAGAAACTTCAAGATAAAAAAGGCCCATTGAAACACAAAGATTGAGAAAATCAAACCTCGCGGAAAAATATCGAGATAGAGTAGAACAAGAGATGCGAGAATCGGCAGAGCACGAATCCTCCATTTTCCAGACTCCATACTCTCCCCCTCCTCCTCTCTCTCTCTCTCTCTCTCTCTCTCTCACCACACACTCAGTATAGTATAGACTGTATAGTATATACAATATTTTTCTAATATTCACGAGATCAATCCGTGCTACCCATGGCGTTATATATATCTCATTGCTACATGGAAAATAAAAGGTAAGTAAAAAAGAAAAGGAAAATCCGGATTTTATGGAATACCTTATGTTTGTAATAAATGTTCAAAGTTGATAAATCAAGTCTATCTCGCACAAGTTTTCATTGATTTAAGGGGACACTTGGTTGCAAATTGTTTAATGAGAATGAGTATAATGTAATTATGGTGGTTACTTAGAACAAAAAATGATCATGACACTATTTTTTCCTCTTAAATAAGGTACTCACTATCCATTTTGATTAACCTATTTCCCTTCCTCAATCATTACCCTCCACCACTATCAACAAGCTTATTTTTTCTCATTTTTTCCAAAATTAGAGCACAACACTAATGATATAATCACTATGGAGACATTCTTTCCTCCAATATATTCAAGGGCATTGAGAAAAAAATATAATTTCATTCTCATTAGAGAGCTTGAAACAAGCGTCCCTAAAATATCAATCATTGATCATGTTCGAAAATTAAAAAAAAAATATAGTCGAATACTCAAATCAACATGATTGCATGTACAATAATAAGCGGTGACAAATTGGGCGGGTCGGCCCGATCCACTGGGCTAAACAAAATTTCCGGGTCGGGCCAAAAATTGATCGGGCCAAGAGATTGTTCCTTGAGAACCGGGAGTCTCTTGTAAACGTCGGGCGTAGAAATTTACGATTATGATTCTATCCATTTTCTCTTTTTCAGGCTTCCACCTTTCTTCCTCCTATCGCTCACGCATAGATGTCTCATAGCGGCAGCTTTTCTGTTTTAAAAACGGGGTCGCTTTCACCCGCATCACTGCACTCCTTCAGCTTGCAATTTTTCTTGAAGGTCAACCAGTGAGTTCTACGACCTGAATAAGTTCCCTTACTTGATAGGATTCAAGTAAAAGTAATAAAGAACTTTTGATTAAGAAGTGTCATAGATTGATATCTTTGGATTGATTAAAAATATTATACGTTTTGTATTTAGGTACGTATACAACCACTCGTACTCATAAAAATGGGTCGAGCTCTTATTCGGGGATAGACATCTGCATAGGCTATCCAATTCCTTCAAATTCTTGTTAAAAGATAACCCAAATCTGTTATTCGAAAAGCCCTCAAATCATAATGCCACATTTTGGGAATTGTTGAGTGTTTCGAGATGTGGGACTCTGTAATTCAGTGTCTTGTTAATGATTCTATGAGAAAAGTGATGCCTTTTGTTGTAAAAGAGAGAAAATTTGGGGAGGAATTGTCCTTCACAACGCTTTTGAGTGGAAAGTGGGAGAATTTTAATCGTTTGGATGGTGGCTTTGATGAGGAGATGATTTACGAGGCATTGGATGTGTATTTACATGTTGGTGCGTATGTTCCACCTGTGTTTGGTGTTAGATAGAATGCAGCACATTTGGCGGTTGTGGGTCGCGGAAGGGATTTTGCGAATGCAAAGTATTCACATCGGGTCGGGTAAGCTCGTCTTCTTGTTATTGTTAATCTTTCTCGCTTTGAGTTAGTTAAGTCTAATGGGGTATTTTGTTGTTCATTGCTTATGGAAATGGTCTTTGGAGTTGTTTGTTGGTGTGTATTACACCGGAGTTAATCTTTTCGTGAGTTTGATTAGCTTCAACTGGTTTTGTGAGGGATAGATTTCTTGTTTGCATATCTTTCATGTATATGCTTTGTCGATCTCTCGATGTAGCTTTTCTAGGCGAGTTAAGGAAGCAGCTTGGAGAAGCCGAGGCCACCTTTGGTTACCGAACTTTTGTTATCAAATGATGGAGAAAGGATTCTGGAAGGTTGTTTAACAAATTTTTTTGTTGTTAGTCTCAAGGTGGGGAGTGGAATCCTGAGTTATTTCTGTCATGTTTTCTATTTTTTGGCTTGAGTTAATTAAGTGAGAATATCAACATTTGGCAAATATATTGTTGGAAACTTATATGTAAGAGTTTTATTCAAAGGTATTTTCTCATTCTATATAAACTCTTTCATGGGTCATGTACGGAGAAAGATGTTAACACTTTTGAGCGTAATGAATTACAAAGTTTGAGATCTTTTGAAGTACGAGACTACTCCCTTAAGCGGTGGTGTTCTTCCCGGAGTTATACGGCAAGTAATTAGAGAGTAAGTTCATTCTTTTCAATAAATAATAGTCCTTTTTTTTTTTTTTTTTTGCACATGTCTTTCATCAAGAATGGTTTTAGTAAGTATTCTCTCATAAATGTAATATCATTACAATATTAGAATTTCCTTAAAGTCGTGTGTGCTCATGAAGGCTCTTCTCGTTTGTCCTTAAATCTTAAGTATCATCAAGATATAAGTGTCAAAATCTCAATTTGTGCAGCATATGCTTAAAAATTGGAATCCCTTTTCGAGAAATTGCACCATTATGGTCAAAGCGTGAATTGTGGACGGAAGCATTTATCACAAGTAAGCTTGTGTTAATCATATCCCATGCAATAACATTTTGGTTTAGTTTTTTTCATCTTCTACAAGTAGCATGTAATTTGGTGTGTATCTGATTTGATCAAATTGAATCCCGAGCCTGCCAACTATGCGATTCGTTGAATTCAATACGAAAACTAGACTTTGAATTTTTTTGATTATGTGCTCTATTCCCTCGATATAGATATTCTGTCCATGTTTCTTGTCGTCACACAACTTGTTATACTTCAGCTAATCTTTTCCATTTGATTGCGATCTTTATCCTTAGCACCTTCCCGTTTCACGCCTACGAAGCGAAGAATCCAAGACACCTTGAAATTGATCTTTTGTGTTTACAAATCTAATTTTTGTTACCTTGGCAGATAGTCTTAGGATCTTACAACATGTGGAGACAATCCAAGCTCCAAATGCATGGAAATCAATAGAATCAAACACTTGGGAGGAGATAACATGGGTAGAGAAACGATTCGAGGTGAGTGAATTAAAGTGAAACAACCGTAATCCACTCTATCTAGCCAACTAATTTATGTTGCTATCTGTATTTAACAGGATGGTCCTGGAGAATTACATCAATGTTGCAGGTAAATCAATAATTCATACATGTAATGTCTATCTACTTCCTTATATTGTTCCTGTCTCTTGAAGATGACCTTTGTGTTTTAACTATTCTCCTCACTTTAAGGTAGATTTATTAGGCGGTTGTGCCACTTTCCTTGAAGAAGAAGCCATAATCGAGGAGGTGCTTAGTTAACACCTTTAAAGTTAAGGAATAACTTGAGTAAAAGGAGAGTGATGTTTGATTGAGGGGAATCAAATTTTTGATATATTAAAAGTGAGTAATTAAAGTAATAGTTGGGAGGAATGAATTCATTGCTTTTTAAAAATTTATTTTGCCTTCTAAATTATTTATTAATATTAGTAAATAATATTTTAAGCATGATTATTATATAATATATTTTTTAATATTAAAAAGAGTTAATAACAATTTTAATTATCAATAATTTTTATTAAATCAAAATACTTCCTATGGTAATGATAGTCATACCTACATATAAACCAAACAACTCAACAATAACTAACATACCCACTATTATTCCTCACTACTTTCAAACCCGTTACCATTTCAAGTTTTGTTGTGGCGAAGGAGATTTTGAAGAAAGGCTGGTGTTGAGGCATTTCCGGTTGCTTTACTCGGGCGTGCGGTGTGATCCACACCTTCACGGCTTAGAGATTTTCAAGAAAAACCTAGTACCATCAAAAATCAAAAGGCCGTTACAAGTATAAATATTGTACCCAGTTGAGACCTTCAAAACCAAAGGGGCCTCAAGATGATGATATCATATTGAGATGAAAATCAAAAGCTTCACGTCCTTTTGAGTTGTAACTGGAGAGGAATTGTACGATGATTTTCAATGGCTATGATGTAAAGAAAAATGAAAAATATTCCATCTCTTTTTTTAGTAGTATACCATCTAATTTGGCATTATTTTTTATTTTAATTTAGTGTGTTTTTATAAATTTTTAATTCAGTTTCTTAAATTTGTATTTATTATTTTTGTCTTTTTTATGTTGACATGATTTTATAAAATTGAAATATTTATTACTACTTTTCTTCTTTTTGAAATTAGGGAATTTATCATTTAATTATATGAGTTATTTACATATAGGCTTAAAAAATAGTGTAATTACAAATAGGTTTAAAATATTTCAACAGACACGCAAAAATATTTGAACATAAATTTATTTATAAATTTTGAATTTTTTTCTTTTGTATTGTTTTCTTAATTTATTTATATTTGAATTTAAGAGATTTATGGTTGAATGTGACTTGATAACAGATAAAACAAATAATAAATGAAGAACACGAGAATGGGAGAAGAACTCGAAAGTTCTTCCATTGAAGATGGCTTTGGGTGTCCTCAAGGGACCTCTAGCCTTGTGTTGTATAGTGTTGAACATGATGAATGAGTTGTGCTTGTTACAATGAGATGTGGCTCTATTTATAGAGTTCTTAAGAAATAAAGCTAAAAAGCGAAATATAATCATAAATCTTTTATTTTAGAATTTATTTGCAATCGCGATCCTAATATTGTGACGTGATCTACTTTACATTTATTGGTTTTGTCTTGTCTCGTAAATGCGTCGCACTTTGATATCTTCGTTGATGTTGACCCTTGATATCTCTCGACGGTGTATATTCGAGACCGGAGACCGAGGAGGTCAAGGTCGAGGCCGAGATCAAGGCCAAGGGCTGAGGTCGGGGATACCCTTGTGGGGCCTTGGCTCGCCCTACTGCGGTGGGGTATTTAAAGAATTATTCGTATCACAACAGGATCGATAAAATCCCGGTCTTAATATAAACATCTTTGATTCCAAATTGATAAATTTTATTTTTGAAGTCTCGAATTGATAATTAACATATTTTTCGAGTATTATCCATAAAAAAACTCATTTTATTATCACCGATGATTCCTGGTGTGCCAAAACCTAATATTATGACTATTTATCCCATTCACAAAGTTTAACATTATTGATGAGAACCGTAAATTAGGCTCGATGAATTCGATGTCCCAACTTAAGCAGCGAACCTCGATCCCACGTAATTTCTTTGCCCCAACTCAGGTTGACAAGCAACGAAACCCGATTCGAAGCTCTAGCTCGGGCTAGCAAACTTTCGAATCAATTCACAAAGCAAGAATTTGCTTCAAGAACTATTTTGCTATATTTTTCATATACAAATTATAAGATACATGACCTTTAATTATAGGCCAATTAAAAGTCATATATCTTTTAATTGGTATATAAAAATATAGCAAAATAGTTCTTGAAGCAAAATTCTTGCTTTATGAATTGATTCGAAAGCTTGTTGGCCCGAGCTAGAGCTCAACCAGATTTCGTTGCTTGCCAACCCGAGTTGGGCATCAAATTACGCTGGATTGAGGGGTTCGTTGTTTGCCAACCTGAGTCAGGGCATCGAATTCATCGAGCCTAAGTCGCGGTTCTCATCAATTGGTGTTTTCATTGAGAGTATTTTGAACCGCGATTGAAATATGAAGAAATTAGAATAAGTTTTATATCTATTAATCGAATATTTTCTAACTTGAGCTAGAGTATCAGTTTGAGTTTCGTTGCTTGTCAACCCGAGTTGGGGTATTAAAAATTACGTAGGTTTGAGGAGTTCGTTGCTTGCCAACCTGAGTTGGGGCATCAAAATCATTGATCCTAATTTGCGTGATTTTCAGATCTTAACCTTGAGGACAAGTTTTGTTTCAAAGTCGGCGTAATGATGTGATTTCATTATATATTAGGAAATATTATAAATTGAACTAAATTGATTTAATTTAGATTGATTTGATTTAGATTATTTGATTGAATTATTTAGGGTATAGATTGATTTATTAATTAATTAGATTAGATATCCCACTTAATTAGGAATTTGACCAATGAGCTTTAGATTTATTATTCAAACTATATATATTATACTCTTGAAAATTATGAAGGGAGAATGAAAATAAACTAGTCTTTTGACAAATTAATGTCAATTTATCTTTCGAAAGCTTGCTAGCCCGAGCTAGGGCCTCGATTGTGGTTTCGTATGCTTGTTGTCCCGAGTCGGAGCGACGAATTTACGGTGTGGAAATCGCGGTTCGCATCAATTATCCATAACACTTTAATATTTCTTTATTTAACCTTTTCTTCTTTAGTTGACATAAGAGGGTGTAAATATCAGACCAATTATTGATCCACATTTTAAAATTACTTTTTCAAAGGAATCATGCTAAACATGTTTTGTGTTCCAATTTACATTTTTCAGTTCTATTATTAGTGCATATGTTCAAAATATTCTTTTGACTGAAAATCTATATTACATTGGATATCTTCAATAATTCGTTATAAATTCTAACAAGATTGCTAGAAATACCTTTGATGCACATCTAGTAATTTATTTCTTACCCGTCTAAAAAAGTTGTTTGTCGAAACCATAAAAATTGATAATTATAAAAATTATATAGAAATTATGTTTTATTATCACCCTCCTTTTCTATAAAGTAACTCGAATTTTTAAATTTCAATCTAGACAGTGGATATTTTTGTCACTTGAGCACTTATAATTCATTAGAGAAAAAGTAAAATCAATTCATTAGAGAAAGAGTTTTGACCTATTGAATTCCTCTTAAAGTCGAATTATTAATATATTAAGGTGACATTCAACATCAATATCGAAGATTTGTATAAAATTATTTAAAAATATATTCCAGCTTTTTCCATATTATTCAAGCTATCGTCTTGCTAATTCATAGATTCCCTCCCGATATTTTACCTCGGACATGTTTCCTCGCTATGAAATATGAATCTTTTAACTTTTACTAATATCTTTTGTAATAAAATATACCGGATTCACGTGGGTTTTGAAATTCAAAAATAATTTCAATTATTTTTTCAAAATATTTCAAATACGGCTTGGAAAAAATAATTTTATAGAGTTTGAAAATATACACCCATCAATAATTTGCATGATTGGATTTGATGAGATTAAATTAAGAATTTGATTGAGTCGTGCCGATTTTTCCATACTAGCAGAAGGGATGTATGCTTTGAATGCGTATGAATGTGTTACATAAATTATGGGAATCAAAAGTGACTCTAATTCTAGTCTAAATTCTATTTATAAGAGACTACGATAGTTGTAACCACCTTGTTGACTCTTCAAGATTTGTTGCAATCGATTAATCGATTCTTGTTGTTTGCAATCGTCAGAACACAAATTTTCGTATTTAAATAAATAAATAACGAAAAATGGAATTACAAAAATAATTTAATATTTATCAAACGATTGTTCGGTACAATCTCTAGAAACTCCTCCGATTCTCTCTTCGCGATTGACTTTGACTTGTCTTCCGGGTTTGTCGGGGTTGTAATCGTATTTGACGAACTTCGGAGGAGAAAACGCCGATCGGGAGGGGCTTAGCACCTTGATCTCGAATCAAACGTCATCTTTGGCGAAGAACTTGAAGAATTCTCGCGAATAAACGCCAATCGGAGGGGCTTAGCACCTTGATCTCGGATTGAACGCCGTTCTTGATGAAGAACCCGAGAACTCCTTGAATTGCCGGGATTTGATCTCGCAAAGCTCGAAATCCGGTGTGTTTCGATGCTTTTCTCGTGTGCTTCGTGTGTTCTCAAATGATCAAATGAGACCCTATTTATAAATGATGGAAACCCTAGGTTTAACGGGTCCGACTGTTGAACCAGTGGAATATTCCCGGCATCTACAAGAATATTCCTTTTTCAATTTGATTTGTTGGGCTTTAGAGACTGTCATGATTTATTGGGCTTTAGAAGCCCAACTCAATTAATCGGACTTTAGAGGCCCAATTCAATTAATTGGACTTTAGAGGCCCAAATTGATTTATTGGACTTTAGAGGCCCAATTCAGCTTTATTGGACTTTAGAGGCCCAATTCAATTAATTGGACTTTAAAGGCCCAAATTGATTTATTGACTTTAGAGGCCCAAATTGATTTATTGGACTTTAGAGGTCCAATTCAGTTTATTGGAGTTTAGAGGTCCAATTCAATTAATTGGACTCTAAAGGCCCAAATTGATTTATTAGGCTTTAGAGGCCCAAATTGACTTATTGACTTTAGAGGCTCAAATTGATTTATTAGGCTTTAGAGGCTCAAATTGATTTATTAGGCTTTAGAGACCCAAATTGACTTATTGGACTTTAGAGGCCCAAATTGATTTATTGGACTTTACAGCCCAATTCAATTAATTGGACTCTAAAGGCCCAAATTGATTTATTGAACATAAGAGACCCAAATTGATTTATTAGGCTTAAGAGGCCCAACTTGATTTATTGGACTTTAGAGGTCCAATTTAATTTAATGGGCTTAAAAACCCAAATTGATTTATTAGGACTCAATACTTGGATTGGACCTAATTAATTTAATAGACCAATTAAATTATCAATTATTTATTATATTAGAAATTATATGTATTTAAATTCCTAATAAATAATAAATTTAATTGATATTTAATATATAATCTCCACGTGTCGCTTCTTGATTCGGCAATTAAATTTTGCTTGCTTACAACTACTTCTTGGATGGTTATAACCGTTCTTGTTATATTGTTATAACTTCTTGAATTCTTTAACACTTTCTACTCATTTGCTTC
Organism: Paraleonurus japonicus; assembly: GCA_030762865.1. Lineage (NCBI taxonomy): Eukaryota > Viridiplantae > Streptophyta > Magnoliopsida > Lamiales > Lamiaceae > Paraleonurus > Paraleonurus japonicus. The sequence continues at coordinate 35,626,489 of CM061052.1, forward strand.
TTCTAACTTCGCACAACCTTGACCTCGTCTAATCATATCATGCTTTAGTATGTCCCGATCTTTTGAGAATGTAGTCGCCTGCTTCCTTGTCTTTGTCTCCGGCTTGTCTTTGTCTAGCTCTCTTTCTATCTTGCTCTCATCCGGGCTTAGTACTTAGTCTATTACAAGATTTTATTCATTACCTCACCGACTATACAATTATTCAAATTTGGTCATCTTACTTTACATACTCATTTTAACTTCATCAAAACTAGAACATTTTCATCCTAATGTATTATATTCCATTTATTGAGTTTACAAGCACCAACTAAGCACTTCAATTACTATAATACTATCACAATGTTTTTTTTTTTCTTTAAATGGGATTTGAAAACAATTTTTTTATGAGAAACCGTCTTAATTTTACAAATACCATACAAAATTATGAGAGTATCACGTATTGTATATAAGACGACAATCAAATGTTAATTAGTATTTTAATATTGTATTGCAATTTTTTTAATTAGGCCTTTTCTGTTTAAAAAAAAAAAATCATATTAGGCTTTTGATTTTGATAGATGGTAGGACAACACTATTTACACCTCTCGAAACTACAAAATGCAACAACCACTAGTTAAACATAGTCTTAAAAAAATCACGTCAAATGACATCCCCTACATACTAATAGAAAGTTTGTTTTTGCTTAAGTGTCAATTTGTGGTGAGTTTTGCTTATATGTCAATTTTTGTATTTTCACCGCCGCGTGTCATTTTGTTGTGAGATGTCGATTTATGGCGAGTCTTGCTTATGTGTCAATTTCTTTTTGAATTTAAAAAAAAATCTTTGTAAGAGTTTGAATCCAAAACCGCTCATATAATTATTTTAAAATGCAACAACCACTAGTTAAACCTAGTCTAAAAAAATTACGTCAAATGACATCCCCTACATACTAATAGAGACTTTGTTTTTGTTTAAGTGTAAAATTGTGGTGAGTTTTGCTTATGTGTCAATTTTTGTGTTTTCATTGCCACGTGTCATTTTGTTACGAGGTATCGATTTATGGTGAGTCTTGCTTACGTGTCAAATTTTTTAAATTTAAAAAAATCTTTATAAGAGTTTGAACCCAAAACCTCTCATATAATTCTTATAATGTTTACCAACTAAACTAATTCATGCATATTCATATATTTTGAAAATATTTTCATTTAACTCCAGTGTATAAAAGTGTACTATTCACATTAAATATTTTGCTTTGAGATAATCCAATATTTTTGAAATATTAATTGTGTCTATTTTGAATAAGTGTATCCAATTATATATTAATATGAAGTTTAAAATATTTAAGCGTATATTTTTTTGAGTTTAGATGATGTGTCATTAATTGGAAAATAATTTATGTGTTTAATTAGGAGTCAAGAATATAAAGAGTTTTGTATATTAATAATGATTATGAGTCAATATATAATTAGTCACTTATATAATAAGTAAAATTATTAAAAAATGACCGACTCAAAATTAATTTTATTTCATCCTAATAAATATATGCATAAATATTAGTATTATTAAAAACTGAATATAATCATATATGATATTTATTTATGATATATATTATTCTAATATATATACATCGATTATATAAGATTTTTTCTATTAATTATCTTTTTTATTAATTGTAAAATAAATTTAAAATAAAATTTATAGTAGAGTTTCATATAATTATAATAATTCTAATACTTAGACTGAATTATTATACAATTAATATTACTCTTACTTAAATTTAATATTATAATTATATAAAATTTTATACATATATATTATTATTTGATGGAAAATAATAATATAGTAATACATTATATTATAAATTTTTTTAACGAACATACCGCGTAATACATGGGTTTCATCTAGTTATATAAAAAAATGCAATTTTGTTTTTTAAATGTCATAGGAGTATCTCAAAAATAAAAAAAAGTGTCATAGGGTATCTTAAACTTTAAGTTCATATTATTTTTAATTTTCGATATTGAATATGATATCTCAAAAAAATCATATATTTATTGGTGCACACCAATTTATATACCATCACCTATTATCGATGGACAATATTTTATGTACCCACAACACCTACCATGTGATGTTACATAAACAAAGGAGTCAACTATTATTTAATTAATTACTTATGTGACATTATAACATATGTGGTAGAAATATAAGTTTGTACCCACCCATTGACATATGGTCATTTTCGATTAAAATATATGTTCATTTATTTTATATTCAGAATAAAAAATTAAAAGAAAACCAATTTTAAAATAAATGCACAACATTTGAAAAATAAAGACACAATAAAAGCAATTAGAGAGAAAAAAATGATCACATGCTTATATTAGTGTATATCAATTTATATGAGATATATAAATCTTATAATTGTTAACAATACAACAAATTTGATCCTATAAATATTTACAATAAAAATTAGTTTTTTAATAAATTGTTAATTTAGTTTTTTTAAAAGCCTTCGAAAATCGGAATGTGACAGAGTATATATAAATTGGTGTCCAACATAGGATTACATTTGCACAATATAAATCTCGAATATATAAAGATAAAATTTTGTGTGAATCGAATACATACGATGAACTCTTTTTACTATTATCGTCATGTACATGCACTATCAAATTTATTTACTCCCTCCGTCCCATCTTAAGTGTCTCAATTTGTCATTTTCGTCCGTCCCACTCAAAATGTCTCATTCTTTTTTTTTTTGGAATACCCCACTATTATAACTATATACTACATACATATCTACATAATATATCACACATTTAATATATTTCAATATATTTTTTCATTTTTCTTCATCACATCACTTATAATAATAATAATAACGAGTGTAAGTGTTTCAATACGTTGATACGGACGAAGGCCGTGGGATCAAGATTGCATAAATTGGGCTCGAGGAGTGAAGTTTAAATCGGAGAGAGAGGGAGTACGGCTCAAATAGTAATAAGTAGGCTAGAGTGTTGTTCCGATTTGGGGCCGGATAATTAATTCGGTAGTAATTGGGCTAAACAATTACTTTAGGGTCCAGGTTATTCACACCATCAAATATGGTAACTACAACTATCGGATAAAAACACCGCCCATTTTTATTATACGGTAAACACACCATTATTGAATTACCTATTTTACCCTTATTTATAAAAACCCTAATTTTCTTCTCACTCCTCCCCTCGTCCGAGTGTGGCGCCGCTCATTCTTTCTTCTCCACTTTAACGCCGCACACTCTTCTTCTCCTTCCCAAGCGCCGCCTCCTTCTTCTCTTCTCACCCGCCGTCTTCTCCCATCTCTTCTTAAGCACCGCGTCTTCTTCTCGTCACACCCATCGCCGCCTGCACTTTCTTCGACGCTTCTCCTCAAGCGCCGCTTTCTTCTTCGCCGACCTCCGCATCATCGAGTTCTTATGCTTTCTTTCTTTTTTTTCATGTATTTTTTTAAAATCTGGATCTCGTAATTTAAATGTGTTCGAAAAAAAAGATTTGAATCTGTGTTTTTATTCAAAGAAATATGATTTTAAATTTGTGTTTTTGTTCGAAAAAATCTGAATCCGTCCAATTATTGGATTTTTTCGATTTTCTTTTATCCGTAATATGTGTTCTTGTTCGGAAAAAAATTCGATTAACATTTTTTTTCGAATTCATGTGGTTTGTTTGGAAAACATTTCCTAAATATAACTGTTTTTCAATTTTTTTTTCGAAATATGTGTTCTTGTTCGCAAAAAAATTCGATTAAAATTTTTTTATTTTGTTTTTTAAAATTCATGTAGTTTGTTCGGAAAAAAATTCCGAAATATAATCAAGTTTTTCTCGATTTTTTTTTTTGAAATATGTGTTCTTGTTCTAAAAAAATTCGGTTAATATTTTTTATTTTTCTTTTGAATTCATGTGGTTTGTTCGGAAAAATATTTTGAAATATAACTGTTTTTTCATTTTTTTCAAAATATTGATCGGTTTTTAAATTTGATTTTCGAACACATGTGGTTTGTATATTTTTTATTTATTTTTGAATCTTTTCTTACAATATTTGTATATTTTTTTCAAATATCTGAAATGAAACTTATTATTTTGTCATTGACTCTGAAACTCGGTAGTTTTTAATTTATGGTGACATATATGTTTAATTTATTTAAATTAATGAAAGGGTACTATAGTCTTCCTATGCATAATTTTTTCTACCGTAAATTTTAGATGGTGTGTTTACAATAAAGTATGGTGCAAATAACCCGAGTTCGAATTAAAGCCCATTAGCTAATAGGCCCCATTAATATTACTTTTTTAGTTGCGGAAGAATCGTGAAACAAGAGGATAGATATAAACCATTGTATCGAGACTCCATTTGGGGATTTATCATCGTGAAATCAATTAAGAAAATTCTTTTCTCCAAAATCTTTGTATATACCCCGTAAAAAAAAATTTATAATCGGTGCTTGTCGGCTGAGCGGAGTTAAACGATCGTAATTATTGACGTGATTCCTAACATACGTGTACAACAATACAGGATTTGTGTCGTTCTTGTCGTCTTCGCTCGCTCCGCTTTTTTACCGACTCCATAGTCTTCTCTTTATTCTTCCTCTTTTCCTTTGTTGTTACACACTTCGCATCCTCCCCCACTTTCCTATTTTCCCGTCTCTGTCTCTCTCTATGCCTCACGCCGCCGACGAAATGATCCAGCATTAGGTTTCGGATTCATAACCGCCTCGCCACCGCTCTCTGTTTTCTCGTACCTTTCTGCCTTTTTCCCTTGTTCTCCGTTTTAGAAGAGAGGTATTTAATTTGTTGTAATTTTTGTTTCGTAGTTTCTTTAATTCGTTTATTTGGATTTAGTAATCAGTGATTCTCGTGTTTCACATATTCAGTTCACTGCAATTTTAAGTGAAACTTTGGTTTGTTATTTGGATGTTAGGAGTATTTTGTCTATGCTTATTGTGCAAGTGCCGATCAAATATGAGAGACTATTCTAAAAGCAACTTACTACGAGATATTGTTGAACTACTTTACATACATTTCATGAATTTAAACTGTGAAACTTATTTTAGGTGGTTTTAGCTTGCCTCAAATAACCAAGGGGACGGGGTTTCAAGTGTTTATCATGAGTGTTTGTAATGGATAAATTTACAATTATTCATGAGGGTATGTTGCTTATTATTTTTCACTTATATAATGCTCACTTTTACAAATAAAAATACATAACAACAATCAACGATTGAGCTTGAAACGTGTCATTCCTGTGTTTTACTACATCCTTTTTTTCCCACTTTAATTTCTTGGGGCCTTCATCAATTTCAATCCGCCATTGGTCTTCTACTCTCTCCAAGTTGTTTATTTTTCGTGTTTTCATCCTTTCTTTGATTGCTTTTCTCGTTTGCCCAAGACCTTTCTCGCCGTCAATTTGAACTTTGTGCTTCTCAAAATTTCAATTTCGGTACATATGAAAACGAGTAGTATTACTCTTTGAGTGTGTAGAAATAGAACAATTAGAATAGAAATCTGAATATATGTTTTTGGTCAAGCGAGTCTTATCATCTAAATTGATAATTTTAGGTCACCTGTTTTTAGACGTTATTAGGAGTATTTTTCATACATGCACAAGAAAGAGATTGGTTTAGAGATACAAAAATCATCAAATAGCTTTAATACTACGACACAAAACTCATCAATGACCTTAAAAGTTACTCCGTTTACAAGAATTTCAAGAAAAGCAGATTCGTGTGGTGAATCAAGAAATCAAATCTATGTTCAAGAATCCAAGAAAACACGGTGCGAGTATCACGTTGACCAATGAATTACGAGAACCCCAAGAAAACATAGTCTGGATACTTGTGCACCGAGAATGAAACCATTTTTAGTGGTTGTGTTGTGTTGTGTGTATTAAGAAAACAATGTGAGAATTACACAACCAAAATTTCGTTTATGGTAAACATAAAGAAAATTCCTAGAAAACGCATATCTAATCAACATTCTTCAGTTATGGAGAGGAAAAATTTTTACCATTCAATAACCACTATCAAAGAAACTTCAAGAGAAAAAAAAAAGGCCCATTGAAACACAAAGATTGAGAAAATCAAACCTGCGGAAAAATATCGAGATAGAGTAGAACAAGAGATGCGAGAATCGCGGTAGAGCAAGAATCCTCCATTTTCCAGGACTCCATACTCTCCGCCCCCCTCTCTCTCACCACACACTCGGTATAGTATAGACTGTATAGTGTATATATATATATATAATATTTTTCTAATATTCACGAGATCAATCTGTGTTACCCATGACGTTATATATCCGTTACATGGAAAATAAAAGGCAAGTAAAAAAGAAAAAGGAAAATCCATATTTTATGGAATACCTTATGTTTGTATAAATGTTCAAAGTTGATAAATCAAGTCTATCTCGCACAAGTTTTCATTGATTTAAGGGGACGCTTGGTTGCAAATTGTTTAATGAGAATGAGTATAATGCAATTATGGTGGTTCTTGAGAACAAAAAATGATCATGACACTATTTTTCCCTCTAAAATAAGGTACTCACTATCCATTTTGATTAACCTATTTTCCTTCCTCAATCATTACCCTCCACCACTATCAACAAGCTTATTTTGTCTCATTTTTTCCAAAATTAGAGCACAACACTAATGATATAATCACTATGGAGACATTCTTTCCTCCAATATATTCAAGGGCATTGAGAAAAATATAATTTCATTCTCATTAAAGAGCTTGAAACAAGCGTCCCTAAAATATCACCACCGATCATGTTCGAAAAAAAAATATAGTCAATACTCAAATTAACATGATTGCATGTACAATAATACTTGATGACAAATTGGGCGGGCGGGCCCGATCCACTGGGCTAAACAAAATTTCCGGGTCGGGTCGGGCCAAAAAAATTGTTCGGGCCAAGAGATTGTTCCCTTGAGAACCAGGGAGTCTCTTGTAGCCGGCGTAGAAATTTACGATTATGATTCTATCCATTTCCTCTTTTTTCAGGCTTCCACCTTTCTTCCTCCTATCGCTCACGCATAGATGTCTCATAGCAGCAACTTTCTTTTTAAAAACGGGGTCGTTTCACCCGCATCACAGACTCCTTGATTGCAATTTTTCTTGAAGGTCAACCAGGTGAGTTCTACGACCTGAATAAGTTCCCTTACTTGATAGGATTCAACGAGAAAAGTAATAAAGAACTTGTGATTAAGAAACTGTCATAGATTGATATCTTGGATTGATTAAAAATATTATACGTTTTGTATTTAGGTACGTATACAACCACTCGTACTCATAAAAATGGGTCGAGCTCTTATGCAGGATAGACATCTGCATAGGCTATCCAATTCCTTCAAATTCTTGTTAAAAGATAACCTAAATTTGTTATTCGAAAAGCCCTCAAATCATAATGCCATATTTTGGGAATTGTTGAGCCAATTCGAGATGTGGGACTCTGTAATTCAGTGTCTTGTTAATGATTCTATGAGAAAAGTGATGTCTTTTGTTGTTAAAGAGAGAAAATTTGGGGAGGAATTGTCCTTCACAACGCTTTTGAGTTGAAAGTGGGAGAATTTTAATCGTTTAGATGGTGGCTTTGATGAGGAGATGATTTCTTAGGCATTGGATGTGTATTTACATGTTGGTGCGTATGTTCCACTGTGTTTGGTGTTAGAGAGAATGCGCAGAAGGGATTTTGCGAATGCAAAGTATTCACATTGGGTCGGAGTAAGCTCGTCTTCTTTGTTATTGTTAATCTTTCTCGCTTTGAGTTTGTTAAGTCTAATGGGGTATTTTGTTGTTTATTGCTTATGGAAATGGTCTTTGGAGTTGTTTGTTGGTGTGTATTACACCGAGTTAATCTTTTCGTGTGTTTGATTAGCTTCAATCTAGTTTGTGAGGGATAGATTTCTTGTTTGCATATCTTTCATGTATATGCTTTGTCTCGATCTCCGATGTAGCTTTTCTAGGCGAGTTAAGGAAGCGCTTGGAGAAGCCGAGGCCACCTTTGGTTCTTGAACTTTTGTTATCAAATGATGGAGAAAGGATTAAGGAGAATTTGTTTAACAAATTTTTTTGTTGTTAGTCTCAAGGTGAGGAGTGGAATCTGAGTTATTTCGTCATATTTTCTCGTTTTTGGCTTGAGTTAATTAAGTGAGAATATCAAAATTTGGCAAATATTTTGTTGGAAACTTATATGTAAGAGTTTTATTCAAAGGTATTTTCTCATTCTATATAAACTCTTTCATGGGTCATGTACGGGAGAAAGATGTTAACACTTTTGAGCGGAATGAATTACAAAGTTTGAGATCTTAAAGTACGAGACTACTCCCTTAAGTAGTGGTGTACTTCCGGAGTTATACGGCAAGTAATTAGAGAGTAAGTTCATTCTTTTCAATAAATAGTAGTCCTTTTTTTTTTTTTGCACATGTCTTTCATCAAGAATGGTTTTAGTAAGTATTCTCTCATAAATGTAATATCATTACAATATTAGAATTTCCTTAAAGTCGTGTGTGCTCATGAAGGCTCTTCTTTTGTCCTTAAATCTTAAGTATCATCAAGATATAAGTGTCAAAATCTCAATTTGTGCAGCATATGCTTAAAAATTGGAATCCCTTTTCGAGAAGTTGCACCATCATGGTCAAAGCGTGAATTGTGAACGGAAGCATTTATCACAAGTAAACTTGTGTTAATTATAACCCATGCAATAACATTTTGGTTTAGTTTGTTTCATCTTCTACAAGTAGCATGTAATTTGGTGTGTATCTGATTTGATCAAATTGAATCCCGAGCACATCAACTATGCATTCGTTGAATTCAATACGAAAACTAGACTTTGAATTTTTTTTTGATTACGTGCTCTATTCCTCGATATAGGTATTTTGTCCATGTTATTGTCGTCACACAACTTGTTATACTTCAGCTAATCTTTTCCATTTGATTGCTGATCTTTATCCTTAGCACCTTCCCGTTTCACGCCTACGAAACGAAGAATCCAAGACACCTTGAAATTGATCTTTTGCGTTTACAAGTCTAATTTTTGTTACCTTGGCGAGATAGTCTTAGGATCTTACAACATGTGGAGACAATCCAAGCTCCAAATACATGGAAATCAATAGAATCAAACACTTGGGAGGAGATAACATGGGTAGAGAAACGATTCGAGGTGAGTGAATTAAAGTGAAACAACCGTAATCCACTCTATCTAGCCAACTAATTTATCTGCTATCCGTATTTAACAGGATGGTCTGGGAGGATTACATCAATGTTGCAGGTAAATCAATAATTCATACATGTAATGTCTATCTACTTCCTTATATTGTTCCTGTCTCTTTAAGATGACCTTTGTGTTTTAACTAGTCTCCTCACTTTAAGGTAGATTTATTAGGCGGTTGTGCCACTTTCCTTGAAGAAGAAGCCATAATATATCCGAGGAGGTGCTTGGTTAACACCTTTAAAGTTAAGGAATAACAGGTGAGAGGAGAGTGATGTTTGATTGAGGGGAATCAAATTTTGATATATTAAAAGTGAGTAATTAAAGTCATAGATTCATTCCTCCCAATTTTGGGAGGAATGAAAGTCATTGCTTTTTAAAATTTCATATATAATTTTTTAAAAATTATTTTGTCTTCTAAATTATTTATTAATATTAATAAATAATATTTTAAGCAAGATTATTATATAATATATTTTTGATATTTAATAACAATTTTAAATATCAATAATTTTTATTAAAACCACACACTTTCTATGGTAATGATAGTCATATCTACATATAAACCAAACAACTCAACAATAATTAACATACCCATTATCATTCCTCATTACTTTCAACTTCATTATCATTCAAATTGCTTTCAACAAACCAAACACCCTTGAGTTTTGTTGTTGTGGCAGAAGGAGATTTTGAAGAAAGCTAGTGTTGAGGCATTTCCAGTTGCTTTACTCGGGCGTGCGCTGTGATCCACACCTTCACGGCTTAGAGATTTTCAAGAAAAACCTAGTACCATCAAAAATCAAAACTAAGGCCGTTACAAGTATAAACATTGTACCCAGTTGAGACCTTCAAAACCAAAGGGGCCTCAAGATGATGATATCATATTGAGATGAAAATTCAAAAGCTTCACGTCCTTTTGAGTTGTAACTGGAGAGGAATTGTACGATGAATTTCAATGGCTATGATGTAAAGAAAAATGAAAAATATTCCATCTCTTTTATTCAGTAGTATACCATCTAATTTGGCATTATTTTTTATTTTAATTTAGTGTGTTTTTATAAATTTATAATTCAGTTTCTTAAATTTGTATTTATTATTTTTGTGTTTTTTTATGTTGACATGATTTTATAAAATTAAAATATTTATTACTTTTCTTCTTTTTAAAATTAGGGAATTTATCATTTAATTATATGAGTTATTTACATATAGACTAAAAAAGCAGTGTAATTACAAATAGGTTCAAAATATTTCAACAGACACACAAAAATATTTAAACATAAATTTATTTATAATTTTAAATTTTTCTTTTGTATTTTTTCTTAATTATACTCCCTCTTATTCATAATATATTTCGTTTTGACCTTTCGTATTATTTACAATTTAAATGTCGTTTTGCACTTTTCAATGTGAATTAATTATAGTTTTTTCCAATTTACCCTTAATTTTTTTAATAAATTACATTGATAATAATAATTTTTAAAGTTATGTGAAAAATTTCAAAGCTATTAATTAAAGGTATAGAAGGAAGTAAATAATTTTCTTAAAATGTGTGCATGAGCTTAGGGTGACATATATTTTGAATAGGAGGGAGTATTATTTAAAAAATAGATATATTTTTTCATGTTGAGCAAACATATAAAAACAGATATAATTTTTCAACAGATTAATTTTTTTTTTTTTTTTTTTGCATTTGTGATTCACGCTCTCGGGTTATGTTTCTACTGCTTATTTTGTAGCTTGTGCTACACCATTAATATATTAAGGTGACATTCCACATGAATATCGAAGATTTGTATAAAATTATTTAAAAATATATTCCAGCTTTTCTCATATTATTCAAGTTATCTTCGCTAATTCATAGATTCCCTCACGGTATTTTACCTCGTACATGTTTCCTGCTATGAGATATGAATCTTTTAATTTTTACTAATATCTTGTGTAATAAAATATACTTTGGATTCACGTGGGTTTTGAAATTCAAAAAATAATTTTCAATTATTTTTCAAAATATTTTAAATACAGCTTGGATTTTTTTTTATAGAGTTTGAAAATATACACCCATCAATAATTTGCATGATTGGATTGGATTGGATTAAGAATTTGATTGAGTCGTGCCGATTTTTCCATACTAGCAGAAGGGATGTTATTTTACCGCTTATCTTATTAAAAGTTGTTAAAAAGGAAAAGAAAATGTCAACATAAGCAGCTCTTTTCGGTGCCTAATAACGACTCTTTCATTATTTATGGGTAATGCAATTTCTCTACTTTAGATTTCTTTAATCGATGTAGGATTAGTTCCTTTTGAATAATTACTGGAGATATAATTTGTTTTGAGTAATTATTAGAGATATAATTTTTTTGAGTAATTATTAGAGATACAATTTATTTCTTCCTAAAATTTAAGTTTTTGTTATTATTGATACCTATGATCCAAAAAAGAAAAAATAAATAAACTAACCTATGTTTTCCCATATTTCTATTTTTAATGAAAATGTATTTCTCACCGATATTAAATTTTTCACTATATTACCAAATTAATTGATAAATATATCCTTTTTGTATTGCAAAAAAATAGTAGATGAGAGTATAATTATAAAATTTCAACTTATCACATGAATTAATTCTCAATACAAACACTTGATAATATTACGATTCACATTAAACTATGTTGTATATATATTAATAAATTATACCTTATGTCGAAGTTTTGCATTTCAAATTTATCAAATTTTTAATATTCTTGGTCAAATATTTGATACTCTTGGTTAAATATTTAATACTTTAAAAATGTTAATTTGTTGTTGATACACCTAAATTTTTTTAACCAAAAGTATCAAGTATTTGATCAAAAGTATAAAAATTTGAATGAAATTAAATTAAAAAGTGATAAACGGTAATCTTATCGGCATAAATGAAACACACAAGCCCTACTTTGGTCTTATTATTTTCATAAACTTCACCTCACAATATCCACATATTTACATAATATGACATTATTTTTGAACTCACACTATAGCCAACCCAACCAAAGTTTTTATTTTATGTATAAAGATTTACCAAATTATCTCTCAAAACTCTTTATATTACTCTTTTTTTAAAAAAAAAAAAGTGTGTCTATTTTAGTGTGCAAATTCATATAGAACAGTAAGTATAATTTAGTAAACATATCATACGTAAAAAAATTAAATATATCACATATTTCATCGTCATTCAAATTTAATACCAAAAGGTCTAAATTTGCATCAAATATTTGGGTATAAACGCCTGGTGGTTAACTATTTTTTTCATGCGATATGTTTCGCCATGTTAAAAACATAAACTATGCACGCTTAATTATTTAAATTAGAGTGTGTCTCTTCTAAACTCGTTATATTATACCATTTAAAATAATATTAATTATTTTTATTATTAAATAACAAAGTGATATAGGTTTATTAGTTAGAACCGCACAACTTATGTTGTAAGATCATAAGTTTGAAGGGATAATTGTAAATTTGGTCCCGTAAGAATTTTTGATTTCAAAATGGTCCTTTTTCATGCATATTTAGTCCTTATACTAATATTCCGTCAATATTTAACGGATTTTGAGCGCGTACATAACACGCGCTGTTAAAGTTTGCACTTTTAGTCCCGTAAATTTACACTTTTAGTCCCACAAGTTTGCACTTTTAGTCCCACAATTTCAACACTTAACGGAATCCGTTAACTTAGTTAACGGTTAGGACCAAATATGCATGTAAAAAGACTATTTGCAAACATAGGGACCAACTGTGAAATTGAAAAATTCCTACAGGACCAAATGTACAATTAACCCAAAGTTTGAATCACCATTTACCCGATAAAAAATTATATTATCGAATTAATACATTTTTAGTGAAAGAAATCATTACCCATTTGATTATCTTTCTCTCTTATTATAGTCATCCTCTTTCATTTCTCTATGCAACAACCAATAATATTTTTTGTCCATCTTTTTAAAATTAAAGCACAACAATAGTGATATGACTATTATAAAGACAATCATTCATCCAACATACCCGACTACATAGAGAGAGAAATAAATTTTCATTATAATTCTCATTAAAAAAATTCAAACATGCAACCCCAAGATTTTTACATTTGAATACTCAATATTTCCTAAAACGACCAAGAAATAAACAACGTGAAGTTGATGGACGGACGTAATTGAAATCTTAAACTGCGAATTACCTTAAAGATGTACTCCATCGGTCCCAATTTAGATGCAATATTTACTGTTTGCACGAAATATAATATCTAAAATGATAATAATTCTTTTTATAACTGTCAGAATTGGTGGAATAGATAAACGCAATAAATTATTACAAATTCAAGTCTCACATTTTCAGTTGATCTTGTTACATAAATTAATTCTATCTAGTACTACAGTTTACTCGTACAATTTGTGAACTATTTTATTGAGGTTAAGTTTTTATATCCAGTATATACTTCTCCTGTGATTTGTAAAATGTACAAGATCAATGTTCCTGGGTCATGATATAATAGACATTCAGACATGTCAACAATATATATATATATATATATATGATTCACCATTACATTTTTTTAAAAAATTTGATGAGTTAATCACTAAATAAATCAGGGGTCTAATTGTAGATATATTCAGGAAACATGAGAATAGTCCGCAGCCTACATTCCCGGGCTTAAATTCATCGATGCTCCATTTGGATGGAGTCATTTGAAATCAACAGATTAGAGAATAATACACCATATATTTACAAGTCAAAATAGAGAAAAACTAAATGAATGGATTTAGTTCACATAAATATTATTTATAAGTGAGAGGATTTCAAATACCCAACAAAACCCACCATTTGAAATCATCTCACTTCTCCCACTTGTGCTTAATATTTGAGTGAATCAAATCCATTCATTTAGCTTTTCTCTATTTTAGTGTGTGTGAATGTGTGGTATATTATCCTCAAATTCGTTGATTTCAAATTCACTCCATCCAAATGGAGCCTGATTGAACTTTATTTTAGTGTTACCTCTGACGTAAGATGGACCACTCATTAGCATAACATTATGGTCCAAATAATGTACACTTTTTGTCCAACATATGATAGTTTTTACGGGACCTACGCAACTTTTTTGCTGATTTGGGTATTTTAAAAGAATTTATACACCACTAGGTAAATTTGGGGCGTGTTTACTTTCCTTGTTATCTGGGTTAAACCCCAATTAAAAAAATAAGAGAGCTTTGCACAATGTTTACTTTCTCGGTCAAAAAAGCTTATTGTTCGGGTACCCAGGATACAATTTTGTAGGTATGGGTGGGATAACTCCAACCCACCTCAGAGGTGGGTTAATACCTGTTCAACCGAATAAAGAAGAAAAAGTCTTTTTATCCTTTTCATCATTATCGTCGTCCTCGCCAAATTCTGGAAACATAAATTGAACTTGGATTACCTAAATTGCAAAAATTAGAAAGCAAAATCAAACTTTGGATTCTTTGAAATCGAATAGAAATCTCATATATTCTTCGATCTCCCTCTCTCTCTCCCCCTTCACGACAAATCTTGTCGGACACCAAAGTGACCATCGGTCATGTTTGATCTTACATAAATTAATGAAATTGATTTCCAACCTTATTTGTTATTAATAAATTTGGAAAAGATGAGAGAGAGTTAATGTGAGCAATGATATTGAAAGGAGAGAAATAGAGGGGAGAAGATTTCGCCGTCATAAGGAGAGAGAGAGAGAGGAGGGTGGAAGAGGAGTGAAAAGTGGAGAAGTGGGTGGGGGTGTGGGAAGAGTGAAGGCAGAAGAAATGAAGGAGAAAGAAAAACCCAGGAGACGTGGAAGGCTAGAAATAGGGAGTGGAAAATTTATTTTTTCACAAAAAAAGGGTGTATAAATAATTTTAAATTTTATTCTACATTCTGATTTAATATTTTCACACAAAGTAAACAAGAGTTAACCATTTACTCGGTTACCTCTTATTCCCCTCACAACCCATTGGTGTGTTATCCCTTACCACAAAAGTAAACACAATCTTGGTATTTACGAGACCTATGCAACGACCAAGCAAAATTTTGTGGAAGAATTTTGTTTTGGATGGGAGGTTTATTAAAACAAACACTAAATTTTTTTTTGACAGTGGAAATTAAATGATATTAAAGAGCCGAGAAATCGGCAAAGAAGAATGTAAATACAAGAGTCCGGTAGCCTCTCCGAAGAGTAAGGCCGCACACCATCATAAGCTAAGATAGCTAGAGAATGGGCAACATAATTCCCAATTCTACGTGACCAACTAAAACAACACTCCTCAAAAGTGGGGATAAGATCTAAACAATCTTTTACAAAGCCCCCAAAACGTGAAAATTCAAACTAGGAGAACTAACAACATTAAAAAGCACTGAGAATCGGTTTCAAAAATAATCTTCTGCACTCCACGTGAACGCGCAATCTCCATACTTCTCGGATAGCAAAAGCTTCACTTCATCAACACCCAACACGAAAGGGCCGCCTCGTAGAAGCACCAATGAACATGTCCTCTCGAATCACGAATTACCCCTCCAACTCCCACCGTACTCAGTACTCAAAACTGAAGCATCCGAATTGCATTTCCAAAAGCTCAAAGAAGGAGGGCACCACTTACTTGAATGCGGAGTAACTTTGTGTCGCCCTCGAAATGCTCTCCTTTGGGCACGGGCATGTTCTTCAACAAAACATACCGCTTTAATTGACAATATCTCGGGCTCCAGGAGGAGATTCAAAATAGAATTGGTTAAGGCAAACCACAACATCCAAAGAAGAGTAACAAAAAGAACCTGATTCTCCTCGGTAAAAGTTTTGGAAAGATGTAAGATCCATTCCCCCAATGGCCGGGAGTTCGAATTCGTAACACGGGAGGTGAGGCGAAGGGGTGAGGACCCCGAAGCGAACAGCCCATTCACAATCTCTAAGGGCGTGCTCGGCGGTCTCAACTTCACATGCCACATCTTTTGCACAAAGGTTCTACATCTACAAAGCGGCCGATAAGATTTGTGCTCACCGGAAGGATATCCTTGCAACACCTCCACACAAAAACACGGATCTTCGGAGCCGTCTTGATCTTCCACACCCAATTCCGGTCAACGTGCAAAACCACCTACACCACCATCGAAGAAAACTCCTCGGTAGAAATAAGATAACTTTGACTTGATGCTATAGATGCCATTCTTATTAAAACACCCATTTCAAGCGATCGGGCACATTCAACCATCGCAAAGGCAGATTTTTAATTCGAGTTGCTTCTTCACACGTGAACAAATCCTCAATCAAATTAGTGTTCCGGCCCGGAATAATCATTGAGCAAAAGATCACGAACCACCATATCACAAGAAACTTGACCACGAGCTGATTGAGCGAAAGGGGTTTGTCCATCGTTAATCCAAGGATCCTCCCACACTTTGATAGATTGGCCATTGCCCGATAATCCAAAGGAGACCAAATTTCTCCAAGATTTTCCTCCCTTCCAAAATGCTTGTCCGGTGTAACTTGGACAAAAACCTTCTCAGGCAGCAAGAAAGTTGCCACGCTTATAGTACCGAGCTTTGAAAAGTCGTGCGAGAAGAGACTCGGGTTACGTAGAATGCGCCAACCTTGTTTTGCAAGCAATGCCCGGTTGAAAGAAGATATATCTCTAAGCCCCACACCCCCTTCACTCTTCGGTCTACTGAGCTTCATCCAAGAGATCCAATGTACTCTTCTTTCGTCATGTTTTTGACCCCACCAAAACCTCCTCATGGCGAAGTGATCTTATTCACCGAACAAACACTAAATATTTGAAATCAATAAAACAAGGGAAATTTGCAATAAATTTTCAATTTATTTTATGTTTGTAATTTAATCAACATTTTTTTAATTTTTATAATGGTGCCTACCGTCTTTTTTATTTCCTATCTAATACATGGAATTATTTTCGATAATTTATTTCTTGAGAGAAGAATTTTGGGTCATGACATGTGGTAATAATCCGTTGGTGTGACATATAAAAATTGCAAAATTTTAAAAGGTGAAGCATGGCATTTTAAGGATGATATTTTCGTAATTAAATTGAAAAAATACCAAAAAAGGTGAATATATTTACAATTTACACATAACCTTATTATTCTTGATAGATGTCAGAATTATATTATATAATAGGATTCATGAATTTTCTACTATGTAAAAATATGAAATTTGGATCCCTATACTTTGTAAGTCTCCTGTGTATTAAATTCAACATGCAATTTAAATATATTTTTAAATAAAAATATCATTTATTTTTAATGAACTTAATACGTTTAAAGATGCATTTGAATTATATATGCATATTTAGCAAAAACGTGTCGTTATACTCATTTAATGTATTGGTTTTGGGCTAATGTACAATAACAATTCAGAGCCCAAAAATATTATATGGGCTTTCGGCCCGTTACAAAAGTATATATTCACTTCCCGAAACCATAAACCCTAATTTCGCGTTCAACCTCCGAAAACGTCTTCCCCAAATAAACAATCGATTCAAATTATAATATTTCTCTTTATTTTTTGTTGTGATTTTGTCATATTTTGCATTCGAATAGATTGAGATTGAATTTGGCTGATGATGACAAGAATATTGGCAAGAGCAGTGACAGCTACACTATTGCGCATCCACGGGAGTTACCGTGGGGTTGTCGTTGCTATGATGAATGTGCCAATATGCTAATCTGAGATTTTCATTTCTCTTTTTTTTTCCTGCTTACATTTTATATAATTTTCAATGGAGTTGGACAAGAAATCATCGCATGATTTTTTTGTAATCTTATTAACATTAAACGACGTCATTTTGTGTTTTTCTATCTTGTAATATTTGAATAGTTAATTGCAGCAGGGGACGATTTGAATATTTCGAGGAATGAGGGTTTGTGATTGAGAAATTAATCGAATTATTCAAACTTTCAAAGATAATGAGACCTTGGATGAAGCAATACGTTAATTTGATGCTATGTTTTTCTTGTTATTGTTTTTATCATTGTGTTGTGCCTGTAATTTTGGGTTCAAAATGACTTTTGAGTATTTTTTTATTCATCTCAAAATTACCTTTTAATATATATATTTTTTTATTTCAAAATTACTTTCTCACCATTAAAATAAAATATATTTTTATTCAAAAAATAAAATATGTTTATAAACTATACTTTTACAATATTTTCAATTTTATACAACTATTACTTTTGATCCTTATTATACACAATTTGATTCATTTTTTTACAAAGTGTTGGGAAAAATAAAACGAGAAATTAAAAACTAGAACAGCAAAAATAAAATTTGAAAGATGTATGTAATATAAATAAAAATGATAACATAAAAATGTTATAAAATTATGTGCTCAAATCATTATTTATTCAATAAAAAAGTTAAAAATGACAACAGGCGAGTATTTCTCACTCTAACGTGATGAGTACTAGAAGTTTTAAATGAATTTGACTAAATAGTGGACTGAACAAAATTAATTGGGGGCCCATTTTGTAGGAATACCTGATAAGTGGGCCCATCGCCTTATACCTGCCTACTTCTGGCCTCGGACTCTCTTTTCGAACTTATAATTATAGATATAAAAATCTTATAATTATTGTTTAATTACTTATTTATATGAAATCACAATACAATAAATTTGATCCTATAATTATTTACAATAAAAATTAGTTTTTGAATAAATTGTTAATTTAGTTTTTTTTTCTAAAAGCCTTCGAAAATCGGGATGTGACACGATCGTATATAAATTGGTGTCCAACATAGGATTATATTTGTACAATACAAATATTGAATATATAAAGATAAAAATTTGTGTGAATCGGATATATACGATTAACTCTATTTTATTATTATTGTCATGTACATGTATTATTACATTTATTTACTCCCTCTGTCCCACCCTAAGTGTCTCGATTTGTCGTTTTAAATGCATCCCACTCAAAATGTCTTATTCTTTTTTTTTGGAATACCCAATTATTATAACTATCTCTATACTACATACATATTTACATAATTGTCACACTTTTAATATATTTAAATATATTTTTTTATTTTTCTTCATCACATCACCTATAATAATAATAATAATAATAATAATAATAATAATAATAATAATAATAATAATAATAATAATAATAATAATAATAATAATAATAATAATAATAATAGGGAAGTGTTTCAATACATTGTTGTGGGAGAAAATCGTGGGCTTAAGAGAGCCTATAATCGGGCCAGAAGAATTAAAATAAGGCTCAAATTACTCACACCACCAAATATAATAAACACACCTATTGGATGAAGACACCAATCTCTTATAATTATTTGATAAACATACCATCTCTATGTTGCCTGTTTTATCCTTATCTAAACAAACCCTAATTCTTGTGTAAAAAAAAAAAAAAACCCTAATTCTCTCCTCACCTTTTTCTCTTCCTAACGGTGGCGCCGCTCCTTTTCTTTCTCCTCCTCCCCAAGCGCCGCCCTACTCCTCTTCTTCCCTCGTCAGGCGCCGCTCCTTTTCTTTTTCCTCCTCCCCAAGCGCCGCCTCCTCCTTCTCTCAACCGCTGTCTTCTCCCCTTCTCCCTCAAGCACTGCGTCTTCTTCTCCTCACACCCGCCGCTCCTCCTCTGTTGATCAGAATTTAATTGGATCCGAACAAGTGCCTAAGACGTAGCTCCGACCCGAGTTCTTCGCCGCCTCTTCTCCGCCCTCGGCGTCTTCAGGTTATATTTTCTTTTCTTTAAAAAAACTGAATTTGAAGAACAATATGTTGTGTTCTTGTTTAAAAAAATCTGATTTCGATCTGTATTCTTCTTCGAAAAATTTGAATATGAATTTGCCGAAATATTGGTTTTTTTTTCGAAATTTTTTTTTCGAAATATGTGTTTTTGTTCGAAAAAAATAACTGATTAATATTTTTCTTTCATTTTTTTTTCAAATTGATGGGTTTTGTTCGAAGAAAAATTCCGAAAAATTACTGTTTTTTCGATTTTTATTTCCGAAATATTAAACTATTTTCGAAAAATTACTGTTTTTTTATTTTGGGGTTTGTTCGAAAATAAATTCCGGAATATTACTGTTTTTTAGAAAATAATTTCGAAATGTTGAACTGTTTTCGAATTTGATTTTCGAACAAATCATTTTGCGATTTTTTGTTTTTTTCCAATATTTTGGGGCTGTTCGATTCTTTTTTTTTTCGAAATATTGAACCGTTTGGTGATATTTTTATTTTCTAATTTGATTTTTGTGGATTGTTTGTAATTTTTATTTTTTATCTGAAATTTATGTTTGTAATATTTGTGTGTTGTATATAGATGAGGCTGTGTTGTATATAGATTAGGCTATGTTTGGTAGGTATGATTACTATCTCACCGATATAGCACATATTAAAACACCCCGACTTATGTCATGGCAGATTAAAAAGAATAGTTGTTTGGTTGGCTTCCTTTCTACAGCGATTGGTGTTCAAATAATTTAAATAATTTATTATTAAATTACCATTTTAACCTCATGAAACATATATTTCCATTGCTGAAAAATACGTTTTCTACGTTCTCTTCTCCCTGCTATAATCCCAATCTCTTCTCCCCTTCTCAACCACTCATTTCAAAACCCTCTTTAATGGCTGCGTTCCAACTTATTTTTGATGCCCATTAGTAGAGACGATTCTGTTGATTAGCGATTTTAAGTATAAGACGCGATTGTAATCGATCCGTGCTCGACAACTCCTCTGAAGGTGAGATTTGGGCATACAACTTCAGATAAAATGTATTTGAGAAAGAAGCATTACCTTGTTAGCACCGATGTAGTAGGTGGATTGACAGAGGAGGCGAAGAAACGGGTGGTGAAGAACGCAGACACAGATACAAAATAGAGATGCTGAAAAATCTAGGGTTCGAATCTATTTATACACAAGGGGTAAATAAGTAATTGACAAACCTTATCTGATATACTGTTCCAACCTGTTTTAATATCTCCGTCTTTTTGATATGATATACTCCCGCCTTTGAACAATAATTAAGCACGGGCCTATCGCTATTCTTGGGCCTTTCAGATATAAACCAAATAGCAATTTCACTTAAGATTAACCCACGATTTGAGCCTAATCTTACCTACCAAACATAGCTTAGGATTTGATTGACTTTAATTTATTTAATTAATAAAAGGGCAATATAGTCCTTCTATATGTGTAATTATTTTGTTAAAAATTTTATATGGTGTGTTTATTATATTTGATGGTGTAAGCAACCTGAGCCTTAAAATAAGAGAAGCGGCCCAACAAGACGCGGGCCAAAATAAATCAAGATATGCTGATAAAGGCCTAGGTCGTGATGAAGCCCAGATTGAAGAATAAAATAGATAGGGCTTGTATTACCGAGTAAATAAATAATTTTTGTAACCGTATATATAGGCTTCTATATTTTTGGGAAAATAAATCAGATAATAAAATACCTAATTTCTTCTTCTCGAATTCTTTGAAATCGCACCGAAACTTACTGACCTGAGTCGGAGCGTCGTTGTGATCGGAGATAAGGGCGTGATTCGTAATGTACGTGTACAACAATACATGATTCGTGTCGTCTTCGCGTTCGTTCCGTTTTACCGACTCCATATTCTCTTTATCTTCCTCTTTTCCTTTGCCGTCACACACTTCGCATCCTCCCCCACTTTCCTAATTTCCCGTCTCTGTCTCTCTACGCCTCACGCCGCAGACGAAAAGATCTAGATTATGTTTTAGGATTTATAATCGCCTCGCCTCCACTCTCCGTTTTGCCGTTCTGCTTTCCCTTTTTTCCCCTGTCCTCCGTTTCAGAAGAGAGGTATTTAATTTGTTGTAATTTTTGTTTCTGTAGTTTCTTTAATTCGTTTATTTGGATTTAATAATAGACAGATTCTGGGTTTCACATATTCAGTTCATTGCAATTTAAGTGAAACATTGGTATGTGTAGTAATAGACTATTTAGAATATAAATCTAAATACATATACTATTTGATTAGTGAATCTTATATTACCTTAAGCTGAAAATTTCCAATCTTTTTTTTTTTTTTTTGGATGTTAGGAGTATTTTGTCTATGCTTACCACATATATGATTTTTAGTTACATGTGTGAACCGATTGTCTGTCCCTGAAAAATTGGAGAGGTGGGATCACAAATTAAAGTTGAGAACTTCAACTTTAAAAGTGAATGCATATTAGTTTACCTGAAGGCCCTGGAACTTGATAAACGCAAATAAATAAAGTGAGAATAAATAGGACAAGCAAAGTTTTCTCATCTTTTTTTGTATGGTATTACATATAGGGTTGGTTTTATATTTTGCTATGCTTTCGATGATTTATCTTGCACATTTAATATATCACAGATTTTTTTCACATGTAGATGGTTCATAATATTCATAAATTCTACTCATGCAACGAAACCAGATTAATATTTATGTCTTACATTTTTTACGATACAACATACATCATTTGTGATGCGAGAAGCTCATAAATCATCGGCGGGAAGGTCTCAAAAGGCTCCCTTACTCTGGATTAAGATATGCATTTATTTTACTTTTCTTATCCTGTCTTTAATTTGTTCTTTCAAATACCTTTGATTTCCGAGTGGTTGAACTCTCTCCCGTGTCATCTTATTCAAATTTTTACTCCTATAATTGCGTTCCATTAACACAATTTTTTACTATTTTTTTGTTGTCCCAATATAAATTAATGTATAAATGTTCCTTCAATTCTTATTTTGAATATTAATTGACCTATTCTTTGATATAATTTTGGTTCCATTCTTTGAGAATGCATTTAATTTTGCCTTTAAATGCGTGTACATAAGTTTGAAAGTAAGTTAACGTCCTTTGAGTCAAGTGTCATATAGGTACGCACTTCTCGCAATAGTTAGTATTCTACATTTTCTATCATATATATTCCAAAACTTTTAGCATGAGTAATTACTTATGTTTCGAATTTACAACTGTTTAATTATATATTTGTAATATTGTTGTTTACGCATATTTCTAATGTTTTTTTTTTTTGTGCTTGGAAATACAATTATGCTTGTGGCTTTTTGCTAAGATATCAAATATTCTACTATTGTTTGCAATTGTGGAGTATTTAAATATTGAAATTTACCTTGTTTAATTAGTCTTGCCACAACTTTCCTCTTACAATACCATACATTCTACCCTTTTACTCTTAGCAGAGACACTTTTTATGTTATAGTACTATATATTTCACACTTGTGAGCAAAAATATCAAATATCAACTTTCACGTTTCCGAGTCGACTTGTGTATCTGGTTATTCCGGTAGAAATGTCGTCAAAAAGAAAAGTACTTACCCACAAAGTTAACAAAACTAAAACACCATGCAAAAGAAAATGTTTTTCAATAGAAGATCGCAGACAGGGAAAAAATAAACGCCGAAGCAAGCAACAACTCCAAAATAGTCTTGGTGATCCATTAGAATCTATAGTAAGTAGTCGACTTGCTACCTAATGTACAAAACCGTGAAATTTGTAATGCGAAACGTGTTCACTTAGAACCCCTATGATTTGTCTTGCTCATCAAGAGAAATAAGATTAATTAGAAGCGAGATGTCTTTGGAGTTGGTACAATTACACCTTAGTTGCACCGAAAATTCCAAAGAATTTGTATTTGTGTTCGTAGATACAAAATGTTTGCTTTCACGTCAATGGGTGTACACTGTGAAAAATCATTGGCTAGAAGAAATGATGGAATTTATACGTTGCGAGTACAAGGTTAGGTCTATCATTTTATGGATCAACTAATATCGGTAAATGATGAAAACCCGAAAAATCTCCGAGCTTGTACATCTTTGATACGGGCCATGAAATATTAGATCGCATGTCTATTAGTTCAAAATTTAACGAAACACTTGTCCAAAAATTAAGGTAAATCCATATGCGAGATTTTTAGGAGCCTTGAGAGTTTTCACGACTTAAATGAATATAAAATTGCACTACAAGCTGATCCCAAATTCGACCAACATTCCACCTTCATCTCAAGTGGTGAAATATGGTCGAGAATATAATGGAAGAGACTAGTGTACAAGTCAACATATTCGGGTTTACCCAAAAAGTAGTCAACCTCAAATTATTAAAAATTATTTTGGTTGCTTTGATCCTATGCAATATCCTCTTATATTCCCAAATGGAGATTCTCGGTTGGCACCGACAATTAAAAAATTAAACAAAAAATAAAAAACAATGGTCCCTCCACCAACATGTGATGATGAAATTATTTACGACATCCAAAACTACTCAAATATAGACGATTTCATGCGGTCACGAGAAGACCAAGGTATTATTGTAGTATTACAATTTAGTCATATTTTCATTACTAGATAGAATATTTTTATTGTTTATGTAGGTTCTAAAAATAAGAATACTCAAAAGGACTACGGTGTTATGTCGTACTATTGTTATAAGTTACAAATAAGAGAACACGATAAATCTTTTTACTACATATCGGTTGGCTTTTACAACAATATGTGGTTGACATGTATATTAAAATTGAAAGCGACAAGGTTAGACTTTTCGAAGTGCGTAAATACAAAATCGTTTAAGAAAAGAAGTATATTGTGGTTTATTAGATAGTATTGCACAAGGTTGTGAACTAGGTGTTGATATTGGTCTACGTATGATATTATCTACATCATTTGTTGGAGAACCTAGAGATATGCGTAAAAGATATATGGATGCTATAGCATTAGTACAACGTTTTGGAAAGCCCGACATTTTCTTAAGCGTAACTTGTAACCCAAATTGGCGAGAAATAAAAGCATTATGTCTACCTTATGATGAAATAAAAATATACCGATTTGATAGCAAGAATATTTCGTGTCAAACTTCAAGTTTTGAAGAGCTTGAAACAAGCGCCCCTAAAATATCGAGTAATTGATTTTATTCGAAAAGAAAAAATATAGTCAATACTAAAATCAACATAATTGCATGTACAATAATAGCGGTGACAAATCGGGCGGGCCGGCCCGGTCCATCGGGCTGAACAAAATTTTCGGGTTGGGTCGAGGCTAAAAATTGATCGGGCAAGAGGTTGTTCCCTTGAGAACCGGGAGTCTCTTGTAAACGTCGACGTAGAAATTTACGATTTTGATTCTATCTATTTCCTCTTTTTTCAGAGGGCTTCCACCTTTCTTCCTCCTATCGCTCACGCATAGATGTCTCATGCAGACTTCTTGTTTAAAAACGCGGTCGTTTCACCCGCATCACATACTCCTTCATTGCAATTTTTCTTGAAGGTCAACCGGGTGAGTTCTACGACTTGAATAAGTTCCCTTGATAAGATTCAACAAAAAAGTAATAATGAACTTGTGATTAAGAAACTATCATAGATTGATATCTTTGGATTGATTAAAAATCTTATACGTTTTGTATTTAGGTACGTATACAACCACTCGTACTCATAAAAATGGGTCGAGAGGTCTTATTCGGGATAGACATCTGCATAGGCTATCCAATTCCATCAAATTCTTGTTAAAAGACAACCCAAATACATTATTCGAAAAGCCCTCAAATCATAATGCCACATTTTGGGAATTGTCGAGCCGTTACGAGATGTGGGACTCTGTAATTCGGTGTCTTGTTAATGATTCTATGAGAAAAGTAATGCCTTTTGTTGTTAAAGAGAGAAAATTTGGGGAGGAATTGTCCTTCACAACGCTTTTGAGTGGAAAGTGGGAGAATTTTAATCGTTTGGATGGTGGCTTTGATGAGGAGATGATTTACGAGGCATTGGATGTGTATTTACATGTTGGTGCGTATGTTCCACCTCGTGTTTGGTGTTAGAGAGAATGCAGCACATTTGGCAATTGTGGGCCGCGGAAGGGATTTTGCGAATGCAAAGTATTCGCATTGGGTCGAGTAAGCTCGTCTTCTTGTTATTGTTAATCTTTACTGTTTGAGATTAAAAGTCTAATGGGGTATTTTGCTATTCATTGCTTACGGAAATGGTCTTTGGAGTTGTTTGTTGGTGTGTATTACACCGGAGTTAATCTTTTCGTGAGTTTGATTAGCTTCAATCTGGTTTGAGAGGGATAGATTTCTTGTTTGCATATCTTTTATGTATATGCTTTGTTTGATCTACGATGTAGCTTTTTAGTCGAGGTTAAGGAAGCGGTTGGAGAAGCTGAGGCCACCTTTGGTTCTTGAACTTTTGTTATCAAATGATGGAGAAAGGATTACGGAAGGTTGTTTAACAAATTTTTTTGTTGTTAGTCTCAAGGTGAGGAGTGGAATCTTGAGTTATTTACGTCGTGTTTTTCTGTTTTTGGCTTTAGTTAATTAAGTGAGAATATCAACATTTGGCAAATATTTTGTTGGAAAACTTATATGTATGAGTTTTATTCAAAGGTATTTTTTATTCTATATAAACTCTTTCATGTGTCATGTACGGGAGAAAGGCGGAGATGTTAACACTATTGAGCATAATGAATTACAAAGTTTGAGATCTTTTGAAGTACGACTACTCCCTTGAGTAATGGTGTTCTTCCCGGAGTTATACGACAAGTAATTAGAGAGTAAGTTCATTCTTTTCAATAAACCGTAGTCCTTTTTTTTGGCACGTCTTTCATCAAGAATGATTTTAGTAAATATTCTCTCATGAACGTAATATCATTACAACATTAGAATTTCCTTAAAGTCGCGTATGATCATGAAAGCTCTTTTGTTTGTCCTTAAATCGTAAGTGTTATCAATATATAAGTGTTAAAATCTCAATTTGTGCAGCATATGCTTAAAAATTGGAATCCCTTTTCGAGAAGTTGCACCGTCATGGTCAAAGCGTGAATTGTGGGCGGAAGCATTTATTACAAGTAAGCTTGTGTTAATCATAACCCATGCAATAACATTTTGGTTTAGTTTATTTCATCTTCTACAAGTAGCATGTAATTTGGTGTGTATCTGGTTTGATCAAATTGAATCCCGAGCCTCTCAACTATGCAATTCGTTGAATTCAATACGAAAACTAGACTTTGAATTTTTTTTTTTTTGATTTTGTGCTCTATTCCTTGGTATAGATATTCAGTTCGTATTACTTTGTCGTTACACAACTTGTTATACTTGACTAATCTTTTCCATTTGATTGTTGATCTTTATCCTTAGCACCTTCTGTTTCATGCTTACGAAGCGAAGAATCCAAGACACTTTGAAATTGATCTTTTGTGTTTACAAGTGTAATTTTTGTTACCTTTGTAGATAGTCTTAGGATCTTACAACATGTGGAGACAATCCAAGCTCCAGCGCATGGAAATCAATAGAATCAAACACTTGGGAGGAGATAACATGGGTAGAGAAAGCGATTCGAGGTGAGTGAATTAAAGTCAACAAACCGTAATCCACTCTGTCTAGTCAACTAATTTATGATGTTATTCGTATTTAAACCAGGATGGTCACGGGAGAATTACATCAATGTTGCGGAGTAAATCAATAATTCATACATGTAATGTCTATCTACTTCCTTATATTGTTTCGTCTCTTGAAGATGACCTTTGTGTTTTGACTAGTCTCCTCACTTTAAGATAGATTTATTAATAGATTTATTAGGCGGTTGTGCCACTTTCCTTGAGGAAGAAGCCATAATTTGAGGTGGTGCTTGGTTAACACCTTTAAAGCTAAGGAATAACAATGAAAGTAGAGTGATGTAAAGCTAAGGAATAACAATGAAAGTAGAGTGATGTTTGGTTGAGGGAATCAAATTTTTGATATATTAAAAGTGAGTAATTAAAGTCATAGACTCATTCCTCTCAATTTTGAGAGGAATGAAAGTCATTGTTTTTAAAATATTATATAGTATAATTTTTAAAAAATTTATTTTGCCTTCTAAATTATTTATTAATATTAATAAATAATTTTTTAAGCAAGATTCTTATATAATATATTTTTTAATATTAAAAAAATTAATAACAATTTTAATTATCGGTAATTTTTATTAAAATCAAACACTTTCTATGGTAATGATAGTAATAACTACATATAAACTAAACAACTCAACAATGAATAACATAACTATTATCAAGTTTAATTCCTTTCAACAAACCAAGTACCCTTGAGTTTTGTTGTTGTGGCGAAGGAGATTTTGAAGGAAGTCGATGTTGAGGCATTTCGATTGCTTTATTCGGGCGTGCGGTGTGATCCACATCTTCATGGTTTTGAGATTTTCAAGAAAAATCTAGTACCATAAAAAATCAAAACTAAGGCCGTTACAAGTATAAACTTTGTACCCAATTGAGACCTTCAAAACCAAAGGGGCTTCAAGATGTTAGAGCCGTCAAAATGGGTTAGGCCCATTGGGCCAAAGACGCCCGCCATGCTAAAAAGAGGGTTGGGTTGAATTTTTTTAGTCCGTTTAATTTTTATTTCTTTTTATATACAATATTAACATATATAATGTTAGTTTTAAGGATATTTTGTAAAGTTAATATTTATAGATAATGAATTTAATTTGTAGGAGATTATATTTTTTGATTATGGCTAATGAATTATAAACTTTAATTTCTAAGAAGTTATTTTTGTAATAAATGAACGATTAACTTTATTTATGAGATATATATTATTTTTATTTATTTAAAGTGAATCACCTATATAAATTATTTGATTGTGATAAATTTAATGTATTAGAGCTTAAAAATTATTATTTTTAAAAATAATAACGGCGAAATATTTTATCAAATAAAATTTTTGGGGTTACAGTGAACAAGGACCGTAGCAAATAAAATATTTTATTCATTAAATATTTTATACAATTTTTGGGGTTACAAGTGAACTAGGGCGGTAGCAAATAAATGTCGTAAAGCGAGAAGACATTAAATATGCAACACTTCTTGAAGACATATTTCCTATTGATTGTTCTCAAGTATGTAAAGGAAGTTGGACCTCTTATATGCATTAATAACAACTTATAATAAATTATTTAACGTTATTATTTTTAAAAATAATAATTGTCACGCTCTAATACATTAAATTTATCACAATTAAATAATTTATGTTGGTGATTATCACTTTAAATAAATAAAAATAATATATATCTCACAAATAAAGGTTATCGTTCATTTACTACAAAAATAATTTCTTACAAATTAAAGTTTATAATTCATTAGCCATAATAACTAAAAAAATATAGTCTCTTACAAATTAAATTCATCATCTATAAATATAAACTTTACAAAATACCCTTAAAAATGACATTATAAATGTTAATATTGTATATAAAAATTAAAAAATAAAAATCAAGCGGGCTGTGCCATCTAGGCACATTTTCAAATGGGCTAAAAAAATTCAACCCAACCTTCATTTTTAGCATGGCAGAAGCGGGTTGGCCCAATGGGCCTAACCCATTTTGATGACTCTAATCATTATCTTGAGGCCCCTTTGGTTTTGAAGATCTCAATTGGGTATAAGATTTATACTTGTAACGGCCTTAGTTTTGATTTTTTATGGTACTTGATTTTTCTTGAAAATCTCAAAGCCGTGAAGGTGTGGATCACACCGCAAACCTTAGTAAAGCAATGGAAATGCTTAAACACCGGCTTTCTTCAAAATCTCCATATGCCACAACAACAAAACTCAGGGTGCTTGGTTTGTTGAAATGGTAATGAGTAACCCATTTTGATGACTCTAATCATTATCTTGAGGCCCCTTTGGTTTTGAAGATCTCAATTGGGTACAAGATTTATACTTGTAATGGCCTTAGTTTTGATTTTTTATGGTACTAGATTTTTCTTGAAAATCTCGAAGGTGTGGATCACACCGCACACCTTAGTAAAGCAACTGGAAATGCTTAAACACCGGCTTTCTTCAAAATCCCCATATGCCACAACAACAAAACTTCGGGGTGCTTGGTTTGTTGAAATGGTAATGAGTATGTTAGTTATTGTTTAGTTATTTGGTTTATGTGTAGGTAGTCATTAACATAGAAAGTGTTTGATTTTAATTAAAAATTATTGATAGTTAAAATTGTTATTAACTCTTTTTTTAATATTAAAAATATATTATATAATAAGCATGTAAATAATTTAGAACGCAAAATAAATTTTTAAAAAATTATATATGAAATTTTAAAAAGCAATGATTTTTTTTTGGGAGGAATGAATCTATGACTTTAATTACTCACTTTTAATATATTAAAAATTTGATTCCTCTCAACCAAACATCACTCTTCTTTCATTGTTATTCCTTAGCTTTAAAGGTGTTAACCAAGCACCTCCTCAAATTATGGCTTCTTCTTCAAGAAAGTGGCACAACTACCTACTAAATCTATCTTAAAGTGAGGAGACTAGTCAAAACACAAGGGTCATATTCAAGAAACGGAACAATATAAGGAAGTAGATAGACATTACATGTATGAATTATTGATTTACTGCAACATTGATGTAATTCTCCCAGACCATCTTGGTTTAAATACGAGATAGCAACATAAATTAGTTGGCTAGATAGAGTGGATTACGGACCTCGAATCGTTTCTTTTACCCATGTTATCTCCTCCCAAGTGTTTGGTTCTATTGATTTCCATGCATTTGGAGCTTGGATTGTCTCCACATGTTGTAAGATCCTACGACTATCTACCAAGGTAACAAAAATTAGATTTGTAAACACAAAAATCAATTTCAAAGTGTCTTGGATTCTTCGTGTCGTAAGCGTGAAACGGGAAGACGCTAAGGATAAAGATCGGCATTCAAATGGAAAAGATTAGTCAAGTATAACAAATTATGTGATGACAAGAACACTGACCGAATATCTATATCGAGGGAATAGAACACGTAATCAAAAAAAAATGACCATGATTTGACCATGATGGAGCAACTTCTCGAAAAGGGATTCTAATTTTTAAGCATATGCTGCACAAATTGAGATTTTAACACTTATATATTGATGATACTTACGATTTAAGGACAAACAGAAGAGCTTTCATGAGCATACACGAATTTAAGGAAATTCTAATATTGTAATGATATTACGTGTACGAGAGAATACTTACTAAAATCATTCTTGATGAATGATATGTGCAAAAAAAAAAAAAAGACTACTATTTATTGAAAAGAATGAACTTACTCTCTAATTACTTTGTCGTATAACTCCGGGAAGAACACCATTACTTAAGGGAGTAGTACGTACTTAAAAAGATCTCAAACTTTGTAATACATTCTCGCTCAATAGTGTTAACATCTCCATCTTTCTCACTGTACATGACCCATGAAAGAGTTTATATAGAATGAGAAAATACCTTTGACTAAAACTTCATTACATATAAGTTTTCCAACAAAATATTTACCGAATGTTGATATTCTCACTTAATTAACTCAAGCCAAAAACAGAAAACATAGCGAAATAACTTAGGATTCCACTCCTTGTGACTAACAACAAAAAATAGCCTTCGATTCATTTCTCCATCATTTGATAACAAAAGTTCAAGAACCAAAGTTGGCCTCGGCTTCTCCAACTGCTTCCTTAACTCCGCCTAGAAAAGCTACATAAGAGATCAAACAAAGCATATACATGAAAGATATGCAAACAAGAAATCTATCCCTCTCAATCTAGATTGAAGCTAATCAAACTCACGAAATGATTAACTCGGTGTAATACACACCAACAAACAACTCCAAAGACCATTTCCATAAGCAATGAACAACAAAATACCCCATTAGACTTAACAAACTCAAACATAAAGATTAACAATAATAGTAAAACGAGCTTACGACCTAATGTGAATACTTTGCATTCGCAAAATTCCTTCCGGCCCAAATGTGATGCATTCTCTCTAACACCAAACACAGGTGGAACATATGCACCAACATGTAAATACACATCCAATGCCTCAAAAATCATCTCCTCATCAAAGCCACCATCCAAACGATTAAAATTCTCCCATTTTCCACTCAAAAGCGTTGTGAAGGACAATTCCTCCCCAAATTTTCTCTCTTTAACAACAAAAGGCATCACTTTTCTCATAGAATCATTAACTAAGACACTGAATTACAGAGTCCCACATCTCGTAACGGCTCGACAATTCCCAAAATGTGGCATTATGATTTGAGGGCTTTTCGAATAACTTGATTTGGGTTGTCTTTTAACAAGAATTTGAAGGAATTGGATAGCCTATGCAGATGTCTATCCCATAATAAGAGCTCGACCCATTTTTATGAGTACGTGTGGTTGTATACGTACCTAAATACAAAACATATAATATTTTTAATCGATCTAGTATATCAATCTATGACGACTTTTTAATCAAAAGTTCTTTATTACTTTTCTCGTTGAATCTTATCAAGTAAGAGAACTTATTCCGATCGTAGAACTCACCCGGTTGACCTTCAAGAAAAATTGCAATTGAAGGAGTTTGTGATGTAGGTGAAAGCGACCCCGTTTTTAAACAAAACTGCTGCTATGAGACATCTATGCGTGAGCGATAGGAGGAAGAAAAGTGGAAGCTTTGAAAAAAGAGGAAATGGATAGAATCAAAATCGTAAATTCTACGCCGGCGTTTACAAGAGACTTACGGTTCTCAAGGGAAACAATCTCCTGGCCCGATCAATTTTTGGCCCGACCCGTCCCGAAAATTTTGTTTAGCTCGGTGGATCGGGCTGCCTGCCCGATTTGTCACCACTTTTATTGTACATGCAATTATGTTCATTTGAGTATGGACTGTATTTTTTTATTTTCGAACATAATCGACCAATGATATTTTAGGGCGCTTGTATTAAGCTCTTCAATTAGAATGAGAATGAAATTGTATTTTCCATCAATGCCCTTGAATATATTGGAGGAAAGAATGTCTCCATGGTGAATACATCATTAGTGTTGTGCTCTAATTTTGGAAAAAATGAGATAAAATAAGCTTGTTGGTAGTGGTGGAGGGTAATGATTGAGGAAGAGAAATAGGTTAATCAAAATGGATAGTGAGTACCTTATTTAAGAGGGAAAAATAGTGGACATGATCATTTTTTTGTTCTCATTAACCACCATAATTGCATTAAACTCATTCTCATTCCCATTAAACAATTTGCAATAAAGTGTCCCCTTAGATCAATGAAAACTTGTACAGCAGATTTTGATTTATCAACTTTGAACTTTTATTACAAACATAAGGTAGTATTATAAACCTAAATTAAAAAAGTGCAACTACCGAGTTACGAAAAACATAAATAATGTCAAAGAATTGGAACATTGTAGAAAAGAACAAAATTTATTTGTTTTAGTACCTTAAGAGAATATAGTTATTGTTGACAACATTTAGAACATCATACATAAATATTTTTGGTGTAGTTGGTGCCTTGAATTGACATAATTGATGACCTAATAAAAACTTTTAATTGGTTAATTGTTTTTGTTCTCGACAAATCAACATAAAGTTGGCCGTGTGAAAATACGAGTTCTTTTAAATAGACTCCAACAAAATCTAAAGTCGGCCTTGTGCTTTATTAATTGTCGTTGCATAATATAAACGTCTTTGGAAATTGTTTCCTTTTGAATGGAATACATGAGAAACTCTCATGTGGAGCTTCTAATGTTATACATGGAATAAATACGAGGTTTTTCAAAGCATGTGTGCCGGCCGAGATTTCAGCATAAATAATATTTGTATCAAATCCTTTACAGAGTAGACGTGTGCCGTTGCAAAAACCTTCGGTTGGATTTATGTTTCGTAGCAATATGATTGGTGTATTTATTTTCAATGTTAATTTGTGGGGAGGTAGCCCTTGAGGAGTCAAAGAGTGAAACAATTCTTGTTGATTTGGTGCAATGTAATATACGTGTTTTCATCGCAACTAAAATAAGATATTTCATGACCAGAAATACATTAATTAAGACATCATTTATTTCATGGACAATCATTTCTTGTAGTAAGTATAGCGCGTTTGATAAATACGGAAAAATTTAAAGTGCAATCACTAATTTTTAAAATATTATGTCTATTAATGTATTCAACGATGTAATATCATCTGTAAAAGGAATATTAATTCTAGATGGTATTTGAATCTCATCTTTTCATTAGTATTTTCAATTATGTCACAAATTTTCAACAAATAAGATGAGAAATCATTCTCATTTGATTTCAATTTTTCGAATTGATTCCATAAAGGTGACATAACAATGGAGGCTTGCACAATGTCATCTTTGGTACCTCTAATAATAGCTGGTAATGTTTGTGAAAGTCTCCTCCAAAGACAATAATTTTACCACCAAAGATATCACCGAACTCATTATGTCTCTCAACATTTCATCAAACTTTTCAATAGTCTTGTGTTTTGCCATATAGTAGCTTCATTTCATATGATTAATTTAGTCTCTCTTATCAAATGAGCCAATGTACTTTGTTTACTAACACCACAAGATTTAGAATCATTTTCATCCAGGGAATTTTAAATCGTGAATGTGAAGTTCGTCCACCGAAGCAAAGAAGCGACTACCCCTAAAGTAGCCGTAGCGAGTGCAATATGACATGTAGATCTTACGGTAGCAAGAAGTGCTTTGTATAAAAAAGTCTTTCTAGTGCCTCTGGACCGTCCACAAAAAAGGCATTCGATAAATTATTATTAACATGGTGTAGAATTCGATTATAAGCAAGTTTACATTACGTATTTAATTTGTCAATGGATAAAAGATCTTGGTTAGATATTATTATATCTCGCTTCAGTTTGTATTTCTTTTGTCAAACTATTACGAAAATTGATTAGTACATCATCATTTATGGAGAAGAAGTCTTGGATCATAATCAACAAGAATGTTTAGAACTTTTAAATCGACCATATCGAACAATAGGTTTTGTTGAGTAAAGTCTTACGATAAAAAATCTTTAAATTTCAACCATAGCATTTACAATTTTTGGGGTTACAGTGAACAAGGACGATAGCAAATAAATATCGTAAAGCGAGAAGGCATTAAGTATGCAACAACTTCTTGAAGACATATTTCAGCGGTGTTATCATCTTCTATTAATCCTAATTTTTGTGCAACCTCTCTATTCGTGGTAAAAGTTTTCTTATTGATTGTTCTCAAGTCTCAAAGGAAGTTGGGCCTCTTATATGCATTCATAACAACTTACAATAAAATATTTCGCCGTTAGATGGTTAACAAGAAAAGATTCGGGCAATGACCTCTATATATTTATGGGGTTTCCATTCTTTTGAAGCGGTATGCCAAGTGAAGTTTTTGGGAACTCAACATATAATAAGTTAAGACTCATAGCATAATCATTGTATTTATTCATTTTGAATAATTCCGTTAACATAGTTTTTTGATTTGTAGAATTATTCGCAATGTTATGTAATGATTCATTGGCGAGAGAATGTTACTAACTGTTCATTCTCCAAATGAATAGGTAAGCATATTACAGGGGATGCATATGGTTAAGCTCGAATTTAAAAATTCGTCAAGCTTCAGGAGGTGAGATCCATCTTGCACACTGGAAATTTTTTATATCATCAACTATTGGGCTATTGGTATTTGCTAATGAGTATGATATTTTATCATGTCCTTTATAAATATATTTATCCATATATTTGATAGCTTTGAATAGTTGAACATATTTCAACGTTAATGTGACAATTAAATTTTGTCATCGATATGGATTATACGGTACAACCCACCGATTATCAAGTTGCGATCCTCTTACAACGACCGCACGATTATTATTTTTATGTCGATATATTGGATATGAGTTTGTTGCATATTTTTACATTACGAGAAAGATTTAGGATAATGAAATTTGCAAAAATCCTTATTTCATACAAGGGCATGTTGGATTAAGCGGTCCACAAGGTTCATGCATCATATGTCTAACTACTAATGAAAATAAATATGGATTTGTATGTCTATTAGGGAGTTCGGCATAAACAATTCTATCAAATGCTTCAGGGGAAAACATTTTTGATGTTAGACTTAAAATAAGCAAAAAATGAGTATGAGGTAGACCTCTTTCTCGAATTCTATTACGTAAGCACAAGCAACAATGTGACCAAAATTTTCTTTTTGAACAATTCTTTCTTTAAAACTTGAAGTTTGACACGAAATATTCTTGCTATCAAATCAGTATATTTTTTATTTCATCATAAGGTAGACATAATGCTTTTATTTCGGCCAATTTGGGTTACAAGTTCTGATTAAGAAAATGTCGGGCTTTCCAAAACGTTGTACTAATGCTATAGCATCCATATATCTTTTACGCATATCTCTAGGTTCTCCAACAAATGATGTAGGTAATATCATACGTAGACCAATATCAACACCTAGTTCACAATCTTGTGCAATACCATCTAGTAAACCACGATATACTTTCTTTTCTTAAACGATTTTGTATTTATGCACTTCGAAAAAGTCTAACCTTGATGTTTCAATTTTAATATACATGTCAACCACATATTGTTGTAAAAGCATACCGATATGTAGTAAAAATAATTTATCGTGTTCTCTTATTTGTAACTTATAACAATAGTATTCACGACATGACACTCGTAGTCCTTTGAATATTCTTGTTATTAGAACCTACATAAACAATGAAAAATATTCTATTTAGTAATAAAAATATGACTAAATTGTAATACTACAATAATACTTTGATCTTCGATTGCATGAATCGTCTATATTTGAGCGATTTTGGATGTCGTAAATAATTTCAGCGTCACATGTTGGTGGAGGAACCATTGTTTTTTATTTTTTGTTTAATCTTTTAATTATCGGTGCCAACCAAATTCTCCATTTGGAAAAATAAGAGGGTATTGCATAGGATCAAAGCAACCAAAATAATATTTGATAATTTGAGGTTGACCACTTTTTGGGTAAACTGAATAGGTTGACTTGTACATTGGTCTCTTTCATTAGATTCTAACCATATTTTAGCCACTTGAGATGTAGAAGGTGGATTAAAAATATGCTTTGGTCAAATTTGGGATCGAGCTTGTAGTGCAAATTTATATTCATTTAAGTCGTGAAAACTATTAAGGCTCCTAAAAATCTCGCATATGGATTTACCTGTAAGATTTGCATTAATTTTTGGACAAGTGTTTCGTTAAATTTTGAACTAATAGACATGTGGTTTAATATTTCATGGTCCGTATCAAAGAAGTACAACCGAGATTTTTTGGGTTTTCATCAATTGCCGATATTAGTTGATCCATAGAATGATAGACACGATCCTATACTCGAAACATATAAATTCCATCATTTCTTCTAGCCAATGATTTGTCACAGTGTACACCCATTGACGTGAAAGCAAACATGTTGTTGTAGCTATGAACACAATTACAAAATTCTTTGGAATTTTCGGTCATGACTAAGGTATAATTGTACCAACTCCAAAGGCATCTCAGCTTTCTAATAGTTTTATTTCTCCCGATGAGCAACAAAACATAGGGGGTTCTAAGTAAACACGTTTCGCATTACAAAATTCACATTTTGTACATTAGGTAGCAAGTCGGGACTACTTACTATAGATTCTAATGGATCACCGGTATTATTTTCGAGTTGTTGCTTGCTTCTGCGTTTATTTTTTATGCACGCGATCTTCTATTGAAAAATATTTTCTTTTTCATGGTGTTTTAGTTTTGTTAACTTCTTGGTTGCATACTTTTCTTTTGACGATATCGTTTTAAATCGGTTTGACAACGATATGAACAAAAAAATTATTTTATGAAAATGATAAAGTGAAACATTTAACTTTTTTTTTTTTTTTAAATATTGGGTTTGAGTTAATTGTGTAAAAGAATAGTGACATATAAAAAAATAAGTGTATATTGTGAGGATAATAGTTGTGTGTAATTGACTTTCAATTTTTTTTTTTTTGTAAAAATTAAAGTGAAACACACAAGATATACTATTTTCACTCTCTCAAAAAATGTTGTGGGTCGGTTAATTTTTATTATCATTGTAGTAGTGTTTAAATGCTAAATGGAACAGAAATATATTGATTTTAAAAAATAAAGGAATTAAATTGAGGGTTTTCATTTGGTTCGTTCAACGACTTTATTTTGATCCAATTATTGCACATTCTGAAATGACTAATTAGAGGATTATTACATAAATGAAAATCGAATTTGAAAAGAAAAAAAAAGGAAGAAAATTCACGACCAATAAAAAGGAGGCACGTGGATCAAACAACAAAAATAGTTAAAAAGCGTTGGGAAAAAATAAAACGAGAAATTAAAAACTAGAGCAACAAAAATGAAATTTAAAAGATGTATGCGTTATCTTGGTCTTCCATCTTTAGTAGGAAGGCAGAAAAGACATATCTTCCAATATATAAAGGACCGTTTGTGCAAAAAATTGCAGGGATGGAGGGGCAAGAGGATTTCTAGAGCTGGTAAAGAGACTTTAATTAAAAGCGCTGCCCAAGCAATTCCATCCTTCTGCATGAGCATTTTCTCTTGCCGGCTACACTTATTGACGAACTTCACCGCATGTTGAATTCTTTTTGGTGGGGTAGTAATGAGGAGGCGTCTAAAGGCGTAAAATGGATGAAATGAGAAAAATTATGCTTTCATAAGGGTGCTGGGGTCGGGGTTTCCGCGACTTTCATCTTTTAACATGACACTTCTTGCTAAGGTCG
Source organism: Paraleonurus japonicus (assembly GCA_030762865.1). Lineage (NCBI taxonomy): Eukaryota > Viridiplantae > Streptophyta > Magnoliopsida > Lamiales > Lamiaceae > Paraleonurus > Paraleonurus japonicus. The sequence goes on from CM061052.1 coordinate 35,665,300, forward strand.
GATGGCGTTTAATGACAGATCCTTCGGCTTTGGTTTGCAGAATTCTTAAGGAAAAGTATTTCCCAAATACTGGATTTCTTGACGCTAATCTGGGAAACAATCCTAGCTATACTTGGACTAGTATTCATGCGGCACAGGGGCTGTTACGCGAAGGTGTTCGCTGGAAAGTTGGTGATGGGAATAACATAAGAGTTTGGGGTTTTCCTTGGCTAAACTCCACTGATGATTTCTATATTAGAACCCCGTTAATAGAAGGGGTGGAGGATCTTCGCGTTGCTGACTTATTTGTGCCTGGCACACGCTTGTGGGATCGGCATCTAATCGAAAATAGCTTTATTCAGAGAGATGTGCATGCGATTTTGCGTACGCCCAAGTCCCCTGAGGGTTGTACTGATCGTCTTATTTGGGCTTTTGAAAGAAATGGAAGTTATTCCGTAAAATCAGGCTACAAGGTAGCCGCTTCTTTAATTTCGAACGGTGATTGGGAGGAGTCGGGGAACTGGAGAGCATTGTGGAAAATTAAATCACCTCCTAAAGTGAAGGATTGTTTGTGGAGGATTTATAGGAATGTGATCCCGAATAAAGTAAACCTTTACCCTAAAAAGATAGTGCATGATAAGTGGTGCTTATTATGTGGAAAAGAATTTGAGACTTCTTGGCATCTTTTCTTCAGCTGTGAATTTGCTATATTTTGCTGGAGACTTGCAGGCCTTAATGATGCCATTGAGTCCAGCGTGCTTGTTGTGGATTCTCTGAAGGACATGATACTCCATTTAGTTTCTAGTTTAGCTATCAAGAAAGCTCACATGGCCGCTACCATTATTTGGCAAATTTGGAAGCAAAGGAACAGACTGCTATGGGAAGGGAAACATGATGCACCAGCTACAGCTGTTGGTCTTGCCATGTCGTATCAATCCGAGTGGGAGCGGATCCATCAACAGCAGCCCAGTTCTGGTGTTGGTCGTGGGTGTTCAGCGTGGCATAAGCCGCCGTATAATGCTGTCAAGGTCAACGTTGATGCGGCCTTTTTCGAGGACACGCTGAACATGGGGATTGGCATGGTTTTAAGAAATGCTAATGGGGAATTTGTAGCTGCTCGTTCGGGCTTGGTTCCAGTCGGCGTCGGGAGGCCATGGGTTTTGTGGAGGCACTTTCGTGGGTAAAGAACATGCGTTTGGAGAATGTCATTATAGAAGGGGATGCTCGTCTTGTGGTTGATACAATCAGCAACAAGGAGAGGACCTTTTCTACCTTTGGTGATTTCATTGAATTATGCAAATCCATCCTTTTTTCTTGTCCTTCATTTTCAATTTCTTATGTTAGACATTTGTGCTAATTCGTAGCACATGCTTTAGCCAGGAGTCTCGGTCTTTTGAGAGTCCTTTTTCGTAATAGATCAATTAAGTGAGTTGAGGAAGAAGGATGAAGCTCTCTCGAAATGGGGAGGGAAGATGACAAACTCTTACGGGTGAGTAACGCATGTGGAAGAAGGAAGAAGAAAGCGGGAGGACATGAGATTGAGGGGCGAATACGGAGAGAATGAAAAGGTTGGGGAGTTTTGGAAAAACCAAGATTGGGTCAATTTGTGTTGGGAAAAAGTGTGCGGGGTAGAAACGTCCAAAAATATTTCTCATACCCAAGCCACTTTTATATATTATATAGATATATAGATTAAACTTATATGTGAAATTACTTTGTGCACACAAATGAATTGGAAACTACCACTCATTTTATAACCTAATAACTATGTTTATTATTCAACTCCACTCGATGTGGGATAAAACTTGTAGTGGGTAAAAGTGAGAAAGTATTCCTCATTTTATATCTCAATAATTGTGTTCGGTTTGCATTCCCACTCGATGTGGGATAAGGCTTGTAGTCGGTGAGAGTGAGAAACTACTCTTTATTTTATACCCCTAATAACTTTGTTCATTTTTCCTTCTAATGTAGGATAAAACTAGTGTGCTCATTGATCAAAATTCATGTAGAAATTTTATTTTGCATACTAAATTGCATTACTTTACAAATCCTCACAAAAATAAATAATAATAATATTATTATAATAATAGAAAAAATATTGCCAAACTTATTTCTAATATCTAATTTATGACTAATAAATTGTACAAAAAAATGTGAAATGTGTTATTTTTATTTAGTTGATTTTTATTATTTTGGGTCGCCTATTATTCTATTGTGTTTATTTCAATATGATTATGATAAATTATAATTTTAATTTTAATTTTTTTATAAGTACATATTTTTAATGTAATATAGAAAAATAAAATATTAAAAAAATAGGCAGAAATTAATTTTAACGGTTGGACCGCCCGGTCTAACCGGTCCGACGATTGAACCGTGAATCGGTGTCTAATCCGATTTAATCACCGATTCGGTTATGAAAACACCGGTATAAACATAATTAGCCCATTAATAATTTTTAATGAACCCATTATAAGTTATAACTTACAACTAATGCAGGACATTACAAATTACCAAATACATTACATATCACAAACCTTAATCCCTCCCTCTAGTGGGAAGATCACAAACTCTACATTACTTTGATTGGAAGCACATTTTTATAGTAATTTTAGAAATGGAAAGTCACTTGTTCCTCACATTTTTTTGTTTTTTTAAATATGTACGGTGGTTTTCAAAACCATTTACAAAAATATAGTGGTTTTGGTTTGATTTGTGAATTTAAGGAGGGGCGGGCGCAAGACTTTTTAAACAGTGTGAGCGCCACACTCTAAGGCGCCCCTCTCTGCATTTAAATTTCATTTGACAAATCTGCAAAGTTAGTTAAAAAATATATATTTCTTAAAGGGACGCTATACTCTTGGGCGCATCTTTTGGTTGATTTTAATTTTCCGACAAAACTTGTACACAATAAAATATATATATATATATATATTTTAAGGGAGTGCCCAAGAGCTAAGCGCCCTTTCTTCCCGACAAAATCTGCACACAATTTAAAAAAAACATATATATATATATATATATATATATATATATATATATATATATATTTTAAGGAGCGCCTAAGAAAAGGGCGCCCCTTTCGCCACCGATTAGTCACTCCAAGGTGGCAGAGGGTGCAGGCGTTGACCCATTATTTTTGTTTTTACCCCCAACGCATATATCATACTACTACTATAACTCATTCACCCAAATTTATTCTCTTCTCAAATTTCTCTCCCTCAATTTCTCTCAAGTCTCTCGGTTTATACACACTCAAAATTAATGTAAAAATGGAACAACAATCAAGAAAGTTAGTTTGCTTTAAATATTGTAAAATTATGTGTATTTGATTATTATATGCTTCATGTTCTATAAATGTTAAAGCTTTGATTATTATGATTTATTTGGCAATTTTACTATTATGTAAATATCAAGAAATTTTTTTAGATTCTCTCTATTGATTTATTTGGCAATTTTTGTGTGAAATGTGTATAATATGACGAACTAAGTGACACATCCGTTTTCATTAAATATTCGGTAGAGATTCATAGCTCAAATGACTTAAATTTCTAAATGAAAGTTGTTCCATATTGAGTATAGAATAACATATTTAAATTTCATAATTTTTTAATATGTTTCCAGTAAGTTATGATTTTTTTGTAAAATGTGTATAATATAACGATCTATGTGATACACCAATTTTCATTAAATATTCGGTAGTGATTCGTAGCTCAAATGACTTAGATTTGTAAATAAAAATTATTTCATATTGAGTATGAAATAACATATTTAAATTTTGTAATTTTTGAATATGTTTCAGTGAGTTATGATTTTTTTGTGAAATGTGTATAATATGACGAACTATGTGATACACCCGTTTTCATTAAATACTCCCTCCGTCCCATTTTAATGGTCTTCTTAGGGACTAAATTATTTTCCAAAATATTTGTCATTTTGCAGCAATCTATAAAAATAAATAAGTTTTTCCAAAAATACCCTTGTTCTTGTTTATTGTGACACTCCACTTTTCTAGACAAATTTATTTCACTTTGAAATTTACTTCCGCAAGAAGGGTAAAATTGTCCTATTATACGCATATTTATTATTTTTTTAATGTATGAGAAATAACCTTAAACGACCATTAAAATGGGACGGAGGAGTATTTGATTTTTATTTTTAATTTATATATCAATCACATTAAGCTGTAATTAAACGAAGATCTTTATAAACTAATATCGTATAACAAAAACTAATATTTTTTTAATAAAATAATTAATACTCTTTTAGTAATCTTATTCAAGGAAGAAAATATCGGTATCGGTAGAAATATCAGTACCTTAAATTTACGAAAATATCGGGTGGAAATATCGATGTCGAATATTAGTATCGGTAAAAATTAGAAAATTGATGGAAATTTAACATGAAATTTTAGAAAATGTTCCCACTAACTTTAATACATAAATTAATCATACATTCACAACAAATTGAATTGTTTTTTTCTTTTTTTTATCGGGCAAAGGGTGACTCGAACCCATGACCTTTGGGTCATAGATAGTGGAGCTCTAACCACTTGAGCTATATCACTTCGTCCAAATTAAATTATTTGTGACAAACATATCAACAACAAAATACATAAGCAGTCTAGAGCGATACAATAATTGTTCATACTTAGTTAATACAAGACAGCTAATACCAAAATGATGACCTATGAGGCTCAAATGTAAAAGAAAAAATCTCATCTTGATCTAATGATATCAACTCATCAAATTAGAGCAATTTTGAACATAGTTCTGGACATGCCAATAGTATGTTGCTCTATCTTGTCAACTCTTCAACTATGAATTGGATAGTGTGGATTTGACCAATCACCATGTCGTTGAGGCATGATTGGACCTCATATGGCATCCGAGAGTAAGAATTTTCAAACTCTTCGATCATAAATTGGATAGTGTTGAGGCATGATTGGACCTCTAATAAGTTTTAAAATTTTCAGCTTTTATTAAAAAAATCGAGAAACCGATAATTTTCGATATTTTTGTCGATAATTTCCGATATTTCCATCGACAATTTTCGATTTTGGAAAATTATAATCGAGCTTCACCAACATCGATACCGACATCACCGATATCGGACCGATATTTTGTAAAAAAATATTTTGGAATGGATTTTATGTCGAATTGTCCAAATTTCAGATATTTTGGCGATATTTCGCCAATTTTTTCGCTTCATGATCTTATTAATATACATCACCTCAAAATACCCTAAATTATGAGATAGTACCAACTTGAAAGTGTCAAAAAAATTAATTAAAAAATATTTTAACTAAACTAACAAATAAAAATTTCGTGTATTTCTAAAAAAATACTAAATTTAGTAACAATTATAATACACCCATCGAGGGGAACAAGATGAGATTTCAGGGGGAGTTTGGAGAATTACAACCTTTAGATTATAATGAGCCATCGAGAGAAAAAAACTTCTACGCATTTCTCCGCATTAGTTTATTTCTCTAACTTTAATATCTACTTATATTATACGTGTAACGCCCCAAACCCAGATAGTTCTACTTAGTTATCCGAATTCGAGTCGCCGCTTAGTGAAAGGAAAAAATGAGACAATTTTTTTTTAAAAAAAAAAAAGAAATTTGATAAAGGAGAAAGATTAAGGGAATTAATTGAGTCATTCTTAACTTAGTGATTTCAAGGTATTTAACTAAATCCAATCATTAAGCAGGAAACATGATTAAAATAATTAATACTATAGCAATGGAAAAGTATTAGTAAGCTTAAAGGTTCAATATAAGCTCATGTTTAGCAAATACCGATAAAGAGTCTAAATTAACAAACGAAAGTTAAAGGTCTTAAAGGCATTCAATTCTTGGTGGGGGAAGGCCGAGTCCACGGCCGATGAGAATCAGCGAAATAGGCTCGATGAATTCGACGCCCCAACTCAGGTTGGCAAGCAACGAACCCCTCAAGCCCACGTAATTTCGATGCCCCAACTCAGGTTGGCAAGCAACGAAACTCGATTCGAAGCTCTAGCTCGGGCTAGCAAGCTATCGAATCAATTCACAAAGCAAGAATTTGCTTTAAGAACTAGTTTGCTATCTTTTTCATATCAAATGAGCTTATACAACTAGTTATATAGACTTTAATTCCACCTAACCAACTAACTAACTCCTAACAACTCCAACTAACAACTAACAAGAAAATACAACTCTTGCAAAATAGTCCCTAATATGCAATACAAAAAGTTAAAGGACTAAAATGCAGAATTCATGGCAATTCAATTTCTTGACTTGATTTCTAAGTTCGCATCACCGCTCCCAAAGACTCCATCAGCTCACCCGAAAATATTTAAAAAAAAGGCATGAGAATTTTGAATTTCTCGGTGTGGGTAGCTAAATGCGCTATCGTGCATAAAGTTTAGTATCATAAACAACATCATATTATTACAAGAAAGTAAGCACCAAGACGGACCACCTCCGCTTGTCGAGACGGACCACCTCCGCTCATAAACAACCGAGACGATACCAACATCGCTCAAAAACCGAGACGGACCACCTCTCGCTCACAAACAATATGATTTAGCAAATGATATTTCAACTACAACACGAATTAAGACAATACGGTTAGTGTGCCACCCACTTTGAATAAAGTTCGGAAAGTACAACTTGAAGGGGGAGACGTCCGAGTTATTCACCGACCGGTCACACTCGTTCCTAAAGAAATTTTCGGTTTTAGTTTCTTATCAAGGATTCATATATTTATGTATACAGTGCGTTGGTTCGAAAGACTTTTGCTCACTTACACGTCTTTCGTCTTTTAGTTGTAATTTATTGTAACTTTAATCTTTTCGATATATGTAGAGTTGTACTTAGAGAATTCTTAAAATGGTATTTTTGACACATTATATATCTTGGACTCTTACTAACATGCTCCTAAATGTGACACATAAAGCAGAAAATATACTTTCCAAATAAAAGCAACGATTTAAGCATTAAGACAAACTTTCGAGTAATCCGTCCGATTTCGATCGCTCACTCTCGACTTTGGGGCATTTTCTAAAATATAAATAAATTATCTAAAAATTTGACAAATGTACAGTAGGTACTCTCTTGAAGTGTATATCACACATACAATATGGTCTCATTAAAAGGTATACGGAAAATGGGGTTTTTAATTTATTTCGTAAGACGAAACAGTGATCTTTTAACATTCCGTAAAGTTTTTTTGTGTTGTGACACCATAGAAATAATTTTTTTAAAAATACTAAAACACTTCCAAAAATCATGAAATTTTCACAAGACAAGAAAAACCTCTATAAATTAATACTCTATAAATTAATAAACTCTTTAAAATAATAAAATCTTCCGGTCCCGACTTGGGCCTTTGTAAAAAATCATCGAATTCGATAAGATAATAAGATAATAATTTTTCAAAAATCCCTTTATAAATATTAGGTCCCATTAAAACTCTAAATTAATAATTCATAAATATTACAATTATATAGGTTATATTGAGATTTATATAGTATATGTTTCATTCATCATGCATGAATATATTTAATTGGCTATAATAGTTATTTAAGTAATTCCAATAAATTGATACATGCGTCCATAATATAATAGTTAATTGTATATAATGAATTGATATTATATATGAATATATTTAATTAGTTACAAAGAATTGGCCGATGCATGAATATAATCAATGAAACATATATGAATTCATTTATTTTAAATACATATGTACTAAATTTGATGAATTTAAAAAGTCTCTCTTTTAATTAATAAAATATTAATTTATCGATATATTAATATCTCTCTAAATTAATAAAATTTTATGGTTCCAAGGTTATTAATTTATAGAGATTTTACTATAGATACATTATGAAGTTTCTAACATTTCCTAAGTTTTGACTTTAGGCAAAATATGAAAGGAAAAAGGTGTTTTGGCTCATTTTTGGAAAAGGCACAAAAACTTTTCTGTCTTTCCAATCACATACCAACTAGAGAAATAATTTTTGTAAAACTATTTAAACTACTTCTAAAATCATGAAAAATTTTAGAAATGAAGCTAACATCATGTAATATTTTATTTTGATTTTTATAAAAATAATTACCAAAGTGAGAAATACCAGAAAAATCGAAGAGTCACGAAGATGTCACAGATTGTCGCACAAACTTAAAAATCCATAGATTATTGAATATAACTCCAAAATGCATGAAACCAGTGGCAAAAGAAAGCCAATTTGACCTACTTTCTATGTATGCAAACAAACATTCAAAAGTTTCAAGCCACGAAACTTCCAACAGAAAACATATTGCTCATCTATTTACATACTAAGAACACTTAAAATCCTATTCCTACTTTCATAAACAATGAAACTTTCATCTCTTTCATTATTAACAACATATAACATGCCATCATGAAACAAGCAAAACTTCAAGGAGAACACATGTTTTTCTTCCTATCAAGGGTTTTAGAAAAAACAAAACTAAAGATTTGAGGTGAAGTCACCTTGTAGTAGGTCTTCTTTAAAAGGCTAGGGTCAAAATATGCCTTCTTCAAGCTTTTCCCTATGGATGACTCTACTTCTTTACTCCTTGAATGGAATGGATGGCTTGAGGTAAGAGTCGAGGGTCTTGTTTGTAAGAGAATGGGAGATGGAATATTTTTCCTTCTCCCTTTAGAGTGATGGCCGAAAGTTTTGAGTAAGGAGGGGGAGACGGTGTTTTCTTTTTTGTTGTCTTGTATGAGGTTGAAGAGTGAAGTCCAAGCAATTTAATGGACATGTGGTGAAAATGGATGACTTGGATTTAAGCACTTGGAGGGTGGAGATGAAAGGGAGGACAAGTAATTAATGGAGGGAGTGTACATGTACTAAAAGGTCAATGCATTTTGTCTTGGGGTGTTGGCTCTTGTGGGCTGTTGAAAACCCCAGCTGGCCGTCCAAAAAGAGTGGGGCTCCGATACTAAAAAAATAGGACTCCGTTCGGGATTTCGGGGCTCCGGAAGTTACGTTTGTTCGCTTTTATCACTAAATAATTTTACATCCTTAAAAGTTGGTAATTAAGAAGGCTTTTAACTTATTTTATCAATTTGGTTTCCGGTTGGTTCGATTTTTATTCGGTAGATTCAAAATTTGGCATTTTTAGGGTTTTTCGCCCAATTTTCGCGACTAAATTAAAACTCTCGTGTTATTAATATAAACAACTTATTTACTTATTTTGAACTTGTATTTTACCCACATTTCGACTATCGAGTATCGGTTTGTTCGGTATTAGGGTTTCTAGAGTCTTTGTCGGTCGATTACGCTGTCTGCTACCCAAAATCGAAGATTTTGAATAAAACGAAGTTTCTTTTCGAAAGAATATTCAAGAATAAAAATAACACTCACACATGAAAGTAAATAAAGCACAATTTGGGTCCGGGTATTACAATACGTTCAACGTTTTGTATTTGAACCCTTTATTCCTCAATGAAATTGCAAACTTGAGACAGACCGACTAAAATATGAGCACAAAAAAACTTCAATATGAGAATTCTAATATTATTATTGTAATTGTAATTAAAACTAATATCATTAAAAACTAATACTTTAAAATTAATATCATTAAAAATTAGGGACTTTCTTAGGTTAGTCGGTGTCACCCTAACTCACAATAGTCGGTTTATATGAATCGTGAAGATAAACCGTGAAAAATACGGAGGCTAGATCGGTGAATTTTGATGAATTTGAAAATTAGGATTCCAATTTAGGTTTTCTAATGTTTGGGCGTTCCCAACTCGTCTGATTGAGAAGATGAATATCACTTATTTTGTAAATGGATTTACAGTCTCCCTCTTCGAAAATCATAAATGGATTCTCGTTCATTTTTTACGGTTATATTTTAAATCCATTTTATTAATTTCCTGTCCACCCAAATTATATCTTTGTCACCGATCATCTCATTTTCTATCATTATAATATTTTCTTCCAATAGCGTCTCTTTCTATCATTATAATGTTTTCTTCCCATAGCGTCTCTTCTTTATTGCGTTTCATAATGAAATTACGTAATTTTTTTGCATTTCACACTAATTATTTTGACACTAATTGCGTTTGAATGAATCTCCTTTACGCCTTCCTCTAATTTCTTTGTCAAATTTCTTTTCTTATTCATGTATTAAATAAGAGTCTCATACATTATCAAAATTTTTGCTCAAATCAAATGTTATTTTTATCAACAAATGTCAATTTAATTGTATTTTTCAATTTATTGTTATTCAATTCTCTTGAGTAAAATTTTATTGATTCTTTTATTTATAATAACTCACACACTCAATACTTGATGTACATTTTCTTTATCAAATGATTATTAGAAATTCTCTAGAACTTTTAACAATATTTTTAAAGATTTTTCTAATTTTTTTTTTTTTAAATTTTCGAAAAACTCATGAACTGTTAAGAAGTCTCAATTTGTTTGTATCTTACAACTTATTGTTATTTGATCTTCTTACATTTAAGAAGTCAATCGGGTGTTCTCCTTGAAAACTTAGATTTTTATAGAGCATTTGCATAAATTATAATAAACTCTATGTGGAGATATCTAGGTACAACTTATATGAATTTGATTTAATTGAATATTGATATCATAATTTCTTGAAAAAATATAATAACTATTGAATTCATAATAAATAATTATATATATATATATATTTAAAAATGCTTATTATAATGTAATAATAGATATTATTTCTTAAATTACGCAATATACAATTGCAATGACATTGCATTTGAAAGTGTTTAAATTTTATAATAAAATAAATAATAGAAATCATACTACACATATAATTACATATACAATATTTAAAAAATAATATATATTAAAGTAATAGATATAAGATATTAGGTATTAAATATAAAATTAATATAAAATTTATCTTCAATCCCACGTTATACGCGGGTTCTACGCTAGTATATATATTTTTAGCTAAGTTTACAGATTTATGCACAGACGGACACCTTAGAGTATGACGCTTGCACTCTTGGGGCTCTGGGCGCCCCTCCTTAAATTTACAAATCAAACCAAAATCATTATACTTTTATAAATGGTTTTGAAAACCACTGTACATGTATAAAAAAAAACCCCATTTTTTTAGAGCTTTTGACATCCAATTTTTGCAAGTTAAAAATATCATTGTGAACATATTAATGGACATATCAAAATTGAATATCAATGTCGGTAAATTTCAAAAATATATATATGAAAAATTAATAACAAACTTTTAATACATAAAATTTATAAAAGAATATGAACAAATTTTACATTTGTGACATGATTTACATTAAAATATAATATATATATATATATAATGTTATTTTGTACCTTTGTTTATCTATATTCTTCACAATTTATCGATATTTTTCAAAATATATTGATATTTATATAATTTATCATATTTTCCATATATTAATATACTTTCTCGGTATTTTATATATATTAGATTAAATTTGTACAAATAAATAATCAATATTGATATTGTATTATCAATTTTTAAGAATGTTATGGAATGGTTCTTCCCAAAATCGATATCGGTGACTACGAAAAATGAATATATGTGGGAGGTGGTCTTGTGTGAAATATTAATTAAAAAGGTAAGTTTAAAAATATGCGGGTCTTCCTAATTAAGAAATGGGTCAAAATTAAAACACGTAACTTCTTCTTCTTCTTCCTCTTTTCTGCTTTGAGGCTATAAATGAGAAATATGATGGTAATAAAAAACTAAGAATGCAGAAACGCCGTCGATTAGGAGATGATTTAACGAGAGAATTCCGATGAAAACAACAGCGGAAATCAACGAAGATATCAAATTGAAAAGAAACACGAGATACAAAAAGAAAAAGAGAAGACATGGATGAATTTTTTGAAAATTATCAAATAATTGCTACAGATCCGATCAAAACAATAACGAAGTTTATCAACAAACATCAAATTGAAGTGTGTTGTTATGCGGATCGCCTTTGTTACCAATTACATGTTTTTATAAAAAAAAAAACTGAAATTAATTTTGCAACCGTTGTTACTCTGTTTCGATTTGTTCATATAGTAACACATATTTCTCTATAGGGTAACACGTTTGTGTTCATATAGTAACACTTTTTCCATATAGTAACACATCTTTCACTATACAATAACACGTTTGTATTCATATAGTAATATATTTTTTCAAAAGTATGTGTTACTATAAGAACAATTATGTGTTCTTGTAAGAGTATCTACGTGTTATTAGTCCTTAAAAGAATAAAATATTTATCCATGTGTTATATTGGTTTTGTTCATTAATAACACATTTTTCTTCATCTGATAACACGTGTTTGACCTAATAATAACACACCACGAGTGTAAAAATTTATTTTTACCTTTACACGAGTTTAATACACATATTTGCCCTTACAATAACACATATTTACCCCAAAATCTTATACTTGGGGATCAAATAGACCCATGATTTTTTTCTTAACACATTAAAATCATTTCTCTTTAATATTGAGATCAAATAAGTCATCATCTTAATAAAATCACACTCTTTTAATAAGAATAAAGTTGTCAAAAATTAAAGACTTATTTGATTCACACATATAATTAGATTAGAGATTTATTTGACCATTTTTTCATTTTTGTTTTTACATTCGAGTGATTATTTTTAGATAAATATGCAGTTTTTATCTTATAGTGACACATAATTATTGTTAAAGTAACACATGTTTAACCTAATAGTAACACACGGAGCACGCGGGGCGATATTTTTTTTTACACCGGCGCGAGTTTTTGGAAATACATTAAACCCGCCCCGCCCAGATCCGCGAATTTCTTAATTTGGATCTGGATATGGATTATTTCACGGATCTAGGATCCGTGAAATATTTCATATAAGAATTTGTCATATTGTGGATATTCTGATATTTTCAGATATTTCATCTTTGGTTTTTCGTAATAAATCTACATGTTTATTTTTCCATCGAAAGAGAGAAATTTATGTAAACTAATCCAGGATTTTAATTTAATGACAACATTATAACTTCACAATCCTATTAAACTCTTCAAGCAAATGTTGCTGACACTCTAGATAGTAGGAACTTAACTGATAGCTCTTTTATAAGGATACAAATATCGCAACATATCGCGGATATATAGCAAAAAATGAAAGTGGGATATGGATATTAGGGGTAATGTATTTTTTCGGATATCGTGGAAAATATCACGAAATATCGTACAATATCGCAATATAAAAAAACACAATTTCTTTAAATTATTTATAAATTATATATATATATATATATATATATATATATATATATATATATATATTTATTAATTTTTTTGTACATAGAATATATTCTCATAATCATATCAATCAATATAACCTACAATGTTGCAAGATTTTCAACTTTAGTGAATTATTTTAACCTTCAATTATTATTTCATTTCTATTTCTTTTTTAATTTTTTATACAATATATAAATGTATAAAAATAACATAAATGCATCACAAATTCACAATGAATATCCGTCATATTCACTTAGATTAAGACTATTAAAATTGTATTTATTCTTCTTTTTTACAAGTGACATTGACGTTGGAGTGGAACTACTTGCATTGCTAAGTATACCAATTTCAAATGGTATTTTGAAGAACCGACAACAATATTATTTGGATAAAGATGATATTCTTATTACTATATTTGAACTTCATAAGTCTTCATTTTATATTAATTGTATTTTATCATATATTTTTATATTATATTATGTATTATGTTGTCAATTATTTTGCGTCGGACGGTATTTATATATTCTATTAACCATATGTTGCTTTAAACATACAATTTTATTGTAATTTTGAATGGAATATGTGCATAATAATATATTATAATAATTTCTAAAATATCTTGTTAAATTTCCAAGATTTTTTAATGAAGTTTTCGCAATTTTTTTAAATTTTTGTGATATCGATATGTGATATGAATATATCCGTGATATATTTATTAAATTGAACTTACGATATTTATTGCGATAACAATATTTTCATTATTACTCTTTTAGATATTATAAGAATAGAAAAAACAAATTTATTTTCTTTATGTAAACCTTGAGGTGACTAAAAGTAGCATGGGAGAATACTATAAGCTATAAGCTATTAATAATTCACTCTATATCGCATGGAGTTTCTCAATCATTTCCAAAACAAAATTTGGATCTTTAAATGGTGATGACCACCAATGCAAAAGAGGCAACACAAAGCCAAGAAAACCAAAGAATTGAAAAAGGAGAATTAAAACAAAAAATATAGAGAGACAAATGTTTGCATAGATGTGAAACACATACATAAGTCACAAGTTATCTTTAAACTCCTTTGCAAACAGGATTAGCCTAATAAAAGTAGAGTTTGAGATAGTCTACACAGTATATGGTGGTTTTGCCCATTGTGAATTGAACAAAACTTATAAGATAGTGAAAGCTCATACTTTTCTAACTCTAACATACGTTCCATATAGTTTCTCTCTCTGAAGAGGCTGTTCATTGTTTTGAAGAGTTGTTTCTTGTTCGTATCTTTCCCCTTGCAGTAAGCCTCTCTTTTCTCTCTCTTCTCTCTTTTTCTTTTCTTTTCTTCCCATCCCCACCTCCCCATCTCTTTCCTTTCCTTTTCCTTCTCTATTCCCACTCCCTTGCAGCCCTACTCCACCTACCGCTGCCACCTTCTTGCCCTACCGTCACAATAAGAGTAGAAGAGGAAGGAAGAACAAGGCCGCTTCCGCCCAGCCTCCGGCGCGGGTGCCGTCACCTCCGTCCACTTTTACCCGACTTCCGCCGCTCGTCTTTCGTCTCGCTTGGTCGGATACCGTCGTTTTTCGTGGGCCAATGAGACAACTCCTTCAACGATGATGTGCTTGTGATGGCTAGTTAATGGATCATCTCGTTGACCCATTTTTGGTGTTTTTGTTTTATTTGGTTTTTTTGTCTTTGGTGTTGTTTTTGTAGTTGTAGTTTGGTTTAGTTCTTTGTTTCTTTCTTGGTGTTGTGTTTTTTTTTGTTGTTTCTTCGATCGGCGGTTTTCATTATTTCATGTTCCGTTGGTGAAGCCTTGGCACCGTGTGCGGTTTCTCTCACCTCGTGTGCTCTTTACTCCCTTTTGGAGGTTGTTTTTGGGTTCTTGACCCATTCGATTCTTGGTGGATCTTTGCCTTTTGTCTTTGACTTTTTGGAATGAGATTGTTTGAGGTATCCGAATTTTTCTCTATCCGAGATCGGAGGCGATTTTTCGATAGGCGGAGATTGCGCTAGTCTCTCCACTCCTCTCGATTGGTTTGGAGTGGTTGTTTGAGACCAAGAAATAGCTTTATTGTGTTTGTACTTGTCCTTTTATATAAGTCATTTCTTTTTTTGATCAAAAAAAAGCTCATACCTTTCCATTAAGTAAATAGAAACCCACTTGGGATCAACATTAAACTCTTCTCCTCATTTACCGGTTGTTGTTAACCGAAATAAATCCGTAGATTTTGTGTGGATGTGGCTTTGGAATCAGTTAGCAACAATATTGATTGAAGAAATTATGCTAATAAATTCCCAAGAACAATCAATAGAAATGATGAGCAACAAGTATAAAATAAATGTTTGAAAGCGAATAGATAAGATAGAGAATTTCTTTAGGGGTTTAACCTCAATCTTAAGTGTGGATTTTATAAACCTTTTATTGTACCTTTTAGGTCTTAGTTATAATGTATTAATGTTGCCCTAGAATCCCACGAAAGAGGATGTGCATTAAATGCACAGATTCTCATTAAAAGTGAGAGTAACTCCCTTGTACTTTGGGTAGGGAATTACCCTCTCACGTTGATTAGGTGAATAATTGCATGTTTTAATTGCCCAATTTAGCATATCTTGATTGCATTTATTCACCTAATCGTGTATATGTTGCTAACAAGTTGAGAAGGGATTTTTGCGTGTTTTGTAGGTTTCTATTGGTGATTTCGAGCAAAAATGAGTCTCATACAAGAATAGGGCAAGAAACGGACTCCGGGGCTGAAGATCTGGAAAGATAATGAAGAGAGGGTTACACAAAGCAA
This sequence comes from Paraleonurus japonicus, assembly GCA_030762865.1. Classification (NCBI taxonomy): domain Eukaryota; kingdom Viridiplantae; phylum Streptophyta; class Magnoliopsida; order Lamiales; family Lamiaceae; genus Paraleonurus; species Paraleonurus japonicus. The sequence continues at coordinate 35,681,369 of CM061052.1, forward strand.
GAAGAATCGCTCAAATCGGAGTTCGGGAGCTCGAGTTAGGAAGGATCAAAGTTGGTAACCTCATGCTTGAGGGACAACTCGGGTCGAGCCGAGTTAGCCAACTCGGACCGAGTTTCCAGCCAAACCAAGCCGAGGCATGCATTGAGGAACCGAAGGTTTTGATACTCAACTAGACTCGGCTGACATCCGACTCGACTCGGATGGGAGCTTGCCTCGGACCGAGTTGATGGTCATGAACCGAGTCGAGGCAAAACTCGAGGAGCGAGAATGTTGGAAGGCGCAACTCGACTCGGATTTCACCAACTCGACTCGGTTGGACATCCAACTCGGACCGAGTCGAGCCACTCGGACCGAGTTGGGCTTGATCGCGAGAATTTCAAAGAGAAAATTATTTCTTCAGGGATCTACTTGCAATAAATAGCTTTGCACTCCAAAGTCCTCCGTATAAATAGCTCTCATTTCAAATTTGCGAAGGGAGATTGATACTTCCACACTTAGAATAGAAGAGCAATTCCTTCCTTAAGATTTCCCACACACACTCCTCACACTTTTCACACACACTTGACTAGATTCCGAGATTGCTTTTAATTTTCCTTAGATTAGAGTTTAATTACCATTGCCCAAGGGGTATCTAGCTTAGATCATTAGTCTACTTCTTTGTAATTTCAATTTCAAGTAAGGATTGAAGGATTTTGTAGAATTTACAAGTTTATTTCAAGTATTGAAGAATCAAGGTGTATTCCTTCCTTTCTCTCTTTTATTTTAATGCACTTGGTATGGATTTCTTCTTTTCACTCTTGATTGCCATGGGTATGGATGAATTGATGATGATTGGCTAGATCCTTAGGTGCTTGGGTGTGATGATCCATTGATGACTTGATTATGGTGATGATGTGATTGGATTTTCCTTGTTGTGAGAGTCGATTATCCCTATGTGCTTTGCATGATTTGATTGCTAGATTGAGTTTTGATCCTTTGTTCATTGATTTAATTTGCTCAAAGAGATTTGGTTTATTAAATTGATGCTTAGGTGTTAGGCTTGGTTTTGGTGATTGAATTCAATATTGGATTAACGCAAGGAGACTTGGTTAATTTTCATTAGAACCTACATATGGATACGTAATTGCTTAATCGTGAATTGAGTGATTAGTGAAGGGGCTTAGAGTGTCGTCTCTAATACAATCTACGTGTTTACTTGTGTGCTCTTCCTAGACTTATCCAAGAGTTGAGTGCTTCTTTCGTGGTTGACCTTATCTCTCTCGCATGTGGTTATCCGGTTGAATTTGATTCATAATTGACGATTCGTTGGTGAATTGCACCCGAGCACTCGCTTCTCCTTGATATTTGTTTCGTGTTACTTGCTTTCTTGTTAATTGCTTTATATTTGATTGCTCTTTTAGTTAATTTTTCTAGCTTATTTGTTGGTTTTAATTTGTTGATCTTAGTTTATAGCATAATCCCGTGTTTGGCTCAATAATTCATGAAGCTTGTAGTTCTAGGGATCCTTGCTCACCTAATTCTCGTGGGTTCGATAAGCTGGTTGGTGAAATTATTTGCTACGATAAAATGACGACAATCACACGTCTGCCACATTTGTGGCGATTTATCTACCGGTAACTAAAGGGATTTCTAGCTATACTAGGTAAGGTTGACATTCTGGCATACTTTACATTGATCATATTACTATTCTAGGGAAGAGTTCGCTTGGATGCTACCAGGTGCCGAGCTGCTTGACATTGGCCTCGCCGAGCTCGCCTTCTCATGGCAAGCCGAGGTCTTCATTGGGCTTGGATGAGCTTGCCTCTTGGTTGGACGTGCTCGCCTTGGTCGGGCGGACGAGACTCTGGTCGAGCCGAGCTTTTCCGAGCTCCGAGTCCGCTCTCGACGGGTCATGGTCGCCTTGGTGAGGCGATCGGACCTGCGAATGGGCCGAGCTCCTCTAGACTCGTCCTAGTTAGATTGGGCCGGCCCGACTGGAGTTGGGCCTTTGGGGCGAATAATTCGTGATACAACACCGAGTGTACTAAATGAACTTAAATGCCACAAAACAAAATATCATGCCAAAAATAAAAGTATAAGAAAATCAATCACTCAGGGTCAGACCACGGAGATTGGAAGAAATTGAAGATTTCAGTATGCTATCTAATCCAGATCAAATAACGAGAAAATGTGAGAATCCCTAAGTAAGAAGAATCCTGAGAATCCTAATTGCAAAAGATATATAGACAAATTACCTTTTGACAATAGAAAATTGGAGAGTAACCTGGCTTTAACCGACGGCGAGTTGCAAGACGGAGAAGAGAGTGAATACAAAAGTTTACCTTGGAGACGTGTGAGGAAGAGGGTAAAACAGTAGACAAATTAGGGATAAAAGAAATAGTACAAAGATGTAAAAAGGGGCGAAGGGAAAATGACACGTAACACTTAATGACGGCTTGTTGAACATGCAGTAACAGGAATGAAACCGATCATCTGATTAGTGTGAAAATTGTATGATTATTGTGAATTTAATTTTCTAATTTTGATGTGATTTCATGCTTATTTCACTCATAATTGACTAATTGCACTTGATAAAGGATTTGATATTTTTGTGCTTAAATATATAGGTAACCGGCTATTTTTTTAGCGCAAATTGATGTCTTGTAATTCATCAAAATCAAGTGAAGGCTTAGACCATTGTAAAAAGGGCAGTGACAGGGTCGTGTAGCAATATTGGAAAATCAGGTTAATTGAAGGTCGGGAGGCGAAAGTTATGAAGAGACAAAGTCGTTGGCAATGAATCGAGCAACCCAGGCAACAAGGCCCAAGCCACTCGACTGACGCCTGATGCGACTCAACCCACAACGCCCGCCTGATGCCACCCACGCCTACCCATTCCGCTCAACAGGCCACTCGACCGAGTGGACTTGTACCAGAAGGAATCACACTCAAGGCCAAAGGTCACTCGGCCGAGTTGACTGAATTGCGCATGATTTTAGCTTTTAAGTAAAAATTGAGCACTTTTCAACAGCCATCTTGCAAAATTAAACTCTTGCCCTAAGTCCTCAGTATATATACCCCATATATTAAGTCTACTATATCAAAGTTCTCACATAATAAGTCTACTATATCAAAGTTGTAACTGTAGTGTGAATTAACCTAATTCGGAAACATCACCGAAAATTCAAAGTTAAGGAATAGATATTTAAAATGCTAATCCCTTTTTCAATTATATATTTCATTGAAAAGTAATACGAAGTTCTTAATCATAAAATTTCATCTAAAACTCAATTTCAAAGACATCGTACTGAAACTCCAGAACACTCAGAAGAAATTGACCGCAGATATTAATAAAACAGTGGATCATAGAAATACTACCGCCAAAGAGAGAACACGATGAGATAATTTCAGAACATAGACGGGCCTTAAAAATAAATCAAGCAAGAAAATTGGTAATTGTCTCTCTCTCTTTTGTACCTGAAACTTGACAAACGTTTGTCGAACAACAACGACTAGTTGTCGGACATTTTATCGCCGGAGTATAGAGGGTGGCGAAGACGAAAAAAACATGAGAGATTTGGGGAGAGAGAAGGAACGCTAAAAAGGATGGAAGCGTAAAATACATAGATGTGCGGAGAAAATAACACGTAGCGATGATGATATAATTTTTTTGGACACCTGCAACTTACTCTTATCTGGTACCGCTTGGAAACTGGCCATAATAACTCAACTCCCTCTCTTATACTTCCTCGGTCCCGATAAAAGTTACTCATTTCTTTTGGGCACAAAAATTAAAATGAGGTAATATAATAAGGAGATTTGGTGAACTAATTTCTAACCACTAACAACTAGTATTTACCGATCAAAAAAAAATATATATATATATAATATGTATGTGTAAATAATTGAAAAGTGTAGAAATATAAATTTAGAGGGTAGTTTTCAAAAATAAAATGATTAACTTATATAATGGAATGACAAAACCAAAATAAAAAAATGGGTAACTTATAACGGGACGGGAGTATATAAATAGAATTAGATAGATAGATAGATAGTTAGATAACAGAACGACAAAACAAAACTGCTTGGATTAGTTGGGACATTGTTTGTAAACCGAAAAGATTGGGAGGCTTAGGAGTTAGAGATCTGAATATTTTTAATAAGGCATTGCTTGGGAAATGATTGTGGAATTCTCTTAGAAATAAGAGTTCGCTTTGGGTTAAGTGTGATCGAGCCACTATATGGTAGGTTGGGGTGGGGGGTAGTGAGGGTGTTTATATAGAGGGAAGAGAGCAATATTGGTCAAATTGGTGGAAAGGTATAGTAGGTGTTGGGGTCGGGGAAAGGGGCAGGTGGTTTTGGCAACAACTAGATAGAAAATTAGGGGACCGGGGAGAAACTGATATTTGGGGAGATTTATGGGCAGGGAATCGGCCATTGAAAATCAGTTTTAATAGGTTATTTAGATTGAGTCTGTGGCAGGGAGGTAGTATTAAGGATATGGGTGAATGGAATGGGGATACCTGGGAATGGAAATGGTCTTAGAGGAGGGTGTTCCGTGCTAGGGATGAAGCTGATCTTAATGAACTTATGTTTGTTATTAGCAGGTTTCTAGTGAGAAATGGAGTCAAGGACAGATGGACGTGGAATGGGGCAAAGGATGGGAGTTTTATTACAAAGGATGCATACAATGCCATGACGTTCTCAGCAAGCAGCACCTCGTCGGATAGCGAGTAGAAGACGTGGAGCACAATTTGAGACAGCTTTGCACCTATTAAAGTTGCGGCGATGTGCTGGAGAGCGGTTTGGAATAGGTTTCCAACAAGAGAGAATCTTCGGAGAAGGAATATCATTAGGGTAAATGAAGATTTGAGATGTCCAATTTGCAAGGAGGAGCCGGAGTCAATTGAACATGTACTGCTCCTCTGTAAAGGTACATGTATTATTTGGTACAAAAAGTTGGGCATGGCTAAAGATTCAAATGATGATACCATATAGTGTTCAGGGAAAAGGAGTTTGTGATTAGGGTGAATTGTTGCATGAGTTTTGAGGGATTTAATTGCATAATTTGATGAAAAGTGTTAGTATTTTGAGCTTTAATGTATAGAGTATCGCTTCTTGTGCTTAAAGGTATTACTTCTTTGAAATTAATGAGTTTTGCTTGGTTTTTGTCTCGTTTCAGAGTTTCCGGCAGAATTTGACGAAACGAAAAGTACCAGGATTCATATGGCGATGAGACGAACGCGTAGAGTAAAACGGGGGTCGGGAGGTCAAAGTTTCCAGGACTCGACCTATGGTCGAGTGAGCAAAATAGCACTCACCTCCCAAGTGTAGGAGGATCGTGTAGCGAGCAAGTACCGGGTTAAATTATCGAATCTGGGAATCAAGTGAGGGATAGCCCTAAATCTACTAATCTAATCATAATTGTAGTACAAGTCATTCAACAATATTTAGGCAATTCAAGCAAATAAGTAACAATGGCAAACACTAAATAAAACTAGCAACTAGGTTCAAACAATAACAAAGAGGTACTCGGGTGCTTATCAACAAATGAAGATCAAATATGCAACGAATTCAAATGAGTCATTAGAACTACCCAAGTCTTCTTGTGATAATTAAACAACTAAGCATGGAATTAGAGCATAATTAAACAAATAGATCATTCAAACCTCATCAATCCAATCAATTAATTAACAATCAAAATTACCCATAAGAATTCATCACAATATTCAATTACCCATAAGCATCAAAACACCCAAACACACAAAATTTAGCCAAACATTATAAAATGAAACAAATCCATAAGAATTAAAGAAATTAGAGAAGAAAGAGACATGTTAATTAATAAATAAACCACTAACATAAAATAATAAGGATGGATATCACCTTAAATGTGTTTGATTACACTTGATTAAAGTAAAAGCTATCACTAATTTGCAAGAAATTAAAGAACACCTAATACTATGTGTGTGGAGAAATGAAGAATAAGCCTTCAAAACTAAAACTCTAAAAAACTGCTACTTTTTCACGCCTCTGCTGCCTTTCAAGCCTATTGCTGCTATGCTACTGCCTTTTTTTTCTCTCCTTTCCCCCTGATGCGCTGCTATCTATTCTGCTGCCTATGCCCGTCAAGGCTGCTGCCTTCTTCCTCTAAATTGAATTTTGGGCCTTGCAAATGGGCCCATTTTAGGCCTCAAATTTTCTTTCTTTTTTTTCTTTTTCTTTTCCTCACTTTTTAATTGCTGCTCCCCTTACGTGCCCTTTTTCAAAAGCAGACTCTTGTGTGAGACCGTCTCATGCATGAGATAGATATGAGAGGGAGTCATTTTTTCATAAATTGTTATCACTTTTTCATAAATTGTTATCACTTTTCATAAATTGTTATCACTTTTTAATTTGTTATCACTTTTATACTAATTTGTATCACTTTTTAAAAAGTGATAACAATTTATTAAAAATGATTCGGTCTCATGCATGAGACGATCTCATACAAGTTTTTGCCCTTTCAAAATGTCAATTCCTTTGGCTGATCAAATTGGGCTTAGATAATGGGCCTCGCATTTTGGGCCAAAATCTTTTTTTCAAGCCCAATTAATTTTTCTCGTATTTTTTATCGACTCTTAGATTCTCCTTCAATTGACTCAATAAATAATAGACACGTGTTTTGCTTTCAATAATGCTCAATTTACCTATAAAAATAGCAAAACAATACCTCTCTCATTTCAAGTGCAATTAGTCAATTTAGTGTAAATAATGCAAGCAATCCAATTAAATTAAGCAAATAAAATGCATGAATTTCAAGTAATTTTCACACTAATCATCAAGTCGGGCAATTTCTGGTCGAGCTTCATGCTTAGATGAAAATATGGCCAACTTTTTAGCAGCTCGAGTCGAGCAGGAATGCCTCGAGTCGGCGCGGCTCTCGCTCGAGTCGAGTCGGATCAGAGCACCTAAAAACGCGATAGCAACTCTCTAGCTCGAGTCGAGCTGCCCGGGCTCGACTCGAGGCGCGTCTCGAACTAGATTTTCTTCCCTTTTTCGACCAATGGAAGCATGACATGTGGAGGGAGTGATACATACATCAACAAATACGAAAATTGATTAGCTTTGGGAGAGGATTAGATAGGAAAAAGGAAATAACCCCTACACATAGTGATACCCACTTTCATACACACACATAGCTAGATTTTGAATTTCTTCTTCAAATTGGATGATCAAAGGATGGTTTCTTAATGTTTGGAAGCTAATTAGGTGATATCTTTCCTTTAATTTTAGTTTTGTTTGGATGCTACGACAATCTCATACACTTAGAAGAGCCAAAAATTATTTTATAAAAAATTGCAATTATCAATCAGTAAAGAATGTTGGGTGATATGAACTTGATTGTCTCGTATATTTATAGGGAGGGAAATGCCACAACGGAGAGGCTTACAAGAGTTAGAAATCTCTCACTTCTCCTTTCTTCCACTCCTTTTCTCTTCCCTTCCCCTACTTTGCACCGCCACCGCTTGCCTTTCGTCGCCGCCAGGCGTGAAGTGTAGCGAGATCCACACCAAATTGATTCGGTGGTGACTTGGATTAACTCGGAGGTGACACTAGCTTGTCAGCCGACTTAGTATGGGCCAACGTGACGATTCCTCTAACGACGCCGCATGCAATCGCTAGTTGATGATCGTCTCGTTGATCCAATTTTTTTATTTTTGTGTTATTTTTAGATTTTGTTTTTTCTTGGTTTAGTTAGCTCAGCATTTTTCTATGTTTCATCTAGTCATGTGGTGAACTATCATTGCATCATATGTATTTTTCTCATCTTGTGTGCTATTTCCTCCGCTATTGAGGTTGCATGTGGGTTCCCGACACTTGGGGATAGGGGTGTGCATTCGGTATTCGGTAACCGAACCGAAACCAAATAGTGAAAACCGAACAAATACCGAATTAGCACTATAAGAAACTGAACCGAAATGTGTAAAAATCGATCAATACCAAAACCGAAATTTTCGGTTTGGTTTTGAGTATAATACCGAATACCGATTTTCTTTTTTAAATGTGAGACCTTTTCTTTTGGACCCATTTTAAAAATAATTTCTCAACCAAAACAAGTAAAAACAAGCAAATATAAATCATTTATCTCTTAGTTCTAAGTTCTCAAGTTCCAACTTCCAAATAAAGTCCAAATCTAAAATATCAAAACATCAACATAAAATATCAAATACGAAATTTAATACAAATTCATAAAATTATATATATTAATATATATATATATATATATATTATATTAATTATATTTTAATATATATGTATCTTATATTAATTATATTTTAATATTATATATATATATATTAAATTTAGGTTCGGTTTTCGGTTATACGAAATTTTATTCACAAAATCGATACCGAAACAGAATTTTTTAAAATTTAAAATCGAATACCGAACCGAATACCAAAATAACCGAACTGAATTAAATTTTTGGTTTGGTTTGGTTCGGTTTTCGGTTAAAAACGAATAATGCTCACCCCTACTTGGGAATTTGGCTTTTGGTGGATCTTTGACTTTTATTTTGTATTTGACTTCTTGGTATGAGATTGCATGATAGAGATTGTCTAAAGTTTAGGGATTTTTCTCTTTACGATCGGTTTTTCTTGGCGGACAGAGATTGTACTAGTCCGTTCACTCCTCACGATTGGATTGGAGCGATTGTTTGATCATAGGAGTTAGTTTGACTTTAATTGTACATGTTCTATTGTATAAGTATTTCATCCCTTGTTAAAAAAAAAAAAAGTTAGAAATCTTCATACGTTTCTATCATTTTGCTTAGGAATGGTACACATGTTTACATATGGATGGTTTTTCTCGAAAACACTTTTTTTTTTACTCCACTAAAATTTTCATTTGCAGATTCAGCAAGATCCATTATTGTACCTTGATCGGATTGTGTCGGTCATTACATTTTCTTACTTCCATTTTATAAAATATTAAATGATATCACTTGTGCCAAAAATGGTGTTCCACCCCATATATTACATAGTATGAATGAATGACACGTGAAATATTAAAAAATATCCAACGAATCACCACAATTCTCAATTCATATGTTGTGAAATACAGAATGAAAACATAAAAAGTGGGTTAGAGAAATTGAACTGATAAAATATAAATGAATTTATATAAGAAAAAAATTTAGAAGGCAAATATGCAGGGAGTGTGATTCGAAACCCTGCCACTTAATAATTTGAAAATCTTTGCTTGAAACGTTTTACAGGGTTGGTCATTCTTGTACTAAGAGTGTGTTTGCAAAGTCTAGTGGAGGAAGTACTTTTTTCTTTAGCTTCTCTCATAGCTTTTACTTTTTAAAAATATTTTTAAGCGGTTAGTATAGTTTGTAAACACCCCTAATTCCACAATACCCAAGTTAAATTTATGTACGCCTATTAAACAAGTTAGTGAAAAAGTTTTGAAAGAGAACGCCTCATAATTTATAGTATTTCATTAGTTACAATTTAAATTGTTCAAAATTAAATGACATGAATTTTAATAGAAGTGTTATTTATTAGTACTAAAAGGTGTAAAATGGAGGTTAAAAAGTCTTTTCAATTTTATTGGAGTGAGTAATTAAATGGGAAGATTTAATTATATTGGAGAATTAGTGGGTATGAAGTGTTGGTTAGGATTTAGTTTGATAGGGTAGAATTATTTTTTACTATTTTGGGTATGGGGAAACAAAATTATAACGTTCATATTTAGATTTTGAACAATTTAAATTGTAACGGAGGAGTATAAGTTTTTGTAATTAAAATATGGCTCAAATTGTGTTAAAATTACACCAATTGAAAGATACAACTAATACGTAAAAATACATTTATAATTCATTATCCTAAAAGACTGTAAAATCAAACCGTAATCACCCCTAGCTACTTTCGATGGACTTCTATTAGGCTTTGATAATTGCTAATAATTTATCATCAATTCTTGCTGCAAAATTTTCCAAGTAGAAAATAATGATTTGAATACTTGAATAACATGCTATAATCATGAATTCATCAACCCATTAATCATATAAATCTCTGATTCTTAGTGGTACTTAGAAATCATATAAAATTTACATTTATTAAATAATATTATTACTTTTATAATATTAGTTTATAATTATAATAAAATTACTAAATAAATGTTATATATGATATTATTAAATAAATTCAATTGTACAAATTTTATAATATGAATAAGTTTTACATAAATGTTTGTGCAATTGTATTTATATAGTTCATCCGTCCAATAAATTTATTCATCTTTATTTGGACACGGGTTTTAATGAATATTAATTATTTATGTATAAAATAAAAATGTGTGGTAAATATGTGGTGTTTTGAGGGTGATGATAAAATAAAGATAAAGTTATTTCTAAAAATGGAATATGAATAAATTTTACGAATATCAAAATAAAAATAAAAATAAATTCATTGGATGGAGAGAGTATTTAAAAAAATTAGGATTTATGACCATTAGATACTATATTCTCAATTTTATTACTAAGAGATACAATAAAAAAAAAAGAATGCTAATAGATACAATCACCCCTCCTAAAATCCCTAATTTACCCTTAAATTCAACGGTTGTCATCTAATATTCATATCTCACTCATTATCGTTGATTTCTCCCTCTCTATCTCACCGGATGTCGTCCCTTCCTCTTTCTCTCTCTCTAAAATCTCAGATCTCCATCGCTGAATTTGAGAGTATATTAGATCTCCAAGTGCTCTCCTCTAAAAAAGAGACCATCCATTGCACCTCAACCGTTGAAGGATGCGCCGCACGACGGTGGCCGAGAGACGCAACGCACACGAAGGCGCGCTGGGACGGAGGAGTGAGACCGACGGTTGGGGTTAGGCGACGGCCCACCGTCGGGTACAAGCAGTGGTTTATGGCGAAGGGTTCACCACCACCGGCAACGGCCACCACCGTCGCGACACTACCGAGATCTGGTTGCGGGATAACCACCGCGACCACCAGCAGTGAACCACCGCACACCGCGGCGGCGACGGAGGACCGAGACCACCACGACGGCGCAAGCGTCCACCAGCGGCGCGAACGGTCCCTCTGCTCTCACTCTCGAGCGGCCCCTCCGATTTAGTTTGTTTTTAGTTTTAATTTGTGATCTGTTTTTTTAATTGAGGGTGAAATTTACTACATTAATCAAGCATAACATAATTAGGGTTTCTTTGCTTTTGTGTTGCTTAATTATTTGTTCGGATCGGATCAAATAATTATGGGTTTTGTTTTTCTTGTCAAAACTACTTACGCACATTGGATATGTGGGGTTTTCTTATGCACATGTGCAATATTTTCTTGCACATGTGCAATTCTTTTCTCGCACATGGAAATAAATTTTGAATTATTTAATTTACGGAACAAATGTAATTGAATTATTTGATTTATGAAATAAATGTAAATTTTGAATTATTTATTTCTGCACAATGTAAATTTTGACTTATTTAATTTACGAACATTTTGGTTCTTGTTATGATGTTGTTAATGAGATGAAAAACACCTTCATTTGGCGTCAAATGAAGCGGTACAAACAATCGAGATACAGAGAGGAAAAAATGAAGACTATGGAAATGAAATTATTGGGAAACGTAATGATTTCGGTGTGCGTAACGTCTATCTTGTATTGGAAAATGGGAAACTTTCGTACAAAATTGCAGCAAAAGTTGGACAAAATTGCTTAGTAGAGATAAGGGTAGTTTTGGAACTACACACCAAATTATTGTATCTACAAGTAATTTTTAAAAAGTTGTACCTTAGAGTGTTAAGACTTATAAAATTGAACCTTAGAGTTATGCACCCAAAAAATTACTTGTTCGTCTACTATTTAAGCAGGTCAGCCCCTTATATATATGTGTGAGATTATTAATTAATATCTCATATTAAAAAAAAAAAACCCAGAAATTTTTTCTTTACTACGCAGGAATGTAAGCTGATTATATAATTATTACATCATACAATATTAGAATCAAAATTAATTGGTTGCACAAATGCATTCTACAATTAATGAAGAATGAATATAAATCAATCTAACCTAAAAATCTACATAATATTTGTTTAAAGGATATTAATTATTTTACTATAAGATATTAGTTTTGAATTATATTAGTCATTTTATTAAAAAATATTAATTAAAGGATATTAATTATATCACTCGAAATATAAATTGTAAACGAATTTTACTCTAAAATTTATTCATAAAATACAAATTCCATTAGAATTTATACGTCTTTGGATTATAGCCCTATCTTCACCGGAACAATTAAAAGCGATTTTGGAGTATAATTTTTCATTGACAATTTAAATATAGTAATGATGCGGATAAATGTCGTGCCCAACTACACGTAGGGCCCAATACGACCAGCCCAATAGGGCCCAATGACGTAACCAAATACATTCGATAGAAGGAGAAAAATTCGAGATGGGCCCGAGCCCAGATCGATCAGAACAAGGTCAGAAAGCCCCGAACCCACCTACAGGTGGGCCACGAGGCCCAAACCTAACCACGGATAGGCCACGAGGCCTAAACCTAGCTACAGGTGGGCCACGAGGCCAAACCTAACTACAGGCCGCGAGGCCCAAACCCGACTACAGGTGGGCCGCGAGGCCCGGGAGAGATTTGAAGAGCACGCGGGTATTTGACTGTGCCCACGTCGGTTACTTATCCGATAAGACCGAGAAACGTGAGAAGTAACGAGCGCTTGAGATAATTAAGGCCCAAGTCAAGGAATATCTCCTATATTCCTTCATCGATCGGGTCCAACCTCCGCTCAGGAGGGAAAACGTAGGCACAATCAGATTTCTTGAGAGAAAAGATATACACGCACGACATCATGAGGAAACGTGCGGGATAATGCCCCTGAAACCGTGATGACGGTTATCACTCTTAAAGTACATATAAATAAGACTCTCGAAGGGAGGTGACGGTATCGATTAACTATCACTCTTACTTAGCTACTTCTTACGTACTTTCTTGAGTGTTTTCCGGTGACCCGACTTGAGCGTCGGAGTGCCTACGCGGAGAACCCTCCGGCGTGTTTTTTGCGAGTACGTTTGAGAAGAGCTAGGAATTCTGCTGCGTAAAGGCTTTACCCACGTGGAACCCGGGTGGGAAAACGGGCCCAAGTCGGTTTTACGCATCAAATAACTTTTACCGATTAACTAACAACTAACATTTACCGATAAAAAAAAAAAAGATAGTAACTTCTTAAAATGGCAAATTAAAGTCAAATTAACCCATTTATCTCAATTCTCCACTTTTAAAAATTATTGTTATGGTGAAGGAAAAACACATTAATGTGTCTTCATAAGAGGGGTAAGTTGCATTTTTGTCCCAAGAGAATGAGTGGTTTGCAAAATGGTCCTTTTTTGATACTTTTGGTTTCATAGTTTTTTTAACATTTTTAGTCCCAAAAAAATTGCAGTTTTGGTCCCAAGAGAATGATAAATTGCAATTTTGGTCCTGAGAGAATGAGATAAAATTGCAGTTTTAGTCCTAAAAATAATGGTTGAGATTATTTTTGCAAAAAAAAAAAAAAGACCAAAAAGAACGTGAGACTAACATTGTCGTTGAAAAATTTTCATGGGACCAAAACTATAATTTTTCCTTATGTAACTAATTGACAGTAGTTTAGATATTTCATTATGTTCTATGTACTCTTGATGAAACCTATATTAATTACATTTTTCCACTTTAAATCACTTCTTAATTAACAAGAAATCACCCTCTATCAAATCAACACGAAGATTAAACTTTAAAGATTAATAACTGCAAGTGCAAGCTACGTCATATACCCCAAGAATTTCTGCCCCCACCTCTCCCATGATTCAATTTAACCACCTCTCTCTCTCTCTCATCAAACCATAATTTTATTTATTTATCAGTTAACACTACAAACCAGTAGTACTTCACATCATTTTCGATGTTGAAACTTTCTATTTTGGGTTGTTAATTTGATCACTTAATGGACGGCCACGATTGTTATGCACTTCATAACGTTGTTAATTTGGGATATGTAAGTTTTCAATTTCACGCCTAATTTCTTACCTTGCATTTTCTAATCTTAAATTTCTCAGTGTTTCTAGTTTCACTCTACTTTCTGAATTAGATTTCTTCCCATGCATCTATCACATATATTTAGGCTATAACTATCGAGTTAAAAATATTTTTGGTCTTTAACTTTCACATTTTTCAAAAAAAAAAACTTTCACATTTTTCACAAATCGTCCTAAATATTCAATTTTGTTATGTAACTTTGTCTCAATTTAAATCCATTTTCTCTTCAAAATGATGTCGTTTTTGGTTCATTATTGGTTCAGTATCTTTCATCTTTTTGCGAATCATGTACATCTACCGAAGACGAGCCAAAATTGAAGGAAAATTGAGCAAACGTATAAAATTAGGGGCTTAAATGATTTTTGTTTAGCTATTTTGGAAATTTTTGAAAAAAAAGGCAAAATGAGGCCTGTAACTCTTTAGAGTTGAAAATTTAAGGACCATAACTTTTAAAAATAGCAAATTGAGGCCAAATCAGCCCGAGTTCATGTCAAATTTGGCCGAATTTCAACCCAGATCGGGTCAATTAGTCTGATTTGTGAAGATTTGGCCTCAATTCACCATTTTTAAACTTATTATCCTTAATTTGCCAGTAGAAAAGTTATTGTCTTTATTTTTCCAACCCCAAAAGTTACTTGTGCTTAAAAAAATATTTTCCCTATTTAAGTACTCCATTCAAGTTGAAATTTTTGTTACACAATAACGTAACATTCTCTAAAATATTTTCTATTAAAATGAATGGCACGAAAAATGTGTATTTTTGTTCTATTAGTTGCATCATTACACAGTTTTTCTATTTTTTTATCTTGGCATATCATTCATCTAATTATTAATAAAAACTGAAAAAATAATTGATGATAATTAAATTGCAAAAACATCCAAAGATCATGAATTTATTCACAAATGACTCGTTCTTTAATTTTTATTTCCATTTCGGAATTCTGGTTTAGATGATACTAATTGTTAACATCATTGTCTAATTTGAAAATTTAAGATGGTAAAGGTCAGTGTGGCTGGCGAAATGGAGAATGATGAAGAAATGATGCACAGCTATCAGGAATGGTTGCTTCATCAACAACATTATTCAACTATCACTATTCCTAACTCTTTACCACTTAAAGTAAGTCTTCACATATGCACACATGTAATTTTTTTTTTTAGAAAATTTTCAAATAGGTTTAAAAATTAAAATTACAAATAGGTTCAATGTGCAAATATTTTGTGTTTTCTATGCATATTTTTTAAACCTATTTGTAATTATACTATCATTTTTTAACCTGACCCTTCTTTTTACAGCTATATAACTTTTTTATTATTGATCTTTACTTAATATTAATGCTACACTCATATTACGGGTTGGAGAAAGATTATATTATTAATTTTTATATATTTTTTAAATATTTATTTAGTTTTTAATTTATTAAATTGAATATATAGGAAAAATATTTGATACAATAAATTCTCAATGTGTAATTGATGATCATAACTGATTGTTTATATATTTTGATTGTGATTAGCTTTTTCAAACTTAAATTAATAAGAAAATTAGAGGATTAAGTTGTAGGTTTAGGTAGTGTCACATAGGTTCGGAAAGAAAATGAAGGTGTGTATGGCTTTGGATATAGATTCAACGTATTCAACAATAGATGTAAAGAAAATTCCTTCACAATCGTTGCTTGCTTTAGTTCAAAAATCTTGAATGAGAATGGTAAAAGGATGTGTGTGTTGATTAATAAGACTAAAAGATAACTCTTAGGTTTAGCTTTGGGATTTAGGAGTGCAATACCTTTAGAATCTCAAGTTTGAAAGCCACTATGTAAATAATTTTTTAGATGGATCTGTCCATACACAATTCAGTTTTGGTTTTAATTGAGACCTCCACTAATGGATAGTGAGATTGATCCCCAAATTAATCGGTTCTTGGGGTGGATATTAAGTCATAAAATAAAAGAATAAAAGATAATCAATTTAAACTCTTATACTTAATATGACACTATGAGTCTCAAGATAAGTCGATAATTACCTCATTTTGATAAATTAATAACATTTTAATCATTTTCCTATTCCTCAATCAATAAATATTTTTTGTATTCACTCATGCAAGATTGGAGTCAAACTATTAACAATGTAATCACTGTTCCTGTTATAATTGATTAGCCTAAGCTCCAAAGCCAATTTACGGGGAAATTACTTTTAAAGACCGAAACTTAGGGAGGTGGCTAAATGAGGACCGTAGCTTTTCGGCCCGACAAATTAAGAATAATATAACTTTAAAATATGACGAAATGAGGTCAAATCAGTCCAAAGCAATCCAAGATGCTAAATGAATCAATTCGGGCTGAATTCAAAATGATTTTGGGTTCAATTTGGATTGCTTTGGCCTCAAATTACGATTTTTAAAAATTATGGTCCTTAAATTATCTGCCCAAAAATTAAGATTCTCATTTTGTCACCGAAAAATTACCGTTTTCATTTTGCCGCTCCCTAAGTTATGATCCCAATTTTTGAATTATGATTTGCTAAAATCCATTTACAGATGAGAGAAATTCTAGTTGAGTTATCATTAGTGGAAGAGGAGATAAACCGATTGGAAAGGCAGATCAAGGCGGTTAAAGCTGGAGCACAAAAGTCGAAACGAGTCCACATCCAATCGAATTCAGACAAATGGCAGCATTCTGAATCATTGTCCAATGATGAAAAGGTGCCGCCATTTGAGATGAAGGCCCTGCATTTCATCTGCAGGGCCATCAAAGGAGACTATAAATTCTCTGATTTTAAAACCAATCACAAAGCTATCAACTCAACAACGCTCTCCAATCAAAAGGAGAAAAAACCAACTTGTTTACTTCGCCAAAAACTCATTAAATTGAGGTCTCATACACCAGGGGTAACAATTTTTGATGCTTTTTTCATTCTTTTTATTTGTTTAAATAGAATAATTGATGCATCAAAATTCTCTAAATTATCATTTTTAGTCTTTTAATTTAACTCAAAAGCTCCTTCCAAGATAAAAATTGACGAAAATTTTCAATTCACATTATAAATTCTCCCAATGTATATGTTAGTTTTGATTTATATAAAAATATATTTTTCGCAAGTTATTTTAAGTACTCTTCACCTGAAAAAGTAAAAATCATTACGAAAACTCGTGAAATAAATTTCTAAAACTTAAAAATTTTATAAAACAAAGAATAATTTAGGATCTATTTGCAATATATAGAAATTAATAATTTAGGAATCTATCGATACATTATGCCTTTAAATAAGGGTAAATTGCATTTTTGGTCCCAAGAGAATGGATGGTCTGGAAAATGGTCCTTTTTGACACTTTTGGTCCCGTAATTTTTTTGACATTTTAGTCTCAAGAATTGCAGTTTTGGTCCCAAGATAATAATGAATTGTAGTTTTGATCCCAAAAGAATGAGATAAAATTGCAGTTTTGGTCCTAAAAATAATGGTCGGGGACTATTTTGCAAAAAAAAGAACCAAAAGAACGTGAGATTAACATTGTCGTTGAAAAGTTCTCATTAGACCAAAATTACAATTTTCCCCTTTAAATAATAACTAACTTGCAACAAAAATATAAATCTTCATCTGATGTTTCAGAAACATCGTGCTCTTGAAATACCCGTGATTCTTGGCGTAAAGTTACGTCCACCCGTTACACTCGGAAGAAGATTACAAGTGCACACCAAACAAGTTATCCGAAAACATAATGAAGTGTTTGATTTTCATCTTCATGAGGTTTCTTCGTACATCTAAAGAAAATTCAAGAATCATATTTCAGAAACATCAAGATCCGTACGGTATATTCAACTCCAAAGAATCTATTGCAAGGGACATTGGGCCTTACAAGAACTTGATTATATTCACATCAACCTCTATGGATTTTAATTGCATTCACAGCTCAGGCTTCCTCCCTTTATTTCAGAGATTGAAGTGAGTAATTAAAAATACAATAAAAAGACAAATTCTTGCGTTAGACGGTCTAACGATAAGACTGGTTTGCTAGCACAAATTAACACTCATTGCATCATTCTCAAATTATGCTCTATCTCATCAGCCGGCGGATCTTAATTTTAAATTTGGGGGTACGGAAGATAATAATAAGTGAGAGGAAAAATATTGAGGTGCATAATATATTTTTTTAATTTTACCTAAAAAAATTTAAAAAAAATTAATTTGGGGGTACAATGCACTCTACTTGTTTATGCATAGATCCACCATCGTATCTCATTCTGAAGTTCAAGACCTGCCCTGAGAAAAAAGAGTAACACTTTTGTGAATCGGGTGGATACGATAAACCCTATTTTTAGTATCACGGTCGTGCATATTCACTATCGCTATCGGTGATTTTGCATGTGAATGATAGTGTTAGTGAATATGCATTACAATAATAGTAAAAATAGAATTAATCTAATGCATATGTTTCAAATAAAATTTTACGGAAAAAAATATATTTCCTGTATTATGATTAATTGATTATTTTTCTGTATTTATTTCAGGATTTTGATTGATGGGCTTCAGAAAGTGGACTTGAGGTTCTTGAGTCATCAACAGAAGTTGGCGTTTTGGATCAACATGCACAACGCTTGCATCATGCATGTATATATATTTTTTATCTTGAATTTCAAATATATGTGATGATGTTTCAGGGTTAAAAAGTTCCTTTGGTACAATAGATACTATTTGCCCGATAAAAAAAAAAGTACAATAAATTGGTCTACAATTCAATTTTGGTTCTAAAAGTTAATTTTTTCAATTTAGCCTCAGTATTAAAAATAATCTAATTTGACTCCGAAATTGTCGAAATTTTAAAAATAATGTCGTTTTATGTCACGTGCTGATTTTAATTTAGGGGTGAAATTGAGCATTCGTGTGAAATAAAACGACACAATTTCTAATTTTCCAGCAATTTTGGGTCAAAGTCGGACAAACTTTTGAACATTAGGACTAAATTGAAATAAATTTAGCTTTTTTAATCAAAATTGAATAGTAGATAAGTTATGGGATCAAAAAAGTTTTAACTATGGATTATGTCTCTGTGAACCGGGTTCACGTGAACTATTTTTTTCAAGTGTCACCGTTAAGCATACAAAGTGTCATTGTTGTGTATATCAATTATTTTTTTTTATTAAACAGTGATATATCGTATGTTCAACATCAAAACTTAATAAAAAAATTTATGTGAATTCGAGATCATATAAATATTTGTATTAAATATGGTGTTTCACATTCATTATGATACATATTAACCTATGTCTTTGGCTTTTAATTCAGGGGTATCTTCAATTTGGACTTCCCTCTGTTTCTAGCCATGAGAAGATTCCAACGCTGATCAAGCAGGTAAATCAAGGCAGCTCAATACACTATCATCATTATATTTAATACACGTCACATGTTAATTTTTATTAATGTCTTTTTATTCACGTCATATTTATTAAAAATAATGAAAGACGAGATGAATTAAATACTAAATTTCAATAATGTTTATTTAATTAATTTAAACTCGTGTATCACCAGGCAACGCTTAACATTGGCGGGAACCCAATCAATGCTCAAACAATAGAACGTTTCATTCTAAGAAAAACATCTGATTCAGTAGATAAACAGGTATATATATGTTAATTAATTATGTATTATATATATATATATATATATACACACACACACATATGATCATCACTATTTTGGGTAAATTGCATTTTTGGCCCCAAAAAAATGAGTGGTTTGCAAAATAGTTATTTTTGACATTTTTGGTCCCGTAGTTTTTTTGAGATTTTTAGTCCCAAAAAAATTGCAGTTTTAGTCCCAAGAGAATGATAAATTGCAGTTTTAGTCCCGAGAGAATGAGATAAATTGCAGTTTTTGTCCTAAAAATAATGATTTGGACTATTTTTGCCAAAAAAAAAAAGAACGTGAGACTAACATCGTCGTTAAAAATTCTCATGAGACCAAAACTACAATTTTTCCTCACTATTTTGAGCCATTCAGATGAGTTGGTTTCTTATGAGGTGAGTGCATGCATCCACTCGGATTTTGTTATGATATTTTTAGTTAATTTCATTGATATTTTTCATTTTTAGTTTGCACGATACTATTTTTTAAAAGTAAATGTATGCATAGAGTAACCTCATATGAGATCAAATTCGTTTCAGTCTTATATAATCTGATGATTGAGCTTCTCCTTAGATTTTTCTCAATAAAGAGAAGACAATTCAGCAACTGTACGGACTTAAAACACCTGATCCGAACATCACATTTGCCTTGTGCTGTGGAACTCGATCTTCTCCTCAAGTAAGACACCGTTTCATTAAGTTTATTTTAAATATACATTTTATAAATTTTAATATCTTGTATCAAAAATTTATAAGATATGAGTATATTATTTTTTAAGTAGTTTATAAGTTATGCCCTCTGTCTCATCCAAGTTTCTCATTTTTTTAATTTTATTCAGTCCCGATCATGATACCAACAATATATTTATCTTTATACTACACATATATTTATACAAAATGACACTCATTTAAAATATTTAAATACATATTTTTATCTATCTTAATTATATCACTTATACTATATTATTATTCTACTACATTTTTTAAATATTGTACGAAAAGGTAATGAGACACTTTCATTGGAAGCATTAAATTGTTTGAATTATACAATTTATAAGTTCTTTAATAATTTGAAAGAAATATTTTTACAATTTTAATTTTAATATAATCAATATATTTTTTATTTTTATGCTGGGGTGGGGTAGGTGGGTGATATTTTTATTCACACTTATCATTTTTAAGCTTATAAAAGTTGTCAATTTTTTTACCAAACGATTTTTAAAAAAATTATAATTTTTTAAACAATGAGTCACTCTCCTATGAAGCAGCTTTCATAGTATGAAACCGGTACCATTAGAATCACTTCATTGATACTATTAGAATCATTCATTGATACCATAACTATTTTATATTGTGATATCAGTTTATAAGTGTAATGGTATCTCTAAATGAATGTTATGGTATCGATAAATGATTCTAATGATATTAATTTTATACTATATATAAAACTGCTTTCACCCTAAATTTTGCCTTAATTTTATTTCCTATGCAATGTTTCCCTAAATTTTATTTTCTTTTGCATAATTTAGAATAGGGTTACTCACAAACAGGTTCATAATATTTTCACCTTTTTCTAATTATATATTTTTAAAATTTTGCAATTTGTTCCTCATTTTTTTAATTTTTACAATCCTATTACGATTACAATAAAACAATATAAAAATATACGAATTTATGACTATTTTTTTAATTACTCCTTATAAATATCAATAATGATGTTTATTAATTCATATATAGGTGAAGATATATACAGCTGAAGGTGTGACATCTGAGCTGGAAAGATCAAAGGTGGACTATCTTGAAGCTGCAATAATGGTGAAAAACACAAAAAGAATAGCTCTTCCTGAGCTTCTACTAAAAAACATGCACGATTTTGGGCAAGACCTATGTCCATTAATGGAGTGGCTGTGCCACCATCTGCCGCCATCGGGTAATCTGAGGAAATCGATAGTCGAATATTTCGGCGACATCTACACGGCGACAAGATGTCCGTCGTCACGAGATTATACCTTATGACTTTGAGTTTCAGTACTTGTTCACTGTATGAAGTTTACGTTTTGAAACTCTATTGAAAAAGTAGAAGGGATATTAAATGATTTTTATAGTACAATGAAAAGTGAAGGTTGTTTACAAATGAAGTGATTCAAAAAGTGAATGTGTTGTTGGAAAATGTGCTCAATGAAGATAATTTCGATTTGATATATTATTCGCTCAATTCTGGGTGTGAGTGAATGATAAATTGAATTTTTAAATTTATTGTAACAAGGAGTGAAAAGTTAAACACCTTATCGAGAAAAGCAATAGGTTTGTCCAGATTGAAAAATTATGATTTAGGAAAATTACGCTATTTTTTTTTTTTTTTTTGTGAAAAGTTAAACACTTTGTCAAGAAAAGCAATAGGTTTTGCCCACATTGAAAATTTATGATTTAGGAAAATTATGCTAATTTTTTATTTTTTTATTGGGCAAATGGTTATACGAACCCATAATCTTTAGGTCATAAATAGTGGATCTCTAACCACTTGAGTTGTACCACTTCACAAAATTATGTTAATTTTATACATATATATTATTTAAATATGTTTATTTTATAATATAATTATATTATTTTTACACAATGAAAAAAATTATATATATATATATATAATATAAAATTAATTTTTATAAACTTCAAGCATAAAAAGTGGGTACTCATCTAGTAAAGATAATAAAATATGTTATATATTATACTTAAATATATCTATGCACCAATTGAATATAATTATTGTTAATATGAAGATAATTTGATTAATAATACAAATAAATTGAGATTTATAATAATTAGAACAACTAAAAGAGGATGAAAAAAATTATATATATTTTATAGTATTAATAAATATTGCATGCACTTATTTTAAAAAGGAAAACAATTTCATTAATTGATATTGGAGACAGTCAACACTGATTGACAAATAAAGTCAGGAGGGAATCCCACGAGCAATGATCAGCCTCTCACAATACAAGTTTTTCTTTAAGAAAAAAGAAAAAAAAATGTCGACAACAATTGAGATGTCTACCTAGCCTAAAATTAAACAGATGATTGTAATGTGATTTTAAGATTGAAAATGGATCCTCTACACTTTATATATGAGTAGTATTTATGTGTATATTGTGCACAATAAAAGATTGTATCTATAAAGTTTGGTTACAGTCTAATATTATTTTAGATACTATAAAGTATTAGTTTGGTTATAGTGTAGTATTATTTCAAGAATTGTATAGTATTAGTTTGGTTACAATGTAGTATTAATTTTAGGTACTAGTATTATTTCATGCATTGTATAGTATTAGTTTAGATACGGTATAGTATTAGCAACATTGTATAGTATTAATTTAGTTGCAAAGTATAATATTAAATAAAAATATTGTGCACACTATTTTTTAGTGTGTGCAGTGCACACAAATATTTGCCTTTATATATATAATTTTTTTAAATTTTGGAGAGACACGCATTTTTAGGATAACATATTATAATTATTGGGACCCACTTTTTTTTTTTTTTTAACCTAAGTGCAATTAGGCCTCTAACCTTGAACCAAAGTGTAATAATTTAATTATTTAGTTATTTAAAAAAATTGATTATTTTATCTGTTTTTGGAATGGTAGTTAGATCCATTCAGCTCAACTTGTTAACTTTACTAATTAAAAGGGAAATTATAATCCATGTTGCAATAAATTATTTCGTTATTCTTGTTAAATTAGAAATTTTATCTTTTACACGTGCGAATGACAGATAAAGTTGATCATCAAATAATAGAAAATAATTTCATCAGATAATTTATCGTTTTTATAGACACACTTGTCCATAAATTTTTGTTCAATTAAAATTTATACACACCTAAATTTTTTTCAGGCATTGTACTGATAATAATAGATGTTAGGAAAAATTGCATATTTGGTTCCATCAGAATTTTTAATGATAATTTCAATCCCACATTTTTTTAGTCTTTTTTTTTTTTTGCGAGATATAGTCTCAGTCATTATTTTTAGGACATAAACCGTAATTTTATCTCATTCTCTTGGGACTAAAATCGCAATTTATCATTCTTATGGAATCAAAATTGTATGTCGAAAAAATTATGGGATCAAATATATCAAAAAATTATTATTTTGCAAATCATTCATTCTTTTGAAACCCTAAATATGAGCATTAAAGCCACCGCACTCAGCAAAAGCAATTAATAATTAGTAAAAGATCACTACAAAAAAATGGCAATTTACCTAGGGAACTTAGCGAGGGTTCAAACCCTCGCGAATTAACGAGGGGTTTGGCGAGGGTTTTATTTACCGAGGGCGTTAACGAGGGTTCGAACCCCTCGCGAAATACCGAGGGAATTAACGACGGAAAGACCCTCGCCAACATTTGCCGACGGAATTAACGACGGCTCGGGCCCCCTCGCTAATTATCGAGCGCGGGCCCTCGCCAATTTACCGAGGGCAGGTGCCCTCGCTAGGGGCCCTCGCCAAATACCCTATTTAAACCACCAGATCCCCTTTCTCCTCCCTGCTCGCGAAATTTCTCCCCACCCTCGCCCTCTTGCGCCGCTGCCGCGCCGCGCCGCCGGAAAATTAGTGTTATTTCTTGTCGGGCTTTGTAGTACGCATTCCGGGAACGCTTTCTACGGTAAATTTTTAAGATTTAATCGGTTATTTTGTTGTTATTTTAGTGGATAAATTTTGTATTTTTAATTTTTCATATGCATGTATTTGTTGTAACTTTGTTGTTATAGTTGGTATTTATTAATTATTTAGTGTTAATTTGTATAATTATTATGTGTATTGTAATTATTTAGGAAAATTATTAGTATATGAATTATATATAATTATTTAGAGTTAATTAATTAGTAATTATGCAATTATATAATTTTATTGTTATAGTTGGTGATTTATTAATTATTTAGTGTTAATTTTTGTAATTGTTAGGTGTATTTTGATTATTAGTAATTATTTAGGAAAATTAGTAGTATAAGATTATTATATAATTATTTAGTGTTAATTAATTAGTAATTATGCAATTATATAATTTTGATTATTAATATTATTATAATTTTAATTTAATTTCTATAATTTATATATTTGTAGGTGTGTACGTTTATTGAAAAAGATTCGAGCCGGGAATATAATTTCATAGCCACCACTATCACCGTAAGTATTCTTTTTGTAATTAATTATTATTTAAATATGGTTTTAATTTAATTATAATAATTATTTGATTTAAAATAATTTTGCATGCATGATATAATAATAATTTATATATATGGTGATCGATGTTCGATCAAATTTTTGTATGATAGTTCAATTATAATATTAATTTTGAAAATCGAATCGATGTTCGATTCAAGTTGATGTTGGAGTTGAGGGTTGATGAATTGTTTGGTATTGTTTCTTTGTCAGAGATGTGCGTTCCGACTTGATTAATTTTAATTAAGTCGGAAATGGATGCACTAGGAACTTGATATATTAACTCGGGAATACGATAAAATAAGACAAAACTACTGTAGAAATTTTTAGAAAATATATATATTAATATTAGGAAAAAATATATTAACTCTGGAAGAATTAATTATGATTTAATTAAATTTTGAATGTTCATTAATCAAACAGATCTATTGCTATGAATTATTCAAGCCGTAGTTGGATGTATGGTCCAAGAACGATTAATGGCATGATATCTCCCGAATTTCTTAGTGGAATCGAATCGTTTATAGAATTCGCTACTAGTAACTTAGGAATGGATGAGTGGAGGAAAGATTAGGTGTCCTTGCTCGAAATTCAAATGTAGGAACCAGAGTTTTAGAGAACCCATTGACGTGAAATCACATTTATTTAGACATGGGTTTATGTCTAATTATCACAATTGAATTTTGCACGGTGAGCAAAATTGGAATTCTATGCCACACCGAAACTATGATCACCGGCGTCGACTTCATATAGAGTCGACGACACCACAAAGATCTAGCTCGTACCACAATATGATGATGGACTTAACTTCTGGTCCTAACATTAGTTTCCAAAATGTGGAAGAAGAGCCCCTTAGGGAGGAACCTCCTAATCGGCATGCCGCACATTTTTTTGACATGCTTCGTGCGGCGGAATGGAGATCATGTATCACGGTTGCGAGTCTCATTCTCGGTTGTCATTCAATGCCCGTCTTTTAAACATTAAACCGAGAATAGATTGTACGAAAGGGGTTACAATCAAATGGTTGAGTTGATTAGTGAGATTTGCCCTCCGTAAAAATCGGGTGCCCAAGAAATTTTCTCGATACGAAATTGATGGGTGGGATGGGTCTTCCCGTAGAGAGGATTGATTGTTGTGCAAATAATTGTATGATATATTGGGGTGCAGACAGGGAACTTGAATCGTGTAAGGTTTGTGGTCGGTCACGATTCAAACCTCGCTAGACGTGGTGTGGATGAGTCGATGGAAAAAGAACAGTCCTTTCAAAGAGATGTTCTATTTTCCTATCATTCCTCGATTGCAAAGACCGTATCACCAAGACTACCGCTAAGGATATGATATGGCATGCTAGTTGCTATAATGATGAGGCCGGGTGTTATGCGTCACCCCGCAAATTCATTGGCTTGGAAACACTGGACTATTCATATCCCGATTTTGCAAATGAAATACGGAATGTGAGGTGGGTTTGAGCACCGATGGTTTTCGGCCGTTTGCAATGGGAAAACTTGATTCGTCATGGCGGTGATAGTGACACCGCATAATCTGCCCCATGGTTGTGTATGAAAGAACAATTCATGTTTTTGACGGTTTTGGTGCCTGGTCCTAAAATCCAAAGGATAATTTAGATGTATTTTTACACCACTAATTCATGATTTGAACATGCTGTGGGGAAATGGGGTGGAAACGTATGATGTTGCTAGAAAGCGAGAATTTTATGATGCGAGCCGCATTAATCTGGACCATTAGCGACTTTCCAGCTTACTCAATGTCTGGATGGAGCACCATTGGAAGGACTGCTTGTCCATATTGTCTTGAGTACTCCGATGCCTTCACTTTAAAACTCGATCAAATCGTGGTTTGATAATCATCGTAAGTTCTTACCCGGGGGACATCCGTATCGCGAGAACAAGACTGCATTCATGAAGAATACAGAGTTACAGATGACCCACCACCCATCCGAACAGTGAAATGCTTCTACAAGAAATTGATTGGTTGGGGTACCGGAAAGTGATCAAGAGGGTGCCGAGGCCCACAACAAAAGATTAGATGGTGGTGAAGGAAGAAAAGTATTTTTGGGATTTGCCATATTGGAGTACCCTCTTGATCCGGCATAATTTGGATGTGATGCACATTGAAAAAAATGTGTTTGATAATTTGTTCTACAGTGACGAATGTGGAAGGGAAAACAAAAGACACAAATAAGTCTAGGGATGAACTTAATGAATATTGTCGTCGTCCCCTCTCTAGAGAAATGTCAACGCACAGGAAAGTATCCCAAAGCTTGTTATTCACTTGATAAGAGTCAAAAGGATGATCTGTGCAGATGGGTAATCGAGTTGAAGTTTCCCGATGACTATGTGTCTAACCTGTCTCGATGTGTAGACCGGAGCAAATTGAAGATGTTTGGGATGAAGAGTCATGATTGTCATGTGTTTATGCAGAGACTACTCCCGATTGCTTTTCGTGAAACTCTCCCGCCGAATGTGTGGAAAGCAATCACTTGAACTTAGTTTGTTCTTTAGGGAGTTCACTTCGCATCAATTACGATTGAGAACATGGCTCGATTGGAAGCAGATATTCCAGCTTATATTGTGTAAGTTGGAACGTATCTTTCCGCTCGCCTTCTTCAATTCGATGGAGCATCTGCCCGTGCACCTTGCATACGAAGCAAGGATAGTCTGGTCTGTGCAAGATAGATGGATGTATCCATTTGAGAGGTAATTTATAACTCTAAATTATTTGATTACCTAAAATGGTTATACTATACATATATATAACACTTGATTCATTTAATTAGGTATCTTTACAATTTAAAGCTAAGTGTTGGGAACAAGGCGCATGTTGAAGCATCGATTGCAAATGCGTATTTAACGAAAGAGGCCTCAATATTTTGTTCCCTCTATTTCGGCGATCACGTTCGAGACGAGGCGGCACAATGTACCTCGTAATTACGATGGTCGTGGCGAAGTACCCCAAGTAGCGAAAGGTACTTTGTCCATATTTATACCTCCCGGTCGACATCTTGGAAAGATAAACAAACGATGGATTGTAGATGAGGAGAAAAACACGGCTCATATGTACGTGTTCTTGAATTGTCGAGTTGCAACCGTATATCGAGTAAGTTTATAACGTTCAATTTTTGTTAATTGCAACGTCAATCCGTATATTAAATAATGAAATTCCCTTTTTGTAGTATGTTTTTGAGCAACCGCAACAATTCCAACGGGACTCTCGAGGGTGAGCGGGATGAAAGACTACAAGAGGAGTTTGCATCGTGGTTTGAACAACTTGTAAGGATAAATAATATTCAAAATCGGTGGATACGTGATCTTTCTAGCGGACCTTCGAGTTGTGTCACCACATACCCTAGATATTACGTGAATGGTTACAAATTTCACACACGAACTTATGGCTCATCAAAATCTACTTCAAATTGTGGAGTTTGTATCAAGGGTAAAAATTATGATGCGAGATGAGAATGATTTCTACGGGGTCCTTGAGGAAGTAGTGCAATTGGAGTACCCGGACGTGTTGAGAAAAATGTTGTTCTGTTCAAGTGTGAGTGGTTTGATCCATCGGTGCCAAATGGAACAAGAGTACATCCTCATTACAAACTTGTGGACGTTAATCAAAGGGAAGATACGGCCGCTACGATCCTTTTGTGTTAGCAAGTCAAGCCACTCAAGTTTACTATTGCAAGTACCGGAAAGCGTAGAAATGAATGGTTGGGCCGTTTGCAAAATCAAACCGAGATCCTTGGTCGAAACCGTGTCAACGAATGAACAAGAGCTTCCCCCTTTCAAGGCGACCTTGAGTCCCAAATTCATGGTGTGCAAACGGATGATGATCCAATTATATTGTGAGATGTCAACGATGCATTAATTGATATTGAAAATAATGGAGAAGAAGAAGAAGAAGAAGAAGAAGAAGAAGAAGAAGAAGAAGAAGAAGAAGAAGAAGAAGAAGAAGAAGAAGAAGAAGAAGAAGAAGAAGAAAAAATGATGATGATGAGGAGGAGGGACGAGGACGAGGAGGAGGATGAAGACTCCGAGCGAATATTGAATATATAGTGTAATGTAATAATTATGTGTGTTTCATTTGCATGTTATATATATGATGAATCATTTATTTTTGAACCGTGTAATAATGAGGTTTTATTTAATTATTATTCTGAGATGAGCGGACCGTCTGGATCGAGGGACGATCTGGATCTAGAGAGGAGATGGGTCGAGCGGACCGTCTAGGTCAGGGGTCGAGATGGCGGGGGTACGATGCCGGTACCCTTTATTCAGGAGGAGGAGGGACGGCGAGGCTATCGGCCACGAGGCCTATGAGGACCATCATCCGGCTCCGGCTCCGGCTCCGGTGGGGAGGGTCCTGGATATATGGATCTACCAGGCACGTAAGTTAAATACTTGTGAATAATAAACTATGTCATATTTATATGTCTATTAATTTTGCGTGTTTATTGCCTTTTGCGAGTTGATGCCATCGAATGCGGTATTCAGGACTATTCGGGAGATTATGTCTCAACACATAGAGCCATGTGCATTCACTTTCAGGATGATATCTCACGAGAGAAATTGGTTATCTTAAGGAGACATTTCGTGTACATTATTTTGTTATTCGCTATTTAATTTTGATTAATTTATAAACTTTAACTCGAGTGTTAAGTACAATAATATTTTGTTTGGCGAGAGAGACTAGGTGGGACCCATCCGTTACGAACTCAACGGAGGTGTATCGCTTGTTCCTTCGTAGGGCAGCAAGTAGATACATTGATATCTTTGAACAACGTGAGAACGTTGTGGGTCACCAAGCAAAGCAGAGGCACGGATGGGATGATGCAGAATGGTGCTAAACTTCTTGGGATAGAGAAGACGTGAGAGCAAAAAGCCAGCGGTGTCGTAACAATCGCATGTCGGAGCCTGGAGGCCGGGTGCGGCATCTCCGTCATAAAGGCGGATCCCGTGGATCAGCCGAGTATGCATATGACTATGTAAGTATTTTTTTAATGCTAGTTCAATATTTTAATTAAACACGTGGTTCCAATTAAATAAATACGGGGAGAGGAGGCATGGACGGCCCCACGGACTGGGACATAGTGCGGCATTACCACCGGTATAATGACGGGAGTACACCTACGGGGCTATTAGTGACACACTTGTAAGTATTTTCATTTTATATTATGTAATAATTTATAATAAAATATTATATATATATATATGTCTATTTTGTAATCTTAAATTTTAATTGTCGAAATATCCGTACGGCATGAAGTACAAGAGGTGGCCTCCCGGATGCCCTCAGGGGTCGAGCTCGAACCCCATGCCGACTTATCCCGGCTCTATGTCCGAGGCGGTTGGAAAACAACACGGGAGGGTTCGGGGTCTTGGTCGGTGGGTAAGTCCAGACGCATCCCCTCGGCTCCTGCTCATCGGATGCTCCTATTGTGGCACCTACGGCCCAAGTGATGTCGACCGCATGCTCCAAGAAGAGCGTGAGAGATCGCGTAGAAACAAATACAAGATGTGCGAGGCGAGGTGCGGGCGGAGATGGAGCGAAGAGACGCGGCTTTGAGAGCGGAAATGCGGCGTCAATTCCAAGAGTGGATGCGGGGGTACCGGGTTCCTCGGTGGTGGTGGTAATCCACCAAATGCTCCAGTGGTTACGATCACTCATCTCGTGGGTCTCGGAGGCGTTGAGTTCATTATATACATTTAAAACTATGAATTTTCTGAATATTGATTGATTAAGATGATGAATTTTAATTGTTTAAAGTATTAATTTTAATTCATGAAAAGTGCATATATAAACACATGATATATATATATATATATATATATATATATAATAACAATTATAGAAATGATAATATATATGTGTGATAATAATAATAACAATTATAAATGATAATATATAGTGAATATATTATACAATTTAATTGAGTATATGTGTGATAATAATAATTATTATAAACATGATAATATATATGTGTGATAATAATAATAATAATAATAATAATAATAATAATAATAATAATAATAATAAATGATAATATGTATATAGTGAATTATAGGATACAATTTAATTGAATATATACAATATTAAAAATTATAAAATAATAATATATATAGTAAATATATATATAATTTAATTGAATATAGTATATAAACATGATAATATAGTGTATATGTGATAATAATAAATATTATAAAATAATAATATATATAGTAAATATATATATAATTGAATATATATGTTATAATAATAAAAATTTAAAAATGATATAATTTAATTAAATATATATAGTAGATAATTTAATTAAATATATAGTATACAATTTAATTAAATATATATAAAATATTGAACATAATATGATATTAATATATTTAAAAGCAAAATCATATCGAATGATTAGCTTTGCCCAAACGGTAAAGCGCCCAAGCTCTCTCCTCCACTCTCTCGGAGGTCGCGGGTTCGATACCCAGCTCTCGCGAAATAAATCGCCCAGCCAGCCCCGAGGCCGCGGCCGGGGCGCGGGTTCGATCCCCCGGCCGCGATTCTTTTAATGTTTTGAAATTAGCGAGGGCAAGACGAGGCCCGCCCTCGCCACTGCCCTTCGGCAATTCCCTCGCCAATCGAACCTCGCCAAATCCCTCGCCAACCTTGCCCTCGCCAACTCCTCGCCAACGAAGCCCTCGCTAAATCCCTCGCCAATAAACCCTCGCCAATTCCTCGGCAATTAGCGAGGGCAGCCCTCGCTAAGTGTTACCGACGACGATTTTGCCGAGGGCGCCTTCCTCGCTAATGCCCTCGCCAAACCCTTGCCCTCGTTAAATCCCTCGCTAAATCCATTTATTTTTGTGGTGGATGTCGCATGCAAAAAATGTGATTTTGCTTAAAAGAAAAAAAAAAATAAAAAACTAGAAGAATTAATGCTCATTTAGTGTAAGTTGTACCTAAAAGATTAATGTCAAGAACTCAAGCAAATTTATGAGCCATCATATACAGTAATTAAATATAATTAATTATATTTTAGCGTGGTTTTATTAAGTAAAGTCTTTAATTTTTATTCGTGGCAAATTTTTATATAAAAATTAATATTTCATGATAAACTTATCAGAAATTATTTAAAAAATTTTAAAGTATTAAATATTTGGTTAAAAGTATTAATAATCTCATCAAGAGTATCAAAAATTTGGATACTATATTATTGCTTAATTTAGAAGTACCATCAACAATTAATTTTTTTACTATTTAAATTATTTATATTTAATATAAAAGATACAATATTATAATATTTAAATCTAAAGTATTAAGTTTAAAAATATATTTAAAGTATTAATTATTTGATCAAGAGTATCAAAGATTGAAGAGTATGTCTCTTATGTTTCGTATGTACCGTAAGTTTATGGTGTTACCACCACTTTTAAAAAAATTAAAGTATCAAATATCTCGAGCAAGAGTATAAAAATCTCACCAGGAGTACCAATAATTAGGTTCAATAATAACGTATTTGACCGAGGGTATAAAATTTTGATCAAGTGTATAAAAAATTTGATGAAATTGAAAAATAACATTTAGAATATCAAATATTTGACCAAGGGATATCAATAAAACACCGTAAACTTACGATGTACATGAAACACATAAGACTTTGCCAACATTGAAGAGTGGTTCATTTCTTCAACCATCATATATATATATATATATATATATATATATATATATATATATATATATTCAAAGGTAGTTAGACTTATTTTTTTCTAATTAATTAGTTCATGCATGCAGATGCTTTCAAAATTATTAGCACAAGCCGCCAATTATTTCTGAGCATAACTTTGATTAGTGAGACTAATAAACTAACAAAATATTAGTGAGAAATTAATTAATAAAATATCAGGTTTATCATCATGTGCACCGTTGTCTGTATAACTTTAAGTTTTTGTTTAATTAGACTAATAAAATATATATGGTGCTTATCTGTTTGTTTAGTATCTTTGATTAATTTAGTGTACCTAGCTACCTCTACCTTGTTTGCTTCGTATAATTTTAAATTATTTTTTAAAAAAATAAATTAAGGCTCCATTTGGATGGAGTGGATTTGAAATCAAGGGATTTGAGATAATATATCATGCATTCACACAAATTATAATAGAGAAAAGCTAAATGAATGGATTTGATTCATTTAAATATTAAACACAAGTGAAACAAGTGAGAGGATTTCAAATGACTAGGTTTTATTGGGTATTTGAAATCCTTCCACTTATAAGTAATATTTGTGTTAACCAAATCCATTCATTTAATTTTTCCCTATTTTGATTTGTAAAAGTATGTTATATTATCCTCAAATCCATTGATTTCAAATGACTTCATCCAAATGGAGCCTAAGTTAATTCATGTGGTGTAGTTAGACTAATAAAATATGAGAATTAAACTATGTTGTTGCATGGGTTTTGTTTGGTATCTTTAATTAATTTATGTGATGCTGAAAATAATACTCCCTCCGTCCGGAACTATCTTGTGATTGACTTTTAACGATTTTTGTGTGAGAATTATTTCATAGTAATATGTGTACAAAAATTATTTTATATAAATGATATGATAGTTAATAAGTTCAACTAGCATATCATTCATATAAAACAACTTTTGTACACATATCAATATGAAATAATTCTCACACAAAACCTTTAAAAAGTCAACTGTGAAGATAGTTTCGGGACGGAAGGAGTAGTAGTTATTTATTATGTGTACGTACATTTTTTTGTAAATTAATTTTATTATGCAATTTAAATGTATTAACTTTGTCAAACTATACACAGTTATTTTGAAACTATAATCAATTTACAACAAGTTTAGAAAATTAAGTTTATAGTTCTCAGAAGTCTTGAAAAGGAAACTACCCAACAACGTGAAGAAATGAGAAGTAGAATGTCAAAAGAAACATAGGGATGATTATGTTTAAAAAACACACCAAGAGCAAAATAGTCCAAAAAAATTTGCAAGCTTAGTCATTTTTATAAGTATTATAGATAATATACGAGGACGTATCCAGGATTTCGTCCTAAGAGGCGAATTACTTCATACGGTAAAGGAGAAGAAAATTTTAAAATTCAAGGGGGCGAAATGATAAAATATTACTAATTTAATGTATAAATAAAAAAATTTCTATACATATAGTGGAAAAAATTTAAATCCAAGGGGCGATCGCCCCGCGCACCCCCTAAATCCGTCCTGGATATATACATGTGTGTGTTTTATTTATATTAATAAAATATATCAGATAAAATAAAATAACGAAAACAAGCACGTAAAATAAGGGCACACCGATGAGGACTTGTTCTTCAGTCCCTCCTTTACCTTTAGACAGCAAAAGCCATCATTTGAAATTTCCAGAATTCATTAGGAATTATTTATTAATATTATGAAGAAAAAACCAATGTTGACCAAAAGATATTTCAACATGTTTTCTACAATGATGTTTAAATAAAAGACCGAATCCATGTCAAGTTGACTAAAAGATATTTCAAACATATTCTCTCACTTGCTGACGGCAGTTCTCATACTAATTTGAAAACATTTTAAGAAAAACATAATAAGTAAAGTATTGAATGATAATTTTATAAATTTTTATTATTAAAATAAGAGAGGTGGTTGGATTAAGTGTAAAAGTTATAGCATTTTGGGTAAATATATGAATATTATGAGGGTGGAGTTTATAAGGAGGAATTTTCTTTTTTTTGAAATGTAAAAATTAATTGTGACAAATTAAAAAGAAAGTATGAAAGCTGATTTGAGAAAAGGAGTATATAATATGAACAACACTATTAATGCTTTTCAAACTTTTCAGGGTATTTGTTAGGCACACAAGGGTGTCTTTTTAAACTTTTCAAAATATTTTCTAATTTTTTTTTCTTAAAGTAAGAGATAATTAAATATATATATATATATATATATATATATATATATATATATATATATATATATATATATATATATTTGAAGTTGTTTTAATGTTTCAAAACACACTCTTATATTCGCATAGGAAACCAATGGATTTATGTCTTCTTTTTCATCTTTGTGCTTATATGACAGTTTCCAAGCAATTATCAACTTATTATAATATATAACTATCATGTGTGATATTTCACACTCAATATTAATCGAAGCGAATAATATCATTCAAAAAAGTTATTGCACAATGTTGATGTATAAAAAAATTTGTCGTGGTTATTTATAAATAAAGTGGAGGATATTCATATCAGGTCATCCCTATAAAGTGGAGATGTGGGATCAAAACCAATAACAATTTAAATAATTAAAGAGATGATAGAAATATAAAAATAAATTATTGTATATTATTTTTATTTTAAATATATATTTGAACATTACGTGTGGACACTAACAACCCGTTTAATTACTTTAAGGGTTATTGATGAATAACTCGAAATAAAAAAATTATAATTCTATAAAAAATTTATTCCAAATATAAATATTTAATTTTCATAATTCTTAGCTCGAAAAGATACAAAGAGGAATAGCTTTCATAAAAAAGTTATTTTCAACTAATTAAAGTTCAACACTTGTATATTTTCTTATTCCTTTATTTAATTAAAGTTCAACACTGAGGGAGTATTTAAATAAAGAATTTTATATTTTCTTATTCCTTTCCAACTAATTAAAGTTTTTTTATATTTTTTTCCGAAAAGACTAAATAAAGTTGATCAACACGTTTTTGCACTGATCATCATATAGAACCTGACCAAGTTCATTTTCTTCTGTTGTTTTTTGTTTTTCTGAATTTGATTTTTTCTAGAAATCGATTCCTTCTGGGGCCATTTTCTGTATTTTTTTATCGGGGAAAGAGTGGCTCGAACCCATGACATTCAGTGCATAGGTAATGAAACTCTACTATTATTTTTGTCGAGCTGATCATGTATATATTAGTTATAAAATTAATTTACAGATTAATATTTTATAATAAAATAACCGATATCCTTCCATTAATATCTTTTAATGAACTAATTAATACCATTAAAAATAAATTTTATAATAAAAATAATTAATATTTTTAATAAAAAACTAATATTATTAAAATTAGTTTCGCGATAAAATCGATTCATATAATATTGAGTTTTTATCGGTAAGTCCCGAAAGATATGTTAATTATCAATTCGAGACTTGAAAGATAAAATTTATCAATTTGGTTCTGAAAGATGTTCGTATTAAGGGATTTTATCAATTCAAGATTTGAAAGATAGGTCAATTATCAATTGGGACCTTATTTAAACATTTTGGTCTGGATTGATAAAATCCCTAAATATAAACATCTTTCTTGTCCCGAATTGGTAAGTTTTATCTTTCAGGTCCCACATTAATAATTAACATATCTTTCAAACTATCTTGATAAAACCCTGCAATATTTTGCCTTTGTCAATATATATAATTTTCCTTTGTGTACAACGTTAGGTATGCCTTCAGATTGACAATTATTACGTAATATTCTGCGTCAAATTTCAATCACAATCAACTTCTTCCTTTCATACATAACTTCCAACACTACGTACGTAATTAATAATTTATTTAAGACTTAACTACAAATTAAATCAGCACCTTTTGCTTAATTATAACTTACTTTAAAATTTTTGATAGTCACAAATAAATCATCATATTAAAATGTTATTACAAATTACTAGTTTTTTAACAGTTTATTTTGTGCCCGAGTCTGACGTGATTTCCAGACATAACACATCTCTTAATCAGACAACGTTCTTTTTAATTTACTTTAATCTAATAAATAAATAAATAATATAAAAGCATGTTAAAGGAACAAAGAGGTCTGTCCAAAAGTAAAAATAATTTGTAACAATATTTAAAAGCTAGGATTTATTTACAATTATTTAAAATTGGCAAAACTTGTGTGAACCGGGTTCATACAATGAACTCTATTTTATTATCACGTCATGCACATTTACTATCACTATTCACTGTCATGTACAATGCTATCAACTGTCATATTTATTTATAACGATGCGTATATATGACGGTAATAGTTCATGTCCATGATACTTGATGTGATGAATGTGCATGACAATTATAATAAAATAGAGTTAATCGTATGCACCGGTTCACACAAGTGTTACTCTTTAAAATTTTAGATTAGATTGCAATTGAGTGAAAAGTGGTTGCAATTAATCATTTATTTAATCAACTACTTCCTTCCACGTACCTACTACATAATTAATAATTAATTTATTTGCCATAAGTTGCTTCTAGCTTCTATATAAGCAGCTGCAATATTTGCATGAACCCCTTCCTATTAACAACAATTCTACTTTTTTTCTTAACAAATCAAGATTATATATTATCATGAAACTTACAGCTTATTTTCAGCAGCTGTTCTTTATTCTTCTTCTTGTTGCATGTTTAACAAATTCTCAAGAAGTTGGTAAGTTCGTCATGCATGCTTTTAATTTCCTCATAATTTTTCGTATATATTATTAATTTCCACAAATTTTATGTTTAATTAATTAAATAATTTATTGTAGACGATGAGAGGGAGTTCGATTCTGATGAAAAGCAGTGAGATCGGGCCTGCGGGTGGGGAGAGATCCAGCCCGATTGGAAGACTTGCAGCTCGGAGAGATGCAATCTCCCATTAATTTGCTAAATCAAAGAGTCGAACTCGTGTGGAATTGGGGCCCGATTAACACAAGATATATGCCCTCAAATGCTACACTCGTCAATCGAGGCCATGATATAATGGTAATTAATACTTCATTCGTATCATTTTATTTATTTTTAAAAAAAGACTAGAAATTCTCGCGTTCGGTAAAATTTTGTTATTTATAAATAAAGATATCAAAATTTATTCAATGATGGAAATTATTAAGTATATGTATATTTATATATATATTGGATATTGAGTGTTTTTTTTTCAAACTTTATAAATTATTTTTAAGATTTTATTTTTCAAAAGAAGTGAGACAATTTTGAATTTTCAAAGTTTTTGTAGTGATTGAAAACAATTTGAGAATCATGTATATATGTCTTCCAAATTTGGTAAATGAGCATGCCTATAAATGCAAGTATTTCAAAGTACTAATAAATATATGTTTTAAAATTATATATAAAGTCAGCGTTTAAAAAAATATACATATCATACAGGTTATATAATTTATCTTAAATATATATATTCATTTTAAAATCTTTTAAATCCACACATTAAATTACTACTATTTTAATTTAGCCCGATCAAATTCTTAATATAAAAAGCCTCGTACCAAGAATGCGATATTTTTGTCGCTGTTCGACTACTATTTAATTCTTCTCATATTTAATATTATATTTTGTTAGGCTCCATTTAGATAGATTGAATTTCAAATCAAAGTATTTGAGATGTAGTGAATTTAAAATTAAAGAATTTGAGGATAATATACCATACATTCACACAAACTAAAATGGAGAAAAACTAAATGAATGGATTAGATTCACTCAAATATTAAGCACAAGCGGGAGAAGTAAAAAGATTTCAAATGACTAGGTTTTGTTGGGTATTTGAAATCCTCCCACTTATAAGTAATAATTGTGTGAACAAAATCCATTTATTTAGTTTTTCTCTATTTTGATTTGTAAATATATGGTGTATTATCCTCAAATCCCTTGATTTCAAATGAATACATTCAAATGGAGCCTTAAATTATTAAAATATGTAAATGTAATGTATATTAACTATTGAATATTTATCCATAATATAGAGTACATAAAGCCGGAGCATCAAATATATATATAAAAAAATGGTGTGTAGTTTTCTTGCAAGTCAGAAAACATAACAACTCCACTTGCTTTTTAATTTAAAATAATAAAAGTTAGAGTATCTTTTTTAAATAAAATAAAATAATAGTAGTAAAAGACTAAAAGTTATCTAACCTACCAAGAATTTGACACACGTGAACATTTCAAAATTATATCATATATTATTATTTTATTATTATTACTCTCTTTTACCTAATAAAGTAGAAAATATTTTCACTCTCTCTATATTATTACTCAAAATAAGGAGTAATAACAATTTCCACATTTAACTCGTGCCGAAATCTAATGAAAAAGTAATATGGCTGGTAAAAATTGAGAGTACTACTTATGACATACTATTCTATTTTTATATAGAGATTGATAGAATTTTTGTTAAAAACAAATTGTCATTTTACACTAATCTTGTAGAATTATATCATATTTCAATTTTGTTTCTCTATCTTTTTTTTAGATAGTATGGATTAAATGAATATATAAAATTAGTCTGTAATAAATAAAAAGATAAAAATAATTGTTTATTTCATATGAAATATATTTAAACACAAAATAATACTTTCAAAACATCGTAATATTATCGATGAAAATGTATTGAGAAAAATATGATTAAAAATAATTGAAATTATTCCAAATAGGTTCAAAAAGTATTCCAAAATTGCAAATAGGTTTATTTTATGTGCTTACATGCAAATTTATCTTATATTGTTTTGCAAATATTTTTAACCTATTTGCAATTTTGAATTTTTTTAAACTTATTTGTAACTGGTCCAAAATAATTATATGTGGGTTTTTTTTTAAACTATTTGTAACTGGTCCAAAAGAATTATATATGGGTTCTTACGTTTACGTACGCATGCATATATTAACTTTTCAATAAGTTTATAACTAATACTTCTACATTTTTATGAAATAATTAATATTTTTCAACTAATATTCTTTTATAAAATAATTAATATAATTCAAAATTAATATTTTATAATAAAATAATTAATTATATTTAGTAGAATAATTAATAAGTACTTTCCAAATATGTTTAAAAATTTGTTCACAAAATATATTGCCCTCTTCAATAATATATTTTAAATTAATTTTTTTCCAACTTTCCAAATTATGGATACTAATTGGTTTCCTACATAAAATTATTATTAATCTGTTTATTTATAAATTGTGCAGTTGGGTTGGCCAAATGGTGCTGGATATATCAGAATCAATGGAACCAAATATCAACTCAAGCAATTGCATTGGCACTCACCTTCTGAACACTATATAAATGGCAGAAGGTTAATTATAATAATTATTATAATTCTTTTTTGTATTAAATATGCATCAGTTCTCATCTTAAATAAAGAAAACATTATATCCATCTTTATTTTTAGTAAATTAAATAAGAAACTATTACAAATAGATTCAAAATTTATCCTTCATTACGCAAATATTTTTGTGGTTCTTTGCAAATTTATTTTGTGTTATTGATCAAATATTTTTGAACCTATTTATATTTTTAAACTTTTTTAACCTATTTGTAACTAGTACATTAAATAAACATTTTCTCTCTTTTATTCATTAACAGATTTGACATGGAACTTCATCTCGTCCATCAGACTAGTGATAACCGTACAGCTGTTATTGGAATCTTGTATAAAATTGGGCAGCCAGATTCATTTTTATCGATGGTAATTTCAATCATATATTTATTAATTGTGGGATAGTAATATTTTTATCATAATTTGGGGATTGTGTGTTTATGAACAATAATTTTACGGGCCTTTGAATATAGAATACAAATATATTTTAAAATTTGTAAATAACAATGTAAAACAATCGAACTCGAATTAACTCATGTCGGATTGACATGTGATTAGTGAGTTGCACGATTGTCCTATTTTTATATTTTGCAAACATAGTGTCCCATATTAACAGACCAATAAATCTGTAAATGTAGAGCAATCGTGCAATTCACGTGCAATAGAACTCGATTTGAGCTAATTCGAGTTTAATTAATGTTCTACATTTACATATTTTAAAACATACTACTTCCGTCTTGAAATACCTTTCACATTTTCATTTTTGTTTGTCCTACAATATCTTTCATATCATTTTAGACTATTCATAAACTCCACTTTAATCATTTTCACAAATTTATGCAAAATATTATTACTTTTGGGTCTACACATGCATACAATCCCACTATTTCTTTATTTTATACATAAAAATTATAAATCACCCCTCAACCCCCCAATTCTTATTATGTGCTTACTTGTGAAAGATATTTGAAGACGAAGAGAACAATATTATACCTTAAAAGACCTATAAAATTATTATTTTTAAAATACAATTTCATACCGAGAGAGATAAAATATTTTTCTCTATTAATTGTGCATAATAGTGATGTGTATGATTGTGTGATTATATTTATATTTGTTAATTTTGAATATTAGATGAGACGTAATCTAGAAGCAATACAAGATGTGGAAGATGTAGAAACAAATGTGGGAAACATCGATCCAAGAATCATAAAATTCGACACTCGATCGTATTATAGATACATGGGCTCACTTACCACTCCTCCATGCACCGA
Organism: Paraleonurus japonicus; assembly: GCA_030762865.1. Taxonomy (NCBI): domain Eukaryota; kingdom Viridiplantae; phylum Streptophyta; class Magnoliopsida; order Lamiales; family Lamiaceae; genus Paraleonurus; species Paraleonurus japonicus. The sequence goes on from CM061052.1 coordinate 35,722,678, forward strand.
GAATGTTACATGGACTATTGTCGAAAGGTAAACACTAAATTCATTCATCATTATTTTACTCAATATTTAGTGACTAGTTCGAAAAATCAATCTCACCATTTATTAACGGGCTCCAATTGAAGTTAGAGTAAAGTTCTATATGAACTGATATATTTTTAAAAATTTAATTTTGTTAATTAAAATCAACATGAATTTGGTTCTGCATATGTTATTCAGGTAAAATGGAAAAGTAATTCTACAATAAAATGTCATGGCAAAAATAATTATTTTTAACAATAATAATCTTTTTTTGCATTAATAATGTAAAAAAGTGATTCTTGTGGGACCACTTTTTATATTTAACTCTATCTTATTCTGATTTGTACCTAAATTTATAATTAAAAGTTAATAATTATGCTATAATAAAATAATTAATATTGAAATAATTAATACTATTAAACTAATATATTTTAATAAAACGACTAGTATATATAAAAATACAGTACTTGAAATGCAAACCTATCGTGCAATATAACTACTTTATATAATATTTTGTAATTTACACGCATGAGGTGTATACCGATGATCACTATAATCTAGATTGGTATTCACATAAAAGATAAAATAATATTTTTAATAGAAATTAAATTTCGTGTCGAAATCAATTAATTTGTTTTTTTGTTTATTATTAGGTGATGACAGTAAGTCGGAAACAATTGGCGCTTATTCGTGATTGTGTCCACGATGTAAGTTTTTCTTTCAACAAAATTATCTAATTCAACATATATTATATTTTAGGTTGCAATCAGTCAATTTCGTATGATATAAATTGCAAAAAGTTGTACACGTTGCAAATTGATAATATATAATTTTATATATGTTTATCAATTTACAACTTTTAATATGATATTTAATTTTATCAATTTGCAACATGCATAATTTTTTAGGTTGCAATCGGTCAAATTTCGTATTTGCAATCGGATAAACTAATTGTATATATTGTAAATTGATATAAGAGTTATAATACGGTAGCAAATTGATATTAATTCTATTTAGTTAATTATTTATGTGATAATAAAATACAAGTAGTCGACATCTAAATTGGTGTACACCGTTCTAAATTGGTGTACACCGTTCAACATATAATCATTTTCGATTATCTCTGGCCGTATTTTTCTTGACTATTTATTTTACATTTAATTTAATTTAATTTGAATTGACCATGCAGGCTTCGGAAGCAAATGCTAGGCCCTTGCAAGCTCTAAATGGGCGTCCAGTGAAATTATACGAGCAAGCATATGTTGATTATTTGGAAATGCCAACGTCAAAGTCACACTCCTCTTTTTAGCTTTTTAATTTATTAAAAAAATTACTAAAATAAATGAGGTCATGAAACTCTTTTTAGCTTTTAATTTATTATGTTGAATTAATGTAAATTGTTTTCTTTTATCCTTGTCTCTTGGGTTTCATAATAAAGTATAACATATATCTTCTAAAAAGAGGGGTATAAGTTTTTTACGTCCCATAACTTTTGCACTTTTTCAAAAACGTCCTAAAAAAATTAATTTTTTCAATTAAATCCCAAATTATTGTTAAGCTGTACAATTTACGTCTCAAAATTTTCCGGAGAAGGCGAAGCGTTGTTTCGCCCCATGTGTGCGACACGTGACATATAAATGATAGGGCGAAGCGACAGCGTTTCGCCTCCTCCGATGAACTTTGAGATGTAAATTGTATAGTTAGCAATAATTTGGGATTTAATTGAAAAAATTAATTTGTCTGAGATATTATTGGAAAAGTGTAAAAGGTACGTGACTTAAAAAAATGTTAACCCTAAGAAAGAGTACGGCCACCTCCATCTTCCGTGTAAGTCACTAATTTCATCATTCAGTTAATGCTTCTTCATTATTAAATAATAAATAAAATTCTATTAATTGTTACAATTAAGACGATATATATATATATATATATATATATATATATATATATATATATTACAATAATATTATATTCTTGTCTATGTATATTTATATCTTATTACGTACTGATACCACTTAATTAATGAAGGTTGATGAGATAAGAAATTTTTAAGGCGGGCCAGACAACCCAAGCTAATGAAGGTTGATGAGATAAGAAATTTTTTAAGGCAGGGCAGTTATTAATCTTTCAAATTAGTTTTATATATTATATATTATATTAATTGATATTTATCTTGAATCTCAATCTATAAGTATATATTATTAGTGTCAAAAAAAAATCTATAAGTATATATTATTGGAAATGACATATTTGGATAATATAAATTCGTTGTCATTATTTTGAATAGATTATTATATACTAATATAATAGACTTGAAATTAGAATTTGTATCTTCAAACATATTATGGAAGACAAATATAATCATCAAAATTAATCATAGTTATTTAAATTAAGTATGAGATTATAAAATCATTAAAATATAGAATATGTTCATCTAAAAAAAAAAAAAAGTTCGATAAATCAAGAAATTGATACGTGTAAAAATACTAAATCAAAAGGAAGGAATTAATATGAGTTTGTATTGTCTTAAATTCTGCATAATTTATATTTCTCAATGTTATTACATATATTTATACTAATTAAAAAGAGCCTTATTTCTTTATATTAATTCAAACTATTAAAATGCACTTAAATTTTACGATGAAATGAGTTCATTATATATTTACTCTATATATATTATATAAAACAAACATTCATATAAAAATAGAGAAAATTGTAGTTTTGGTCCCATGAGAATTTTCAACAATAATGTTAGTCCCACGTTATTTTTGGTCCTGTTTTTGCAAAAATAGTCTCAACCATTATTTTTAGGACCAAAGCGCAATTTATTATTCTATTGGGATCAAAACCGGGGACTAAAAATGTCAAAAAAACTACGGGACCAAAAGTATAAAAAAAAATTATATTGCAACCCACTTATTCTCTTGATACCAAAAATGCAATTTACCTTACCTTCTACCTACACCAACATATTTAAAAAGAGACAAAGACACTCGCGGGTCATTCACATTTCACAGTCGAACCAAATCAAACTAATTTAAAAAAAAAAATTTGCGCAAAAATAAAATAAAATAACTCATTGTCGAGATCTAGGGATGGAGGAAATACCGAAAATGCCGATATACCGACGCTACTGCGCTTAAAAATACCGAATTTGCGGTATACCGAAAATTTCGATGCGGTATGGTTACCGTGCGAAATTTTCGATGCGGTATCGATATAGGATTTTAAAATTTTCGGTATTTGGCATATACGAAATACCGAAATATTTTCGGTATTTCGGTATTCGGTATATACCGTATACCGTAAATATTTTTAAAATAATTATTTAATTAATTTGTTTATAATTTAAATAATATAATAAAGAAATGTACAATAATAATTTTTTTAATTAATTGTTCGGTATGAGCGGTAAATCGATATGATTCGGTGTGGTCGGTATAGTCGGTATGATTCGGTATGGACGGTATAATCGGTATGGGCCAGATGCGGTAAGGTATACCGAAAAATCGGTACGGTATGCGGTATGAATTTTTTAATACCGAAATTTCGGTATACCGAACTTTCGATGCGGTATCAGTATGTTTTTATAAATACGAAATTTTCGGTACGGTATCACGGTATTTTCGGTATTTTCGGTATTATACCGTGCCGATCCATCCCTAGTCAAATCTAAGTTTACTATAAGAATAAATATATTTATTATACAGTAAAAATGATACTTTAAAAGTTTTGTATTGATACTTGATAGTCATCAAGACACCTTAAATATTTGTTTAGATGGGTTTTATTTCTCTTAATTATGGGCTTTCTTCAAAGTCTTTTATGGCCCAGGATATTCACACACAAAAAAATCTTAGCACACACAATTACCGAGTACGCACATAAAAATTTAGGTACACACACTCAAAAGTTCAAGAATACCCTTGCAATATACTCCCCCTCCCTTACGTTTTTTAAAAATTGCAGCACACACAAAAAAAAATTCTCTCTGCCTTTGAAACGGCAACCGCTCAGCGCAACCACCGCCGCACCTCGCCGCCGCACTTCGCCGCCTTGTTTGCCGAAGTTATGCGAGACAATGACTGGAGTAGGAGGTTAGTTTTTCGTGAAAAATTTCAGAAAATGAACACTATATATATATATATATTGATATTTTGCGCAAAATATGTTGAATTTTGTTCTTGTTTATGATGTTTAGTTAGTTATTTACGTGTATAATTGATCGAAATGTGTGTTTTGTTACCTATATTTCTTGCGTATATGTATGTTTTTACGCATATGGGTTGAAACATTAGAAATCATGTTTAGGGTTTTGCTAAATGTCGATTTTTACACATAATTTATGAATTATGTGGTTTAGAATATTTGTGTTTGATTAATACGTTGTAAAATTGAACAAATTTGTTGGTTAATTGAATGAATCACCGGGCTATTGTGAGACACTAGTTCAACGCACGAATTACATTTGTGCGACAATAATTCGCACAAAGTGGTTGTGTTCCAAAATTTTTGTCGCACAAATGTAATTTGTGCGTTTTTTCGCACTACATGTGATTTTTCGAGCTTTTTTTTGCACTTAATGCATTTGTGCTATGTTTTTTCGAACAAAAATTAATATGCATACATTACTTTTTTTGTTGAATGCGGATGATCCTCGGGGAGGGAGAGTACGGCCCAGCTGCATCTTATAGGCGTAGGAAACAAAAGAAGGGTGATGTTGATCCCGAACCCCCACAACCCAACACGGTGGATGCTATACCCGTTGGTGGAGAAGAGGGATATAATGAACAAGGGGCTCGTGAGGAAGAGAGAGATAATGAGCAAGGAGCTCGTGAGGAAGTACACAATGAGGAGCCGGTGGATGTAGATGTTGATGGAGGTGATGATGATGAAGATGAAGAAGGTGACGATGGCGATGAGGGAGACGATAATGATGATGGTGATGAAGAGGGAGGCGATGGGGATGAGGACAAAAGTGATAAAAACACGGCGGAATATGTCCCATCACCTCCCTTGCTTCATGGCTTCCAAGATCATCTTTGCTCGACATATATGGCGAGGTACCGAGAGAGGTGTGTTGAGATGTCGAGCCATATTGCTAAACTCCTAGCATAGGAGTTTGATACCGAAGGCGAACCTACACCCGAAAGTCGAGTTTTCCGCAAAGGTATGTTCCGTAGGTCACGATTATTTCACATTAATCGTGGAGCATACAAGACCCCGAACAAGAACTTGATCAATGCTTTTGTTGAGAGATGGCATCCGAAACAAATTCATTTCATCTTCCTTTTGGTGAAATGACAATCACGCTCGATAGCGTTTATTGTATTACGGGTCTACAGGTGGATGGTCTCCCTGGTGCAATCTACAAGGGAAGAGACAGGTGAATAGTACGGAGGATGTGATTGTATTGTTGGGAGTCACGAGTAATGAAGCAAAGGATGCGATCGAGGGGGTAGGCGTGGGTCGTCTCGTGAAATTGGCGTGGGTGAAGGACACCTTCATGGGGATGATGAGATCGGATGATGAAGATGAGGTGGCGTATGCGGCACGAGCTTATGTGTTGTACGTGTTTGGTACCTCATTACTTCCGGATAAAACGGGTACCCGGGTAAACACATCGTGGTTGCAATACACTTCGATATGAAGCGGTTTGACCAATATGCTTGGGGATCAGCGATTACTAGCCTATCTTTATAAATAGTTGGGTGAGCCATCGCGATTCAAAGTGAAGCGAGATCGGTGGCTATCTCACTTTCTTTGGAGGTAAATATTTATCAATGCATTGCTTTGCTTATTTCTAGTTATTTATCATTAATTGATATTCAATTTAATGTGCGAGCTGGATATATGAGCATTTTCCGTCTACGATATTACCACCACAAAATGCAAACTTGAGATATCCCGACCCACTATCCACCAAGTATTCACTGAAGCACACACAGTCCAAGAATTGACCGTGTTCGAGATATAAAGAGCGGTTAGATGTTTATGAGCCTACTCGGGTAATCTTATTTGGAAATTTCAATTTATATGTCATTTTGTTTTGTTTTGCCATGTAATTAATTTAAGTTTTGTAGGTCAATTGATTTGAACCATATCGTTCTTTGAGAGATCATTACCCGTTGAAGCGCGTCTCGTACTTCTACGAATGTCTATTATTTGTGGAGATATTGTGGAGCCCTACATGCCGGACGGGTGCTAAGGCGGTTTGGTTACGTTCAAGCTGTCCCCGAAAAACCTCTTGTCCACGGGCATCAAGCGAAAGGGTAGAGGGTCTCAAAGAACTAGGGCACTTTGGGGTGCAATTGGTCGAGTTTTAGCACGTGGGATGCACATTTATTGACCGCACAAAGGCTAGGTGAAGAATGCACGAGATGAAGATTGTAGTGATGGATACCTTGATTGGTTCCTTGCAAATGGTCGGCCCATCGTTTGAACCCGGACCATATGAATCTCCGTCCTCGTGATCGTCCACCACCACCAAAAGTCTCTAACGTGGATGCTGCAAAAGATGAGTTGAAGAGTCTTTTGCACAAGTACGAGCACGGCGAGCTCCGACTTTTGCAAGCTGCGATGGAAAAGGTGGAAGAAATATTACATCTACTAAATGGGGATGGCGAAGGAGGTTCAACATCGCTTAGGGGTCGCATAAGCGGGTCGAGTGGAAGCGGAGAGGCGGGATCATCTTCTCATGGAGGACGCAAGCGAGGTCGTCGATGAACTAGTTTGGTTTTATGAACAATTTTACAATTTAGGGTGGTAATTAATTATGTATAAGTTTTATTTATTTTGTTGGATATTATGTTGATATTTTATCGTAAACAAATGCAAGTTTAATGGTGATTATGTTACTATGTGATTTGGCTATTATGTGGTTTTAGGGTAATGATGTATAAAATTTTATTGTTTGTTTTGAATATTATGTGTAAAATTCTCATTTCAAAAAAGCAGCGTGCGTATAAAATTTTCGCGACAAATGCGTCTTTGTGCGAACGTAATTTTCGCACATAAGCACGGTGTGCAAAAATAATATCCGCATTAACAAAGTTTAAGAACACACACATACATTTTTAGCACACACACCTTGTGCGAAGAAATATTTCGCACAATAATTTTTTGTGCGAGTAATTTTGTCGCATGAGAAGGTTTTCGGATTAATCCTTGAATACCTCAAAGCAAAAAGTTTAAGAACACACACATATATTCTTAGCACACACACCTTGTGCGAAGAAATATTTCGCACAATTATTTTTTGTGCGAGTAATTTTCACCATGTGCGAAAAATATTTCGCACAATAGGATCTTGTCTGGCCCGATATTTTCGCACACGCCGTGTGCGACTATATTTTTCAGCACAAGAGGACCTTGTGCGACATAATTTTTCGCACAAGGTTATTTTGTGCGAAAAAAATTTCTTTGCACATCTCACTTATATATTTAATAATTTTTTAGTACCACTGTATATTCAACGAAATAGTAACTCAACACCTCACAAAATACTCAACAAAATATTTTATAATCAATCACACATATTAGTTCAAACATTTCACAAAATACCCATATTCATAACTATTATATGTTCACGATTTACATGATCGATCAATCAAAATATGGCCCAAATCATAAATTATCAATACATTCACAAAAAGAATAGCAAAAGGGTCCATGCTTGTCATATACAAAATCTAATCACAAGGTCAAGAAAATGCCAACTTCTCGTACACCGATAACCAACCATTAGCAATAGGTTGGTGGTACTCATACCATCCACTCTCAATCACCGGAAAAGTGTATCGGCACCGAAGAACACCTAACAAAATTGATTACAACTTGTTACACAAAAATAAATAATTAAAAGATGTAATGCACAAATAATATAAAGTTAATAGCAATACGAACAACATGTAATTAAAATTGATTACAACTTCTTTGGATTTTTGAGCCTTTGCTTTTCAAGGGCGGGTATGTCGATTTATGCGCGGAGTCGAGAACTGAAAAACACACGTTGTACGTGGATGCTACTAGATGTCCCATTTAAGCAACGTCAACCAGTGCTCCTTATCGGCGAACTCATCGTAGCAATTAAGCACTTTCAACATGCATTCGACTCCACCATCTACAAGGAACACGGTTTCGTACAACGCCACATTCTTGGACAGCTCGGTAGTCAAGTCTTGTCGAACTCTTGCCCAATTCTCCTCGCCCAAAACCCATAAGGTCTCGCAATACACCAATAGCCGCAGTGTCCATCGCCTTTGACATTCTTCATATTCACGATATATGGATGATATTCCACAGGGAACACTACCAATCAAATCCATACCCTTTGTATGTCGTGGTGCGTCGACGGGCAACCTAAAATGTAAACAAAATTTAATTACTAAGAATCGTAAAATTAAATGAAAAAATAAATTAACTTGACACTAATTAAAAAACATACCGATTTTTGCACTACACGGCCTTTTTTGAAACACCGTGGATGGGACCGAGACATCCACATCAATGAACTTGCATTCTTCTTGCATCGAGCAACTCCCAACAAACTCGAAGGACTCTTTGATCTCGAACAAGCTCGAATCTCTTTTTGTCGAAGTATCTTCCTTCTTACTTCTCTTCTTATCTGTCTTTGGACGACCACGGGTTTTCGGTCTTTGGAATTGGTTCTATCAAATTCGTAGTCCCGGGATTAGCAAGCTCGCGCATCCGCCTCAAATATAATAGTTGCTCCTCTGCCGAGTAGGTTAGATAAACCCGATACATGTCATCTACCGCATCTTTAAACCGGGGTCAAATGCCTTAGACCCCTTCTCTTCTTCCTTTTGTGGCTCGATCACCCGAGGCTCCATATCCAACTTTCTCCAATGCTCGTCAAGTAAATTCGACGGTAATGGTTTATCACTCAGGACATCTTTGTTCAATTTCGTGAGCACGGGGTAATCCATATACCTTTCTCAACACATCGTGCACTCACTTGACACAAACCCAGGAGTCTTAACAATCTTAATCTCATCAAACAACTTCTCCAATGCTACAATAGACACTACACCCCTTAAGTAGTTAAAAAGGTAGAAGAGAACTGTGTTGAGCAAGCGTTCGGACTCTTCTCAAACGAAGTTTTGATGGCAACGTGGCAAGTATTGAAGAGAGTGTGAGTCTTGTTCCAACACGTCTCGAAATTACCCATAGAATTCACGAGTAATCTCTTGAGCCGAATGATGGCTTTCTACCTTGAGAAGGAAATTTATTCCATTAATATACAAAATTAAAAAACAACCACGGTAACTATTATAATAAAAAAAAATTACCGGTTAGTAGTGGTGTTTCCGTAGTGCATCACTTCATTTGTCCATGCCACTAACAAACTTGTCTTTGTATGGATTAATCCATTGGTTCATGACATAGTCCACGGGCTTCTTTGGAAATTTGGGCGGAGCACCCCGAGTCTCTTCAAACTCCGCCTCGAGACTCGGCTCTCCACACGTCATTGGGCTATTGAACTTGTCCCATTCCTTTTTGGTTTTGAACATCTCCTTGCAATTTGCTAAGACATTTCGATCAATGTGGAATGTGCATAAAAAGTGGCGGGCCTTTGGGAACTTGGTTGAAACGACGTGTCGAGCCCTCTCACGATCGGTAACAATAACCGTGAGCGGCCAGAATCATCTCCCAAAAGTCCCCTTAGCAAGCCAGTGCCCACCGATAGTTTTCCTCCTTCTCGGCGGCTAGGTAGGCCGATGCAACGAGAAAATGTCGAGGCCGGTAGATGTCACTCCCACAATCTCCAAATAGGGTAGACGATACCTATTCAATTAACCAACATAATTCATAAAACATACATATACGCAAGAAATATAGGTAACAAAATATACATATACGCAAGAAATATAGGGTAGACGATACATATTCGTCTTGTAGGTGCAATCCATCAGGAGCACCTTAGAAAAAACATGTGCCAACCGGATCGACACGGGGTGTGCAAAAATAACTCTTGCAAAGAGTTGGTCTTGTGGCATCTTCTAGCGGTCTAAAAATACTTGTTCTCCACTAACTTCGTTATCAAATACTATAAGCGAGTCCGCCCACACCACTCGGTCACTCTATGCTTATACCACGACATTGTAAATATGTCGTAGTGTAGAATGATTGTCCTCATTCTTTTTCTTGAGTGTATCCAAAACCATCTTCGGAGGCGGCATTGAGCTTCGACATATCAATCACAAACGTCTCCTCCTCGGGTGTTAGGCGTCCCGCATAAGAATGGCCTTCAAGATATCGGGATATCGGATGATTGTGTGTGCCACACTTCACATCAAGTTGCCACGTAGAATCACTACGTTTTGTACCCCTCAACTTAAATGGACATCCACACTTCTTCGTGCCCGTGATCCTTCGCTTGATCTCTTCTTCCCTCTTCGTCACCATCATCGGACTTCTTACGCTTCTTCTTCTTTGGTTCGAGTCACTAATTTTCTTCTTTTGGTCGATATGCACCCGAACGCTCACAACCTAACCAAATACGAGTTTTTGGTCCCACCCCCACCGTAGTCCGAGCGGCTTACAATGACTACTATTTTGTGAGCTTTGCCGATGCGCCTCACCCAATCAATCAATGAGTCTCGTGACTCAAAATACTCCGTGGGTGGTGAATGCATCCGTGTAATCCATTGTGATTTCAAAATTATTCGAGCATGTGCATCCTTCTCCTTCTCGTCGAACTTAACCTCATTAACCCTCTCCTCATCGTCCAATGCTCCTCATCATACTGACTTATCCTTATCGTACAACTCATCCTCATCATCATCCAAGCTGATCTTCATCATCCACATCATAATAATCCGGATAAAAAAAGAAGTCATAATCCGATTGAGAACACCCAATATCATAATCTTCTTCTTCTTTCGAATTACGAAAAGACAAAACATAAAAATTAATCCATTGAATAATACAATGTCTCCAAAAAAACAATAACACAAAATACTCATGTGTGAAAAAAAAAAGCGAGAACATATATCAAGAGTGCGAAAAAAAAACTGAACAAATATAACGTGTGCGAAATTTTTTCGAAAAAGACATTGTGTGCGAAATATTTTGCGGACAAGTGTTTCTTGTGCGACACAAAATTTCGCACAAGACACCTATGTGCGGCGAACCGAGGTTCGCGCACACGGGGTTACGAAAAACTCAAAATTTTCTACGTGCGAACAATGAAATACCATCGAAATAACAGTTTAAATACGTCATATGGTCCTAAACAACTCACATTATCATAAAATGGCACTAAAAACACAATATTTCAACAAAAACCCTAGTTTTAAATTCACACAAAACATGTAATATATATACTTACATTCTTCTTTTTAGATCGTGTATTAGGCTTCATTTCAACCAATAAACTCAAAAACGAATGTCGCGATTGCTTTGTGTGTCCACCACGGTATATTTTTAGAGTTTTTTCGGTTTGGGTTGGGGACGTTTGGGATGGGACGTTCTCTTCACGTTTTCAGCGTTCACGTTCCACGCCCATGATAGTGTGTGTGTGTACTTGGAAGGTCTCAATGTTTGAAATTAGGGGAAGAGCATTTTTCGTCTTTACACATTAGGTTGGATTTAAAAAAATAGATCACTGTGTGTGCTAAGATATTTTGTGTGTGAGAATAACCTGGGCCGTCTTTTATTTCACAGCCCATCAGCCCAATTCCTGCAAATATGTCCGTCCAAATTTGAGCGAATTGTGTCTCCTCTCCCTTTTTCTTTTCTTTTCTTTTCTTCTTCAATTGCATCTTTTTCTTCAATTTCCGATTGCAATTTCCGGCGGAATACACAAAATTAGGGCGAATATCGTCAGTGAACTGTCGCCAACTTGAAGGTAACACTCACTTTGATTACTCTTTTCTTCAGTGAAATAGAAAAATCTCGGTGAAGGTTGTTTACTTATACAACAAATTTTGTTAATTAGTCAATGCATAAATGAGGCTCGTAATTTAACCAGACATATGATTTCGGAAGAAAATTGGACTATTTTATTTTCAAAATTAACAAAAATAGCATCTTAAAATACCTAAATCATCGTTCTCCATTGAGACATCCTACAATGGCGTTCGACGAGTTGACTCGGCCTGCGCTCTATTGTTATATATCCTTAAGTGTTCAGTTCGGCTTCTATTTATCAATCTCACGATTTTACACACCGTCATTGGTTTTCTGTGGTTCAGTTGATTTTCGATTTTTATTGGATTCAAATGTTAATTGTGCATTAGCCCCAATTGGAAATCCAAATTGTCTTTAATCAAAGTTGATGCTCTAATTTGATTAATCCCTAAGTGATTTTTTTTTAGCCTCTTTTTTTCTTTGCTTTATGATCGTTTGTGTGGAATTTATTTGAGCCTAGCAAATTTGCTTGTGGGTTAATTGCACTTTTTGTATGTTGTTATGGACCTGATCAAGCTTCTGGGCAATTCTAAGTTATGAGCAATTTGATTTAGGGTTTGTTTGAATGACGGCAGAGCTGCATGTTTGTAATTTGTTAAAGAAACTAAATTTATGGTTATCTTTTTGTGTGTTTAGATGAATACAAAATGTTGGGTTATTGAATGGAAACTTAATATTGGGTAGTGGGGTGTAATTGAATACAAAGTTTTTTTCCTACGTAACAATTTGCTGAAAGCCCTTATCTAAACTTTGTTTGATTGTTTGCCAAAGAGAATTGTAAATTAACATGTAAGTAAAATAGAAGAAAGGTGTATTGCTGTTGGTAGTGAATCTGAAGATTTCATGTTAATTAGAATGTTTTCATTTTATTTTGCATAATTGATTGAGTTCTGTGTTAATTAGATTTTTATGTTTCGTTTCAGTTGGCCATTGTATCGAGTTTAGAGATCATAAGAACTGTTTTATAATTGCTGTAAGGTTCATTTCTTACAAAAAAAAAAACAAACCAGGAAACAACACTTACCATTTCGATATATGCAGTACCCAAAGTCAAAACGTGATGAAATTTTATTTTAATCTTGATATGCTTTCTGTTTCATTAAACATTCATTATTGAAATGAATTGGCAACTTCCCAATATGTTTCAACTTTTCTGTTGAGTTCCTCAACTTCACAATTCGAAGAAGGCACTCGCAGACACTCCCGCTCTTCTGCATTGTCTGTTTTTCTCATATTCATTTTCTTTATTTGTTTCTTAAGCAAATCCAGTATTTTCAGGTATTGTTTCTGTTTAACGGAGTAGAAAGGAAGAGGAAAAAGATGGGAGAAAGGAAAGTTCTGAACAAATACTATCCGCCGGACTTCGATCCGGCGAAGATTCCGGCGGAGGCAGCCCAAAAACCAGCAGATGAAAGTGCGCATGATGCTTCCAATGAGTATTAGGTGCGGTACGTGCGGAAATTATATTTACAAAGGAACCAAATTCAATTCCCGCAAAGAAGACGTCGTTGGGGAGGTGGGTGTTGATTCTATTTGATCTTTTGGATTATGGTTCATGTTTTATTATGATATTTTTCTGTTGCTAAATAACACTGCTTGGAAATGAATCTTGTTGATGACTGGGGCACTGGGAGTTTGTGCAGTTTCTTTAATGTGGGCCTATGTAACATGTTGAGCTTTGGATATTTATGTAATTAATAATTTCCAGGTTTGAATTTCGGTTGATGGTACTGAATTTTCAATTTTGCAGTTTATGAGATGCGAAATTGAAATTTCTCGCCTTTTCTTTAGGACAATCTTGGTGGTTTTAGTTTTGAAGTGTTTGAAATTACTTAAAATATATATTTTCAGAAATTCTGGTGGGATTGAAATGTACTTGGATTTCTTATTTTGATGAATCAATGCTAGAGAACCACTTACAGTTTAAGGTGATTCAACTGCATTCAAATATGATGGCAAGATATGATTCATACAGCCGACCCAATGTGGTGGCAGAATGGCTTAGTTATGTTCAATATATAGTGAGAATGAGCTGTGCCCCTGCCCCTATTTGAGATTTATTGGCTTTTGAGGTTCTAGAGGTATAATAATTTTATGGGTATTAGATCTTTCTTGTAGTTGTGGATTTTCTTTAGCTTCAGTTTCAGATTACACAGTTGGAGTGCTTAATAATTATTGACAATCCAAAGCTCTGTGATAGGACTAAGCTCCTTTCCATGCTTATGTTATAGTAATATGTTTTTCTGTTAATTTTCTCAATTATATACTTAAATGATATAAATGAAAAGCTATATTAAGGTGCACACATCTTCTATTTTTCAGAATTTATACCTTCTGTCTGTTTTGTGTTTGATCTGAACCTTCTGGCTCGTATCTTGCTGATTCTTGTTTTGATTGGTATGTGTACTTTCATATGCAGACCTACCTAGGAATCCAAATCTTTAGGTTCTATTTCAAGTGCACGAAATGCTCATCTGAAATAACTTTCAAGACGGATCCTCAAAACTCAGATTATATTGTAGAGTCTGGCGCATCAAGGAATTTTGAACCGTGGCGTGCGGAGGACGAGGTTTGCTATTAATATATTTATATATTATCCTTCCTCTTCTGAATATTTTTTGTGATGCATAATATGTTGCTGAGCCAGATATAGTATTGGTATCTGGTTTACTTTTGGAGTATTAGTATCTATGTCGATGAAATTTCAATTGTGACTTTGTCGTTATATTTCTTTATCATCAGGTGTTGGACGAAGTACAAAAGAAAAGAAATGCTGAAGAGATGGGAGATGCTATGAAATCATTGGAGAATAGAACCTTGGACTCAAAGAGAGAAATGGATATCCTTGCTGCATTAGATGAAATGAAATCGATGAAGGTGAGTTTTTACTGCGTTCAGTTTATCATAGTTGATGATAGAACTTTTCTCCTTATTTTTCTTTCTATAAACCAGCTTTAAATATTAATATATACATGAATCTGGTGATATTAAAATATTTTTGTCTTCCTTATATTTCCAGTCAAGGCATGCAACTGTGAGTGTAGATGCGATGCTGGAAGCTTTGCAACGATCAAACGAGCAGAAGGTAATATTAATGCCATTGTATATTTATAATTTCGGCATGTGATCATAGATGTGGCCTTAGGTAGTTAGAATGGCTTTTACACAGGAATAATGACTACTCATAAAATGTTGCTAGCAAGTGATTTTTGGAAGAAACATTACAATATCTTGGTGGGGACTTTCCTTGATCTGGAAGGATATTTGACTCTTTCAAATTCATTGTAGATTCTTTGCAGAATACAGATGAAAGTGAATGAAAAATAAATATGAAAAACTAGTTGATTATTTCTCTCTACTATCATAGGTAAAAAGGTGGGGTGGTGGGGGCTTGTTTTGCCTATGTTTTTTTGGCGGCATAAACTTTAAGAACATGGACCTCTTTGTATATATTCTCTCTATACTAAATGGTATGTGCTTCTATTTGTTAGGAGAGAAAGCTGGAAGAAGAAGACGAAGCTCTAATAAGATCAGTGTTTAAGGTGAGGGTTAGTTATCTAGTTTTAGATATACTGTTCTTTAGAGTTCTTATTGTGAAACTTCTCATGCACTCTAATTAAATCAGGGACAAAAAGAGCCTGCTGTTGTGCGAAGAATTGATGACGAAGATATAGATGATGACGATGATGAGGATTTGGACTTTTTTCCTCTTGACAATGTGGGAGCATCATCTCGTCCTTCGAAGGTATCATCGTTTCCGTAGCCATACTTGAGTGTGCTTTTATGCAAGAATTTTCAAGGAAATTATTGTTTTGAAATTTTTAAAATTTCTGAATTTAGAAAGACTGCTTTTATGCATTCCATCTTCTGAGTACTTCTCTTTCTGTACTAACTTTTTTATTTTTAATGCAGAGGACAAAATTGCCTGAAGATATTGGTGCTAAACCAACAGATATTTTGACAAAAGAGAGTGTGGACAGCTCAAACAATCATGGTTTGATGGGTAATAATGGTGGGGCTTCTGAAAACGGCAAATTTGTTTTCAAGTCTTCGTCGGTCAAAGTTTCTATCATCAGGAAACCGGCTTCAAAATCTAACGGGAACAAACCAAACGAAGAAACGGAAATGCAGGTTGCAGAATTGAAAGAAAAGCAAGAAGATGCAGTACCCACGAGTATGGGGTTGCAATCCTTGTGCCAGCTGTATGGGAGCGACGAAGATGATGACTGATGCCCCTTCGATATCTGCATCTTCGTTTTTTTCCAGTTTTCGTCCGTCTCAAACAGCAAACTGTAAACAGGTATGCAGTGGTAAAGATAGGCAAACATGGTGATACCACCATCTTTGTAATTCACAAGACTTTGTCTGCTTTTGTAAAGAAATTTTGTTATTTTAGGTTTTTAGTGGTAAAATTAAGGCAAAATAGTTACATTATTTAATCTGGATCATTGAGAGTATCAGTGTTGTTTGAATTCGAGCTCGATTCAATTAATCCGAGTCAAAGCTGAACGTGAAAAGCTCATGTGCAACTCGAATCACATAAAACCATTGTTTGGTTTGCTTTTTTAGGTTAATAGTAAAATAAATTACTCCCTCCGTCGAATACTTAATGTGACATTTATTATTCGACAAAAGTTTTAATGTAAAAGTTGTTTAATAATATAAATTGTTCTTTGATGAGATAAAATAGTTTTTTCAACTTTAATAATAGAATTGTTTAATAGTAATATAAATTAAGTTAGAGTGAGAAAAGTAATAAAATGCAATGTAAATATTGAGGTATTTTGAAGAAGATAAATGATAAAAAGCTATGATTGTTTTATTGATAATTAAAGAAATGATACATTTATTACTGAACAATTTTTTTAGCAAATAACACTTGTAGTACAGGAAAGAGGGTGTATGATTTTTCAATTGCAACATAGCAATTGTAATATAAAACCTAGTTTCATATTTTTTGAGTTTCGGTGTGCTTGAACTCGTGTTTGATAGGGATTTGTGAGAATAAGTTTCTCCGTCAAAATTAGTTTAAAGGATATTAATTGTTTCATTAAAAAGTGTTAGTTATTTATACTACAAGGTATTTATTTATTCATTAAAAATATTAATTATTTTAATATAAAGTATTAGAAGTAAACCAATTTCACGACAACATCAACTCTTATAAATTGATAGAGGATGAGACATCCTCCTTAATCCTCAAACTACATTGTGTTCATCTCATTCTACCACCCTACAAGCAGAAAAATTGAACTCATAACAATCATATTACAATAAACCCCAAAACAAACACAATAAACCATTCTCATTTATGCCCCTTCTTCTTCCACAAGTCTCCAAACATCCTAATACCACCCCCTTCCTCTTTCCACCTCCATAATCACAATCCTCCATCAATCCCGGCGAACCTACGTACCCGTCATACCCTCCGCCTCGTTCCCCATACTGCTTATCCATCGAACCACACCTCTCCGATAACCTCCTCTCGTTCATCTCCACTTCCCCGGCCAAAACACTAGCTGCAGCATCGGCTGCTTTTCTCCACTGCTCGGTCTGCACACGAAGCCTTTTCATCTCGTTTTCTAGTCCCTCCTTCGCCTTTTCGCCTTCCTCCACCTTCTCCCTCATCCGGGATTCATCCATTTTACTCTTTTCCAGTTCTTGATTCATCTTACTCAATCTCATACCCAACTCTTGCACCTCAGATTCAACCGATGATAACTTGATCGACTTCTCATGCAGCTCGATCTTCATTTTCGTGTTTTCTTGATGATAGACTTCCAATTCTTTCTCCCTCTCATCCAACTTGCTTTTCAACAAGCTTATTTCTTTGTCCTTGATGATCATCCCATCTTGAGACTCCATTGGAACCTCAAAAACATCGGTTTCCTTCTCCACAACTTCATCACATGTCTCACATTCATCAGTGATGTCATTCTTGATCAACTGAGCAACTTTCTTCACTCTCTTTAATTTCTTGGCAGCCTCAGCTGACACCAACTGATCCTTCAAGCATTTGAGCTCATCCTGAGCTTGTCCTAGTTGGCTTTCCAAATCTGTTATACGTGCCCGGAGCTTCTTTTGATTCTCCGGGTCGGATTGTGTGCCACGGGGTGATCGCCCCGTGGACAGTTTCGCTCCTCTGAGTCCTCGAACGATGATGGATCGGGTCAGAGTCGGAGCTGGACGACGTCCGGACATTAGCCGGGACTCGCGGAGACGGCCGTTGGGGCAATTCAGCCGCCCTGTTTTCATACATTCAAGAATCAAAATGTAATGTGGCATGAATTCTTCAACTAATACTCTTCAACTTAACAAGTAATACCTTTCAATTAAACAACTAATACCATTCAAAACTAATACCTTACATTAAAATAACTAATACTCTAAACTTATTCACATACTTTGCCATAAAATATGTAAATGAATCAAAAAGACTAGTTAGTACCTTGTTCTTGGCATCTTTCTAACAGCAATAAGACACTAAACAAAAGATTAATCTGCAAAAATGCAATCAGATTATTAACATTGAATATGAAATAATATAACATGCAATTAAAAGAAAATGCATCTAAATTCTATAGAAATACACGTTAATGAACTCAAACAATGTTGATAAAATTTATGAAGCAAGAAAATAATTTCTACCCGTGAGAGAAATTGAATTGAAGGCCTGCTTTTTCTTGAAAAGAGTTAAAGTAGCTTTACAGTGCCATGCACACAGCGATATTATTAAAAGATGAGCAGAAAAATTTGGCTTTATAGCCCCACCAGTCTATTTTTGCAGTGCATCTGAAAAAATCATACAATTATTTTATTTTATTTAAATTAAATTATTCTTTTCTAATTGTGATCAGATTTGAGAGTATTTGAGAATAAATATAAATAAATTAATTACACATTCTCCTTATAAGTTTGGATTTTTGATTAAATGAATTGTTTATGATATCATAGGGAAATATACTTGTCGGATAAGAACGTTGGAAAATTAATGTAAATAATTTAATTTAAATACTTAGATAAAATGAAATTCTTTCTTATATAAAATCAAAAGCAAACAAGATTAGTCTAAGAAATGAAGGATTTTAATGAAAATCCAAATTCCGGAATTGCCCTTTATATGAAACATCCAAGATCTAAAAAAGTTGTCATCTTGCATAAAAAGTTTCAGAAAGAGATAGAGAAAAGGGGTCAAAATGATTCACTCTACTAAAGATAAAAATCAATAAAAATAAAGGGATTCTTTGGAATCTTCAATCAAAACAACATGAATGCAAAATAATGAAGAATTCAAATTTTTTTTTTTAAAAACAATCTTTAATGGATGAACATCAAGATAAATCACCATCAAAATTACCAAAAAGGACAAAAGAAAATTACTACATCTTACCTTGATTATGTGACTTGAATCTCTCTCATCATCATCATCTAAAATCTGAATTGGGAGCAGATATATAACTTATAAGAACAAAGGGTGCAAATTATATAGCCGTTGAATGGCATTTATGAATGTAAATATGGCAGCGATTCTTGGGAAACAGAGAGGTGAGCAGTAAAACTGTATGTATTGCACAGTAACCAACAGCAGGAAAAGTTGGAGAGAGGAGAGAGAAAGGGCTTGGATTTTTTTTTTTCAAAATTTGAATTAAAGGTGGATGGATATATACAGTAACAACAATTTAATAAAACATGTGTACGAATGTGAAGAGCGTGCGGTTGGAAGGGGACAAGATAGTAAATTCTGATTTTCTGGGACATAAAATATTTGTTCCATCCAGAATAAATGTCTCATTTTATTTAAATTTATGTTCATTTTAAGTGTTATTTTACACATATCAATATAAATATGTCATATTTATTCCAATAATATTCTTAATAAATTGTTGATAATAATTATCTTATAAATGTAAACTTAAATATATAGCAAAATCTAATGTGAAAGCGAGTTTCATAGTATATAATTAAATGCAATTAGAATAATTTATTAATATCAAAATTGTAGAAATCGAAAATCGCTAATTCATGCGGTTTTGTGCCGCCTAGCGCCTTGACGGTCTAGGGCCGCCCGGTCGCTACCTAGCGGTCGACCTAGACGGTCCATTTTATTATTATTTTTTAAAATTGATTTAAACTACAAAAGAATGTAATAAGTTAAGAGCATAATTTCAACAAAATTAGTCAAATAGTTAACATTTTAAATATTATAGTACCACTACACAACAAAACACATGTTTCACATACCAAGTTCACATTAAAATAAATTTAAATGTTTAACACTTTATACACTTCAACATTTTAGTTTCTTTTATTAATAAGGAGGTGCTTGGTTGACACCTTTAAAGCTAAGGAATGACAATGAAAGGAGAGTGTGGTGTTTGGTTGAGGGAATCAACTTTTTGATATATTAAAAGTGAGTAATGAAAGTCATAGATTCATTCCTCCCAAAATTGGGAGGAATGAAAGTTATTGCTTTTAAAATTTTATACATAATTTTTTAGAAATTTATTTTGCCTTCTAAATTATTTATTAATATTAATAAATAATATTTTAAGTATGATTATTATATAATATATTTTTAATATTAAAAAGAGTTAATAACAATTTTAATTATCAATAATTTTTATCAAAACCAAACACTTTCTATGGTAATGATAGTCATACCTATATATAAACCAAACAACTCAACAATTACTAACATATCCATTACCATTCCTCACTACTTTCAAACTCATTACCATTCCAATTCCTTTTCAACAAACCAAGCACCCTAAATTCAATTTTACAAAGAAATTTTTTTAATTATCTCGACCGCGGGACCCGACTCTAAGACTGTCCAGGCGCCGCCTAGATCCTATCTAAAAAATCGATTCGTAAAAATCGAATCGGCCGATGATGACCTAGCGTCTAGTCGGGCCTAGGCGGGATTTTTGCAACGAGAGATTGATACCATGGCAATCATTTAGTTATATCATTACACTTATAAACCGATATTACAATATAAAATGGTTATGATATGATTAGTATGTGAGTGATTCTAATGATATCGGTGAGTGATTCTAATGGTACCAATTTTATATTATAAAATTGTTTAATAGGAGATTGACTCTAAATATATTAAATAGGATATATATTTAATATTATAATAAATAAAAATATTGATTCGTGTGAATAAATAAAATTAGATATTTATTTTATTTTAATACGAAGGAGTATAGACTTTTAATAATGATTCTTTGGAAATGGAACGCTCCCTTTCTCTCTCTAAAACTTGTCTTTTTATGACCAATTTAATTTAACAAAATTTTGGGGGTTTGATGTTTGTCTCAAAAGGAAGAAAGTGTTTGGTTTAGTGTTTGTCAAATGGGAATCTTAGTGGTTAAAATAATTGTTGAATTATGAGTTTGTAGAGGTGCAATTAATCTTGTACTTCCTGGTCCATTTGTCGAGTCTTAGCATTTATTTTTAAAGTATTTTATTCAATATAAATTCGAACATTATTATATTGATTAGTTTCACAAGAGAAACTATTTTATTAAAGAGTATTGATTATTTTTATTATATTGAATAGTATTAATTATTTTATTAAAAAATATTAATTAAAATGTATTAATTGTAAATTAATTTGGTTTCATTTCACACACTATCAACTCTATTATAAAGCCATACACTCTGTCACAGGTGCAATGTATATTTAAATGTTGATAAAGTTTTGATTAACAAAATGACCATCAATGACTTATTTAGTTTATTTTAGGTAATCAATTACTTATTTAGTTAGAATCAGATATTTTAATCAATATATGATTGGTATTTAACATAATTAATGTATTAATTAATAGTGTAATTTAGTACAAATAACATGTGATTGTTTGTTTTAGGATTATAGTCTTAAACCATTGAATAATTTATGACTTTTTAGGTAAAATTTGAAATAACCTTTTTATCTTCTAAGAATCATCGTTTCATGTATAACTTATTACAACTAATATTGTTTAGTAAAAATAATTAATATTAATTAATTATTTTTTTATCGATAATCAATTAATTAATATTCTCCGTCTTGAAAACCTTTCACATTTGACTTTTCCAACGGTTTTTGTGTGAGAGTTATTTCATAGTAATACGTTAACAAAAGTTATTTTATATGAATGATATGTTAGTTGGTCTTATTAACTAGCATATCATTCATATAAAATAACTTTTATTAACGTATTACATATAAATTAACTCTCACACAAAACCGTTGAAAAGTCAAGTGTGAAAGGTTCATGGACGGAGGAGTATTATCTAATGATAACAACTATTATTATTTAATAAAATAGTTAATATTATTCTATAAAAATAATATTTTTACTCAATAAAAGAAACTATATTAAAAAGGGATCAAAGGGGTACAAGGAATACCCCCTCAATCAAAGAGTAATAGGTTTAGAAAATGTAGAAAGCAATCAACCAAAACAACCCAAAACTAGCAGTAATAAAACTAAGTTCTTATCTCTCTTATAGAGGTTGCTGGCAGTGTTTTGAAAATCGGACCGGACCGCCGGTTCGACCCGGTTTAACCGGAACCGGTCACTTGCCGGTCCTATTTCTTCTCGCATACCGATTCTTAGAAAAACCAATAAAAACCGCCAAAAATCCGGTTCAACCGGTGACCCGTGAACCGGTTGACCCGATTTTTTGGATTTTTTAAAAAAATTAATTTTTAGCATTTTTTGGATTGATTTTGGTTGAAAAAATTGCTTGAGTTATTTTTAATTGTAAAAATTTAAATTTTAGATTTTATTTTTATGGACATGTAGTCTCAAGTTTTAATTTTTGCATACTACGTTAATCTTATGCAATATTTTGTTATAATATTGAATTTTATGTTATGTCTTTATGAATATCTATAATATTTATAATATATTGATATATATTATACATAAATATATAAATAAATAAATATTCGAGTTATCCGATTTTTTTACAACGGTTCAGCGGTTGGACCGTTGAACCCGATGACTCGCTTTATTGCCCGGTTCACGGCCGGTCGGTTTTAAAAACATTGGTTGCTTTGGTGGGTCTATGTTTTTGGGGATTCGGCTCTTGTTAGATTTTTACCTTTTATCTTTGATTTCTTGGAATGAGATTGTCTATCCGAATTTTCTCTTTACGAGAACGAAGAGTGGCTTTTTTGGAAGGCGTAGATTGCGTTAGTCCCTCCACTCCTCACGATTGGTTTGAAGCGATTGTTTTGAGCCTAGAAAATAGTTTGTTTGTGTTTGTACTTGTTATATTGTATAAATTATTTCTTCCACTAAAAAAAAAAAAAAAAAAAAACCTAAGTTCTTATATAAAGCATGAGATTACATAGCCACCCTGAGAAAGAAAGATTAATGCCAAGAGAATATTTTGCCTCAAGCCATTTCCAAGTCATTGATTTAAGTTCCTCGAGAAGTTTTGATTTGTTCAACGTCTTGTTCCTAAAAATAATAGTTTTCCACTACTTCCATATCAGTCACACCATTGCCAACCAAACACAAGCCATACCTTTTGTTCCCTTTTTTTTCCTCTCACAATATTTGCCAAAACTAAGTAAATTAATGATTGTATTTGAGTGCAATGTCGTAGGAAAACACTGTCAAGGACTCAAGAATAACATTTCAACCAAATATCATACGTGATCTAGCATTCAAAGAACAAATGCTTTTTTTATTTTCTCGTGGACAAAATACACGGTGAATATCATAGCCATCACTTAAAATACCTCGTCTTCGTAGATTTGATCTTGTTGATAGCCATCCCCAAATTCGCCTCCATGTGGGGGATATCACCTTCGATAGTACCATATTTTTCCAGATTGTTCTGAATCCTCCAAGGGCCTCCCCCATCTAATAGGATTTGCATGATTAAGCAATAACGAATACGTCTATTTTGTCGTATAAGTTCTTGTGCTTGAATTTCTTCACTTCCACGATCCACTACCTCGTTCTTGATGTGAACCCATTAATCACATAAATAAGAGCATTGAAAGAATTCAGTTTGCTATCAAGTAGGGTCTCTTCTATCTCCAAGAACACTCCCAACTTCCCATCTCAATAGCCCATCTCCCTACTTTCTCTCCTTATTTAGGTTTATCCGGTAAAGCCTAGGAAATAACTCCCCAAAGCTCCTTCTCCCGTTCGATTCTCCTCCAAAAAAAAAAAAAATATTTTACCCGCCCCTCAATACCTTCTCCAAATTTTTCCCAAAGCAGCCCTCATTTTCCGCCTCCGTAATCTTCAAAATAGCCCTCCACGAAAGAGACACTTTCTTAATTCTTCGTAGACACCTATCGAAATTCCCCCTCTCCCCCCTTCCCAAAACTCCTTCCGTACCTAGATTTCACACCCCCATGCCCACCAAAAATTTTGAATTACACATTTTTTTACAATCAATCCAAGCTATTTTCCTATCACTCTCCTCCCAAAGAAAATTTCGTTGTAAACTCACAATCACACTCAAGATTTTTTTAACTGAATTCAACAATTGGAACCCAACCTAATTCCCAAGCAAGAAAAATGATGGTCCAACCCTACATCCGAGTATCTCCGTCATATCTTGTAATGAGTCATTTTCTATATTTACCCCGGGATACAATATTTTCATAATTATTAATCTTGAGACTGGAAATAACTTCCATATTGCAGTGCATTCATCTCATAGTCCACACATTCTCTAAGCTCGCAGCACCCATGACGATCGTATCATCGGCATACATAGGTGTGAATAAAAAGAGGAAAGAGGATCACATCTTAAAACTTATTAAATGTCATATGATATAAACACATAAGTCCAAACTAATTCAATTTATACCCAAATTCTTTAAATAGAAGAGTCCATAATTTAAAATTTAAAAGCCCAAATAAATGTATATCCTAGTTTTATATAAAGGTACTCACACACATAACTCTAATTGATCGTTTATCTCATTATTGAAAATTGTCGTTCTCTTGTGAAATTGTTCGCTATATAAAACTTGTATCATTATATTTATTGATAATATTTATTATTCTTATAAATTAATACTATAATATTTTATAATATGATATTAATTTATAAATACAATGGTATTACTAATAAATATTATAATATTATTGAATAAATGTAATGGTATCAGTTTTATAAAAATGTGTATTGGAAAATGACAAGTGTATGTAAATGCATAATTGAAAATCTTTTTGGGCCATTTTATAATTGAAAGCAAATGTGTCATCTGTGTGGTGTGGTAGGATTAGGGTAGGGCTATTGAGATGATATCTTCATGAAATTGACTTGTTTTTGTTCAGCATTTCAGAATCGGGTCGGGTTAACCCGACTGCTTTACTTGCTAGTATCATAAAAGAAAACCTAATATCACTAGTCATCACTACTATGGGCGAGTTTATGTTGATATTGAACTGTAAAAAGAAAAAATCATGACTATTTAGAATTTATATTTATTTTGAGAACATAAAAATAATTAGACAAAGTTTTGTGTTCACAGTTCAAATTAAGTTAATATTTTAATAATATCGGTTGTTTTCACTAGAGGGTGAGCATTTTTAATGAAAATAATTACTCCCTCCGTCCCAATAAACCTTTCACACTTGACTTTTTCAACGGTTTTTGTGTGAGAGTTATTTCATAGTAGTAATACGTTAACAAAAGTTATTTTTATATGAATGATATGCTAGTTAATAAGATCAACTAGCATATCATTCATATAAAATAACTTTTGTAAATGTATTACTATGAAATAATTCTCAAACAAAAATCGTTGAAAAGTCAAGTGTGAAAGGTTTATTGGGACGGAGGTAGTAATAAATACTATTAAAAAATGCACTTTAAGAGGGCGCTTGTTTCAAATTATTTTATATGAATGAAAATTTATTTACCTACTATGGTCCGAATATGTTGGATGAATGATTGTCTCAATGGTTGTTATTATATCACTATTGTTGTACTCTAATTTTTAAAAAGATAAATAAAAAATAATTGGTTGTTGTGGCATATGAGAATGATTCAGGGAGATAATTATAAAAGTTGAGAAATGTAATCAAATGAGAGTAATGATTACCTTATTTTGGAGAAAAATGGTGTTATGGATCATCTCTTATTCTCGTTTGGAGAAAAAATAGTGTTGTGAATAATTGTTCACTTTTTTTTACCAACAACTTTATAAAAAAATATTATTTTTATTAACATTTGTGATATCACTCAAATGTCAAATTTGAAGGGTGATTGAGGGAGTATTTATTCTCATTTTCATTCCATTAAGAAAATATTAAAACCAACAACTACCTTTTGTTTTAAAAGTTAATCACTTGCTGCTACTTTTGTTTGTTAATTAATAGCAATAATCATAATTTATACTCACTTATAAAAGAAGATTAATTTGAATTGGAATGGAATTATTGGTTTAATTGCGTCTGTACATAATGTCATAATTATTACATGAATTATACAAGAGAAAACATCAATAAAGACAAAGGTAGCAATGAAGTTAGGTATTTAATTAATGAATTCTTAAAATAAAAAAATTGGATACAATTAACAGGGAGGATATGAATGAGATTGGGTTTTTCCTTCACCTTAGTGTGTTTGTTTACCTCTTGTGGGTTTTTTCTCTCCTTTTATGGAATTTTTTTGTGGGTCTGAATATTAGGGATTAAGCTTTTGGTGACTCTTTTGTCTTTTATTTTGTCTTCGATCTATTGGAATGAGATTATCTCGAGGCGTAGGGATTTTTCTCTTTTTGAGGACGAAGACCGGTTTGTTGGCAGATAAAGATTGCACCGATCCCCCCACTCCTCACGATTGGATTAGGAGCGATTGTTCGAGCCTAGAAAATAGCTAGTCTTTTTTTGTTCTTGTTATTTTGAAGAAGCTATTTCTTCCATTGTCATTAAAAAAAAGTACCTAATCTCAGTGTTGGCCCGATGGTATAAGTTGAGAGTTACATGTATGTTACTTTTTGAATATTAGGTTTGAATTTTTTTGGTGCTATCAATTTTTATATTGAAGCGCTTTATACAAAGTTTTGATATCGGGAGAGTCACCTAAACTAAATTATTATCTATGGCTCGAGAAGTCCAAAGATGGCATTAGAGCGGAATAGAGTTGCCCTCTCAATTCGAAGTTTTTTCTTGGAAGTTTCTGCCAATATGTATATCAAGATTAGACAAGATTTTGTTGTAGAGCCGCCGAGTCCAATGACCGTCCATGTATGATCCACACTAGATCTCGATCAAATGCCCATCCTACCTCCTCTATCCACCCCCACTTTTTTCATCCTTTTTTTCTTCCCGGGTAGGAATACTCTTTACCCAATTTCTCTACCTATGCCACATCATCTCCCTCTCATTCACTTCTTCCTTCATTTTGGGTCGAAGTAGTAGTCCGTGTAGGATTTCTCACTCACATTGTGGATGCTCTAAAGAAAGAAAATGATTTATTTTTTTAATTTTTTATGACGAATTTAAAAACAACACTCGTTCACATCTTATAAAATAGAACAATTTAAATTTAATTCAAAACATAATGAAAATAACTTGTTCAATTTAAATTAATGAAATGAGAATATTATGAGATGTATTGACAATTTTATAATGAAAAATTTTGGTAAGTAGAATATTATTTTGTTTATAAGGTAACATTACCCTACCAAAAATTTATGTCTCACGTCATTATTACATGAAGGCAAAAACTTTTATGACAACGCCTCATTCATGAGACCTATTCATTTTTAATAAATTGTTATCACTTTTTAAAAAGTGATACAAATTAGTATAAAAATGATAACAATTTATAAAAAAATGATCACAAATTATTAAAAAGTGACTCTATCTCAAAGTTGTCACACACATGATTGCCCTTTATATGAATTGATCATTACCTAATAGCTATTTTTCCTAACGTGATGTTTTTCGTGAGTATTTATATGTATTTGGTGCAATTTAATTACAATATTTAATTATCACATGCATCATTCACATTAAATTAAATAATTGTATTTGAAAAATAAGAAAATTATGTTTTGTTGATTGGTAAAAATATTCAAATTAAACTGAGGTCGACCACTAAAATAAAAAACCTTTGGATAGGTGGGCTAAGCCACCTAATTTATGTTTGGTTGATTTTATCGGAAAATTATAGATTTTAGAAACAAAACGCCGATCAATTAATGGAAGAACTTTATCAAACGGGACAAAATATCGGGATTAAAACGAAGCAAAAAGACGTGCTTACAATTTAGGAGTTGTGTTTTGTTTGCTTTAAGTTGCTATTTCATTTAGCATTTTTTTTTTTTTTTTTGATTAAATTTCATTTAGCATTTAAAACAACAAATTCAGCTGCAACATGAAAATCGAAAGCCGCAGAAGAAGAAAATAAAATTGGGCCCAAAAACTTGCAGCCCATTTTCTCTCTTTTTTAGCCCATTCCATAGACAATTTATAATTTTTTTAACGGGTATAGGGTGACTTTCTAACCTACGATCTTTCATGGTGTAGTAAAACACTAACCACTTGAGATATATCACTTTTTCATAAATAATTAATAATTAAAAATCGGCAACAGGAAAATAACTAACCCCTCGGCCCACTTGGTATTTAGAAAAATTTGTAAATTAAGATCAAATTGACCCGAATCAATTTAAATTGAATCGGACCTCATTTGGTAAGGGGTCACTTATTATGTGGCCAGACTTACAAATTGTATTATCGGCCAAGATTAGCCAAACTCCATTACATAAAGGCTGGTTGAAGTGCGATTAATAAATTTGTTGATGGGAATGAACAATAGTAATGTGGTTCGTTCAATTTATAAGTCTATCCTTAAATAATATTTTATTCCAAAATTAATCTTGCAAGATTCATTTTTCTTGAATCGTCTTCGATACTTTATGTCGATTTTGATCTCATTTTAGAATTCGATCTCGCATACAATACTTGCATCAAATCTCCTCGTAGCAAATTCTCTTTAAGGATGATCTATTATTCTCATTTTAAAATCCGATCCCGCATACAATACTTGAAGTTATTATAAATTATTTTAGTGTTTTAACATATAAAAAAATTTAAAAATTGTCATTTTGCCCGAAGCCCGGTGGCCCGCCGAGGAGTCGGGTTGGGTCCGAGAAATGTAGGTCAAACACAACCGACCTAGCTCGACCCAACCCATTGTCAACTCTAGGTGTAAATAGAGATGTTTGTAAGGATTTAGTTTGAAAGAATATAGTTATTTTTTTGCTATGCCATTTTTTGATTTTGAGCAATCTCAATTGCAATGATGAAATATTTTTTTATAAAATCTAAATAATTTATAAAAACTTAAAAACAAATAAAATATAAGCATTACTTTTATTTATTTAGTTACATAATTTTAAATATTTTTTCATATTTTATTTTTGGTTTAAAAAGTTAAAATTACTCTGAGTTTTTCAAAAATAATATTATAGTTTCTATTTTTTTTTTACAAAAGCTGATAGAATTAATTTAAAAAATCTGAAAATAAGTTTATATAATAAAAATAATTATAATTTAAAACAATGAACACATATTGGAATTTTGAAAATACATATCTTTTTGGAGGTAACGGTGGTTCAACAGATTGATCAAAATGGTGGGAGAAATAGATTGAAATAAGTGTAAAAAATCAATTTTTCATTAAAATGATTCATATTGGACCATATATGAAAATATTGAGACCATTTCCAAAATAACACATGTCTTATGGGACCACAGGTGCGATAATATCTTTTCATAATTAAGCGGTGTAACGTTTGAGACCAAAAGTGTAAGTGTACTTAACGTCTCCGTTGACGACGAGGATCAAATGTGCAAGCAAAAAAATTTTTGGGACCATATATGAGAGTCTTGGGATCGTTCCAAAATAACACATATCCTATGGGACCAAAAATGCGGTTCACTCTCTTTTGTTGTAAGCACTTGTTACATCTTCCACCTATTATATATATAGCATCTAATTTTCGGATTTTTTTAATAATTTATGTTGGTTTTCAAAATCAATGTTAGAGTTGTAGTGGTTTTGAAGTTGGTTTACTTTGGGTGGGGGATGGCGCCCCACAAAATCGGAACAATAACCGCGCCATCGGTGAGGGTGCTCTCTAATTTTTTTCGACATTAACTGGCAAACATCTTGTAATGAATGAAAAAATAAATAAATGTTTTTAATGGGGCGCCCACGATGGTGGCGATCCTTGAATAATTTCAAATTCACCGACACCGACCCGACTTCACGCTTGCAAAACCTGCTGCAATGAATAAATAATAAAATATTTTAATGGGATGCCCACAATAGTGACACCCCTTGAATAAACATTCAGCAGCCCTGTTGGAAGCCTGCAAATTTGCAAAAAAATAAATAAATAAAATAAAAATATATATTTTTTAAAGAGAAAATTATAAATAGGTGTAAAAAAAAAAATCAAAATTACAAACAAGTATAATGTGCAAATTTTTGTATTTCGTGTAAATTTTTAACCTAGTTATAATTAGATTACCCTTTTTCACTTATGTGTAAATTACCCTTTTTTAATGGGGCGCCCCTTGAAGGAATTAAATTTGGGTCAAACCTGCACTGAACGTTGGAAGCTTGGTTGACGGGTCAATTTCTATTCACACACAGTGCTCCATTTATATATACCCAACCACAATATTCAAAATCACGCTTCCTCTCTTCCATTTTTTCATCAGTAAGAATTTTTACAATACTCTCTTTTTTCTCTTCCTTTTTTCTTTTTATTAATAACGTTGGATAAATTACATTTCAATTGTTTGTGCAGGAAATAGTTATAATTTGAGTGAGAATGGAGCAACAACCAACAAAGTTAGTCTATTTTATATATTATAAATTTACTTAATTTATAATTTAATACTTGTTGTTTTCTTAAAAATATAGTAAAAAATATCTTTTAGATTTATTATTTGGGATGTTCCCCTTAATTTTTGTGACATACTAAAAATCATATTGTTTTGTGTAGAGGTTAATAAGATATGTCTATTTGATTATTATGTGGTCATTCTAATAAATATTGAAACAATGATTTTTTTTTATTTATTTAGCCATTTTTTATTATGTAAAAATCAAGAAAATTTTTTTAGATGCTCTCCTACGTATTATAGAATAACACATTTAAATTTGGTAAATTTTTAATTAGTTTTCAATGAGTTATGAATTTTTATGTGAAATGTGTATAATATGACGAAGATAAAGATTCATAGTTTAAATCTCTTGAATTTTTAATGCTTTAAAAATTCCATAGTGATAATATAGAATTAATACACTGTGAAGATATTTATTTTATTAGAACTAACATAAATCTTCTTTTTACAACTAACTAATTGTTTAAATTATATTTTCTGACTTATATTTTTCAAAAGAATTAGGTAATAATTTTTCGTTAACTTGAAATAATTACAACTTTTCACAACCATAATTACTGATTTTAATTTAATGAATATACCTCATAATTTTTTTTTCTAGGTTTAGATTATGGCAAAAACTTGTATGAGACCGTCTCATGCATGAGACCGAATCACTTTTTGATAAAGTGTTATCACTTTTAAAAAGTGATACAAATTAGTATAAAAGTGATAACAAATTAAAAAGTGATAACAATTTATGAAAAGTGATAATAATTTATGAAAAAGTGATAACAATTTATGAAAAAGTGATAACAATTTATTAAAAAGTGATTCCGTCTCATGTCCGTCTCATGCATGAGACGGTCTCACACACAAGAGTGGCCCTTAGATTATACGTTTGTATAATATGCTAAATTCCTTTTGATTTGTTATTATACATTATATGATTATGTCTAACATATTGTATTATTGAAAATTTAATATACATTATATATGGTCGATATGTTTAATTATATTTTTAATTCCCCAAATAAATTAGTCTAGCTCCAATTTCTGATAGTCTCCTATTATTTAGGATCATAATTATTAATTGGGTAGTCTAATGAGAGAGCTTTAATTTAAATATAAAAAATACAGTCACTATGATTTGTATAATGTTTCTATGTTGATATTATAAAATAATATTGAGTGCAGTGAAATTCTGTCTACAAGGTGATCTCAAGCATGATATCTACACAAATGAAATCTACAGTTCTACTCATCTTTTATTTGGGTAGTCTTAATCAGATTCTTAAAGCACACTGACCACATATAAAGGCTGCTCCCCTGCTCCCCCACCTACAGACATTGATCGTGTACAGTGAAAGGGACGCCTATGTTATTGGCGCCCCATTAAAAAAATAATTATTTATTTTATTTTCTTTCCGGTTAGATCGCACGCAGCTTGTCGACCGTGTAATATTCATTCAAAGGGCGCCGTGGGTGTTGGCGCCCCATTAAATATAATTTTTATTTATTTATTTTTGTTGCGGTATTGCAGGTGGAAGTTAGGGCCGTTGTCGTTGAATTTGAAATTATTCAAGGGTGTCACCGTCATGGGCGTCCCGTTAAAATATTTAATTTTTTTTTATTCGTGCAAGTTGTTTGCCGCTTAATGTTGGAAAAATTAAGAGAGCGCCCTCATTGATGGCGTCATATCGCTCCGATTTCATGGGGCGCCAACGACAATGATGTCTCCCCCACCACAAAACGGTAAACATACTCAAAACCACCGCAACTCGACATTAGTTTGAAAACCACCATAATTTATTAAAAATCCCTAATTTTCCCACTTATTTTTATTTTCTATTTATTTTTATTGCGTCCCTTGTACATAATTACTTTTTTTTGTGTATTTTATTTTGTGCATTTAAAATCAAGTGTAAGTTAAACATGTTATATTGTATTTTCTTTGAATCCCTAAATTTGAATTGCAAATTTGCAAGGACGTAATATAACATTTCATCCATTAATATTTATTACAGTGAAAGGGGCGTCTATGCTATTGACGCCCCATTAAAAATAATTTTTTATTTTATTTTCTTCTTGGTTGCAATCGCACGCAGGAGCTTGTCGACCGCGTAATATTCATTCAAGGGCGCCATGGGTGGTGGCGCCCCATTAAATATAATTTTTATTTATTTATTTTGTTGCGGTGTATTGTAGGTGGATGTCGGGGCCGTTGTCGGAGAATTTGAAAATATTTAAGGGCGACACCGTGGGCGCCCATTAAAATATTTAATATTTTTTTATTAAATGCGAGTTGTTTGCCGCTTAATGTTGGAAAAATTGAGAGAGTGACTCATTGATGGCACATTTATTCTTGTTGCGATTTAATGGGGCGCCAACGACAATGACGCCTCCCCACCACAAAACGGTAAACATACGCAAAATCACCGCAACTCGACATTGGTTTGAAAACCACCATAATTTATTAAAAATCCCTAATTTTCCAACTTATTTTCATTTTCTATTTTTTTATTGTGTCCCTTGTACATAATTACTTTTGATTGTATATTGTATTTTGTGCATTTAAAATCAAGTGTAAGTTAAACATGTTATATTGTATTTTCAGTTTGAATCTCTAAATTTCAATTGCAAATTTGCAAGCACGTAATATAACATTTCATCCATTAATATTTATTACGGTGAAAGGGCGCCTATGCTATTGTCGCCCATTTTAAAAAAATAATTTTTTATTTTATTTTCATGCGGGTTGCAGATCGCACGCAGGAGTTTGTCGACCGCGTAATATTCATTCAAGGGGCGCCGTGGGTGGTGGCGCCACATTAAATATAATTTTTATTTATTTATTTTGTTGCGGGTATTGCGTGTGGAAGTCGGGGCCGTTGTCGGTGAATTTGAAATTATCAAGGGCGTCACCGTCGTGGGCGCCCTATTAAAACCTTTAATTTTTTTTTATTCGTGCAAGTTGTTTGCCGCTTAATGTTGGAAAAATTGAGAGAGCGCCCTCATTGATGGCGTTATTCTTGTTCCGATTTCATGGGGTGCCAACGACAATGGCGCCTCCCCACCACAAAAGCGGTAAACATACTCAAAACCACCGCAACTCGACATTGGTTTCGAAAACCACGATAATTTAATAAAAATCCCTAATTTTCCCACTTATTTTCATTTTCTATTTTTTTATTGTGTCCCTTGTACATAATTACTTTTTTGATCGTATATTGTATTTTTGCAATTAAAATCAAGTGTAAGTTAAACATGTTATATTGTATTTTCAGTTTGAATCTCTAAATTTCAATTGCAAATTTGCAAGGACGTAATATAACATTTCATCCATTAATATTTATTACGGTGAAAGTGACGCCTATGCTATTAGCGCCCCATTAAAAAAATAATTTTTCTTTTATTTTCTTGCGGGTTTTGGACTACACGCAAGAGCTTGTCGACTGCGTAATATTCATTCAAGGGGCGCCGTGGGTGGTGGCGCCCCATTAAATATATTTTTTATTTATTTATTTTATTGCAGTGTATTGCGGTGGAAGTCGTGGTACGTTGTCGGTGAATTTGAAATTATCAAGGCGTCACCGTCGTGGGCGCCCTATTAAAACCTTTAATTTTTTTATTCGTGCAAGTTGTTTGCCGCTTAATGTTAGAAAAATTGAGAGAGCGCCCTCATTGATGGCGTTATCGCTCCGATTTCATGGGGTGCCAACGACAATGACGCCTCCCCCACCACAAAACGGTAAATATACTTAAAACCACTACAACTCGACATAGGTTTGGAAAACCACCATAATTTATTAAAAATCCCTAATTTTCCCACTTATTTTCATTTTCTATTTTTTTATTGTGTCCCTTGTACATAATTACTTTTTTATTGTGTATTGTATTTTGTGCATTTAAAAGCAAGTGTAAATTAAACATGTTATATTGTATTTTCTGTTTGAATCTCTAAATTTGAATTAAAAATTTGTAAGGACGTAATATAATATTTTATCCATTAATATTTGTTACAAGAAAGTGGCGCTATGCATTTTGGCAACACATTAAAAAAATAATTTTTTATTTTATTTTCTTGCGTGTTAGTGCACGCAGAGTTTGTCGACCGCGTAATATTCATTCAAGGGGCGCCGTGGGTGGTGGCGCCCCATTAAATATAATTTTTATTTATTTATTTTGTTGCAAGTATTGCGAGGTGGATGTCGGGGGCCGTTGTTGGTGAATTTGATTTTTTTATTCGTGCAAGTTGTTTGCCGCTTAATGTTGGAAAACTTGAGAGAGCGTCCACATTGATGGCGTCATTCTCGCTCCGATTTCATGGGGCGCCAACAACAATAATGTCTCCTCCACCACAAAACGGTAAACATACTCAAAACCACCGCAACATTGACATTGGTTTCGAAAACCATCATAATTTATTAAAAATCCCTAATTTTCCCACTTATTTTCATTTTCTATTTATTTTTTATTTTGTCCCTTGTACATAATTACTTTTTTGATTTGTGTATTGTATATTATGCATTTAAAATCAAATGTAAGTTATACATGTTATATTGTATTTTCAGTTTGAATCTCTAAATTTGAATTGCAAATTTGCAAGGACGTAACATAACATTTCATCCATTAATATTTATTACAGAGAAAGGGGCGTCTATGCTATTAACGCCCCATTAAAAAATAATTTTTTATTTTATTTTCTTACCGGTTGCGGCATCGCACGTAGGAGCTTGTCGACCGCGTAATATTCATTCAAGGGGAGCCGTGGGTGGTGGTGGCTCCCCATTAAATATAATTTTTATTTATTTATTTTATTGTAGGTATTCTTTGGTGGAAGTCGGGCCGTTGTTGGTGAATTTGAAATTATTTTATTTTCTTACCGACAGAATCGCATGCGGGAGCATGTCGACCGCGTAATATTCATTAAAGGGCGCGCGTGGGCGGTGGCGCCCATTAAATATAATTTTGATTTATTTCTTTTGTTGCGGGTATTATAGGTGGAAGTCGGGGCCGTTGAAGTGAATTTGGAACTACTCAAGAATGTCACTATCGTGGGCGCCCCATTAAAATATTTAATTTTTTTTTATTCGTGCAAGTTGTTTGCCGCTTAATGTTTAAAAATTGAGAGACAGCCCTCATTGATTGCTTATTCTTGTCTCGACTTCATGGGGTGCCAACGACAATGGCGCCTCCCCCACCACAAAACGATAAACATACACTAAACCACTACAACTCTGACATTGGTGTCGAAAACAACCATAATTTATTAAAAATCCATAATTTTTCCACTTATTTTCATTTTCTATTTTTTTATTGTGTCCCTTGTACGTAATTACTTTTTAGGCGTGTATTGTATTTGGTGCATTTAAAATCAAATGTAAGTTAAACATGTTATATTGTATTTTCTGTTTGAATCTCTAAATTTGAATTGCAAATTTGCAAGGACATAATATAACATTCCATCCATTTATATTTATTACGGTGAAAGGGGTGCCTATGCTATTGGCGCCCATTTTAAAAAATAATTTTTTATTTTATTTTCTTGCGGTTGCAGATCGCACGCAGGAGCTTGTCGACCGCATAATATTCATTGAAGGGCGCCGTGGGTGGTGGCGCCCCATTAAATATAATTTTTATTTATTTATTTTGTCGCAGATATTGTAGGTGGAAGTCGAGCCGTTGTCGGTGAATTTGGAATTATTCAAGGGTGTCACGTCGTGGGCACCCCATTAAAATGTTTAATTTTTTTTTCGTACAAGTTGTTTGCCGGTTAAAGTTGGAAACAATGGGAGAGAGCCCTCATTGATGATGATGTTATCGTTCCGATTTAATGGGGGCGCCAATGATAATGGTGCCTCCCCCACCACAAAACGGTAAACATACTCAAAACCACTACAACTACGACATTGGTTTGGAAAACCACCATAGTTTATTAAAAATCCCTAATTTCCCCACTTATTTTTATTTTCTATTTTTTTATTGTGTCCCTTGTACATAATTACTTTTTTGTGTATTGTATTTTGTGCATTTAAAAGCAAGTGTAAATTAAACATGTTATATTGTATTTTCAATTTGAATCTCTAAATTTGAATTACAAATTTGCAAGGACGTAATATAACATTTTATCCATTAATATTTATTACAGTTGAAAGTGGCGCCTATGTTATTGGCGTCGTATTAAAAAAATAATTTTTATTTTATTTTCTTGCGTGTTGCAGATACGCGCAGGAGCTTATCGACCGCGTAATATTCATTCAAGGGCGTCGTGGGTGGTGGCGCCCATTAAATATAATTTTTATTTATTTATTTTGGTGCATGTATTGTAATTGGATGTCGGGGCCGTTGTCGGAGAATTTGAAATTATTCATGGGCGCCACCGTCGTGGCGCCCCATTAAAAATTTAATTTTTTTTTATTCGTGCTAGTTGTTTACTAGTTAATGTTGGAAAAATTGAGAGAGCGCCCTCATTGATGATGATGTTCTTGTTCCGATTTAATGGGGCGCCAATGATAATGACGCCTCCCCACCACAAAAGCGTAAACATACTCAAAATCACTGCAACTCGACATTGGTTTTGAAAACCACGATAATTTATTAAAAAATCTCTAATTTTCCCACTTATTTTCATTTTCTATTTTTTTATTGTGTCCCTTGTACATAATTACTTTTTTTGTATATTGTATTTTTGCAATTAAAATCAAGTGTAAGTTAAACATGTTATATTGTATTTTCAATTTGAATCTTTGAATTTGAATTGCAAATTTGCAAGGACGTAATATAACATTTCATCCATTAATATTTATTACGGTGAAAGTGGCGCCTATGCTATTGGCGTCCCATTAAAAAAATAATTTTTCCTTTATTTTCTTGCGGGTTTCGGACTACACGCAAGAGCTTGTCGACCGCGTAATATTCATTCAAGGGGCGCCGTGGGTGGTGGCGCCCCATTAAATATATTTTTATTTATTTATTTTATTGCGGGTATTGCAGGTGGAAGTCGGGGCCGTTGTCGGTGAATTTGAAATTATCAATGGCGTCACCGTCGTGGGCGCCCTATTAAAACCTTTACTTTTTTTTTATTCGTGCAAGTTGTTTGCCAGTTAATGTTGGAAAAATTGAGAGAGCGCCCTCATTGATGGCGTTATTACTTTGTCCGATTTCATGTGGCGCCAACGACAATTACGCCTCCCACACAAAACGGTAAACATACTTAAAACCACTACAACTACGAC
This sequence comes from Paraleonurus japonicus, assembly GCA_030762865.1. Lineage (NCBI taxonomy): Eukaryota > Viridiplantae > Streptophyta > Magnoliopsida > Lamiales > Lamiaceae > Paraleonurus > Paraleonurus japonicus. The sequence continues at coordinate 35,760,755 of CM061052.1, forward strand.
ATAGGTTTGGAAAACCACCATAATTTATTAAAAATTCCCTAATTTTCCCACTTATTTATATTTTATATTTTTATTGTGTCCCTTGTACATAATTACTTTTTTGAGTGTGTATTATATTTTGTGCATTTAAAAGCAAGTGTAAATTAAACATGTTATATTGTATTTTCGTTTGAATCTCTAAATTTGAATTAAAAATTTGCAAGGACGTAATATAACATTTTATCCATTAATATTTGTTATAGTGAAAGTGGCGCCTATGCTATTGGCGTCACATTAATAAAATAATATTCTATTTTATTTTCTTGTGTGTTAGATCGCACGCTGAGCTTATCGACCGTAAATATTCATTCAAGGGGCGCCGTGGGTGGTGGCGCCCCATTAAATATAATTTTTATTTATTTATTTTGTTGCAAGTCTTGCAGGTGGAAGTCGGGGCCGTTCTTGCCGATGAATTTGAAATTATTCAATGGCGCCACCGTTGTGGGAGCCCCATTAAAACATTTAATTTTTTTTTATTCGTGCTAGTTGTTTTCCAATTAATGTTGGAAAAATTGAGAGAGCGCCCTCATTGATGGCGTTGTTACTATTTCGATTTAATGGGGCGCCAACGACAATGACGCCTCCCACCACAAAACGGTAAACATACTCAAAACCACCGCAACTCGACATTGGTTTGAAAACCACGATAATTTATTAAAAACCCTAATTTTCCAACTTATTTTCATTTTCTATTCTTTTATTGTGTCCCTTGTACATTATTAGTTTTTTTTTACTGTATTGAATTTTGTGCATTTAAAAACAAGTGTAAATTAAACATGTTATATTGTATTTTCTGTTTGAATCTCTAAATTTAAATTACAAATTTGCAAGGACGTAATATAACATTTTATTCATTAATATTTGTTATAGTGAAAGTGGCGCCTATGCTATTGACGTCATATTAAAAAAATATATATTTTATTTTCTTGCGTTTTTAGATTGCACGCTAGAGCTTGACGACCGCGTAATATTCATTCAAGGGCGCCGTAGGTGGTGTCGCCCCATTAAATATAATTTTTATTTATTTATTTTGTTGCAGTATTGCAAGTAGATGTCGTGGCCGTTGTCGGAGAATTTGAAATTATTCAAGGGCGCCACCGTCGTGGGAGCCCCATTAAAACATTTAGTTTTTTTATTCGTGCAAGTTGTTTACCAATTAATGTTGGAAAAATTGAGAGGCGCCCTCATTGATGGTGTTATTATTCCGATTTCATGGGGTGCCAACGAAAATGACGCCTCCCCACCACAAAGCGGTAAACATACTCAAAATCACCGCAACTCGACATTGGTTTCGAAAACCACCATAATTTATTAAAAATCCCTAATTTTCCCACTTATTTTCATTTCTATTTTTTTATTGTGTCCCTTGTTCATAATTTTTTTATTGTGTATTGTCTTTTGTGCATTTAAAATCAAGTGTACGTTAAACATATTATATTGTATTTTAAGTTTGAATCTCTAAATTTTGAATTGCAAATTTGCAAGGACGTAATATAACATTTCATCTATTAATATTCATTACAGGTGAAAGATGCGTCTATGCTAATGACGCCCCATTAAAAAAATAATTTTTTATTTTATTTTCTTCTTGATTGCACGCTATGAGCTTGTTGTCCGCGTAATGTTTATTCAAGGGCGCCATGGGTGGTGGCCCCCATTAAATAAAATTTTTATTTATTTATTTTGTTGCTTTGGTATTGCAGGTGGAAGTTAGGGCCGTTGTCGGTGAATTTAGAATTATTCAAGGATGTCACCGTCATGGGCGCCCCATTAAAATATTTAAATTTTTTTATTAGTGCAACTTGTTTGCCGAGCTTAATGTTGGAAAAATTGAGAGACAATTCTTATTGATGGCGTTATTCTTGTTCCGATTTCATGGGGCGCCAACGACAATGGCGCCTCCCCCACCACAAAGCAGTAAACATACTCAAAACCACTACAACTCGACATTGGTTTAGAAAACCACCATAATTTATTAAAAATCCCTATTTTTCCCACTTATTTTCATTTTCTGTTTTTTTATTGTGTCCCTTGTACATAATTACTTTTTTGACTGTGTATTTTATTTTGTGCATTTAAAAGCAATTGTAAATTAAACATGTTATATTATATTTTTGTTTGAATCTCTAAATTTGAATTACAAATTTGCAAGGACGTAATATAACATTTTATCCATTAATATTTGTTACCTTTGAAAAGTGGCGTCTATCTTATTGTCGTCGCATTAAAAAAATATTTTATTTTCTTGCGTGCTTGATCGCACGCAGGAGCTTGTCGACCGCGTAATATTCATTCAAGGCGCGCCGTGGTTGGTGGCTCCCCATTAAATATAATTTTTATTTATTTATTTTGTTGCAGTGTATTGCAAATGGATTTCGTGGCCGTTGTCGGAGAATTTGAAATTATGCAAGGGTGCCACCGTCATGGGCGCCCCATTAAAACATTCAATTTTTTTATTCGTGCAAGTCGTTTACCAATTAATGTTGAAAAATTGAGAGAGCGCCACATTGATGGTGCTTTGTTACTATTCCGATTTCATGGGACGCCAACGACAATGACGCCTTCCCCACAACAAAATGGTAAACATTCTCAAAATCACCGCAACTCGACATTGGTTTCAAAAACCACAATAATTTATTAAAAAAATCCCTAATTTTCCCAATTATTTTCATTTTCTATTTTTTTATTGTGTCCCTTGTACATAATTACTTTTGACTTTGTATTATATTTTGTGCATTTAAAATCAATTGTAAGTTAAACTTGTTATATTGTATTTTTAGTTTAAATCTCTAAATTTGAATTGCAAATTTGCAAGGACGTAATATAACATTTCATCCATTAATATTCATTACGGTGAAAGAGGCGTCTATGCTATTGACGCCCCATTAAAAAAATAATTTTTTATTTTATTTTCTTCTTGGTTCATCGCACGTGAAGCTTGTTGGCCGTGTAATGTTTATTCAAGGGCGCCATGGGTGGTGGCTCCCATTAAATATAATTTTTATTTATTTATATTGTTGCTTTGGTATTGCGAGGTGGAAGTCGACCGTTGTCGGTGAATTTGGAATTATTCAAGGATGTTACCGTCATGGGCGCCCATTAAAATATTTAAATTTTTTTATTCGTGCAACTTGTTTGCCAGCTTAATGTTGGAAAAATTGAGAGACAACCCTTATTGATGGCGCCGCATTCGCTCCAATTTCATGGGGCGCCAACGACAATGGCGCTTCCCCACTACAAAGCGATAAACATACTCAAAACCACTACAACTCTCTGGTTTCGAAAACCACCATAATTTATTAAAAATCCCTAATTTTCCAACTTATTTTCATTTTCAATTTTTTCTATTGTGTCCCTTGTACATAATTACTTTTTTGATTGTGTATTGTATTTTGTGCATTTAAAATCAAGTGTAAGTTAAACATGTTATATTGTACTTTCAGTTTGAATCTCTAAATTTGAATTGCAAATTTGCAAGGACGTAATATAACAATTTCATCCATTAATATTTATTACGGTGAAAGGCGCCTATGCTATTGACGCCCCATTAAAAAAATAATTTTTTATTTTATTTTTTGCGGGTTGCAGACCGCACGGGAGCTTGTCGACCACGTAATATTCATTCAAGGGCGCCGTGGGTGGTGGCGCCCATTAAATATAATTTTTATTTGTTTATTTTGTTGCGGGTATTGCGAGGTGGATGTCGGAATTTGTTGTCGGAGAATTTGAAATTATTCAAGGCGTCACCGTCGTGGGTGCCCCTATAAAATATTTAATTTTTTTATTTTATTCGTGCAAGTTGTTTGCTGTCAATGTTGAAAAATTTGAGAGAGCGCCCTCATTGATGGCGTTATTCTGTTCCGATTTCTTGGGCGCCAACAACAATGACGCCTCCTCACCACAAAACGGTAAACATACTCAAAATCACTGAAACTACGACATTGGTTTGGAAAACCACCATAATTTATTAAAAATCTCTAATTTCCCCACTTATTTTCATTTTCTATTTTTTTATTGTGTCCCTTGTACATTATTACTTTTTTTTATTGTATTATATTTTGTGCATTTAAAAACAAGTGTAAATTAAACATGTTATATTGTATTTTCTGTTTGAATCTCTAAATTTGAATTACAAATTTGCAAGGACGTAATATAACATTTTATACATTAATATTTGTTACGGTGAAAGTGGCGCCTATGCTATTGGCGTCGTATTAAAAAAATATATATTTTATTTTCTTGCTTTGCAGATCGCACCGTAGCTTGACGACCGCGTAATATTCATTCAAGGGGCGCCGTGGGTTGTGGCGCCCCATTAAATATAGATTTTATTTGTTTATTTTGTTGCAGTGTATTGCGGGTGGATGTCGTGGCCGTTATCGCGGAATTTGAAATTATTCAAGGGCGTCACCGTCGTGGGCGCCCATTAAAACATTTAGTTTTCTTTTTATTCGTGCAAGTTGTTTACCGCTTAATGTTGGAAAAATTGAGAGGGCGCCCTCATTGATGGTGTTGTTATTGTTCCGATTTCATGGGGTGCCAACGACAATTACGCCTCCCCACCACAAAGCGGTAAACATACTTAAACCACTACAACGACATTGGTTTGGAAAACCACCATAATTTATAAAAAATCCCTAATTTTCCCACTTATTTTCAATTTCTATTTTTTATTGTGTCCCTTGTTCATAATTACTTTTTTTACCGTGTATTGTCTTTTGTGCATTTAAAATCAAGTGTACGTTAAACACGTTATATTGTATTTTCTGTTTGAATCTCTAAATTTTGAATTGCAAATTTGCAAGGACGTAATATTACATTTCATCCATTAATATTCATTACGGTGAAAGAGGCGTCTATGCTATCGACGCCCCATTAAAAATATTTTTTTATTTTATTTTATTACTGGTTGCAGATTGCACGCGGGAGCTTGTTGTCCGCGTAATATTTATTCAAGGGCGCCATGGGTGGTGACCCTCCATTAAATATAATTTTTATTTATTTATTTTGTTGGTATTGCGGGTGAAAGTCGGGCCGTTGTCGGTGAATTTGGAATTATTCAAGGATGTCACCGTCATGGGCGCCCCATTAAAATATATAAATTTTTTTATTCGTACAACTTGTTTACCGGTTAATGTTGGAAAAATTGAGAGACAGCCCTTATTGATGGCGTTGTTACTATTCCAATTTCATGGGCGCCAACGACAATGGCGCCTCCCCACCACAAAGCAGTAAACATACTCAAAACCACTACAACTCGACATTGGTTTAGAAAACCACCATAATTTATTAAAAAAATTCCCTAATTTTCCAACTTATTTTCATTTTTAATTTTTTTATTGTGTCCCTTGTACATAATTACTTTTTGATTGTGTATTGTATTTTGTGCATTTAAAATCAAGTGTAAGTTAAACATGTTATATTGTATTTTCAGTTTGAATCTCTAAATTTGAATTGCAAATTTGCAAGGACGTAATATAACATTTCATCCATTAATATTTATTACGGTGAAAGTGGGCGCCTATGCTATTACGCCCCATTAAAAAAATAATTTTTTAATTTATTTTCTTGCGGGTTGCAGCGCACGCGGGAGCTTGTCGACCACGTAATATTCATTTAAGGGGCGCCGTGGGTGGTGGCGCCCCATTAAATATATTTTTATTTATTTATTTTGTTGCGGTATTGCAAGTAGATGTCGGGGCCGTTGTCGGTGAATTTGAAATTATTCAAGGCGCCACCGTCAGTGGGAGCCCCATTAAAACATTTAGTTTTTTTTTATTCGTGCAAGTTGTTTGCCGGTTAATGTTGGAAAAATTGAGAGAGCGCCCTCATTGATGGCGTTATTACTGTTCGATTTCATGGGGTGCCAACGACAATGACGCCTCCCCCACCACAAAACGGTTAACAACCTCAAAATCACTACAACTCGACATTGGTTTGAAAACCACCATAATTTATTAAAAAATCCCTAATTTTCCCACTTATTTTCATTTTTTGTTTTTTTATTGTGTCCACTTGTACATAATTTTTTTATGATTGTGTATTGTATTTTGTGCATTTAAAATCAAGTGTAAATTAAACATATTATATTGTATTTTAAGTTTGAATCTCTAAATTTGAATTGCAAATTTGCAAGGACGTAATATAACATTTCATCCATTAATATTCATTACGGTGAAGATGCGTCTATGCTATTGACGCCCCATTAAAAAAAATTTTTTATTTTATTTTCTTCTTGGTTGCACGCATGCGAGAGCTTGTCGACCGCGTAATGTTTATTCAAGGGCGCCATGGGTGGTGGCGCCCCATTAAATATAATTTTTATTTATTTATTTTGTTGCGGTATTGCGGTGGATGTCGGGGCCGTTGTCGGATGAATTTGAAATTATTCAATGGGCGCCACCGTAGTGGGAGCCCCATTAAAACATTTAAATTTTTTTATTAGTGCAACTTGTTTACCGGTTAATGTTGGAAAAATTGAGAGCGCCCTTATTGATGGCGTTATTCTTGTTCCGATTTCATGGGGCGCCAACGACAATGGCGCCTCCCCACCACAAAGCGGTAAACATACTCAAAACCACTACAACTCGACATTGGTTTAGAAAACCACCATAATTTATTAAAAAAATCCCTAATTTTTCCCACTTATATTCATTTTCTATTTTTTTATTGTGTCCCTTGTACATAATTACTTTTTTTTGTGTATTTTATTTTGTGCATTTAAAATCAATTGTAAATTAAACATGTTATATTATATTTTTGGTTTGAATATCTAAATTTGAATTACAAATTTGCAAGGACGTAATATAACATTTTATCCATTAATATTTATTACAGTGAAAAGGGCGCCTATGCTATTAGCGTCGCATTAAAAAATATATTCTATTTTATTTTCTTGCGTGTTGCATCGCACGCAGGAGCTTGTCGACCGCGTAATATTCATTCAAGGGCGCCGTGGGTGGTGGCTCCCATTAAATATAATTTTTATTTATTTATTTTGTTGCGGTATTGCAAATGGATGTCAGGGCCGTTGTCGGAGAATTTGAAATTATTCAAGGGTGCCACCGTCATGGGCGCCCCATTAAAACATTCAATTTTTTTATTCGTGCAAGTTGTTTACCAATTAATGTTGGAAAAAATTGAGAGAGCGCCACATTGATGGTCTTTGTTACTATTCGATTTCTTGGGACGCCAACGACAATGACGCCTTCCCCACCAACAAAATGGTAAACATTCTCAAAACCACTGCAACTCGACATTGGTTTCAAAAACCACAATAATTTATTTAAAAATCCCTAATTTTCCCACTTATTTTCATTTTCTATTTTTTTATTGTGTCCCTTGTACATAATTACTTTTTTGACTTTGTATTATATTTTGTGCATTTAAAATCAAGTGTAAGTTAAACTTGTTATATTGTATTTTTAGTTTAAATCTCTAAATTTGAATTGCAAATTTGCAAGGACGTAATATAACATTTCATCCATTAATATTCATTACGGTGAAAGAGGCGTCTATGCTATTGACGCCCCATTAAAAAATAATTTTTTATTTTATTTTCTTCGGTTGCAGTTGCACGCAGAGCTTGTCGACCGCGTAATGTTTATTCAAGGGCGCCATGGGTGGTGGCCCCCATTAAATATAATTTTTATTTATTTATTTTGTTGGTATTGCGGGTGGAAGTCGGGACCGTTGTCGGTGAATTTGGAATTATTCAAGGATGTTACCGTCATGGGCGCCCCATTAAAATATTTAAATTTTTTTATTCGTGCAACTTGTTTGCCGCTTAATGTTGGAAAAATTGAGAGACAACCCTTATTGATGGTGTTATTCTTGTTCCAATTTCATGGGCGCCAACGACAATGGCGCTTCCCCCACTACAAAACGATAAACATACTCAAAACCACTACAACTCGACATTGGTTTGAAAACCACCATAATTTATTAAAAAATCCCTAATTTTCCAACTTATTTTCATTTTCAATTTTTTCTATTGTGTCCCTTGTACATAATTACTTTTTTGATTGTGTATTGTATTTTGTGCATTTAAAATCAAGTGTAAGTTAAACATGTTATATTGTATTTTCAGTTTGAATCTCTAAATTTGAATTGCAAATTTGCAAGGACGTAATATAACATTTCATCCATTAATATTTATTACGGTGAAAGGGGCGCCTATGCTATTGGCCCCATTAAAAAAATAATTTTTATTTTATTTTTTTGCGGGTTGCAGATCGCACGCAGGAGCTTGTCGACCACGTAATATTCATTCAAGGGGCGCCGTGGGTGGTGGCGCCCCATTAAATATAATTTTTATTTATTTATTTTGTTGCAGTATTGCGAGGTGGATGTCGGGCCGTTGTCGGAGAATTTGAAATTATTCAAGGGCGTCACCGTCGTGGGCGCCCCTTTAAAATATTTAATTTTTTTTTATTCGTGCAAGTTGTTTGCCGCTTAATGTTGGAAAATTTGAGAGAGCGCCCTCATTGATGGCGCCGTTATCGCTCCGATTTCATGGGGCGCCAACAACAATGACGTCTCCCTCACCACAAAACGGTAAACATACTCAAAATCACTGAAACTACGACATTGGTTTGGAAAACCACCATAATTTATTAAAAAATCTCTAATTTCCCACTTATTTTCATTTTCTAATTTTTTATTGTGTCCCTTGTACATTATTACTTTTTTTATTGTGTATTGTATTTTGTGCATTTAAAAACAAGTGTAAATTAAACATGTTATATTGTATTTTCTGTTTGAATCTCTAAATTTGAATTACAAATTTGCAAGGACGTAATATAACATTTTATACATTAATATTTGTTACGGTGAAAGTGGCGCCTATGCTATTGGCGTCGCATTAAAAAAATATATATTTTATTTTCTTGCGTTTTTGGCATCGCACGCCGGAGCTTGACCGTAATATTCATTCAAGGAGCCGTGGGTGGTGGCGCCCCATTAAATATAAATTTTATTTATTTATTTTGTTGCGGGTATTGCGGGTGGATGTCGGGGCCGTTGTCGGAGAATTTGAAATTATTCAAGGCGTCACCGTCGTGGGCGCCCCATTAAAACATTTAATTTTCTTTTTTATTCGTGCAAGTTGTTTACCAATTAATGTTGGAAAAATTGAGAGGGCGCCCTCATTGATGGTGTTATTCTTGTTCCGATTTCATGGGCGCCAACGACAATGACGCTCCCCCACCACAAAATGGTAAACATTCTCAAAATCATGCAACTCGACATTGGTTTGGAAAACCACCATAATTTATTAAAAAATCCCTAATTTTCCCACTTATTTTCATTTTCTATTTTTTTATTGTGTCCCTTGTACATAATTACTTTTGACTTTGTATTATATTTTGTGCATTTAAAATCAAGTGTAAGTTAAACATGTTATATTGTATTTTTAGTTTGAATCTCTAAATTTGAATTGCAAATTTGCAAGGACGTAATATAACATTTCATCCATTAATATTCATTACAGGTGAAAGAGGCGTCTATGCTATTGACGCCCCATTAAAAAAATATTTTTATTTTATTTTATTTCTTGCGTTTTGCATTGCAGGAGCTTGTTGTCCGCGTAATATTTATTCAAGGGACGCCATGGGTGGTGGCCCTCAATTAAATATAATTTTTATTTATTTATTTATTCTTTGGGTATTGCGGTGGAAGTCGGGACCGTTGTCGGTGAATTTGGAATTATTCAAGGATGTCACCGTCATGGGCGCCCCATTAAAATATATAAATTTTTTTATTCGTGCAACTTGTTTGCCGAGTTAATGTTGGAAAAATTGAGAGACAATCCTTATTGATGGCGTTATTCTTGTTCCAATTTCATGGGGCGCCAACGACAATGGCGCCTCCCCACCACAAAAGCGATAAACATACTCAAAACCACTACAACTACGACATTGGTTTAGAAAACCACCATAATTTATTAAAAAAATTCCCTAATTTTCCAACTTATTTTCATTTTTAATTTTTTTATTGTGTCCCTTGTACATAATTACTTTTTTGATTGTGTATTGTATTTTGTGCATTTAAAATCAAGTGTAAGTTAAACATGTTATATTGTATTTTCAGTTTGAATCTCTAAATTTGAATTGCAAATTTGCAAGGACGTAATATAACATTTCATCCATTAATATTTATTACGGTGAAAGGGCGCCTATGCTATTACATCCCATTAAAAAAATAATTTTTAATTTATTTTCTTGCGGGTTGCAGGCTGCACGCAGGAGCTTGTCGACCACGTAATATTCATTTAAGGGCGCCGTGGGTGGTGGCGCCCCATTAAATATAATTTTTATTTATTTATTTTGTTGCGGGTATTGCGAGGTGGATGTCGGGGCCGTTGTCGGAGAATTTGAAATTATTCAAGGGCGTCACCGTCGTGGCGCCCCTTTATAATATTTAATTTTTTTTTATTCGTTCAAGTTGTTTGCCAGTTAATGTTGGAAAATTTGAGAGAGCGCCCTCATTGATGGCGTTATTCTTATTCGATTTCATGGGGCGCCAACAACAATGACGCCTCCCACCACAAAGCAGTAAACATACTCAAAATCACTGAAACTACGACATTGGTTTGGAAAACCACCATAATTTATTAAAAAAATCTCTAATTTCCCCACTTATTTTCATTTCATATTTTTTTATTGTGTCCCTTGTACATTATTACTTTTTTTTGTGTATTGTATTTTGTGCATTTAAAAACAAGTGTAAATTAAACATGTTATATAGTATTTTCTGTTTGAATCTCTAAATTTGAATTACAAATTTGCAAGGACGTAATATAACATTTTATCCATTAATATTTATTCTGAGAGAAAGTGGCGCCTATCTTTATTGGCGTCGCATTAAAAAAATTATTTTATTTTCTTGCGTTTTGCAGGGCACGCAGGAGCTTGACGACCGCATAATATTCATTCAAGGGCGCCGCGGGTTGTGGCGCCCCATTAAATATAATTTTTATTTATTTATTTTGTTGCGGGTATTGCGGGTGGATGTCGGGGCCGTTGTCGCAGAATTTGAAATTATTCAAGGGTGCCACCGTCGTGGGCGCCCCATTAAAACATTTAATTTTTTTATTCGTGCAAGTTGTTTACCGATTAATGTTGGAAAAATTGAGAGGCGCACTCATTAATGTTGTTATTCTTGTTCGATTTCATGGGGTGCCAACGACAATGACGCCTCCACCACCACAAAGCGGTAAACATATACTCAAAATCACCGCAACTCGACATTGGTTTCGAAAACCACCATAATTTATTAAAAATCCCTAATTTTCCCACTTATTTTCATTTTCTATTTTTTTATTGTGTCCCTTGTACTTTTTTTTTTTTTTTTTTGTGTATTTTATTTTGTGCATTTAAAATCAAGTGTACGTTAAACATGTTATATTGTATTTTCGGTTTGAATCTCTAAATTTGAATTACAAATTTGCAAGGACTTAATATAACATTTAATCCATTAATATTTATTACGGTGAAAGAGGCGCCTATGCTATTATTGCCCCATTAAAAAAATAATTTTTTATTTTATTATTTTGTCGGTTGCAGGCGCATCTGGAGCTTGTCGACCGCGTAATAATCATTCAAGGGCGTCGTGGGTAGTTGCGTCCCATTAAATATAATTTTTAATAATTTATTTTGTTAGGTCTTGCGAGGTGGAAGTCGGGGCCGTTGTCGGTGAATTTGAAATTATTTAAGGCGTCACCATCGTGGGCGCCCCATTAAAACCTTTAATTTTTTTATTCGTGCAAGTTGTTTGCCAATTTATATTGAAAAATTTAGAGAGCACCCTCATTGATGGTGTTGTTATTGTTCCGATTTCATGGGCGCCAACGACAATGTCGCATTCCCCAACCACAAAGCGACAAACATACAAAAATCACTACAACTACGACATTGGTTTGAAAACCACCATAATTTATTAAAAATATCTAATTTTCCCACTTATTTTTATTTTCTATTTTTTTATTGTCCCTTGTACATAATTACTTTTTAAGCGTGTATTGTATTTTGTGCATTTAAAATCAAGTATAAGTTAAACATGTTATATTATATTTTCGGTTTGAATCTCTAAATTTGAATTGCAAATTTGCAAGGACGTAAAATAACATTTCATCCATTAATATTTATTATAGTGAAAGGGGGCCTATGCTATTGACGCCCCTTTAAAAAAATAATTTTTATTTTAATTTCTTGCTGGTTGCAGATCGCACTAGGAGCTTGTCGACAGCGTAATATTCATTCAAGAGGCGTCGTGGTGGTGGCGCCCCATTAAATATAATTTTTATTTATTTATTTTATTGCGGGTATTGCGAGGTGGATGTCGGGGCCGTTGTTGGAGAATTTAAAATTATTCAAGGGCGTCAACGTCGTGGGCGCCCTTTTAAAATATTTATTTATTTATTTTTATTCGTGCAAGTTGTTTGGCAGGTTAATGTTGGAAAATTTGAGAAAGCGCCCTCATTGATTGTTGTTTATTCTTGTTCAAATTTCATGGGACGCCAACAACAATGACGCCTCTGTCACCACAAAGCGGTAAACATACTCAAAATCACCGCAACTCACGACATTGGTTTGGAAAACCACCATAATTTATTAAAAAAATCCCAAATTTTCCCACTTATTTTCATTTTCTATTTTTTTATTGTGTCCCTTGTACATAATTACTTTTTATTTGTGTCTTGTATTTTGTGCATTTAAAAACAAGTGTAAATTAAACATGTTATATATTTTTTTTTTGAATCTCTAAATTTAAATTACAAATTTGCAAGAACGTAATATAATATTTTATCCATTAATATTTGTTACGGTGAAAGTGGCGCCTATGCTATTGGCGTCGCATTAAAAAAATAATTTTTTATTTTATTTTCTTGCTTGTTGCAAAGCGTACGCTAGAGCTTGACGATCTCGTAATATTCATTCAAGGGGTGTCATGGGTGGTGGCGCCCCATTAAATATAATTTTTATTTATTTATTTTGTTGCAGTATTGCGGTGGATGTCGGGGCCGTTGTCGGAGAATTTGAAATTATTCAAGGGCGCCACCATCGTGGCGCACCATTAAAACATTTAATTTTTTTTTTTATTCGTGCAAGTTGTTTACCGGTTAATGTTGGTAAAATTGAGAGAGCGCCTTCATTGATGGTATTATTCTTGTTCGATTTCATGGGCGCCAACGACAATGACGCCTCCCCACCACAAAAGCGGTAAACATACTCAAAATCACTGCACTACGACATTGGTTTGAAAACCACCATAATTTATTAAAAATCCCTAATTTTCCCACTTATTTTTATTTTCTATTTTTTTATTGTGTCACTTGTACATAATTACTTTTTGACTATGTATTGTATTTTGTGCATTTAAAATCAAGTGTATGTTAAACATGTTATATTGTATTTTCAGTTTGAATCTCTAAATCGAATTGCAAATTTGCAATGACGTAATATAACATTTCATCCATTAATATTTATTACGGTGAAAGGCGCCTATACTATTGACGCCCCATTAAAAATAATTTTTATTTTATTTTCTTCTTGGTTGCACCGGTGCACGCGGGAGCTTGTCGACCGCGTAATATTCATTCAAGGGCGCCGTGGGTGGTGGCGCCCGATTAAATATAATTTTTATTTATTTATTTTATTGCGGGTATTGCAGTGGATGTCGGGGCCGTTGTTGGAGAATTTGAAATTATTCAAGGGCATCACCGTTGTAGGCGCCCCTTTAAAACATTTAATTTTTTTATTCGTGCAAGTTGTTTGCCAATTAATGTTGAATAAGTTGAGAGAGCACCCTCATTGATGGCGTTATTCTTGTTTCGATTTTATGGGGTGCCAACAACAATGACGCCTCCTCACCACAAAGCGGTAAGCATACTCAAAATCACTGCAACTCGACATTGGTTTCAAAACCAACATAATTTATTAAAAATCCCTAATTTTTCCACTTATTTTCATTTTCTATTTTTTTATTGTGTCCCTTGTACATAATTACTTTTTGACTGTGTATTGTATTTTGTGCATTTAAAAACAAGTGTAAATTAAACATGTTATATTGTATTTTCTATTTGAATCTCTAAATTTGAATTACAAATTTGCAAGGACGTAATATAACATTTTATCAATTAATATTTGTTACGGTGAAAGTGGCGCCTATGATATTGGCGTCGCATTAAAAAAATATTTTTTATTTTATTTTCTTGCGTGTTGCGATCGCACGCAGGAGCTTGACGATCGCGTAATATTCATTCAAGGGGTGCCGTGGGTGGTGGCGCCCCATTAAATATAATTTTTATTTATTTATTTTGTTGCGGTATTGCAGGTGGATGTCGGGGCCGATGTCGTTGAATTCAAAATTATTCAAGGGCGCCACCGTCGTGGCGCACCATTAAAACATTTAATTTTTTTATTCGTACAAGTTGTTTACCGATTAATGTTGGAAAAATTGAGAGAGCGCCCTAATTGATGGTGTTGTTATTGTTCCGATTTCATGGGGCGCCAGAGACAATGACGCCTCCCCCACCACAAAGCGGTAAACATACTCAAAATCAACGCAACTACGACATTGGTTTCAAAACCACCATAATTTATTAAAAAATCCCTAATTTTCCCACTTATTTTCATTTTCTATTTTTTTTATTGTGTCCCTTGTACATAATTACTTTTTTGACTGTGTATTGTATTTTGTGCATTTAAAATCAAGTGTATGTTAAACATGTTATATTGTATTTTAGTTTTGAGTCTCTAAATTTGAATTGCAAATTTACAAGGACGTAATATAACATTTCATTCATTAATATTTATTACGGTGAAAGGGCGCCTATGCTATTGACGCCCCATTAAAAAAATAATTTTTATTTTATTTTCTTACCGATTGCACACTTGCACTCTGGAGCTTGTCGACCGCGTAATATTCATTCAAGGGCGCCGTGGGTGGTGGTATCCCATTAAATATAATTTTTATTTATTTATTTTATTGAAGGTATTGCGGTGGAAGTCGGGGCCGTTGTCGGTGAATTTGGAATTATTCAAGGGCGTCATTTGTCGTGGGCGCCCCATTAAAATATTTAATTTTTTTATTCGTGCACGTTGTTTGCCATTTAATGTTGGAAAAATTGAGAGACAACCCTTATTTATGGCGTTATTCTTATTCCCGATTTCATGGGCGCCAACGGCAATGTCGCCTCCTCCCACCACAAAGCGGTAAACATACCCAAAACCACTACAACTCGACATTGGTTTGAAAACCACTATAATTTATTTAAAAATCCCTAATTTTCCCACTTATTTTCATTATCTATTTTTTTATTGTGTCCCTTGTAGATAATTACTTTTTGATTGTGTATTGTATTTTGTGCATTTAAAATCAAGTGTAAGTTAAACATGTTATATTGTATTTTCATTTTGAATCTCTAAATTTGAATTGCAAATTTGCAAGGATGTAATATAACATTTCATCCATTAATATTTATTATTTGTCATAAAATTGCACAAAATACGAACATGTGTTAATTAATTTTCTTCTTTTTTCAAATATCTATATTACTTATTATATATCAATTTCATATGTCACATAAGGTTGTATAAATATTAATAATGTTGATAAACATTATAAATTTTATTAAAAAAATTAATTAATTAAGTTAATGTACCAATCAATTTTTATACTTATGTATTTATATAACAGCAATAAATTAATGTCTATTTTATATTTATAATTATCATAAAATCGTGCACGGATGAAATACTACTCTCAGATAATACTACTTGTTTTTTATTTTTGATTTCCCAATTCCTAAAGTTTCCAGCATAGACTTGGGCAAATTTTAGGTAACGGGGCAGTGTTGTGTGGGCTGGGTTTTTACAAATATTTTGTTTAAGTCAAATCCCGTCAAGGAAGACCCGTCTGACGAAATAACGACGGTCTCAAACAAGACCAATTTATATATATATATATATATATATATATATATATAGTATAATATTTGTTATATCAAATAATTTATGTTTACAATGAACTGTATAAGCGGCACGTGGAGTTAAGAAAATAGAGAAAATAACACGTGACACGGTTGAATTTTATAGTCGACGCGTCTCGAAATCAAATCCTCACAAATCTTGTGAATTTACCTTATATGTGTAGTATTAGATTTGTTATATACCAAGAATTTTATTTTTACGGAAATTTGTATAGGCGGCACGTGAAGTTAAGAAAAGCGAGAAAATGAAACGTGACACAATTGGATTTTTAGAGTTGACACATATTGAAATTAAATTTTCACAAATCTTACTAATTTACCTTAAACATATTGTACTAGATTTCTTATATTAATGATTTTATTTTTATCAAAAATTATATAGATGTTACGTGGAGTTAAGAAAACGAGAAAATGACACATATGTGACCCCGATTAAATTTACAATCGACACGTATCGAAATAAAATTCTCACAAATCTTGCGGATTTACTTTATATGTAGTACTAGATTTATTATATTAACAATTTTATTTTTAAGGAAAAATGTATAAGTGGCACGTGGAGTTAAGTAAATGAGAAAATGACACGTGAAACGGTTGAATTTTAGAGTCGATACTTACCGAAATTAAATTCTCATAAAACTCGTGAATTTTACCTTATATATGCGAGTACTAAATTTGTCTTATCAAACTGTCAAAAAAAAATTTGTCTTATCAAAAATTTTATTTTTACGAAAATTGTATAGACGGCACGTGGAGTTTAGAAAACTAAAAAATGACATGCGACACGGTTAGATTTTAGAGACGACACGTGGCTACACGCAAACTTACTCGAGACACTTGAATTTTTGCGATTAAAAACCCGTAAAATGGAATCGAGACTTGAAGATGAAACCAATCACATCGAAACAAAAGATTTGCTCAAAGTAGAGGTATGATGAATAGTAGATTTACTAATTTTCAATAAGCTAGATTTTTTAGCACGTGCTTCGCATACGTCATATTTAAATAATTATTGAAAAATGATTTTATTTTTATGGAAAAATGTATAAGTAGCACGTGGAGTTAAGTAAAGCGAGAAAATGACACGTGAAACAGGTTGAATTTTAGAGTCGATACTTACCGAAATTAAATTTTCACAAAACTCGTGAATTCTACCTTATATATGTAGTACTAAATTTGTCTTATCAAAAATTTTATTTTTACGAAAATTGTATAGACAACACGTGGAGTTTAGAAAACTAAAAAAATGACATACGACACGGTTAGATTTTAGAGACGACATGTGGCTACACGTAAACTTACTCTAGACACTTAATTTTGCGATTAAAAACCCGTAAAATAGAATCGGCCTTGAAGATGAAACCAATCACCTTTGAAACAAAAGATTTGCTCAAAGTAGAGGTATAATGAATAGTAGATTTACTAATTTTCAATAAGCTAGATTTTTAGCACGTGTTTCGCATGTCATATTTAAATAATTATTGAAAATGATTTTATTTTTACGAAAAATGTATAAGTAGCACGTGGAGTTAAGTAAGCGAGAAAATGACACGTGAAACAGGTTGAATTTTAGAGTCGATACTTACAGAAATCAAATTCTCACAAAACTCGTGAATTTTACCTTATATATATAGTATTAAATTTGTCTTATCAAAAATTTTATTTTTACGAAAATTGTATAGACGACACGTGGAGTTTAGAAAACCAAAAAATGACATGCAACACAGTTAGATTTTAGAGACGACGTGTGGCTACACGTAAACCGACTACAGACACTTGATTTTTGGCGATTAAAAACCCGTAAAATGGAATCAGCCTTGAAGATGAAACCAATTACACTTTGAAACAAAAGATTTGCTCAAAGTAGAGGTATGATGAATAATAGATTTACTAATTTTCAATAAGATAGATTTTTAGCACGTGCTTCGCACGTCATATTGAAAACAATTGTTAAAAATAGTAGATTTTCTTTTCACATGTACATACATTTTACATATAATTTATGATGCCCAAATTTTTATTACGATAACGGTTGTAAAATAAAAGTACATAAATAGTGCAAACATATATATATTACTAAATTTTTGGCACGTGCTTAAATCGTCATACTTAAACAATTGTTAAAAATAGAGCTTAATTGCAAATAAAATCACCACCTTTTGAAAATTGCAATTTAATCTAAACTTTTAAATCTTGTTAAAAAAACTTCAATTTAATTTTTTTGCAATTAGAACTTCTGAGGCGAGATTAGCTCTTGCGTTGCGTGATGTCAATAAAATTTGGGGATTTTGACTATGTGGCGCACATGTGGTATTTTGAATTTTATTTTACTGTTAATTATTTTTAAAGTAAAATTCAATAAATCAAATCCAAATTGTAGGACTGCGAGTTGACACGACAACTCGGTCAAGTTGTTACCCTCCTTGACAAAATATCGCCGTTATTACTCATTTCCGGCCACCGCCCTTTTTCATAGCCACCGTCGCCACCCACCACCGCCTGAACCCGCCCCCCACCGGCGACAGCCTCGCGGCCACGCTCCGCCGCGTGCGCCTCGCTTCCATCCACCGCCGCCTCACGCCCTCCTCCCTGCACCAACCCTAGTGGCCCCCTTCATAGTTGAACCCAATCGCAATGGCTGACGACAAGTTCGGCGGCACCTGGTTACCGTCTCGCACCGTGTCGCTCCCTCCGACCGCCGGCAACCACCACCGTTCCTCGATCGCCGCTAGCGCCGTATTAGCCTCCGCCGCCGTCGGCGGTGTTTTCTCTCGGAGATCTCGCGCGCAGCCGCGCCTCTATCCGGCGATGCGCGGAAAAAACACCTTAATTGACATTCTCTTACGCAACATCGCGTCCTCGCTATCCATCGAAAAACAGGATGAGATGGGGTTGGGTGGGGGATGAGATAAATTGGGGCTGTTTGAGGGGAAGATGGGGAGGTGCGGCAGTGGGAGGAAAAACAGGGGGCAGTTATTAAGTGAATTACATTTTTAATAACATTATTTTTGTGTTTTTAATAATTGGATTTGATTTATTGGATTTTTTTATTTTAAAATAATTAGTGGAAAATAAAATTCAAAATAATACATGTGCGCCACATAATCAAAATTCCCAAATTTTAGTGACACATCGACAGCGGCGAGAGCTAATGCCCAGTAAGTTCTAATTGCAAAAAAATTAAATTGAAGTTTTTTTAACAAGATTTAAAAGTTTAGATTAAATTGCAATTTGCGAAAGGTGGTGATTTTATTTTGCAATTAAGCCTAAAAAATAATAGGTTTTTCTTTTCACATGTACGTACATTTTACATATAATTTATGATGCCTATTTTTTTTTACGATAACGGTTGTAAAAATAAAAAAATTGCAAACAAATATTCTTGAAAAAATCGTGAAAGTACATAAGTAGTGCATGAAAAGATGATAAATAAAAAAACTTGTGTGGATAATTGTGCTAATAGGTAAGACAAAACATATACATAATCATACATACAACGATGCATTATCAAAAATAAGATACTCTCTCCGTCTTCCTTTAAGCTATCGGCCAAAACGGACGTCCCAACATAAGTTATCTATTTCATTTTTAGCAAAGTATTCCACATCTCTATATACATTTATCTCTCTCTACCTACCTTTTTCTCTTCCCATCATTCTATTAGTCTACACATTATTATTAAAATTTTAAATGTGTGTATCAAAGTATACACAAAGTTATAAAAATAACCCACGAGATAAAGAACTACAACTAAACTCATTTAAGGGAATCCAAGACAATGAATAATTATCTCTATTACAAGAAGCTAAAGACTAAGGTATGCATTTAATATACAATAAAGGGGTCATGAACTCTAAAACTTACATTAAATAGGTGGTGGGCACGTTAATTTAACTTAACGGAGCAAAAATATCATTCCTTGTTCCAAACAAATAAAAAATCGATAAAATCCAGTTTGAGAAACTAAGTTCTTTTAAAAAAATTCATTTTCATGGACTTATTTCATTTAAATTTGAAGGTCGAAATGAGTAACAAATGAATAATATGATACACATCAAACATGACGGTGGCGTATCTTGGCATTAACTTTGTGGGCGGAAATAAATGTAATTCTCTTCCAAAGAAGGCCACCGGAATCGTGTTTCTTCATTATTCCATCACACGCGCCATTCACATTGTTTTAGAGGTAGGAATAGAAACACTCAATCTTCAATGTGATCGGCGAATTACACAAATTAGCGATTTCCCATGTCTTTCCCAAGTTTTCAATGGCAACGACATGAGGATCTAGTGGAGACTATAAAGTAAAGCCAGGAACCATCGAGAAAGTGAAAAGATGGACTAAGAATGAACGAAACTCCTCCAAAAAAATGGATAGGCCAAGGATAGATATGTACAAGGGTAAAATTGTCCCAAAATAATTTACAAGTTTAATCACTTTTATAAGTATTATTATTATTATTATTATTATTATTATTATTATTATTATTATTATTATTATTATTATAGATTTGTATGAAAGTTTGCTCAACAATACAAAAATTGATTAATTCATTATTTTCAAACTAAACCCAATATTTATATGAGATTTTAGTCTAATAGTTTTTTTCTTATTTTGTTCACATACGACGAAAATGAAGATATAATAACCTTACATGCATGCCCATAATTTTTAGCGAAAGAATAATATTTATTCACTATTTGATCTGGAAGGGAATCCAATGCACAGACATTATTTTCACCAGATACATAATTAAATATAATAAAAAACAAGATATCTAACTGGATTGACGATTATAACTCGTCAAATATTTATGGCCATATCAGAAATTAAATGTTCCAAACACTACAAAATAAGAACAAATTGCTTTGGAATGATTTTAGTAGTTGGATTAGGATGATGAGTGTGTCTACTATGAACCAAATTTCACGGTGAAACTTGGTCCGTATTGAAAAAATAGATCAATTTACTTTTCATTATCCCGACTAATACCTTTTAGTAATATATGTAATACTCTTGTTATCATGACCGATACTCTTTAATAATATAAGTAATACTTTTGATTATCACGGCGATACTCTTTAGTAATATAGGACATATTTTTGATTATCACATTGAAACCTTTTAATAATATAGGTAATACCGTTTAATTACTACAACTAATACCCTTTAGTAAATGATCCTAGGATAGTTATTGTTGTGTGTTAAAATAAAATATTGAAGGAGTAAAAGGAAATTGTGAATTAAAAGGAATTATTAGAAATGTTTAGAGAGAGAATTTTTAGAGAGAATGAGCGCGAGAGAGGGTGAGAATCGGGAGTGCAGGTAGATGTCCTTCCTCCAGAGTGGCAACCGGTGAGGCGAAAAAGAAGCCCTAGGTACCTTAACCCCGAGACGGCGATGGATCGGTAAAAAGGAAGAACGACTGGAATAGAGTGTGGAACTCAGACAATAGAACGGTGAATTTCTTTTTCAAGAACTTTCGGATCGTGTCTGTTAACACATTGATGGATAAGTTCAAGATGATTGATCTGATGAAAGACATTTTCGTGCCCAACAAGAGAGGTAAGGATGGCCTTAAGTATGGCTTTGTGAGGTTCGGTGGAAACGTTGTGAAGTCGTGCGAGAATCTTTGATGAACAATATATGGATTGGATCATTTAAGCTCGGGGCTAACTTGTCAAAATTTGAAAGAATGAATCGAGGAAATCAAGTCCTAAGGGTGGAGAAAGCGGTTTGAGGGGGTAATAAAGTCTCAAGCACTAAGAAAGGAAGGAGTTACATATGCGAGCAACGGCGAATAGAAGGAGTTTAATGGAGCAGAAGACCCAACATCAAACCGAGAAGGGATTCTCACAACTTCGCGAGGTTTTGTTACTCAACGAGAACAACATGAAAAGGATTTTCTCGAGAATTGTTTCACGGGGTGTCTAAAGAGAAGTTCCTTTGGAAGGAGGTGGGAAACACGGTAGAGACCTTTGCGGTGAGTCGATAAGGGTTTCGTATTTGGGAGGAGATCTGGTATTATTTTATGCGCCAGACGGGTTATACAATAAAAATGAAGGATCTTGAAGGCTTCTTGGATTGGTTCACCTTTATTCGTCCATGGGAGGAAAATGATGTTAACAATAACGGGATTGTTTGGACAAAATGGTTCGGTGTGCCGCTTCATGCTTGGAACCCAAAGTTTTTCAAGGTGGTGGCTACAAAATTTGGGAAAGCCGTTAAAAATTGAGGCCTCTCTAAAATCACGAGGCCTCGCTTGATATGCAAGGGTCTTAATTAAAACTCCTTACGCTAAAATTTCGAGAAAACTGTTGCGGTGAACATAGATGGAAAAGTTTTTCACATTAGGGTAAAGGAGGAAGAAAGGGAGGAGGATTTAATGGATGATAACAAGATTCTTGAGGCCGAAGAGGAGGAATCCGATAATGAGTCGAACGATTTTGTCCGGAGTCGGTAGGGATGTAAATCGATCGTGCCGGATTCTCTGTAGGAAAAAGTAGTTGGCAATCGAATGGGAGACAGCCACGGTGGCGGTTTGGTTCCACGGGAAAAAATTCTTTCGAATTTCGAGCCAATAATCATGAAGGGCGGCCATGCGGTTCGGGTTTGTCGGAGGAAACCGAATAGATCCGGCCGAAAATCCCTCTCAATCTCTCAAGCGGGTAATCGAAATAATTCTTTTAATTTGGTGGGCGGGGACTAAATGCAGGCCCAATTAATCATCTGGCCCCGAATGGAGAAGGTGTAAGCTTAAAGTTATTTTCAAAAGATGATTCCCTTTTTTAGATGGCCCAATGGTGAAGCCCAAATTAGAGTGGCCCCGGGTATGGTTTGTGGATTGACAAAGGAAAAGGTCACGGTGATGGGAAAATATCCCCAAATTTTCTCAATCAAAATAGTGAAGTCATTGTTTCAATGGATACCGAGTGCATCTTCAACGATAAGGATAGAAAATCTTTGAGCGAGGATCATCAATTAATCTTCGGCCAAGTATCACGCGGTAAAAAAATTGGCAAGATCGAAGAAGAACATCAAGATGCGATCTAATACAAAGAAAAGTGTGGAAGAAAAGAGGTGGAAAGCAAAGAAAAAAGAGGAAATTATATACGAAGAGGCGAGACAAGCTGGGAGGTAGGCAAGAAATTGGGTTTAATTAGCAAGGTCTCGGATGAAAGAATGATTAACAGATTAAGGTGATGGAGAGGGAAGATCGCGTGAAGGCAAAGACAAGCAAGAAATCTCTTGGGTCGAGGTGACAATACTTTATTAATGAAGATTTTGAGCTATAACGTAAGGGGATTGGGGAAAAAAGCGAAGAGGAGAGAAATCGAGACGGTTAGTGGAGAAATACAAAATCGAATTTTCTTTGCATTCGGGAGACAAAGATGAGTAATACGGGAGACGAGAACTTGCAGGGCGGTGTGGGAAATCGAAATTTTGGGTGGGCGTGTATGGATGCGACGGCAACTCGGGGATTTTGTCGATTTGGAGCAAATGATGTTTTCGACTCGGTAAGTTCGTGGTATGCTAGAGGTATATTGGTGGTCAACGGAATGCTAAAGGAAGATGGTCAAAAGGTATGCATCCTTAATATTTATGCACCTTGCTCAAATGCTGTGAAAAAAGTGTATTGTGGGATTTAATCAGAACATTATACATCAACAAAGAGACGGTTGCATATGTGTTGTGGGTGACTTCAATGCCATTAGATATGAAGGCTGAAAGGGTAGGCGGGGAAGTGTGATTGATCATGGTGATATAAATGCTTTTGGCGACTTCATTGGGCGAGGCAAACTTGATTGAAATTCCACTAGTTGGCAGGATTTTTACATGGTATCGCAAGAACGGATCATGCAAAAGTAAAGCTGGATCGGTTCTTGGTAAGCGAGGATTGGATTAATAGGTGGCGAATTACTTGGCAGCGGTGGGAGGACCTTGTCCGATCATTGCCCAATTTTTACGGAATCTTCAAGTCAAGATTGGGGTCCAAGACCCTTCAAGTTCTTTAATAGCTGGATACTACACCACGAATATAAAGACTATATCAGACAAGATGGAATGGCTACAGAGTCAACGGGTGCAGGCGAGGCTTCGAGTTAAAAGAAAGCCGAAGCTAATGAAGACAGACCTCAAGGAGTGGAACAAGTCGATTTTGGCAAAATGGAGGAGCAGATTGAATTTAAAAAGTGGCGAGGTGGAGGCATTGGACAAAGTAGATGGCGATATTTGGGGCGTTTGGAGGAAGAAGAGGTAATCCAGAGAAATAAATGCTCAACGGAACTAACAAGATTAATGATATGGAGGGATAGCTTGATGGCTCAAAAGGCAAGAATAAAATGGCTCAATGAAGGACGTTAACTCCAGATTTTATCATTATTGGATCAACAAGAGGACAAAAATTCGTGGAATGGAAGGAATATTGGTAAATGATAGATGGATTGAGTCGGCGGTGGATATAAAGAGGGCGCAACATCTCATTTCAAAAATCGGTTCAAGGCTAGGAATTTGCTTCACCACAACTTCTGCAGATATTTTTGAGAGGAAAATTCACGGCGAGAATGCTGAATTTCTTGAAGTCGGAGTTCTCGGAGGCTGAAATTAAAGAGGCAATATGGGGATGTGACTCGAATAAAAGTCGGGCCAGAGACGGATTCACGTTCGCTTTCATAAAAGAAAAGCGGAATAATATGAAAGGTGAAGTAATTGAGATGATGGAGGAATTCTTTGAGAATGGAAGAATCGTGAAAGGACTAAATTCTTCTTTTATAGTCCTTATTAGAAAAAAGAAGGGAGCAAATCCTTTGAGGAGTACAGACCAATATCATTAATAGGCTGCCTTTACAAGATCATTGCAAAAATTCTTGCAACTAGATTTAGTAAGGTCCTTGATGATGTAATCTCGAGAAAATCAATCGGCTTTCGTTGGAGGAAGGCAAATTTTGGATGGAATCGTGATTCTTAACGAGATGGTAGATGAAGCGAAAAGAAGCGAAAAATCAAGAGACTATTTTTCAAGGTTGATTTCGCCAAGGCATACGATTCGGTGGATTTGGACTATCTAGACGAGATCTTTGGTGGGTCTTAATTTTCCAAGCGAGATGGAGAAAATGGATTCGTGAATGTGTGAGATCAGGCGTCGGCTTCGGTACTCATAACGGCAGCGGCGAGATATCTTCAACCTTGAGAGGGAATCGAGACAAGGTGATCCCTGTCCCCCTTCTTATTTCTCGTAGCACAGAGGGTTTGAGTTTGCTAGTGAAAAGATCGGTTCAATTGGGCATTTTGGAGGCATCGGAGGTTGGAAACAAGAAGATAAAAGTGTCCCACCTTCAATACGCCGATGATACCATTTTCACTTGTCCGGCGAAGGCGTCAAATATTCAGGCCATCAAACATATATTGAGGAATTTTGAAATGGTATCCGGATTGAAAGTAAATTTCCATAAGTGTGCAATTGTGGGAATTAACACCGAGAGTTCGTTGGTGGAAAGTATGGCAAAATACCTACTTTGTGATGTGAGCAAGCTGCCTTTTTGCTACTTGGGAATCAAAATTGGTTTTAATCATCGTCTTCGAGACCGTGGGCTGGTTTAAAAGAGAAGGTCAAAAGAAGGCTAAATTCTTGGAAAGGTAAGAACTTTGTCTTTTGGAGGAAGAATCACCTTAATTCAGTCTATTCTTTCGGCATTGCCGATCTATTACACGTCTTTTTACCGTATCCCAAAAATCATTATTCGTGAGCTAATCGGGATCCAGAGAAATTTTCTATGGGGGGTGGTGAGGAATTCGGTAAAATTTCTTGGGTTAGGTGGGGTGATGTGTGTAAGAAAAATCAAAAGGGGTCTAGGTATTAGAAATTTGGAGAAATTCAATTTGGCTCTACTAGGAAAGTGGGTATGGAGGGTATTGAACAATGAGGATAAGAGTGCTAAAATCGAAGTATGGAGAAGATCCGTTAAGGAGTAGAGAGGGAGTAGGGGGTGAGGGGGAAGAGGGAGTAGGGGGTTTCGGCCCCTTACGGATGGTGGAAGGATGTTAGTGAGTTGTATTACGGAAGTGGGGGTGACGGGTTAAAGAGGGAGTTTGTGAGACGGGTAGGAAAGGAGATAAGACTTCATTTTGGTTAGATTGGTGGATAAGAGAGAGGCCATTTGTGAGAAGACTTTAGGAGGTTATTTAGAGTAAGTGTTCAACGAGGATAGTAAGATTTCCGAGGTAGGAAGATGGGAGGGAATGAGTGGAGGTGGGAGATGGCGTGGAGAAGAGAGTTGAGGGAGAGAGAGATTAATACCCTTAACGATTTGATTGTGCCAATTAAACAGTATAACGAGGTGTAAGGAGGAGGAAGACTCGTGGATTTGGAAACAAGCATCAAGAGGATTTACACCACAAGAGGAGCCTACGAGAAGATGTCGGAAGCGGAACAAATGGAGGAGGATGTGGATGCAAACAAGGCCTTCAAGAGGTTATGGGAAAGCAAGGCACCACATAGAGTGAAAGCAATAGTATGGAAAGCATTGAAGGAAAGGCCGCCAACAAAAGTCGAACTACAAAGGCGTGGAATTTCAATGCCAAACAACGACATGAAGTGCCCTTTGCGGAGAGGAAGATGAGACGGTAACACATATTCTTTTTTCATGCAAAAGTAGCTGCAAGATTTGGTATTTATATTATAATTGGGCAAGGTTGAGAATGGTACCACATAATAAGGCAATAAATCATTTTCTTCAACACGGTTCGGGTATGGGATCGAAGGGGAGGCTAATTATCGGCAACTATTTGGATTGCTATAGTTTGGACAATATGGAAAGGAAGAAAGCGATCAGATCTTCAATGGAAAAGAATTTCATGCCCAGAGGCATTTTTAGATATTAAAACCAAAGTATGGTCTTGGTTAGTGGCTAAGGAGAAAGATTTGAGATCTATGTCTTTTCGGATTGGGAGTCGAATTTGTTTGTGTGAAGTTTGAAATAGTAGGTATTGATTCTAAAATATTGTAAGGGTTGGAGTACCCCTTGTACTCTAATTTTTATAATATATTTTTCTTTGCCGATCAAAAAAAAAAAAAAAGGAAATTGTGAAGGGTTGATAGTTTTAGGTGAATTGTGAGTTTGGTTCTTGAAAATTGCAACTACACAACCAAGTCCATGATTTTATTTTGTTTGGGATGAGGCCCATTTTTGTGATTTTGGGGGCTTTACCAAAATTTCATGGCCCAGTTATGTACACCCTTTTGTAGGCCGTACACCCACTAGATGAGTACACACCGTAGGATTAATACACCCATACCAAAATATCATATATACCCATCATTAGAACCCCTAATTTTCCCACCTTCATTGTCATATTTTCCCCAAGCGTCCCCTCTTATCCTCTCTCCCCATTCTTCCTCACATCCCCACCCCGACCCTCCCATTATTTTGTCCTCACGCTAATCGTCATTATAGCTCCGTCATCATCCCCGTATTAGGTCTAGTAGGGGTGAAAAATCGTGTGATCGTGTCGTTTATCGTGTCGACACGATAACGACACGATAAGGTGGAACACGAATATGATCCGATAAGGATACGTGTCGGCATAATCTGAACACGAAAATTTTCGTGTCAACACCACGACCGACACGATAAGGACACGATAATATTAAAACTGAAAATATAATCTAAAACTTTAAAATTTTCGACACGATAATGACACGATAATATTTAAAATTTTAGATTTTAAAATGCTTAATTAAAAATTTTAAAATGTATATCATATTGTATTGTTGTCATCGTATGAGTGTATTTAATATGTTACTATCATATACATAATATTAGTGATTCACTAACAAATTAACCGGTTGTTAATGGGTTAATGTGTAATCTGTTAATTTTATCGTGTTTAACGGGTTGACACGACACTGAAACACAAACATGACACGAAATTTTCGTGTTCGTATCAGTCGACACGATAAAGACACGAACACGATAAGCCCAAACACTAACCCGCAATTTCGTGTCGTGTTATCGTATCGTATCGTGTCTAAAATTGCCACCCCTAAGATGCAGTAAGGAAATAATTGAGAAATTTTGACGTGCTTGGTTAATTGAATTTTCATATATGTTGTTCTTTGAACAACTTGAATTGTGTAATGAGCATTGTTCTACGATTTCAAAGCATATTCAAATATAAAATATTATATCTTTTTTCGAACAACATATTTTTTCTTGAAATATTTGGTTTTTTGTCGAAAAGTAGTTCCGATACGTTGGATTTTTCCAAAAATATTTTTCAAACATATTTGGTTAATTTTTTTCAATTTTTTTGGTTTTTTCTTCGAGAAAATGTTGATAGTTTTGTAAATGTGGTTATTTATTAAAAAAATTGATTTTCTCGACGTAATTTTTCCCAAAAATTTTGGTGTTGTTCGCAACTTGGTGGTAACTCGATATTGACGGTGACTCGGCGACGATGTGGTGGGTTTAAAATTAGGGTTTCAATGAGTTAGATTTTTTCTACACTGATAAAGGACTAATACAATCTTTTCATTTGTATTTTAAAAAAATGGTAAATGTACTACCTAAAATGAGGTGCACATAACCTTATTTTCATTAAGAGAGTATATTTTTAGATTTTGAGATTAAGCCGTTAATTATATATACTAGTGTAGTACCCGTGTGTTAAATTTTACTAATATTTTTATTTTACTTGAATAAAAAATATTTTATAATTATTTTAAAATATCAATGTATTCACATGCAAGGTTAAATATGAAGGCTTAGTGTTTATTAATAGGATATGATTAAATAAATAAATATAATTATTGTATTATCAAGACAATAAAAATAAGGTACTTAAATATTAAATTTCACATAAAATTTAATTAATCAATTCATTAATAATATAAATAAGGTACTTAAATATTAAATTTCACATAAAATTTAATTAATCAATTCATTAATGTAGTACATATGTTTAATTTTCATGTTTGAAATTATTTTAAATATATGAATATCGAGTCAGTGTTGTCTCGTCTTGTCCCAGGGAAGAATTGTGATGATGTTAGATCGACGGAACCCCCAAGTGGTAAGTAGGGAGGATACGTGTATCCCAATGGAATCCTCTAGCGCTATTACCTCACAAATTTTATTGCAAACTTCGTTTCTTTCTTTACCCCATCACCATACTAGTAAAATAGAACACCTTGTAAAATACTCTACTATTCTGAAGACGCTATGGTTGAACAAACTATTTCACCTCTTGTTAGTCCATATCATCTTTACAGGAAATATGGAAGCCTTCCCAAGAAAATCAAGGATATTCGGGCCTACATCTCAGCAGAGATTCTCCCACGAATGAATATGTCCAATCTTCAAAGATGGATCACTGCAGCCTCTCCCCACCACTTCCCAAGAGCAATATATCACTCTGTCCATACCACGAGAATATATTGAGGCTTGGAAAAGAGAAGGTTTCTCTCACCTTCATCTTGGAGTATCAGGACTCGTCCTATCTTACTACGGAAGAAAAGGACTCCTGTATCTGCTAGGATTGCTCTGCTCGATACTCGATCTTTGAAAGTACGAGCATCTTTGTTGGGACTGTTCTTACCACTCTCAACGCTGGAGGCGTGGTACTCACTTTCTTTCCAACTTTGCTCTATCTTTACAAGATCTATCTCTAGCGAAGCTCTCAAAGTACAGTCCAGATCAAGCCGAACAAATTCCCACGTCTATCATGGCGATGCTACACCATCGATTGTGTACAAAGTTGCGTAACCATGCTATTCATCTAAAAAATCAAGGCATAAAAGAAGCTTTGATGGTCCTTGAGTCTGGATCGAAGTTCCAACTATTGTCCGATTCCACGTCAAATCTGAGTAAAAGATCTAGAAAGGCTAGTCCTAACTGAATGGATTACCAACTATGAATCCCTTCATCAAGGCGTTGAGCTTGTTCAAGCTGTTGACTTGATTTCAAAGGATGAATAATGGAAAAGTCAAGACCATCTATAACACAAAATCGAGGAAGGGTCAAGTACTCCTATGTTCCAACTCATGATGATTCCGATCTACAAAGACAGGATCACCTTCCGCCTCTTCTGCTCATGCTTTGGGACCCGGTAGTCATGTCTACGTGTCCTACATCAACAACCATTTTATATGGGATGTCGATCCAGGACATGTGTGATCCCAGATGTAGCTGCAGATATGCCGACTCGATGACGATGATGATGCTGATTACTATTCGGATAGTGATGATGATGGAGATAAGCCTCCACCACCGCCGACTCACTCTTGCCTCATGTTCCAGTCCTATGAAGAAAACTTTTCACCTGCTGGAAAGACAAGAAGATAACCAAAACAAGATAGTGACGAGGTCTTACGTCCAAAGCACAATCATTGATGCGGGAATGAAAAAAACCTCTAAACCAAGGTGAAGAGGTTCTAAACTGGCATACACAAAATGCTAGAGCACAAAATCGCTCTCTACAAACCATTGACTCAAAGGTATCTCAAATCCTAGATAAGGTACAAAGTTCCACTTAAAATCAACAATCTCTTGAGATGCAATTATTAAGAGTTGAACATAAATTATACGGGAAGATCAATCAACTAGATAGGGAACTTAGGTTCCTCCTAGCAAATCGCCAAACCGGTGCCGAGTTCAACGCCAAAGAAGCGAGAGATAAGGAGACTAAGAAGGAATTGTCTCGCATAGAAGAGGATAAAAGGGCTAAGGCTCTGTTTACCTCACACTCAACTTCTATGATACTTCGTCGAAACTTGACTATTCTAAATTCTTTGGAATGGTCTCAAGTATTCCTCTTGATATCCCCAAGAGAGTTGACAAGGCTGCCGATCACGGAGAATCCACATCAAAAGGCGAAGGGAAAAAGGCGGTGGATACGTTCTCGGCTTCAGATCCCGATATGATATTCCAACTTTTATCACAGTACCTCCGGCCATGATGCCCTCTCAAACGGTGAAAGCAACACATCTCACCTCACAGAGTATGAAAGTACCACCAACACGGGCGAGGCCATGGCCGGTTTCTCACAAGAGGCAATCGATGACGAAGAGGTTGTTGATGCATCGGCTATTCTCATGGCGGATCCAGAGCCTAGTCATCATTTGAAGGATATGTCTCGATTCGAACCGTAATCCCCCACTAAGCCATTTGTGAGTCATACTCGATGATCAATCCTCCAAGCCTTCAAATGGTCCTTGGTTCTCCTTCGACAATGTTGCAATCCACAAGAGGAGAGAGACTATGCACACCTTTGCGGCCTGGATAGATAATCAACTCGATAAATAAGGAGCAGATCTCGTGATCCATCATGAAAGACTTTACATCCAGATTCCTCGGTGTCCTATGGGAATGGTTTCGAGCATCGGAGAATATAAGCAACTTGAGATTCTCAATGCTACATCCCCTAGAGAAGCACTTGGAGAATTCCATCAAGAGTTCATAGGTGACATCTCATTATATTCTAAACTTATTTCACAAGAATATTTCTCTATGAGATGTTGTTCCCTCTCAAAGAAGGATCTCGATAGACACTTCAAAAGAACGTCGAGAAAGATTTTATTTCTTGAATGGGAGTAATGATCCTAATCTCAAGAATATCTATCCGGCATCCTTACCAAAAGAACTCCAACTGAAATGGCAAGGATACTCCAAGCATCCGAAGAGACCTCTTAGTATAAGCATGGGCCAAATACATCAAATCATCTTTCAAAGCATTGGAGAAGCTATATGAACAAGAGAACTGTTCAAGGAAATGATGGAGAGAAGAAACATCCCAAAATCAGTATGTGATAAGTCCTATCTCGAGATAGGATGCAAAGGCAAGGAAAGGTGTAAATGCTCCGCTCAAAGAAAGAAAAGAAGAAGTTCAAGCGAAACAACGAACTTCTAAAGACGAGTTTTTCAATGAAAGCCTTTAGGAAAAAGACGACGGACAGTGCTATTTTTGCGGCAAAGGACACTTTGCAAAAAAATTGCCCACAAAGTAGAACAAAGCAAAAGCTAGCTACACGAGACTTTCTACTACAAAGATAAAGACGTTGGATATGCAGATGTTGAATCATTGTTTTTGGAACAAGAAGTTCAAGATTAAATCTTGCCTTTGTCTTGGTCGAGTCCTCGAAGGAGAAAGTTCGTCGGAAGAAAGCATACCCATGCTTATGGCGGGATCATCCTTGATCACTAACATGATCACTCATGAGGTAATTCTATCACCTCACCTTGAAGTTAAAGTGCTCCGGTCTAAATATGTAAAGCCTATCAAAGCAATAGGAGTTCTAGACACAAGAGCTAGGAGGACCATGTTGAATCCCGACATCCTACCTAAAGAAGCTTGGGAGACACACCATGAGTAACTCTATGCAGAGATGGCCGGACGTTCCACACGTCCCTAATCTCAAAGCTGACCTATCGGCATTCAAATATTCCCTGAATGCACCATCTGGGTGAAAGCCATTGGAAACAAACTCCATGGGCATGACTGTTGATGGGATTTGATCTCTTCTTCAAAGCCGAGAGATTACAAATTAATCCAAGGGGAGTCAAATACAAGTAGATGTTCTTACCATACACTCCACCCAAAAGTTGTTTTCATTAAAAGAAGATCCAGGGAGTCTTAGCCCTATTCTCAATAACTTAAGGGGTTGCTATGCAAAATCTCATTCGTAGTTCTCCCATCCATCCCCACTATGGAGGAATGAAGCATTCTTCGTTCGATTACCTTTCAAGATGAACGAAGACATCAACGCAACTAAGGCGACACATCACGGAATGACTCTTGAAGAGCTTACACTTGCCAAGGAAGAATGCCATCAGCTACAAAGTCTTGGACTCATTGAAGCCACCAAATCAAAGCTGGCATGTTCGGCATTTTATGTTAACAAAAGAGTGACGAAGCGAGGAAGAAAAGGTTAGTAATTGATTACAAACCTTTGAATCATTTTCTTCAAGATGATAAATTCCCTTTACCTCGTACACAAATGCTATTAGCCCATCTTTCCAAAGCCCAAATCTTTTCAAAGTTTGATTTGAAGTCGTGTTTTTGGCAATTATGTGTTCATCCAAAAGATAGGTACAAAATAACATTTTGTATACCCACGACCAATAGCAATGGACCGTCCTACCTTTTGGGCTTAAGGTTGCACCGTTACTTTTCCAAAAGCCATGACCCAAATATTTGAGCCCATCATGCATAGTACTCTCGTTACATAGACGACATCCTTCTATACTCTCAAACAAAAAGAGACCATGACTAATTGCTCACACAATTTGTAGACCTTGTCGAGAAATTTGGTATTATGCTTTACGAGAAAAAGAGTATTATTGGGTCAAAAGAGTATCGAGTTCCTAGGTATGAAAATTTGGATGGAAAATATGAACCTGGTCCTCATATCTCTCAAGAACCTGCTGAAATTCCCCGACGAATGTGATGACAAGTAAATGAGATCCAACAATTTCTTAGGATAGTTAACTATCTCAAAGAATTCATTCCAAACTATTCGAATTTCACAAGACTCTCAAAGCTCTTAAAGAAAGATCCACCTTCATGGAGCAACTCTCAAACAACGGTTAAGCATCTAAAGGAGATTTGTCGAAACTTCCTTCGCTAAGAATTCCAGCTAATGGACAACGCATTCTCGGTGATGCCGTAATGACTTTGGGGAGCCATACTACTTGAGAAGACCGATGTTGTCCTTCATTCACTGCGGCCATGCTAGTGGACAATTCAAAGAATCCGAACAACACTACCATGCGGTGTACAAGGAAATCTTAGCGATCAAGAATGGCATCAAGAAGTTCGAGTTCCATTTGGTGGGGCACCATTTCGTGATTGACTTGACAACACCTCATTTCCCGCCATCATGGAATTAAAGAACAAAGGTGTTCTGAAAAGCGGCTCCTACAACTCAAAGACTGGTTCTCAAAATATCGGTTTGAAGTCCAACACATAAAAGGAAAATCCAACGTTGTTCCCGACTATCTCTCGAGGAAACCTCAAGTACATTTCATTTCGATAGGAGAATCCTTCTGTTATTCCGATGATAGGAAAAAGAAAGTCCATCTCCCCTTTGAGGTATTTCCAGATCTACCAAAATATCCGTTCATCCAAAGTACACTTTCCTCCAAATGCTGGATCGTTTTCAACACTTGAAGAGATACGTAAGTTCGCAACTTGATAATATGTTCAAGTTTCTCTCCAAGCACATCAACTGCGGCTCAAACTTCCTTATGAAGAAGCTTGTTTCAAAGATTGAAAGACCATTCACAGTTATTACGCCTACCCATCATGATACGAAAATAGCGAGAATATTCTATGGTACTTATGGTGCATGTCCGTTCTATATTTTCATGCCATTGAATGATTTGTTGAAGGAATGCTTAGCTTTTTCTTCAACATTGAAAATGATACTACTCTTTAATGGGTATATCTTTCGTGGTACGCAACAATTTAAGACTGGATAAGTCTTCTCCAACAAGAATACCTTAATCGAGGAGACTCGGCTAATCCTCACACCATTATCTTATGCCATAGGCCTTACTCAAACATGTTAAAAGGAGCTCCAAGTCCTCTTCCTCTATTTTATTAGTGGAAGACAATTAGTGGAACGATTAGACATGACAAAGCGGGAGATTCATCAATTGTACCTTCATTTGTGCTATGCCAACAAGACTACTCCAATTTCAACAACAGAGCCTCTAGCCTACACTTCGTTGGTAATTTCCGATAAGAAAGATGAATCGGCTAAAGAAGTCGGTTGCAACGAGAGCAAGACGAATCCGACCGGATGAATCGGACACCGAGTATGATCCGCCATCCTTCGCCCCCAACTTAAGTAACCAGAGAGTCAAGATATGTAATATTTGTGTAAATTATGAGTGCAAAAATAAAGTGACAGCTAGTCACGTTTGTAATAGGATTGTGCCCAATTAGTGAGCACTTTTCTTTTTCTTATTTTTCTAGTCGAGAAAAGTCAACAAGTCAACCAACCGAGAGAGAGTCAACAAGCGCTATCCTCACCAAATCAACAAACCCATCGACGAAGGAAGCCATATATACCGTCAACTCTTATCCACCCAAAGCCACCATGAAGATTTACTATCTTTAGCAATTTACTATTATTAGTAATTTGCTATCTTTAGTAAATCGCTATATTTAGTAATTTACTATTCTTAGTAATTTACTATTTTTAGCAATTTACTATTATTAGCAAGTCGTTATATTTAGAGATTGTCCTATTAGGCAATTAAAAAGAGCTTGACCGTATTAGGCATCGGATGGAATCAAGAGTCCTTAGCCGAAAGGACACTTGGCGACGATGAAGAATACTTAGCCGAAAGGACACTTGGCGACAACGGAGGAAAAGCGAAGATGACTGTTGTATATTTTCCCTATTATAAATCTTAGCAGGCCAACACTTCTCGATGGACTCTTTTAGGCCTACCACTCTTTTTGGGGAATAATAAAGACCACTCACTGTTATTGGGCTCAAGCCCTTTAGCCCAGGGTTGTGTTCATGGGCTTAACTTACTTACTGGGCCCTCAGGCTTGATCAATTTTCCCCACATAAAATAGGAAATAAGTAATTAATGCAATTTGAATATCAATCATGACCTTAATATAGAAGGTTTTTTTCAAATTTGGAAATTTTCAATTTTTTTAATTTTTATCAATCATGATCTTTAATTAGGATTTAACTGTTTTAGGAAATTATTATATTGATATAATAGAAATAAGTAATCAACATAATTTGGATATCAATCATGACTTTTAAATAATTAAAAAAATCATAAGGTTACTAAATTATACATGTAACATAAAAATAAGGTCATCCTTAATTTATTATTTTCAATTATGTCTTGATTTTATTTCCTTTCTATAGTTAGAATATATAAAATAAGAATCATTGAACTGTTGCTTGTGGATCTTATATTGAATTTTTTTGTGTACAATGCCTTTTTTAATCAATCATGACCTTTAAATAGGATTTAACCTTTTCCAAATTAGGATTTAACATTTTAGGAAATTATTATATTGATATAATAGGAAATAAGTAATCAATGTAATTTAAAAACTATAAATAAGTTCATCCTTAATTTATTGTTTTCAATTAGGGCCAGAACTCTAGGGTACAATATTAGACACCCTATTACTATTAGGTACAATTTTTTTCCAAATTACTAGGAGATACAACATTTTTCCAATTTTACCCTTCCTTCTCAATTTTGTGCGTAAACCGTCTACTTTTCAATTGTGCGTAAACTTCTCAATTGTGATGTCATGATTTTTGCCTACACATTTTTACACATTACATTATTCATATTTCTGGTTTCATTATTAATTATTGTGCCCAAAATATTTTGTCCCCATTTTTTCATTTCTTCTCGTGAATTTTGTCGCCGTATTTAGAATATCCGAATATTTGATTCATATCGGATTCACCTTCGTTGAATATATCACAAAAATAAATAAATTGCACATATTTTTTTCTACCTTGTTTCCCTATTACTCTAAAAATTGCACATAAAATTGCACATGTGCAAATATAGTTACAAATGTGCAATTATATTTATAAATATGCGGTGAAATCACCGATCTCAAAATTCCGACCAAAATTTCCTATACCGAAAAGAGAATGAAGCAATCAGATCTAAGAACAAGACATTGTCCGGTGAAGAAATCGAAATCGGAGAAGGAATAGATGAAGACTTGGCATTGAAGGCGGCGGATCTCGATCGACGCGGCGGGCTTTAGATTCGTGCGCATCGCTTGCGCAAATGCATGCGCGGCGCCGACGATATATGGATCCGCCCGATCTCGGCCCTTCGTCGGTGGTTTGCGCCGATCTCTCGCCGCCATGCGTCATCGCTGCCGCATCACCTTCGCTGCCGCGTCGCCTTTGTCGCCGCCGCCGCCTAGGGTTTCGCTCTTCTTCCTAGCGCCGCCATTGATTAGTGTGAAAATTGCATGATTATTGTGTGCTTATTTGTCTTAATTTGATATTATTTTCATGTTTATTCACATTTAATTGGCTAATTGCATTTGATTGTTTAAGTTGGTGTTTTAAGTTTGAATTTGTATGTTTGAGGCGATTTTGGAGGAATTTTTCAGTGAAGTTAACGTCTTCAAATCAAATGAGCAATTGCATGAGTAGAAAGAGGGCCGAGAGACGAGCGCAATGCAAAAAGAATCAGGTCATTCGGAGTTCGTATGGAGAAGTTACGGTCGAACGAAGTTGGGACGGTGAAATACACCCACAATCGCATACACCCATCAAATAGGTGAATACACCCACAATACATCCACCTAGCACACCCACCAATTTGATAAGTTCACCCACCTTTTCTTCCACAATTCGGCCATTACTGTCGCTATCCCAAATCACCATAACCACCAAAATCAACCAACCCACAACCACCAGCGGCGCTAACCGCCGCCGTCAACCCATCATCACCGTCCCAACCACCGGCGACAACACTCTCGCCGCCTCATCGGGCCAACACCCAACCTCCGCCGCCACGGCGGCCTCACGATCCGGCGAAATCAGCGCCGCTCCATGACGCAGCACAGCCGCCGTCGTTGCGATTCCCGGCCTCTCAATCGCCGCCGTCGTTGTCCATTCACAACCCGGGCCAACTACCCAAACCGAGGCGTTCTCCGTCCGAGCCGAGGCGATTCTACAACTCGATCCGAGCCCACACCAAACCGAGGCGGGAAGGCAGATTTTGTCCGAAACTTGCAGAACGTTGACTCGGTTCACGCCGAGATCTGCCTCGGTCCGAGGCGTATATCTCAACCGAGTTGAAGACGTCCGGTGTAGATGAATTCTTTTTCCAATTTCTCATATTTTTGGGGCCTCTTTGCAATATTTGAAAATTGTTCCTAAATCCCACTATATAAATTCCATTTTGCAGATTTCTAAGGGGGATTCCACACAACATTAGAAGAGGATACACAATTCACACAATTAGATAGGATTCCCACACACACTCTTTCACGCTTTTTACACACACTAGCTTAGTTTAGTTAATTGCCTTTAAATTTCCATAAATTAGAGTTTAATTTTCATTGCCCAATAGTTATCTAGCATAGATCATTAGTTTACTTCATTGTTTTTTCAATTTCAAGCAAGGATTGGAGGATTTTGTAAGAATTGCAATTTTAATTTCAAGTATTGAAGAAATCAAGGTGTATTCTCTCTTATATCTCTTTTATTTCATTGTATTTGGTATGGGTTGCTTAATTTCACTCTTGATTGCCATGGGTATTGATGAATTGATGATGATTGGCTAAATTTCATAGTGCTTGGGTGTGATGATCCATTGATGACTTGATTATGGTGATAATTTAATTGGATTTTCCTTTTGTGTAAGAGATTGATTATCCTTATGTGATTTGTATGTGTTGATCGCTAATCTATGATTTGATCCTTTGTTGCTTGATTAATTATCGCATGGAGACGTGGGTAATTAAATCGGTGCTTAGGTGTTAGGATTAGAGGTGTGATCAATATCAATATTGGGTTAACTCAAGTAGACTTGGTTAATTTCATTAGAACCGCATAAGGGTACGTAATTGCTTGATTTATAATTGGGTAATTAGTGAGGGCTTAGAGTGTCGCCTCTAAGACAATCTACGTGCTTATTGTGTGCTCGCCCTAGGCTTATCCAAAGACGGTTGAGTGCTTCATACGTGATTGACCCTATCATTCTCTTGCATGTGGATTTTCCAATCTTGTTTGATCCGTAGTTGATGATTCTTTGGTGAATTGCACTCCGAGCACTCGTTTCTCATTTGTATTTGTAATATCCCGAAATCCTTATATGAATTATTAATACATGTTATTAATTTTAATAAATTAAGTATTATAATTTGATAATTTCTCAAGTTCAAATAGAAATTAAATATTTTATAGTGTTTAATAATGTGTATTTGTATACCAATAATTTTTTTAAAGGCACTAAACATAATATATAGTATATATATTTATATATTAAATAAGTTAATTAAATAAAATGTAAAAATTAAGTTACAGATAAGTAAAAAGAGTGGTATTCTTATCGTAACTTTTTCCCTTTCCTTATCATCACTTTTCTCCATTCCTTCCACAAAGAAGTAGACCAACCTTCTCTTCTTTTCTTTTCATTCTTGATTCATTCCGTTCACGCCGCTTTACTCCGTTGTCGGTGGTTTTCTCACGTATTATCATGTTATATATGGAAATGCTCGTAGCGATTAAGTAGATTATAGAAATAAAATCAGTTTGTAATTTCGATTCTTGTAGCGTTAAAAATTTAGTGCGAAGCTTCGATAATTATTGTTTAAGTTTGCTTTTTCATTCAATCACCGTCGTTAGGTGAACGATAAGCGGCGAAACTTATACCGTTGTGAAGCTTCGTTATGCGTAGAGTAGAATTCTATTCTCCATTGATAGAATCGGTGTACGAAATTAGTAGAAAAAAGGCGAAAGTGACGCGTAGAAACGGGTTTCAACGTTTAGAATTAAACTTTATTTTTGTGGATTCTTACGTTTGAGTCATTATGGGATGTAGTAAAGGTCATAGGCCTAATTGTGAGTAGGAAACGATGAAAATGGAGTATCAAAAGCTTGAAATGGACGTTAATGGCGTAAGTTGAAATGTCGCCCTCTGCTAAAACGGCCGCCGCTTCCGGTAGCCGTTTGAGGCGGGTCAGGTGGAATAGAACCCAGAGAGTGTGAGGATTCCAACGATATTTTCGGTTTCGATCGGAAGTGTAGAATGACGGTAGGGACCTTTTGTACAATAGCTTGAAAGTAGAGGGGAGGCCAAAGAGAATTAGATTAACTTCAGGGACTAAATTGTAAATTTTGAATTCTGGTCCGTTGACCAGTCAACAGGTCAATGTTTGACTTTTTCTTTAATTACAATTTTGCCCTCATTTTCAAACGCTTGTAGAATCTTCGCTTTTCATCCGATTTGATCCAAACCAGCGTCAAATTGTTCTAAATTCAAAGATCTACATTTTAATTCTAAAATCACGGGACGAACAATATTATAAAAATGACCGTTTTACCCCTGAACGGTCATGCCGTAAACTCCCGCTTTTAATCCAAATTCTTTGTTTCAAGTCCGTTTTTATCCCAACGAGTTTCTACACGCTCTAAATAGGATTATATTATCAATAAACTAGCTAGTTTGTCTTTTGACCGTCAAACACATTAATCGAACTTTAAAATCCTTAGGAAAAGTGGTTTGCCCTTTAACCCCCTAGACCAAATCCAGTGGTCCTATAACTCTAGGAAGCTCTTATTATAGTTATTATAAGTTAATTATCATATCTATTATAATGTTCTGAGCGCACGATATCATTTGTAGGGCGAAGAACTCGAAGCATAAAAGCGCTTCGCTCCAAAACAGTGCTCATATCTAATCGGGTGGGATAATTTCCACTCTTAATTGAGTTTAACATTCCATGTTATGATTGCTATGTTAAGGTGCAATATGTGAGTAATATATGTCATGATTATGCAATAATTGTGATATTATGTTCAAGCCGGGTAATGGCTCGTACTATGTGTATTATGTTCAAGCCGTAATGGCCCGTATAATGTTCAAGCCGGGTAATGGCCCGTACTATGTGTATTATGTTCAAGCCGGGTAATGGCCCGTACTATGTGTATTATGTTCAAGCCGGGTAATGGCCCGCATAATGTTCAAGCCGGGTAATGGCCCGCATAATGTGTACTATGTTCAAGCCGGGTAATGGCCCGCATAATGTTCAAGCCGGGTAATGGCCCGCATAATGTGCACAAGAGTTATGTTTTCATGTTATATGTTATTTGCATATGTATTTTATCGGTGTAATCATTGAGATTATTCCACCGGGTGTATTTGAAACACTCACCCCTCATATCCATTATTACAGATCTTGAGTTTAATGTGGAGGGACGATGAGGATGCGGACTTGTACCTTTTGGTTCGATTGTGTAATTATTGTATATATTATGAGTTATGCTACTGGAGTGAAAAATAATGGTTCTTTTGTTTGACTAGTATAAATATACTAGTTGAAACGTGTAACAAAACATATTTTGCCCTTTTTCTTTTGATGTGTAATTATCGCATGTGAGTGAGGTTTGTTAAATTCTTCTTTCTCAAGTACGTATCACTAATTTCTGGTTGCTTTGGGGTATTATTTTTAATTTGGTTATAGCTTATATAAAGATAATAATTTTATTATCGTATTCGTGGAAATGAGTTTGAAATGGTATTTTAGTAGCGCCTCACCCCAAAGTGATATTATTTTAAAAAGGAAGAGAACTTGGGGCGCTACAAGATTTGTCTTGTGTTATTTGCTTTCTAGTTTAATTGCTTTTATTTGCTTGCTTTAGTTAATTGTTCTAGCTTGTTGTTGGTTTTAATTGTTGGTTTAGTTTATTGCATATCCCGTGCTTGGCTCGATAATTCCGCGAAGCTTGTAGTTCTAGGGATCCTCGCTCTCCTAATTTCCTTGGGTTCGATATACCGATTGGTCACAAATATTTGCATCTATAAAATGACGACAATCAGCCATCAATTCACTCGTCCCAGCGCCGCCGTCGACACTCTTTTTCCCAGCGCCGTGCCGCCACTCTTCTTCCCAGCCGCGGCGGTCGCGGTGGTGGATCGGTGTTGCGAGCCGTGAGGGAGTAAGAGAGAGGGGGTGAGGCCGTGGGTTCGTCGTCGTCGTGAGTTTGGGAGAGAGAGAGGGATTCTGGAATTTTTGGGAGAGAGAGAAAGGGATTCTGCGGGATTTTCCCGTCAAAAAAAAAAAAAAGAAAGAGATTTACGATTGATTTTTGGGATAGGTACGTATATGAGGGATTTCTTGGGGGAGAGAGAGGGGGATTTTTAGGGTAAAATTGGAATGAATTAGTTTGACTTGTAGTAGATAGTATTTTGACTTTTTTATTGTATCTCATAGTAATAAAATTGTGAAGATGGTATCTTATAGTAATAAGTTCTTTCAATTATATCTTTATTTTAT
The DNA here is from genome assembly GCA_030762865.1 of Paraleonurus japonicus. Classification (NCBI taxonomy): domain Eukaryota; kingdom Viridiplantae; phylum Streptophyta; class Magnoliopsida; order Lamiales; family Lamiaceae; genus Paraleonurus; species Paraleonurus japonicus. The sequence goes on from CM061052.1 coordinate 35,802,805, forward strand.
TTCCTATTTATAGTTAGAATATGTTTGAATACATCAGAATGTGTTAAGATATATTTACCCAACTATTATGTTACTTTTACAACATTATTTCTATATTTTATATTTTTGCATATATATAAAATAAAAATCAGGAACTATTGCCTGTGAAATATTTGTTGGAATTGAATTTATTGTGTATAATGACTCAATTGGGAGTTTAAATTCTATAATTTTATAACATCATAAGGTGGTATAAAAAAGTAAATAATAAGATAAACTTTAAAAATCAAAATAACATAAGTACAATTATAAAAATTTAAGTTTAATATTAAATAATTAATTAAAAGTAGTATAATAAATTATATAAATTATTTAAATAAGATACATTATATTAAAAAGTAAAAAAATATATATATCTCATCCCGCGTGACACGTGAGTTTAATAGTAGTATATAGATAAATCGGGTGGCTTAATTCACACGACCACCGGATTCCTCATTTTAGTGGGTGACCCGGGTTCGATTCCTTTTGGGAACGAATTATGGAAATATAAGGTTGGCTTGGCCTTGGAGTAATTTTGGAGTGTTTGAGTGCTTGGTGATCTAACTACTAACAACTAACATTTAACGATTAAAAAAATATATAGTATATAGATAGACCAAGTGTTAATGCATTACCTCTCCACATTAATTGAAAATTGCAAGATAATATAGGAAATATATATAGATAGACATAGTATTAATGCAACACCTCTCCAAATTAAATGAAATTTGTGAGATGATATAGGAGATATATATGGATAAGCAAATGGTTAATGCAACACTTATCCAAATTAAATGAAAATTGCCATATGAAAATTTTAAATTGAATACCCTATTAATAATAAATGCAAAAATTTGTGAGATAATACATATATGATATATATGTATAGATTGATAGATAAGAAAAGATTTAATGCAACACTTATCCAAAATTAAATAAAAATTGTGAGATAAAGTTTTTAAATTGAACTCCCTATTAATAATATATAGGATATTATTTGTGTGCACTAGCATAAAAACTTATCATATATATACAAATATTTAATTATTTCCAAAATTACATAGTATTGTATTTATAAATTATAAAAAATATGCAATGTATATAAATATATGAATTTTTATTATTAATATACAAATTAAAATTATATTGATCGTGCATGAAAGAAATTCTAGGTAATTCAACGCAATAGTGACACATCACCCAAACTCAAACTTCATGAGAATATGGACGCAATAAACATTCCCATTTTCCTTTTTTTTTCTAATTCAAATACCCCATTAGTCATATGAGAAAAATAAATTAGTAAAAAAAAATTTAAAAAATCCTTTAATTTTATATAAATATTGCAAAAGTGTCAATTATAATGAAACAAATGCCCTAATTCTTTAGGCTAAGACTTTTCAATTGGAGGATGGAGTGTATTAATTGAAGATGGAAATCAATTACTCACAAATCTTGCAAATTTATCATATATGTAGTACTAGATTTGTTATATCAAAGATTTTAATTTTATGAAAAATTGTATAAAATGGCACATGGAGTCAATAAAACTGAAAAAATGACACGTGACACAATTGAATTTTAGAGTTGATACGTATCAAAATCAAACTTTCAAATATCTTGTGAATTTACCTTATATATGTAATACAAGATTTATTATATTAAATATTTTATTTTACAAAAAATTATATAGGTGACATGTTCAAAAAAATAAGAAATTGACATGTGACACAATTCGATTTTAGAGTCGACACATATTAAAATTAAATTCTCACAAATCTTGCGAATTTACCTTATATATAGTGCTAGATTTGATATATTTCTTTACGAAAAATTGTATGCGGCACGTGTAGTCAAGGAAATCGAGAAAATGACACGTGACACGGTTGGATTTTAGAGTATGACACATATAGAGATCAAATTCTCACAAATCTTGCAAATTTACCTTATACATGCGGTACTAGATTTATTATATGAATGATTTTAATTTTACGGAAAATTTTATATCGAAAAAAAAAAAATTCTCACAAAATATTCTTGTGAATTTACCTTATATATGTAGTACTAAATTTGTCTAATAAAAAATTTTATTTATGGGAATTATACAAACAACACGTTGAGTTAAGAAAAAAAAAAAGAAATGACATGTGACACAATTGAATTTTAGAGTCGACACGTATCGAAATCAATTCTCACAAATCTTGCAAATTTACCCTATATATACTATATTTATTACATTAAATATTTTATTTTTACAGAAATCGTATAGGTGACACATGAAGTCACTCTCAAACTGGTCCCATTAGAATTACTCATTGATACCATTAAAATTATTTATCGATACCACCATTTTATACTATGATATTAATTTATAAGTGTAATGATATCACTAAATAAATATTATGGTATCCATAAATGATTCTAATTGTATTAATCATATTATAAAACTGCTTCACACTAGATTTTGCCAACTAAAAATATGGCACGTGACACGGTTGAATTTTAGAGTCGACACGTATTGAAATTGAATTCTTACAAATCTTGTGAACTAACTGTACATATGTAATACTAATTTTTGTCTTATAAAAAAATTATTTTTACGATAATCATACAAAGTAAAGTTAAGAAAACTAAAAAAATGACACGTGTTATTGTTGAATTCTATAATCGACACATATCGAAATCAATTTCTTATAAATCCCGTGAGTTTACCTTATATACGTAGTATTAAAGTTGTCCTATCAAAAGTTATAATTTTACAGAATCGTGCAGACGGGCGTGGAGTTTAGAACACCGAGAAAACGACACGTAACACACAGCTAGATTTTACGCACGACGCGTGTCCACGCGGTTAGAGACTTCATTTTTGGCAAATAAAAAAATTCTTGAAATGATATGATAAGTGTCACATGTTCTTAGCTTAGGGACACTAAATTAAATCAATCACTCCAACAAAATCACAATTTTGCAAACACCCCCTTGGTTAGCAAGATAAAGAAGAAGAAGAAAGAGAAGAGATAAATCTAGCAAGGGCAATATTGGAAAAAAAGAATTCTGACCTTCAAAGGTATTTCAAGTAACATTTTGATTCAACAATTTCCTTCTATATAAATAACGAAGAACGATCATGGTTACTGATGCTTCGACTATCCTCAACACTGAATAAAATTAAACTAGGGATTGCAGTGGAGCTGTGCTGTAAATTTTCTAGAATTCTACAAATTTCTCCATGCGGCTGTGAGGATTTAGGGCTTCGTCTTCTACTTGAGGTACATTGTTTTTTGTTTTTCATATCGTGGTGTTTTCCCCTTCAATTTCGTTGTGTTTGTTTTGTTTTTTCTCACATTGCTTGATTTTTGTTTGTTTTCTGGTTGTCCTGTTTTCTCCATATAATAGGATCGGAATTTTGGTTATATAGGTTTGCATGTGCTTTGTCTGTGAAAAGAACATGAAATATACAGTTCTTTTTCTTTTTCTTTTTGGAATCATGAATATATCTAACTAGGGATCGTTGTATCAGAGTTGTGATTTGCGGGTTCTTTGTATCAGAGTTCCATTTTGGGTTCTAGGAAGGGTAAAAATTAACTACTTCAGCACTTAATCATTCATGTTATGAGTTTTTTTTTTTTTTTTTGTTACTCATTTTTCCCTATTTCCCAATCTTTGCATGTGTTGTTAGGATGCTTCCAGAATTCTGATTATTAGTGTAGCTGAAGAGGATGGTTAGTGATACTCAATCCATACGAAAAAGTAGGGAGGAATCAGGTGGCCTTAGTTCTAAGAAAAACATAAATGCCAGAAAAGATTCGTTTGTACGTAGCCCTGTAAGTTCTGACAAAACATCAACTTCCAGAGAGATAAATGCAAGCCCCCAGGGTACTCGTAAATCCAAGCGTCTTGATAAGGGGACACCGCCGTCAACACCTCCAGTGAAAAAGATATCTGAAAGGAAGGGGACACCACCAACACCTCAAGTGAATAGGAAATCTGAAAGTAAGGGGACACCACTGTTAACACCTCAGGTGAATAAGAAATCTGAAAGTAAGGGGACACCACCAACACCTCAAGTGAATAAGAAATCTGAAAGAGTAGGGAAATTTAATACACCGAGTCCTCTTAGGAGGTCCGATAGGGGTAAAAAGGACTCATCATCCGGTTCTTTGGGTGCCAAGCAATCTCCAAAACAAGGTAGTCGAGTAGAGTCTAAGAGAAAGAAAGAGAAAAACTTGATTCAGGTGACAATGGAATCCAAAAGAGCTGAACTTGACCAGGAAGAAGTTGGCTTGAAGAGAAAGGCAATGAGTGGCCGGAAGTACAAAGGTCAGTTTAAAAAACAGCGCATCTTGGACACTGAGTCAGGTATTAACCCCTATCTATATTTGCTGCATCACAGTATAAATTCATTTTATTTAGTTAGTGTTTCTTTTTTCTTTTTCTTTTTTTTGGGGTGGGGGAGGGATTACGAGTGTTATTGTGCTTGCGCAATCCTGATGATGCATGGAATTTCTTAATGTTCTGAATTTTACCCGGAACCTTTGACCCTATATTTCATTAGATGCTGGTGAGGAGCTCGAAAGATCGGAAGAATTATTTGATGTTTGCACTGATAATAGCAGAGGCACTGGCTCAGAGAGAACGGGAATGGTGGGAAAGCTAAGAAATGGAGTTGGCAGAGCTTCCAATGGGGCTCTAGAGGAGTCAGTTTCAACTTCTCAAGACTGTCCAGAAGAAGTAAAAAACAAGATCCATGTGCATTCTAGCCTAAGGGACAATGCTGTGAATGAGCCTTGTTCTGCATCTGAAAATATCGACGCTTTCTGAATCAGATGGTTCTGTAAGTTTGGATGGCCCCAAAGGTATTTTCCTCATAATAAATAAAAGTTCAAAATTTACCACTGCAAGTCTGGATAAATATTTTCTCTTTTCATTTGCAGAGGCTACTACATGTCCATCTTCAACATGTGGGGGTTACGATCTTCTAGGGACTTGTGCTCTATGCTCTAAAAGCAGAAGGTATGTCTCAATGTCCTAGCCACATTTCCTTGACTTGTGACATATATTATTGCCCCTCCCCAGCATTTTGTGTGTAATGAAAATGTTTTCAGATAGGGTGAAGGTGGTGACTTAATTGGACCAAGCATGATACTTCATAGTAATAATTCATTTGTCCTATTCCACTGTATACAAGAATACTAGCAGAATTTTTATTTATTGTTATTATTTTTCTTTTGTTGAAGATGCGTAAAAACAGACACGTTTTTAGTGTTCAAAATGGCGCAGCCAGGAAATGAATACAAAAACAAACAATGCTCTTATCCTTTTAGGTTTTACTTCTGTTATTATATTTTCTAGACTATACACCTCCCTTTGCTACCTATTCTCTAGCTGGTGGCATAAACATTGTTTTCTGATCTTGGATAAGATGTTCTGCTCAGCAATTCTTATTAATGACTTTTTTTTCTGTTACCTATGTTGCTGTACAACTTATATCTTGTTTCTTGAATGTAAAACTCTCAGTTTTTTTCCATATTGGACCTTAGTATTGGTGTTTTGTGCCCCCACCCCTCACGGGTGTGAAAATGGATAACTGAGGTGGCGTAATAGTTTAATTACTACTCATGCAGGGTGGGTTACGATTCACTGGAACAGGAACTTTGCTCTTGCAGTCCCTCCGTGGATGAGGATCGAGGCTGTTCTGCTACGTGCAAGGTTGGTTTATTCTGTTACATTTGGTGATAACACCACCCACGTCGCACCAGCAAAACCAAAGAGGTTCTTTTTTTGGCCTTGTGGCTTTGGTACATGTTGAAAATTCCTTTTCCGTGCCTAAACTGGAAATATTCCTTCATATATATACATAACAATTCTTGTCATGGTTTCATTAATTAAAGTAACCAGATTCAAGTAGCTTTTGACTGTATCTGATGGAATGAATTTGTTTCTTGATATTGTTCCCAACATTGCTTGTGTTGTGAATGTGGTGCTTTTGGAATTTGACTTCATAGCTGTTGCATATGATGCCCACCTACCCTTGTCCCCAAGAAGATAACGGTGGACTATTAATATACTGCAGTACTGCTAATAAATGGTCTCTAATGGGTAGTCAAACTTGACCTTTTTGCCTTCTTAAATGTACAGTTCTCAAATATATTTGTCATTTATTACAGCTCAGTTTGGATAGTCAGGGATCTCTTTTTTCATTTCCAATCACTGGGTGCATTTGTGCCTTTTTAATAGTGTGATTGATTACCATATATAAATTTGGTTGCCAGAAGTTGAGAAAGAAAACAGCTGCGCTACTTTCTTATTGGATAACTGCCATGAACATTGTTTTAATGGTTTTTTTCTGGCAATGCCTTTTCCATTAGGATAAAAGTGATCTCGGAGCAGCTGTTACCTCAGATTCTCTAAGGGATGGTCGTCAAAATGTGTGTGCTCTGTGCAACAAGAATGGCGAGCTCCTGTGGGTAAAACTTTGTTTTTGTGCCCTGTTTTTTAAATTGTTCATTGATTGTGCAAGTGTGATAATATAATGCTTCTGACTTTGTACCTGTATCTACTTGCACTGAGGTCTTCATTAGTTAATATATTAGGTTTCCTGTTTTACTATAGTCACCTGATATTGGGATTAGTCCCATCTGTATTGACACGTGTTAGAGAAAAGAACCAAGAAGAAGATTTATTGCCCAAAGCTGATAGGCTGAGAACAAAGTACCGGAAATAATTTCCCCCAAAAGTTCTTGATGCCTTCCTATCAGAGGTTTTATTTATAACCATGACTAAACAAGTAAAATATTAATTACTTTCCATGAAATATGCTATTTTAGACGTTGAGTTCAGCCACTTTATTGTCAAATAAGTTGAGATCCCTTGGATTAGGCCTGATCCTATAAACAATCCATGCTTTGTGCTGCAATAAGAATGAAAACTTATTGAGCCATTTTTTTCTTTTTCTTCATTTTTTTGTTTTCCTGGATAGTTTTTTCCTTTCGTATAATTTGTTCTTAGGGTGTACACTTATCATGCATTTGCAGGTGCTGTGTGGGGAAAGGTTGCAAGAGATGCTATCATCTCTGTTGCCTCGACCCTTCTCTTGCCGAAACTCTACCAGGTGTTTGGCACTGCCCTCAGTGTGTAAAGAAGAAGCTTTTATTTGGTGTGCACTCTGTGTCAGAGGGAGTTGAGTCAATTTGGGATGTTAGAGAAGTGGAGGTATCAAATGCTAAAGGTCTGGCATGTTTATTAATACACACACATTCAAATTATAACTGTTAGAAATGTTCTCAGTACAATGTGGTAGTTATATGATATTAAACTGTTGCCAAGTTGTAAACTCTCATTCGTAGCTTCTGTTTCTTACTTGATACTGGTTGCTGATTGTAGGAGTTCGGCAGAAACAATATCTTGTTAAATACCATGGACTTGCTCACATTCACAACCATTGGGTGCCCGAGAACCAATTGCTGCTTGAAAATCCTAGTCTTGTAACCAACTTTCTTGAAAAAAAAAGAGGTGAAGTCAAATAAAAATGCTTAAATAATTTGTTATAACTAATAGAATTATGATGACAGTGATCCGTCTTTTGTTCTTCTAACCTGCAGATTGTGAGGTGGAACACAGAGTGGACAGTGCCACAACGCTTTGTTGGCGAAAAGATCTATGCATGATAAGATTTATGTAGCTTCTTCTGCTGTAATTCTGGTGTGCGATTATGAATGGCTTGTGAAATGGTGTGGCCTTGATTATGACCATGCTACGTGGGAGTTAGATAATTCCAACTTCCTTAGCTCGTCTCTAGGTCAGAATCTAATAAAGAGCTATGAAGTTCGCCGTGAGATGTCCAAGCAAGAAACTAATAAGGTGCTATGCTTGTCAACATCAATTATGCTAGAATATAATCATTTGTTTTAATGTTATGTAGATATATTTCTTGATTTATTATTTAGTTTGTCATATGGCTATTGAATTTTTCAAGGTTAATTACAAATATCTTTGATGTTTGACACATTTAGGTCAAAAACTCACCTATGTATTGAAATTACAAATACTCCCTGAAGATTTGTATTTGTGTTACAAACTTTCCCTTCAATCAGTTCTATTTGTAAACTAGAAAACAATGTGTCTGTTTTTTTTTTTGTTTGGGGGAGGGGTCATTTTTACCCCAATTAGTTAAACCTGAAGTGTACATTTTGTAATTTCCCTTTTTCTAATATATGTATGGACATTTTGTTTTTGTAAAGGCTAGGATTCTTCCTTTAGGTCTATAAAGATTTTATGAGAAAGATATAAATGGCTCTAAGGAGCCAAAAACTCTCTCTTTTGTTTGGTTACCTTTATCTTAGTTTTCCCTTGATTGAAACTGGGAATGTCTTTAATTTTTAAATCTATTTTACCAAGCCACCTTGGAGGACCCGTGCCTTGACAAATATTAAACTCTGGGGGAAAGGCATCTCAACTGTTTTGAGGTTTTGGTGAACGTCATGTCATGTCTATCTGGTTGCATTGTGCTTGGTAATAGTGAAATTTTAGATAAAACAGCAGTAGTTTGCTGTTTGCTGACATCTCAAGTTGGTCTAATGGCATTTAACTGGTTGGACAAAATGAGTGGGCTTTGAATATTTCAAATAAGCACTCTAGTTTTAGTTTCAAGGAAATGAAGCTTTTATTGCTAAGAATAAAATAAGGGATGATGAATCCCTAGAAGTTTACAAGGTAGAAGACAATCCTAACTTCCTAAGACATAATGGTCTGACATAATGATTTTGTATTTTCTATATACCGTATTGAGTTATTGAGAGGTCTTCAACACACGTGCAAACCATCTTAAGCCGCATTCACATATTTGTGTTTATTTCTTCTTTGTGGACAGCAATTCAATATTTCAATTGTTGCTCGACATTTTTGTATGGTAAGATCTACTAATGTGGACTTGAATAAGGGGTTTGCTTAGTTAAACAGTGGGCATTTAGATCCCGAATGACCAAATGCAATCAACTATTACTATTGCCTAAGGTCAGTGCTCCAGCAGCTAGTGATTAGTTCCATGTCTCTGAGTTTTCGAGTGAATTTACCCTGATTTATTTATGACCACATGCTTTGTACATGTGTTATAAAATAGCAGTACAACACAGTCTTTGATAATCTTCTGAAATGCAGCTCTCATAGCTGAAAATAATATGAGGAACTACACAATTGTTGCTTTGATGAGTTTGATATGTTGCATATGGGCATTGCTTGTAACTGACTACCTTATTTAAATCGTTGTGTCATGATGATCGCTTTGATAATTTCAGCCTTCTAATTGTATGTGCTAGATAATTAGAGGTACTTCATCTTGCGTTCTTTGCTATACTGCAGCCTTACCTGGGATTCATTGTCAAACTTCCAGAGCTTCAAGCCAGCCGTTCACATGTAAATGAGACCATTGTGTTGAAAAATGTGAATAAACTGCGTGAATGTTTGTTCAAAAGCTTAAATGGTGTTGTTTTTGATGATCAGGTAATTCTTTTCTGTGTTGTTATATTTCTGCAACAGTCTCACATTGACTATGCTATTGCATGTTAGATTGTTCTACATAATCATACGAGTGACTGTTTTCACTAGTAGTATGCAGTTGGCCATTTCAATTGTTCTTAATATATATTTGATTCTTTTATTTGTAGAAAATTAAAGCATGTGACAATGCCTTATTATCTGTTTTATGTTCACGGTAATGGTCAGTCGAAAGTCTTTTAATCACTGATAGAAACCTCCAGTATTTGCATCAACCTTATATGCTAGAATTTGTCTACTTCTACCGTGAATGTTTTATGTCATCTCGTTAAATCTTTAAGTGAAACATCGTACATCATTCGCAATTGGTTTGGTCAACTAAAATTGTTTCCAGGATGTAAAAGCTTATATCTCGAATGCTAATTGGACTATCTTTTTTTTTTTTGGAAAAAGAGAAACAATAAATTTTATTAAAAATAAAAATAACAAGATAGGGATGAGATGTCCCTCCAGATACACATCAACCTACAACGCCATTAAAGAAGGACTAATCCCCAATCCCTCATAAGATCTGGCATACGTACACCTTAAACAAGATATGGCTAGAAGCCCAAAGACTAACTAATTAGACTGTCATTATTGAATATGGTTGTTATATGGCACGTGGTCAAGTATTTGCTTAAGGGCTGCAGTCACTTATTATTTATTGAGTTTATTGAAATGCCTAATATACGTTTTGTAAATTGTCCTAGTGGCAGTGGTATGTTTTATGATCTTGCTTTGAAATCATAGTCTTTTAGATGTTGGAGAATGAATTTTTAGTAATCTTGAAGGCATACACTTTATACTGAATGCAGGAACGAACAATGACTGTAATTTTTTCCATTCAATCCATGAGTGAATCTTGTTGGCCTTTCCTTCTTGTTACCACACCCGAGTCATTATCTCATTGGGAAGCTGAATTTGCACAACTGGTTCCATCACTAGATGTTGTTGTGTATGGTGGAAGCTCAGATACCAGGAAGGGGATTAGAGCATCAGAATTTTATGATGAAGAAGGTCGTATGATGATCCGAGTACTCCTGTCTTCCATGGATGCTGTTTCTGAGGTATAGAGATCAATTCATATTCCTGTTTAAAAGCGTTCGGTAAAAAGATGTTTAACAACTTGTAAGATTTTAAAATAAGCTCTTTACAACTTATAATCTCCAAAAAATAGGTACAAATACACCAACATATTTTTCTGAAATATTTTTAAGCTATACTTAAACAATACAGTAGTTATAAAAAAACTAAAGTTTTTTATTAGCCAAACACTTTAACAACTTAAAAGATTACATCTTATAAGCTCTTGAAACCGTGTCCCAAAAAAAAAAAAAAAAAGAAGCTCTTGCAACAACTTATAAGATATTAGAGCGTTTAATATGTTTAAAATAAGGTTAGGGGCTCTAAATGTCAGTAGCTTGCTACCTCGTTAGTTCCAGGATGTCCTGGAAAAGGGAGTGTTATATTTCTTGTCATCTTAATTGTGTTCCATAATCAGTACAATTTGAAGTGTATGTGTGATGTCAATAGCATTGCAATCTGATTTACAACGTATGGGCTGCAATTTTCATGTTGGAAGGAGCTGAAACAAGTATTAGTAAAAACACGTGGTTCAGTAACCAATGATTGTGTTATTATTTATCATCATTCTTTTGAGTGCAGGATCTAGAGATATTGAGGACCATAAAATGGAAAGCTCTTATAATTGATGAGTGTCAGCAATCTGGGATATCAAATGCACTGGAGCAAATTAAGAGATTATCGATGGACTCAACAATACTTCTGGTCAGTGGTCAAATAAAGGTATGTTCCTGTCATGTTCTTGAGGTTTTTTTACTCTCTCTCTCTCTCTCTCTCTCTCTCTCTCGCTCTCTCTCTATGTGTGTGTGTGTGAGTGTGTATATATATATATATATTCACACATATTAAACGCTTGAATTACCTTTGTTTCGATTTCTCAGGATACAACATCGGAGTATGTTAAAATACTATCATTGCTTGAGCCACCTGGTGTTTTTGACAAACTGAAAGCTGAGACAAATGACAATCTTTGTAAATTGAAAGATAGGTTGTCGCGTTTTATTGCATATGGAAGAACTTCTCAAGCATCCAAGTTCATTGAGTATTGGATCCCGGTTCAGATATCAAAATTTCAGCTTGAGCATTATTGCTCTGCACTTCTTTCCAGCTGTATTCCTCTCTGCTCTTGTTCAAGAAATGATAGTATTGGAGTACTCCTCGATATTCTTCACACACTTGAAAGGTTTGTTGTCATTTCCAAACATATTATGTTATTATAGTTCCGAAGCTTGTGCCATTATTGAAATCATTCCAATCTACTTGATCACGTCTTATGTTGCTAGAATTCCATTTTACACGCTTAAAAATGCTCTCTGAAATTTAAGTACGACCCCTTCTGTTTTCAGTGCTGCAGTCACCCTTATCTTCTGGACTCATCTGTACAAGAACGTTTGATAGCTGAGGGATGTCCTGCTACTGAGCTTTTGGATATTGGGATAAAAGCATGTGGCAAACTGAAACTTCTTGATGTGATGCTCACTGAGATTAAGGCTCGAGATTTAAAAGTGCTAATTATTTTTCAGGTAAACGTGTGATTCATTGATACTTATTGACCTATACAGGTAACTATTTGGTTACTGGTTTAAGATATTGATTGCGTTGTTTCCTATCGTAATGCAGCTTATGGGCTCAGTAGGGTCATCGACTGGAGATATATTGGATGATTTTATACGCCAAAGATTTGGTCCAAGTTCTTACGAACGTGTAGATGCTGGGGTTAATCCTTCCAAGAAGCAAGCTGCTGTGAATCGGTTTAACAAGAAAGAAACTGGACAATTTGTTTTTCTGTTGGAAAATCGTGCTTGTTCTTCAGTGATTAAACTTTCATCAGTGGATGTTGTTATCATATATGATAGCGACTGGAATCCCTCAACCGACATCAGGGCATTGCAGAAAATATCAATTGATTCAAAAGTTGAAAAGATCAAAGTGTTAAGGCTATATTCATCCTTCACTATTGAAGAAAAAGCCCTAGTTCTTGCAAAGCAAAACTTAAACCTTGATAATCATTTGCAAAACGTCAGCCGTGCCTCAAGTGAAACTCTGCTCTCCTGGGGTGCCACATATCTATTCGACAAATTAGATGAATATCATGCTGATAGCGAATCTAATTCAGCTATTGATTTGTCATCTGAGCAACAGTTTTTCGATGAAGTAACCAAGGAGTTCCAGTTGATACTGTCTGATAATTATGAAAATACTAATCCAAATTCCATTATTTCAGAAGCTAAGTTGGGCATCGGAAGCTATAGTACAAACATCCCAGTACTTGGTGAGGCAAAAGTTAAGTTGAAAGATGGAGAAGAGCCACATGTTTTTGGAGGAAGTTGTTTGATGGGAAAGATCCCAAGTGGAAACATTTAGATTTAAAGGGGCCAAGTCCACGTAGTAGTCGGAAGAGAGTTCGATACTGGGAAGTAGCTACTAGTGGATCACAAATTGCGAAAGATACAGTAAAGAAACGTAAAAATTTGGTGAATGAAAATTTGGTACCAGGCTCGGTTCAAGTTGAATCAGGCTCACATCAAGCAACTCCAGTTGTGGTGTCTAAGGGAGGATTATCCCATGACACTCGAGTTGGGTCACCTGGTAATAGATATTTCTCTACAGTTGGTTGTCCCCTATAGTTAATGTTATATCAACAAGCAAAACTAGTTGTATTGTACTGCAATATGTTTTCTCTTACAGAAGCATTTTGTAACTAAGATTACTCCGTGATACTTAGAATTTCTTATGGTGGTGCAGGACCTTCTACAATCAAAGTCTGTACTGAAAGTTTCCAAAGAGGCCGGACTCCATTGGGTACTGAAGTTTCTGTCAATGCTATATCAGATGAAAGAATTGCATCATCTGATGAACACCTTCAGACTTGTCTGCAAGGAGAAATGGCGAGACTATGCCAAACTCTAAAACTTTCGGTAAAATCTTATTTTTTTACCATTCTTTTTTACTTCATATTTCCTGGTAATAGTTTTGGAGACTAATTTGCTGCGTAACAAATGTCGGTGCAATTTTATTGCATATACTAGCATGAATGTAAGATTCATCTTCTTGTGAGTGCAAAGCAGAAAGATGTAATCAACTAGAGACTCATGTACAACTCTCTCTATGTACTCAGTGTACTTTATATATGCAGTAATGCCCAAATAGCACTAATAATAACTTTGAAAAAGTAAACCAGAATAGATGATGTGATTTATTGGAATAGTAATATATTGGAGAACATTGTTCATGTTTACATTCATTTGTAAGAATGAATTGAATGGAGTTGAAGTTTGAAAATTAAAATAGGAAATCTATTATTTACTTTCATTTTGCGTTCGTCTAAATGAATGTTAAATGTTGATGGTCACATATACTCTGTCTTTCGAGGAAATTCAGATAATGCTATTTATTGATCTCTTTCCATATGGCCTTAAACGCAGGAAGATGTCACTCATGTAGCCAGAAAGTTTTGGAATATGTGATGAAGAATCACCATGTCAATAGTGATTCACCATCAATTGTGCAGGCTTTTCTACTGTCTCTGGTTAGTTCCTTTACCTAGTTACCATCGACTGATACTTTACTGTTTATCCGATCATATTATGTGATTGAATCATAGAAATTGTCTCTTGCTTTCATTGTCATATATTTTAGAGATTTTAATTGCTGACTTGGTGTGCATGCCTGCATGGATCTTCATGTCTCGTCTATACTGAAACTAATGCAACTCAAACAAAGAGACATTTTTACTAAATTTGTAGACACTAGGGATCTGTCATCCTTTAATTTTAACTTAGAAATAAATTTCTTGTTTCTTATTAAAAGAAAAAAAAAGACATTTCAACATTCTATTATATATATATATATATATACACAACACCAAGTGGGCTGCGACTGACTGTGTATTCTTGGGGCCAAATGTGAGATTACATTGACCAAGAAACATTCTTTAGCAACAAGCATGTCCACAAAGTGCACTTTAAGATATATCTTTCATTCAGTGGACTGATTCTGATTGGATTTTCATGCTATCTAGCTCAAATGAAATGGACGCAAATAAAATTTGTCTACAAGTGCCCCTCTACAAGTAACTACAAAAAAAAAAAAAAAAAAAAAAAAGAAAGAAAGAAAGAAAGAAAGAAATAAAAACAGTTAATTAACATCGGAAATGTAGAAAAGGAGCTTTTAGTATATGTATAGTATACTTACTATTGCCTGTACATCTAGTAACCTTTTGGTGTAGATACACTTTGATACCTGTAGTTATTAATCGTATTAGATAATTTTAGTGACAGAGCCAGAAAATTTTGCAAAGCGCGGCTCCAATTAACATCATTATGTAAGGATGTTATAGTATTATAGTTGGTAGATTTTTTATTCTAATATTGTTGGACCATCTCATTCCATTAATACAAAAATTTAATTAATTTTTGTTCTATTTTTGAAAAAGTTTTGATGGTTAAGACTCGAAAGAGGTTAAGTGTTGTCGAGATTGCTATGATAATAATACCAAAATATTGTTTAGGATTATGATCAGAATCTAACCCACAACATCCAAATCAAAATTTTCAGTATTTTATTGACAGGATGATGCATGCTTAAAAAGTTTATATAGTTTAAAATGTTTTTAGGTATTTTAGAATTTATAATAATTGTATGTGTGTGTGTGTGTGTATATGTATATATATGTGTGAGAAAGTTATTGAACAGTCTAAAATAGAACTATGAAATGTTCAAACACTAAAATGTTCAATTTTCATGGCAAATTTTGAATGGTAGGAAAGGATTATGATAATCTTTAATTCCTTTGATAATCAATAATTTTATAATTTTCATCTACTATTAATATTCGAGATTATGACATAATAGTTCTATAGTCTATTAATAAATGTGGCTTACTAGACTGCTGAATACGAGGATTAAAAAAATGTAGAACAAGACATTAAAATTATTTTTGTTTATCTAAATATGTTCATACACCATTAGTATCTATTTTATCCAATTAAAATTTTCGAAAAATGTGGTTTTTTTAATCTTGAGTCATTGGTATTGCCATTTGTTGCAGAACTTATCATTTGTTGAACTCATTCTAACCCAAGAAAAAATTACTTTGGTTTTTTATGAAGCATACATTATACAGAGGAATTTAACTATGACCAGGGTACTTTATTTTGAGTTATTTATTATATGCAAGGGTAATATTGAGTTTATATTGATTTTGGCAACTTCAATTATTCTGAACACTTAAGCAGAAGGCAGTTAAGCAACAAATTGTATTATGTTCTGTACTGTTCAAGTTCTTAAGTTACTTATTAGAAAGAGAAGATGAAGGGAAAGCTGGGAATGACAAGAATGATACCATTATTTGAAATACAGAACTGGGTGAAATACATGTTTTTATGATTAAAACCTATGTTATTCTTTTCTGAAGCATTATTTTAGATTGTTTATTTCATTATGACATTTCAAAGTGTTTCTCAGGAAGCATGATCACACATAATTAACCATTAAGTAGTTGGGTTTGTAGTTGATCATTCATAATATAAGTTTCTTTAAGAATATTAATGGATACATCAAATCAGTTTGCTGTGGAAATGTCAAGGTAATTGGCGAAGCAACTTATCTTTTGATAGATGATTATGTTGAAAAATCAAGTAGAAATGGATACAGTTATGTTACATGCTTAACTGAAATATAAAGTTTTGATGATATGTGATATGGACTTAGAAGTTTACAGAATCAAAAAATTTATGCTGACTTAATTCTCTGGTTGAAAACTTATTTGACCAATGAATAAGATATCAAACTACACTTTATATAAAATGAAAAGGAAAGCTTATATAAATCTTCTCGTGAATACGATAATCAACCTATCTAAGATAACAAACTATGGGCTGGCCTGCTGGCCCGACCCATCAAAGCATGCGGTCGACGCAGGGTTAAGCCGTTTAGGCCAGCCTCTAGGTGGGCTTACAAATGCTTAGCCCAATCCTCTGTTTAGGTGGACCGGACCGGCGGGCCTAGCCCATTTATGACAGCTCTAGCCTTTTAGTATTGGGGATCTCCATTCCCATGGCTATCTGTAGTTAATATAATGAATTGTTTTCACACCCCTTTCAAGTTTTAGCTTTGAGATAAAATTCTTTCATGGTATCACTTATCAGTCTTTTTCTCACGTCCACGTCCTGAGTTCAATCTCGCAGAAAGTAACTCCACCCATATTAAATTGTCCACTTAATGGGTCTCTTCCCTAGAGAATAGAGTCGAAAATCCAGTCAACGAGTGAGGGCGAGTCCTAGGGAATTAATATAAATGAATTGATTCCATGTCTCTCTACAAGTTCGAGTTTTTAGATGAGATGAAATTCTTTCGGTCTTCATAATTCTGTTAGATTTTCTATTCTTGTTATATTTAGGGAAATATAAATTTATTAGTAGCTAATGCCAAAATTTATTACTCCCTCCATTCCTCTGTAAGCTACTCACTTTGTCAAAACGGGCGTCCCAACATAAGTTATTCATTTCCATTTTTGGCAAAGTATTCCCATGTTCTCTACCTTTTCCTTTCCTTTCCCATCACATCTCAACAACCACCCACTACACATTAAATACCACTTTTCCTTAATACCCGTGCCATTTTGAAATGGGTATCTTAAGGGACAGAGGGAGTATTGTTTTCCTTTTTTAGTTTTGTTCTTCGTGTCCAGCAGCACCATTTGCATTGCGCCTAGGGCCCGGAACCCTACTGGTTCCTTATTCCGTTGATACCAATCTCCCTGTTATAATGAGTCAGTGAATACAGTATCCGTAAATTGCTGTCGATTTTAATGATACCATTGTAAGTGATTTCTCATCCCTTGTACCCACTTTTCACCCTAATTAATAAAATATCTGCTTCTTATAGAAAATGTATATTTGTGATGCATATCAATTATGTGAAACTTGTAAGTTCTTGGGTTGGAGGGGCTACGACTCACTTTGTCGTCATTTCTAGTGGGATAGAGACTAACATTAATCTGCAGAACGATCTTTCTCCTTTTCCTTATCCCCTGTCGATGAATGTTTTCTAATTCTCAAGGGATAGGGAGTGTATTATTTCTCTCTTGTGTGTTTTGTTTATCTGTTATTGCTGTTTATTTTAATATTTATTAAACCTTTTATGCAATTTTTCCCTTAATTTAATTATATGTTTGTTGTATTAGTGTTGGGCTGCAGCATCAATAGCAAAACAAAAAGTCGAGAAGAAGGATACAATCATTTTGGCGAAACAGCTTCTGAATTATCAATGCACTGAAGAACAAACTGTTACAGTGTATTCAAAGATGCGTCCTCTCAAAAGGATGTATTTGCAGTCTTTAGACAATGTTACAGACTCAGACAGAGATTATATGTTTGCTGAAAATGGCGCGAAATATCCGAGACTGGAGTCTGAAGGAAAAACTGCTAATGAAGAGCTTGCTGAAAGTGAAATTGGTAAGACTATAATGCGAGTACAGAAAAAATGCGACAAAAGGATGAAGAAACTTATAAGGAAGCACCAACAGGAAATTCAGGAGTTCCAAGAAATTTGGGAGGGTAGAAGGGAAACATTAGAGAATGACCACAAATTGGAGACTGCCTTTGTTCGGTCTATACATTCTGAGGGCCAAGTCGGGTCTGACAAACTCAAGCACTTGCAGGATACATTTGCCCGGAAAATGGATAAGCACAATCTCCTAAAAGATGTGCAGCTTAAAGAACTTAAGGCAAAACAGTTGTCTGCTATTGATGAGGAGAGAAGAAAGGCAGCTGACTGGCTAGCCAAAACAAAAGCCTGCTCTATTGAATTTAAGGAAATCAATGGGCAACTGTTAATAAATTCTCAATTTGATAATAATGTTGAATGCCCTCAACCACGTACATCTATTGAAAACATTGTGACCACTAAATCGCAGAATGAAGCAGGGGTGATATTACAACCAATTGTTAAGCATCTTAATCAATCAATGAGTTCCAGTGATGTTGAGGAACTTGTTTCTGCTGACCGTTCTGCCCCTGTGGAACAGGTTTCGGAAGATATTCGAACAGTTGGTGCAAGTGAAGAGCTTGCAGTTCCTAATCAAATGGTCTGCCCAGGAGAATTAAGTAATGCATCTAACAAAAAGTGTGATAAAACAGGAAAAATGGTTTTGTCTGATGCTTTGGTGGACCGGGAGGTGGATCTGAGGAGGCAGCTAGTGGGGGTTTAAACAACACAGGACAACCATTATTGCCTTCAGAGCAAGTATGTGCTTTTCGTATTCGAAACGGTCAAATTATTCACCTTTTATGATCTTCATTATGTGTTTTTTTTTTTCTCTCACCCTTCCCTCAGTCAGGTGAAAGGGTTTCAGTTTATAGACAATTTAGCAGCTCTAGTTTATAAATTAGCCTTTCTGATGGGTTTTCAAGTATGATGCTCTTTTTTAAAAAAATTATCTATGGTTGTCTTATTTCTAATTTTCATTAGAGATGAATTTGGAAAGTTATTATCCTCCATTTACCATTTCCCCTTGACTTTCTATGTACGATATCTTCCACTGTAAATTCCAGGGGATATGTATAAAATTGCTGAAATAATGAATCTCTGCTCGTAGGTGCAGAAAGATACAACTGGACGAAGTTTGGGGTCTGCTCAACCGCAAGAATCAGATGCCCCAGCTGTAGAAAATGGAAGCACATCACAGATTGAATTAGCAACATTGAGACCTCTTGAGACACCAATAATTAATGAGAACTCTGGGCATCTGCATAATTCATCAGTTGGTGTGTCTATTAGCTGCAATCAAGCTCCAGCTACTGAAAACCGTGATCAAGGAAGAAGCTCTTCCAAAACAGCAGAACATAGGGGAGCAGAAGTGCTTTCCCAAGAAAATTTGGAAATACATTCTAATCACCTTGATATTGGACCTTCTGTTGATGCTGCTAATGGACACAATGTTGAATCATCTGCCATTTTACAGAATGATTTAGCTATACCCCAGTCAAATCGAGCTGTTCCACAGCTGGACATAAATGTTGGCAATCTTCCTCGACCTTTACCTGGCCATCCATCTCGTCAACCCACTGCTACAAATTCAGCACCGTCCTTGTTAACTGACCCACTACAAAATGAAATGGAAAGGATACGCAAAGAAACTGCACAATTGGACAAAAGTCATGAAGATATGGTCAGTCTTGAACTTTTATTGAATATTGATCACATTCCATATTGCTGTATATATGTTAGTCCGTTATAGGAATCTCTTTCTTTACACAGGTGTCACAGCTGAAATTTGATTGTGAGAAGGAGATAGAGGAGCTCGCTTCTCAAATACGTAAAAATATGAGGTGAAACATCAGGAGACTGAAGCTGCTTTTAGACTAAAAGAAGCGAACTTGAGAAGAATCAGGACAAAATTATGAGGAACAAAATATTGGCTGAGGCTTTCAGATCTAAGTGCTTGGATCTCAGGCCTTCTGGAATCCCGGGTATGCGACAAGGTAATTAATTTATGGCCAATATTTCTTCAGGAGCTCATTCTTTTTATATTTTAATTTTTTTTTCTTCCACATTGATTATGTATCCCAAACATGCATTCCTTTTGCGCAATAGCTTAATTTCTTAAAGCGGGATAAATTTGTTTTAGATGGGCACAAATCAAAGGGTCTGTTTGTTTTAGTGAGATTATTATATTGTGAAAAATAAAGATGTGTGTTATTGGGAAAAGGATAAGTATGAGAGAGAATGCAAGAGAGTGAAGGTATTATAGGTTAGGATTATGGTGGATGGATTTTGAAATCTAGCTTGCATAATCCTACAAACAAACATGCATTAGGATTCTGGAAGTACAATCTTGATTTTTTGTTAATCAGAAACAAGCATGCCCTAATAATAGATGGAGGCAAGACATAATGAAAAGCTCAGATTTTTGGAGAATATTGGGGAAAATGGAATTCAAAGTTTGAAGGCATGTTTTTAATGTTCTGGAAAGAGAAATTGAGAAGATAATTATTGAGGGAAAAAAGACAACCAAAGAAGGCCTATGTGCCTGAGTGATGAAAACTGGGAAGCCTTTGTTGTAAGAAAATAATGTTGATGATGTGTTTACTGTATTACCTCAGGTTCAATCCAGCATCAGGATTAAAGGGTTTGATTTTGAGGGAAAGCATTTCAAATGCCTTCATATTAAGTGGATTTGAAAAAATAAATATTATCAAAAAATTGTTCAAAATGAGAGTAATGTATTTCAACTCCGTGATAATATAAGCTCATTCACACAACCTTAAATGAATTTCTTATTATGGATTTCTATTCAGTTCTTCTAAATTTTCCCATCCAAATGCAATCTCATAATTTTCTGATTCTGTTTGGCTTTTGTATATTCCATTGGATTAATTTTAGTTTAGCTACGGATTGGAGTTTTGCTCTGCAACTGATGTAGTCCTATCATTTTTCCTTTTTAAAACTAAAAACCAGTATAAAATTTAGTTTCATTTCATCTTGTTTTGGGTTTCCTACATTTCTTTTTAATAATCAGTAATGTGCAACTAGCTATGTGGATCATATCCAAGGCACATGCTCTCATTAATATTTAAATATATAAAATCATTTTTTACATAGATTTAAATCTTCCCCTTCTCCCATAATAATGATACGCTCTATTGCAGGTGGTCCATCAAATATCACACAACAGCTGCATCAACCACCAGTCCCTCCTCCTAACAGGCGTTCCCCGGGCCTTCAGGTTCCCAACCAGCCCGCACCGGGCCCTCAGGTTCCCAACCAGCCTGGCCCACACAGCATCAATCACGGGTACACCCTTCTCGATCTGTCCCCATTGCTATTCAAAGTGTCGCCCCTCCCAGTGTCACTGCTCGACCCGTGGGTGGACCCCACTCAGCATCTCCTATCTCAGCCACCACCCCTAACCCTAGACCTCTGGTCATCAACTCCATCTCTCCTGCAGGCAATCCTCGGGTTGGTGCCACTGCCAACGAGCTTCGTTCCATAGCCCCTCATCTCCAACCTTTAAGACCCTCACCCACCCTCCCTGCAACCTCGCCTTCTATACCACCTCATCTCCAAGTCCAACCCTTGAGACCCCCTGCAACTTCACCTTCCGTACATCCTCATCTTCAACCAGTGAGACCCCCTCACCCATCCCCCTTGCACCCTCACATTCTATACCCCCTCACCTTCAATCTTTGAGACCCCCTGCACCCTCACCCACCCACCCTGCAACTTCACCTTTCTCTCAACTTAGGGCCACCCCTTCTCAGCCTGGGCCGCTTGCACGGCCCCCACATAATCCATCATCTTCCATGCAAGGGCTTCTTATGGCTATGGAACGCCCGACCTTCCAGTTCAGCCCCTGAGCAACGTCCTACACTATTACCGGATATTAGTTCCACATTTAATACATTGGAACCATCTGACTTGGAGATTCTGGGTAGTGTACAGGGTAACCAGACATCTGCTGTGGCAACAAATGTCGTTTGCTTATCCGATGGCGAAAACTAGTACCAGCTGTTTGTAAAATCAGAAATATTGTCTGGGATTTTGTAATGGTCACTAGGAAGAGAGTGTATTAGTCTTTTGCTTCTCAGTTACTCTTAGTTGGTACATTTAAATGCTGATGGAAGTAGCTTTGCCTTAGATTGCAAACTTATATCTTTTGGTTTTCATGAGGGACTTTGTACCCAGCTCAGATGTGAAGATAAATGTGTTTCTAGGCATTTTATTTAATTAGTAATATATGTAAATGCCTATTTCTTCATATTGATATGGTGAACTGTGAAGCCCAATGCCATTTTTGTGGGTTCATAATTTGAAGGACTTGGTTGAAAACATTTTAGTGAGTTTTTCAACTCATAACAATGAAAATTTTATATTATCATTGCTTAACATATAAACTACTATGAAATATCACTATTGAACATGCAAATTATACTAATTAGTGTTTAAAGTAAGAACTATTATTGATTAACATGTAAGGGTGTGATTGTTTAGTCATACTATCATTGGTTAGCATATTAAAGTATGAATGTGAGCATATGATATATCAGTGTTCTGTTGTTGACCTATATTAGTTGATAGGTTAAAAATGAGATATAATTCCTAGTTCAAACATGTATTACTTAATTTTGTTAAGTATATTTTTATTAGAAAGTATTTTATGCTTTTAAATTATCATGTTGTACATTAAACTTTACTGTGTACTTAAAAATTATTTTAAATATTCAAATTCAACGTAAATTCAAATTCGATATAAAAACATTTTAAACTAGTTAAAATTCTAGGGTTTAATTATTTTTTTATGAATATAATACGCGTGTTATCTTAAATATCATAAAAGTTGTCATGATTGTATAAGAAAGGAAATTATTAAATAACATAAAATAATACTTGAAAATTATTAAATAATACTTAAAAATAACACTAGGGTTTAAATTTTTTTAAATGTTAGTGATTAAATTTTTATTATTAAAATATGGGCGAGTCTCTTGTGAAATATTTCACATGAAATATCGATTAAAAAAGAGAAAAAAACTCGTGGTCACACCATCAAAACGGGTCAAACCATTAAGAACACAAATTAGGGCAGATTATAGCGGAGAACGACGACGACAATCTACAGCTAATACGGCGGCGATCATGAGACAATAAAAACAATGAAATCCGACGAAAACAACAACGAAATTCAACTACGAGATCAAATTGAGGAGAAGAGAGCAAAAAAGGAGAAGACATGGATGATTTTTTAAAAAAATTCGGATAATTAGGTGTTGGATGATTTGATTGATGAAAAACGGTAGTGGATAAAATTTAAACGGTGATGAATACAAAGCTTATGTGAACTTCGATGATAAATTTTTATTTACTGTTTAAACTGGAATGAATATCGCAACTCCTAATCTGGTTACGATTTATTCATATAGTAACACACATTTTTCCATAAAGTAACATATTTTTGTTCATGTAGTAACACATTTTGTTCTTCATATAGTAACACATATTTCTCTATACAAGAACACGTTTGTGTTCATATAGTAACATATTTTTTCAAAAGTATGTGTTCTTTGTAAGAACAATTATGTGTTCTTTGTAAGGGTAAGTACGTGTTACTAGTCCTTAAAAGAATAAAATATTAGTTTTGTTCATGAATAACACATTTTTCTTCATACAATAACATGTGTTTGACCTAATAATAACACAACTGAGAGTAAAAATTTATTTTTACTTTCGCACAAGTTTAATACACACATTTGCCCTTACAATAACACATATTTACCCCAAAAATCTTATACTTGGGGATCAAATAGACCCATGATTTTTATCTTAACACATTAAAATCATTTCTCTTTAATATTGAGATCAAATAAGTCATCATCTTAATAAAATCACAACACTCTTTTAATAAGAATAAAGTTGTCGAAGATTAAATACTTATTTGATTCACACATATAATTAGATTAGATATTTATTTGACCATTTTTTCATTTTTATTTTTGCATTTGGACGATTATTTTTAGACAAATACATATTATTTGTTTTATAGTAACACATATTTATCGTTCAAGTAACATATGCGTAACCTAATAGTAACACCCCTGTGAGCACCTAGAAGCGAAAATTATATTTTTGTCCTTGCGCAAGTTTTTTTAGCCAAACACAACCTAACCCGATCCAACCCACCCAAGATCCGCGAATTTTGTTATATGGGTAATTTCACGTATCTTAGATCCATGAAATATTGCATATAAGAATTTGTTTTAAAATATCTATTTTTTTTTACTGAAATATAAACACATTTATTACTCAAAAGGTATGAGTCATACATCTTGTGACTAGGAGACAATTTACATAATCTCAACAAGATAATTACCAAACCAAACATGTTCCATGTTAAGACTAGATTCAAAGTCCGCATCGAGGTTACCTATTACATTTTTCGTATTTTACTTGGTGTTTTATTTATTGGATTATTAATACATATCAATATAGTATATCATCTATTAATTATTTTTTCACCCTTCATATGTCATTTATCCACAATATGGATCACGAGAACAAAACACCAAATATAAAACATGTGATCTTGTGTGCGACAATAGCTACTTTGTTAGGTGAACAAGAGATATAGTAAAGTGATCACAGTGTATAGTTCGTCCAAACTCCCGGATATCCAATAGACACAGTATTATTGGCAAAAACTTGTGTGAGACGGTTTCGCGGTGGGACAATTTACAAATTAACACAAATTAACAACTATCTCTTCCTAAACATGTAAAACATTGTTATTAAACTATGTTCCGTACTACCATAAAACCATCTCACATAAGACATATTCAAAATTATTAGTATTGTAATTGTGGAAATTTAAAAAAACAATAGTACTATATACGATAATCCAATTAAGGAAAAAAGTTAGGTCAATTGTTGACCTACTACGCATAAAACAAGTGGTTTTAAATCATTTGTCAATTAAATTTGCTTCAATTGGTCAAGTCAATTCTAGTACCTAATAAATTTGTTGGCTTAAGTTTAAATTTTTGGTCCATGCACAATCAAAATGTAAAATTAAAAATGAAGAATTTTCAATTTGGTAAATAGGTAAACACGATCATTAAATATCACGAATTTAAAATTTTATTTACATTTTTAATTGAACTCATCACACATGGCTCACTAAATGTAATTTACATCTCTCATGAAATTTGTGAATGATTGTGTTAAGTATCTTCACTTGTGTTGACAAAATAAAAACAATTTTTTTCACCATTTGCATGAAATTTTAATCAAAGTTTGATTTATTTAAAAAAGAAAAATAAATATATAATTAACGCAGCGCAAGCATAACGATAATTACGAAACTCTTAATGCAGGAATACAGGAGAATGTAAACGAGGGTAAGCGAATACGTCTCAAAAGAGGAATAACCTCAAATATTCAATTCATAATTCAACTCACTTACAATATTCATCATACCACTATTTATAATAAGATGACTAGGGCTTATACATATAAATCCCAAAAGCCCAACCCAATAACAATTAATTAAAACCTAAACAAAATAATAAATAATTAAATGCAATCTTATCTCCATCATTCTCTCTCTCTCTTGAAAAGTTTCGTCTCGAATCTGCATCAATCTTATCTCCATCAATAATGAAATATACAATGAAATATTTCTTGATATGTGTGTCAAACAAAGTATGAAGCTAAACTTGTGACGGAGGAAGTAGTTTATATAAAAAAATATTATGTCATATGGTAGAAAATATTAGCTTGTAGATTGAGCAATATTGTACTTTTCAATATAATTAATAATTTTCATCATATAAAATAATATTTTTGATCGTTTTTCTAATGATCCGCGAAATAAAACTTATTTAGTCAATTTTTTAAATTAAACTTATATCAATTACACGGTACAACCGAAGTACTATTCCATAATAAAATTATTTTTTGTACTCACTCCCATTCAAAATAAGTGACATTTCATTTCTAAATTAAAGGGCGTTTTTCACTTAAATAATTGCATTTTTTTTTCAAATTTACTCTTAAAATTACTAAAATATTTAGATAAACGTGTTCTTTTAACGAGGAAGATAAATAAGTATAATATATTTTTAATATTATATAGAAAATGGTCATATACCTTCGATGGACACCAAATTATATGTCAAACGTCTATTTTTGATGCCACATAAATAATAATTAAAATAATGATGAATTTTTCTATTTATGTGATATTTTAATATACATGGTATAAATTGATGTAACTATGTCCACCAATAAATAATTGATCATTTTTATTATATACATTCATCATTTAAAATAATAAAATTTTAAATAGAAGGGATAGATATTAGAACAGGTCTTTTTCGCCGTGTTTCTATTTTAAGTGGTTTTAATTTTCAAAGACAATATTGCTGAAAAAGAAAAAAGGACAAAGAAAATGTCATACTCGGTGCGCCGCTTCAATTGAATTTGGCAGTCAACTTAATTCTTTTTCACAAAAATTGAAATAATTTCATATTATAAAATTAATATTATTACATTTATTTATTGATATCGTAATATTTATTTAATAATATCATTGCACTTATAAACTAATATTACGGTATAAAATATTATGATATTAGTGAATGAATGTAATGATATCAATTTTATATTATAAATAGATTTTATAGGAGGGTGATTTTTTTTTTTTTTTTTAATTATGAATTGAAATGTCGATTGAAGGGAATAAAAATGTTATTACTTTTATTGTAAAATATAATATCATTTTGAAATTGTTGTCTTAAAATTATACATTCTACATACATTTAAAAAAATTGATGCAACTTATAAAATTTCCTATGAATAAGGGTTCATGGTGAAACTTGATCCATTTATTGAAATGTATCAATTGTAATAAGCTGAAGGATATTACTTATATTACTAAATAATATTAGTTATGATAATGAAGAGTATATATTAATAAAGGGTATCACTTATACTATTAAAGAGTATCGATCGTGATAAGCTGAAATATATGACTTATATAATTATATTACAACCGGACAACATTACAAAGAATATTAATTATGATAATTGAAAGATAAACTGGATTTAACTTTTCAATATAGATCAAGTTTCAGTGAACTTGGTTCACAAAGACACACAAATTTATGTAATATAGAGTGTTTCATTTTTCAAAATTATATCTCAAAATGATATATTTGCACATATGTTTTTGAAAAGTGATAATATTTCTATTAATCGTAATAATAGTCTCGCAATAATCTTACTACGACGACGAGACAATCACATACAAAACTTGTTGATTATGATTTACTCATAAATGCCGACATCATGCAGACAAAGTGAAACTTTTAGTACACTTTTTTGAGTGGATAACTCAAAAGAGGGAAATAGTATAAGATTCAAATATCAGTTTAAAATTGGAATTTAACGTTTTTCAATAAATATCTATCACCAATCATTACAATTTAATTTATTTTTTTTTTTTACAAATTTATGGAAATTGCAGTTTTGTCACATGAAATGTGACCTGGTACAGGTATCAACTAAATTTTGTGTCGACAGAATTATTATTTTATTTTGCAAAGCATAATATTTTACTAATATCATAGTATCATTTATTTATGGATCCCCATATTTCCTGAAACTCCTCATTTTAAAAATATTCCGTCTATTCATTTTTTTCTGTTTTTAAATATGTTTTTAAGTTATTAATAATATATCTAAATATATTGCATTTCACATAACATCTAATCAAGACGTTGATAATACATTAATTTAAAAATACATAGTGTTTGCAATTTATAGAAATATATTGTAAAAATATAATATTAAAAATAAAAAGAATATAACTATTATTGAACCAAATAAAAATTTAAAATTAATATTGTGATTTTTATTTTAACTCGCATAATACGTAGAAGTGAACTTTAGTATTAAATATATGTAAAGTTTTGTATGAGACAACATCATGTATGAAATTTAATATTTTAGCACTTTACAATACTTTTAAAATTTAATTATTACAAAACTTTACAAATGTATCATACTTCATCCATGAAACAATATCCTACAAGATTTCTTCACTAATATATATAATAATAACATGTTGCCAGTATATCATAAAATATTCCTTTAAAAAAAATATATATATATATATAAAACATTCTATTAAATAAATAAGAATAAAATATTAAAATTTTTGTGAGATTGACACTTTTTTACAAATACAAATTCTTAATATCCAAATTAAGTAAGTCAGAATTATAAAATAAAAATAAATAAATTATATACACATTTTTAGAATATACTCTTTATTATTTTCCCTTTTGTTTTTGGGTTAAATTGCAATGTAATTCATTTCAGTTTATTTTCGCCGGAAACCATATCAAACATTCACACTAATCTCTTCAAGACTAAGCGATACTCTCTCTCTCTCTCTCTCTCTCTCTCTCTCTCTCTCTCTAAAACACTCTTCCTCAATCTCTGGCGATATTCGTAAGTGCTTCAACTTTACTTCGTTCGCTCTCTACATTTTTGTGGATTTCTGATTCGATGCTAATTATTCAATTCATTTTTTCGGATAATTTTAGTTTATTTTTATATAAATTCTGTGTTCGTACATTTGGGGCTCCCGGTGATCGATCTTTCACAAACAGACGGAATTACGAGGTCGTTTTGTGTTCTATACATTCTAGTTAGTTCATTGTTAAAATCTAGGCTCAGTGGCGACACTCCAATGTTATACATTCGGTTTAAGATATATATAAGAATAATTTATAGATGAGTCGGAAGTTTGATTACAACTAGCGTGATTACGTCATTTTATTATATAATTTCTGATAGTGCTGGTCGGTGGTAGTATGTGCTTTGGAGCTGTGTGTATCGAAGACCATGATTTGGGTAACGTTTTTGGTTTGTTGTTGATGTCGGAGATGTGACTTTGAAGTTACTTGATTTTCTACTTCTTGGTTATCTGTGCTCATTTCATTGACTCAATGATAATAAAAGCTAAATGAGTTGTAGTGGGGATGATTTGAATAGCAAATAGTTATTCTGCAGTGCTGTCTTAATTGCTTGCTAGATAAGTTAAATTAAGAATAAATCTGAGTGGGTGAAGAGATTAGAATGTGTAGTTTAAGCATTAGTTTTGCTATATAACTTTGATGTGCATGTGTTTTTATAGGATTTTCATTTTGTGGACTGCAAATCCGGATTTGTTGAAGTGGCAAATGCGATATAAGTTGCTAAATAATTGATTACTTCTTGAGTCGAGCAAATATTTCTTCACAATGGGAACCTTGCATCGCAGGTTTGTAGAAATGCTATTGATTTAAGTCAAATTCAACCCTAGATCTGGCCTGTGGTTTGCTTATATTTTGTTTTCCTTATGCAGTGGGGTTTCTAGGAAGTCAAATGATACTGCCAGACTCCTCATAACAACTATCACGGGAATGGTACTAGGCTATTTTATAGGTGTCTCATTTCCATCTGTTTCCTTAAGCAAGGTATGTTTTAAATATTACCACATAAGCTGCAAAATGTATATGTTTATCACCCATTAGGTTTATTATATTCTCTTCTCTTTGCTTTATATTGGCAGATTAATCTACCTTCAAGTTTAATGACATCTTTCGATGTAGCCTTTAATGATGATCCTCGTAGTTCTGGTAGTCGCAGTTTTCCTGAAAATCTTGGTTCGGGAAGTACTCCTTCAACACCTAAGGTACTGCCTTTTCTTGTAATTATTCGTTCAAAGTTTTCTGTCATTTTGACAATCAGACTATCAGTCTGATTGTTTTCCTACTTCAGTTTTTATGATGTGAATACTAGTTAATATACATTATGAACATCTTTTGGGTTTCAGATATATGTTCCTAAAAATCCCGTGGTGCAGAGTCTTTGCCACCTGGAATTGTTGTTTCTGAATCAGATTTTTATCTGCGGAGATTATGGGGCAATCCTAATGAGGTAAAATTTAAAGATATCAGATATGGTGACAGCTCTAAGAATCTGAAAGAATTTGTCCTTTAATGTTTTCTCTCTCTCTCGAAATTGGTATGTGATCATATACCTCGTCATATATGCTGCTTATACATTTGTTATCTGTACTATATATTTACTAGGTTGTATTAGGTTGACTTAAATTTTATTGTTGGAGTACTTGTTCATTATATCATTTCATACTAGCGGAATGGGATAAAGTGGTGGTCGATGATTGGGCTTTTGCTAATTGTCTTTTTCCTTGTTCTTTTATATTGTTTGGTTTTACTTCTGGACGAAAAAATCAAGGTGTAATACAATTGTCAATTGTAGGAATATTAGCAAATATTTGTTGCATCAAAGTCTTCGCTATACATTTTTCATGAGATTTTATGGAATTGGAGAGTGCTTACAACTACATGCTGGTAATTTCAGGATCTGAAAAGGAAGCCAAAGTACCTAGTAACATTTACTGTTGGTTTCAATCAGAAGAAAATATTGATGCAGCAGTTAAGAAGGTTGGATCTCTTTAAATTTTGTTAGGCTATTTCTCCGTAGAGTTCCTCTGAAACTAACTTTGGTATAATATCACAGTTTTCCGAGGATTTTCAAATACTGCTTTTTCATTATGATGGCGGACCAGTGAATGGGAGGAATTTGAGTGGTCACGTCGTGCCATACATGTCAGTGCAAGAAAGCAAACAAAGTGGTATTATTCTGCAGGTTTTTGCTAGCTTT
The DNA here is from genome assembly GCA_030762865.1 of Paraleonurus japonicus. Taxonomy (NCBI): domain Eukaryota; kingdom Viridiplantae; phylum Streptophyta; class Magnoliopsida; order Lamiales; family Lamiaceae; genus Paraleonurus; species Paraleonurus japonicus. The sequence continues at coordinate 35,833,678 of CM061052.1, forward strand.
GGTCTTGTTTGGTTATTCACTTATTTTGTGCCTTATGCTGTGGACTAGAATATATGGGGCATGTTGATCGCAATCATTAAACAGCAAGTTTCTTGGGTACATCAAAATGATTTTGAATCCCTCAGTTTAAACATTTTCTAAACTTACTTTAACAATTATATTGTAACCTGATATAGGAGATCAAGAAACTGCTATTAATATGCTCCGCTGAGACTCTAGCTGATGGCTTCGTGTTCTTGCACTTATGAAGCACAGCTTAGGAACTCTCTTGTTTCTTGAAGTTTTAAGGTAGTTATTTTCACTTTTGTTGACTTCTGCATATTGTCTGCTTCTGCAGGTGGTATGCAAAAAGATTTCTACATCCAGATGTTGTAGCAGCTTATGATTACATTTTTATTTGGGATGAAGATCTTGGTGTTGAACATTTTAACGCTGACAAGTAATATTCAACTCTTTATTTCCGAAAACTAAAGGCTCGTGTATTTCTCCTTTTTGTTAACTTTTTTACTCATCAACTGATCTTGGACTTTCTCAACATGCTAGATATATTCAGTTGGTTAAGAAACATGGTTTAGAGATATCCCAACCAGGTCTTGAACCCAACAACGGACTTACATGGCAAATGACCAAGAGGAGAGGTGACAGAGAAGTTCATAAGTAAGTCCCCTTGCCAATACTCCGAATAACCTTCACCATCCCACCACCCCCAACAAAAATAAATAAATAGAAAACAAAAAGAGCCAAAAAATGGGATTTTATATGGATTAATGAATGTCAGTGCCAAACAGGGATACAGAGGAGAAACCAGGCTGGTGCAGTGATCCACATTTGCCTCCATGTGCAGCGTAACTATTCTTTCTTCTTCTTCTACATGTGTGCATGTTTCTGCGTTATATTATATATATATATATATATATATATATATATATATAAGGAATTCTTGTGTCTGGGGTTCATGGTTACTGTCATCAACGAGACATTTATTTTATATTTTCTGTTTATGCGGGGTAATTTTTTGTACAGATAGTGCTCGGAAATTGTTCCCACTGTATTTTTAAGTGTTATTAAGTGAGAGGAGTATGGCTCTTGACAATTTGAGAACTGCTTTTCAGTTCTGGTTGTTAACTGTTGTTTTCCTTGTTTATGCTAATTTTCTCTGCATACCTTGTTAATTCTTGGGCAGATATCATATGTCGTGTGCTTGCTAGTAAGTTTTAATTGATTTTAGGTGATTTACACCTATACACATGATGACTATACTGAATTCTGATTCAATGCCATGCAAGTAGAAGATCACAAGTCGTAGCTCATTTAAAATCTCTTGGACAACATAAGGCAGATAAATCAGTCAAATACTAGAATATATGATGAACGTAGTACAAATAAATCAACAGATAGATTAGTAAGGTAAAGTTATTTCAGAATTAAACATCATGATCGTAGAGGGTTTTCTGAAAATTTAAATTCGACCCTCTCCATACACCGTTTTTTTTTAACATTGATTTTCATGAGGATTCTAGATATGCTTATTGCTTATCATGCACCCTCATATTTAGCCTAGTCTTAAGCACGCAAATAATCTGTATTACTCCTGCAACTTTTCAGCTTTGTAGAAATTATGGCTCCGGTTTTTCTCGTGAAGCTTGGAGGTGTGTTTGGCATATGATTCAGGTATTTCTAATTTTGTTTTTGGGACATACATTCCCTCTCAAGGTTCTTTTCCCCCTCTCAAACACCTTCTCATTTACTTTTCTTCTGGCCTCTGTTAGTTTTTCATCCTGTTATTAAACAGTCACTCTTTCCAATCTTGTGTTTGCAGAATGATTTAGTACATGGATGGGGATTAGATTTTGCATTAAGAAGATGTGTAGATGTTAGTCTCCCTCTCTCTCTAACTCCATTCTCACCGACCCCCATACTTGGTCAAAACCATTTGATTTCTTTAATTTTTACCCTGCAGCCTGCACATGAAAAAATTGGCGTTGTTGATTCCCAGTGGATTATTCATCAAGTGATTCCATCACTTGGAAGTCAGGTCAGTTCATTAATACCTTCCCAAGGTCTTTCTCACAGTATTCTAAATGCTTGACATTTCTTTTACTAAACTTAATTGTGCTAAGATTCCTCTTTTTCTCTCTTGAGTACTTCTACTCATCTGTTTCATGTTCGAGGAGATGGTAAAATGCATATGAACACCATAAAATGTCAGAAGAGAAAATGCATCTGTTTCTGCTGCTAAAATAACTAAATAATCTTTACAGTATGCTCATTAATATATTTATATATTCTCTCTGAACCATACAAATATTGAAGGTTCTTTGGTACTGCTGAGTATTTGTCTTAATTATTTCATCAAGTGTAATACTACTAGTAAGTAATGGATTGTTTTAAATCTTGTTGAACTACAGTGGTAACATGAGAATTATTACCTACTTGACTATTATGTTTTTGAGTTTTATTTTTGCAGGTTCGATCTAAACCATCTAACAACTTTATTTTCCCATGACATAACAGTGTATTGTCTCCTTGTTGATTATTGTTACACATTTTGGAACTGTGATTTATATCTCACTAGCTATAGATTTAATAAGGACAGTCTCTTGTAAAGGATGGCTATTTGTGCAAAAGCGGATGCTGGGTAGTTTAGGTAGAATAATTCAGTTTAAAATTGACAGTAATAGGTTTTAGGATACAGGAGATGCTTTTTGCCTTTTCCAAGTGTTTGTCCTTTCAGGCATGAGTATCGTATTGTATCTTCTTTTGGCAGTTCTTGATAAACAATAGTTAGCCAGTCTCCCACTTTTATGTTATAGTCTTTTTGTTTCATTTACTTCATTACGACACCTCTCTGTGCTCATGCTTTTTTGAGTGTCAACTCACATAAATCCTTTTTCATTCAAGCGTTGAATTTCAACTCGAAAGTCTCACTAACAATGTTAATGAATTCCCAGGGGGAGTCTGATGATGGGAAAGCACCACCATGGCAAGGGGTATGTACATCCAGAACTATGTATTTGCTTGGTTTGCGTAGTTCTATAATCTTTCCTCTGTCTCTATTTCAAAGTCTGCCCATTACTGAAAAGCCTATTCTCCACTCAAAGAAAATACTCAAAAGAAAAAGGGGAAAATGTCTTTTACCCACTTTTATAAAGAAAAATGTTTTCTACCCACTTTTATATAATGACCCTAATACCCTTGTTAAAAAATATTTCAACCCACTTTTGTATAAATGACTCTAATACCCTTGTTTAAAAAATTATTTTCTACCCATATGACCCACCAGGCCACCACACACAACCACATCCATGGGTCCACCCTTCCGGTCTAGCCAACAGATTCACTCCATTTGTTTAATTTGTTCCAACATTTTCTTGTCTTGTACAACATGGAACAAATCAAGAAACTGAAACAAATGGAGGATTCGTTCCAAAAGCCTTCCCTTTTCGTTCCGCATCTCTCTCTGTCTAGTGGACAGATTTTGGAGTGGGTTGCGCAGGAATTACTTTTGTGAGTATTATGACTGAAATTGTTCAAAAAGGTGAAATGGGTAGGAAACATTTTTGTTATGAAAGCGGGTAGAAAACTTTTCGTTATGAAAGTGGTTAAAACCCCGCATTGTTAGTAAAACAAAATGAAACAAGTAGTCAAATGAACAACCGAGCGCATTCGATCCAGCTTCGCAGTCACTAGCCTAAGCACATTTTCTCTTAACACGTTCCTTGAGGGAATATTTTCTGAACAATACACATATAAAGTGTAACGAGAGAGATGAAATTAGGTCTTGTTCATAACATGTTTTTGGGTTTTCTGTCACAGGTAAGGGATAGATGCAGAAGCAGTGGGCGCTTTTCCAGGATCGCCTTGCTTCTGCAGACAAGAAATATTTTTCACAGCTTTAGAGCAGTTAAATGTGACCTGATGGCCTTCTATCTTGTACATTGCTTTGTTCATTATCTTTTTCCTCACTACCCCGAGTGTTGTTTCATTATCGTAGCCTAATTCTTTCATCCGAGTATCGAGCTATTTTCAGGTGTAGAGTAGCAACACTATCAGTAGTTTAAAACATCCTGTTAGATGCTGAAAAAGTACCTTGTTGTTTTGTGCAAAAGTTGATATATACATAGATATATAGGTTGTATTTGTACTATTTCATATTGATGAACTTGAGTCTATAGTTTTTGTTTGAAATTTTGTCATTTCCGGCCTAAAAGTTAGTTAAACTATCAATTTGAATCCATAGAACTCAAATAATCACGATTGCCATGTGTTAAGCACGTAACTATGTTTACCTCGAAATTGCCCAATCATGCCAAAAGAAAGGTTTACATAGCCAAAAGAGACCAATTCACGAAATAACTCAAAAGGTTATCTATCCTGAATAGGAATGACAAAATGCCCGCCCGAGGCCGCCCGCCCCAATTGGGGCAGCCCCGCCCGTTCGGAAAATGGGGCAGGATCCGCCGCCCGCGCAGGTCAGGTCGGGCATGGGTATGTGTTCGCCCCGCTCATACGACCCGCCCGCCCGCCACTGCACACACACATATATTTATATATGTATATATATTATATGTATTTAATATTACAATATTTATAATTTTATATAAATTTTATGTTATAAAAATATATTATTGTATAATATAATATTACATATATTGTATGTATTCAATATATATAATATTATTTGAATTTTTAATAATTTAATTAAATTAAAAAAAAATCTTAAAAAAAATAAAACGAGGCGGGGCGAGGCGGACCGCCGTGCGGCGAGGCAGGGCTAAAGTTCTCGACCCGCGGCGGGCGCGGGAGGCGGGGCGGATGGGGCGGTGCGGGGCGGGCACAGGTATTTAGATACCGCCGCCGCCCCATTGCCATCCCTATCCACGAAGAAGAGGTACCAAGGGCTTGAAAAAATAATTATATCTATTTTAGGACTTGAAATTAGAAAAATATCAATTTAAGACTCATAATATTAATATAATGTTTGACATTTTATAGTTTATATTTTTATTTATTAATGTGCACAATTTTTTTTTTTTTTTTTTTGGTTTCTACTTTTTCTTAATTTTTCAATGAAATTAATATAACTTCTAATTTTTGGAATTGTGATTTATAAAATTATTGTTGATAAATAGAAACTATTATAAAATATCAAATATAATTTTAAAATGTGAGAGTTCAAATGTGTAGTTTTTCATTTCGAAAGCTTCCATTATCGCGTGTTAAGTCTGGCTTGCTTTTTATATCGTGGAAGGAGCCAACTGCTAAAGATGTTTAGTACTACTGCCTCCGTCCCGAAAAAGTCTGCGGGAATTTTTTGGCATGAAGTTTAAAGAAAAGTGTGATGAGTGGAGTATTGAGGGTAATTTTGTAAATTTTTATGAATAAAATAAAAAAATTAATTGGATTGAGTGTATGTGGGGTCTCAAAAATAATGACATGAAGGGTAAATATGTGTGTATTGTAAAGGTGAAGGTTGTAAGGAATATTTTTATTTTAGGTATGTAAATTTTTGTGGGATAAAGTAAAAAGAAAAGTGCGTAATTTTTATGGGAATGTTGATATGTTGTTCACCAGTTGGGCCTTTAAATCAATATAGTCCAATATTTAAGGACTCATAACTTGTGTTGAATTTATTTTGCCGAAATGAGTTTGAGTCTGATCAAGTGGGTATAATATGAGTCGTAATTTTTATAAATTTCGTCTAGTCAACCCATCATATATATATATATATATATATATATATATATATATATATATATATATATATATATATATATATATATATTTTCATTATAAATATGCATTTAAATAAATTTATATTCCTTTTATTGTATATATAATTATATGTATACAGATTTAATTTTGTTATTTAAAATTACTAAATGAATATCAAATGTGATTTTAAATAATTATACATTTTAATTTGAATTATTTATTGTTAAAATTTAGATATTTTATATTTTGAAATTAAATGAGGCGGGCGAGTTGGACCCATTATTTTTCTCGACAAACGGGTCTTGAAAAGAGGTCAAACCCGCTCGTTTTCACTTCTACCAAAATTTTATAGTTATATTACATCTAATCAATTGCGATAGTCTAAAGGGTGTGTAATCACATATAGTAGAAAAGTGAATTGTTTGAGATTGATCGAGAAAATTTTGAGATCCACTTGGAGTTGATAGTGTGACTACATCAACTTGATTCAATACAAAGATAAAAATAAAATCATGTCAAGAAATTTAGGTATCAACTCTTCTAATTGTTGTGAATCATTGTAGTCCTTAATCGATGTGTATTAAAGAGTATTTGGTGCAGCATATTCGAGCTAAGGTTGGTGAAGAATATGATCGGAAAGTCAATTAGCGGTGGTAATCAAAGCGAAAATTAGTTATTTAACTAACTTCAGAAATCAAGTTATACGGTACAACATTGGCGACGTTTTTTCTGTTTGTTGGAGCCGATTTTAGAATGAGGTGTCTTTCATATGAATCGTAACTTGCATTACAAAGTTCATAGCATATAAAGAACTCAAAAATCCATCGAGCGGTTGAGAAGTTATCACCCTCGAAGTTAGGCAAAATAATCATCAATTTTCTCGGTTTTTTTATCAAGTGTTGCTCAAGTGTATTCTAGCTTGAACACTTATTCATTCTTTATCTTTTCTTTCTTCAATCGTTTTCCAATCTTAATTTAATTTTGTTTCTTGGAAAAACAAGTTTTCATAACACTAATGAAGATTAATTTATTCGATTTTTAGAATTTTGAATTTGGGTTAAAAACTAACTTGGGTTATTTGTAAAAATATATCAATCAAATTTGATGATAGATTTTTTTTTTTAATTTTAATATAAAAAAATAATATATATACTTTTTTCAATTTGGAGACCCGCCATGGCTTAGATGAGTATATAAAAATAAGGAATTATTTTTGTACACTTAGCATACGAGACATGTCTTGATACTATTTTTTTATCGGGCAAATGATGACTAAAACTTATGACTTTACAAAGACAAATAGTGAAACTTTAACCACTTGACTATACCACTTTGTCATTGATACTACTTTGTTGCTTGATTGTTGATTTGTTGTGTTTGTTAACTTAAAACATGTCTTATTCTTGCATGATGATATCACCCTTAATCAGGGCCAAATTTAGGGGCGCGGGGTGATCGTCACTCTTGGATTTAAATTTTATCTGCTATATATATAGAAGGATTTTTATTTATACTTTAAATTCATAATATTTTGTATTTCATCCCATCTTTAAATATAAAAATTTTCTCCCCTTATCCCTCATTTTCATGTCTCGATCATGAATAATTAATGCGGTACAAACAAAAAAAAGTAAATTAGGACGGAAAGACTAGTATTTATATTAAAAATAATTAATACTTTTAGTAAAATAATTAATACTATCAAAATTAGATTCACTAAATTTTCTTGCCATAGATAAAAATTTTGGAAGGATGTATTTATATAATTCTTAGCATTGAAAATGACATCTACCCCAAAAAATCCATATAGTATTTCCTAGATAGGGTATGATTGTTTTAGATAGTATCTACACCATTGACCTAAATTGGGTTAATTTTATGACATCTAAATGATGTGAATTTCTCAAATAGGTTTGTGTCTATCAATCAATTCACACTCAATTAATTTATATCATTGTTAAAATTGGTCAAAGTAGCACCTAATAAGCCAAATCATGACTAAATACAAAATTTGTTACTACTTAATGTAGTATATATAAAAATAATAAAATTAAAGTGAGATATGCATCTGAAAAAGAATCCAAGATAAACCATGTTTAATTAGGGTAGGGTACCCAAAAAGACTTAACAACCGCTAATGGTGGGGTGGGTGGTAACATGCCCATCACCATTTCACTAATATTTGTAATTTTTATGATAAAAATGCATGTATACGAGACAGTCTCATATATAGATCGGGTCTCATTTACTTCTATATTATATATGATTCTAAATTTATGAAGCTTCAATCGAATCACGATTTAAAGAAAATTATAAATCAAATATCAAAGTGAATTAATGTTTTTGTACAAAATTATTTCATTCTTAATATACCAATCACATTCTTTTTAACATTGACACCCATTATTTGTGGGTTCATATTCAATGCATTCATCTTTACTCATTTTTTACATTAAATAAATAAAAGTAATAATTGTATTCATATTTTACATTTACTTTTAAGATTGCATCTTATTTGGATGTCATTCATTTAAAAAAATAATAAATGGACGAACAAGTATGGTGCGAAATCGTCTCATCGTGAGGCCATTATGAAACTATTATAATATTATGTTAAATTATATTATCACTTTTTAAAAAAATATATGCAAAATGTATCATATTAAGACAAAAATTTAAAATTTAGAAAATGATACACTTTGCATTAAATAAATTGTACTACCATTTTTAAAAAATAATGCAAAATGTCAAAAAAATTGAAACGTTACACTTTACATTAAGGCAAATATTTGTGTGCACATTGTGCACACTAAAAATAGTGTGCACAATATTTTTATCTAATACTATCTTGTAACTAAACTAATATTATACAATATTGCTAACTAAACTAATAGTATACAATGTGCGAAATAATACTACATGTAACCAAACTAATACCGTACGACTGAAATAATACTATACTATAACCAAATTAATACTATACGGTATATGAAATGATACTACACCGTAACAAAACTTTGTGCACACAAATACTACTCTTACATTAAAAGTGATACATTGTTATTAAAAAATAATAAATAATATTCTCATAACGATCTCATCTCACATAATTTTTTCCTAATTAGATAATTAAACATTTGGATTACATGGTAATTGATTTTGACTAGTAAACTTTGTTTTCCCAATTTGTGGGGTAAACCATTTTGATTCTTTTTGAATAAACTTAATAAAGTGTGATGCCTTGCATTCAATCAATTAGGCCTTTCTCATGAAAGCGATTTATAAGTAAAGAGAAGTCATTATCATTGCAAGAGTGATTTTAGGAATCTTGCATGAAAAGCACCACTTCAAATATTTTATCCATTAGTGTCATATATAGTTTATTCTTGGATAGAACAATTTCACATATTATATTTTATATTTATTAAGGGTTGGGTTCGATTCTCATTGGGAGCGAATATTACGAGATAAAAAAATTATTATGGTTCATTTATATATGGGTTTAAAAAGGTAGACTAAATATGAATATGTTCAAAAAATTGAATTAGTTACTATAAGATACCATCTTCTAAATTTTATTCTTCTGAATACAACCTTAAAGTCAAAACACTATCCAATACAAGTCAACAAATCATATACCAATTTTACCCTCAAAGCCCCTTTATTTCGATAACCCTATTTTCCCACATCATTCACGCAGATCACACTCCTTCTCTCGCTTCTCTCTCTCTCTCCTCTTTCTCTCTCATTGACGGCGACAAGAAGCGGTGGTGAGGCCACCGCAGATCTTCCACCGCACTCAGGCCACCACGCCCACCCACGGGCCACCGCCCCCATTCGTGCCGCTCCCATTCGCGTTGCTCGATGGCGCTGCTCCCATTCGCGCCGCCGACGGCTGGCCGCTCAACAGCGCTCTCTCTCTCCCCATCCCTCCCTCTCTCTGGTTTCCCGGCCGACGGGATCTCGCACCCACACGACGGTGGATCTCGCACCCACACAACGGTGGATCTCGCACACCTGTGCCACCGTCCGTCGCGACGATAAAGAAGATCGGCGCGCACCCCCACCGCCGATGTTGTGCTCCGATCGCCGCCGTCGCATTCGTGACCCCGCGCGCGCCGCCGTTCTGTAAGTCCTCTTCTCTCTCTCACACAAACAGTCTCTCACTATCACACACACTTCCCCAATGTATGCGCGTTGCTACTGTATTTGAAATTTCTTGAAAATCTTGGGTAGAAGTTGAATTTTTGCGATTGATGTGTCTTGCCTTTTTGTTTGATATGATGTGCGCGTTTTTGCTCTTTGTATTAGCCATTTTCTTGAAACAATATTTTTGAATAATGCCTTTTTTGCTCTTGTATTAGCCATTTTCTTGAAAATCTTGTGCCTTTTGTTGAAATTTTTCGTACCTTTGTATTAGCGATTTTTGTTTAGATCATGATGGTGATTTGAGATCGGAGTTTCTTTGATGTTGCAGGTTTATTTCTCCCGGTAGGAGTGAAAAGAGGAAGTAATCGGAATGTTTTAATTTTTGTTTCGCACATGTGTAAGGAAGCGCACATGTGCGTAAATAATATGCAATAAAATGTAATTAAGCCGCACATGTGCATATTTTCTTCTATGAAATAATTCAGGAACTATTTTTTGAATGTTGTGTGATAATTTTTTGTGTTATTTTGAATTTTGAATCAAAATGTAGGAAACAATACGGCGACAAAAATGGAAGAAATGAAAAAAATGAAAAATCATGTAAAAATGTAGGAAAAAATACGGCGACAAAATTCACAGAAGAAATGAAAAAAATGGGGACAAAATATTTTGGGCAAACAATAATTAATAATGAAACCAGAAATATGAATAATGTAATGTGTAAAAATATGTAGGCAAAAATATGTGATATCACAATTGAGAAGTTTCGCACAATTGAAAAGTAGACAGGTTACGCACAAAATTGAGAAGGAAGTGTAAAATTGGAAAAATGTTGTATCTCCTAGTAATTTGGAAAAAGATTGTACCTAATAGTAATAGGGTGTTTAATATTGTACCCTAGAGTTATCGACCCCAAAAATTTGCACGAAAGCACAAAAATATTTAAACAGAGCCTTGCACAAAAATATTTGTACATGAACCTATTTGTAATTTTGAATTTTTAACATATTTGTAATTTTTTTCAATTATTAATCATGTGAAACGGCAGTTCAATTTCTCTTTTTGTATTCTATTTGAAATTTCACCTTGTTAAGTTATTTTCATATATTAATATAGTGTTAATATATATATATATATATATATATATATGATATTGATATTGATATTGATATGAGAAAATAGGTTAAAAATTTCAAAATTATAAATAGGGTGCAAATATTTTGTGCTTCTATGCAAATTTTTGAATCTATTTGTAATTACACTGCCCTTTTTAAACATATATATATATATATATATATATATATATATATATATAAATGACCCTATTTATTGATTAATTATTTGATTTTTTTAATTAATATTTCTTAATACCTCAACATTGCGCCGAATTAACTATATTGGGCTCCACCATTGGATTCGTAATCTGCAACTTTCTGAATTTAAAAGGGTTACTTGTAAATTAAATCATCGCATTTTCTTAGTCTAATTTAAATTTTTTAATAATTATAGACGAAGTGGTATAAGCTCAAGTGGTTAGAACTTCACTACCTATGACCTAGGTCATGAGTTCGTGAACATTAATTTACAACAACATTTAAAAATAGTGATTTACTAGCAATGATACAAATTATGACATCCCTTTCTACATTGCCAAAATTATTTTTACCTCTGAAATTTAGTTCATGAATAAGTGGTTGATCAAATGACACAATAAAAAATAAAGGATTTAAATGCCAGCCAGCCACCGTGGAATTACCAAATTGCCCATAAATGTACGATACAAGAAAAGACAGAATTTGCTACCTAAACCTAGGATTATAAGGGCAGTGGTGGTCTTTTCTGCTTCTGAATACTGATTGAAGTATTCCCTCTTGTCTCATATTTGTGCATAGGCTGTTTTTACGGTATTTGTTCACGGAGGTTAAGAAAATGCATTTTTAGGAAATTGACTATGTGTAAGTGAATGATATAATTGAGAAATCATGTGTATGTAAAGTAATGAGTTAGTTAATTAAGTTGAAAAAATAATGACATTGACGTAAATAAATGTGTATTGTGGGGTATTAAAAAGGCAGGATGAATAAGGTAAGTGTGCAAACACGTGTGGGATGGAAGGAGTATCAGTTATTAGCAAAATCATGATGTTTGTTGTTACATCTTGTTAGTGTTGAATTTGTCAAGTTTGGATAATTGAATTGGGAATGAGGAGGAAATTAATCAAATTTATGATAACAAATTCTGTGAATATATATCATGTTTCACTTTGAAAAAGTACTTTTCAAAAGTGATTTTTTTTAAATGGTGTAGTACTTTTCAATTAAAATATTATTTTTACTTAAAACATTGTCATTTTTCAATTCTTAGCAATGGACGATATGGACGATATTCTGTGTGTGGGATTATCTCTATTAAATTTGTCAAATTTTGATTAAATATGTTACATCTCAAGAAATAAGATCTGCGAGACATTGAAACACAAGTTTTTATCATGGTAAAGTCTACTATGAACAAGACTTCATGGTAAAACTTGATCCATTTTAAAGAGTGTCGGTTGTAATAAGCTGAATAGTATTATTTATATTAGTAAATGGTATCGATGACGCGATGATAGTGAATAGTATGTCCTATATTATTAAAGAGTATCGGCCGTGATAAGTGGAGGATATTACCTATATTATTAAAGGATATCGGTCATGACAAGTGAAAAGTATTACCTATATTACTAAAGGGTGTTAATCGGAATAAGCGAAGGATATTACTTATATTACTAAAAAGGTATTAGTCGGAATAAGCTGAAAGGTAAATTGATCTACTCTTTCAATGTGAATTAAGTTTCACCGTGAAAGTTAATAATCATGTGGTTTAAAATATTATCATATACCTTCTAAAATGAAAAAAAAAAAAATAGTGTATTAGGCGAGTACTAATGCAAAATCAAATATAATATAATTATTATTAATAAAAATAAAATAGAAAATAAATCATTAATAAATAAATAAATAAAGTATAAAAATAAAAAAGTTACCTGTTAAATTGAAGATAATGATAATCTAATTATAGCAATCTAGTAACTACAATTTTAAAAATATATTTAAAAATAATTAATAACGGTCAACATGAAAAAAAAAAAAACCATTAGAAATAAAAATGATGAGTCAGCGTATGGAGTCGAATGCGAATATAATGAAGTACTCCATATATCCTAGGGACTTGTTTGATTTCCATTATTAGATAATACTTGAATTATAATACCTATATTTGTAATACCAGTTTATTTATCAATATTTTGTTTGGTTTCAAAAACTTGAGTTAAATAATTAGTGATTAGCTATCAATATTATGTTTGGTAGCAAGTATTATAACTAGTATTAATTTATTTTAGACTAATTTGTCCTTATAAATAAAAATAATAATAAACACATCTTGATGAAAAGTGAAGGGTGTTTTTGATATTTTAAAATTTAATAGATGTTGGAGAAATATAAGTATTACAAATATCATATGAAACTTGGAATCTATAATACCATGTATTAGGTATTATTTGAACGGGTCTATTCTTAATAGCGGGTGGAAGTATAATGTATACAACAAACCAAACAAGTGATAAAGGTGTATTAGGGATCAATACACCCTAATAAAGGAAACCAAGCGACCCCTAGATATATCTTACATAACTTTTGATGATAAATTTATATTTCTGTTTAAGCGTAATTAATATCGCAACTATTACTTTGTTTACGATCCGTTCGTATTGTAACATATTTTTCTCCATACGGTAACATGTTTGTGTTCATATAGTAACACAATTTTTCACACAAAAAAACTCGTACAAAGACTGTAAAATCTCTCTCCGGGGTGTTACTATGAGGTCAAACATGTGTTATTCTTGTAAGAACAAATATGTGTTATTGTAAGAGCAAATACGTATTACTAATTCTTAAAGGAATAAAATATTTATTCATGTGTAGTAATCTGGTTTTATTCATATACTAACACATTTTTCTTTATATAGTAACACTTGTTTGACCTTATAGTAACACATGTTTAACCTAATAATAACACCATTGAAAGCACCTATGAGTGATTTTTTTACCCTAGAAAAACCCGTGAGACCCCACCCAACCCGCCTGCGGCATCCGCAAATTTCTTATATATGGGTTATTTCACGAATCCTAAATTTATGAAACATTATATATGAGAATTTTTCTAACTTAAGTTGTTGATTAAGACGAAAGTTTGACGATCAACATTTTAATTATGTTTCGGGAAAAAAACTGTAAAATAAAGTTTTAAAAATATTATTTTTTTCCAAATCCCCATTTTCATTTTTTCCGATTTGACTATCTTATTTTTGGTAGATTTAAACTCTATTATGCTCTTAATTTATGTAATATCATTAATTGTTATTCTGATATCAATACATATGAAAAAATATTTAAATTTCTATTAAATATATAATTGCATGTCAAATTTATCATACTCCGTCCATTTTTATTATTTGATGTTATAGGGTATCATTCTTGTTTTTATTATTCGATGTTTTACGTATTTTTCACATTTTCCCCAATTTCATTTCTATTTCAATTATAAAAATCTCTTATGCTTTGGAATCCACTCATCCTTATTCTCACTAACAAATTCTAAAATATCAAATATATTTCTTTTTGCTCAGACTAAAATATCAAATAATAAAAAATGAAAGGAGTAAATGTTATGATTAAAATTTCAATATTTATATGGTATATTGGAAGTCATGTGTAACACATGGAAGCTATAATAGTCCCTATATAGAAATTATGACTAATAGCTACTGCATACCAATTTTTATTACTATTAGATTAGATAGTACAACCTAAAAAAAAATTATAATAGGTACAATTCCACATATTAGAATACCCATTTTACCCTTAAATGGGTCTAAATCCTCTCTCTCTCTCTCTCGATTTTTTCACCGGGCCACCGATGTTGAGTCCGTGGAAATCGCCGCCGCTATAAAGACTACGACTCCGAGGGCAACGCAACACCCGACGGCCAACAACACTGCGATCATTGAGGACCCGCTCCAGGCGAAGGCCACCACAAACGACACCGCCACGGCCGCGCCCCACTGAGCACCCCTTGCGACCCTGACCACGGCCAGCCCTTGCCATACCCTTCGGCCAACCACCACAATCCTTGTCGGCGGATTTAAGGCGGCGCGATGTAGATCTATGAGGCGACATCCCAACCTCCATCCGACGGCGGCCCCTTTGAGATGAGGATGACCCATTCGGCGTGTTTTAGATTCAAAACTCGGCCGAGTCTGTGACTCGGTGACTCAAGAACGAGTTCATATCTTGAGTACGATTTGCAATCGGTATGGGTAGTCGATGTATGAATATATTGCGTTTATTTTTAGCGGTATGATGTAACGCAGAAACACTGCTCTTTTTGTATTTATTACGCACATGTGCAATATTTTTCTTACGCACATGGGAGCCAAATTTGAATTACGAAACAAATGTAAAGTAATTGAACGTGCACTAATTTTGATTGTTGTGTGATGATTTAGAGTTATTTGAATTGACGAAACAAATGTAAAGTTATTGAATTAAATAGCTAGTTGCACTAATTTTGGTTGTTGTATGATGATTTTAGAGAAAAGAAATAAAAGAGTACAATTTTTGAATTTTTTTAGTGATGAAAGTAAGCTGAAAATGACTCTCAGCTGCCTGGGAAGCCAAAAAAATTTCAAATCAATGAACAATATAAATTTTTGTATTGTCGGCCACAGGAACTTAAATCGAGGGTAGTATTGGGCTTTCCTTCTAAAAAAGTTGTACCTACAAGTAATTAGAGAAAATATTATATCTAGTAATTATGTGATGTTAGAAATTGTACCTACAAGTAATGAACCCTATAATATATTATGTTGTAAGTTGGATTTAACAAATATTTTGTGTAATACACGAGATCTCATTTAATATTAACTAATAGTGAGTACTTGCTGCGTATGTGTCGATTTCTCGGTGCATTCTCGGTGATGAGTCGTTTGTTTGAAAAGTTAAAATCATTATTATATTTAACTGTTAAATAAATAGTGAGTTCAAAGTTAAAATCATTATTATATTGAAGTGTTAAATAAATAGTGAGTTTAGTGTGTTGATAATGATGATGTCCACAATTAATTTACAATCTCTTGGTACATATCAATGTGTAATTAATAAATAAGATCGTAAAAAATAATCAATTTATTTCATCCTAATTTTTGTTTTTGAAAATTAGATGTTTATTTCTTTTTCAATTTTTCCTCTTCATTCAGAATTTTTTTCTCTCTTTAGTATTAGTTTCGTTCTCTCTCGAGTACGATGGTAATACTTTTTCCTTTTCCAAATAGAATAGAAAAAGGTAAAATTAATTAATGGTGGAGTCGAGTCTCCAATAGAATTTATTCATTGTACAAAGTTGATATCATTATATTCATTCATTAATATAATTAGCATTCATTCAATAATATTATATCATTCATTCACACAATTCAATGTGTTTGTATGTGTAAAATATTATACTATTAATTTATAGTAAGTGTTAACTTTAATGAATGAATTTAGTTTAATATGATAAAATAATTTTTATAAAAGAGTTTGTTTAAATGACGAATAAGAGTGACTGTCATAAATTGTGCAAGAATAAACTTAGATTTTTTTGGAAACCAGAGTAATCTTAGAATTTGATTTCTCTAATATACTATATATTTTTAGTCTCTTCTTTTTTTTTTAATGATTTTTATATTTTTTTACTTTTCCAATTATATCATTTGTAATATACTTTGGGCTCGTTTGGTTTCCTTTATTGGATAATCATGAACTATAATACCTATATTTGTAATCTGAGTTTATTATCAATATTTTGTTTGATTTCAAAAACTTGAGTTAAATAATTAGTTATTAGCTATCAATATTATGTTTGGTTGCAAGTATTATAACTAGTATTAATTTATTTTAGACTAATTTGTCCTTATAAATAAAAATAATAATAAACACATTTTGATGAAAGTGAAGGGTGTTTTTGGTATTTTAAAATTTAATAGATGTTGGAGAAATATAAGTATTACAAATACCATATGAAACTTGGAATCTATAATACCATGTATTAGGTATTATTTGAACGGACCTATTCTTAATAACGGGTTGGAAGTATAATGTATACAACAAACCAAACAAGTGATAAAGGTGTATTAGAGATCAATACACCCCTAATAAAGGAAACCAAACGACCCCTTTATATATTATATTAATACTTTTAAATATCTGTGCAATTTTCATGATAAATTTAGTGTGGGGATGGGAAGTATAATATTTTATTAAAATTTAGCGTTCTATTCTTGTTGATAACAATAACATTACAAAGTTTTTGTGAAATCGTTTTATTGTGAGACCATTATGAAATGGTCATCGCTTTCAATAAAAATATGGAGTATCACTTTTTAATGTAAAGTGAATAAGTTTTTAATTTTTATCTTAAAATGCTAAATTTTACACACAATTTTCGAAAAAATGGTTGTACAATTTATTTTATGTAAAATGTATCACTTTCCAAAAATTTATCTTCAATTGATACAATTTTTGAAAAATAATAATAAAATTTAACATAAAAGAGATAACATTATTACTAAAAAGTGTAGGGTCCTTGGTAAAATTTGTAAGAAATGAAAATAATATAAAAATAAAAATGCTATGTAATAAAGTCAAACGCCCCACATATGTGAGGTAGACAAATTCTCTTATTTTGATTCTCGTTACTTACGTCCAAAATTTTTCAACCAAACACCTTCTCATTAATAATTTTATAATGAGACTAGGCTTGACAATAGGATGGAGAATCTCCATCCTAATAGGAATTTGCGCCACATATGTGAAGTAGGTGGATTATCTTATTTTGATTTTCGTTACTCACCTCCAAAATTTTCAAACCAAATAACCTTTTGATAATAATAATTCCATAAAGATGTCAAGGTGACACTAGATTTGACAATGGAGTGGAGAATCTCCGCCCCATGGGGATTTATCCCGAATGGGGTGGAAAATTTCCAATTATTTTCCCCATGGGGCAGGGATGAGAATCATATCCCTTGCCTGTTCCCCATGTGGACTCGATAAATTATTATTATATTAATATATTTTTAATATTATAATAAATCACACAATTATATATACATATACAATGAAATTATTTAATTTTAGAAGAATTTTGTTTTCATCCATACTGTGTATAGAGTTGTAGTATTTGTTTTTATTCTACCCTTGTCGTTATTTTTATTCAACTAACCATTACTGTCTATTTTCCGTCATGTAATCAAATTTTTACTAAAAAAATTAAATACCATTACTGTCTATTTTCCGTCATGTAATCAAATTTTTACTAAAAAAATTAAATAAGCGTGGATTGGAGAGTCCTGTAGGAACGAAGACAAATTTCTCCTAGTTCACTTTAACATCCTTAGGTGAGACAGTCTTACACAACACAAAATCTAGTTTGAAATAATTTCATAATATGAAATTAATATCATTACATTTATTAATGATACTATTATACTTATAAATTAATATCACAATGTAAAATGATTATAATAATATTAATAAATGATTGTAATGATACCAATTTCATACTATTAAATTGTGAGTAGTATTTGTGTGCATATTGTGCACAATAAAAATCGTGTGCACAAAGTTTGGTTCTAGTGTAATATTATTTCATGTCTTTGTCTGATATTAGTTTGGTTACGGTATAGTATTATTTCGAATCTGTAAAGTATTAGTTTGGTTATATTGTAGTATTATTTTAAACATTGTATAGTATTAATTTAATTAACAACGTTATATAATATTAGTTTAGTTACGTTGTAATATTAGATAAAAATATTGTGTCACTAAAAATTTTTGTCTTAAATTGTTTGTCATGAAAGTGATCTCTTACATCATTTAATATAAGGTAGCGTGGTGGATTGTCAATTCCAAAACGCGGCGAGGGCAGATCCGTCGATTCAAGTATATCAAATAAAATGATTAGGCTTCTTTCTGTGAATGAAGCTTTTGTCTCACATTTGCAGTTGCACCAATTTCTGTTGCTTTATCAGAGAGATAAAAACAAACATCCAACCAACATATAGAGAGAGAAAATCAAAAAGAACTCTCTCTCTCTCCTAATCGACGACATTGTTTAAACAATCAACCACTTTCTCTCTGTACAAATTCCTCCATAGATAACATACGCATACATCAACCGCGGATGTGTGTGTGTGTTGCTGCATTCTTCCATGGCTTGACTTGAAACTGACTTTTGTATAGATTTTGGGGGAATCGGGCGGACTTTTGGTGGAAATATGGTGAAAATGGGGTTTCGCAGAGTGATACTGGAAGAATGGAAGGGTGGTTGTATTTGATACGCTCGAATCGGATTGGGCTTCAGTATTCGAGGAAACGCTACTTCATCCTTCAAGATCACCTACTGAAGAGCTTCAAATCTGTGCCACTTACCCCCGATGAGGTTTACCTCGTCTACTATGTTGTTTTAATGTATTCTGTATCCGGTTGTTTGTCTCTGTAAATGCGGAATTAGATTGATATTAAATTTGTTCCGGATTTAACTAATGTGCAATTTTGATTTGCTACCATGCTTGTCTTTTACCATTTATAGTCGGAGTCCTGTAGTTTGCTAGAATTGAATGGATTTTACTTCTTTTGCAAGTGAATTTTCCAGATTACCGTGTCTTATTTTCTGAGAGTTGTGTTTCTGTTACTGGTTAATTATGTAGTATCACTCGTATACTTTGACTTATTATTGGATGCCAACTGCTTATGGACTACTACCTGCGTCATAACAAGTGGTTAGGATGCTTTATTGTCCCGAATAAAACTCTCCTGCAGGAAAAAGGAAATAAGTGAAGTGAGGTATAAAATAGGAAACAATGCAGTTCCAGGGAGTTATTTACCTCAAAATAATGTGGACTGGGCATTTATGGTTTTTACATGAAGTTTGCTAATCTAGCGCGATACCTGATGAGAGTTTGAGCATCTTCTGTGGGACCTGGCTTTCGTGTACTGTTTGGTTTACTGCCAATCACTATGATATTATTTATTATGTGAATTTTGGTACAATCACGTGTGCGCAGTGCGTGTATACACACATGTGAGTGTATGTATTTGTGCCTTGACAAGAACACATATTATACTGGGCCTGAGAAAACAAGACCATATGTATATCTTATATTTGTGGGTAAGCATCAACACAGATCTGGAATATTGGTTTGTTGTATTGCAGTAAGCGCTAGCATCTCAGTCCCTGTTTCTTGGGGGCTATGATGCTTAAGAACAGTAGAAATGTGATTTGGGAAGTTTGATACTCTGTTGTCTAGTGTTGGTGAGTGTATAATTTAATCCGCTTTTTTAATTTTGTTTTGGTGCTCATCTCAGATGATGAAAAATCCAACTTCTTGTTCATGTGATCCTTTTATCTCTTTTACAATTTTCATCTCGGCAGCAACAATGGAGCGGCTTCCCTGGAAACACTACTATTACCCTTTGAGGAAATGTTATATTCTGCTAGTTTATTATTATCTTTTGCAGATGCCTGACTTTCCGTTTTGCCTCATATTGTGGCTGAATTGTGAAGAGGCTTGTTGTCCAAATCTAAGTCTAGTTGGATAATTCTGAACCTGCTAATTCACCTGCAATATGCTTTTACTGAGCTCATCATATGTATGATTGGTCAAAATGACAAGTCAATTGCTTATTAAATTGTGCGGAGAAGATAACTAGTTATTAAAATATTAAATCCTGAGGATGCTATGATTAGAGGCAGTAGGTCTCGTGCTAATTGTTTTATGAATGCTGAACAATGCATCGACCATAAATTTTTGTTTTCACAGTTCATTTTGTTATTTATTTTATCTAGTTTATGAGAATTTATATGGTGATTAGAACTTCAAATCTCTGAGGAGGTATATAGCATTGCATGCTGGTTGATTTGTTGTATCAAAAATTATGTTTGAGATTGCAGATACATACGTAGACATCAGTTATTACTAATCTTGTAGTTTGTAAAATGTTCAGCCCGGGAATTTGTATCTGATGCTTCATCAAGTTAATTGATGTTTAATAAAGTTCATGAGCTATAGTTTCCTTTTTCTCCTTTGCTGTATTAGCAATGTATGGGCATGCACATATGTGAATTCAGACTATTCAAGAAACTAATTTGCATCATTGGACAGTTGCCACCAGCCATTAGCCAATAATTTTGTAGATTTTGTTGTGCTTTTCAACCAGTTGTGAGCTAGAACTGCCACTCTTTTTCCTTGTTCTCCTCTAGAACGTGGATGAATTGCATAGTTGCCTGTTATGAAGTCTTAATAGCTGGTGTTGATATCGTAACCACAAACGAGAAGTATTAAACTTATAATGAATCCTGATATTTTACTTATTTTGCAGTCATTTATTGTTGTCCGCATTTAATATTAAACAATTTAAAGAGTCTAAATATTTGTACAGTCAAATATTATTTGAGGACTCACATGATATATTTGTCTCAGAAACCTATTAGAAGTGCCATTATCGATTCCTGCATAAGGGTGATTGACAATGGGAGGGAGAGTATTCTGAGGAAGGTATGCCTGAACCAGTGTAACTTGGAACTTCTCCTTATCATTTAATTTTGTTTGCGTGCCTTCAAAAACTGATTGGCTCTCTTTTCTTTCATTTGTGCAATTTGCAGGTCATTTTCATTTTCACTCTTTATAACACTTCTAATCACAATGATCAACTAAAGGTGTGGATGCTCTCTTCTTAACTCGTTCGCTTTCTTTTTAACTTAACAAGTAACAAACTTCTGACATTTGTAGTTGGGAGCAAACAGTCCTGACGATGCTGCAAAATGGATTCAGTCCTTCCAGGAATCGGCTTTAATGGTTGAAACTTTCCTCTCTGATATTCCTGATGATTATTAAGCTGTGAACTGATTCTGTGCATTAATACAGCCGCACCAGAATCAAGGAGATTATAAATTTGTTAGACACGAATCACATTCTTCGAGGTGAACAATTTTGACACTTTATGTAGCAATTGACAAAAATGTCATAAAACTTCTCTGATTAATTGTTATCAACCTTGTAGAGATGGTTTTTTTGAATTATTCTTTTACCAGGACGATGGTTGCAAAAGAATTTCTATAGCGCCATTTTTATCCTCTCTCTCGCCAAAATGAGACAAATAGTTTGATATATTTTTTATTCCATCTTTATGTAGGCTAAACTATTCCAGCAAGCATTCATATTCCATTGACTGGACTGTCTACTCATCTTCAGTCAGTGATGCAATGACATCTGATGTTGTTGCCCCATCACCTTGGAAAATATTTGGTTGCCACAATGGTATTTTCTGGGTTGATTGTGTATCTTGCATAAATAATATATGCCTAGTCTAATACAAAAAATGTACAGGTCTCCGATTATTTAAGGAGGCTAGAGATAAAGAATCTCATAGGAAGGTAGATTGATCAATTTTAGGAAACCATCAAAGTTTTCAATGCCTCAGTTATGTGATATTGATTCCATACTTCGCAGTGGGATGATCATCCTGCAATAATGGCTGTTGGTGTTGTTGATGCAACTTCTGAGGCTATTTTCCAAACACTAATGTCTCTTGGTTCTTCAAGATCGGAGTAAGTTACAACATTATCTAGCTATACTTCACCTAGTCTGTATAACATTTTTTTATTTGCGAAGACTCTTGGTATATGATTGATTACTTCCTCATAAATCTATCCTCAGGTCAAAATAAATCTTATATTTCCATAGCTTGCTGTACCAGTACTATATAGCTCCTCTGCATATTAACCATTGCATTTAATTTTTGGACTGGACCGAACAATTGAATCGGTTTAATCAGGAAGCAGCCATGGTGCTAGTCCGGTTTTGCAGATCGGGTAGCCGAAAACCTGGAGCCACCTGGTAAAAACTGGTGAACCAGTTTTACACCGGCCAATCATTTTTCTTAGAAATTTTTAATGAAAATGATTGTGATTTTGATTCCTAATGTTGTCTTTAATCATATTACGTCTTTAACACTTTATAATTTTTTATGGATATTTATTTTGAAGTCATTCGTTACTAAGTTGTGAAACAAATACGGATGTGCTACTTATTTTGATTCATGTATTTTAGGCATATACTTTACTTAATTTATTCTTAGTTGTATTAGCATTTATTATTCTTGTTATCAGCTTACTTGTATGTGTTTCTATATATGTATAATTAATAATTATGTATATGAGTCATCCGGTTTTTGAAAATGGTTCAACTGTTGGGACCAGTGACACTGACATTTGCTCGGTTCAGCATCTGGTCCGTGTTTGGAATCATTGTATCTAACAGGAGGAGCTACTTTCTTTTATGCTGGGAAAATAATATGTCTAGGTTTCATCTTTGCAGTTGCAAGTATTCTGATAAAATATATGGTATAATAGGGGATCCTGTTCTTTTTAGCATGAAATATGCTATAAAGCTTATCATGATGTTCAAAGTACATTTATCCATTGCAAAATATCAATGGTAAGTCTCAATATACTACGTCATAAATCACATAGTATTTTTTTAGTAAATTGCTTTATTCTAGTTTTTTCTTAAAAACAAAATGGATATGTGTATGTGTATATATATAACTCCCAACATTCAAATTTGGTAAAAAAAAAGGCGTTTCTTGTGAATTAACTTTTCTTGAAATGTTCATATCAGGAAATCTGGATCACTTGATATCCAGGCAATACCAAATGCATTTTCTAGTGTGGCACTTAAGTCACAAAATAAATATTTGAATTACCAACACGCAAGTTACTACTTTGTTTCTTTACTTGTGGGAAGATGGCTTGTAACTTGTGCTTTCAGAAGGAAATCAATGGGTTCATTGTACAACGTACAAAGTGCTTACATAGAATACTCTCTAGCCTACTTGAAACCATTCCAGTATTTGTTTCTGAAGTTGAAAACTTAATTTTTGTTGAGCTGGAAACTCAAGTAGCTGTGCTTTCTTTCTTATAACAAGATTATATTTGGGCAGATGGGACTTCTGTTTCGATAAGGGTTCTGTGATTGAACATCTTGATGGTCATACTGATATAGTTCACAAGCTTCTAGATCGTCACTGGCTACCTTGGTCCGATCTCTATCTTCTTCCAATCCTTACTGTCCGTTATTTTTTCTTCAAGAGTAATTATGTATACATAGTTGTTTGCAGGGGTATGAAACACAGGGATCTTTTATTACGGCGGTATTGGAGAAGGGAGGACGATGGTACATATGGTAATACTTTACTGGCTCAAATCATATCTTAGACGTTTGATATGTAAATATAATGCTAGTTTGTATTTGAATTTGCAGTGATTCTGTACCATTCTGTATTTCATCAGCAGTGTCCGCCTAAAAAGGGTTATGTGCGCGCCTGCCTTAAAAGTAATGTATGCTTTTCAATATGGAACTTATAGGCTTTTATTTATTTTTTCGTACTTTCTAGCAGTCCAATTTCTGGGTTTGTGCCATGGCCATGAAATTTGTTAAGACTTTCTTGGCCTCCTACTTTCTGTTCACCTTATTTTAGGATATATTGTGCTTGCTATATATTAAGGCTAAAATACATAATTTTAACTGTTGCTGGTTTAATTGGCCATTTCACTTTCATATATATATTTTTTTGATGACTCGGTATCCGGCCCAAGGACCCCACCAATCCTACCATCCACTAGCGGGGCCCCAATTGAACTAGAGCTAAGCTCGTATGGACTTGACCCATCTCGGGAATTGAACCAGAGACCTAGAGAGTTTTGAACCAGAGACCTAGAGAGGAGTACACTCCTAAGTCTCAAGCCCTCACCACTAGGCCAATCCTGGGGTTCACTCCACTTTTATATTATGACAGGGTTTTGCATTTTAGTTCTTTTCTTTGTATGAGCTCCAATTATTTCACACTTTCTTGGTTTTAATCTCACATGAAAATTTTAAATGTTTTGATTGGAGTTGGATGGCTTGTGGATGATGGTATGAATTCCTCGCAGGTGGAGGATATGTAATATCTCCAGTCAATCAAGGAAAGCGTTCTGTAGTGAAACATATGCTTGCTATTGATTGGAAATTTTGGAAATCTTATTTATGGACATCATCTGCCAGATCAATAACAATAAACATGCTGGGAAGACTTGCTGGTTTGTTCTTACCTATTTATCCTGACTTCAGCCCATGCATTTTGTTATTTAAACTCATATCACTTTTATCATGCTAAGTTGTAAATATGTATCAAATTAGTTCCCAAAGTTTCAAATTTGAGTGTCTCATCATTCTCTTTTATTTGTTGTACTTAGTCATACGGATGGAAAACCCATGATCAATCAGTCTATTGCTTGCTTGAGGCATGTGATAAAAATGTTCAAGTACTTCCATTAAATTCCTAAAAAGATGAATATTTATTTTTTTATAACTAAAGTGCCTTATATTGGTTATGCATGCGTACTATCTCCCATTTGTTTTTAAAAGGCTAAATCATGGCAAAGCAAAATCCTAGCTTAAGCCAGACTTCTGTTGGATCTTCATGTTCTATTTAGGTGCTTGGCACTTATATAAAATGTTTCATAAATAATACTCCCTCCGTCCAATTTTAATTAGTCAATATATCTTTTTGGTCTGTCCAATTTTAATATGTCATCCCAAAATGAGAAGTTTTTTACTTATTTCTATACACCATTTGCCATTTGAATTCTACACTATTTTCTCTCTCCTATTAATGATTTGACAACAGTACTCTTACTTTTTACTTCACTCATCTACTTTATACATAAACAACTAATATTTCTTAAAACCCGTGTCCAACCTATTTGCCTAATTAAAATTGGACGGAGGGAGTATTACTTTTCTTGGGATTTATTCAACTTGTCTACTTTGTTTGTAGCCTTGCGGGAGCTGTTTCGAGCGAAAGTAAATTGTTCAACATCCGATTTCTCGTCAGGTGAGCTGATAGGCAATAGTAGCATGCAGCAAACTAAGAAGGAACTGAAAGTGGAAGTTCAAACTGGGGTGAAGAATGGGCAGAATAGGGAGGAATTGGAGAAAGAAATGGTTAAGGCTCCATCTGAACACTCGAGTCTTGTGGGGTTAAATGATGCTGCAGATGAATTCTTTGATGTCCCAGACCCTCTGGACTATGACCAATCAGAAACTAGTTGGCCTTCTGACTATGATCCAGAAATGTATGCTCAGGTACTACCAGGCTTCATTTTTGATATCTATATTTATGTATAAGCAGAACCACTGCCAAAAAGGAAAAAAGTCATTCTCCTACTAAATTCCGTTCCTATATTTGAAAGATGGATAAATAATTGTGGCTATAATTTCCAGACAATTTCCTGGTATTATCCTTATGCTATCTATTATTTCCTTTTGCTTTTATATGCTCTCAATGCTATGGAAGTGCTAGAATCCTGCACAAAAATTTCAAAACATAATAGCCTTTTCGTTTAAATCCATTTTTATCAAGTTAATCCTTTGTATGCAATTTTTTTAACACCCACACTGCAGACCAAAAAAGGAAATTTCAGATCTAAAATGATGGGTTTCCTTTGTGTTTTGAATTTCTTTTTTAACGGAATTTGAATACATATGTTGAATTTGGATATTTGTAATTAATTTGAAAATTTGTTGTGAGTTTAGTTTACAATATGAAATTATTGAAACAAAAGCATGAAATATATTCCACATAAACTAAATAAATTATGTATATGCAACTACATAATTTATTTTATTAAAAAAGTAAATTAGATATACTGGCCGTGCATCGCATGGGGGCATTTCTCGTGGTTACAAGATCTAATAATTCCTTGGGATGACAATTTAAAGGTTCTAGAGATTTAGTTTCAGTTTACATCTGGGGGCCCAATAAGAAGTTTCATGGATTGAAGCTGATAGGTACAGTTTTCCTGTGGTGGGATTTTCATTTATGCTTTATTTCTTAGTTTAATATGTGGATTTAAAAGTTGCTTGCTTCTGAGTTTGAATAATTTCATTCTTAGTTATATAATTTTACATGAGGTGGGAACTCTGACTACTTTTACAAAAGAAAATAATACTTACTCCCTCCGTCCCAACATAATCTTCATACTTTCCTTATTTGGACGTCCTAACATAATCTTCACACCCAAATAAGGAAAGTACTTTTACACTAATACCCTTAAAAGTCAAACACTTTATCTTCTTACACTTTATTCTCTTACACTTTTTAAAAGTCAACAACCCAAAATACCCCTACAATTTATTCTCTCTCATACCACTTTATCACCAAAAAGCAACTTTTATTAATCTCCGTGCCCAGGAAAGTGTGAAGATTATCATGGGACGGAGGGAGTATAATATATCTGCATGGTGTTTTCTATAAGTTTGTGTTGGAGTAAAGGAGATGAATCACAGAAATAAGGTAAATTGCGAACAAGAAAAGAAACTCAAAACCAACTAGAGCTACTCTCGTCCCACACCTCAAAGGTTGAAATTCCAGATTCCAATTATTCAAGAATACCCACTAAAAAGACACGAAGCAATATAACTAACTTACTAACACTAATTCTAACTGAAGCCCTAGGTAACTAAGTCCATGGGCCAATTTATTTCATAACTCAAATTAAAATCCCTAAACAATAATAATTAAATACAGTAACTTATCAGTTTGATTTCAATTCTGTCTCAGTGCTACACTGCTACTTTCTCAATTTGTCACTTTATGTCTGAGTGTTTCAGGATGCACGTCAACCCAAACTGTCAAGTGCTGCTGGTTTTGTTAAAAGATTGCATGATCTTGCAGGTATGACTTAAACTTGTAATATGACACATCCCTATGTCTTCATTAAGATATATATTTGAGCTTTTCCGTTTGCTCTTAGTTGTTGATAATACATTCCAGATTCCAGAATTTCTAATGCTTTGAATGTTGATGCTGCAGTTCAGAAGAAGGGTTATGTAGACTTGCATGATATGGCAAAGGAAGATAGTTTGTCATGCAAATATGGATACACTCTATCGAAGGACCCAACCTGCAATCTGCTTTGCAGTTGGACAACAACAGAACCCTCTACATTTCTGATCCGTGGAAAGACGTATCTTAATGACAGAAAGAAGGTAGCTTCCTCTTGTAAAATTTGAATGACGGATTTTTGTTCTAATAAATGAAATTGCAGTCATATCTCAGATAAAGTACTCCCTCCGTCCAATAAATTTATTCCTGCTTTCTGTTTTAGGAAATTTATTCCCATTCTATTTTTAGAAATAACTCTATCTCACACAACTCTATCATCACCCTCTAAACACTACATATCTACCACACATACATAAACTACTAATATTCTCCAAAGAAAGGAGAATAAATTTATTGGACGGAGGGAGTATAATGTATGTCTGTGTCACAAAAGAAATATAGCTTAACATTAAGAAGTTTGCACTGAGAGATGGGGAAATGTCCTCTTAATTTACTATAAGATGAGATTGTGATTGCTTAGTTGTAATTCTTACTATATGAGAGAATTTTTGAATTATTGCCATATGAATTAGCAACCTACAGAGGTAAAAAGCTATTGTAGTTGCAGATGTTGCAACTTAAATAGCAAACCATACAAGTCTCAAATATTTATTGATTATAATAGTTTTGCAGTTTGTGCCAGTGTAATGATTCACTTTATGCCTTGTCTTCCCAGATTAAGGCAAAAGGCACGCTAATGGAAATGGTAGGTGCTGACTGGCTGAGATCTGACAAGAGAGAAGATGATCTTGGAGGCCGCCCTGGGGGCATAGTTCAGGTTTAGTGTTATTTTGGAAAAAAATATTTCCGCTCATTCATGTCCTGGTGAAATTGCCTTTTAAAGTGTATATTGATCTGTGAAGATGATTTTTTTTTTTAAAAAAATATATTTCTATTATGCAGAAATATGCTGCTAAGGGGGTCCAGAGTTTTTCTTTATTGTGAACATACAGGTGAATTGATGCTTTAAAAAAAAAGTAATTCCGATTACGACTTCATTTGTTTCTTTAATTTTCACTTTCATTGGACTAGGTTCCAGGTTCGACAACATATAACCTTGCCTTATACTATATGATGAGCACTCCTCTAGAAGATGTTCCTTTGCTAGAGAGCTTTGTCAAAGGAGATGATGCTTTTAGAAATTCTAGGTTCAAACTTATACCATATATTTCGAAGGTTAGTAAATGAATTTCTTTATGGAGCATTCCGTATAAAATTTTGATGGTCTATCTGTTTTAGTTTTCATTCCTGTCACTTGCTTTTACTCATTTTCCTTCCTCTACTTATTTTTCAGTTAAGATGGTGAGTTCTATAGAGCCCCATTGACATCAATTTCATGTCACGATGTGACTTAACATGCATCATATAGATAATATTTTTTTGAACTTATCCTGTGTGACTGACAAGTATTGACTTCTGAGTTTAGTGCCGCGGTTTCTGCTATTTTTAGTGGCTCCCAACAACTTGTAGTACAATAACATTTTTATGCTGGGAGTGTTTGTATCTTGGCCGTCTATATTATTTGCACTTTGCACTGAACAAATGCAGCTTTCTTCACTGTTTTGATACATTAAAACCTTGTCGTCCTGTAATTGTGAATGTATTAAATTCGTCTAGCCTTGATTCAGGACTTAAATTCGTCTAGTCTTTGTATTAAATTCGTCTAGCCTTGATTCAGGACTATAACTTTTTGAACAAATGCAGCTTTCTATATTATGTCGTCCAGTTCACATATACCTCCTGTCTTATGGTTATACTTGATGCCTTATGTCTAATAAGGTGACTGTATCCCTCTTAGTTGTATGCGGAAGTTTGGAGTAATTTGTAAGGTAGTCGATAAGCTTTCTTAGGATTGGTTAACTATCACATGAACTAAGAGCAGTGTAGTGTGCTATTAGTTGAGTCCACTGCAATCTTTCTTGCACGACATAATCTCATTTCTAATATGTGAGAAAATATCTTAGGACTTAGATATGATCCTATGAGTGATATAAGCCTGTGAAGATCAATTCAGCATGTACTAGTGTTGGCCTGTGTGGGAAAGTACTGGCAAGTGCATTTCGTACCTTGATCAAGTGATTATGGAGTTCCAGATTGGTACACGTGGGTCTGCTGATGTCCCTAAGGACTTGAAGTAACCTGCAGTATTCTCAAACTGAAGGTCCTTAGAGGATCTAGCGGAATCCTTAGAGGAGATGTTGGAAAGGTCTATATTTAGGGTTGGTGGGTTTCAAATCATAAAAAGGTTTAAGGGATGTTTTGTCTTAGATGTTTTGCTAAAAATGGACTTGTGCTCTTTGTGATTTTATCCTATTCACTAGAAGGAGGGTGTCTCATCCTTTGTGTTGTGCTGTATTATTTTCTCAATACCAAAAATAATTCTAAGAGGCGCTAATGCGGGCCACTACATCTTTTAATTGTTTGTGGATGTAGTTACTTCAGAATTAGAAAAGAAATGGACATAGAAATATTGGAAATATTGGTGAATTCCAAAACTTAAGACGCTAAAATTTTAACTTTACACTTGGGAAATGTGCAGCCAAATGAAATGCATGGTTGTCTAGTTCATCAAAGATTGGAAATTGTATAATCTTTTAAATCCTAGAAAACAATTTTTCTACATCACTCTGTGATGGTTATTTGTCCTTTCTTTTAATGCAAATACATACATCAATATGCTCCAGGAAACCTAGGGTTAGGTTAAAGATCGTTCATTGCCTGCATTTTGTTTATAGATCCTCTATTGAAGATTCATTTATTTAAAACTTTTGTTATCGTCCCATGGTCCCAGTGCTTCTGTTAATGTCGCTAATTAGTTTAACCATTCTTGACTATTTGATACTTTCTTTTCCATTTTGTTTTCTTTTCCTAATTCTTGATTGATGAACACATTGCTTGACATTATGCGAAACTTGATATCAATGTGATTTGTTTCTCAGGGTTCATGGATAGTCAAGCAGAGTGTTGGAAAAAGGCATGCCTGGTGGGTCAAGCATTAGAGATTAACTACTTCCACGGGAAGAACTACCTAGAGGTACTTTAAAGAGTAAACTTCTTTAATTCTCTTTCCACTGCTTTTGCTCGTTTATCATTCTGAACACCATGAAGTCACTGTGTTTCAATCTTGGTCTATGGTTATTAGCATGTTATTGTTATTGTTGTTTGAAGAATATTCTTATTATTATTAACTAATCATTTAGCTATTGCTTCTTTAAAATCTTTCACATGTGTTGCTGTAAAATCATTTGAGCCACATAGGAGAAGTAATGATTGACATTGCTTTCTTAAGCTTCTGGAAACTATCACTGGCCTTTTTATTTAATAAAGTTAATGTATTATCTTTCTGATCAATAACAAAGCATAATATGGAACATTGTCTATATACCTATGAATTTACAGCTTGGGATTGATATTGGCTCATCAACTGTTGCTCGGGGTGTGGTCAGCCTTGTTTTGGGTTACCTCAACAATCTAGTCATTGAGATGGCATTCTTAGTACAGGTAAACCCTATCGAATCCCTATAAAAATCCCGTTTATCAAAATGCAATCGTGTTGCTTTAAGTATTGTTATAGCTGCCATCTCTCCCTCTCTGTCTCTATGCTGATCTTGAGTTTTGAAATAGTTACTTGCAGTGATTCTTACTAGAAAATCTTGTTACGCAGGGGAATACGCCAGAAGAATTGCCGGAATATCTTATTGGAACGTGCCGTTTTAACCATCTGGATGTCGCGAAATCGGTACTGGTAAAACCATAAATCACACACATGAAAACTACATTTTTTTAACTGGTAATTACTCTACTGCTGAAATCCACAAGTATGAAAAGTGTGTTGTGATGCATAGAAAAGTATGTCTGTGACAAATGATTGTACATTACACTCTCACTAGTTATGATTCTTTTCATTCAATAGTAGATACATTTATTTACTTATGATTTTTTTAATACATAAACGGATTTTGCAAATCATGTCATGTGTAGGTGTATGTTATTGAATCTGTTAATGGAGGATAAGATTGTGTCACGTGACATATTTTTTTTTCTTTAGTCAACAATTTTGGTCTTTTATGTTGGGGATCATTACAAACACAATCACGGTTAATTGCAAGAAAATACAAATTTCAAAATATGTCAGTTTTTTTAATTAAATAGGTTAGACCTTAAACTTAGTTTTGTATTTTTTGTTCATTACTAATTACTATGCTAATACACGTATACTTGAGAATTAATTTCAAATCTGAAATAATATAGAAAGTTTAAAACGTTGAGTTTCTTTAGTTTCTTGTGTTTATTTAGTTACTTTTTTTTTTTACTATAGCAACAGCTAGTACCCGAGGTTAAAGACCTAAAGATTTCTGTGAATTGGCAAAAGTGTTATGTGTTTCGTATGAAGTAAGTTTACAATATTTTATTAATACTCTTGATCAATAATTTAATACTCTTAATTAAAATTTGATACTTTAAATGTTATTTTCAATATCATCAAATTTTTAATATTCTTTGACAAATATGATTTCATTGATCTTAATTCTTGATATTCCCGATGAGATTCTTAACGTCTTTGATCAAATATCGATATTTTACCTTTTTTCAAAAGTGGTAATATTGCAAGTGTACGGTGTATATGACATAAGAAACATACTCTTGTGAATTAGGTTCAAATAAATTTTATAGTGAATTTGGTCATATTTTTTACAAAAAAATTATTTGCACGGTGCAATTAACGTATTTTAAATTGATATTATGGTTTATTAAAAATATTAAATTATTAATCTAAATTATTTTATGTATAAAAATTAATTATTTTTACTGAAAAATATTATTGAAGCACTGTAATTGATGTATACGAGTTCTATTTATGTCATTTTAGTTGCATTTGGAATGCAAGAAATTTTGAAAATTAGTGGATTTGAGAGTCTACTAATTTTTTTTTAAACAAGTAATGATTTTCTTTTAATTTACTCGAGATTTATTTGTTTGAAAAAGAATAATTAATTGAACTTTGCAATTTTAATTCTTTTAACTATAAAATTATAGAATTCACGTGTTTTTTTACACCATAATTGTATAGAATTTAGAGAGATTCACACAAAATAAAAAGAGAGGGACAGAGAAAATAGAAAAATATTAGCAGGTTTGAAAAGGAGATTAAATAAAAAAACAAGGAAAAGATATAAAGTGTTGGAAGAAAATGAAGGAGAGAAAGCGAGAAGAAAGATTCACGTGTTTTTAGAGAAAAAGAGACAAAGCAATAGAAATAGAAAAAAAAAAAAAAAAGACAGCGGAAATGAAATAGAGAAAAAAAGACAATAAAAAGTTACAAATGTATGAGAGGGACTCCGAGGAGAGATAATTTATTTTACAATTAACTCTATTATAAAAAAGAGTCTCATATTTTTTTTTTTGAAAGAAAAGAGAGTCTCATATAAATTTTTATTAATAATAAATATTATTTCTGGTAATTATTTATTCATGATCTACATATGTTTTACATGATTTTCTTTTTTGTTTGGTTTATAAATTTATGGATCCAACTATTAACACTCACAATATTATTCTATACATACATTTTAAAGTTGTGTTTAATTGTGAACATTATTAAAAAATATTGTACATAATAATTAAGTGTGTGTTAATAGTCGTGACATAAATTTATGGGTAAATGCATTTTTGTCCCAAGAGAATGAGTGGTGCAGTAAAATTATTATTTTTTTGACACTTTTGATCTCATAATTTTTTTCAACATTTTTAGTCATAAGAGAATTGCAGTTTTGATCCCAAGAGAATAATAAATTACAATTTTGGTCCCAAGAGAATAAGATAAAATTACGGTTTTAGTCCTAACAAATAATGGTCCGAACTATTTTTGTAAAGAAAATGACAAAAAAAGAATAGAAAATTATCTTGGGACCAAAATTATAATTTTTCCTAAATTTATTGATCAATTTCAAAATTCTCTTTCTCTTTGATGCTCTTCCAATCAAGATATATACATCCTATTTATGAAAATGTGGAAAGTATTATTTCTGTTTCAATATTAAAAAACGTTTAAAAAAAAGAAAAAAATTACAAAATGTAAGTCGGGTTGTTCTCTCGAGAAAATTTGTATGGTGTAAATCCGTTAAAATATGTAATAGAATATTTTACGGATGATAAGTGAAATAATTCAAATGATTAGAGTTTCATTATTTATGAGTTCGGATTATGAGTTAGATCTCATTTAAAAACGGATCATCCCTATATTACTAATAGGGAGTTGGTCTAATCACATGTGTCACTCATACAAGAGTTTGACATAGGTGTCATAAAATTATTAAGTTGAGGAAATGTGTTAATTTTTTTAGTATTTTTCCTTAATATTTCATTTGGTTTAATCCTACGTATCATTTTCTTTATTTTCTCAATCACATTAATACTAATTATTCAAATTAGATTCTTTGTCTTTTACTTAAATTGACTTCATTTCTGATTTTATTAACACCGATTGATCGAAATTTTCAATTAATAAATTTTATTGACACTAATTGATCTAAATTTTCAATTAATTGCATGATTGAAGATTACTAATATAATATTGGTGCAAAACTTTCCTTTTCAATTAATTAAAACTTTCATTTTATAATAATTATAATCTCTAGCATGAATTGTCATACAATTAATATTATCATTATTTAAATTTAATATTATAATTATAATTTTTTTATAAATATACATTATTTTAATATATATTATTATTTGAAAAATTATATATATATATATTATATTATAAAATTTATTTAACGAAAATACTGGTAATACGCGGGAGCTCATCTAGTAATATCAAAAGAATCAGAACATAATTAATAATCTTATTCCAAAAATAGTCTTACTCGTATTCACATATCCACACATTATTTTTATTTTGTAATTAATTGATATTATTTTATTTACATCCCTTGAGATGGCCTCGTGGGATCTTTTACTAAATTACTCAAGTAGAATTTTCTAGAACTACGAATGTTTCTTCATAATGGTCTTTGTTGATGTTGTTGAACATAATATTTCGGTGTTACCACTAACTTTATAACATTAGACGTAACATTAGAATTCGTTATTTCTTCTTATAATAACTTCTTGTGTTTCAAATTTGCCCTTAATGTTGTTGATTGTAAATTGACGATTTTGGACGTACTCCAAGATTTGAAGGATCTACGAAGTTCTTGAATAAAAGTTAGTATTCTAGATCATGCGATTACTAATCGGGAGGCGGTTAATTGCTAAAAGATAGGAGTTAGCTAGAAGTATGTCTAAATTTATCTACGAGTATCTATGGTTGAAGACTAAAGATTGAAAACCACATCTATAAATAGAGATTGAAGACTTCAATAATAGGTAAGGAATAATTGAATATCGGTTGTTGAGTGTTTAGTTCATCCAGATTGATAGAACATTTATTTCTCCTTGTGACGTTACTTCAAATGTTGCCGGTGTTTCCACATTTCAAGCAATATATAGAGGTTCTATTTAGAGTGTTAGTAGACAAAGTATTTTTAACATGTCTAAGTAGATCAACTTTCACAGTGTATTTTTACACTTAGCACTTTAGATCGAAAACATTGGTTTAAATGTTATGAGAAGATTGGATTTGTGATTCATTCTCTACATTGTTTGTATACATTGCTTGCTATAATGAAACTTTTGCCTTGACGCATTCACAAAATATTTATTTTAGTCTATGAAAAGTTTATCCATTTGCAAATCGTGTTTAACACTTCCGTTGTTATCATTGTTGTTATTAATATTACAATATTTAGTGCAATATCTCTGCTATTTTCATTCAAACACCCGCACACACTTTCGATCTTTATTTTACAAATATTTTATTTCAATTTTTCAAAATAAAAACAAATTATATTTCAAAACTTTAGGTGGGTTATTTGTGGAAACATAACAATATAGAATAGATGAAGTATTGTGTGAACAAGTTTCACTATTAAACTTATTTTGATAATATTAGTTGTTTTATTATAATTTATAATATATTCATTTTTAATTATATTAATTATTTCATTAAAGGGATTAATTGTTTCATTATCGAGAATATGACAAGTATTATATGAACATGGTTCGTCATAATACTTACCATAAAAGCTTGTTTGAAAAAGTTTAAAGTATGTGATCACGAATTCCATCAAAGTATCAAGAATCAATGTTAGGGTATCATACTATTGTTTAAGAGAACCAGTAACAATTTTTTTACTATTTAAATAATTCATATTTATTACAAAAATAGGATTATAACATTTGTGTTTAACGTATCAAGTCTTTAAAAAATATTTTAAGTATCAAATATTTAATCAAGAGTAGTTAATATCGAGATAGTAGTTCATATCCACATTCATACAAGACCTACTCAGAGAATTAATAGAGTAAGTTTCTTGTGCGGTAAATAGGGGTGTAAGTGAGTCAAACCGGCTCACGAGCTACTCGTGCTCGACTAAAAAAATCGAAGTCGACTCAAAATTAATCGTGTAGAGTTGAGTTTCGAGCTACTCGAGTAGATATCGAGCTCGAACTCATAGATACTCGGCTCGAAAGGCTCGCGAGTCTTATCAAGCTTGTACTATATTTACAATTTTGCTATTTATTTTATTAATTAAATATATTTATATTATTAATATATAAATTTGTAAATAAAAATAATAAAAAAGATTATCAAGTCGAGCTCGAGTCAACCTTAGCGAGCTTCTTGTCACCGAGTTTGAGTTGAGCTTCAAGTATTGCAATTGAGTCGAGTTTCGAGCTCACCACTACTCGACTCGACTCATTTACACCCCTAGCATAAATGCATTTAAACAATATTAATTATTTTCATTTGAACAATTATAATTATTTATACTATATATAACAACCGATATTATTTAAAAATGCACTTCAATTATACGGCACACTCAATACATATGCGACCTTGTCTCGAAAATACCCCTAAATAGTCCTATGTATGACTGCAACAGAAAAATATAACATCATCTCATCTTAATAGTTGAAATTGACATAATTGGACGCAATTTGTGCTTCATTGTTACGCAGGCAATAAAGGGTCGTGATTAGAAATGATTGTCTATAAAAATTTCAAAATTACATCCACCATTTTTTTCTCAAAGCAATAATGCAAAAGGGCCTCCCCTCAAAATAAATAAATAAATAATAAAAATGCAAAATGGGCATGTCTTGAATTAAGCTCACTATAGTTACACCAATTTGCATGTGAGATGTTGGGATTTTTCTTTCTCCCATAAATTCTTGTTGGATTTTGAGGCATGTGTGTGGCTACTTCTACTCTTCATTTAATAATAAGCCAAGAATTGTACTATGTACATGGCACCACATATTGTCATAATTCTTCCACTTTAAATGTACACTCCGTGTATTATACATTAGAGTATTTTTTTATCGGTAAGTGTCGGTTTGTTAGTTGTTATTAGTTAGTTCACATCGAATCCGGGTTTTAAAGTCGGGAATCCGGTGGTTAGGTGGGCTAAATCACTGATTGTATTATACATTAGAGTATATTTCACTATTTATTTTATATTATTGTTTAATCACTACTCCCTCCGTCCAACTAGCCACTGAGTTGATTTTTAACGGTTTTGTGTGAGAATTCTTTCATAGTAATATGTGTACAAAGATATCATTCATATAAAATAACTTTTGTACACATATTACTATGAAATAATTCTCACACAAAACCAGTTAAAAAGTCAATTGTAAAGCTGTTACGACAGGAGGGAGTATTATTTAATTATTGTGCAATCGATGTGTATTTTAAAAGCCTCAATCGTGTATGCGCCAGGACTTTAACAAACTGTGATTGTTTGATGGAAACATCTCGACGTTGTTTGAAAATGCACTTAAATTGCATAATGCACAAAAGACTCACTCATTTTGAAATGACATTAGTTGGGTTATTTGAACAATATTAGTTATTTTAATTGAAAGTATTAATTGTTTATATTGAACATATTAATTGTTTGATCAAGTCTTGTATGAGATTGTCTCATACGTAAGACGTGATATTTTTGTATATACAAAAATATCGCGTCTCATGTTAAGACAGTCACATATAAGTTTTGGTATGATTATTTGTATTAAATATTATTAACTATATATCAATTGTATGGTTCAAATAGTGCATTATTTTGCACTTGAAGTAACGCAAGGGAGAAATCCCCCTATTTTTTTTTTTCTATTTTACTTCAATTTGATGTTTGGCAAGTATGAGTGACGAATGCACTTCATACCCTTAAAAGAGCTACACTTTTCCAACTAGGTTCAAGATCCACACATAAGACATATTCAACTTTATCTAAAGGCAAAATATATTATTATTCCATTTAATTTATTGTGAAATTTACTTGTAATTTGGATTTTTTTAATAAAAATAATTATTTTATTAAAATATATTAGTTTAATAATAATATTATATAATATAGATAAATAATATTATTTTAAGTTGCACGATGAAACTAGTTTATAAGGGATTCTCAAATCGAGTTTGATTTAATCTTAAATAAAACACTATATAAATTTAATTGTACCGATAATTTATCTTAAAACACTATAAATTTATCATCCAATCTCGACATTTATTTCATCAATTTGTTACAGAGGTGTTCTTATGTGAATCATAGCGGTTTCATCATAAAACTAGTTTATAACTAATATTTTATAGTAAAATAACTATTAATATTTAATAAAACAACTAATACTTTTCATTATTACCCCTTCTAATAAAACACCTAATAGCATTCAAAATTAATTCTTTATAATAAAAATAACTAATACTTTTCTAAATATTAAATCAGTTTTACGGTAATATTTATTCATCCAAACATTTATTAGGGTTATAATACCTTGGAGGTTGATCATCATTTCATGGTCCTATTGCCCCCTTGGCAATACAAATTTGGTGGGTTTAGTGAAACACAAGATAATTGTGTAAATTTTGCTATCAATTAGTTGTGATGATAACTCCACTTTGCTTGGTAATCATTAAATTCAAACCAATAAATCATGAGGGATCTATCACACCAACAAATTATTAGTCCCCCATGCCAGCTCAAAATATATATGTTAATTTTGAGAGAAAAATGGGGTAAACAAAATGAAAAATTAATCATTTTGAAATTTTTTCCACTAAATACATGAATATACAATCTTGAGATGGTAGGTCTACAGAGCTGCTCTGGCTTTAAGTGGGGCCCCGCTAGTGGACGGTGGGATTGGTCCTGGATTAGTCGGCCTTGGTAGGATACGAAGTTATCAAAAAAAAAAAATACATGAATATAATTAATTGCTTATTGTATATTTTAGGAATAATATTTTTATTCCCTTGCATGATGTAAAGTTAAATATACCATTTAAATCATTTATATTATTGTACACTTGCTATAAAAAAGCAATGTTAATAAATAGTCATTTTTTTGTGAAATCGTTTCATATGAGATTATTAAAATTTATTCGGCAATACAAAATAACAAAAAGAAGGATAGACATTCATGGATAAATGGCTATTAGGTATATATAAATAAAAGTCATTGTCTTGTCAAGCGGTTTTATAGAATGAAGCCGATATTATTACAATCATTCACTTTATACCATTACAATCATTTTAGATGTCATAATCATTTTATATTGTGATGTCAATTTATAAGTGTAATGGTATCATTAAATGAATGTTATGGTATCGATAAATGAATGCAATGATATTAGTTTCAAATTATGAAACTGTTTTACACTAGATTTTGTGCATAAATAAATGTTTGTTCTGAGTTTTTAAAACTAAGATTTAAGTTTTGAAATTTAAGATTAGTTCTAGTTCGGAAATTTAAAATTCGGTACAACATCTATAAATCTATTATCACAACTTCTCATATAATCAATTTTCTCTCTTATATTTTAATATAATTAATTATAATTCAAATCATCTCAATCACATTTCTAGATTTCAAAATTTAATTTTTAAATTCATTTTAAACTCAAAACAAACATGATCCTCTTAGAACTCAATACAAGTAGATCCCATTTTTCAACAATCCCAAATAAATAATTGTAAAAACAATGAAACCAAACATGGCCTTGCCTTGCTCACATCTCAAGCCACACACACCATCACTGTGTGTGGACCTATCTGTTCTCAATCATGTGAGGATAACATTTAATCCACATGGGCCCCACACTCTATGTAAACAATAATACCCAATTTTAAATATTTTAAATCGGGTCGGGTCGGGTCGATGCATTGCTATTTGATTGAAAAACTTGGATCCATGTAATATTTTGAATTTTAAGTTAATGTATTTTTTTTTTTAAGTTTATATAACTTAATGGCTCTATTGATGGGAAATTTGATTTTGAATCGACTTGGGTTAAGTATTTATATTGAGTCTAATTTTTTTCGATTAAAATATTTCACAATTCGTGAAACGTAACACAAATAGAAAATTAAATTGAAGAAGAAAATAAAGAGAGAAGCAGACAAAATAGGGAGAGAGTTATATTTTATTCATAAAATAACATATGTGTGTTCATATAATAATCTGATTTTAATAATTTTATATGTGTTACTATAAACGACATGTATCATTAATATTTTACCCTACAATAATACATAATTGTGTTATAGACTTACAGTAATATATGTTTGTTCTTAAAGTAAGTAACATAGACTCTAAATGGATTTTTCTATTTTGTCTTTACGCGATTATTTAAATAGAATTCACTTGACTCGATTCGACCTGTGAACTTTCGACTATTTTCTTAAATGTGTCTCTCAAGTTGATTTTATCTTAATTAGGTAACCCTAATTCGATTGCTGCTCTTGCAAATTAACACATTTATTTATTTATTTATTTATTTGGACTTTAGTGGTTGATCAGTTGTGGAATACTCATTCCAAAACCAACAAAATCACTTGCAATTTGGTGTGTACCTTTAACTTCTAGCAAACCCTAATTTGGTTTCTTTAAGGATAATTAAGGAAATTGTCAAATTTTGTTATTCAATTTTGAAAAATATCACCCACTATATTTTTGAACTAAAATACCACTTCTTTCAATTTTGATCAACCAGAAAAATATCTCAGCTCTCCCACTCAAAATATTATGATAAGCATTACCATTTTCATGTTTCATTTTGTATTTTACAAGGATAATTTATTATTAATATTATATGCAATATATTTTAATAAAATACAAAATAAATTAAAATAAAATAGATAATCTTGATGGGCATTATTGCGGCGGTGGTGGGTTGACGCACATAGGGTGTGAACTAAATTTATTACACCAAAATTTGTGTATCTCACGCGTGAAAAAAGCGTCACTTTGACAATAAAGAAAAATATTATTTTTATCTTTAATATATATTTCTTCCATTTTATAAAGATAGATTTGTTTTGTGAACATGCGAGAAGTATGCCGTATGAGGCGCAATTATTTTTAATAAATAGTTATCACTTTTTTAAAAGTGATACAAATTTGTATAAAAGTGATAACAAATTGAAAAGTGATATGATTTATGAAAAGTGATAACAATTTATGGAAAAGTGATATGATTTATTAAAAAGTGACTCCGTCTAAGTATGCATCTCATGCATGAGGACGGTCTCCATGAAGTCCCCATTTGTTTTTATTTTTATCTCTCTCTTATAAATAAGTCAGATACTATATTTGATATATCATTAATTTTTCATTTCCATCTTTGCTCCTATTTAATGTAATTATTTTTTTCAAATTAATATTTTTTTTGAAAAGATTTTCAAATTAATATTTAGATACTAATAATTGTCTTATAAAACTAGTAGATATATGGACAAAATTGTAAAACAAACAGAAATTTAATGTTGCAACCAGATAATCTTCATTTCTTAATTTGTGGGAATAACGATAAATCTATTTTTATGAAGCGGAGACGGAAGGAATATTTTTTTAAAAAAAAGATAAATATTACTCCCTCCGTCCAGTGATAATCTTCACACTTTCTTTTAACACGGAGATTAATAAAAGTTGATTTTTGGTGATAAAGTGGTATGAGAGAGAATAAATTGTAGGGGTATTTTGGGTTGTTGACTTTTAAAAAGTGTAAGAAGATAAAGTGTTTGACTTTTAAGGGTATTAGTGTAAAAGTACTTTCCTTATTTGGGTGTGAAGATTATGTTCGTCCAAATAAGGAAAGTATGAAGACTATGTTGGGACGGAGGAGTATATTTTTTCAACATCACATATGATGTGTTTTGTGAAACAATCTTACATATTAAAAAACTTAAAATATATAAATTTATCAAAAAAATTATTCATTTCGCCTAAAAATTATATTCCCTTTTCTTAGCACATAGTTAAATGAGTATTAATAGTTTATGTTTAAAATAGATATATAATATTTAAAAATGATAATAAAGTAATCTGAAATTATTCTTTTACAATGAAAATAAATATTCTCTCCGTCCCAAGAAGTTATGTACACTTTCATTTTTCGTATGTCCCAACAAGTTATGTACACTCCTAAAAAGAAAATATCACACATATTAATACCCTAATAATACCATTTAAATGTAAAAAATGTCTCTCTTATTCTACTATATTTTATTCTCTCTCATACTTTATTTTATTAAATCACCCAAAATGTCTTTACACTTTATTCTCCCTTTTACACTTTATCCTTAAAAATCAACAAAATTAATTTTTCTTAGTTTTCGTGTATAATTTCTTGGGATGGAGGAGTAGTTTGACCAAATAAAAAGGAAAGTAAAAATAATTTATTGTTTTTACACGTCATTTACAGTTCACTCTAATGCCACGTACATAATTATAAACATAGACAATAACTATCACATGCCATGAATTTGAACACCCTTTATTTCTCCTAAAAAAAAAAAAAAAAGATGTTCTCCCATTTTTCCTTTTTCCCATTATTATTATTATTATTTTTTTGGCAGGAAACCATTAAATTAAATTCAATAATAGAAGCAGACAAGCCACACTAGGGGAAAAAAATAAAAATACTGCCCCCCAACCCCCTATCTTCTTACCCTATCTTTTCTGTGCACAGAAGGCATAGCCCCTTTTCAATTTTAATTCTCTTCTCAGCCAAAATAAAGAAGAAATCTCCTGCAAAAGCCCATCGCTTGAAATGGGCTTTTAGGGTTTATCCTCTCATCACCATTCAGGTACTTTTCCATTTCTCCGTTTCTGATTTTGTTTTCAACACCATTTTTTCTTTTCGATTTTTCAGCTCTTCTTCTTCTGCATGCGTTTATTTTTCCGGTTACACTACGAATGAAGCTCAATTGAATTTTTTTAAATTTTTCTGGGTTTTTTTGCTTTTATTTTCTGGGTTTTTATTTTATTTTTGTTAATTTATATTTATTTTTTAGGACAAATGTGTTTGTGGGAGGTTTAGCGGCGGATTAAGGTGTAACGTAAAAGTCGTGCGTTAAACAAGGGAAAAAATGACAGCTTTTTCATTAATTAAATAAAATTGAAAAAATGGGGCTTCATTTTGGGTAAAAATGTGATTTCATTTTTAGTAGTTTTAATTTTTATATATTATCAGAATATTTTGTCTAAACTCTATGGTCCTATTTTGGTGATAATATTGTTCCAGGAAAAAAAAAGATTTTTTTACTTAATTGTGTGATTATTTTTATTTATTTTTAAAAAAATTGTGTAATTATTTTATTGGTTAACAATCGTAGTAATTAGTCACACTTAGATTTTGATTGGTCTAGAAATTATCTTTTTACCTAGTCACATTGCAAATGGATAAAATCATTTAATACACGTGTGATGATAACGTTGAAATATGAGATAAAATTATGAGAAAGATTGTAAAATTGGAATAAATGTCGATTCATCTTATTTCGCAAGATTAAGATTTTTATTTTTGCAAATGTTGTTAATATTATTTAGGTACAAATTGGGAATTTTATTTTATTAATAAATAAGTATATTTTCTATAAATAAGAGAGGTTTTTGAATATATTCTTGTTGTTGAATGAATGTGTTTTTCGGTATTCTTGTTGAATCAAATGTTGATCGTTTCTTCACCAAGCAAACACATTTTTTTATTTTTATTTTTATCGATTAAATGGTGACTTCGAACACTGTTAAATTTGTTACTCTCAATATAGTCAAATAAATTAGGTTTTCGTGTCGAAAATATATGAGATCGTCTGACACAAGTTTTCTTTCCTGTAATATAGTGTTTTTGAAGCTGATTTAATAGGTTTTGAATGTGAATATAATCCGAATATGGCAAAAGTTGACCCGTATAGTTCTTGGGGAATCAATGAAAACGAGGAGTTTGATCATTTACTCAGTCTTCTTGATTTTCCAATGGAGAGTTTGGAGGAGATGGACTTGTTGGAGATTGGGATGTTTGCAAATCGCAATATCTTGGACCTATTCCGTCGGAAATCGGACCGCCTATGATTGCTCAAACGAAACCCGAACCCATTTTTGTGGACATAAAAGCTGGTCTTGTGAGTTTCTACCGTTCAATTCTCTCTTTGGTTCATTGGTTGATGTTTATTTGAAGTATTTGAACAATTACTACCCTTCGTCCAATTAAAAGTATGCTCGTCTGGTTTTGACAGGCTTTAAAAGAATGTAGATAAAATAAGAATATGGATATTATATGGTTCATTTATGTGTATAAAAGTAATAGTATGTGAAAGAAGCAAAATAAATTGTTGAAAAAAAAGCAGTGTGAGCATACTTTTGGTGTGGACAGAGGAATA
The DNA here is from genome assembly GCA_030762865.1 of Paraleonurus japonicus. Classification (NCBI taxonomy): domain Eukaryota; kingdom Viridiplantae; phylum Streptophyta; class Magnoliopsida; order Lamiales; family Lamiaceae; genus Paraleonurus; species Paraleonurus japonicus. Next base: position 35,878,393 of record CM061052.1, read on the forward strand.
TAATATTTGGTACAACTCTATATTGTTTTGAACTGATAATTGCAATAATTTGGTAATTTTTGATTTTCTTTTGTGAAAGGGCTGAAATTGAACTTCAATCTTTCTAAATTTATAATATAATACATATATGGTAAAGCTATAAAATGTATATGCATAGATGGTCAAATGTATATAATATAGAATGTGTCTTAGTAACGTTTGATACTCCCTCCGTTTCTTTTTACTATGCTCAAAATCCCAAAATAAATAACTTTTTTTTTTTCCATATACAAAATGACAAAAATAATAACTTTTTACACTTCATGTCACTCAATTATCCATTCTATCTCCTGAAACTATAGTAATCTCAATCCAATAAAATAGAAATGACTTATTTACCCTCAATTGTACACCTTTCTAATACCAATAAGCAACTCTTTCATTAAAACTCGTGCAAATTTTGCTTGAGCTATCTAAAAAGAGATGGATGGAGTACTCCCTCTTATTCAAAATGTATGTTATTTTAGATCAATCCACACATATTAAGAATGTTATTGACTTTCTTAGTTTTGGAATTCTACATAAGACTTTAAAGACTATTATTATGTAAGTTATTTCTAAAGCTTTTAGGGGTAAATTGGGAAAAAATTGAAAAATGCAAAATGGCATTTAAATTGTAAATAATATGAATGATTAAAACGACATGAATAGGAGAAAGTATATGATAATTAATTACCTGTTTTAGTTTAAATTGGAATTTGATTCTAGGTAATTTGGTTGGATAAGGAAACGCTTTTAATTTGGATTTTCACTATAATTTCATGACCACATATACAAATTTAAGTTGTGAACTAGTCACTTGGGTTCGATAATTTAATCGGACACTTATCTACACTACTATTGATTTTTTTACATTTTGAATATGTGTCAAGTTTTTGTTTTTGTCAATTTTAGAATATTTGTAAGAGTGTCTACTTATTTGTTAAGTATTGGATATTACCATTATGCATTGATTTATCTACATTGTGTGTTTTACTTGTGCTTACATATATATTATTTCCTCCAATGTTTAAAGAACGAGGCAACCCCGAGTTGCCCTATCGGTTCGAGGAGACCTCCGACTCGTGCATTCGTCGTCACTACAGACCTACCAAGCTCCAAGAGCAAAACGGGTTCCAGTCACAAAGCCCCGTCTCCGTACTTGAAAACGGGCGGGAAAGAGCTTGCTTATCAGCTCTCATATCAATAAGCGAACGAGATCTAAGCGAGCTAGACCTTCCGTTAATCCATGGCTTTTGCTATTGCCCGTGTTTTCCGCCACGAAAAATAGAGAAACGAGAAAGAAATTTTCTCAAGTGGAACGAGCAAAGAAAACCTTCCCCTATTTTGCCGAGCCGCGAAATGCAGCTCCGCAGCGTCCGGCCGTTGCTAAAAATGCGCTCATTGTGAAGTTACGAAACGCCCCAGTGGAGAGAGGGGCCGATGGGGCCCAAGACTCTTTGCAACGCGTGTGGCGTGCGCTTCCGTTCGGGCCGTCTCTACCCGGAATATCGGCCCGCCGCGAGCCCGACATTCGTCCCGTCCGTACACTCGAACTCACACAAGAAGGTCGTCGAGATGAGAACCAAAGCGAAACAACATAAGGTGATCGACGTCGAGGATTCCTCGATTTTCGGGGACTTGGAATTCGTCCCGGTGAGTGGATATCTTTGATCTTCTTTTATGTTCTAGTTAGGTGACCAATTTAGTTCTAGTTTTGTTTGGTTAAAGTTTAGCTAGAATCTTGTAAAAAAATATGGAGTTGCTGGAACTAGGTTAGGATAATTGTCAGGAAATGAGCAAGGACCAGGTTTTTTTTTCCTAGATTAGTTGGTGGTAAGACTGATGAGTTTTAGTGATGCTTTACTTCAATGGAGATCTTGTTGTATCCTTTGAGATTTTTATCAATACTTTCTTTTAATTCTTTCACATTAGTATACTTTGCTGTTTTTCAACTTTTATGGAATTTTTAATCAATTAACTTATTTGCATCAATTAATTTGTTTGGAAGTAATTTTAACATATTCAGATTGTTCTCAAATACTTCACTCATAATTGTTCAGTGCCAGGTTTGCAATTGTTCTGACTTGAGGGTGTATGAGTTTGATATCTTGAATTTACATAAATATAAATGGATATGGATCGTTTTTTTTTTTTTGATAACAATGGATATGGATCGTTGATTGAAACATTTTGTGGACATAGTAGTGATTTAATATAATATTTAATTTTATTTTTCTTTTAAAAATAATTTGCACACTTTTCTTATTCAAACATTCCAAACTTAAACATTCTAACTTTCCATAAACTAAAGAAATATTAAAGAATCAATAATATACTCCCTTCGTTTCAAGTTTAAACATTTTAACTTTTTACGAGCTGGCTCATAAGAAGAAATTGCAACTAAGAACGTGCGTAGAACTGCTTCATCTTGTGCTTCTTTCTTGCATTATAGATATTTCGGATGGTTGAATGATTTTTTAATGTTTTCTTTTCAACACTTGCAAAACAAATTTCGGAGGAACGTTGCATTTGGACAAATTAATGACGAAGTGTTCCTCCTTAGTGTTTAGCCGTTAGGCAAATGAATGGTCGTCCAAGTGTATGGCTAGTCCCAAACTTCACCTCCAAAACCCATTTAGAATCGGATATTTGTTTCTCCTTCATCAAGAACGGACATCCGCATTTTTGTACCCGTAGTCACCCGTAGTCCTTCTCTTGTTTGTTTTTGTTTGCTAAAATTTAGACTCCTTCCCTACACCCCAGTCCTTGATCTTTCCCTTAAAGTCACAATATACACTGCCCCATTCACAAGCCAAGAAAACGCACGCCCTTTTGTTCCCGACTCCTTTGTCCGAGCATTTAACCACAATGACAATATTGTGTTCATTACCTACACGCCGCACCCACCGTATAAGTTTTGTCACGAGAATCAAAATAGTCCATGATCGTGAACACACTCATGTAATCCATGGCAATTTCCTTGCCGACATCAATATCGCTTTTTCCGATTGTTGGATATCATCCTTTTGATCATTTGTTTGTTCTTCCTCATAACATTTTTCCGAATCTTGTGCAAAATCAAAAATCGATCCTCAAAATCAAAATCCTCATCCTCATTTTTGCCCAAGTCCTATTATTGCATACATGAAATCAAAATTCTTCATCAACATTTGAAAAAACACTTTGAATACAAATTAACTAAATGTTCGGCAAAAATGTTTGAAACTTAAGTAAAAATTCAAAATATTTAAACGAACAAGTCATAATTGTTTGAAATATTTAACCGAACAAAGACAAAATGTTCCAAAATTTTCATCGAACAAAGGCCTAATGTTCGGAATATTTTTCGAAAAAATGGACAGGTGTTCGGCGAACCAAAGTCGAACACCGTATGATCGCGATTTTTTTAAGACCAAACCCCGTGCTCAATACAACAATACTATCATATACGACTCATTATATGAACTCAAACAACAAAAATATGCATAATGATCATAAAATAAACAACAAAACATCGCTTTTCAAAAAACAAAAACCTAATTTCAAAAAATAATATAAAATGTACATATGCGTGGGAGAGAGTTGAACCTTTCACTATTGTTGCAATAAGTATGAGTCCCAAACGAACGAATAACAAGGTTTGATCGATGCTTGCTACAGTTTTCAACCTTCAACCACGTTTCAGAGTTTTTTTCAAACAAATGGGGTATGTTTCGGCAAGTGTATTGTGTAAGGGAGACGGTGGGTGTGTTTACTAAAAATTTGAGAGGGAAAATGAAATGTTAGAGACGATGTGTTTACTATTTATTTATGGATGGTGTGTTTACTAATTGTAGGTATTACAAAAATATAAAAAAAAGATATTATTATGGCCAAAATTATATACCAGGTCCAGATTTTTTTATAAGAAGCCCAAGGAAATGGAAACTAAGAACCCAAAAATAAATAAATAAAAGAAGACATTTTATGGCATTATAAAAGTCGGTACGATTTATATATTTTATATAGAGTGGCAAGAGTTTGTCTTTTCTTCCCTTTCAAAAAAAAAAAAAGAGTTTGTCTTTTCTTCTCAAGTTGTAACAATTTTAACTTAATATGTGATAAAATATTGTGCCTATGATTTAATTATTAATAATATTTTCTATATATATATATATATATATATATATTTTTTTTTTTTTTGAGAAACCAATATTAATATATATATATATATATATATATATATCAGAAACCATCACATAAAGGTGTATGTAAAATGGATAATAAAACTATAAATGATAAAATTCATTGAGTGAGATAAAATAAAATGCATTACAATTATGTTATAGGGAAAAATAGTTTTTTGTTCTCTAAGTTTCACCTATTATGCTTTTTGTCATGTTGACTTTGACTTTTTGATTCGTGTTCTCTAATTTTTATTTTTTAAACAATTACATCCTCTCAACTAGGTCACCTTCCTGGTCATATTTGACGTGGCACGACTTTTTTTTTTAATTGCTAAATTCCATGTGGCATGAATTTGGTAGGGACTGCTATTAATGTGACATTTTTTTAATTTTTTAATTATAAAATTCATATAAAACCTTAAAAAAATCATAAAATTCATTAGAATTAATATAAAATTAAAAATATATCTTTTTCACATATTTAGACCATATATAAATATATCATAAATTCACAAATAATTTTTAAATAGTAACTACTAATTTAAATAATTTAATAAATAAAATTTAAAAAAAAAATAATTTAATAAATATAAACATGTTGAAAATAATTTAAAATAAATAAAAAATACCTCACCAATCTCAACCAATTTAACTAAATATTAACATAAATAATTTAATAAATATAAATACTATGGTAAATATTTTAAAATTAAAATCTTAAAATAAATAAAATTTAATGTATTGTTTTAGAATAGCACAAAATATAAAAAAAAAGATATTTGTGAATTTATTAATATATATAAGACGAAAATATAAAAAAAGTGATAGTTAGAGAAAAAGAATCAAAAAGTCAAAGTCAACGGACCAAAATCATTTCACGTGGATATTTATCAATTAATAAAAAAAAATCACGTTGCATCTACCGAAAATTACTTATTGTAGCAAGTCGAGAGGACGAAAATGTCAAGAAAAATTAAAATTAGAAGACGAGAATAAAAAATCAATATCAATAGGACCAAAACCATAATAGATAAAACTTAGAGCGACAAAAAATCATTTTTCCCTATATTATATATACCCATTGCAGGCAAAAATAATGTTTATGATGGAATTGTATAGGCTAGTTCCATAATATTGATCTTTTCTCCTAAATTAAGCAAGGCCGGCTTTGATTTTTTCAATTTTAATTTCAATTTGAATTCAAATATAAAATATATATTTTTACAGAATAAGTAAATTTAGATTGAATAGCCACAAAATCGGCTTCAATGTCGGAAATAATCACACCCGAAAGTTGGTTAGAAAGAAAGGTGAAGAATATAAAAAAATTAAAAAAAAAAAGAAGCTATGTGCTAACATATTCCGATTCTCCTGTGGGCATATTATCAATTCCATTTTGAAATTCGAATTGAATAATTGAAATATTATTTTCAATTGAATAACAAATGATATTTAAAATTTAAAGTTAAAATGAATACAAATATTAAAATATTTTATCAAATTGAATATTGTAATATTCGCCTCATTTCACTTCGATTATATTTATATCCTAATTTGAGGCAGAGAGGCATCGATCTCATACTGGGCCCCAGAGCCCTAAAATTTTGAAAGGAAAATTGCTAAAAATTTTCACCCAGGCCCAACAACAACTTTCAGCCCATTTGCAGTCCAATTCGTTGCTTTATGTTTCAATTCAGAGTGGAAAAGAAAGAGTTTTTATCGGTTTAATTCGGAAAGATATACTCCTTCCGTCCAATTTGAATTAGTTAATATATCATTTTGGTCCGTCCAATTTAAATATATTATTCCAAAATAGAAAGTTTTTCACTAATCTCCACCCTCACAACATACATTTATTTACACCATTTGTCAATCAAGGGGCTTAGCCCATTTGGCCACCGAGTTCCTCATTTAAGTAGACCTGGGTTTGATTCTCTTTGGGAATGAATTGGAGTGGGAGGTATAAGGAGGCTTGGAGAATTTGGAATTGTAAGGAGACTTGGTGAACTTTATCTCCATCTACTTTATACATAAACAATTAATATTTCTTAAAATATGTGTCAATCCTACTTGTCATATTTAAATTGGACGGAGAGAGTATTAATTATTAATTTCGAAAGATAAAATTTATCAATCCAAGACCTAAAATTAAGGTCCCGAATTGATAATTGTCCTATCTTTCAGGTCCTAAATTGATAAAATTTCTTAATATAAATATATTTTGGTCATTGATTGATAAATTTTATTTTTCAAGCCCGAATTGATAATTAACATATCTTTCAGATTTATACCAATAAAAATCCGAAAAGAAATGTACAACATTCATTTAGCAGCAACGTACAACCCTAGACTCCTAAGCGTGATGATACGTACCCTTAAAAAAAAGTTAAAAACAATAATGTACAACCTAGAGGGAAAAAATGTACAAGTATGGTAGAGTAACATAAGGAGAAAACTAGATCATCATCTAATTTTTTGGGGTTTATTCTCCCCATTATTTTGTGTTTTAAATTAATGGCTTAAGCAAGTTTATTTACTTAATTAAATTTGTATTTTGTCACGTGTCCTACTTGTCATAATATACAAATTCTAATAACTACATTACTTGTTATATTTTGAAATTTGAATGACTTTGGGAGGAAAGAAGTAGGTTTGAGGTATAATTAACAACACGTGCTTGCCTAAAAATAAAGGATTTTTATCTGTATAAGTCATGAAATATATATTAATTATCAATTTAGGGTCTAAAAGATAAAACTTATCAATTCGGACTGAAAGATATTAATATTAAGAAATTTTATCAATTTTGGACTGAAAGATAAGATAATTATCAATTCAGGTCTTAAAATTGTCGAAGATTAGAGAAGTATTTGATCCATATTTTTTTATTTTTATTTTTGCATTTGGGTGATTATTTTAAACAAATATGTATTATTTATTTTGCAAGAATCATTAAAATAACGCATGTTTAACCAATAATACCACCTCTGGGAGCACGTGAGGTTATTTATTTATTTATTTTTATTTTTGCTCTTGCACAAATTCTTTGGAAATCGACAAGTAATTTTTTTTTTTTTTTTTACTATAGCAATTAGCAAGCAACGTGATTAATTAATTAAAGCAACTGCCTTGTGTTTAGGTAATTAGTTGAGAGAGGGGGAGGGGCAAGTTCAAAATGGGCTCGACACAATGTTACAGATAGACTTAAAACGTGACGGTGTCGTTTCTTATGGACTTAAAATGAGCAACAGAGTAAAAGAGATTTAGACTTAAAACGTGACGGCGTCGTTTCATATGGACTTAAAATGAGCAACAGAGTAAGAGATTTGACCGCAAAAGAATCGGCATCAAATTAGGGAGAGCGAAGACGTATAACCGTCACCTATTGGTTACTGTCTAACAGATGTGCCCGTATCTCCGGCGATGTTATCGTTTCGAATCGTTTTGCTTCTCCGTAGAATCGCTCTCTCCTTTATATTTGTTTGTTTACGGTGCTAAAACGCTTGCCATATGCTCTTCAGTGATGGAAGTTTTACGTGTGCTTGCGTATGGATGTGATACCAGTGTGTGAACTTCGATATTCTTCATTGTGGAGTGTTGAAGAGATGGTGCGGTGTGATTAGTTCTTTCTCTTGAGCCGGATTTACGAGGTAATTCATTGGATCTCTGCTTTGCGAAGTGATTGTTTATGATTTCTTATGTGGTTGATTAGTTAAACGTCTGTGTATCGGTTCATTGTGATTGAAAAAATTTGTGTGCTTCTGTTTTTTTTTTTATTATTAATTCGTGTGCTTATGGTTTTATTATACTTTTTGTGGCCAGATGATGAATTCCCCCTCCCGCTGGTTGATCAGTCACAGGTTCTACGAAGAATAGTATGTAGTTCATTCTGTTGTTTAAGGAGTTTTGTACAAAAAAAGATAGAGGGGAAATATATTTTGTTTGTAACGGGAAATAAGTAAGAAATATGAGCGAGGTGGCAGAGAAGTGTGTGGACTCAGAGATATGGCAGGCGAATGCTGGGCGCCTGGTTCGCATTCCGCCTCTGAATTCGAAGGTATACTATTTTCCACAGGGCCATGCGGAGCAAACTGCTAGTGGTGTGGACTTTGGGGATTTTCTCCCGCTTCCTCCTAAGATTCTCTGCAGGGTTGCTTCTCTGAAATACTTGGCGGATCCTGAAACAGATGAAGTTTACGTGAAAATAGGGCTAATTCCCGTTGATGACAATGATCATGGCTTTGATGATGGTGGAGATTCGGGAAATGATAGATCTGAATCCAAGAAAAAACCCAATTCTTTTGCGAAGATTCTGACCCAATCTGATGCAAATAATGGTGGAGGTTTCTCTGTCCCGAAGTTCTGTGCTGACAATATTCTCCCACCTTTGGATTTCCAAGCTGACCCGCCTCTGCAGAATGTGCTTGCTAAAGATGTTCATGGTGAGACTTGGCAGTTCAGGCATATATTCAGGGGGACCCCGAGGAGGCATTTGTTGACTACAGGTTGGAGTGTTTTTGTGAATAAGAAGAAGCTTGTAGCTGGAGACTCAATTGTCTTCATAAAAGCAGAAAATGGGGACATTCATGTTGGAATCCGGAGGGCCAAGAGGGGCAGTCGTTTTAGTGGGAAAGATTCCTCATCCCTGTGGAACTCTTTCAGTGCTGCGAATTTTGGAGGGTGTTCATCTTCTTCTACAGATGGGAATGTATTGACGCGTGGAAGTGGTGTTGGTAACTCTGTTCTGAGGGATAGGAAAGTGAAGCCTGAATCAGTTATTGAGGCTACTCTCTTGGCAGCCAGTGGCAAGCCTTTTGAAGTGGTCTTTTATCCACTAGCAGGCATGCCGGCGTTTTGTGTGAGAACATCCTCTGTGATTGCTGCAATGGGGATACCGTGGGCCCCTCGAATGAGGTTCAAGATGGCAGTTGAAACAGACGACTCCTCCCAAATTAGATTGTTTGAAGGAACTGTAGCTTCTGTTCAGTTGGCTGATCCCCATCGTTGGCCTGATTCACCTTGGAGATTACTTCAGGTGAGCTCCTTAGTTCCATTGAAAATCTAAGACAATGATTGCAGTACCTCTCATGCATACATAAAGATACAAACTGTGTTCATTAATTATTTAGAAATAAAATAATACTAAATAATATATATTAATAATTATTCATTAAATAATAATGTATACTATTAATTATTCATTAATAATACATATTATCAAGTATTCGTAATTGTTCAAATTGTTATGCATGTTTGTGAAGTTTTTTTGTCTCACTTTTCTTGAAATTGTTCTATTAGTACTTTTTGGTCCTATGGTGCAGGACTTAGTGATCCTGATGGAGTTAATATCTATAGCTTTCAGTTCCGCGTATTCGTTGCATCCCTAATTTGAGTTCAAAATCGTTGAAACTAAAAGAAAATTCACTCGATTACTTAAGGCCAACATGATTTTGAATAAGATCTACACCTCAGTTCTTTTATTTGCTCGACTTTTCTGATTCTCAGCATTTGCTTTGTTAGTAACTCTGGGCTGATACGAAGTTCGGGTGTGAGTTATTTTAATGAAAATTTGTCAGCCTCTCTAGAATTAAAACATTCTCATTTCATCGCTCCATCTCTACTACTTGCATCACTCCCAGCTATCTCCTTCGTACCTTTGCCACATCCATGTAGTACTTGAGATTTTTTTCATTTGTGCTGAAATTTTGTCCTCACGCCCCTTTGTTGCAGCAGGTGATATGGGATGAACCTGATCTGATGCAAAATGTGAAGTGTGTCAACCCTTGGCAGGTTGAATTTGTCCCTACTATCCCAATCCTGAATCTCTCAGGGTTCCCACCTCCAAGTAAGAAGTTGCGGTTGGCTCATCACCAGGATTTTCCACTTGATGGCCTATTTCCAGCGCCACCAATTTCAGGCAACCCTCTTGGGCCAAGCAGTCCCTTATCTTGTCTATCTGACAACATATCTGTAGGCATACAGGGAGCCAGGCATGCTCAAATTGGAGCCCCGTTTCTCCAACTAAGCAATAATCTCCACATGGGACTGCTAACAGACACTAACCCCCAGCCTGATCCTCATACTAAAATTCTTGATGATGACATTGACAGCGAAGGGGACATATCTTGCTCATTAAGCATAGGTAACACATATCAGAAATCAGAGAAAACGTGTGTTGATAAGACACCAAGATTTGTCCTCTTTGGTAAGCCAATACTCACAGAGCAGCAGATGATTCATGATCAGTCGTCTGAGAACCCTTCTCCTTCCCTGCAAGACCTTACAAAAATTTTCCCTCTGCTCAATTTTTCTGGAATGAAGGCCATAGTGTAGCTGAACCGGGCATGGATGAGGATAAAGGTCATTGCAAAGTTTATTTGGACTCTGAAAATGAAGCCCGGACTCTTGATCTATCTGTTCTTCGATCATACGGAGATCTATATGAAAAGCTAGAACACATGTTTGGGATAGAAAGATTGGACATGGTGAGCCATTTGTTCTGTCATGATGCCACTGGTGTCTTTAAAGAGGCTGGAGAGGAACCATTCAGGTGAAGCTCAGAACCGTGCTACTTCTACTTTTAATTTTATGTGAAACTGAAATATATGCATGGTGGCTAACATTCTCTCTTCTTCTGCACCTGCAGTGAGTTCATTAAGTCTGCTAAAAGATTGACAATTCTCATGAAACCAAACTGTGAAAATGCTGAACGGTAATTTTGCTAAATTTGTCATATCTATATAACTCATTCATGTTGATTCATTTCAGGGGGCTTGGTTCAAAGTTCATCAGTGGGAATGATAATGGGAATGAACATCGAGTAATTGTGGTCTTTAATTTGAATTAAAGATGATCAATGTACCTTTATCATACTTCATACTGGGTAATGAGTATCAAATAAGTTAATCATTATCCCATTTTGATTAACTACCTTCCCTCAATCATTCCACTATTCTTCAACCAACTGCCATTTTTTGTCCCATTTATTCCAAAAGTAGAGCTAAACACTAACAATGTAACCACCATTTGAACAACCCTTCCTTCAACTTATTCCTTTCATTATGGGGGTGTAGATGGATAAAAATATTCTCATTATCATTCCCTTTGAAGATATTGAACCAAGCTCCACCTTAATTTTAGATTATACCAAGTGATCTTCAGTCAAATGGAGGTAAACATTTGTGGAAGATACCATTGCTAGTTGCTTATTTACAATGATCTCCATTTTAAGTTGGAGCTTGTTTATGTCTAACTTGTGTATTAGAGTAGTGTATACCGTCTGCAAACTGAGTGTGGACCCTGTTCATCAAACCGAGCAGGACGACGGAGCATATTTGCATAGTGCAAGCGCTTCGAGACAATGTGCAAGAGGGTTGCCCGAGGTAATTCTGGAATTAGCTTACTCAGTTAGGTGAATTTTTTTTTTTTTTTATATTAGTTGATGGTAATTTTGGAGACTTAAATAAATGTTCCGATCAAGGGCTGTTAATCCAGCATTCTAACTGAAGGTTGATGTAAATGCTCTAGTTGGTGTTATTATCTAGCCCAATCTTCGAATTCGTACTAATTTCTTCCTTTGTTTTTACTTTCTGTTCTTTAATTATGCACTAACTTGTTTGATAATATTTGGATGTGTATGGTAACCCCCACCCCCATTAGGAAGAAGGGGTGTGTGGCTCAATGCTAAGCACTACATAACAAATGATATGCAAGATATAAGGTTGATATAATACTCCTCCGTTCCGCAATACTTTTCATAGGTAAGAGGGCTCACTAAAATAAGAAAGGAGAGTAATAATTGAGATTTTGATGGGTAATTTTGAAAATCTTTTATATAAAGTAAATAAATTGGTTGGATTGAGTGTATATGTGGACTTAAAAATTGATATTTTGTATAAATTTGTGAATATTGTAAAGGTTGGATTTATAGAAAGTTTTTCTATATATAAGTAAGAAAAATATTGTAAAATAGATAAAAAAAAAAAAATGTGAGATATTTGGGGAGGGGCTGTTTTTTGGCGTGTTAGAATTAACCTTACTTGAAATTTAGGGTTAGGGGCTAGGGCAAATTGGAATATGAAGAATTAACCTTACTTGAAATTTAGGGTTAGGGGCTAGGGCAAATTGGAATATGATTATGAGAATTAGCAATGAAATATGATTATGAGAATTAGCAATGAAATATGATTATGAGAATTAGTATGAGATATAATTCTAATGATGAATTAGAATATAAACATCCATTTATTTACATATACTTCATTTCTTACAATTTAGATTGTTTAAAATTCTAAAAATGAATGTTAAATTTTGTTTTTTCACTTTGTTTTTCATACTCAAAATAGTAAAAACAATTATACTCTCTTAAATTAAATATTTACAAAAAAATTTTATTTACACTTAATTCTATTAAATTCTTCATTATAATTAAATCTCTTACTTAATTACTCACTTTAATAAAATTGAAAAGATTCATTTATCCTCTAATTTACATATTTTAATACTAATAAACAACATTTTTTAAAACTTGTGTCATTTAGTTTTGAGCAGTTTAAATCGTAACGGAGGAAGTATTTCATATGAGACGTTGAAACTAAAAGTAAATTAATTATTATTCTATTTTGGTTAACTAAATTTTTCGTATAATTAATTTTTATCAATCATTTGATCATTTTATATATATATATATATATATATATATATATATATATATATATATGTCTTACTCCCTCCTATTCATAATATATGTCGTTTTGACTTTTTGTATTATTTGTAATTTAAATATCGTTTTGCATTTTTCAATGTGAATTAATTATAATTTTTCTCAATTTACCCTAAGTTTTTTTAAGGATATAGAAGGAAGTAAATAATTTTCTTAAAATATGTGCATGAGATTAGGATGACATATATTTTGAATAGTAGGGAGTGGACATATGATGAATAGAAAGCAACACACGCTTCAATGTATGATATAAAGAAATAATTTTTGGTTATGTACATTTAAAAAAAAATTAACTCAAGTAATAATTAAATAAAAAATCTAAGAAATTCAGTGAAATTAAATAAAAGAAAAAAAGAGTCGAAATTAAATTTGAGTTTGTGAATCGTAAGTGGGAAATTTGAGGATGATAAATAAAAAAAAAAAAAAAAAGTATAATGCTTTGGATTAAATTTCATCTTTTATTTTATCAAACATTTGTTTTCAATTAGATATATAATTTCACATTTTTAATATTTAAATTAAATAAAAAAGTGGTATATTTAATAAAAATAATTAAAATATATTTATTGCAATGATATAAAGTAGGGATGGCAAGAATCGAGTGGGTTCTGGGACATGGCAAATGGGATGGGTTTGCCTTGTCCCATATCTCGCCCGCCAAAAAATTTTACGACTTAGGGCCCACCTATCCTCGTGTGAGGACCCTCCGTGTCCAACCCATCCCATTTAATTTTTTAACATTTTTAAATTAATTTTAATATCTCCAATGTTTTAATTTTGACATTAAATAATTAAAGATAAAATCTATAATTGCTTAAAATATAATTTAATATTTATTTTATTATTTAATAATATGTATAATATATTTATACAAATATATATATATATATATATATATTAACATCAATATAAATTTACATAATTACACACATATACATAAATATATATATATATATATATGAGTGTGACGGGTTCTAATGCGGGTTGGCAGAGTAGGTTATACGAAAACTACGACCCGTCTTATATTCACTTGATCGGGTTCTAAACCCGGACGGGGTTTAATGGGGATCTGTATTTGAACTTGACCCATTATCATTCCTATATAAAATATAATTTTTTAATCTTTTATAATATTGTCTTATAATATTAAGTAGGACATTATAATTATATGTATTAATATTAACTTAACAAAATCAAACTAAATTTAAATTTAGATATAAAAACAATTTTTTTGTTGCTATAATAAGAAAAAATTAACTAAATGAAAAACTAAAAAAATTGCTAAAAGCAAATTTTAGTTCAAGACATATTGTTTGCATACTTTTGCATGATAAGTACTAAATTTTAATTTTTTTGCAAAAACATGATTTTGGGACAATTAATGGGAAAAATTTAGGGTTATCTCCACTTTGTTTCTATCATTTTTTTTTCTAATTATGTCAAAAATGTCATTTAAATAAAACCTAGCGAAAGTAAAAGAAAAAAACTATTAAAATTATTTTATGATTAATTATTAAATCTTTAAAATAAAATAAAAGTTTGCCATGTATTAATAATATTAAATTTCAATAAATTTATTGGAATAAATATATATTACTATGTTTCGTTATTGTCTAAAAATTCATATATAACTTTAGTGATTATGATTAAATTTAATTTTTATTTGTCATAATAATCATGCAAAATTCTCTAAAATAGAAACTGTAGAGGATTCTAAAATGATTTTAGAAAATAATAAAATATGTAAAATAATTGTTGAATATTTTAGAGGTTTCTCATAATTGTTGGATTAAAAACTTTCTATTATCTGTGAGGGAGTGAGTTAGTATAAATAGGGGAAGTGTATATATTAATTTTAAATTTTCCTTGCTATACCTTGATAACGTGGAAGTTGTTTATGATTTCGCTCGTAAACAAATTTGAGTCAAGTTGTAAAATTATGTTCAACATTAAAAGAACATTTCGAATTTTATTTTTTTATTTTTTTATTTTATCAAATATTTTTATATTCAAATATATAATTTGATACTTATATTTAAATAAAATAAATTAAAAATAATAAAAAATTTAATAAAAATTAAATATTATTTTTTTACAGAAAAAATTGATTATTTTAATTTTATAAAATAATAAAAATCAATTAATATATGTTATTAATTTTGTTATTTTAATTTTTTTATTAGTTATAATTTATATTTGAATTAATATAATATTACAATATAATTATATTATTTTAATTTTTAAATATTTTCTAATTTTAATATCTTATAATATTAAGTATAACAATATAATATTTTTTAAAAAAGTATAACAATATAATATAAATATATATTTAAAATGTAACTTAATAAAATTAAGTAAAAACTTAATATTTTATTAGTATAATTAGAAAAAAATTAGATAAAATGAAAAAAAAAGATTAAAAGCAAACTCTATAAAATAGAGTAAAAATAATCAAATTATATTTATATATTTTATTTTAAAATTTAGATTGTTTAAAAGTTAAAAATAAATGTTAAATTTTTTTTTTTATACTCAAAATAGTAAAAAAATAATTATAGTCACTCAAACTAAATATTTACAAAAATTTTTTATTTACATTATATGCTATTAAATTCTTCATTATAATTAAATCTCTAATTTAATTATTCGCTCCAATAAAGTTAAAAAAATATATTTACCTTTTAATTTATACTTTTTAATACTTTTAATATTAATAAATAATATATTTATAAAAACTAATATTATTTAAGTTTGAGCACAATTAAATTAAAAGTTCATTAATTATTATAATGATTATTTTATAATTAACCATTATTTTTTTATCTCTCACGAATTTCAATATAAACTTATAAAGAATTGAAAATTTTGAATCGCAAAAATAGTAAGTAGGATATATGATAAATAGAAAGCAACATCATAAAGAAATAATTTTTGTTACGTAAAAAAACTCAATT
The DNA here is from genome assembly GCA_030762865.1 of Paraleonurus japonicus. Lineage (NCBI taxonomy): Eukaryota > Viridiplantae > Streptophyta > Magnoliopsida > Lamiales > Lamiaceae > Paraleonurus > Paraleonurus japonicus. The sequence continues at coordinate 35,894,259 of CM061052.1, forward strand.
AAAAAATAAATAAAAAAATCTAAGAAATTCAGTGAAAATAAATAAAAGAAATAAAGAGTCGAAATTAAATTTGAGTTTGTGATTCATAAATGGGAAATTTGAGGATATTAAAAAAAAGTATAATGTTTTTGATTAAATTTCATTTTTTATTTTATCAAATATTTGTTCACAATTAGATATACAAATTCACATTTTTAATATTTAAATTAAATAAACAAAAAGAAAGTGGTATATTTAATAAAAATAATTAAAATATATTCATCGCAATGATATAAAGTAGGGATGATAAGGGAGTGGGTTCTGGGATACGGCAAATGGGACGGGTTTGCCTTGTCCCATAACCAGCCCCGCCAAAAAATTTTACGACCCGGGACCCACCCATCCTTGTGCGAGGACCCTACGGGTCCAACCCGCCCCATCTCATTTAATTTTTAATATTTTTAAATTAATTTTAATATCCTCAATGTTTTAATTTTGACAGTAAATAATTAAAGAGAAAATCTATAATTGCTTAAAATATAATTTAATATTTATTTTATATTTAAAAATAATATATATAACATATTTATACAAATTAACATATATACATTAACATCAATATAAATTCACATAATTACACATATATACATAAAAATATTAATATATGTGTGTGACGGGTTCTAATGCGGGTTGACAGAGTGGATTATACAAAAACTACGACCCGTCTTATATTCACTTGATTGGTTCTAAACCCGCCATTGGCAGGGTGGGTTTAATGGAAATCTATATTTGAACTCAACCCATTGTTATCTTTATATAAAAAATAATTTTTTAATATTTTGTAATATTAATGTCTTATAATATTAAGTAGAACATTATAACTATATATATATACATATATATATATATTAATTTAACAAAATCACTAAATTTAAATTTAGATATAAAAAAATGTTGCTACAATCCTACAATATTAAAAAATTAACTAAATAAAGAACTAAAAAAATTCCTAAAAGCAAATTTTAGTTCAGGACATATTGCAAAGATAGGATTTATATTTGTCACTTATTATACTTTAAAGACCTAAAATAAACTTTTGCAAGATAAGTACTAAATTTTAATTTTGTTGCAAAAATAGAATTTTGGGACAATTAATGGAGAAAATTTAGGTTATCTCCACTTTGTTTCTATCATTTTTTTTTCTCTAATTATGTCAAAAATGTCATTTAGTAAAACCTAGCGAAAGTAAAAAAAAAAACATTAAAATTATTTAATGTTTAATTATTAAATATTTAAAATAAAATAAAAGTTTGCCATGTATTAATAATATTAAATTTCAATAAATTTATTGGAATAAATATATATTACTATATTTTTGTTATTATCTAAAAAAATTCATATATAACTTTAGTGATTATGATTAAATTTAATTTTTATTTGTCATAAAAATTATGCAAAATTCTTTAAAATAGAAAATGTAGAGTATTCTAAAATGATTTTAGAAAATAATAAGATTTGTAAAATAATTATGGAATATTTTAGAGGTTTCTCATAATCGTTGGATTAAAAACTCTCTATTATTTGTGAGAGAGTTAGTATAAATAGGAGAATTGTATATATTAATTTATTAAGTATTAAGTTATGTAGTCAGTTATTTTTAAAACTTGTCTTATTTAATAATATAAAAGTATAAATAAAAATTAATTAATTATTTATTTTAATTTTTAATTTTCTTTGCTTTATTTTGATAAAGTGGAAATTGTTTATGATTTCGCTCGTAAAAAATTTGAGTTAAGTTGTAAAATTATGTTCAACCTATATATTTGATCCATATTTACTAAAATGAGTTATGTGTTTTGATCTATATTATAAAATGGATCTAGTGGTGCATGGTTCACCTAGTCATACTCTTCTATTTTTTTAATTGTATAATGTTGTAATTCTTTTTAAAAATATATATTTTTAAAAAATTTTAACTAATTTTTGTGTTATTTTGTTATTTTTTTAGATTAATTAAATTACATAATTTTTTAAAATTTTAATTTCTAAATAATTTTTGGGTTATAAATTAAAAAATCCTATATATTTTTATATTTTTTAAATTAAATGAATTTTAACTAACTATTATCGCATGAGCTTAAATTTTGAGAATTTATTTGATTTTTAATTTATATTGTGACTAAAATCTATTCATACAATATGTTATAACTAAAAGTGTAATATAGATAATATTATATAAGACAAAAATTGTATAAAATTTATACATTTGAATTTTAATTCATTTCTACCAATTTAAAAATAAAATATGTTTTAGTTAATTTGATTATTTTATTGATGTTTATTTAATTTAAAAAGAAATAGTATGTGTTATAATTTTTTAAAAGTGGAAAATATGTGATTAAATTGATCAGTGGATCTTTGGCATTGTTAACTGATAGTGTGGATTAACACAATACATGTCACAAATTTGAATGGGATTTTTAAAATACAAACTGAAAATATAAGCATAGTTATTATTTAAAAAATATACTATATTTTATTAAAAAGTGAAAAGTATACAGTAACTTTCCAATTTAACCTTTTAATTATTACACTAATTTTATGTTTGGGAAAATAGTATTTTGGGTACTCACTAAACTCGTTTATATTATGTTTAATCTTTATTTGGGATTTATTAATGTTTGCATCATTGATTTTTTTCCAAGCATAATTTAATATTATTTAATTAGATATCGAGCAAGTCTTATATAGTGATACTTTTATAAATTTTAAAAATATTATAAGAATTTGTAAAAATATCATGTTTCATATGTGAGATTGTCTATATAATTTTTTATGTTAAAGCATTTTTAAAAATAAAACATAAAGATATATGAATATTTAACTAGTATTAGGCGGGTAAGTAGGTGGGTATTGATAATAATCATGTTCTCTCTTTCTGTCAGCACAAAAAATCTCTAACCTCTATCATTCATCACTATGAAACACAAAATAGAACATTAAAGTGAATTTGCGGTTAGATTTTCTATTTTACTTAGTATTTCAACTTGCTAAATTATTCAACACATGTCAAATATAATACTCCCTCCATTCCAAAGAGTTCTCATTGTCTTTTGGCATAATATTTAAGAAATTGTAGTAGAATAATAATATAATACAAGTAATGTAATAGAAAGAGATAGAAAACTGATATGAGCAAATGTAAAAGTATATTAAATATATCATTGGGAATACCAAAAAGAAACGGAAAACTTTTACTGGACAGGAGTATATATTTTCGCTAATTATTTTTTCACCCTGCACGTATCATTCATCCACACTATAAAACACAAAATATAACACTGAGAACATATAATTTCTTGTACATTTGCTGAATGTTTAGACCAAATAGTTGGCCATATCTTAAATTGTAAGCTGCATCACAAGAAGTAAATGAAGTAACTAGATACTAATGTTGAAATGAGAAGGGCAAATTACAGTTTAACAAACGAACCAAGTTTGATATTTGATGTTACACAAGGACAAATGTTATGTTTTCCACTGCGACTAAAAAATTAAACAAGAATGCTGCTGCTATCAACCAAAGAATCCGCAGAAAAAGAAAATAAATAAGCAGTGACTGACAACAACTATATCAATGTGATTGATCCCTATTAGAACAAAAATTTACTGTACATACTTTCTCTCTCTCTCTCAGATAGGGTCAAGACACTTTCAAGATTGCCAATTCTACTTATTCCAACACTGCAACCTCCTGATCAACTCTCCAATAATTGGCATCATTAAACTCCTTCATCACAGCCCCTCCATCTGTATCCTCTTTCTCCGGTTTCTTTGGGCTGTTGATCCTTTTCAGAGCCCCAGCTTCACCAACTATGCCTTCTTTAATAGCCTGTTCCATAGCTTTCTCAGTACCCTCTAATTCGACCCCCACAAATTCAACATCCTCTTCGAACAATGAGGGAACAGGGACACTTTTGGACTGGAATACGTTTTGGCTAAGCCATCGCATGAATTTGCAGAACTGATACCGTTGGATAATGATTCTCCCCCTGAATTGGCCTCCACTGAATGCACATCGTTGTGAGAGATGTTGCTTTGGTCGTCGAATGGATTAATGCTAGAACCCCCCACTTGAAAATCTGGCCCCTCCCCCATGCTACCCACTCAGGTATTGGCCTGTCTCCAAATGGATCATCGCTTTCTGTGGTCTCAAAGCGGAAGAAGCCCAAGTCGTTAGAAGCAGCAGTTTTTTCAGCCATGGGAATTGAGTCTCCATCATTCCTGGGGTTGTTAGGATCAAATCCATTGAAACCATTTGGTTGAAAACTGGATGACTCGTTGGGAGAAGATCTACTCTCTGTCATTTCTTCGTCCTCTCCAACCATAACCTCATCATCGCTACTGCTGTTTCCATTGTTTGTTATTGGATTCAAGTTGATATCATCCATCATGTCAGAAGACGAGGTGTTCATAGGCACATCACCACCGATTCTGTCGTCTTGGAATGCAAACCAGTTGGAATTTGTGAACAAACTGCTGTAAGAAAGATATAGTGGTGTCATTCAATAAAAAAATAGGACAGTCTTGATCTTTGGAGTAACGAAACATTGGTTAGTTAGTCTTAACTCCAGACATAATTTTCAGTCCCTTCCACATTAAGATTTATTATAAATAATTAATTGGAGGTAATGAAGTATTGATACCAAGAGAACATAGAAATCCCAAAAAAGTAATGTCTCAGTTGGAACACTTAAAAATCCAAGAGGAATAAGAAATCCCACTGGTCTACCGGTTCAGCTAAAATTAGAAGACAAGGTAAGAAGACTCACCTCCCTTGGTCATCACCCAGCCTTAGGGATGAAATTACAACTTCGGCAGATTCATCATCAAAGTAAACATCCTACATTCCATAAATTCCAAAAATAAATGCTGGGAAATTTATTGAGGGAAAAACTAGCAACTAGTGAGACACTGCATGACTAGTTCAACAAAACTAAAGAATCTCAATAAAAGAGACATTGGAAATTCTAGTTATGCAAAGCAGATTACCTCGTCATCACGATCAAAAGATCCATGACCCTGCAAGAATGCAAATATATATAGCTCAATGAAATAAATAAGCATTTTAGTGAAAATTATTAGGAGTTCGGCCCATTGTTGACATTTACCTCAGCATCATCATTGTTGTCATATATGGTGTATCTAAATGCTTGGCTTAAATTATTTGCTAGAGCTGCAACATCATAATCTCTATCATGAACGTCTTCCTCATCACTATCCCTGGTCCTGTCTTGCAACGCCGTCGGTCTCCTGCAAAATGGGATAGAAATTATCATTTTCAGGAATTATAATCCAGACAAATCTGCAGAGACCATTGTCGACAGAGGGAGGCAACAAAGGAAAAATAGGTTTGAATAATAAAATATATATAGGGTGTGTGTGTCTATTCCTGCATTTTATGTGCAGGTACATAAGCTATACTGAAATAGAAGGCATAGACGGATATGAAGAACAGCCTAATTTAATGAGCCTCCATGAAAGCAGACCTAAAAGTTTGGAAACAAGGAATTATCTTCGGTCCTAGTCATACAAATCTGAACGCTGAGAATAATGTTGAAAGGAGGCTTACCCACAAGCCCATCGGTAAACGTTCTCAACCACATTACGCTCCTGTAAGACAGTAGCCTGCCACTCGTTCCATTCATTATTGTTCTGAAACAAACAGTAAAGATCACAGGAATTAAAGACATAAAGATACGAGAATATTACTTGGCCATAGTACTTTTCACATGTTAAGGCTTTAAAACTAAAATGTCGTTATTCTAAAGACGAAAACAATAAATTTGTTGCAAACCTGAAGATGTGTTAGAATGTGATTATCACTGTTGCCCAACTGAATAAGTTTATTTGATATCCGTGTCAAGTGCCCAAAGTACCCAGCTCGAGGAGCTTGTCTCCCAGGAGCTGGTAAAGTTGGCTGCAGCTTATTGAAAATTTACCATAAGCAGACCAGTTATCAGACTCAACAAAAGAATGGTAAACAGTGATTCAGGAGCATGAATAAATGGGTTGGCTTAGATGTTTTGCTCTCAATCACAATAAACAAAATGTAAAATATTGAATGAAAATTGACAGGACAACTAGGATTTGTTCCGATAACAACATGCAACGTAGAAGGATTATTTCTAGAACAGATATATGCATCTCAAATCTCTGATCCAAAAAGAACCCTTACTGAACATAAAAGTGAACTACAATGCAGACAAAAACCCAAAAACATTGACAACTATAATACAAGCAATACCTGATTAACAGTGGCAGAAAGTGTAGGACTCTTCTCCATTTGAAGAATCTTTCCAACCAAATTACAATCAAGGAGAAGATGGTCAACAATGGCACGGTTTTTGCTATCCAAGCATGAATATACAATGCTTTCCACATGATGATGCAAAGCATTGTTGTATGGATACCTGCACCAAAAGAGATAATTGGAAACAGTATTAGACCATCTCCAAGGGAAATGTTTTTAACTATTTTGATACTGAACCCACCTCAAAAATGAACTCAAAATGCCATATTTGAATAGTATGAACTCAAATTTGAGCCCTGATATTCTTATACACAAAATATGCTCTCCATTTTTTTCTTTTATCTTTTGTTTAATCTAAAACAAAGTTGATTTTTTGTTTGTTTTAAATTTAGTTTTATTCTTTCATTTCTTTTTCTTAGGGTAGCAACAGAAAATTGTCTTTTATTTAATTATAAATTTAGTTTTTTTATGATTATAATTAATATTATATAATTATAATCTACTTAATATTATGAAATATTAAAAATTTTAAAACACATAACCTAGTTGTATTGTAATATTTTATTAATACAAAAACATTAATAGTATGGAATATTAAAATTTTGAAAACATATAACCTTTGTATTGTAATATTTTATTAATACGAACAAAAACCGTAACTAATAAAAATATAACAAGACAACATTAATATCATATATTAGGAGTAGTAATTTAAATTACAAAACACAATCAGAAATAGAACATGATAAAATAGAAAATAAAAAATTAAATTAAGGATGTTCTGAGATTATTCCTATTGAGCAAAATTTGAGTTCAATGGTTTGAGATGACTTTACTGAATGCCTTAAAATTGATGGGATGAGTTTGGAGTCAAATTGAGTCCAAGGGTTGGACGTCTTAGCAAGTCTTAACACATCTAGCTCCATATAATGAGATTATAAAAACTTTGTGCATAAACTAGTTTATGACAGAAAGGTACAAAAATAGCAGTAAACTGAGATGCTTACTCAAAAAATAGATCAAGTACTCTCTGAATAGTCCCAGAGCTGATCAATTCCTTCTCTGCTGCCTCATTGCCAGTTTTCAGCAGCACCGCAAGGAATTCCATAATCTACAACCACGATCACAATTGCATCAGAATTTTTGTATCCATAGATGTTAAATAGCGCACGCCAAGGCACAAAAGGGGTTCCAACGCCCGAGGCACAAGATGTGCTCCTTAGGTGCACCTCTTGTCCTTTTTTTTTTAAACATCATTTATATATTTATACAATATATTTGGCACATTGTCCTACAAAGTAAAGCTCAGCAGAACATGAAATTACATAATAACACCACATGAAATCACATAGTATAAACATAAAATACACGCAAAATTGTGAAGTGCTGAAGCTAAATTCCATTAAAAACTACAGACATCCTTGTGACATCTTTTCCCAATATTTAAGGGAACTGAGCACATCAGATGTGATCTGTATTAAAAAAAAAAACTAGCAGGTAGAGTCCAAAAATTTGAATAAGTCCTTCAAGTTATATAATATAGAAAATGGATCTGCCTTTTCAGAGAATGATGACTTGTGAGCTCTTGAATTTAAATAACTCTTCATAAGAACAGTAGACATAAAAGGGAGTTTCAGGTGAAATATAACAAATGTTACAAGAGCAAATCCTCATTATAGCATGTCAACTAACCTTCAAACGATGTTTTCCAAGAGGGGGCTTCAACTCACCATATGTTGTGGGCAAAATATTTTCATCAAATGTAACATTCAAAAGCATCAGCATCTCACCTGAACATAAATATTGCATGTTTATTGCAGTACATAGAACATTAGAAATAATGAACTAATTATGTCAAAAAGTCTAAAAAGCTAAAAGCAAAGGTAAACATATGCAGTCAAACCATGTGTCCTTATCCACATTGTCGATGCTACACATTCCATATAATGGGGCCGCAAAGCTTCTGTTTTATAAACACTTGCATCCTAAAGATTCTACGGAAAGCACATGCTGAACATTGAAATCCAAGAATGTTGTTGCATACCGACATCCATATGATCATTGACCATTAGAGTGGCAGCCAAGAATATACGACATAAAAATCCTAATGAATCATCATTCTGTTTAGGGGTGTGAAACACCCACAAATAGATAGGGTACAAACTAGGAGGCCAAGCAATCAAAATATAATTCTAACAAAACATAACAGGATAAGATCACAAGGCAAAACATTCACAATCAGCTCACCTAGCTTGGGGAGCATTGCACCAACAGTTTCAGGATTCGCACGTATTGGTGATTCATACACATGCTGATTTCTGAAAGAGTACATTACCGACGAAGGAATTGATCTTTTAGGATCCAATAATGAAATACAAACAGAAAGTGAATGGACAAGGGCAGATTTTGACTGCGAGTCTTCAAGTGCATGACCAAAAATCCTCATCACAAAACTGCAGGTAGAGAAAAAGTTATTATGTCACACATATTCAGCTCAGACTGAACAATAGGTGCTAAAATTGAAGATATTCGATAGAGCTGTACAAACCTTGGACTAGATAGTTTAGTGGCTAAAGGTGACGGAGCATTCCTAGTTATAGAACATAATATTTCTGCTGCATTAGCATGTACTTCAGGTGGACTCTGGAGGTAACAGAATATATGTCATCATTAGATATTACAGTGTCAAGAGGCAGAGGAGAAACTGAGCAAGAAGCAAGGATTAGAAATATAAACATGGAGCAAAGATTAGCACAGCCACGCAACACCACCCAGAAAACAGATTTTTGAATTAAAAAATAAGATAAAAAGACCTGGTACATGAAGTAACACGAGCAACGAGAAACTGGTCAGTATTTAGAGAAGAAAGTATAATCAATATACACGATATAACAGAATGATCTGCATAATAGTTCAAGTGCAAAGGATGGCTAGTTAGTTCATTTGCTCATCAACATGGTGGTAATTCCCTCTAGCAAAGCATAAATATTAAACAGAAGTGAAGTACTTCCTGTTTGTATTACTCTTATAAACTCTCTCAGAACAGTTCAAACCACCACAATGGAGCAATATATTAAGCTTCTAGGAGCAAGTTTCTCATGATAGCCTTGTCCATAGCAAAATTAAAATTGGTAATAGAATGTCTTATAAGCAAATTCAGGAAAACACATACAGTGCATATTTGCATCCAACCAGCAGAGAGAAGAGAGTAGTCAAAATCTTACAGAGACCATGTTAATTCAAGATGTTGTAACTAACAGCAACAAAAGTTGCAGAACTAGAAACCAAATGAAATACTTATATACCACAAATTGTCGATTTTAAACTTACCAGGGTATTGAGTTTATCCACAATCATCTCCAACAAGTTACTATCAGTCAACCACTGCATAATGTCCAAAGAATTTGGGTACAGATGATCATCTGCACCTACAAGTCGCACCAAGACCTGAAAACAAAAACTCATGAGAAAAGAGAATAATCCACAAGCAGAAACAAATAAAAACTTTGCACTTACACAGGCAAGGATTTAAAAACAGTCCACAAGCAAAAATAGAACATAAATTTGATACTTAACCTCCATGATGGATGTGATACCAATCAAATCAACCAGCTGTTTAAGAACATCTTGGTATGCCTGCAAAAACAAATTTGTCAGAATTTTTTTTTTTTTTTTTGGAAACATTTAAAATTAAATAAGTTTGGCAAAATCAAAAAACCTTTAAGCAAGCTACGTGAATTGATTGTTTACATTTATTGATATATGAAATAAACTATAAGGCACCAAATAATCCATTTGCTTTGGTGAAAGTAGCGATATTGTTAGGAAAATTACACTCATTGGTATGCTACAAAGTTATATCACAAAGCGGTCAGTCTCTCAATTTAAAAGAAAAGAGTCAAAACTCATCAGTATAACCATCATCATTAAAGGGCCCACCTACACAAATGGACATTTAAACTAAATTCAAAGTCAGATTTCTGCTGCAGACCTCTCTATCCACTTGATGAGGGAACAAAATGACTCTGTGGTCTTTATCACTTGAGAATATCAAGTCAGCAATTAAAGCAGAAGATTCTTGAGTCTAGTTTTCCCCTCTTAGTGAAAATTAGTTGAGAACACAATCATAGGTGGAAAAGTACATGAATTTTGCAATAAATAAATATCAAATAAGTGCTGCAGAAAAGGGGGAACCAGATCTTACATAGATCCTTGGTCTCAGCTAGGCTTTAGCAAATCCATTTGAATAGTTATATTTGTTTATTATTAATATTATTATGTAGGAACAGACATATTTAATAGACATAAAATTTGCATGCGTGATTTAGGTGGACAATATAGACGGATTCAGGAAACAGAGTGATATCAAAGCCATAAGGCAACTTCCTGCAAACTATATCGCTGCAGTAACATGGATATTTAACCTGTTTACTTCAATAACCAAGAATGTAAAAGAATAGCAAGAAGTTTCCACTGAAACATGACACGGGAGATACCAGACTAAGAAGTCAATGTATGCATGTTGCCAACTCCCCATTTGATGATAAACAAAAAAAAAGACCAGGCATCTGATTTTCAATAATCAGAGACACAAGTATGAATTTCCATGCATAAATCTCAAAGTTCTATTACCTTGACATAATTCATTAGTGGAATTGTCTTTCGTATCATTAGGCACACAACAACCTGCACAACTCAGAAAATGCATCAAACAAGATGTACCATGAAACAAGTTATCAACAATCAGCAGGAGAAATTGCATGAGCTTATACAGCTATCAATCCACACCTTACTAAAATACCCAGCCAACAATGCACTATGAGGACGGTTTGGTTCCAAAAAGAGAAGAGTAAATTCATAAGCTGCAACAAGACAGAGAATTTGATTAATATGTAGTCGGGTTTATACCCCAAATTGTCAGTTAAGTATGTTCTTGGATACATAATACAAATGATCTGACCTCCTCTTCCTCCACCAAGGTCTTCAAGATAACATCAATTTCACATGTAAAAATTTCACAGGCAACAAAAGGAAACCTGCAGTATGAAACAAAAAGTTTAAGCCACAATATAATCTCTGAAACAATCAACTGCAATTGCTTATAATATGCCAACATTTAATTACATTCTAAGAGAAGTTCTACAGAGATACTTATGAAAAACATGCATAAAAACCAAAAGTGGAAATTGAAAAATAATCAGACAGAACGGCTGTTCCTAAAAGTAGAGTAGCATACTTGAAGGTTTGTCTGCTATCTGCACCCTCTGGGGCTCCTCAACAATATATTTCAGAAGCTGCTCAACCTGAGCTCTGTCTCTCAAACTAAAACCAAGGAAATTTAAAGTTAAAAGCAGAATAAACAGCTCATCTTTTTCAATGAAAAGTGATCAAAAAATAAATATTGTGTGGTATATTATAGTCAACAGAAACATGCAGCTAAGAGTTGAGCATACAAATTTATGAGGCGACTGTTTAATGCTTTGCACTCTTGAATTATCTCTTCTTCATCCAAAAGCTCTTCCAATGTAAAATTATCCTTGTCCAGCACAGATTCTACCTGAAGGCACAAAGTGTATATATCAAATCATAGTAAAGAAAAAGTGATGGAAGAAGCAAGTGCATATTTAGAGTGCAGGCAGGTCAAGCTTTTCTCAGCTAGTATAAGACTAAAGCTTTAGAATGAATAATTAGCATTCAAGCCATATGTTGACCTAATGACACTGGAAGATCTGTATGTTGTCTGGTTGATACCTTATATAAAGCCTGGCCCAGGAGTTACGTATGAAACAATATTGATCATTTTATCTAAAGCATAACTATAAAAGAATTCTACAGCTCAGACGCAGAAAGATGTGGATTCGTGATATGACTGGATAAGCTACAGCTAGTCAACTTGAATAACCAGGCCAACAAACACCAGAGAGGTAAAGTTCTGTCTAAAGTTAGCATCATATTATATCTAGAAGTATCTTAATCCTTCTTTAACTCTGTTTCTGATCTCATATATTCATTTTCCCAACAAATATGAATACTACAGACCACCAACATATATATAACTATATAGCTAATATTGGTTTGCACTTTTACCCAATTTGGTAAGCAGCATCTGTTGATGAACGAAATTACAATGGATGTCCTTATAAACTAATTGTTATATTTTATATATACTAGATTATATATATTACCGTTTCCAAACATATGCGACCGGCGGAGTAGCTAACCGCCCTTATCCCGCAGCTTCTTCTCTTCCTCGACGATATATATGCATGCATTATATATCAAAAGGAAGGACTTTGCATCCACGCATATGGTCATGCATTGCATTAATTTCCAAGTCCATATATCTCTCATTCTTACAACAATTGTCTTTCTAATATAATGTTATCATTAGTTCTTCATATTAACTTATTTGTAGTCATTCCCATGATAAACACCATGTTTTTCTGTTTCTATAAATTTAATGGAATATATTTCAAACCAAAACTGCAAGATTCGGAATAAGTAGGGAGGCTAGACAGTAAAAATCTCTATTTCTTTATTCATAAACACCCTTTTATGAGGTATAGCCCATCCACCACAATGCCGGGAGGGATTAGAAATTAGATTTTCCTCTCACGGTCTCACCAATAGGAAATAGGTACACTATTCCAGATCTTCTTTATTGGGCCATAACTTCAGGGATTGCGATTTCTTTTGCAGGGTTTGGCTTCTTTAACATATATTCGATGAGTCTGTTAAGAATTTCAAGTACCAAGGTTATACACTGAACCTCTGCAATTTCATCATCTATACCAGTTGCAATAGAAACCAAAACAACTTTGAGGCTTTTACTCAACCAAGCGATGGCCAGTACAGCAGTACTATCTCCAAAATGACTCAATTCATTTTACAGCCATTACTCTAGGAGAATCAGCCAAGTCAATTCACCTGAGGGCTCATTGGGTCAAAGCAGAACTAGATGAGTGCTTGCTATTACCAAAAGGATAACATCTCTCCTAGTAGTAGTGAACTGAGGTAATCATGTGCCATTAATGATTTGTAGTGGAATAGAATGCACCAAGAAAAAGCAACAATATACTTCTATACCATTATCTATTTTCCTGGAAAAAACAAAACAAGGGTTGCCTAATAAATAAGGCTGTTAACAAAGGTGGGATGACGAGACTAGTATAGTAATTATACAACTGAGAGAGCAAGTTAGGAGCCCTAATGACTAAGAAGGCCATCCAGTCAATGACAGCAGGAAAAACAGATAAGTGGGCAGAGATGCAACAACCAATTTGTCAGAAGGAATGGTACAAGCAGAAATCAGTTGGCTACATGATGTAGCAGAAATTAATCAAGACAGGTATACAGAAATTCAGCAGGAAGTGTAAGATAATTCCAACAATTTCCGCCCACTGGCTGACAGGTTCAACAAAAACACAAATGTAAGGAAACAAGTAGCTGCAAATGCAAAAATAAAAGCTATGAATTCCTTGGTCCCTATGACCACATAAAGCTAAACAAAACCCATAATCACATAGTCGGAGATATCATACAAAATAATTCAGTCCCACATATTCGTTGCTATTTCCAATAGAATCAAAAAACCCGCGGCTTAAGTCATTCATTCACCAAAAGAAAAATTAAAATCAACCATAAACCCACTACATAAACCATAAATATAACACTTAGGAGTTCATATTCTCAACCAAGAAAAAGATAATGACAACAATAAGCACATATTAGTCCTCTTGACTTACAGGAGAAGAGGCAGAAAGAGTAGTGAGCTTCCAAAACATATTGCCTACGCATAAACACAAAATTACACAATGCTTGTACGTATCCGCGGGAGCAACAGAGATGGAAACAACCAGGCAAGTAGAAGCGGCTGAATAGATCTGTAAACCCTAGGATTCGGAAGAAGCTCAGAAAGAGGATAGGCCGAGATTTCAAACGGTGGATTTACCAGAATTTGGAGCGAAAGATGAGTGGTGGGGGCAGAAAAAACCCTAGTTTTTGGAGATCGAAAGTTGAAGGAAGAGACGCCGCAGAGATCGAGCGCGGCTGATTTTGATACCTTTTTTCTTTTTTTTTTTTCCTTTTCAATTATTATTACTTTTATCGAATAGCACAAATGACCAGGGTGGGGGGTGGGGGTAGGGGAGGGGTAGGTGTGGGTGTGGGGGTGGGGATGAAAAGAAAAATTTAAAAATAAATAAGTTTCTATTCAAATATTTTTTATATTTTCTGTTCAAAAAAATTTAACCTATTATTCCCTCTCGTCCCAAATTAATTTTCACACTTTTCTTTTCGTCTGCTCCATATCAATTTTTACACCCAAAAAAAAGAAACATTTTTCATAACTCTTACCCTCAAAAGTTCCACTTAATTTACCACAATGTCATTACTTTTTCTTACACAATTAACTCGCATCACACTAATTAATTATCTAATCAATCAAAATCAATTAAATTACACCTAACTAAATAAACTCAATCCGTATAAATACATAGGTCATATAAAATACACCGAGATCGTATAAAATATGTATTTGACCAAAAAATACATACAACCCAAAAAAAAATACATTCAAATTTCAAATACAAATACACAACCCATACAAAATTACGTCAAAAATAAAAATACACACACCCCATTAAATACTCGGCCCATAAATACCGTATAAAATACACAACCCTTTACAAATTTGTAAACCTTAATTTGTGTTTGCCTCCCTCTCTCTCTCTCTTATGCATCTCCCTTCTCTCTAGAATCTTCAATCTCCGCCTCCGATCGCCACCCTCCGACCGCCACCCTCCTCCGTCTCTCTCCGAGAGCCACCTCTGTCTCTATGTTTCACCGTACTTTGGTGAATGTCGCAGGAACCAAAAGCACCTCCACACCGTGGTGGAATCTCGATTCTTTGGTAAAGCTCAGGAAATCGCAAATCGTAGCAAACCGTAAGCTCCGAGGTGTCCAAATGGACTATCAACCGCGACGATTTTATTTTCGACTTCGTAAATCTGCTCTCCTTGTAGATCGCGCTCCGGGGACATCCACGTCGACCAAGTGCATTTTCCGATAAGTACTTCAAATATTTCTATCATCGTCGATCAATACATGTTTCGATCTGCTTCAATTTTGATATGGTGTTATACATTTATGATGCAATTGATTCTTTATGCTTGTAATATTTGGATAAATTAGAATTAGCATAAAGTAGATTTGTCGACTTTGCCTCTCTCATTTTCCCTCCTCACCCACAAAAAGGGGTTTTTCTTAAAATTTGTGCCTGCACCGGTGTGAAAACCGATTTGGGACGAGAGGAAGAAATAATTAGACTATTTTTTTAACATATATATAAATAACGCGTTGTATTATTATGGAGTGACTTTAGGGATACAACTAGGGATGGCAATGGGCAGATCGGGCGGGTATCTAGATACTCACGCCCGTCTCGCGCCTATACCCACCTCGCCCCGCCCCGCCCCACGCCCGCCGCGGGCATGCAAGTTGTGCCCCAAACTCCGCCTCTGCGGGCGGGTCCGCCCCGCCTTGACCCCCATTCTCTCTCTCTCTTTTTTTTTTAATTAAAAATTAAAACATCAATTAATATTTTTCTTTGCTTTTATAAAAAAAATCATATCCAAAATGACTACATAAAAATTAAAATTTTCATGTCCAAAACAAATACATAATCAAATCCACAAATACAAAACAACATTAAAATATAAAATTGTATAGTATTATTGTATACAATTGTTCAAAATTCAAGAATTATTAATAGATATATAATTATTTGATTTATTTATTATATAATATTATATATATATATATATATAATTATATAAATATGTATATATGTATAGTGCGGATGAGGCGGGGCGGGGCGGGCGGTAAAATATAAGAACACATGCCCGACTGCACTCTACGCGCGGCGGGACGACTCCGCCCCATTCTCAAGACGTGGGCTGGGCGGGCTGGCCCAAATGAGCGGCGACCGTGGGGCGGATCGCTTTGCCAACCCTAGATACAACGTAATTTGTTTATTATCGAATCTAATTCAATTTACGATTAAATATTTAATTTGATTTTTTTAGTTTAACAAAGCATAATGGTTTTGATAATATTAATACTTCATTAATTAAATTATTCATCAATTGATTATAAAAATAAAGTTATACTCTCTCTGTCCCACATCGGTTTTCACACTTTTCTTTTTTGTTTGTCTCAAATTAGTTTTCACATTCAAAAAAAAAAAACTTCTTCTTAAACTCCACCCTCACAATATTCATATATTTACACAAAATACCATTACTTTTACACTTAATCCAACCACCTCCCTTACTTTAATAATAAAAGTTTACAAAATTACCCTTCAATACTCCACTCATTCTTAAAATGTGTGCCTGCATTAGTATGAAAACTAATCTGGAATAGAGGGAGTATATTTTTAAAAATAATATACACATACATAATAAATTATATAATTTCATGAGTAGTATTTGTGTTCATATTGTGCACAATAAAAATTGTGGTGCACAAAGTTTGGCTACAGTGTAGTATTACTTAGTCTTGTATAATATTAGTTTGATTACGGTGTAGTATTATTTCGGGCATTGTATAGTATTAGTTTAATTACGATTGTAGTAATTATTTCGGATATTGTATAGTATTAGTATTATTAACAATATTGTATGGTATTAGTTTAGCTACAGTATAGTATTAGGTAAAAATATTATGCACACTATTTTTTTAGTGTGCACAATGTGCACACTAATATTTACCTAGTTTTATTTAAGGAATTATTACTCTAAGGTACCGTGTTAAGAGTTTTATTACTCTTAAATATCATCTCAAAAATATAATACAATCGATATAATTACATTTTTCCATTTCTCATTTTACCATCAAAAGTCACTTTTTGTGTTGACTAATCTCGACTCTATATCTCTCATAACGTCTCTTTCTCTCCTCTTTCTCTTTATGGAAATCATTCTGTCTTTCTTTCTCTCTTTCTATATTTCTTTCTCGCACCGATTTGTTGATTTTTTTAAGGTAAGAATGTATCGTAGAATTTGTATTTCGAATTAGATATACTCTTCTCGATTTTTTGTTTTGTTAGTTTTTGTAGTGTTTAGAGACCTATATCTTCGGCCAAGGTTAGATAAAGAAGCTAAGGTTTTCGGAAATGCGAGATTATTTTTCGTGAAAATGGGTTATCTAGTCATGTCACATTTACGATCATCCGACACTGAAACGGCAAAACCTCATCATTCAGTCGCTCGGTTCATTTAAAATTTCAAATTTTGTTGCTCATTTCTAGTTTTCGTAGTATAGTTCTCCTACACAACGTTTATATTTTTCTTGAACTTTTCTTTGGATTAAAAACCCATCTTTTGCCGATTTTATGTATTTTAATATCTTTCGACGTTATTTTCGCAGTTAATTTCAACTACGATTGCAAGTTAATATCTGCAAATGAGGTCACTCCATTTTAGGCCTTGTTTCTCGGATCAAAAGTAAGTGGTTGAAACTATCTCGATGTTAATTTCTTAATTAAGTGTTCTTTCAAAGAGAATTAGCAATTGTTGTTTGGATTCTCGATTGATATCACTCTATGTATCACTATGTGTCGAACACATCCAAAAAATTTGTCACCGCCGATGTTCGGTCCTCCGAAAACCTATTTCAAATGTGAACGCTCAACCACGTTACGCACATGTGAACATTCACCAACAATCTGCATATGTGCAGATTGATAAGATCTTATTTACCCCAATTCAGCTTCGAAAATTTCCCATGTCTTAATGATACCACATTTCTCAATACTAATAAATCTTTCATCTCACCTTCACCCAACAATATATATGTTAAACGTGTTAAGAAAAATTCAATCCCTCAATTACGCAAGAATACAATGTTTAATGAAGATAGAATACCATCTTATGACGTGTGTCCAATTATTTCTAAGACTACCATGTTATCCGACCCATGAGTTGATATAATGAAAAGTGGGATTGGTCTTGAATTTAGGGGTGGTGCCGTTGTTTTTAGGTCTAAGCTTATTAAGTACTCCATTAGAATGGAGTTTAAGTTCAAATATAGGCGTAACGATAGTATATCCATGTTGTCTATCACGAGTCATCCAAATACGATTGTCGGTGGTTTATAAAAGTTGTCCGTCAAACCCTCACTTGAAATTTCATTGTATCAAATATCCATCTTATCCACAAATGTGCTCGGTAAGCTTATATGAGATCATACAACACAATTTGACCCCAACATTATGCACAATTTAGTGCTCAATGATGTTATAACAAATCCACAATCAAAGGGGCAAGGATATATCAAGTGTCATGAAGCTGAATTACGGTATTGAAATGTCGTATTGAAAAGCTCATCGCATCTTTGAGAAGGCTAAGGACCAAATATTTTGATCCTATGATGAGTCGTATGACCGATTAAGGGGATCTGTGGCATTTGTTGTTCGAACAAATCCTCGTAAAGTTTTATGTTAATTTGTATATTACAACCATGCAATCTCCATTGTTTTTTATCTATATAATATGTTTTTTTGTGTCTTTTCGGGTAGTGTTGTAGATTTGGAGGTTGATCCGATAACACATTGTTTTAAACATATTTTAAATCCTTCAAGGCATGTATAGATGGTTTTCGTAAGTCTTGACCATGTTATTTATTGATGGTACGTTCTACACCGTCGGGCAAAGGGAACATTACTTATTGTCATTGCTAAGGATGAGAACAATAGTACGTTCTTCAGATCCGAACAACTACATTCTCGCAAGCGTAAAATTTTGAATTTATTGCATATCGCAAGCATTTATTATGTGCATATTTTGGTGCCTGCTTTTTTACTTTGGGTCAATGACTTTAGGCTACAATATTAGGAGTCCTAAGACTATAAGATATAACATTTATTTACTAATGATATGTAAGCATAATTTATTTACTTACTACAATTTACTAATGATATGTAAGCATATTTTATTTCCTCTTTTTATATACGTTTCATGTTTTACATACCGAATTTTTGTTCCTCGCTTTTTTTTCTATGCATTGTAGACTTGTACTCTGTTGCATTTGTTGTTGTCCTCCGAGAATACAAATAATTGGGTTTAGTTCCTGTCCAAGCTACGTGATTTTGTCAAACACCAAAACCAGATTTTCTATATATCCGATATGAATCGTGGTTTGATGTACGCATTCAATATTGTCTTTGATAAACCCTTCATTTCTATTATTTATTTCACATATTGACAAACTTTAAGGGTCATTTCTCAAGTGGTTGGACAAATTCCAAGCGCCAACAAACTAGGTTACCATTTCGGAGAATACGTGTATGCACCTTATATCGGACTTTTGAAGAAAAATGGCGGTACTCAAGAAAGTTGGTGGTAAGCTAGTCAAGATTGGCTAATGCAAATGCCCTTTGAAAAGTGGGTTGTTGCATATTCTCTATATATCACTAGATATGGAGAAATGACCTCAAATCTTTGTGGAATCCTTTAATGCATGGATCAAGGAAGTGAGATCGCTTCTAATTACCCATATGATAAGATTACATAAGACTAAGTTAATTTTTTTTTAGTTATTTTCTGTCTTACCTTTTTTCCTGTCAATTTTTCATGGATTTTCGTGATACCAAAATAATTTTTTTATTATTATTTTGTAGAATTTTTGTGAGTGGCAATTTAATCGTAACCTTGATAACCTATCTTAGACCGACGCACTCTATCCAATTAAGGAAGAGTTATGGCACTACAATATTGACATATCTCATTCATGGACTTGATTTTTATTGAGATAATTAAAGAATACTTTTGTGTCAATTGTAATGTTAGTAGGGAAGGTCGTAGGAGTGGAGTTGTTATTTGTGGAAGGAAGATTGTAAGATCCAAATAATGTCGCTTTCTCGTAAACCTTATTGGCATGTTAGTTGGGTAGGATTTGAACGATGAAACATGGTAGTTTACGATACTTTTGTTGAGAGAATTAGCATTTGGTAGGATGGGTAAATATTATGCGTGCTTAGGAGATTTTAATGAAATACTCTTCGAGTATGAAAGGAAATGAGGTATGGCGAGGAGAATTCAAAGAATATAAGATTTTGGAGAGTGTTTAGAGCAATGTGAGCCGATTGACTTAGGATTAAATAACTTCAGCTTTACATAGACTATTAGATAGATAGAAGATCTAATATACAAGAGAAGCTTGTTGAATAACAAGAGCACAAACTTAAAATATGTTTTCATTAATAAATAAACAAATGAGATTTCATTCTATTTATACAAATGAATAACTTCACGAGCAAGTGTAGCGATTGTAACTAACTAACAAGAAGAAGAAATCGACTAACGGCTAAAATGAACCTAGCTAGAAAGTAGTATAGGTTCACCCCATGCAAAAGCTCACTCACGTAGGATCAAAACATGCACATGCACCGTATACATTAACATGCTCCTTGTGGCCGAAAACCCCGATGAGTGAACAAGCCTAGAGCATCACAAAGAACTTGAAACCGAGAAGGAGAAAGAGACTTGGTGAATATATCACCGCCGGTCCTCGGTCGGCCAAGACATATCGAACATCAAGTTCGTTGTCTTGAACTTTTTCTCGCAGAAAATGAACGCCGATTTCTATGTGCTTTGTACGTGCATGGAAAACAGGATTAAATGCTAGTTTAATTGCACCTTCATTATCACACCAGAGTATAGATGGCAAAGTCGGCGGAAGATTCAATTCTTTGAACAGGATGATATCCAGATAAGCTCGGTAGTTGCTAGTGCCAAAGATCCGTATTCAACCTCTGCATGGCCGCTCCCGGCAACCACATTCTCGCTCTCGAACACCATGATAAGAGATTGGAGCCCAACTTTATGCAAAAACCAGTAGTGCTACGCCTATCGTCCAAGTCGCGTAAAAATCGGAATCGGCAAAGCCTTGTGACCTGAAATCAAGAACAGGAGTGAAGCAAAGACCATGAGACAAAGTTCCCGAATATATCTAAGCACTCTTTACAAGTTTTCCAATGATTTGTGGTGGGTGTGTGCAAGTATTGGCTCAACTTATTCACAGAGTAAGAAATATCGGGTCTTGTCAATGTTAGATATCAAGAGCTCCAACAATGGATCGATATAAAGAAGGTTGATCAAAAAGACTGCAGTCAAGCTTTGCAAGCTTCAAGCTGGAACAAGAGGGAGTGGGAGTGGAATTGCTCTTGTCAAGATTGGCTTTGAGTAGAATTTCCTTGGCATACTTGGACCGAGTAAGAACAATAGACTTATCGTAAATGCAAGCTTTAATGCCCGAAAATAATTCACCTCCCCAAGTGCTTGAGAGAAAAATGTCCGTGTAAAGTCCGAATGAGCCTCTGAATGATGAGTGAGTTATCACCGGTGATCATAATATCATCAACATAAATCAATACCATCAACATTTGTCCATCAAGATATTGATAAAACAAGCAATGATCGTAATAGGACCGCTTTAAGCCAAAGCGAATAAGAAATGCCCAGAGGGTGTCATACCAAGCCTTTGGGGCTTGTTTTAATCCATATAAAGCCTTAACCGGTTTGCAAACATGAGTTGGTTTTCAGGATCGATGAAACCCCTCGGTTGACTAATGAAGACAGCTCTCCTTAAGTTGCCCATGAAGAAAAGCATTATTAATGTCAACTTGTTGAATGCGCCATCCCTTAGTCATTGCCAAGCCGAACATTATTCTAAGAGTAATGGGCTTAATAACAGGACTAAATGTGTGAAAATAATCCACCCCTGCAGGTTTGTTGAAATCCTCTTGCCACAAGCCTTGCCTTTAACCTTTCAATGGATCCATCTCTATGATATTTGATTTTGAAAATCCATTTAGTTGTGATCAAATTCATATCGTTGCATAGGCACCAATTCCTGTGTCCGATTCCTCATTAAAGCATCATACTCTTCTTGCATGGCCTGCTTCCAAGCGAGAATAGTCGAGCTTGAGAAGTTGTATCGTGTTCGGTGGTAGGGAGAGATCGAGCAATGAGTAATCTTGGATTTGGTTTAATAATTCCACTTTGGACTGGTGATCATATGATGATGGGATATGTTTTTAGGTGTAGATACAGAACAAGAGAATCAACAACGGTAGGGATTGAGGGCTTAGAAATAACATCGGTGGATTTACTTGTGTAGGATGAAGTAGTAGATGTTTGAGTATAAGGAGATTTAGTAGTGGTATCGGATGGATGAAAAGGGAAATAGATTTTGGACACAGGGGTGTTTCAGTAGAAGATGAATTTGTATGATTATTTGAAGAAAAATCAAGAATTGGTGTTGGGAGTAAAGGTAACCTAGAGAATATTATCCGGTTAGCGATTGAGAGAAAGGAAACTCATTCTCATTGAAATTCACGGTTACGCTCGATATGTTGATCCTACTGGATGAGTGTAAACACTTATACCCTTTTGTCTGTTATAAAGAATCCAATAAATGTGCATTCGGGCGTCCTAAACTCAAGTTTTGAGGAAGAATAAGGCCTGAGAAAAGGGTAGCATGCACATCCAAAATCTTGAGAAGATCATAGTTGGATGGCTTGTGAGGAAGAGCTTGATAAGGATTAATATTTTTTTAGAACAGTGTAGGCAACAGATTAATAAGCTAAGTAGCAGTATCAAAAAGGCTTCCCACCAAAAACTTGTAGGAAGAGAAGCAAGAGCTAACATAGCAAGACCAACTTCGGTGATGTGTTGGTGTTTTCTTTCCACAAGCATATTTCTTTGGTGAGTATAAGGACGTAAATGTCTCATAACAATACCAAACTGTTTACACCGATTTTTGAAAGCAATAAACTCACCCCTATTATCACACTTTGAATAATTTTCACCTTAGAGTTGAACTGTCTTTCCACAAAAACAACAAACTGTTATAAAATACCAAAGAACTTGATTTAGTGTGAAGAGGAAAAATCCACGAATACCCGGTGAACTCATCAACAATAAGCAAATAGAACTTGTAACCATCCATAGATAAGCTAGATGAGGGTCCCCAAACATCGGTGTGAATAACATGAAAAGGAGCAAAGAGATTGATGAACAATACTAGGAAAATTCATTTGATACATCTTGCCCATTCTACAAGGTTCACGTAAACCAATATCGATCGCCTAAGAGGGACTTTTAAGCTATGCGTAACAAAAGTCAAAGTAGCAATACAAGGATGTCCAAGTCTAGAGTGCCACAACATTGGCTTATTGGACTTATTGATAGAAATTGTATTACATTGAGCTAAAGAAACAT
The DNA here is from genome assembly GCA_030762865.1 of Paraleonurus japonicus. NCBI lineage: Eukaryota > Viridiplantae > Streptophyta > Magnoliopsida > Lamiales > Lamiaceae > Paraleonurus > Paraleonurus japonicus. The sequence continues at coordinate 35,917,836 of CM061052.1, forward strand.
CTTTATTCACCGATGCGTAAGCGATCTCTTTGAATTATTGAGCAAGTGAGATAAATCCAATCGACATACAGCCATTCCTAAGCAGTCCTTTTAGGAGGGGCCAGTGAGTGATTAGATCCTTAACAACACAAAAAGATGTGTGAAACTTCAATATATGCCTTGTTATCTTTAAGGAACCGAGAAATACTTATCAAATTTTTAGTTATATCGGGCACATGCAAAACATTGTTCAGAGAAACTGATTTGTTACCTTGAAGACTAGGCATAGATAGGGAGCCAACATGTTTGATAGGAATAGATGCATCATTACCAACTAAAAGATTAGATGTACCTTGATATGGTGCCTGGATGTGAAGATTACCAAGACCAGATGTTATGTGGTGAGTAGCTCCACTATCAACAAACCAATCATTACTTGAACTCTCTTTGAGAAGTGGAAGGATCCATAGCATGAGAAGTATTGGTTGAAAACTCGATTGAAATCATGCTTTGAGAGTGTCTTGTAGCAAAGTGCATTCTTGAGCCATATTAGCTTGAAAATTAGATGTAGAAGCCAAGCCCACGAGTGGTTTCAAGGCCTTGAAATGAAGCATCAAAACGCTTGTAGCACTTAGCAACTACGTGGTTATTCTTGCCACACAATTGACAAACAACTTTAGGCTTAGTAGGATACTTGTCCTTGCCTTTGAATTTATTGTTTGATTTTCCATCCTTCGAGCAAAATTTGCGAGATGGATTAAAAGTAGAAAAAGAAGCGATTGTAGTAGTTGCTTGTTGAAGGAGATGCATCTCATATGCTTGAAGAATCAAATGAACCTCATCGAGAGATAGTAAAGGACCACGAGTGGTCAAACTAACTACCACCGCATCAAATTCAGGACCTTGACCGGCTAGCAGATGCATAACCATATCATCACTAGTGATGGGACTACCAATGACTTTCGGACCATCCGATAAATTCCTCATTCGCAAAAAAACTCATCAACGGACAGATTGCCCTTCTTCGTTGTTTGTAATCAAACCGAAGGTGCATTTCTCTTGCCTTAGATTGAGAACAAAAAGAGTTCCTCAAATGCATCCCAGACCTTAAAAGCATGTTCACAAAGATTCACATACCCAAGCATAGACTCATGAACAGAGCTCAATAGCCACCGAGAAGAAATCGATCCTTGCGATGCCACTCATCATCATCCAGGAAGGAACATCAGATCTGTTACACGGCATAATCGGACCAAAACCATGGGCCTTGATCAAGCTAACACCCGAGTTCGCCAGAATGAATAATTGTTCGATCAAGTTTGATCGAGAGAGTGATGAAGGTCTTAAGAAGAGGATTATCGAAGATGTAGTTATCATGATGAACAGATAGAAAAACAAAAAAATGGAGAAGAAAAACAGAAAAAAAACAATGAAGGATAGAGAAGAATTAAAGGATCAATGAATGGATTTGAAGATAACGATCAACAAAACCGACAATTTGATACCATGTTGAATAACAAGAGCACAAACTTAAAATGTGTTTTCATTAATAAATAAACAAATGAGCTTTCAACTCTATTTATACAAATGAAATAACTTGCTGAGCAAGTGTAGTAGTTGTAACTAACTAACAAGAAGAAGAAATCGACTAAAAGCTAAAATGAACCTACTGGAAAGTAGTCTAGGTTCACCCCATGCAAAAGCTCACTCACGTAGGATCAAAACATGCACATGCATTGTATACATTAACAAAGCTTTGTTAAGAGCATTGCGAATAATAAATAGATGGTCAATTTTTTGGATTATTGTATCTCTCATCATGAGATTTTTACTATCCATTGCTAGTGAAACAGATGAGGAAAAACACAATGGGAAGAATAACCCAGTAAGCTCTTTCAATTTGAAGACATGTTGCTTAAAAAATTGTTTGTTTGAATTAATATATGGAGAAACTATTAACAATATGTATTTATATAATAAACGATCGTTGTTTACCGTATAATCACCTAACAAATATATGGGTATTTATGTGATGAAGATACGGATAAAACTAATATTCTATCAAATGATTAGAGCAATAAAGACTCTAATACATTCAATGCAAATGATCGAATGAATGCTTGAAAGACAATGTGAAAGCAATAAATGCAAGAGAATTTGTTGAGGTTTTTAAGATTTTTTAGTGTGCCTTTAAGGTTGTATTTAGAGGAACAAAAAATGTTGCTCTAGTATCTTTGGGCATTAAATGTTGAGATCCATACATTAAATGCATGGATCCTACTTTTAGGATGTGACCTAGATCCGTATGGCGGACAAATTTTGGCTCACTAATATCACGTTAGTTGTTCGTCATACGAGGCATTGCCATCGGCTTGTTCAAGAAATAACTATCGCTCGCCGAGGAACCACTTGCCAACTCGCTGCATGGCAAGTAGCTCCACTCCGACGACATCTTGCTCGCCGGGCTGTTTGCCATTTAGCGAGGAACGAGGGTTCTCTCCTCGTTATGCACTTGCCACGTAATAACTCTAGGATTTGGGATATTTCTTGTCACAACAACGAATTTATGATATTCTTATTAATTTTTATAATACTTTTAAAATAGAAGAATTTCATATTATGACTCAATTTTTAAGTTGAGTCTCAATTTTAGCTCTTGAATTTTGAAGTATCTCAAATTAGGATATAATTTTTGTTTTTTTATTTCTTTTTAAGATCCAATTTCATTCATTATGTCTCAATTTAAGACCCAAAATTCTAATTTATCTTTTCATTTCTAATCATACATAACTAATTTTTATAAAGAATTATTTTTATTATATACAATTTTTCTTATCTACTTTCGCAATATATTTTATATCTTTTTATATTTTAAATTTTTTTATATTATTCCCACCGCATTTATTATAAATACTCACGTTCATTACCTAGATTAAAAAATAAAAAAATTTGAAATTCCCTTTTAAATAAATATAATGAAAGTGTCCAATAAAAATTATAATTTTTAAAATTCATATATTATATTTAAAAATTAATAAAAAAAAAAGTTATTATACTTTGTGGGTACTTTATAAAAAAGATTGAAATAAAAACAAATTGATCGGGTCTTGAATTGAGACAAAATAAAAAGTAAATCTTAACTTGAGAAAAAATAAAAACTAGACCCTAATTTAAAACACTTCAAAATTCAAGAATTAAATTGACTCTAAACTTAAAAATTTAAAATTCTTCCCTTTTACTCTCCCCAGAATCGATACCATTAGAATCATTCGCCGATACCATAACCATTTTATCTTGTGATATCACTTTATAAGTCAGTAATGGTATTACTAAATAAATATTATAATATTAATAAATGAATTTAATGGTATTAATTTCTCCTATTTAAACTCGCTTCACACGAGATTTTTACAAATTTAAAAGATGATGAATGGGCATTAACCATCAATATATGTAGTGCAAACATCAATTAAATTAAGTCTTGATTTTATGCACATACACACTAGATATATAAAGTTTGCTCTTGCGAATAATTTACGGACAAGAACAACTGCCGCAGAAGTGGGGCCCAGCTCATTTACGGCGCCCCCACCGAACCTGAAATTCGCGCCGCCGATCTTCCTCCCCCGCCGCCGATTTCAGCTTTAGTTCAGGCGACATCTCATCGCCGCCTCCGAAGATCGAAACGAGGGCGTGTTCACTGAGGACCTTTGCCTCTTCACTCTGCATCCTTTTCTCTTTGTTGAAGTTGGGGAATTCGTAGTTCGGGTAGGTAAATATTTTCGAGAGAGATGAATTTGAGCCAGGGGACGGTGCATCCAGTAGAGGCGCCGCCTTTGCAGACCGAAGGTGCAAGGAACGTGCCACTACCGCGCGTGAGGATGATGGATCTCCAAGGCATGCCAGGTACAGTCGGCGGCCTGCTGTTGCGCGTGTCTCAGTTTTTGTTCGCGGCTGTGGCGCTCTCCGTCATGGCAACCACCGCAGACTTCCCTTCGGTCACTGCCTTCTGGTAAATCAATTTTGCTTTAATCATTTCCTTTGCTGATAAACTCATTCGTTACAGAGTTTGGATTGAATAAGATTCTGAAACAAAATTTGAATTGTTTTTGTTGATATATGTGCGGATTTTGAGGAATGATTCTGATCGACTTGTCAATCTATTAATTGTATGTGCAATTGGAAAGAAATTTGTGAATATCAGCAGATAGTGCTAAAATTCACAGTACTTAACTTAGTTATTGGTCATTTTCTTATTTATCCCGGATTTAAAGATTACGAGAGAGGCTGAGATAAAGCAAATTGCAGAGGAAGACTCATATGATGAATTATGGCTGGATTATATATTGAGTTCGCTTAAATTCTGATTATAATGGCTGGCGCACCAAAGTATAAAACTACTCCTCATTTTGTGGATATGATAGTTGTTATTATAAATTAGGTAAAAACTTGTATGAGACCGTCTCATGCATGAGACCGAATCACTTTTTAATAAATTGTTATCAATTTTTAAAAAAGTGATACAAATTAGTATAAAAGTGATAACAAATTAAAAAGTGATAACAATTTATTAAAAGTTATAACAAATTATGAAAAAGTGATAGTAATTTATTAAAAAGTGACTCCGTCTCATGACCGTCTCATGCATGAGACGGTCTCACACAAGAGTGCCCCTATAAATTAAAGTTACCTTAGTTGTGATATTTGGATGCATTGAATGAAATATGTAGTTCATTTATTCCATAAGATCCTTGGTTTTTGTCAGTTGTTTATAGTTGGTTAGATTAGGGGTGTTGGTTTTCACAATTATTTTCAAAGCGATTAGATGCTGTAGTGAAGGAGAACAACATTCCGAATTCAAGGCCTAGTTGAAGGAATAAGACTGAAGACAATAAAATTTTTTCTGCAACTGATGATGATTCTCAGGAAAATATAAATTTGTTACCTGATAGAGTTAAAAAGATCCACTGACCATTAAAAGGTCCAATTTTGTACACAATTAGTTCATAATTTGATAGAACATTGTGTGCCATTATTGTTCTTTCGTAATATGTATTTGTCATTATTTCTGGACTGTTGAGAAGGTGTGAATTCATTACCCTGTCATGCGAATTTGTTTGTGTGATGTGAGCTTTTCTCATTTTTTATGCCTGTTTATACCTGGTGCTCGACTCTTTACACGTACAATCAAATAAAATTTTGTTTTAGGGTCAAGTATATAAATATTTAACTGGCAGAGTGACCTCTACACCATTCTTAATATATCACCATGTGAAGAAAAGGCTAAGAAGTTCTACTTTTTCATATGTGTGCATATATATTAAGAATATCTGTCAAAGACTTTTATGTGGTCTTTCCATTTACCGAAGGTGATGTTCCTTTGTAGAAGTTTGATTGATCTTAAATATCCTGGCAATGGACTCACTTTCTTATTTATGTTTTGTTTCCCTTTCTTAGCTACCTTGTAGCAGCTGCTGGTTTGCAGAGCCTGTGGAGCCTCGTATTAGCAATTGTGGATGCTTATGCCCTTCTTGTGGGGCGTCGTTTGCAAAATCCTCGAGTCGTTATTTTATTTGCTGTCGGTGATGGGGTAAGATTGTTCTCAAGCTGAAGAGATCATATGTTATTGCTCATTCTGCTGGCAAGCTAGTTTATTATAATAATCAATTCACTCTTTGATTTCTCATTCTATGCTAGTTTATGTTACAATACTTCTACTCCATTTTCTCTTTTAAGTTTTAAGTAATGCGTAATTGCATATGGTAAAGGAATCTGGTGGGGAATAATTTTTTTCTAGGATCATAACTATGGGAATAGCAATTGAAGAATGATATGTTTTTAGCTTGACAAATGCAGGTCATTAATTTTTTTCCGCACATTTAGACCCGTAAAAATTAATTTATGCATATATAGTCTTGGAAAAAAATTAATTTCACACATTTAGGCCCGTAAGTGTGGGCGTATCGGGCCAATGCTTGCATATTCGTCCATAGGTCAAATTGGCCGTTCTAAAATTAAATTTAAGGGCCTACATGTGTGAAAAAATAATTTAATGGCTTACACTTGCCAAACCAAAGACATATTGTCCTTCAATTGCTACCCCCTTAGTTATGGTCCTAAAAAAACATTATTTCCAATTCTACTGATTAGGGCTTGATCAATCTGCTTGTGTAGAAGCATGTTGTGACAAATTAAATGATTCCACTTTTGTTTCTCTTTAGCATTGTATATTTAGAATTAGAAGTAGTTGAGATAGTGCTCCTTGATTGTTTGATGATTTTAAATTTTAATGCATTGTGTTGTGCTTAGGTAGATTAAGCATTGCAACTCTCGAGGTGAGAAGAGTAATCATTCAACAAACTTAGATCACAATGTCAGTTTATTTGTGTTTTTTCACCATATTCATTCAACAATGTTGCCCATCCAAACCATTATGCTACTTAGGTCAAAAACTTTCCAATCTCATAATATTGGTTGCTAAACTTCGACTGATCTGTTCTGCATCAGATAGTTATTGTAGCTCCCGTCGCATACATGTCTGTGTAAACGCTGCCTTGATGTTAAAAACCATCTCTCAAGGGTGTGCAGAATGCGAATTAATACTTAAAATTGTCTTGATGATGTTAAAATCAAACAAGAGGGAGCAAAACAAAAAAAGGGTGTACTGAAAAGAGATTTTTCAATAATTAAAGAATGAGATCAATTGAATCAAGACTAGTTCAACAGAAGCCAGTTATTTGCATTCCTGCTCAACATTACTAGTAGCAAAATCCTTTGCTTACTGAATAAATTAAGAAAACACCATTCCTTTTCATTACTTAACCTTCTCGTTGCAGGTAACGCCGAACCTAACATTTGCAGCGGCCTGTGCATCCGCTGGCATTACCGTTCTAATCGGGAACGATCTGGGGGCCTGTGGTAAGAATCATTGCACAGAATTCGAAACTGCTACAGCTATGGCTTTCCTCAGCTGGTTTACCGCTGTACCTTCATTCTTGTTAAATTTTTGGTCATTGGCATCAAGATGAAGATCATCAATGAAATATTTTTGTCGATTATTTCTACTTCTTTTTGTGCTCTGTGTGAATTGTGATTAATCGGATCTACTACTCCCAAACAGCCTCTGCTATGTGTACAGTGTATATATATATACACATAGAGTGTAAGTTCAGTGCTGTTTTGTGTAATATATTTGTGTGGCTTCTATTTGATTTCAAATTGTAGTGTTATAATGTGTCATGAATTTGTATCAAAGATATCAGTTCAATTTTTATTTTATTTTTAATCAAGGCCTCCTCAATGTAGCCCGCTACAAATGGTACATAGGATGAGTAACATTATTTACTCAAGTGGTGAGAGTTCCCAAGACCTATTCTCGGATGTGTTATTGTAAAGGTAAATATGTGTTACTAAAAGGGTTAAAGAAATAAAATAGTTGTTTATGTGTTGGTACTTCCTCCATTTCATTTTAAATTGCTCAAACAGGTGTGTTACTGCAAGGGTTAAAGAAAAATATTTGTCTATGTGTTGTGCTCCCACTCTCTCCGTTACAATTTAAATTGCTCAATAAGTGTATTATCAGTAAAGTCAAATATGTGTTATTGTAAGGGTTAAAGAAATAAAATATTTGTTTATGTGTTGTTCCTCCATTACAATTTAGATAGCTATAAAGCTAAACTTAAAAAAGCTTAAATGGCAAAATCACGTTATTCTATTTCAAAATCTTTCTTCTATTTTTCTTTTCTCGCTTTTTTGCTCGCTTTCTCCTCACTTTGATCTCGTAATTGAATTTCGCTGTTGTTATCGTCTCCGATCGCTGCCGTCCTCGCGTTGTTGGTTGTCGCTGCGATTTCGACCTCGCCTCCACCAATCTTTTCTAACAGCTAAGGCCTCCGCCATTGCCACATCAGTTCTCGCGATTTCTGACCTCACCTCCACCAATCTTTCTCTAACAGCCAAGGCCTCCGCCACTGCCACATCAGTTATTGTTTTGATTTTGTGAGCAAAGAAATTGATCCGACGCCGGCCAAAACAAATTGTTTTGACAGCGGGAAACTCGCTGACAAGGCCGGTGCTTCCAACAATGGCAATTGAAGGGTTGTCTTCTCTAAGGAACATGCTAAACAAAGGGAAACTCGCTGACGGGGTCGGGCGCTTCCAACAATGGCAATTGAAGGGTTGTCTTCTCTAAGGAACATGCATACACATTTGCTTGTTTTCTTATCTTGACCGAATCTGTATGGATGACCCACAAATTTTTAAACTCTATTTTTAACTAATATTGCACGGGCAATATTTCACAAGAGATTAGCTCAAAAATTCAAGTATACATCTTCACTATTTAAAATGACTACAACTCATTCGACTCATCTCTATCAAAATGAGTGTAATCATACAACTCCGTCTTACGAAACAAGATCCGTGACACCATCCCACCGAGTCAAATATGTCATCTTAAGAGCAAGAAATACAAGATGGGAACAATTTCGTCAATAGATCAAGACTACCACAAGAATTTACATTAAATCAAAATTTTACAACACATGTGAATACCTACACTACATTAACAAAATAAATTAAAAAAAAAAACTCGAAAATTATAAAAACCAAAAAAAAACCCAAAAAGCAAAAACCTTTCAATACCTCCCTCATTTTTCCATCCGGTTTATCCTGTCTCCTCTATTTTTGACATTCAAACAAACGACCAATTCAAAAAAGCAAACGCTAGGCAGTGGACAGTATTCTCTTCTCCAGCAATGACTTTCCACACGATGGCTTGTTCATACGAGACGTGTCGTCCCATTGTCGACATGCAGATACCACCAGGCAAGCAAGCAAATCCCTATAAATGTAGACTTATGGGGTCAAATGCAATGAAAAATATTATTGTAATTATAATGCATCGATTCATAAATCTAAATTTTGTAGTGTTATGCAAGCTTATGTCACCTGTTGCATAATCTTAGAAAATTCTGAGAACAATGCCTTTCGACCTGGATCATCGAATATCTTATCTAACGTTATATCTTGCAGAGAAACTAGAGTTGTCTCCAGCATGTCTAGCCCCGCCTGATTCGCAAATATAAAAACTGGCATAGCCTGGAGAGAGAGAGAGAGACAGACTTGTTACATTTTATACTTCCATTATTCATACACTAATGCGCCATTTAACCCATAGAGGCATCACACGAGAAAGATTTAATCATGAATAATGCAGAACCATACGTACCTTCAACGAGCAGCATAAGATAGCATCCTGGTGATGCCAAAGCGTTTTTAATACTGATTCACTACTCGTTGAGTCGGGACATAGCAACTCTGTTCCCATATGAAAGCTGCAAATGATAGAAAAGAAGCCTCACAAAAAGCAAAAACTCTCGAGCAACACTTGTGTGACAATTAATATTATTTAGGGGGTAGGGGTTGGTTAGCAGTACCTATAGCTATGGCAGATCCAATGTGCAAGTGTTACAGCTTCAGGAGAAGCTGGAGACACCTTTGGTCCCACCGTAGGGCTTGATCCCGATGGAGATATGGCTGTTGCAACCCTCTGCACCGAGGAGATCACGCTATGTACATATTGGCGTGCCATTAAAGCAACGTTATCCTGTAAACCGCTCTCGAATGGGAACTGGAAAGCAATAGTTAATACTGATCGTGCATTGTAAGATGACGATGCATTTTCTGCAGCACGGTGGCCCACTTCAAGACTTGATGTCAAATCTAGAGTTTTGTGTGAAGACAACACATCCTGTGAATCCCCCTGTTTAGAGAGCTCACTAGTTAGAAACATTAAGACAATGGACCAATATTCAACAATGGAAACGAAGAGTATACGGGTAATTTAACCAACATTTCATACTCTGCCCAATCGGCGTTATCACAAGAATGTAAATGAGTAAATGCCATTTTCAAACTCCCGACAGAAAAAGGGGACGTATTCTATTTAGTGCGATAAGTTTGTCCCCTTTTGTTCCAGGGTATTTCACTTTCTCAAATTAAATTTCGTCTTGTTAACTTTACCTTTTTTATAAATTTTGATAAGCTACAACGGGTAAGTAACCGGTTTCGAAAGTTAACATGACAAAATTCAAAATTATATAGTATAAAAAAAAATGTCAATTCAGCTCAAAACCGCCTGTTGCTCACCCGTTGACCGATCAAAAGACTTAAACTAAAATGTGCAAACCTATATTAACTATAACTAAAAAAACATTTTCCAAAAATAATACTCCAACTCAACTGGTTTTGAAACAAGTGGAATTATTCGAAAACCAGAAGGCAGCAATGGTGCGTCGTCCGGAAACATCTCGTCAATGGGTGCAAAAACAAGCTCAGAGCAGGCGCCCACTGCATTCTCATCCACTCCACTGCACATCTGTAAATAAATAAATCGATACATTAAAAATGTGCAACTTTTTCAAAGCACTGAGGCAATTAACATCATTGCAAGAAAACAGAACCTGTAGAAGATGAATATCCCTGGAGCCAAAAGCATCTTCATGATTAAGTGGGTGTCCTTCCAAACGAACAACTTCAAGCCGCCTACAGTGCAAAACAACAGGTTAGGATATCATTATTTCCACATGCTCGCTTTGAATACATCATTCATATACAATTATGCATCAATATTTCAAAGAAATTTTTAATTCTAAATGGATATATTAATAGAGAAAACATATACCTCTTCATGTTCAATTGTGTGACCTAAAGGCATGATTATTTGGCTTCCAGTGAATTTTGTAGGCCTGATTCCAGAATAGGTGTATGTGCTTGCTTTTAAAGATGTAGCAGCATAAGCATCAATGTTAAAGTCTGCCCACTCCGATCGATGCTCCCTCAAAACCGAACCAGCATTGCCGGAGGTACATTCTGGTAAAAACAGCATAAAAGGACGTACGTTAGAACAACAATTACTTAGCTCAGCAAACTTAATGTCTGTGCATATATATTTGATATAGGGCCCCATATATAGTTTCTTTTGGAACTAAACTCGATGCATAAATTGGTATAGAGCTCAATATATGGAGCTCTTCACTAAAACTATTGTGGGGGAAAATCGTCAAGATTTACAATTAAAACATATACCTCTTCATGTTCAAATGCAATTGTAACATATAACTTTCCAATTAATTATTACAATTTCAAGAATCAATATTAAAGCCGACTTTTACAATTAATAACTTGACGGTCTAGCAGCCAGGACAATAACACATGGCTTCATTAGAAGTCAGAAGAGGTCTCATGTGAAACACGTTCACGTGAACTCTTTTTTCAAAGTAATATTGTTAGTATACGAAGAAATACTGTTTAGCACACGAAGTATCACATGATTCTTCGTATGCTAAACATTATTACTCGTATACTAACAGTATTACAGGGTTCACCATTACCATAAAACTTTTGTGAACCAAGTTCATAGATGTTTTTGTTTAGAAGTTGAAGTATTACATATGAGGTGGTCTTGAAGCTAAAGAATATTTCCATCATAATGAAGTAAAAAACCAAAATTAAAACACGTAAATCGTACAAGAGGAAATGTCTATACAGATAAGTTAAGAAATGAAACTAGTCCTAATCACTATGCACAGTAATTCCATTAAAAAACATACGCACCTGAAGTAGCATAGATGCTTTTGCACAGAGAACCCCTCCAAGCACTGAAAGAGCATTCGAACCACTAGTTAGGTTTTTGGCTGAAGTAACGGCAACTACTACATCTTCAGCACCATCACAGTTCAATGATGTCCAACCATCGTCGTTAAAACCATTAATAGCATCATTAAAGCCTCTGCAGTGAAAACAACTAAATTATAAACAATAACCACATTATATGTGTTCCTACAAAACAGCATATAAAATTACATGACTATATCCAGTGTGCACGGAGAGAGAGAGAGCACACAAAAACACACAAATCAAGTGACCTGCTTAGCCTCTGGCTGAAGGTGCGCAGAACAGCTGGTTGTCGACCGAGACCATAAGCTACTTCACCACTTGTCTCCTGTGCTATCTGCCGGATGTATCTTAATGCCTGTAGATTAACATTAAAAACGGGAAAAGATGTAACTCATCAACCATGTCCATGAAGTGGAACAAACAAATGAGAAATCAATGGTTTTGCACGTAACTGAGCCAGAAATTAAATGCAGGGGCCCAAATGAAGAATAATAAATTTTGATTTCATCTCATATTAGAATTGTCGAAAAATATAGCCTATTAAAAAAATTGACCAAATGAGCTTTAAATATATTTTAATAAAAAGTCTCGGCCATACCGCTCATAACATACGAAATTGTATCAATATTGTCTATGTATGACCATCTTTCATTTTTTATACTTTAGTTCATCATAATTTAAATTATTGTATAATAATTGCATTGCTAATAACTAAAATTACAGAGAACAATTACTAGATAATTACTAAAAATACATAAAATATAAGTTTTTCATTAAAATAATATTAAAATTTAAATATATATAGTATTACAAAATTAAATTGGAAGGGGGCCAGTTCCTTCTCCTCCCACACCCTCCCTGTCATTGGTTGTGCATCTCCTACCGCCTCAAATAAGAGAGTAAAAAAGTACACAACATTAACGTTAATTTACATTCGATTCTACGCCATGCACTCATTTTTTCAATTTCAACCATCCAATCAAAATTTATCCATACGACATGGAACTATGTCTCAACCCCATTAGCCAAAACTATAATCAATATCATGTGAAAGCTTCATATACATAGCACTGACCGCAATTGTGATTTTCTGTGCCACAGCTTTTGACGATTCATAAAGCGGCCGCAACACCTCTGGCACACTCCATGCCTGGAAGAAAGTGGTGAATTGTTGATCGATTTACAGTCACCTAAATAAGCATTCGATGGAGCTCAAAAATACCTGGAGATTAAGGTGATCTACAATGTGAATAATTGACCCTCCACCCTCACATGGCCTAATCAAGTATCCAGATGGAAGCATTTCAGCTCTAACAAACTGTGATGCAGCAGCTGCATTTGGACCAGCCCCGAACCGGAAAGCGATCTCTCACATACCTTTCGATCAAATGAAGCAATTAAATGTTAGAGCAGTTTAACCCCCACCCCCTATTCTGGTGATATACAAAGATATTCGTACCACGAAACTGCCATTCTCCAATGTTGTTGTGTATCTTAAAGTCCAAAAATCACGAGCTGGAGCCAGAGTAGTTGGAGCATATGTCTGAATGCAAACATGGTTATCAACTGTATGAAGTGGGAACCTTGATAAAAACATTATAATGATGATACACACAATTTACCTGTGTATATAATAACTCAATGGTTCCTCCATTCCCGCAGGAAACGTAGTGAAAATCTCAAGGCGCCGACAATCACGGTACCAAGATGATCTATCTTTAAGAATCTCTGCAATCTGCAAAATTAGAAACCTTTCAATAAAGAGCTAATTTGTGCAACTCAGGAGACAAATCGTGTATGGGGAAAAAAATAAGAAACATAATTGGGGGTTGCAAAAGTAGAACATTATGTTTACGGGCCTGCAAACTAAGGACAATACTTTTTTATTTATGTAAATATAGGCCAATTCAGGCCAATTTGGCGTACATTAACCCGATTTGTGCTAATTCGGGCCAATTAGCCTACATTTACATAAGCTAAAAAAATTGTCCTTAATTCACAGGCGCGTAAACATAATGTCTTTTAGTAACCCATAAGTTATGGGAATTAATATGACACTTGTGCCAATCGTGTATGTATCAGAGATACTTACCTTCGGGGTTCTAAACTAACAAGACCGCAAGCACGGGCAGCCACTCCACCACAACTTTGTGAGATGGCAAATATTCCAACCGAATCCGGACCAGGCTGATTGAAAACCGAAGTAGTTCAGCATTAGAAGCGAAAGCACTTCGTCGTTGCTTGAAACAGGGAAATAAAAGTGCAAAAAAACAGCTGAAATGCATTTTAAATGACTCAAACCTTCATCCCAGGCATCTGGACCCAATCAACAGCAGTCCCCGTAGCCTTTGAAAGGAACTCTGCCAAGGTCTCCTCTGCAATTGATAAGAGTCTGCCAAGAGAGAGAGAGAGAGAGAGAGAGAGAGAGAGAGAGAGAGAGTAGGTAAGATATACATTTCTATAATTGTGAGAATATAATGAAAAAGATTCGCAACTATCACTTTATAATATAACTAATAATACTGTCAAACTACAACATTTTAATAAAACAACTGATACTGTTTAAAAAATTCACACAAACGCAGATCAATTGTACAGTGAAACTGGTTTTATTAAGACTTTGCCAAAAGAAAATAGTATCAGTTAAAGTACCCTGCAGGGTTGTTAGCATCTCTTAGAGGATGTCGAGGGGTAATGACCGCTGACTCAGAACTGGCGTCCGTGTTCGGCGCCTGGAGAAATTTCCACAAAAGTAAGATTCTGAAAGCTGAAAAGTAATGAAGAGATAACACCATATCCAGAATTAAATGATAGATTTCCATAACCACAGCAATTTCATATAGTATATAGAAGATTAGCACTAGTTCTTTAAATGATAGCATACTTGTGTTTTATCAAGAAAGGGATTTACAACTAATAATTAATAAAAATTAGACCACAATATCAAGATTATATTAGTCGAAGGAAGAACATACGCTTTGCAACTGCTGCCTCATGAAACCGTTTTCGCATACCAGCTGCGAAACCTGTTTTTGCAGGCGTTCATTTTCCTCCATCAGAAGCTTATTCATGGCGCTCAATTTTCTGTTCACACTTTGAAGCCGGGTAGATTCTTTCCTCTGTTTCTCTCTACATCTGCATTTATTTAAAAAGAAACATTCAACTTCTATCAATTGCATTGCTAATTCTAAATCAAATCCACCCCAAAAATGACAAAGGCATTTCCAAGATTCTCAAAAATTATCAAGACTCAAGATATCAAACAATTAAGGCAACAACTTGTGTAAGGGCAGGGACGGATTTAGGGGGCGGGTGCAGTCGCCCTTGGATTTAAAATTTTTCTACTATATGTATGAATTTTTTTATTTATACCTTGAATATATAATATTTTATCATTTCGCCCCCAAATTATAAAATTTTCCTCCCCTTTACTCTTATGAAATAATTCGCCCCCTTAGTAAGTCCCTGTGTAAGGGCGTTATCACGGTAAGACTGTTCACAAGCTAGCACAAACTAACACTCATCATTCAAAATATTAAATAATTGTCCTCAAATTATATTCCATCTAACCGTGGAGCGGACCTACTCAACAATTAATCACAACCCCAACAAAGAAATTAATAAAAAGCATTTAATTCAAGAATGATTATTCGAAAAGAAATTCAAATAAAAACCCATGAGATTTCTTCACCTGCGGTTTTGAAACCAGACTTTAATCTGTTTGGGCTCAATGTTGCAGAGAATGGGGCATTCCCTGATCAGCTGCTGCCGCCGTAAAGAGCTCGGCTTCGGGCACTCGGCGTAGACCCTCTCCAGCGCCTCCACCTGCTCCGCCGTGTACCGGACATACTTTCCGGCGGAATCAAGATGCTTATCGATGCTCCCACTGCTACTCTCTCTATGATGATGCGCCACCATAGCCATTTTCAACAAAAATTCAGATGCAATTTCTTGAAGACTGTGAAGCTGATTTTACAGTTTCATCGACAAAGATTCTTTAATTTTATTGCTTATTAACGAAAGAAACATGAGATGGATAAGATGGACGATCTTGATTGAGGCAGAAGATTCTTGAGCTTTTTAGGTTGGGTGAGAAACACACTTCTACCACTTACCTTATGAGAAAAGGTAACACCCAAAATTGCTCATCAAAAGCTAAGCAGCCTTTGTATGTATAAACAAAACAATACGCAAGCAGACAAAATTATTCGATTTCTTTTCTCCTTTTTCACACAACAAACCAACCCTCTTCAGTTCACACTAATAAATCGTACACAAATAAACCAAAATTGTGGCTGATTTCAGGGCTTTTTTCCTTCTGTTTTCAGCGGAAATTAGAAGGAGAGTGAAAGGGCTCTCTCTCTCTAACTTTCTCTCTCTAAAGAAGAGAGGCAGCAGTCCTTAAGGCACAATTGTGGGAGGATGAAACAGGGAGTGAAGGAAAGCGAAGGCATGTGAATAATGGGGTTTTGAGAAGGGAAAAGAAAGGCGACAAAAAAACAAAGATACGCATACAGAGCGAGAGTCGAGGGAGATGAAGATGAGTTTGAGGTGAGAAGTTGTATTGACAGAAAGAGAGAGGTGGGCGTGAGAGAGAGAGAGAGAGAGCTCGAAAATCGAAAATGGCAGAAGTGTTAGTATTATTTTATGGCGTTACTGTGCACACACCGGCCTGCATCTCAGTCATCAACACCACCCCCAACCCACCACCCACCCTTTTATCTTTGCAGATTTTCCTGAAAAATATGATGAATTTTCATTATTATCACTTGTATTATTAATAGAGAGTTTATTTTCGCTTAGGTGTTATCGTGAGATTAATTTGAATGAGGTGTCACATTCTTATTAAATGTATATACATATTAATAATGGCAAAAACTTGTATGAGACCGTCTCATGCATGAGACCGAATCACTTTTTAATAAATTGTTATCACTTTTTAAAAAGTGATACAAATTAGTATAAAAGTGATAACAAATTAAAAAGTGATAACAATTTATGAAAAGTGATAACAATTTATAAAAAAGTGATAACAAATTATGAAAAAGTGATAATAATTTATTAAAAAGTGACTGTTCATGTCCGTCTCATGCATGAGACGGTCTCACACAAGAGTGCCCCATTAATAATTTATGTGTCATTTTTCTATTGATTTATAATTAATATATGTCAATCTATGTGGCATTTTAATATAATTAAAAATATATTTCTAAGGAGATTTGAACCTTATACCTCTTGTACAATATTTATATTTTTTAATAAATAAGTTAATACATAAATCTTTAAATATTTTAAAGATCTATTTTATATCTAAAAAGTGTTATCATATGACAATTTTTAAACATAAAATTATATCTAACTTAAGCATATAAATGTATGTAAGAAAAATTGTGGTTGTATCAACTTTTATAAAAAAAAAAAAAAAAACTTAATATAATCATATATGATATTTATTATAAATATACGATATATATATATATATATATATATATATATATTATTTGGAGTAATATTTATGCATCAATTATATAAAAAAATTCTACTAATCGTCTCCTTTTTTTATTAATTGTAAAATAAATTTGAAACAAATCTTATGGTAAATTCTTTCATATAATTATAATAATTGTAATCCCTAGCATGAATTATCATACAATTAATATTACAATTATTTAAATTTAATATTATAATTACAATTTTTTTATACATATACATTATTTTAATATATATATTATTATTTGAAAATATTGTATATAATATATTATATTGTAAAATTTATTTAACGAAAATATCGCGTAATACGCGGGAGCTCAATCTAGTTGTTAATAAAAGTGTGATTGTTCCGTGTATTTACTTATATCTCATGTTAATCAAGTTTCATGTCACATTAAAAGAATAAATTAATTTATTTTTCAATTATCCGAATAATACCTTGAATCAAGTTTCATTCCACATTTAAAGAAAAGTAGTATTTGTGTGCATATTGTGCACAATAAAAATTGTGTGCACAAAATTTGGTTACAGTGTAGTATTATTTCATGTCTTTGTATAGTATTAGTTTGGTTACATTATACTATTATTTGGTCTTGTATAGTATTAGTTTGATTACGGTGTAGTATTATTTCGGACATTGTATAATATTAGCTTAGTTAGCAACATTGTATAGTATTAGTTTAGTTTTTTTTTTTTTGGTAAGTAAAATTCATTAAAGATGTAGAAGGGTACAAGCTATACCCAACCACAAAAATGTTCATGTACAAGTATTTCTATCTGTCGTTTACACACCAAGTGCTATCACAGGATTCCTATTCCAAAGCGAAAAGTCCAAATTGAACAAAATTTTATCTTTTGATACTATCCAGTTCCACACTCTAAACTTCATCTCCGCCATAATCTTGCACACCTCTGTCTCCTCGTTCAGAAAAATCAACGCGTTTCTTGATTTCCAAATCAGCCAAGCCAAGCACTCCCAGATAAAAATGGCAATCGATTTACCTTTCCCCCTCTAAGAAGACTACTAAAATGGAGTAGGCTCATAGAGGGTTCGAATAGAACCGATTGAGCACCCAACCAATTAACGCATTCCATCCATATCGATATGAAAAGGTGCACTAAAAAGGACATGGCGTACCATCTCTAAATGGTCTTTACAAAATGGGCACATCAAATCTGCTCCTTGTGGTAAGACTCCTCTTCTATGTAACTTCGATCGTGTTGGGATTCTTTCCCATATGACTCTCAAGCGTGAACTTGTACTTTAGTAGGAACAATATTATTCCAAACTAGAGCAAAGTTCACCCCGCCATCTTGATCTTCTATCTTGTTTCATCAATTCTTCATAAGCTCCATTCGTCGAGTATTCTCCGTTTGCAACTCCTAGCCATCTCCAAGAATCTTTCTTGTCTGTAAAATAATTACATTTGCAACTAAAGACAACAGATCATTAAGCATAGCTAGTTCCTGTCAAATAATCCTCTCCTCCATCTCCAAACCCACCTCCACTCCTCTTGCCAAACCCCCATCTCCCCCACCACCCTCTCCTTATCTAGGCTAAGAAGATAAAGTCTCTTATACTTAACTTTGAGGCACACATCCCCACCCAAACGTCGTCCCTAACCTCGTATTCAACCCATCACCTAGCACTCTCACCAACCCTTTAAAGAACCACTCATCGGTACCCACCCCGGTCGCTCTAAGGACATCACCCCACCATCCCGAAGGTTTCCCACCCCTCCTCTCGTACGGACCTGCTCAACCCTCCCCACTGCTCCCCACCTAGACTTAATGATACGAACCCATAAACTCTCCCTCCATAAGAAATCTCCAAACCCGAATTCCCAAAAGAGCTTTGTTGAAACACCCCAAGTCCCTTACCCCAGACCCCACTGATTTTTCGAACCGCAAATGATATCCCATTTAATCCACGGGATTTTACTTTCACACGCACCTCCCCGGAAGAAATTTCTTTGAAGCGCAACAATTGCTATGAGAGAAGCCTTAGGAGCCCGAAAAGTAGACAGGAAAATAAACCTAAGCGCAGAAAGAAGCGCATTCACCAGAGCAAGGCGCCCTCCAATGGAAATCTTCAAACCTTCCCACTTGCTAAGCCGATTTTTCACCTTTTGAACCACATAATCCCAATCGAAACCCGTCGATGTAAGCCGCCAACAAGAACTCCCAAGTATTTAAACGGCATGTGCCCAACTTGACACCCCGGAATGCTAGTAAATTCCACCTCTCTACCCTCCAAGTTAATTTCGTACAAACCGCACTTGCTTTTATTCACCTTCAATCGATGCAAACTCCAAAACTCCCAAGAATCTTTTCAAAAAATGAATATTTTCGAGAGGATGCCTTACCCAGGAAAATTGTATCGTCGGCAAACTGCAGATGTGAAATCTTCACTCTCTCCCTTCCAACTTCGATGGGGGTATATAAGCCCTACTCCACATCATTAGATAGGAGAATGCTAAGACCTTCCGCGACAATAAGGAACAAGAAGGGAAAGTGGATCCCTTGTCGCAAACCTCTTTGCATATAGAAATTCCCAGAAGGACTCCGTTCACTAGAACCGATGCCGACGCAAAGACACACAACTCATAACCCACTTGATCCATCTTTCATCAAAGTTGAAGCTCACCATCATCGATTTGAAGAAACCCCACTCAATCAGTATCGTAAGCTTTCGCAAAGTCTATTTTAAACAAGAAACCTCCTTTATCTTTCTTCTTCACGTCGTCAATATCTCATTCAATGCCACCACACTGTCCAAAATTTGTCTCCCCCAAAAAAAAAAAAGCCGATTGTTGATGCGAAATTAAAAACTCCATAACTTTGTTGAGCCTTCTCGAGAGGACCTTGGATATAATTTTGTAAACCCCCCTATAAGTGAAATGGGTTTGAAGTCACTCAACTCCCTTGTCTCCTCTTTTTTAGGAATTAACACGATGAAAGATTCATTAACACCTTTGACCAACCTTCCGTTCTCGTAGAACTCCTCCATTAACCTCATAAAATCGGCTTTGTAGACCTCCCAAAATTCCTTCAAGAAATGGAAGTTGAATCCATCCGGACTGGACTCTTCAAGTCCCACAAGATGTAATGGCCTCAATAATCTCATCTTGAAGTAAATCGAGTTGTTAGCATCCCATTCTCCACCGCTGAAAGCTTCTTTTGACACATTCCGGGCTGATTGACGGACTCCTGAGTCTCCTTGAGCTGAAGTGCTCCCTGAAAAAATTAAACACTCCCTCTTTCACCTCCACAACCTCTTCCTTCCACTCCCCACCAATCGACAAAACCAAAATTCCATTCCTTTTTCTCCTCTTGTTAATGCATTTATGAAAGAAAGTGGTGTTTGCATCTCCCTCTCTAATCCATTTGCATCTTGATTTTTGTAAAAGCAAATTGTCCTTTCGATAACTTCTCTCAAAAGATTTGCTTTAGCCTCATTCCTTAAGCAAACTTCTTGCTCCTCAAGACCCATAACATCATCAATCGTATCATACATCAATATCTCTTGTTTTCTCCTCTCTATATTCTTGCCAATGTGCCCAAAGATTTCATTATTCCACAACTTTAGGTCCCCTTTCAATTTTTTGACCTTTTCATTGATAACAAAGCTGCCCCACCCTTCAACTTCATAAGCTGTTCCATTTTTGGGATACAAAACTTCTAAATTTCGGGTGTGAAAACCACACATTAAGTGCCCTAACGGTTTGGGACCCCAATTCTTAACGTTCAATTCAAGGAGAATAGGACGGTGGTCCGACAAAGAACGATGTAAGCCTTTACGAGAAGCATTAGGCCATTGGGATAATCACCTATTATTAACCAAAATCCTATCGATCTGCTTTACATGATCCGTCTGGTCGATACCACGTAAACAATCTCCCATGGAGTGGCAAATCAATCAACCTCGATGACACGATAAACCCATCAAAAGAATCCAATTCCCTTCGCACACAGACTTTCTCCGGCCCACTCTTTCGCTTGCAAATCTGACCGAATTAAAATCCCTGCTACACAAATAGTACAATCTGGATTTCTCGTGAATAACACGAAGAACCTGTCCCAAAGATCAACTCTATCCCCAAGCTCGCACGGTGCATACACGTTAATCAAGCAACATTCAATTTTATTTACTCCCCAAAAACCATACACCACAACTACCCCACTCATATTCCAGGAACTCATTACGAAAATATATAGTATTAGTTTAGTTACATCCAACCCTACAATACATCTACACATCTATTTTCACATATCCAAATACAATCACATCAACTCTATCTTCCACATTAAATATATTATATTATATTTATTTCTCTCTCTCACTTTATACTATACCTTATTAAATTAAATTAATAAGTGTTGTGACAAAGATTAACGTGAATTGTTGTGACAAAGATTAACGTGATGAATGTTTAAAGCGGGGATTATGGTATTATGCTTATTTTAGATATAAAGTAGACGTTAGCAAGGATTTTCTAACGTCGAGGCGCGAGCTCACAATGAACGTGCGAGAACCCTAGGGCGAGTAGCTAATTTCGGCGAGGAAGAAGCATATCCATGCGGGCATCCCGTCCTCGCCATTTAATGTGGCGGAAGGCACGTGTGCCTCGATCAAGGTCAATCCCATCAAGCCAAAGAACATTCTTATTGTCGGATGGAGTGGCACAATCCCATTGGATATGAGGCCCATCACCGACACAACAAAGAAAATAAGGCCATGCATTTAATGCTTGATTAGATTTTCTCTTTAATATATAACTTAAAGACGGCGTATTTGTAGTATAAATAGATCTTGTTGGAAATAATAAAAAGGATCTAGAATCCAAGAGAAAATACCGAAGACCGAGCCTAAAAACCTCACCAATCCTTTGAGTGCTATTTATTGTTCTTTTTATTTCTCAATATCGGCATTAAGTACCCAATCATATACATTTACTTCTCAGAAAAGCACTCACCGCTCAAAACTACGAATTAATAATCGTTACATCCAAATAAACCAAGAACTAATCCTCATTTATTAGAACATATATATTTGTGTAACAACAAGTAAGTATTATTATTTTAAATTAAATTATTTATTCTATGCACAAAAAAATTATATTATCACCTTTATTTATTGTAGATATTATAAATAAACTATCAACTTTATTTACAAATATACATGTTATATATGTATATATATATATACACATATATATACAGTAACATTTAATACAAATATATAAAAAAATAAAAATATTAAAATTAATATGTAATATTAAATATATATATATATATATATAATAATTATAATCATTAATTATTATTCCACTAACTAACAATAATATAATATTATATCATCTTCTATCACAATCATTCAATCATTACCTCAACCTACTAACAATATTAAAATAATACAACATCAACTTTAATTTGACATAAAACTTCATCCACCTCTACTTCTCCATCCCTAACCAAACACAGATTTACTATTCACGGGATTACCTTAATCCCCATTTTCCATCTTCATCCTCCATCCCATCCACCACCATCTCTAACCAACACATAACCTTAACTTTTCTCTATTATAGTGTGTGTGAATGTGTGGTATATTATCCTTAAATCTGTTGATTTCAAATCCACTCCATCCAAATGGAGCCTTAGATTACTTTTACAATTTTAATCATGACACTTTTTAGTAATGATAAGTAGCACTTATCATGTTAATTTATGGTACTTATCATTTTAACTATGCAACATATTCTTTTATATTACATTTTACTTACATAATATATAATACTTTGTAGTTATACTATGTAGCACTTGTTAGTTATTTTCACGAGCGCTTTTCACTTTTATCTAAAATTTATATATGAAAAAACGTCACAAAAAATCCTTGACCTCAAGGTTAAATTTATATGGAATATTTTTATTTTAATTTTAGATTAATAACTTATTTTACACCCTGATATGATGGTTTGTAACCTTAGATGAATAAATTTGTCAAAACTAAATAGTTCTTTATGTATAATTTTAAGTAATTGAAAATAAATCTAACTTAAATGATTAATTTTGATCACTGGAAAATAATATACAATCACAAAATCGCCCAGATGATGATTACAATTCTGAAATGCATAAGTAATACTTTGTACATCAACTGTACAACGCAATTATACGATATTAATATTTTTCAATAAAAATAATTAATATTATCTTTATTTTTTATTATATTCTCATTTTATTCATTCAAACAAATTAATTTCCTCGTTCATTAAGGCATCTTATCCCCATATTTATACATATAGACCTCAATTAATAATTTAATATTAGTAGTATTTGAATTTTAATGGAAGAAAAATGGGTAAATTAGTTTTTTCTCGAGAAAAGAATAATTTTAGTACCGTGATATAGGCACGGGTAAATTTGTATTACTATTAGGGTTCGTTTGCTTTACGAGACGGGATAGATTAGACGAGATAGATTAAATTGAATTATACTCGTTGGAATTGATATATTTGAAATAAATATATGTTTGGATTGTAGGATTGTTCTTTTTTATTTTGTAATGATAAATGTAATTTTGTATTTGGATTGATGGATTAGGTGATATTGATGAGTAAATAACATAAATGCCCCTCAACAATTAAAATAAGAATATAAAATATAAGGATAATGTAGTAATTTTTAGCTTGGGATTAGTTTGTCCTAAGATAATAGGATTAAGCTACTTTTGGTCCCGGACTCAATTTTAATCTTGGGCCGGAGTCCTTCCAAGCAAATACAATATTACTTAGGGTTAAACAATCAATCAAGACTATCCAATGAAGCAAAACACTTTACTGTATTAGAAAAATGATCGATAAATAAAAACATCATTTTAGATAAAAATGAGATACTTTCGTAAATAGAAACACTATTCTAAAGTCAAAATGAACGTTCCAACATAAGTTATTTATTGCTCATCACATCTCAATATTCACTATACATTACTATTTTTTAAACTATATATTATTTTAAAATAAATACTTTAAATAAGGATGAAAGAAATATCTTTTAATAAATCAAATAATATTATTTAAAGGCAAAGTCTATTGTGAACAATGATTCACGGTGAAACTTAATCATTTACTAAAGGGTATCCGTTGTAATAAGCGAGCGGTATTACCTATATTACTAAAACCCAGGGGTTGGCCTAGTGGTGAGGGCTTGAGGTTTAGGAGTGTGATGCTCCATAGGTCTCGGAGTTCGAAACCCATTGGGTGCAAACAATTCTGAGATGGGCGGTCCATACAGAGCTTTGCTCTGGCTTTAAATGGGGCCCTTAGTGGACGGTGGGATTGGTCCTGATTAGTCGGTCCTTGGGCCGGATACCGAGTTATCAAAAAAAAAAAAATTACCTATATTACTAAAAGATTTCGGTCGTGATAACTGAAAACTATGTCCTATATTGCTAAAGAGTATCGGTCGTAATAATCAAGAGTACTACCTATATTATTAAAGAGTATCGGTCATGATAACGAAAAGTATTACTTATATTATTAAAAGGTATTAGTCGGGATAACTAAAAATAAATTGATTTATTTTTTCAATATGAATTAAAGTTTTGCGGTGAAATTTTGTTAGTAGGCACACTCTTATTTAAATATATAATTGAATTGTATGATACATTCCAAAATACAAATTTGTGTCAAATCACACAACACAAAATCTACTGCCAGCGGCTATTCCTCCCTGCCCGGCCCCTCTGTTGCTTCCCCTTACTGTTTGTTTGACCTGGGGCCAATTAAATTATTAAATAATTATTTAGATTTGAAATTTTCGAATTTGATAATAAATGTATTTGAATTTAAAGTGTAATGTTAATAAATATAATTCACTTGGTACCCGTTTGTTTTGGGATATTAAATTTGAGTGATACATTTGACTTTTTATGTGTGATATGTTTTACTAAATCATACAAATCAAATATTTGTTAATATATATTACAACATAGTTTATATGAGACATAATATTTTAAAGTGTTTGTAGTTAGATTTAATTCGTGTGATAAGTTAAAATTTTACAACTATACCCGCATTTACTTTTTTTTTTTAAAAAAATATATTTTTGTCAATTAAGTTGGTAATAAGTGGATGATAATTTTAATACCTCATGAAGATAGAGATCCATTTTCACTCAAAAATATGTTAAACTTTCGTATTTTTGCGAGTCATTGGTAATACAAATCAACAATAACAAACACATAAATTTTAGGAAAACCAAATTATATCCATAGTAATCACTCAAAGCAAATATGCCGTGTTTTTACGAGAAATTATTTGGGATTTGAAAAATAATCCCGAGTAATTTTGGTTTGAGGGATTCCATACAGCTGCAAATATTGAGTAATCCGGCATATGAGTGATATTTTTGTCCTTCCTATATGACTATGATAAAATTATCCCAGCTGAAAATTGTCAAAATAGTCCTTTATTTTTACTTGCAAATACTCAACTTTTGTTCTAAAATTTGATGGTAGTTATGTCATTTATCAAGAAATCTCACCTAATTCATCAATCCAAATACAAAATTAACTTTATCATTTTAAAATTTAAAAAAAGGATAATCTTACAATCCAAATATTTATTCATTTCAAATGTATCAATCTTAAACAATACAATCCAATCTAATTTATCTTGTCCAATCGCTCTCGTCCCGTGAAACAAACAATGCTATGAGGTTATACTTGCTTAGTAAAGAAAAAATAAAATACGTGTACAAATTAAGGCCGGATGTTTTAAAAGAACTTGAAATAATATTTCATCAATCTAGCTGAGGGTGTTTGGCTAATGTCAATTGGAATTTAATTAAGGCCGGATGTTTGATTGAGAAGAATAATTTTAACTAAGCATTGATACAAATGAATTAATTTCACATCTTTTATGAATTTAAAATTTTAAATTAGACGAAATTCTTTTATAATATCGTAACAAATCCTGAATAGGTTCTTTCCAAAACGAACAACAAAATTTTGTTGTAAAATTAAAGTAGAGAATGATAGTGTTACTTTGATGAAGTAGGAATAACCCTTCTGAAATGAATGTTTTTTTTTTAATCTTTTGAACTCGATCGTAATAATTATAATATTATATTCAAGCATCAGTAATTTAAATTTAAAGCATGTTTTTAATACAAAATATAATAACTGCAGTTTTTGCTATTAAAAAATTATATTAAAATCAATCACATTTATAAAGTTATTTATATATTTTTTTATTTTTTAATAGAGAGTCGGAATTTATTAAGCCTGTAAATTTACGTTCAACATTCGATAGAGCTAATGAAGCTAAACTATGAGCTACACTATTTTTATCGAATAAATAATGATTTGAATTTATAATTTTACGGCATATATAGTAAATAAAACTCTAACCACTTACATTATACTACCATTTTGTCAAAATAAGATTTAAAAAAAGTTTTTAACCACATTTCCAAAATTATTGCCCGTTCTTCATACCCAATTAAAAGGGTGTTAGCAAACTAGATTAATTGGTTAAAAGTACTTCTAAAAATTAAAAACATGTGAAGGGACAACTTAAAAAATAAGTATTTATGCCCCTCCAATAGAGTTTACAAACACACTCGCTTCCTCAAAGCCCGAGCATTATGCTAAAATGGCTTCAACCACATTCCCAAAATTATTTATTATTTATATTTATTAAGTAAACAATTTAATAATAATGACCATACTTATCATTATCATTTTTCAATATTGTTTCATTATTATTCAAATTTTTTTGGACATGCCGAGCACCCTAAAATTTATTTTAGAATGTGTTTCTTTTGAACTAAGTTTCACGGTGAAATTTGACACACACTTGAAAAATAGATCCACTTTATCTTTCGGTTATCCTAACTAATACCCTTTAATATTATAGGTCATACTTTTCAGTTATAAATACTAATACTCTTTGTAATGTTATCGCAATCGATATCTTTAGTGATATATGACATATTCTTGATTATCACAACCGATACCCTTTAATAATATGGGTAATACCCTTCGATTATTACGACTAATACCATTTAATAAATAAATCAAGTTTCATCATGAATTCTTGTTCATAGTAAACTTTGTTTTTATTTTATGATAAAGATATTAAAATAATTATTACTAAAATTTTGAATAAAAGAAAATTAAAGTTCAAAACCATGTTTGATTTTTTTTTTTAATGTCTTATTTCGCAATACCAACTTAATAAAAATATTGAGATATTAACTGCGCAGATTCAGGGGAGAGGGATAGGTTCCCCTGTACAGATTTTTGTTGGCAGAATCACGTTTAGTTAGAAACACAACTAATTAATTAATTAATAGCTGAAAAAGGGTATTTTGTTAGCTCTGCAGCTATAATTAAAAACAGCTTTTTTATATATATAGAAATAAAAATAGAAATAGAAATAGAAATAGGGAAAATAGTGTAGACAAGATTTCATATCTTGTTGATGGGATGTTGCCTCCCATGTTTCCATGCACCAGCTAATTCCCTTCTCTTTACTTTTTGATTCACCATTTCACATTTTGTTTCATAAATCAAAAGATTCCACACACTTAAATAGCTAATATTAATACCCTTGGATTAATATGTATATTAAAAAAAAAAAAGTTGAAAAAAGTAGTATTTTTGTGCATATTGTGCACAATAAAAAATTATGTGCACAAAGTTTGATTACAATGTACTATTATTTCGGAGGCAAATATTTGTGTGCACATTGTGCACACTAAAAATAGTGTGCACAATGTTTTTAACTAATACTACACGGTAACTAAACTAATACTATGTAATATTGCTAACTAAACTAATACTATACAATGTCCTAAATAATATTATATTGTAACCAAACTAATACTATACAATACCGAAATAATACTACACTGTAACCAAACTAATACTATATAGTATACGAAATAATACTACACGTAACCAAACTTTGTGCACACAATTTTTATTGTGCACAATATGCACACAAATACTACTCTATTTAGTCTTGTATATTATTTGTTTGATTATAATATAGTTTTATTTCGGGCATTATATAGTATTAGTTTAGTTCTGATGTAGTATTAGTTTGTTACAGATGTAATATTAGTTTAGTTACGATGTATTATTAGTTTGTGCACAATATTTTTATGTAATATTACACTGTAACTAAACTAATATTATATAATGTTGCTAGCTAAACTAATACTATACTGATATACGAAATAATACTACATTGTAACCAAACTAAAACTATACGATTACTGAAATAATACTATACTGTAACCAAACTAATACTATACAAGACATGAAAAATATTACACTGTAACCAAACTTTGTGCACACAATTTTTATTGTGTACAATATGCACACAAATACTACTCTAAAAAAATAGGAAAATATTCCTTATCTTGTACTTATACGGATACACATCTCACTTTTTTTTAATTTTTTTAAATTTTGGAATGGAAAGATATACATAATGTGTATATTCTATTCTTTTGTATTTTCACTCATTATTTTATGTTTGATTTGAGATAAAAATGTCAAATTTTGCATTTCAAAATCTTATAAATTCGATTATAAATTCTATAAACACCATTATTTTTCCATCACACTCTTTAATGTCCATTAATCTAAATACATTTCTTTATTTCCACTCTCATTTTTTTATCAACTTTTTATATCTTTGTATTCTCGCTTTTACAACTTTTATAAAACATATTAATAATTACACAATCATTCAATTATTATAATTACAATCAATAATAATAATATACATTACAAGAAAATAGTTAATTCACTACGGAATATTTTGTAGGTAATAATTAATCTCAATTTTGTAGGCATTTATGTTTGTCTATGAAATTTAACTTGAAAAATTGTAGGAATTTTCTGCGTGGGTAATTTATTTGCCTACGAAAATGTAATTTTATAGATAATTTTCTACCAATATTCCGTAGGCAATCGTCGATGTATAATAGAGTTATCCTCCACAATAGTTTTCCCTATGGACTATTTCGTAGGTATTTAATTACCTTCAATTATTTAGTTGATAATTTTGTAGGTGGAATGTTGTAAGATAAATTATAAAAATCTATAGACAAAACGTGAGCAATCCTCACTATTTAACCAAGGGGGCTTAGCCCACTTGGCCACCGGCTCCTCACTTAAGTGGGAGACTGAGTTCGATTCTCTTTGAGAACGAATTGGAGTGAGAGGTATAAGGAGGCTTAGAGAATTTGGAATTGTAAGGAAATTTGGTTAACTAATTTCTAACCACTAACAACTAACATTTACCGATAAAAATAAAAATAATCCTCACTATTTAAACACAAAATTAATTTGGTTGAAAAATTTTGTAGTCAATTCGTTATTTTCTTGTAGTGATAATACAATATAATATTTTCCCGTTCTGATTTAGATTGCTCAAAATTAAAAAATGAACGTTAGTATTTTTTTCCTCATACCCAAAATAATAAAAAAATAATTGTACCCCTTTCAAAAAAATAAAATAATAATAATAATTGTACCCTCTCAAACTACACTCTTACAAACATCTCTTATTTACACATAATACTACTTAATTTCCCACTATAATTAAATTTTCTTACTCAACAAAGTAGAAAAACACATTTACCTTTTACTTTACACCTTTTAATAACACTTTTATTAAAACTCATGCCGTTTGATTTTGAAAAATCTAAATTGTAGCAGAGGAAGTATAATTTTACACATTAATTTAACATAAAATTAAATTTTAAGTAATTTAAATATCAAAACAAACACACACAATTTCTATTAATCGGAATTTTGAAACTTACTATATAAATTTTAAAATTCACTAAATCTCAAATAAAAATTGATAATTTAATGTCACTTTAATATGTGTAAAAATTCTGCACAAGTAGTTAAGATTAGTTGGCACCGCGTATTAGCAACTTTTAATATGTGTGACTTTAGTTTACGTGAAGTCAGAGTCATAATTAAGAATGTAATTATATTTTCAGTTTAATTAGTCATACTATTTGACAAAAATTAGAGAAGCTAAATATGTGCAATAATGATCACATCCTTGGTTGGTGAATTTGTTTTGTTGTCAACCAATTCAAATTATATCATTCTTTCAGTATTGGTACACTAATTTAATAATTGTACTCTCTTCATAATGAGGTGCCTACATAGTCTTCTCCGGTGAAAGCACCTTAAATTATTTATAAATATGCTAATAAATATCAATTTATTATGAGTACTATGATCTTTTATCAATTTATTATAATTTATACAATGTTTTTAATTTGATTGCAACTTACATTATATAAAATTATCTGATTGAAATATATACTCATTTCTATTCAAAATATATATATTATTCTAAGCTCATGCACACATTTTAAGAAAATTATTTACTTTCTTTTATACTCTTAATTAATAGCTTTAAAATTTTCACATAACTTTAAAGATTATTATTATTAATGTAATTTAAAAAAAAAAACTAAGTGTAAATAGGAAAAACTATAATTAATTCACATTGAAAAGTGCAAAATGATATTTAAATTGCAAATAATACGAAAAGTTAAAAGCGACATAATGAATAGGAGGGGGTACTATATTTTACACTACGAAAAAGCATGAAATACCGACGGACCAAATTCCGTCACAAATACCGATAAAATTCCGTCAGAATTTTAAATTTCGAGTTTACCTACAAAATTTTGAATTTTTATAAACAGTATTTTCCGACAAATATTCATCGGTAATTACCGATGGAATAGGTTAAATCGGTAATTACCGACGAATATTCATAGATGTTTACCGACGAATTAATTTTTCGTCGGTATTTTGCAACGAGAAAAATACCGACGGATGACCAGTTTTACCGAAGAAAATCCGTCGGTAAGTCCGTCGGTAAATGACTATTTTTTTGTAGTGTTAGATTGCATCCGGTCAATTTCGTATAATATAGGTTGTAATTGGATGAATTATTTTACAGTTACAAATTGATAAAATATCATAATACAATTATACATGTTTCAACTTGATAAACATAACATAAACATACATAGGGTTAGTATTAATTTGCAACCTAAACTATGGTCTTTTATAAATTTGCAACTTGTACAATTTTTTTTTTTTTAATATGATTGCAACTTGTAAAATTTTAACCCTATGTGGGATGTTTAATATCAAATTAAACATGCACTTAAAATTATATTAAAACCCAACATTTATATTTATAAATAAATTAAAGTGCACTTAAAATCAGTTAAAAACCCCAATTATATTTAGGAAGAACGATATATCACAAGACTATTTTTAACTCATGACCCTACCATAAATATATCCATGGTCACCAACTTTTTAAAGTATTATTTATTACCTATTAAAATATTATTTAATATTCCTTAAAGTATAGCATTTAATTCATTAAGGTATGATATTTACTCCTTAAAATATTGCTTGTAATTATAAAAATTTTATTTGATTACTTGATGTACTATGCATATTATTGTAATTCATGTGAAATTGATATGAATCATTTATCACATTGGAAATATACTTTTTCCAATTAAGTTGATAATTTCTTTAGAAAGTTTTAGTCCGAATTTAAGGTTCAAAATTCTCTCTAACCTTCGAATTTTCAATATATGCTTAGATACACATTAAGAACACTAAAGTAAAATCCTAAAAAATTCTAAAGGATTTGATGATTCATACTAAGCAAGTAATCTCGTGTTGTTGTTGGAAGTGATTGTGAATTTTTTCTTGTTTGATCACTTAGTAGAATTTGTGTACCATGTCATAAAGATTTGATCTGTATTTACATTGCGAATTTAAATGTTATTATTGACGAGTAAATATTCGGTGATAAATTTTCCTTGGGATCTACTATTCTTACGACTTTTACCATCTAAGGCCCTGATTGGTAGAGGTTCTTATTTTAGGTGAGATAAGAATATGAGGTACAATTTTAGTAATGGTTAGAGGTAATAAATTGTTTGGTATGTTGTAAAAAAATTATCATGACCTCAAATCTGTTTGGTAGGAGGTAATAAAGGTCGTTTAAATTTAGTACATTGATTGGTATGTCATATAATATTAGTATAACATTTAAAAATACAATTTTACCCTAATATTTTTTCATTTTCCCCCAAGATTTTCATTTTTCCACCGCCGATTTTATCGGTTTTACGCCCCTTTCAATATTAACAAAACCTACTTCCATACCCATCCCTACCAAAATTATGCATTTGATGAGGATTCGATGGGTCTTCCACCGCTAATCTCTCATACCCACAACTACCCATTGTCGAACCACATCCCTATCCATCGCAAACTCGTCCAACATTGACGTTAGCTATGGTAATACACTTCTTGTTTTTCTTGTTCATAATTTATTTACATTGTAATATAAAATGCGAAAAAGGGTTATTGGGTTTGTGTTTGGGGATTTCGTGAAAGACTGAAGCTTGGGACAATGATTTATATGTATGATTCTAGTGCCACTCATTTTGTCTCTTGATGAAATGAATTTAGTTGCTTAAATAAAATTAGTATAAATTTGAGTTGCTTTATGCATTTGAAACTTGGGGAAATCTAATTTGGTGAAATTTAAAAATCGTGTGTGTGAAACACATATTCTTTCCCCAAAGGATATTCGCACATAATTGAATAATATGTTCATCTAACATGAGCAGTGAGTAATTCCAATAATATTCATCTAAATATGATGCATGCGATTGTATTTTTGGTTCTATCTAGTTTTAAGTTGTGACTGTCATGTGAACTAATTAGAATTGCGGTGAAAATATATTCTTTGATATTGTTCATTTCATTAGTTTAGATGGAAATCCTATAACGAGATGTGTTCGAAGATGCTTGAGTGTCTTGTAACTGGTCGGTCTCTTGGCAATATCAATGAATTCGGAAAGAAGTATTGTTTGGAGTTATTCAACAAGAAGAACATTCTCAAGACTGAAGAATCTGAAATTTGAGATGGTTTATAAAATAATGTTGATCTTTTTGGTTTGTAATTTTGGATTAGTTTGACAATACTTTAATGCAAGTTGATGTTGATCTTTTTGGATCTTTTCAACAAGATGCATTGTGTTAACTTATTATGAATGCATTTTATTGATAAACTTCCATTTTGTTTCCTAACTTTAATTTGACTCACAGTGCTCAACGGTTAATACACCATTAAGATTGCATAAGAATAACATAGACAAAATGAGATACAATATTTAATACAATAGTTAATACAATAATTAATACAACATGTTAAAATAGACCAAACGAGAGCACACATGCAAATTAAACAATATATCATAATTAAATATATAATTCCTCCCATGATAGATTCTTTCCGAATTCTTCGTTCACCCTTCCAAGAGCGATTGCTCGCATAAAAATTCGATTGGTCACGGCAAGGCCAATGACCTTCTCGATGTTGATCTAACAAAAATTGGATGAAACAATCCATTTGTTTTGTCCATTTCTGTGAGTAGAAGATGTAATCTTGTGGTGGAATGTGTTTAAGAGTCATTGTGGGGTAGTGTAGAGTTTCAAAGAAAACTTGAAATAAAATGCTCGACACTAACACATATATATAGCAAAAATGCGGTACACATGAAAAATACTAAAAACCACACACGTGCCTACAATTTATCCTGCATGAATGATAATTATTTTCTTCACTTGTAGTACAATAATGTAAAAATCACACACGTACCCACATATTATCTTGCATGAACGATAATCGATTCATTCACATGTAGTACAAGTAATGTAAAGACCACACACGTACCCACATATTATCTGCATGAACGACAACTAATTCCTTCACATGTAGTACAATAATATTTCTTTTTATCGACAAGAAAATATTTTATTGAAAAGAGGTATAAGAAATACCCTATTAATAGAGTACAACGGACAAGAAAATATACATGAAGGATACAATACAATCTTAAAGAAACAGACTAAAGAACTAATTTAGGATCCATAATCCAGTCTCTAAACGAAAATTTTAAAGGAATGAAATTCTTAGCTAAGCACCAACTCCACACTCTCCATTTTCTTTCCTCCACAATCTTGTTAGTAGTAACCTTCACTTCTCTAAAAATAAAATTGTTTCTTGCTTTCCAAATTGACCAGGACAACACACTCCTAGATACACCACGACAAACATTTTACCTCTCTTCCCTTGTAGTATCCCCAAATGCATAAGAAAGTGATCTTTGACATTAGAAGAGGTTACCACCACAATCTGACCATCACATGTGCAGTGCCCATATCTCCAATGCTATATGACAATGAAAAAACAAATGGAGGGATGATTCCTCTTCATGTCCACACCAATAGCATTTCAAATCCTCTATTGGCAAGTTAATTCTTCTCTTCACAAGGTTAGCTTTAGTTGGCAACTTGTCCCAAAGCAGTCTCCAAAACATCGTCGCGACTTTGAGAGGCACGATCTTGTTCCATATGGTGGAATTCCTCCCCATCCTCGATGTTTTCCTTTTTGTAGCTTATAAATCCTGCAACACTTCATACGCTGATCTTGTGGAATATCTCCCATTTGAATTAAGCTTCCAAATCCAACTGCCCCCTATATTTTATTTCAATGAAACCTATCAATCACGGACAATAATTGAGAAACATAATTCAATTCATCTAGCAAACATCCATCAAAGAAACAATGAAACATCCACAATAACAACACAATGTCAAGTTGTAGTCTTTGTGATTCAAGTTTTTTTTTTTTTTTTTGTCTTATTAAACTGGAATAACAACACAATACCAAGTTATTGTCCACCGATATACCAACACTTATGCACAAAATTAACTCCAAGTAAGTCCTACAAAATAGTGGAACAACCCCAATAATCTAAGGAAACACCCGCTTCCAATATTAAGAAAACCTACTCTCATACTCATCCATGCCATGTTTCTCGGTTGTGTTGGATTCAAAGGGTCTTCCATCGCTATTCTCTCATACCCACGACTACTCAATGTCGAACCCCATCCCTACCTATTGTCGAACCACAATTGAATAGTTTTTAACTTTAACTCTTTATCCAAAATACAAACGAAAATTTTATTTGAAATATTTATAAAAACAAACGATACTAACAGACACTTACCTCAACGATGGTGAAGCAAGAATATGGAGGCGGTGATCGCCGTCAAACAACAAATAAATATTCGGCAAAAGAGATTTTGAAATGGCATAAAACTAATTCTTTGTAGGGTTCTATCTCAAACAAAAATGAGAATACATAAATGGGGAGAAACAAAATTCAATTGAGAAATGAAAAAATCAAATTTAAATACATAAAGGTCAAATTCGAAGGGGCAAAATGGTCATACCAATTCACTTGTAGAAACGAGATTGTGAGAGTACGAGGGGGAGGCGAGATTGCGTTACGTGAAGAGGAACAGTGAAATCGTCGTATTACACCTTACATTTGTATCGGGTCGGTGATAAAATTCGGGTATATACAAATTTAATATGTGCAACCAAATACTTTTGACCCATACAAAAACCCTTATATGGGCCTTATAAAGGCTACCAATCGGGGCCTAAAGTAATGTTCAACTTTTCCTTCTACTATTGTAGCATTGCTCTGTTGTGTTCGGCGTTATGTCAATTTCATACATTTGATGCCAATCGATCCTATATAGCTTACCATCACATCAATTTTTTTATCGGAGAAAAAACTTTTATTATTAATAGAAAAATAAAAAGGCAAGAAATATGTCTTGTACGGAATAACAAAACCTACAGTACAATAAAAAACATACAACAAAAATAATACTACTACAACATCGGTGACTATAAGAATTCAGCCTCCTAGTGTATCAAATATAATTAACCAATGACACGGGGTGAACAAACCAATCCTGTAAACCCCACCAATTTGCTTGACGATCTATTTGGATCCAACTCCACGTATTTATTTTGACATCCACCATCACATCAAATTTAATATGAAAAATACATAAATAAAAATAAAATAGATTTCGTAAGTTCCCCATATCTTTTTTGATGCATATCATATATATCATCTTTAATTAACATCAAACCAAAGTATCAAAACTCCACTTCCTCTCTCTATGAATGCCCGGTTTGCCTAAACCATGGTAATCAACAATGACTTCGAAGATATACATTATCATCATAAGATACATATGCCTTATGTTGGTTTGTAATATACCAACTATGGCTCAAAAGTGTGATGAAAAAAATAAAGAGTACAACAAAATAATAAAAGATACACTCGAAAAAATATAGTTTTTGTACTTTCTCGATATGACATGTTGCTAAAAATATGACTTTCTACATCACCATAATATTTGAACTAATAGTAAGAGAAAGCACGAACCTCACGAACAAAAAACAATGAAGTCGAGTCAAGGTTGAACCCATGCACGCAAAACGAACACGTCTTGTCTAGTGCTCATAGCTTGAACAAGCATGCATGCGCTCCTATTTTAGGAGTTTCAATCATGCGAGGAGTTGCTTGAATTAACCTTATTTATGACATTGATTGTCATTCATGTGGTTGTGGGCCAAGCCTAATTTTCGTACTAAAAAAGATAAGCTCAAACCAAAATTTGCACAAGTTCAGTCCAAAGTCCAATTGTCAAGGACCATCTCCAATAGTTAGCACTATTTTATATCAATTCAGCCAATACTTCATTATAATGTCAATAACAAATCTCCAAAGAATGTGCACTGTATTTTACACTAAAATAGAATATTCCATTTAGTTTCCTTATTAATGCAATAATAATCTAGGTTTATAATACATTTATGAATTTATTTTATTATAAATTTAATACAAAACCATGTAAATTAAAATAAAAATTCATCATAATATTACATTGAGCGAAATATAAAATGCCAAGAAATATTACAATGTAATTTTATGTTTATTATCTTTTAATTTAAATTTAACAATAATACTTTATTTTAATTGTGATAAAAATAATTAATTTTTAAATATTAATTGCATAAAAAAGTGAATTCCTGCCACACAAAACTACAAAAATAATGAGAGAATTATAATTAATAATAAAATAAAAAATACCAAAAAAAAAAAAGTAGTGCAAGAAATTTGATACTCCACAATGTGAAGTACCAATCTCATAAAATAGTGCAAAACACTAAAATGGTGCAAGAATAAAGTATATGATGGAGTAATTATTTGGTGAAAAACGGCTCTCTAGCCACTATAGTTTGAAGTACTTTAATAAACTCCCGGGGCGTATCCATGTTTAGTTTGCATCGGGCACCAACCTAGAACAATTTTTTTCCAAGTTTTTTTGGTATATGTATTATTTATAATTACTATGGATTGTTAATCTTTTAGGCCATTCTATTAAAAGTCAAATTTAGTTTGAATTAAATTTAAACAAAAATAAAAAATCAACACACTAGTTGTTTAGCGAAAAACTCATTCTTTCCTTTAAAAAAATTTATTTTCAGTCACATTTTTAACGATTAATCCAGAATACAAATTATCATTTAATCTGTAAATTCACTCATAGATAAATTTGTATGTTATATTGTGTTCTTTTGCTTTAACAAGCAAATTTACTATGTTAATATATTATATGTGCAGCTTACTAAGTTAACCAATAATACTTGAAATCTTTTATAAGGTTAACCAATAATACTTGGCATCTTTCATAAGAAAATAAATGTTGTTTAAATTTCATACTTGAATTAAACTTTCAACTTTCTTTTGGATTAATTTATTTTGTTTTATCGTTGGAGTGTTATAATTTTGATCTTTGATTTTTCCCTATTAAATTTATCTTAATAATTTATTACGTACTATAAACATATTTTTCTCGTTGTTATACATGCATTTTTTTCCTATATTTATATTTCCACGATCCTCCATTGGCCTATGTCCTTTGAGCACTTATTCCCCCTCCTGAATGTTTTATCATTTACGGTTTAGAAGGGACCTTCGAAACCCTAACTTCTTCCTCTTTACGGTCCCAAGGACTCTGCAAAAGCCAAGAGAATGACATATAAACCATGAGTGGTTGCAAAAGGGGGCATGCTTGTATTTAAGAGAAGCAAACCCGATCTCCCCTTCG
Source organism: Paraleonurus japonicus (assembly GCA_030762865.1). Classification (NCBI taxonomy): domain Eukaryota; kingdom Viridiplantae; phylum Streptophyta; class Magnoliopsida; order Lamiales; family Lamiaceae; genus Paraleonurus; species Paraleonurus japonicus. The sequence goes on from CM061052.1 coordinate 35,956,126, forward strand.
CATTCAAACATAATAAACTTCTCACAATCCTTCGTCATACCGATTTCCAGAAGAACCTTCGCATAATGACAAATAGTGTCATTTCTAGTACGATCATCTAATTTTATTATTGTACTTAAGGCCAAAGCCAAAGCGTGAATGATTTTCGGCAGAAAGAACTCCATCAGTATCTCATATATTCTGATCCAAGCCTGAGCTAAATTCATATTCACGTTATTGGGATTAAAAATAAAAAAATCAAAAAGTAAATCTTATTTTGCAAGAAATTATATATATTTTAAAAGAGGCAGTCATTATTATTTAAAAAAGGGGAAAATTTTAAGGAGTGGCGCACTAGTGCGCATGTTAGTTGACCTTAATCAAATGATCCAATAGTTCTTTTCGGCGCAGACCATAGTCGCAAAGTAGCACCCTGTCGGTGATTTTACGATAAAATTAAATTTATAATATAAAAAAATTGTGATTTATTGATTAATACCTTTTAGACATGATAATTAATACTCTTTAATAATATAAGTTATACCCTTTAATTATTATGGTTAATTTGAACATATCTTTTAATTATTACTGTTGATTTTGTAATATAGGTGATACTATTTAGTTATCACGGTGATACTCTTTAGTAATATATGTCATATTTTTAAATTATTACGATTGATTCCCTTTATTAAAATTGATTCAGTTTCATCGTGAAACTTATTCACATGATAATAGGCAAAGTTTTGTCTAAAAATATATGGTGAATAATCAACTTATCTTGAAACTAATGTAAAAATATTTTAAAGTAATAAATATTTGATAAAAAATCTTAAGAACTTAATTAGGAGTATAACTTAAAAATTAGAGTAAGTGGTATAATATTTTTTCATGAATATTAATAATAATTAATTAACATTACTATTTAAATTATTTATATTAAATATAAAAATACAGTATCAAATTTTATAAAAATATTTAATCATGCATATTAAAAATTGAATAGTGATTCATATATTCGTACAAAACCTACTCATCAATATTCACCCACTAAAAAAAAATTGTTTGGACAAAGTACAATTGAGAGGTTAATTTGTACATATTGCAAGGAACATATAGACGTTTTCTTAAGAACAAATACGGATTCAAAAATTTAAATTTGGTAATTAATAATTTTGTAATTATAGTACAAATTTGGGTAGAATTTTTTTCCTTTTAATTTGGGGTACAATCATGGACGGATCCAAGATTTCAGTGGGAAATACTTCCCGTGGGATTTTATATGTTAAAAGTGACGAAATGAAAAATATTATTAATTGAAAGTACAAATAAAAAAAAATCTAAATAGTAATAAAATTCGAGGTCAACAACTATATACAACAATTCCAACCGAATTTCTCAACGACTGAAACAGATATAATCTTCAACATGATTTTGTGACGTGGTTTAAACGATATGCAATTGTTTTTCTAGTAGCATGCATTAATTGAAATATTACATATATACTTCGTGACGTCCCATATCGTATTAAATCTTTCTTTTTTTGGTTTGTCTAACAATTAATTTTCATATTTTAAAAAAGGAAATTTCTTTTTAAACTCTTCACTTACAATATTCTTATATTTACACAAAATGTTACTCCCTCCGTCCGGAGTTAAGTTCATATGTGTTGTGGCACGTTGTTTAAGAAAATTTAAATTAAAGTAGGAGAGAGAATAAAGTGTAAGGGTATTTTGGGTGGTTATATGAGATAAAGTGTAGGAGAGAGAATAAAATAGAATAAAGTAAGAGTGACATTTTGAAATTAAAATGATATTGTGAGGGTGTATTTATGGAGGGTATTCCATTTTAGGGGTGTGAAGTTAATTGTGGGACATCCCAAAAGGAAAGTGTGAAGATAACTCCTGGACGGAGGAGTATTATTTTTACACTTAATCCAATCATCTCTCTTACTTTAATAATAAAAGTTTACAAAATTACCCTTCAATATTCTCTCATTACATTTTTCTTAAACAATAACACTTGTGTGAACCGAGTGCATACGATAAACTCTATTTTATTATCATTGTCATGTACATGCACCGTTATAAGTAAATATGACGGTGATGACGCTTTGTACATGATAGTGATAGTGAATGTGCATACATGATGATAATAAAATAGAATTCATCGTAGGCAGAGTTCACACAAGTTTTTACCTTTCTTAAAATATGTGCTCTTTCAAATTGTTAAAATATCATTTTCAAATTATATCTCGTCTCGACATGACACAATCTCAGACCATAATCACCCTTGTAAATTTGACACGTCCATTTAACGTCAAATATTGTATGTTATATTAAAAATCTTGCGTCCATGTAAACATTCCCCCTACTTTATTTATTTATTTGTACAACTCATTTTTTATTTTGTAGGATTTCATTTCCACAGGCTTTTGGCATGCGCAAAAAAGAGATGCTTCATGTGCTTCGCACATATGACTAAAGAGTTTTTTTTTTTTTTTTTTTCAATTTTCTTTTTGGGCGCTATAAAAATTGAATTTTTAGAGTAAAATGAGTACTTCCCGGAAAAAAATTACATTTATTAATTATTTTTATCAACCATTTACATTATTTTTATTAATTTCCTACAAATTAATAGGATTAAACTGAAAAATATTAATTTCTATTTCATGGGATCATTTCATATAAAATTTCATGATCATCCGGAAGAATGCTCAGGAATGTTCAAATTTATTTCGGTCAAGTTATTGATGAAATCTCACGTGTCATTAGGGTTAATTGCAAAACTATACAAGTAAAAATTGATTTTATAATTAAAAATAATATTCCAATGATTTAAATAATTATATATTAAATTTCAATTCAGAAGTTATTTAGAAAAATTTCATAATTTACATTAAAAAATTATAATTTAGGTAGAAATACTATATAATTTTAAATTATCTTTAGTATTTAATTTTTAATAGAGATTGTGATTTAAAAAAGGATGTATTATTATATATATTTATATTTAAATATCTTTTAGATTTATTTTGTGCAAGTCTGTTATTATTAATGCCACTTATTTAATTAGCATCTTACCCTTTTACTCACAAGGGTACTCACATAGGACTGCAAAATCCATGAAAGTTTGTTTAATGTGTGGCTTGAGAATTCTATACTTGTTTTGAAAAATAATGTATAAGTACTGTAAGGATGGGTATTCCTTATACTACACAAGGTTGTGAAAATCGGTAATCGGGTGTTTTGATGACGCTTAGGCGGCGCCCAGCTTTTTTTTAAAATTTATTTTTAAATTTTTATTCTAAAAAATAAAAATCGGCCGCTTAAACACCGCAGCCACGAAAACACCTAGGCTGCGCTAGGCGGCGCCTATCTACGAAAAACGCTTAAAACGCTGAAATTGGGGAAAATCGAGGCGGGCGGCGATCGCCTAGCGTCTAGGCACCGTGTAGGCCGATTTTTGCATCCATGATACTTCATTGTTGATAAAAAAACAAACAAATAATGTTAAAATGTAGTCATTATCGTTTGAAAAATAAAAAAATTTAATATGGGGACATAAATGCATTTGCATGCCTACTTTATATCCATTTTTTTCAAAGAAGGTTAAACCACTATATAAAATTATTAATGAAGTATAACACGCACACACAAAAAAAAAAATTAATAATAAAAAATAAAAAGTGCAAATGCAAAATATTATTATTTGCTTTTAGATAATATAATAGGTAACGACACTACTTATCTTTTTTATCGCAATAAAGGAAAAGCATAAACAGATAGAAATAATATAATATATATGATAATAAACAATAATAATAGGATAATATAAAAAGACAACTTTAAGAGCGTCGAGTTAAAATGCACCTTTGAGGAGCATTAATTGGAGCAATAATTGTTTATTTTACTGATTAAATGACTTTACTACTAATTTATGTCTCAAATCTCATAATCGTACCACTCAGTATTAAAGTAGGGTAGGTGATCTAAAAAAGAACACGTATAATATCCAATCTATGATTTTGAATAGTTATTTGGCATTGTATAAACCTATCCATACAAAATTTCAAAGAAAAATAATTATCAAATCTTTTTTATTTTTATGTTACATATAACTAGTAATTAATTATATTTTTACAAGCATATACACGCATAAAAGTAAATTTAGATGCCCTGTCAAAAAAAAAAAAAAAAGTAAATTTAGATGCTAGAAGTTAATTCCCTGTATACTATATTTACAAGAGTTTGAACCCATCAGGTCATCACCTCTCATACAATAATTATAATGCTTACCAACTAAACTAACTCATACATATTTATATATTTTGAAAATTTTTTCATCTAACCCCAGTCTATAAAAGTGTACTACTCCTATTAGATATTTCTTTGATATAATCCAATATTTTTGAAATATTAATTGTGAGTATTTCGAACAAGTGTATCCAATTATATATTAATATGAAGTTTAAAATATTTAAACGCATAATTTTTGTGAGTTTAGATGATGTGTCATTAATTGAAAAAATAATTTATGTGTTTAATTAGGAGTTAAGAATATAAAGAGTTTTGTATATTAATAATGATTATGAGTCAATATATAATTAGTCACTTATACAATAATATTAACATATTGAGTAAAATTATTAAAAATGATCGACACAATTAATTTACTTTATTTCATCCTAATATATATATATATATTTAGTATTATTAAAAATTGAATATAATCATGTATGATATTTATTTACGATTTTATAAGATTTTTTTCTATTAATTATCTTTTTTATTAATCGTATAATAAATTTGAAACAAAATTTATAGTGGATTTTCATATAATTATAATAATTCTAATACTTATTTTTTTAGCAATAATTCTAATACTTAGAATGAATTATTACATAATTAATATTACCATTATTTAAATTTAATATTATAATTATACAAAATTTTATACATATATATTAGTATTTGATGGAAACATTAATATAGTAATACATTATATTATAACATTTATTTAACAAACATACTGCGTAATGTCTGGCGGGGTCTCATCTAGTAATCTTAATTTGAAGGTTGATTATGATTTAATAGTGTATCGATGAAGAGTAACACTTGTGTTTGTTAATTACACTACATCATTGATGTACAATTAATAATATGCAATAGAAACAAATAGTAATCTATATCTATATATATATATATATATATATATATATAAAAGTAGAAGTCGGGAGAGAGAAAGTGAAATGTAAGGAGAGAAGCAAGTGAAATGCACTTGCCATTTTAGTATAATAGTGAGTCCCACTCTCCACTAAAGAGAGTGAATTAACTTTTTTTTTTTTTTTTTTACTTTACACCAACAATTTCAAATTTTCATAAATTTTAATTTTAAATCTAATTTTAACACATTATATATCAACTTAATTCTCTTTTAAAAATTTTAGTTTAGCATAAGTATTGCACATATAAAAATAAATTTAGATCTAAATTATTTATTTTATTATTTTTATTTTAGATTTTATTATATGAATTGAATTTAAATAATTTTATTTAAGATTTACTTATATGAGTTGAATTTAAATAATTTAATTTTAGATTATATAAGTTTTATTGAATTTTAATATTTGTAGTGAGATTAGTAACTATTAAAAATTATAGAGTTAATTAAATAATTGTATTGTATTCATGGGTAAACAACATAATTTATATATTAATAAAAATAATAGTAAAAATAATAGTAAAAATTAATACAATCAACAAATACGGTTCAAGTAGTTTGGAGTTTTACTACCTATGACCTAAATGTTATAGGTTTGAGTTACCATTTAACGATCGATTAAAAAAAAACTAATACAATTCAATGATAATAACTAATATCATTCAATAAAAAATTATTATTCAAAGTGACATAACTAATATTATTTAAATGTACACACCAATTGCATTACGTAATCTGGTGTGTATAAAAATCTTTATTGACGAAAATGTAGCCACCATATAAACATTTGTCTCTAGAGTAATTCTCGCAAGCACCAATTGCACCTTTGTGCAATTATTTTTCTAAAAATACCTCGATATTTTTTATATAATTTAGCATTTTTATATAATTTAGCGTGATATGCATGTAAAAATGGAATATTACTTTATAAGCATAAGAATTTTATCTAATAAGTATTCCCTCCACCAAAAAAATTATTCTCAGTTTCATTTTCTGTCTATCCAAAATATTTTATTCTCATTCAATTTTCGTAATAATATTCTTCTACACTATTTTATCATCACTCTTCAAACATCACATATCTATTATATATATACATTATTTATATTAATTAAAACATATACCAGATAAATGAGAATAATTTTATTGGAGGATGGGAATGGGAATTATACGATATTACAAATTAAGAAAAATTACATGGAATGATAACACGATGTCTAACCCTGGCGATAATCATCTTCTAATCGTAGCCAATGAGGTAAGCACACGTGGATAAGGAAATTATGCTTAAATAGTGAAAGTAAAAGAAATACTACATGTTTGTTTTGTTCATGCTCCCATCAACGGTAGTTGTCGCCTCGGCTATCATTTTGTATATGTCATACTCGACACAAAGTTTACCCCTGATGCTTGCTTCTGTTTATGCCAAACGTGCGGTGGCGGATCCAGAATTTTAAATTTTGGAGTACGAAAAATAATAATAAGTGAGAAAAAAATATTAAGGGTACATAATAAATTTTTTTTTAATTTTACCTAAAAGAATTTTTAAAATAAAAAATTTGGGAGTACAGTTATACCCCTTTTACATACCTTCATCCGCCGCTACCTATGTGCTCAAATATCACTCTGATGAACAATATATATATATATATATATATATATATAGATATATAGATTAATTTAAAATAATTATTTTAATAGATGAAAATGAATATATTGAGAACATTAAATTTATATGAGACCAACCATCTTCATCTCATAAAATATAAACTACTCCATCCGTCCAATATAAATAGATATAATTTTCTTTTCGTTCCGTTCAATAAATATATACAAATTAAAATGAAATTTTTAATCCAATTATATCCATTTACTCAAATGACATCACACTAAATCTACTTTATAAATAAAATATTATTTCAAATAACAACAATACCTTCAACATTCTATACACATATCTATTTTATGAATAAACAACTAATACTTTTTAAAATATATGATTTTTTTGTCTACTTATATTGAACGAAGAGAGAATATTTTGTTAGAGTAACATTAAATAAACCAATGAGTCAATTATACAAATTGAAGCTTTGTCTTTAAAACAATCTCACACATAAATTTTGCAGGAGTTGGTCTTTTGTGAGGTGAGTACATGCATGCACTCGAATTATATTATGATACTTTTCGGTTAATTTATTATTAGTTTTTATTTTTAGTTTTAAAAATACTATTATTTTGAAAGTGAGTGCATGCATACGCCCACTTCATATGAGATCAAACCATTTTTACATATTAAATTAATTATTACAGTAACAAATGTTCGAATTTGTGGAGGTACGACCACTGAATTTGCCATCACTGTTGGACTACACCAATGGTCTACATTAAAAATATTCCTATTTACGATTGTTACAGAGAAGCTGCCTCAAGAAATAAAAACCGAGCTACCTTGTATTATAATTTTTTGTATTAATTGAAGAGATGAAAGTATTCCATTGCACATTATATCGTTAGATAAAATCTAATGTGACAGTAGTTTCATAGTATGAAATTAATACCATTAGAATCATTCGATACCATAAAATTCATTTAATGATACCATTATATTTATAAATTGATTTTTTTTTATCGGAAAAATGGTATTTATTAATAAATACAGGTATGAGAAATACCCTCAAGGAAAATACATAGTTAAGAGATTACAACGGATGCCACAATCTACACTAAAGATTTAGGATTTTGAAACCAAACGACTAAAGACTCATTGCAATTAAAAAAATTATTCGCCAAGCACCACTCCATACTCTTCCTTTTACTTCATATACAATCATATTAGGTGAGGACTCTTTTTCTTAAATAAAGCATGATTTTGAGCCTTCCAAATTGACCAAACGACGCATTCCCAAATACATACGGCCAAGATATTACCCGATTTCTTGTGGAACAAACCAAGTATGTGACCGAAAATGTTCTACGATATTTCTTCTTGGAATTACACCAACTCCACCACTATGCACCTTTGCATCCCAAACTTGACCGACTTTATATTTATAAATTGATACCACGGTATAAAATGATTATATTATCAACGAATGATTCTAATGGTATCGGTGAGTGATTCTAATGATACCAGTTTCATACTATGAAATTACTTCACATAAGAGTGACTCATATCGTTAAGTCTTGCCGCGAGGAAAATTCGGTTGACCATTCCTTCACGAATCCATGCCTTTTATTTGTTGTGATATATATATCTCCTAAATTATTAGAGATGACAATATCAACCCGCTCCATCCTAACTCCTAATATTGGGGTTGTCCCGTCCCTTGCTATCTAGCGGGTAGGGTAGGTCGAGTCAGGTATAATTTTGATTCCATGCCTCGTAGTTACGGACCCTTGCCAAGTTATATATACTAAAATTATATATATGTATATTATAGAACATATATAAAAATATAATATACTTTTATACTTTCATATTAATTTATTTAATTTTTTTATTGGACAAAGGGTGACTTGAACCCATTACTTTTGAATCATAGGTAGTGGAGCTCTAACCACTGAGCCTATATCACTTCGTTATACTTTCATATTTATTAATGTATATAATATATAAATAACAATAATTCAACACTATAGATATTTTTAGGTCAATATATATTTATTTAAGATCTTAATTTTATATTATATATTTTTTGAAAACTATTTTATATTATATATTTAAAATATACTATATATTATGTTTATAATAATAAAAAATATTTGAAACGGACCGCCCAGCTCCATGTTCCATAGCGGGTCGCTTGCCCCCACCCGACCCGTTAAAATCCATGTAAAATTGTAAATCACACATTGCGGCCACTACTTAATGCATTCTAGATTTTTTAAATAAGTATTTTTACGCATTTTTGAGAACTAATATTTTATTTTTGGATATGTAGCAATAAAGATATGATTGGTGTAGTTGAAGGATTTATGACAGAATAAATGACTCCATGAATGAATGACATAAGGATGATCTTATTTAGGAATGAAATATATGAATTGTGTGAATCTATTTTATATTATTATTATAGTTGTTGTTGGAATTATTATTTTATAATATTATTATTATTATTATTATTATTATTATTATTATTATTATTATTATTATTAATTTTGGTTTCATTATTAGAAATTATATATAGGGTCAATTACACATAGGTACAATCTAAAAGAAATAGTTATTTTACTCAAGGGTTATTCAAATTATTATTGAAATAAAAGTAAATGTGAATATCATTTGATAGATTAGAACGACATCTCGAGTTCGATTCCGTATGGTGGCAATTCTTTCTTTGAAATATTGAAGGAGTTATTGTTGGATTGTGTTTAAAGTCCTCTCACATATTATCTCTCCGTGTGTACGTATCATATTTGTTCTCACTTATTTTATTATAACGTCCACTAAAGTTGCTTTCATATTCTTTAGGAAAACAATCACTCATTATTCATAAACAATCACTTTATTTATAAACGGAGTCAACAATACTTTACTTTATCTACTTTTTTTTTTAAACATATGTCCAAAAGTATGATCACAAATTTTATGGACGGAAGGAGTATAATCTTATGTCTTTTATTAGTGCTTGATGTATGTATATATATATTGCTTCCTCCATCCAATATTAGTATGCATAAAATTTTTAAATGGATTTTAAAAAATATGATAGTTTATGTATAAAGAAGATATGTTTGAGGGTATTATGGAGTTAATTTATAAATAAAATCAAACAATTTAAATAATTAAAGAGATGTTAGGAGGGTGAAGATAAAATTTTATATTCAATTTTAAAATATACATATTTAAATTGAAAAAAAAATATACATATTAAAATTAAAATTAAAATCAATATATACATTACAAAACATAGCTTGATTGGTTGTATCAAGAAGTAAAGTCCCATATTATGGGTTGACCCGTTTTCTTAGAATAACGCTTATGTGAACCGTATGTATACGATAAATTTTATTTTACTATCACCGTATATACATTTCATGTCACTATCATGTATCTTACACTATCATTGTCATGCACATGCACTACGGTGATATTGTAAGTGCATAACAATGATAATACAAATAGAATTCATTGTATGCACCTATTTCACACATTTTTGCCGTTTTCTTATCCTTTGATCGGGTGATTGTATCTCACCTTTGTAGTTGCAAACTTGTCATATTTTAGTCGTCAAGTGAATGTATACTCAAAACCAATTTTCATCAGTCAAACCAAACGAGCTCTATATAGATGATTAAAAAAATTATACGTGGTCCGTGTAAATAAATTTTACTCTAAAATTGATTTACAACTAACATTATTTAGTAAAATAACTAATATCTTTCAAAATAATACTTTTATAGTAAAACAATTAATACTTTTAGTGAAACAACTAATATTCTCAAAACAAATATCACGATGAAATTTATTGGCACAATATCTTTAAAAAAAAAAAAAACTCATGCATATTGAAAAAGGAAAGGAGTAACTAACAAGCAAAAATAATCATAAAAACAAAGCCCCCACCTCCCACCCCTTGAAAAAAAAACACACACACACACTAAAGAAAACAAAGATTGAGTAGGCATGAAACAGACAGCATAAGGTCCATGTATGTAGTACAATCAAAGGTGCATGATGAGCCAAATTTAAACAAGGTCAAACTCTAAATTGTTACCATATCTCATTTCCTTTCCTTTTCCTCTTTTCAACTTTATGTTTGATGGGATTAACATTCCTCCACTTTGTCCCCCCCCCCTCCCTCCCTCCCTCCCTCTCTCTCTCTCTCTCTCTCTCTCTCTTTTTCTTGATTTCTTTACTTTTGTTTTCATGTAATGGTTGTAGGGTTCACATCACCTCTTTTCTTTGGACATGAGCCATTGCTTTTCCTATTGGGAAGGAATATTATTTGCCAGTTTGCCTCCTTAATTCAAAGTGGCCCACCTTCATTGTGGGCCCATCTCTCAGTCTGGGCCTGGGCCCACCTAAATATTTGTTTGCTTGAATCAATAATCAAATGGTGAGGTGGACGTTGCTTTGATGGGTTGGTGTGTGTCGAGTGGATAATTCGACCCACCATCTCTTATTATTAGTCCATTTACACCGCACGAAACCATCTGTCTCGTATTTGGTGTTTCACTTTATGTTTCATATTATAAATGAGCAGCGCGTGGAGAGTGAATTATAATCAATGAATGACATACTCCCTTCGTCTCAGGATTTCTTTCACTGTTGACTTTTTACTTAGTTTTTGTGTGAGAGTTATATCTTAATTTTATGTGTACAAAAATTGTTTTACATAAATAATATATTAGTTCATAAGGTTAACTAGCCTATCATTCATATAAAATAATTTTTGTACACATAATACTATGATATAACTCTCACACAAAAATGGTTGAAAAGTCATTTGTAAAAGAAATCTTGGGACGGAGGGAGTACATCACATCGACATGTGTTAATAAGATGAAACACCAAGTGAAATAGAAGAATCGAATTGCATTTACGAGACACGGGGAATAGGGAAAAAAGGGAGGTTTTATCGGTTCAAGCCATGAAACATATGTTAATTATCAATTTAAGGTCGAAAGATAAAAATTATCAATCAGGACTTGAAAGATGTTTATATTAAGAGATTTTATCAATTCGGGACTGAAAGATAGGTCAATTATCAATTTGGGACCTTAATTTAAATATTTTTCAGGTCTCGATTGATAAAATCTCTTAATATAAATATCCTTCAAGTCACGAATTGATAAATATTATCTTTTAGCGCTACTTAATTGATAATTTTTTAGACTTGTACTTATAAATTTTTTTAAAAAAAAAACCCTCAACCCCCCACACACCTTTGCTCAAATATCACACTTATTTAAGTGGAGAGTAGCCTCTATTCACATCATATAAACCACTATTTTCCCATTTTCGTGCACTACTTCTTTTTACTTGAATGATTAAACCCAAAAATGGACAAAGGTGGCATGCTTGGTATTTGGTGGTTGTAGCTGCACTGTTCATGAATAAAAAGCTCATTCCCTACTATAAATAATATGGTCCAACATTTTTGTTCTGCTTATGCATGAAGGCAATATGTGGTGTGTGACACGATTAAAATTTATTTATTTATAAAAATAAAAGGATAATTTTTTTAAATTTTAGATTCATTTTACGGGTCGTATCACACAACATTATTCCTCACATAATTATTTGTCGTAAACACTCTCTTAAAATATTCCATGCAAATAATTAAAATATTATTCATTAAAGTATTATTTGTTCCCGGTAAAATATTAATTATGAACACTAAGACAAAAACTTGTGTGAATCGGGTGAGACTCTATTTTCTTATGATTGTCGTATACATGCATTATCACTATCACATTTACTTATGACAATGCATGTGAATGACTGTCTAAAAAAATAAAGTTTATCGTATGTACTCAATTCACACAATTGTCGCTCTAGCACTAAAACTATAATTAAACTATAATTAGCAATAATTATAGTAAAAATCTAGTTGTTAATCCAAAAGTATTTATTAATTCTCATTAAAGTTGGATTTGTAACACGTTCAAGTATTACAAATTAAAAATGTAAATAGTCATTATTTGAATATCCATAACCATTGAATATGTATTTTATCGAACACTTGTGTATTTTCAAATTTACTAGTTTTATGACGTTCTTAGAAGTTTAAAGCCATTTTGGTCCCATAATTATATGCTTTTTCGATTTGGTCCCAAGATAGTTAAGAAAATTAATTTAGTTCCATAATTTTTATAAGAAAATTAATTTAGTCCCATAATTTTTGTAATTGCATAATTTAAGTCCTAATTATGCCGAAATTACAAAAATTACATAATTAAATTATGGGATTAAACTACGCAATTACAAAAATTATGGGACTAAACTATGCAATTACAAAAATTATGGGACTTAAATTACGCAATTACAAAAATTATGGGACTAAATTAATTTTCTTAACTATCTTGGGACCAAATCGAAAAAGCGAGATAGTTATGGGACCAAAATGACTTTAAACTCACGTTCTTAGGGTATGCTTACAACAATGTATTGATGTAATTGCTTTTAGAATCACAATTTTTTTAAAATTATTTAAATGTTATAAAAGCATTACTTGATATTTACTTGAAATCGGTTACATTATTCACATCGGTTAAATAATATTACCCGTTTACTAAATAGTATTACTTATTTCACGAAATGAAATTACTCAAAAATCATACACGATACAACTTGTTCATATAAGTGTTACGCTATTTCAAATCTTATTTTTGTACAATTAGTGCATGTCATGTAGGGCTAACAATCCGAGCCCAACCAATCAAAAAATAAGTATGAGATTGACTATAAAAATAGGGATGATAATAGAACATGTTTGAGATGAGTTTGACCTATCGATCGACGAGCGAGTCGTGAACTCGAAAGCGTATAATCAGAGCTAGAAGAGCTAAGATAAGAGAAGCGGGCGTCGAGAAGTCGAAGCTCGGGGTCGAGAATATAAATCACGAGTTGCAAAAGCGAAGACCAAAATAAATAAAATAAGGCCCAATTTGTTATTATTTGTATTGGGCTTTATTTTTCTTGAAATGCAAGTTCTTGGGCACATCCCGATGAGAAAAATATAAATTGTGCTTTTCGAACTTTGGAGGATATAGAAAATAGAAGTTAACTTTTGCGGAGATCTTAACTTTTTGCCCTTGTATGAAACCCGACTTCAGAGTCGGAGCGTCGAGCGATTGTTCGTAATCGTGTGTATTTCCATCATTGGTGCTTTCATTTGAGAGCGAGAATTGGAAATACACGCTGAAAAGAAAAAAAGTACGAAATGTCAGCAGGAGACTCATCGGCAGCGAATCGAAAATTTGGAAAATCGATTTGAAGATGTGGAAACGGGAAATTGCTAAAATTGCAGAGATCGAAAAAATGTTGGAGAAAGTTCTACGCAGAAGGGGCAAGAAAGAGGAGGGAGGAACGTCGTGCGATGAATCGGACCATTCGAGTCAATGGCCGAGATATTAACGCTTGGTGAGGCGGAAGCAGTGAAATTCACCCCCAGCGAGACGATTACGAGAAAAATCGGCAGTGTCATCCCGACCTTGATGATATGACCCGGTGTCATGGCTCGGTCGTGTGAATCGGTTTTCGAATTAAATGAGATTGAAGGGGGAGAAGGTTCGTTATCTTTGCGTTCTACGGAAGGAGAAGCGAAATCTTTGATGGCGATGGATAAATGTAGTACGTATCGAAAGGGAAGATTTATTCGTTGGCGCGATTTTGAAAAAGAAATTATGATTAGATTTGGGCCATCGGAGTGTCTGATTTTGATGAATCCGCCCACATCAAACAAATGGGTACCTTGAGGGAATATCAGCGGGAATTTGAGCGTTTGGCTAGTAGAGTTCGTGATTGGCCGGAGAAGGCATTAGTAGGAGCCTTCATGGGAGGACTCAAACCGGAATTAGCGGCGAGGAAATGCAGGCTTACACGGCCTCGAACCTATCGAGGCTATTGAACTTCGCTTCGGTTACAAGATGACCATTTGGCAGTGCGAAAAGCCGCTGACAATTCACACGTCGAAATTCATCGTTGTGATTGAGAATAAAGCTAGTGGGGGTGGAGTGCAAATAGTTTTAAGTGCGGGGACGACAGTGATACCTCTGCGGTGTCAAACCATTTGCCGTGGGGACGAACTTCAAAGCTTGAAGAGAGAAGGGCTTATGTTTCAATTGTGATGAAAAGTTAGATTAGGGACATAAATGTAAAAATTAAACGAGGCCTTTTTGATCGAGCCGGTGGAATCGAAGTGATGAGGAAGAAATTGAGAGCGAAACCGGCGACGGATGACGCCGAAATATCTACATTCACGCAATGAGTGTCCACGGGCCGAGGGGCGATGAGTTAGGATCACGGATAGGAAAGTGTAGGGTCGTAGGTATTAATCGATAATAGGGTCTTCTCACAAATTTCTTGAATCGAAGATCTTGCAAGAAGGTTGAATTTAAAATCTACACCCGGTTGAACCTTTTCGAGTTAGAGTAGCTAATGGTGATCGTTTAGAATCTTTGTAAAATGTATAAAAGTACCCGTTCAAGTTCGAGGAATAGTCATTCAGTGATTTGTTTGCCTTGCCTATAGAAAGGATCGATGTTGTTCTTGGGGTTCAATGGCTATCAAGTTTAGGGAAAGTCATTACGGACTATTCGAGAAGGTACTATGCGGTTTCAATTGGTGGGGAGATGGATCGGTTATTTGGAAAACAAGGCAAGATGAGCAAGTGCGAAGTGGGTGTTAAGAGTCTGGAAAGAATCATGAAAAAAGGGCCAAATGCTTTATGCTTATTCGGGTCGGCGGTTAACTCTAAAGCTGAAAATGAATTAGGTAACATTCCTTTTGAGATTATGCAAATATTACATAACCATCCTATTGTTTTAAGTGAGCCACGAGGAATTGCCACCAAGAAGAGATTGTGATCATCATATACCATTAAAAGATGAAAGTCGGAGGCGGTGAACGTGCATCCATATCGCTATGCTCACTATCAAAAGGAAGAGATTGAACAACGAGGTTAAAGGCATTACTTCGCAAAGAGCTTATACGTCCAGTACCAGCCGTTCTCTCTCGAGTACTATTAGTCAAAAAGAAAAGGCGGAACATGGCGTTTTGCCTGATTATCCGGGCACTTAATGCGGCGACGATTAAAGCGATTTCCAATTCCCACGATTGATGACATGTAGCGCGAGCTTGGAGGTTCCAAATATTTTACAAAACTTGACTTACGAGTGGATATCATCAAATTAGAGTCGCCAGAAGAACATCCATAAGGCGACTTTTGAACTCACCATGGGCACTACGAGTACCTCGTGATGCCTTTCGGGTTATCTGCGCCCCATCCAACCTTTCAAAGAATAATGAATCAGATTTTCCAGCCACATTTACGGAGGTTTGTGCTCGTATTTTGTGATATATTTTGATCTATTCAAAAAGCGTGGGAGGAGCACACGCAACATCTGGAAAAGTAATATCAATTATCATCACAGCAATTTCATATCAAATACGGTAAGTGTGCTTTTGGGGTATCAACGATTTGAGTACTTAGGCCATGTTATATCCGCCGAAAGGAGTAAGTGTCGATCGGACCAAGATTGATGCAATGCGTGAATGGCCGGCTTTAAAAATCTTGCGGGTGGGGGATTCCTTGGCCTTACAGGCTCTACGAAAAATTCGTAGAGCACTATGGCACCATTGCCAAACCTCTTCTTGAAATGACAAAGAAAGGCCGATTCAAGTGGAATGAAGAAAGCGTTACAGCTTTTGAAAATCTTAAAAAAGCAATGAGTTCGGCCCAGTACTTGCGATGCGAATTTTTGAGCAAACATTTGAGGTTCACACGGATCACAGTGGCAATGATGGAATCGGCGCGGTGTTAGTTCAAGACAACGAGACCAATAGCATATTTGAGCGAGGCATTAGGTCGAAAAATTGGAATGGTCTATATATGTAAAGGAGATGATGGCAATAGTAGAAGCGGTGCGATTGTGGGCGTCCTTATTTGTTAGGGCGACGGTTTGAATCATCACGAGACCAGCGGCCCTAAAACACATGTTGGAAGCAAAGGATAATCACAACGAACAACGAGAAATTTGTGGCTAAGCTTATGGATTTGACTTGAAATATTGTATCGTCAGGGACGTCGAAATGCGGTGGCGATGCCGCTTTCAAGAAGAAGCTGATGCACGAACTCACGCAATTCTTGGGGTAACACGGAACATATAGGCGCAGTTAGTGAGGCGTGAGACCTGGAAGTAAGACGAGAAGCACCCGTGACAAATTGATGATAATGATGAAATGGCCGAAGATTGCGAATGGAGGGATGGCATGCTTTACTAATAAAGGGTAAAGTATTTGTTCCTAATTATAATTCGTTAGGCCGATCTAATTGAACATTTTCATAACTCAGGGTATGGTGGGCATTCTGGAACTTACGAGGAACTGCACAGATGCATGTCCTATTCTTTTACATGGCACGGATTGAAACGAGACATCAAAAATCATGTACAACAATCGACGATTGCGAAAAGGTCAAAAGTGACTTCAGCGTAAAACCAAGTGGGTTGCTTGACCCCTGCAATTCGGAGCATATTTGGGAAGAGCGTAACCATGGATTTCATTGAAGGATGCCGGTATCAAATGGTTACAACGGTATACTTGTTGTTGTGGATCGACTTTCAAAATATGCACACTTTGTTCCTTTAGCCCATCACTTTTCACAGTAACTTGCACGATTGTTTTTGTAGAGTATGTGGTCAAGCTACATGGGTTACCTAGGTCCATTATCACCGATCGAGATAAAATCTTCATAAGCAATTTTTGGCGAGAATTTTTTAAAATCACGAGGCACAAAGTTGGCGATGAGTTCCGCTTATCATCCCCAAGCGGATGGGCGACGGAGGTTACTAATCGAACCTTGGAAGCGATATTTGAGATGCTTCGTGCCGAAAATCGAAAAATGGGAAGAATTCCTCCCCTTTTGAGGTGAATCTTGGTACAATACTACTTTCATTCGTCGACTAAGCATTCACCGTTTGAAATTGTTTATGGCGGGTCTCACTGAGCCTTGTGAGCTATCCTTTGGGTGACTCGCGAATGCGGGAAGTAGATCGTGAGCTCACGAGAGGGACTGATGCTTCGAGAATTGAAAAACATCCTTGGAACTTCCATCAATCGGATGAAAGAGTACCACGATAAAGGCCGAGCGGGAAGAAGAGTATGTAGTTGGAGAATGGGTGTTCCTTAAGTTACTGTATGGCGTAATCATGTCCCGGAAAGCACTTTATAAATTAGGAGGCGATATTATGGACCATTTCGGGTTGTTGAGCGAATCGGACGGGTAGCTTGCGGTTAGAGTTACCACCCAGAATGCTCCAAATACATCCGGTTGTTCACGTTTCTCAGTGCGGCGGCGACTTGGGGATGGTAAAGCGATTATCAAACTCAACTTTGAGAAATCAATCGGGATGGCGATGTGGTGTTAGGCCCATTCCGCTGCGAGGATTCTGCGATTCATTAAGAAAAATGGTCGATTCGGTGGGAGGTGCTCATTGAATGGGAAGACTTACCTACTCGGATGCTTCATTAGGAGAATCTCGATGAAATGAAAGAAAGATTTCCAAGCTTTGCCCTTGAGGACAAGGAAGCGAGTCGAAGGAAAGGAATGATCGAGCGAGGTCGTGAACTCGAACGCATATAATCGAGCTAGGAAGAGCTAAGATAAGAAGCGGGACGTCGAGAAGTCGAAGCTCGGTCGAGGAATATAAATCACGAGTTGCAAGCGAAGACCCAAAATAAATAAAATAAGGCCCAATTTGTTATTATTTGTATTGGGCTATTCTTTCTTAAAATCCCAGTTCTTGGGCACATGTCGATGAAAATATAAATTGTGCTTTTACGAACTTTGGAGGATATAGAAAATAGAAGTTAACTTTTGCGAGATCTTCTTTTGCCGCATGTGCTTCACCAGTCGGAGCGTCGCGATTATTAAGTAATGTGTGTATTTCCATCACTATCCTATAACTTGCCCCGCAATGAAAATAATGGACTCGAGACCCGCCTCACTTATATTAAAATTAATTTCAAAATATCTATACTTTAAAATTATAAATTTCAAATCAAAAAATATAATTAGTTAAAATAATATTTAATATTCATCTAATACTTAAAAACAAGACTTTAAAATTTACATACACACAAATATTTATACAATTATATAAATATAAGATAATATAAATACATATTTATATATAACAACATTAATTTATATATTTGGCGGGTGGGGAGATGGGTTTGAAATATATACTCATATAAAAATCAAGATCCATCTCAAATCTGATTGATCTATGTGGTGATTTTGATGCAGGTTGAATCTGAACCCACCCAATTGTCATCCTAGTTCGAACCAATTTGACCCCCATTTTTTAGGCAACCCAATGACCCGATAATTCAATTGTTTAATGTTATTTTATCATTTATATTAAGCTCAGGACTTTGAGTTTTATGAAATTCTGTCCTTTTAAAGATTTGATCAATTTAGATTATTAATTTGAAATTTATATTTTTAAATATAAAATTTTAATATGAAATATTTGAATTCTTTTTCTTAAATTATGTGCATTGATTCAGCACAGTACACAAATCCTTGTGCATGAGAAAAATATTTATTTGTTTTTAATTTCTTGTATTATCTAGGACCTTGGATTAGAGATGTAACTGAGTATTAGCCTTAAAGTGTTTGAGCATTATAAATTACTGAGCCAAACTCGAGATTAATATCGAATATACAAGTTATTTTTTCGAGCTTAATCGATCCTTAACAAGCTTGATAATATTAATCTTAAATTAAATTATTTATCAATTAATTATAAAAATAAAATTATATATATATATATATATATGTCTACTAAATTCATTAATTTTATTTAATTAATAAATTAAATTACATATTTTTACATTATTATAAATACTAAGTGAAAAATATAAATTAATGTCAAACTATTCATTATAATTTATACGAGTTAGCTCACGAACATATTAACCAAGGGGCATAGCCCACTTGGCCTGACTTCTCGGCTTAAGTGGGAGACCTGGGTTAGTTTCTTCTTAGATGAGTTTTTCCTTTTCCTTATATGTTTATTTATGTTGATGAACTTTATTTAATAATCTCAAAGAAATATTTTTTTAAGTCGGCTAGGTTTAATTACATTCCTACTATTGGAATATTTTCGTTTATGTTAGTTTCTTCTTAGAGGAGTTTTCCTTTTCCTTGTTTAGGGGTTTTCCTAAGGAGGGTTTTACCCTAACAAGATTTTTAACGAGGGCCCCGATCTCTGGATCGGCTTGTGATCTTATCCCTTTTAGGTTTTTCTTTTTAATAAAATATCTCATTAGACTATTGGACACCTATATTAAAATTTTGAAATATTTAAATTTAATTTGATTCATTCAATTATTTGTTAGGACTCTAGGTGGGTTAATGTTTTATACTTAATTTTGTATTTAAAATTAAATTAAATTTACAAATATTTTATACTTAAAAAAATAAAAATTGAGGGTTGTCCTTTGACCCGGTAGATCAAGTAAGATTAGGTTGTACTATATTTTTATAAGTTGCATGGAAATTTGGGCCGTTACAGTCCAATATAAAAATATCGATTGTTCCAATGAACTAAATTGAGTGATCCAAATTGTTACCTCTATGTATGACATAAATAATGTTTAAAATAAAACCAAATACCATTTGTATTATAAGAATGAAATTGAATAATATTAGAGGCCATCTTATGACAACAGAGATTATATGCAGATATTTGGATGATTGCCACGTCACATGCTCAAATTTAAGAAATGCTATCTTTTTTTTTTTTTCTGCCTTGAATATTTACTAATATGGACCGTTGACCTAACCGTGAATTGGACTGCAACATAAAACACAATTTGGGCCGAGATTTGACCACATGCCCAAGCCCAATTATTCAAGATACTTTTGTGTAAAACCGTCTCATGTATGATGACACTACCATAAAAGCAGTCACTTTTTAATAAATTGTTATCATTTTTTTATAAATTGTTATCACTTTTCAATTTATTATCACTTTTATACTAATTTGTATCATTTTTTAAAAAAGTGATAACAATTTATTAAAAGTGACTCGGTCATGAAACCGTCTCGAGATAAGTTTTTGCCTATACTTCAATACCATATGCATCATTTGTCAAAAGATTAATCGCTTACTAGATGCAATAATTTTTAATTATAATAAAATAATTTTGTTCATTTTATTTATATTCCTTAAACACCTCAATATTACACCACATATTATTATTTTCCCCATATTAACTCAATTTAGTACTATTAAATAATTTTCTTATTAAAGTTGATAAGACTACCATATCCTAATAAAAATATAATTTATATTATTAAACAACTTTTACATTAAAATTTGTGTCGATTGTAAATATCATTTTGAGTACGGTACAAGGGGGAGTATTAGGTAACATTTTTCACATATATTCCCTCCAGCCTTCTTTAAATTCTAACATTTTCCCATGGGAGTGTAGGATGAATATAAAGCTTGAATAAGACTATAGGGTGGGTATACTGCTTAAAAAAAAGGTGCATATAACCTGGGCCATAAACTAAATTACTCTTTAATTTACATAATATTACATGTTCATATTTTGAAAAATTATTTATACATTAATTTATCCATGTAGACTACGTAGAGTAAAATTGAAATAGGAACATTTAATTTTTCAAAGTAATTAAGGACGAACATAATAAATATCGTTTCATAAAAATTGTCGTTTAAAAGACATGGTCTTTCCCAATTGTTAAGTTTAGTTTGCGTTCTTGTAATTTTTGGTTTTGATCAGGACCAAATTTAAAATCTTGTCAAGTTATTTAATACCAAAAAATTATATCAAATTAAAGAATAGATTTTGTAGAAAAAAAAACCAGTGTATCAAATTAAAGAATATAGATTTGATTTACCCTCCGTCAATCTTATATAAATCATAAAAGATATCCCTAATCCCTAATTAAAAAAATAAGAGATCTTTTATAAGTGAGGATACATTTGAAAAAAAAATATATGGAGAAACAACTAAAATAACAATTAATTAAAATAAAATTTTAGCTTTAAAACAACATAATGTAAAAAAGGGAGTAACAATTATTTTGAAATATGAATTGTGTAAATTTTTTTACCATAAAACTGGTAGTTTAAAATTAATAACACTTTAGTGGAATAATTAATACTTTTAATAAAACAACTAATACTTTTTAATTAATAATTAATACTCCCTCCGCTCCATGATATTTTCACACATTCTTTTCGTATGTCCCACAATATCTTTCACACCCTTAAAATGAAAAATCCTTCATAAACTCCACCCTCATAATATCGTCAAGTTTACACAAAATATTATTACTTTTGGACCCACATACACACAATTCAATTCATTTTCTTACTTTACACATAAAATTTACAAAATTAACCCTCAAACTCTTACTAATTATTTCACTTAATTAAAGTGTGTGCCCTCCCTCCTACGAAAACTTTTATGAAATAGAGGGAGTACCATTTAATAACAACTAATACTTTCAAAATAAATTTCATGGTGAACTTGTTGTACTTACAATATTTTGCCCTTGAAATAAAATTCATGTTCTAAAGTGATAGTTAAAATAGGTTAAAATGGAAAGAAATGAGTATATCTTATAATAACTTCAAATTTTGAGTCACTCTCTTATAAAATAGTTTCATAGCATGAAGCGATACCATTATAACTATTAATTGATACCATAATTAATTTATACTATGTTTTTAATTTATAAGTGTAATGATATCATTAAATGAATGCTATGATATCAATAAATAAATATTATGTATTAATTTCATAGTATGAAACTACTTCACCCCATATTTTTGTTGAATTTAAAATATATTTACGCATTAACTTTCAAATAACCAAGTAGTACACTATTTATAGAGAGTGACAACTCAAGATACATCAAGAAGGCTAACTACCGGTGAGTTGCAACAAATTGGATAAACTGTCTAACTCCCTAACTATCTAACTAACGGGAGGTTAGCAACTAATAGAGTGGTTTAAGCATGTGTCAAAGGCTGCTACAAGGTATTCGAGCTGCAAGCTTTGTATATTTATAACACGCTCCCGGTGAATCTCACCACGATCAAGTACGAGACATAATGTGACTTCGTAGGAGTTGAAATACACGGAAGAAGACAACGATTTTATTGCACCTTGATTGTCACTCCAAAGTATTGAAGGAGAACGCAGAATGTTGAGTTCATCGAACAAAGATTTTATCAAAATCAAGTCGGTAGTGGCCATTGCTAGAGCTCGATACTCGGCTTTGGTTGAACTTCTTGCGGCGACCCATTGCTTCTTTGACGACCATGATAGTAAGTTGGATCCTAACTTAATTCAATAACCCGTGGTGCTTCTGCGATCGTCAATGCTTGCGGCGAAATCCGAATCTACAAATGCCTCAAGACTAAAATTAGAAACTGAAGTAAAGGTAATACCGAAGTGTGATGTACCCTTTAGATAGCGTAAGACGCGTTTGCATTCAAGCCATTGATGTTGTGTGGGTCTTTGCAAGAAATTGGCTCAACTTATTGACACTAAATGCAATGTCGGGACACGTGAGAGTTAAATATTTTAAGGCACCAACCACGCTTCTATAGAGAGAAGGTTGTTCAAATAGAGGGCTAACAGATTTTGAAAGCTTAAGATCCGTAGTTGATGGTGTTAAACATGTATTGCAATTTAGAAGATTTGTTTTAGAAATGATGTCATTAACATATTTTGGTGAGTTAGAGTAATTGATTTTGGACACACCGCCACTTCAATACCCAAGAAATAGTTCACAATACCCATGTGTTTGAGAGAAAAATTCTTATGTAATGCCTCAATCACTCCATTGATCGCCACTTGATCATCACTGTCACTAAAATGTCATCAACATACACAAGTATCCTTGTAAGCTTTCCATTGTTAGTTTTATGAAACAAGCAATGATCGGATTGAGAGTGTATAAAATCCATTATAATCAAGAAACCTTTCAATGTGTCGTACCAAGCCTTTGGAGCTTGTTTCAACCCATAGATTGATTTCTTTAGTTTGCAAACATACGTGGGTTTTTCAGGATCACAAAAACCTTCCGGTTGTCGAGTGTGATTAGTGTGAAAATTGCTTGAAATTTATGCATTTTATTTGCTTAATTTAATAGGATTTTTTTGCATTATTTACATTAAATTGACTAATTGAACTTGAAATGAGAAAGGTATTGTTTTGCTATTTTGTAGATAAATTGAGCATATTTGGAGCAAAATACATGTCTATTATTTATTGAGTCAATTGAAGAAGAAATTCGAAAGTCGAGGAAGAAACGAGAAGAAATTGCAATTGGGTTCAAGAATTGAAAAAGAGAAAAAAAAAAAGAGAAGAATTTGGCCCAATATGCAGGCCCATTGTCTGAGCCCATGCAAAGAATGGGCAGCCAAATTAATTGGCATTCCAATGCCACAGTTTTAAAAAGGAGAAAAATGGTAGCGGTAGGGCGGTAGATAGGTAGCACGGTGAAAGAAAAGCAGAGGGAACAAAGGCGGTAGAGCGTTCAATCATTTTTCTTAGGATTTATAGGGGTTTTCTTCCATATTTCCCACACATTTTCTCACACATATTAGAGCATACTTTTTCCTTAGATTTACACACAATACACACATAGTTTTAGATGTTTTTAATTTCATTTTAATTTCTTGCAAATTAGAGATAAATTTCATACAATCAAGTGAATTTTACATTTACAAGGTGACATCTCTCCTTATTTCATTTATCTATTGGTTAATTTCATTTTAATTATGTTTTTCCTAATTTTTATGTTCATGGGTTTATTGTTTAAATTCATGTTTGGCTAGATTTCTTTTTGTGTTTGGGTGTGATGACCCTTGGATGAATTAATTTTGATGATCATGTGATTGGGTGTTTCATTTATTGAGGTGATTAATTATTCTAATGTGATTTGCATGATTTAATTGCTAGATTAGGTTTTGATCATTTGTTAATTGATTTAATTTGTTCAAAGAGATTTGGTTTATTAAATTGATGCTTAGGTGTTAGGCTTGATTTTGTGATTGAAGTTAATATTGGATTAACTCAAGGAGACTTGGTTAATTTTCATTAGAACCTACATTAGGATACGTTAATTTGCTCGATTTTATTCCTAGTGATTAAGTGAGGAGACTTAGGGTGTCGTCTCTAAACTATCTTACGTGCTTATTTGATGTATTAAACCTAGGCTTATCAAGTACGGTTGATATGTGATTTTTGCTAGATAGCTCCTATTATCCCTCATTAATTGGAACCCCGATCATGTGTGATTCATAATTAATGATTCCTTGGTAATTTGCACCCGAGCACATTTTTCTCACATTAGTTATCTCTTGGTAATTTGCTTGTTGGTTATTCTTAGTTGTTTAATTTAGATTTAATTTTTCAAAACCGAGCCCGACTCTATAATACCATGCCAACTCTTAGCTTTAGGGATCCTTGCTCGACTTAGTTCCTTTGGGTTTGATAACTTGGTTGTGTCTTAATTATACTTACTCGAACAAGCTACAATCAGAGTGTAAACAGTTTAATGCAAAGTACCATTCAAGAAGGCAATATTTATGTCAATTTATTGTATGTTCCAACCTTTTGTTACCGCAAGTGTAAAAATGATACAAAGAGTGAGTGTCTTTATCACAAGACTAAAAGTCCCAAAATAATCAATTCCGGCATTTTGTTGGAATCCCAGAGTCACCAAGCGTGCCTTGTGTCTATCAATTGAGCCATTTGCTTTGTACTTGATTCGAAAGAGTCATTTGGAAGTAATAATGCTCATATCTTGAGTTTTCGGGACAAAATCCCACATACATTTGTTTTGTAAGGCATTGTATTCTTCTATCATTGTCTTTTTCCTAACATGACTTTGTAGAGCCTCGGAGACGGACTCGGGTTCCTTCGAGGAGGTAGAGGAGATGAAAAGTTTAGGTTTGAAGAAACCTACCTTCGAACGAGTTATCATTTGATGGGTGTTTGTAGTAGTATCATGTGTAGGAATAGGTGGTAGCATTACCTGTAAAGGACAAGAAGAAGAAGAAGGGAGCATAATAGTGGATGGGGAGGGAGGGACATATTAGAGTTATCCTGTGAATGATTTCGATGACTTCCGGGAGGTGGTGATAATGAGTGAGGGGATGCTTGAATGTCCATTATCATGTTCGATGGTTTTAAATGTGAACGAGGATTAAACCTAGTAAGTGGCATTTCATGTTGTTCAATGGGAACCATATCATCGACAAACAAGTTAGCATAAGGAGATTCACATTCATTGAATTCAACAGTTGTTAGAGATATATTTTATATCCGATGGATGCAAACAAATATAGCCTTTATGGTCCTCACTATAGCCAATAAAGATGCACTTACTTTACCTAAGTTGTAATTTGGACGTGTTACATGGTCTTAAGAATGGAAAACAAATACATCCAAAGACTTTTAAAGTTGCATAATCCGGTAGTCGATGATAGAGCATGAAAAAAGGTGTTTTGTTTTGCAAAGTGGGAGATGGTAGTCGATTTATGAGGTACGTAGCCGTGGGGAAAGCATTCCACCAAAATGTCATAGGTAAACCACTTTTAACACAATAAATTCACCCCCATATCACTTTGAAATGCCTTAACTTTAGTATCAAAATGTCTCTCAACAAATTTAATATGATTTATAACATAATTAGCAACTTGATTTATTGTTTAAGGGAAAGATCCACGTAAATCGAGTATAGTCATCGACTAAAGTGAGATAATATTTAAACCCTTCATTGGAGACAATTGATCTGGTCCCCAAACATCCCCATGCATAATTTCAAATGATTTGGTTGAATGATGAGTAATAGAGGCAAAGTGTTTTTGATGAAATTTACCTAGTTTGCATGCATCACGAAATTCAAGCTATGTAAGTTTTTAATTCCACAAAATTTTAAAACGGAAGCAAGAGTTTGAGAACATTGGTGGCCTAGTCTATAGTGTCATATGTCTACATTATTGGAGCTAGAAGAAACATTATTACAATTTGCACTTATTGAAGAATTTAAAGAAATTGGCTTGTGCTCTTGTCCAATATGCATTTGATATAGACCATCCTTAAGAACACCCTTGAAAGACCCGATTGGTGTTCATTTCCTTAACAACACAAAAGTTAGTGTGATATTCCATATAAGCATTATTATCCTTTAAAAATTGGGAAATGCTAAGAAGATTTCTAGTGATGTCCGGAACATGTAAAATATTTTGAAGGATCATATTTTTATTTTCTTGTAAGCTAGATATTTTTAGAGAGCCTATGTTGTGAATTTTGGGTGTAGTGTCATTGCCTACTATTAACTTGGTGTTACCTAAGTAAGGTGATTGGATATGTAGGTTACCAACAATGACGGAGCTAGGTGGGGTACAGGGGGGCACTTGGTCCCCTCCGGAATTTTGAAAAATTTCAGTGGGTATTTTAGTAATTTCACATATATATATATAATATTTAATATTTTAGTTAACCCCGCATGTGGCGTATATCATTTCTCTCACTAGTTAAACAGACTACAACAATGGGACTAACTGGTCACTATCGCATGGCCACTTTGGGCCTTTAAATAAAAATAAAAGTGGCCCACCCACTTGATAAAACTAATAGAATTATGGCCCAGCTTACTGATTATATGCACACGCTTTTTATCTTGATAGATCCAAGACAAGAGAAAGCAGACACGGGCGGACAAAGGAAAAAGAAAATTACTTTCTTCTCTTCTTCATCACGCAGTCCCCACACGCAGCCGCAACAACATTAAAGGTAAAATTTGTTTGGTTTAATTAAATTCATTCTTTATTTATTGTTTTGTCCCACCATAATTAAAATTTATTTCTATTCTTATGTCTTATTTTGTTTAGATTTCATGATTTTCATCAAATTCTAGGGTTTATTAAAGAAAGATATTTTAGAGTTTTAAGATAAATTCTTTATATTTAAAGTTCAAATATTAATGTTCCTTCTTGTTTAGGAATGTATTAGTACTTATTTTTTATAATATATACATAATTTAGGGCAAAATGAGTAAGAAAAATAATTTTTATATATGCAATTTTTGTGTATTGTATTATTAATTATTTATTTTAATTGAAAATTATATTTCATTAATTGTTAGATGATATCTTATAAATTAAAGTTACTTTAATTTGCTAATTATCTAAATATTTTCTTAGATGATGGAGAGATATTACAAAAATTCCGAATATTGTGGAGGAGTTATCATCTTCACTTGTGAATGTGTCTACTCATAACACTCCACCTCAAGAATCATCGAGTCAAAATGATATTGTGATTGATTTAGATAATCTTCCTAGCAATCCGGGACTTCGCCTAAGATAATTAGCTATCCACCGAACTTAATTGAACAGGTTCGTAGAGCTTATTTATTGAAAGGACCATGTCAACCACATAATCATGATTTTCCTCAAAAGGTAGATGGGAGTCGAAACGTAAATTTGTTGCATCTTGGTTTGATGAATTTAAGGATTGGTTGGAGTATAGCATTAAAAAGATGCCGTCTTTTGTTTGTATTGTTATCTTTTTCGACGGGAATTATGAAAAGGGGCATGATGCTTTTATAAGCTGGAGGATTTAACACTTGGAGAAAGAAAGAAAGATTGAGGGATCATGTTGGAGATGTTAATAGTGATCATAACAAATGTAGATTGGCTTGTCAAGATTTGATGCATCGAGCTCAACATATTGAAGTGTCTTTTTTAAAATTTCGGAGCGATCAAAGATTGATTATCGTTGTAGATTAAATGCATCATTATTTGTGTGCGTTATCTCATTATGCAAGGATTGGCTTTTCGAGGTAATGATGAGTCGGAAGAATCATTAAATCAAGGAAATTTCATTGAGCTTCTCAAAGTTATTGCTTCGTGCAATGAAGAAATACATAATGTTGTTTTGAAAAATGCTCTGAAAATCTCAAACTTACATCACCGAGATTCAAAAGGATATTATAAATGCAAATGCAATCGAGACTACCAATGTTATCATTAAGGATATTGGAAATGAGTTTTTCTCCATATTAGTTGATGAGTGTCGAGATGTTACAATCAAAGAGCAAATGGGGGTTGTTATACGTTATGTGAACAAGAGTGGTTGTGTTATTGAATGTTTTCTTGGTCTCGTACATGTTAGGGATACAACCGCAGCTTGAGAATTGTATTAATTCTTTGTTCTCCACTTATGGCTTGAGTATATCTAGTTTGAGAGGTCAAGGGTATGATGGAGCAAGCAACATGAGGGTGAATTCAATGGACTCAAAAGTTTGATATTGAGGAAGAATTCTAGTGCTTATTATGTTCATTGTTTTGCTCATCAACTTCAACTCACACTTGTTGTCAAGTTGCTAAAAACAACATAACCATTGCTTCTTTTTTAACATGGTTACACTTTTATGTAATGTTGTTGGAGGTTCTTGCAAGCGTCGAGATATACTTCGAGAGAAGCAAACGGAGAAGATTTTGAAGGGATTGCAAATGATGAGATCAAGGCTGGAAAAGGAAAGAATCGGAAATGACATTGAAGCGGCACGGAGATACTCGTTGGAGTTCTCATTATAATACTCTCATTAACTTGATGCATTTATATTCTTCTATTGTTGATGTTCTTGAGTATGTTGGAAAGGATGGTGCAAATGATACACAAAGAGTCAAGCAATGGATTTGCTAGATATTATTAATAAGTTTGAGTTTGTGTTTGTGTTAAATCTTATGAAGAATATTTTGGGGATCACTCATGATTTGTCACAAGTTCTACAAAGAAAGGATCAAGATATTGTTAATGCAATGAATCTTGTGAGTGTAGCAAAAACTTCGTTTGCAAGCAATGAGAGGAGAAGGTTGGGATACTTTGTTAATTGAAGTTTCTAATTTTTCAAGCAAACATGAGATAGATGTGATAAACATGGAAGATGTACATGTAGTCCGTGGAAGATCAAGACGTAGAGTTGAAAAAATCACTAATCTTCACCATTACCGTGTTCAACTATTTTGTGTTGTGATTGACTTGCAAGTGAAGAGTTAAATCGTCGTTTCGGCGAAGTGAGCCTTGAGTTGCTATTGTGTATGGCTTGTTTTGATCCAAGAGATTCATTTTCAGCATTTGATAAAAATAAGCTACTTCGTCTTGCGAATTTTATCCATCGGATTTTTCCGAAATTGCTCAATTGAACTTGGCGATCAACTTGAGAATTTTATTGTTGACATGCGTTTGGATGAAAACTTCTCTACGATTGTTGGAATAGGAGGTCTTTCTCAAATGATGGTTGCTACAAGAAAACATATTGTGTTTCCATTAGTTTATTTGCTTATTAAGTTATCATTGATCTTACCGGTTACCACGACTACGGTAGGAAGAGCTTTTTCAAAGCAATGAAATTCATCAAGAATTCGCTACGTAATCGAATGGGAGATAGGTTTTGAATGATTGTTTGGTTGTGTACATTGAAAAAAGTTTTTCGGAATGTTAGTAACGAAGCTATCATGCAACGCTTCCAAAACATGAAGAATCGAAGAGGAATGCTATAATTTAGTTGTATTGAATTTTTACTTTTAAATGTGTATGTAATTACTTTTAATATTTTATATAAATATGGGTATGTGTTTATGTTTCGTATTTTTTTATTACTATTAATTGGGCCCCGTTCTAAAATCCTGGCTCCGTCACTGGTTACCAAGACTTGAAGTGATGTGGTGTGTTGCTCCACTTTGTCAACGCACCATTCCGAGCTCGTATCACTATGACCTGCGATGAGATATTAGCGGAAGGAGGAGTTGATATAATAACCGAGTTTACCGTAGGATTGACCGCCTAAGAAGGGCCAAAGGAGCTCGTGGTGTTAGGGGACCCGCTCTCGAGACCTTGGTATGCCGAATCGTATCTTTTATAGCACTTGGCGGTGAGTGATTGTTCTTGCCACAGATTTGGCATATCAATTTGTTCTTGCCCGAAAATTTGAACTTGTTCTTACCCGCTCCAGATTGGTTGGGTTTGGGCTTGGCATCCTGTTAGCATAGTTGGCTGTAGGAATGGGAGTTATCGGAAGGACAACGGTGAGTTGGAATAACCTCTCTTCATGCATTTGAAGAATGGCCAATACTTTAGTGAGAGTGACATCGGTGGTTTGAGTTGTTAGATTAACGACCCGCTGCGTCAAGTCAGATGCCAAGACCTCCAAGAAGGTACATGACCATATCATCATCCGTTAAAGGTGAACCAGTGCACGTAATTGGTCGCGAACTTTCATCTTTAGGGCGTATTCATCGTGAGACATCTTTGCCTTTCTTGAGAGTTTGAATTTGGTGGCGCGAGTTCATAACAAGTGCTTTAGATTGCAGGCGGAACAAATCCTCAAACACCTTTCATACTTGATAAGAGTGTTTGCAATGATTGATATATCCAAGCATGGACTCGGATATCGAACTCATGAGCCAACTCATGAGATATTGGTCTCGTCTGTGGACGTAGATGAGCACCGGATTCGATTGATTTGGTGGTTGAGGAGTCCGAAGACGAGGCAAAGCATTTGTTAGTAATTTCGAGCCGATGATGCGAGAATACTTTCGAAATCATGTGTGCGAATCATTGTGAGCACTTGCAAGCTCGAGAATGTGTAATTAGATTTGTCTAATTGAATATGGACGACAACAAAATTTGGGTGCTTGGTTTTAGCGGGGGTTAGGGAGATTGACATGATGGAGAAAGGAATAAAGGAAATAGCAGAGAAGAAGAAGATAAACTCAAGAATAGAGGAGGAATGATTATACACGATTTGCGAGAAAGAAGAGAGAAGAACTCAGTATTTCATCAATGATGGAAGAAAGACTTGACTCACAGATACCATGTTGAATTTAGACTATATTTCGCATTAACTTTCAAATAACCAAGTACATTATTTATAAAGAGTGGCAACTCAAGATACATCAAGAAGGCTAACTACCAGTGAGTTGCAAAAGAGTGACAACTCAATATACATCAAGAAGGCTAACTACCGGTGAGTTGCAAATTGCAATAAATTGGATAAACTGTCTAACTTCCTAACTATCTAACTAACAGGAGGTTAGCAACTAATAGAATGGTTTAAGCATGTGTCAAAGCTGCTGCAAGGTATTCGAACTGCTGCAAGCCTGTATACTTATAACAATTTTGTGTCAAATTTTTCATAAGGTAGATTAACAGAAGATAACAGGCTATTAGGGATTTTTTTTTTTTTTTTGGGTAGTAGAGAATTAAATTTAAGCTCATATAACGTCAAAAAAAAAAAAAAGAAAGAGTTAATATTTACACCTGAAACAGACGATGCCCCCAAAAGTAGTCATAATAAAGCGTTTAATTGCTACAAACTGTATATCAACCTTAAAAACATCCAAATAAATTCCTAACAATTTTGGAAGAGCTCAAACTCTTTACCTGCATTGTCTTGAGCAGCCGCGGCTGCACCAACTCCGTGCACAAAAATATCATACCTAAAACGAGAAAGAAATCGGAAGAAAAGAAAGACGACGAGGTTCACCTACAGGACAAAGAAGAAACCTACACAAGTTCGATAGACGAAACAAGGGATCAATAGACTCATGTAAGATAACAAAAGATCGACAACAAAACATCATATCTCGAGTTGTTCCAAGCATTTGATGGCAGTAGATTCATCTACGTCGCACATGTTGCTCGTTGTAGTTTCATTAGCTGCCTTAGAAGAAGCTGAGATAGATGGCAGTGGAGCTGAGAATACAGGAATCGCCTGCCTGATACGTACAGGTTGCGCTACTTGATTGGCTCCCACACGAGCAGTAGGGAGTGGACGTGGTGGTGCTGAGAAAACCGGCACTGCAGTTCTGATCGTAACAGGTGGAGCCATTCCCCGATAAGGCGTCCTACAATGACTGATGGGGACATAGGGAGCTGCAGGCTCAACTGGAAACCTTGGAGTATTATGTGTTGTTTGAAAATCAGGCGAGGGATGTTGGGACGACGAAGGCCTGTTTTGAGGAGCATTTCTGTGGCGGAATAAGGGCAGGATTTTGGAGGTCGGCATAGTAGGCCGTTGTGGGCTCGAGGACGAGGAGTTGGGGCTGAGAATCTCTTCTGAAAGGGTGAGGAGATGTTGTTTGAGTTCACCATTTCCAGCTTTTGTTTCATACGGTAGTTCTGCAACGCCTGTGCTATTCTGATTCGTTCTCGTTCCTCGTTGTTATCATGCTCGGCTGAAGGACTCGCTTCTTGCTGTGCCACTGAACAAAACCACCAAGTAAACCATTGGAGAATGACTCTAATGCATTGCTTTTTCATGGAAGTAACACCAGTTTCACATGCACTACTAATACTTTTTAATATAAGAACTAATACTGTTTCGTGAAGTAGTAAAAAATCAAGAAAGTTGCTTACATTGTTTTAATGATGACCAAGCAGCTAGAGCAGCGTTCTTCTCAGCTTGCTTCTTGTTCTTTGCAGGTTCTCCTTTGAATGTGATTCCTGCCAATTCGACGATTCCTGTAAACGCCGGCAGGTGGCCTAAACCCTGCCTGTACGTCGTGTAACGAGGCAACGGAGACCCGACTCGTTGTGCAATTTCTTGCAGTAGGTTCTTGTACACACCAGTCTCATCCTTTTGGCAAACAAAGAAATTTCAGCTAGTCATTCTTAGCATGAGCAACAAGATGCATATGATATCATGAAAACTTCATACAAAGACCTTCACTATTGGAGAGCTGTGTATACATTATGAAAACACTGCCAATTGTATTATAATCCAACATTTTAGGGGCACATACTTGATTCAAATTCGTCAATGAGAATGTCAACGGGAATCATCAAATAGTGAATTACAATAAGACAGACAATGATGATTACAATGTTAGGCTAAGAAATATAAACGATTGAGGAGAAATAATTATAGGGGAGAAAATAATTAATCAAAACGGATAATGATAAGTTATTTTATCGCCAAAACTAATTGTAGCCTAGGTGTCATAATGGCTTATGTAATTCATTACATTCAATAAGTAACACTATTTCACTTATAAATTAAAATTGCAATATAATATTATGATATTCGTTTATAAGAGTAATGATATTAGTAAATAAATATAATGATATCAATTTTATATTGTTAATAAATTTAATCAGACGACTAAAACTAGTTTCAATCATCAATTTTCTACCATTGTATCAAAATCATTCAAGTAACCATAATTTACATTTAATATAAAGTCAAGAGACTTGATGAAACAGACATCCAATTTGAAATTGACTTAATTATTTTCTTGAGACATATTAGGTGCACACCCCTGTGCATTGTCAAGGTATTCATACTGATTGCAACCTTATTAAATGATACGTACATATAAAAATACAATCATACAAGAAAATTCATCTAATGGGTCTTCATCACGTATCACTTGAGTATAACTAACTAATAAATAAATTCAATTTTAAAATGATCCATACTTGCTCCTCCCATAATGCGTTGACTCTTCAACCTATATAGGAATTTATTATGGAAAGTCATTTAAAAGCAATGAGTTTCCTTCTCCTTCATCCTTATCTATCTTAAATTTTAATTAATATTACATCTGATCTCATATATAGTTAGTCACTTTATAAATTGAAGGACAGATTGCACAAACATAAATTATATCTGCCACTAATTTTACAAGGTTTAACGGTGAAACTCGATCATTTACTTGAAAAGTATTAGTTATAATAAGCGAACATTATCACCTATATTACTAAATGATTTTAGTCGTGATAAGCTGAAAAGTATGTTACATATTGTTAAAGATTATCAGTCGTGATAACTAAAAGTAAATTGATTTATTTTTAATATGAACACACTCTAAATTTTAAATATTATTGCAAAAAAATTGAAAGATACGACCCGTAAAAATCGAAAATTAGGTCCTCAAAGTGACAAAAAAATAAATCGTGTTTTTAAATTTTGTCCTAAGTTTAATATTTATTGATCATCCAAAAATTTTAGAGGTATTTAAATCTGTATAAAATAAATAGTGGTAAAGTTTAACAAGATGACGAATGTGTGATATGGGCAGGCAGCAGAATTGATTGATGGTTTCTGCATTAAATATGGTCCCAAAAAGTCCTTGAAACTTCTCACTCTTCTACTTTTTCATAGTGCATTATTATGGGGGCGATTTCGTCATTTTCACCAATGTGACCGGTGATTAGGAAGAAGAAATTCCATCGGCCTCAAGTCTGTAGCTAACTTACACCCCCGGCGCATGTTAGCACGTTCACACGAACAAAATTTTGAAAACAGAGAGATAAGATATTCATGGCGGAATACTAATTACAAATTAAGAAAAATTTTCATACGAAATCGATTTTCACGAATTAATGGTTAACAGAGATCGGGGTTTAGAGAGAGAAATAGGGAACGTACGAGGATACGTGCGGCGAGAGAATGGGAGGAGAGAGAGAGGAGGGCGGCCTCAGCGGCGGCGTGTTCGGCTTGGCGCAAGTTAGAGCAGAAGAGAGGGCTCTCGAAGGTTTCGCCGTTGAAGTTGACGATGGCCTTGAAGCGCGGCGCGTGGTCGGGACCTTCCCTTAAGCAAGTGTACGATGGGAGGTTGAAGCAGCTCCTCTGCGCCAGCTCCTGAAGCTGGTTCTTGTACATTTCTCTCTCTACCTACGTTTCTCTCACTAGACTCTTTCCGATCTTCTCTTGTAAAATGGAAAGGGAAGGGGACAGAATGGAGTGTTTGTTTGAAGGAAGAAAAGTGCGCAGGCAGCAGTTATCACTTTTAAGCAATTTTTATGGCTTTTGTATTTCTTGGGTGTGTGTAAAGATGGGTGTATGTAAAGATGGGTGTCAGAGTCAACTCTCTCTGAAACACAGTGGGTGCCGCATTGAACTGAAAGAGATTCTCTGATTTCTGAAACACAATTTCTCTCTTGATTTTCACAATTTTTAAGTCTAATTTTTCCTGTCTCTTTCGATAATCGCTATAATCACTTTTCCTTTTTGTCTCGACCGTTACTCCTTTTTTTTTTTATAATGAAAATAAATGAAAACTTTTTTTTTTTTAAGACGAAAAGAAATATAATGCGATTTATCTGTGAAGCATTAACATGACGCGTTTATAGTCGATTTTTTTTTTTTATATTGTCTCTATTTAATTCAACTACAAGATTTTTTTAATTATCGCGTATATTTAATATGTCATTTTTTTTTTTATATATAATTGGACTTAGTCATTGGATAATCGATGACCAATTAAACGGACCTAACGTGTTCTTAAGTGTATCAAACTTAACAAGTGACAATCAAGGTTTATTAGATTTTAGTGATTTTTTTTTTTGATGTTTTAATGATGGTATATTAAAGTAAGAATGCATCTTTAGGTTTCTCAACTATTATAATTTATTTAGAAAGAAATGCTAAATGTAATAGTAATAATCTATGTGCATAAAAGTGATAATTAATATGTATAATAATGATAGTAAATAGAGTCGAATTATTTTTAAAATTTTATTTCTCTTTTAGTTTAACATATTTACGTATATAATATAGGATTTTGGAAAGGCACACACATTTATTGACTAATCAAGTAATATATTGAGTTAAAATCACCGGTCAACACGTAGAAGAGTAGCTTTATGATTTTTCCAAGCATTTCATCATGGTCCTTTCTAAAAAAATAAACAGAAAATTACTACTCCATCCATTCACTTTTTACTACACATAATTTCAAAATAGACATGAAATTTTTATTTTTCACATACCCAAAACAAAATAGCAAAAAAAAAAAAAAATTAATATTCTCCCAAATTAAATTTTTACAAATATCTTTTATTTACATTTCAATTGCTCAATCCCCACTATAATTAAATCTCATTACTCAGTTACTCATTCCAATAAAATTGAAAAAAATCGTTTACTCTTCACTTTAAAATTTTTAATATTAATAAATAATATATTTATTAAAATGTGGAAAAAAAAGTAGGAAGAGGTAAAAATACACTTTATTTAGATCGATATCACGATCTGTCACAAAAGTTTGTCTAATATTAAATAACTAAATGAGCTCCCACGTATTACGCGGTATTTTCATTAAATAAACTTTATAATATATATATATATATATATATATATATTAAAATTAATGTTTATGTATAAAAAAATTATAATTATAATATTAAATTTAAATAATGGTAATATTAATTGTATGACAATTCATGCTAGGGATTAGAATTTTTTTTTTGATCGGTAAATGTTAGTTGTTAGTGGTTAGAAGTTAGTTCGCCAAGTTAGTTGTAAATATATGATATATATATATATATATATATATATATATATATTATTTGGAGTAATGCATCAATTATAGAATTTTTTTTTATTAATCGTCTCTTTTTTTATTAATTGTAAAATAAATTTGAAACAGATCTTATATATAGTAAATTCTTTCACATATGATAACAATTTTTAGATATAAAATAGATATTTAAAATATTTAAAGATTTATATATTAACTTATTTATTAAAAATATACATATTGTGCAAGAGGTTTACGGTTCAAACCTCCTTAGAAATATATTTTTAATTAATTCCTATATTAAAATGCCACATAGATGTCATATATTGATTATAAATCAATAGGAAAATAACACATAGATATTAACATATATATGCATTTAATAAGAATGTGACATCTCATTCAAATTAACATGATTTGACACCTAAGAAAAACAAACTCCCTATTATAAATTGAAAATATTTGTACTTTGGTATAAGTCTGCCTAATATTAAATGATTGAAAATATTTGTACTTTGGTATATGTATTTTAAATTCGTACAATCCACTTGTCTTTACTACGACTTGACAATAATGAATCACAAATACCAACTTAATATAAGAGATATTTCCTCCGTTACAATTTAATAAAAGTATTATTTATTAATATTAAAAATTATAAAGTGAAAAATAATGTGTCTTTTTAACTTTTTTAGAGTGAGAAATGAGTGTGAAAGATTTAATTATAGCAAATAAGAGATGTTTGTAAGAGTTTATTTAGTTTAAGTAACAAAGTTATTTTTTTGTTATTTTAAATATTAAGAAATAAAATTATAACGTATTTTTTTTTAATTTATATTGTAAGTTATAACAAAGAATATTACTTGCATATTTGTATAAGTGAATGATCTCATTACCACTCTCTAATACCCTACAGTTCCACTAAAAAAGTCAAACTAAAGTCAACTAGACTCATATGTGTAGTAGTAGTAGTATAAGATAATTTCACGTGATATATTTTGTGAGATTGAAATTAATTTAATTTGATTAGATTGACTATGATGAATATAATTGGATGATGAACTTCAGTAATAACTTTAATTATTTCAAGTGAGACAATTACGCGAGAATTATATTATAATCCCTCCACCCCATAAAAACTTTCACATTTTTCTTTTTCGTCCATCCTATTATAAGTTTAACACTTTTAAAATAAAAAAAAATTCTATAAACTCCACTTTCACAATTTTCACTAATTTACAATTATCATTATTTTTAGGATTTTTATCGGTACAAGTCCCAAAAT
Organism: Paraleonurus japonicus; assembly: GCA_030762865.1. Lineage (NCBI taxonomy): Eukaryota > Viridiplantae > Streptophyta > Magnoliopsida > Lamiales > Lamiaceae > Paraleonurus > Paraleonurus japonicus. The sequence goes on from CM061052.1 coordinate 35,994,656, forward strand.
ATATGTTAATTATCAATTCGGGCCTAAAATATAAAATTTATCAATTCCACCGGAAAGATATTTATATTAAGAGATTTTATCAATTCGGGACACGAAAGATAGGACAATTATCAATTTGGGACCTTAATTTCAGGTCCCGGATTGATAAAATCTCTTAATATAAACATCTTTCAGTGCCCCAAATTAATAATTAATATATCTTTCACGACTTGAACCGATAAAATTCTTCTTTTACTTTTACATACACATAATCCAATAAAGTTTTTACTTTATACACAAAAGTTTATAAAATTACCTCTCAAAATCTTAATCATTACTCTTTTTTCTTAAAGTGTGTGTCCTACTACATATGAAAGCTTTTTGAGTGATTAAAAAAATACAAATTTTAATAAAGTTTCAATTAAATTATTAAATTAGTACTGGTGATAGAGTCATGATGAGGCTTAGACAGCACAACACCACTGCAGCGTAGAATCTTTTGAATTTCAAGGTTGGTTTTCCATTTAATAAAAATATGTCTGTTATAAATTTAAGAGGGGTAGAAAAGTAAGATTATAGTAGAAAGTAGTCAATCTAAAAGATACTCCATCAACGTTAGTGGGGAACTAACTTTAATGATATCCGCGTTTAATAAACTTTGACTTTGGAATGCCCTAAAATGCCCCTGAAAACCATTATGGGAAATAAAACATCAAAAATAGCTTTTGGTATTGTGTCAAAATAGAAAAGGATAAAGATAACAGACTTTGGTATTTATTTATGTAAGAAATAAACACCCGAGAAATATCACTAATAATTATTAAGTGGTACAATCGGTGAAAACATAATCCACACCGTAAATGATCTATGTATACGGTGAATAGAAATTAACTAACTAATCTATCACTTATTACAATTACATAATCCATACCACCGTAAATGATCTACGTATACGGTGAATAGAAGTTAACCAACTAATCTATCACTTATTACAATTACATAATTCACACCGTAAATAGTCTACGTATACAATGAATAGAAGTTAACTAACTAATCTATCACTCATTACAGTTATAGACTTAAATGTTGAATGAAATCTTTGTGACATTCACCAACGAGAAAACCGAATAAGAAACAAACAATAAACTCAAATAATCTACGTCAATAGACTACGTTAGATTGACTTTCTCTCCATCTTCAAGTTTTGTCTTCATAGAAGCCACGTATATATAGAAATTATGGACTTCAAAGCTGCCAAAAGATAACTTCCACATCTCCCTTAATTGTAGGTAACCGCTAGTAACTTTCCTATGTTTTTCTCAACTTACCACTAGACCTATTATTCGAGAAGTGAGCCGAGTATTTGATATTCGAGCTCGGCTCGATAACATTAACGAGCTAGAAATAGAGCTCGGCTCGGCTCGACTTCGATAACGAGCCTATCGAGCCTAACGAGTTGAGCCGAGCCTAATGAAAATTTAAGAAAAATCTTATCTATCGAGCTCGAGTCGGCTCGTTAAGTAAACGAGTATTTCGCGAGCTCGAGCTCGGCTCGTTTAACACTACGAGTCGAGCCGAGAGCCTTAACGAGCCGAGCCGAGTCGAGCTCACGAGCAGCTCGTTTATTTTAATGACTCTACTTACCACTCTTGTTTTTCAACCGTCGACTTATAAGAAACCGCTATAAGTCTTCAATCTGTAAAATCAAAATATTGGACAAAGCATATCGTGGGTTAGGATTAGAGGAAGTAGAAAAATGAATTATGATGTTGTGACTGAATGTGATGCGAACCGCGATTTTCACACCATAAATTCATCGCTCTGACTCGAGGCCGACAAGTATACGAGACCATAATCGAGGTCCTAGCTCGGGCTAGCAAGTTTTCGAAAGATAAATTGACATTAATTTGTCAAAAGACTAAGTCTATTTTCATTCTCCTCATAATTCTCAAGAGTACAATATATTGTTTGAATAATAAATCTAAAGCCCATGAGCCAAATCCATAATTAAGTAGGATATCTAATCTAATCAGTTAATAAATCAATCTATACCCTAACTAAATCAATCAAATAATCTAAATCAAATCAATCTAAATTAAATTTTAATATTTTCTAATCTATAATGAAATCTAATCGAGAATGTTGGCAAATTCGAATAACATTGTTACAAACATCAACGAAGTATAAACAATAATTTTTATTTTTTACCAGTTAGGCAGATTGTAGTGGTTATCGAACGATGAAATTGTTAAACGTATAGATGTCAAGTTACCAATCTGATTTTTCGTTTTAAAAAAAAAAAAATATTACCAATCTGGTTTTTAATTATTTAATCCCCACATTTGCATCGTGGGTTTGTTATAATTCTAATATTGTAAGACTTCTTTTATTTTATCATTGACTACATCGTATTCTGGAAGAAAAATAAAGAATTAAACTACAAAATATTTTGTAAGTAATAATCTAAAATTTTCAGATATTTACATTCACCCACGAAATACTAACGAAAAATAGTGTAGAAATTTTGTTCATATGCAATTTGTTTATCTACAAAAATATAATTCGTATATAATGATCTACTAATATTCAGTAGGCAATACTCAATGTACATTAAAATTATTTTTAGGATGATTTTTCATATGTACTATTTTATATTTCGTAAATATTTAATTATCTTCACTATTTCGTTGATAATTTTATTGGTGATCAAGCGTTGTAAAATAAATTATAAAAATTCATAGGCAAGGCGTAGGCAATCTCCAATATTTTTTTTTTTTTTTAAAGACAATCTCCAATATTTAAACTCAAAATTAATTTTATAAGAAAATAATTACGTAGACAATTTGTATTTTTCTTGTAGTGTTAATCCTTATGTAAGTATTAATTTATTTATTTCAAATCTAAAAATAAAATAGATCTATTGTAAAGAAGAAAAAAATAGTATGGTCACTGTACAAGGAAGACTTCACATAGTAGCAGAGTATATGGAGCAAAACGATCATTAGTCAAATTTACAACTTTCCCTTTCGTTAATAAAGGGCTTTTTAATCTTTAAATTTTGTTTCAAATTATTTATTCTTTCAACTATTTTCACCTATTTTCTTCTCAGTTTACTCCATCCAAATTCCAAAGATCTTATAATTTTTTATTATCCACCTATCATATTTGTCCGAATCTTAATTATTATTTTCATAAATTATTAATTGGTCAGGTATAAAATTGTCTTAAATTTTAAACTTCTTAATTTTAAAAAAATGTTAGGAGGACATTTATTAAGAACTAAGGAAGTATCATTTATTCTAAATCCGTTCATTATATAACTATCCTTCCTCCCAAAATGATGTTCCCTATTTTTTTTGTTTGTCCTAAAATATAATCTCTTTTCCTTTGCAAATGTTTAAAATGTTCAAAATACCTTATTTAATGAATATTGGAATTAACATGTTTAATAATTTTTAAAGTCTTTCAATAAATAAGGGGTGCTTGGTTTACACCTTTAGAGTTAAAAATAACAATGAAAGAAGAGTGTTATGTTTGGTTGAGAGGAATCAAATATTTAGAGCCCGCTTGGTTGGGGGTATTAAAAGTAAGTAATGAGAGCGACTCATTAATCATTCTCATTGATGATGCTTGATAATATTTACAATTTGGAATTGATTTAAAAATAAAATAATCAATAATTTATTTTGATTACATAATCTCCCTTTTATAATCAATCATTTAACAATCCTTCATTTTTCCCCGCTCAACTTTTTTCTCGCTTAAATTTTTCGTCTTTGAACTTTCTTTCCAAAATTCATCAATGAGAATGAATCACTAGTCATTCTCATTACCTAATTATAATACCTCAACTCAACCAAGCGGACCATTAATATCTTAAAAGTGAGTAATGAAAGACATAGATTCATTCGTCACCATTTTGGGAGAAATGAAAGTCATTCCTTTCTAAAATTTCATATATAATTTTTTAAAAATTTATTTTGTCTTCTAAATTATTTATTAATATTAATAAATATTCTAAGCATGATAATATATTTGTTAATATTAAAATAGAGTTAATAATAATTTTAATTATCAATAATTTTTATTAAAACCAAACACTTCCTATGATAAAGATAGTTTTACCTACATATAAACCAAACAACTTTACAATAACTAACATATTCATTATCATTCCTCACTACTTTCAAACTCATTGCCATTTCGATTTCTTTCAACAAACCAATAGTATATTTGAAAATTTATAGGTAAAATTCAAAATTTTAAGCACATAAACAATGTTTTATTAATATTTGTAAAAATGTTTTCAAAAAAAAAAATTAATATTTGTAAAAAAAAATGAAACAGGACCATATAAGACAGGGGTAGCAAGTGTCATCTTTAATGGTCCAATTGCTAGCTTATGGCCCATTACAAACCAAACTATTAAGGCCGTGGGAAGTGTACTCTTTTAATGGCCCAATTGCTAGCTTATGGCCCATTTTAAGAGTAAGGCTATTAAGGCCATAGCAAGTGTACCCCCACAAATTAACCATGGAAATTTTGTTTTATTAACCTAGTAAGTTACCTCTATTTCATACCGTGTGTAGATGGGTGGTCTCAAGTGGTCATTCTTTGAGATCCTTCTAGAAATCTACTTCACTTTAGTAGAAGGGTAGGGTTAGTTTATGGGAATGTATTGTGTTGTTAATTTAGAAAGCTAGGAATGTTTTTGTCTTTCGTGGTGAACAACTGAGTTTAGAAAAGTTGATCGAGGAGCTGAAAATTTGGATATGCAGTTGGTGGACGTGAAGAAGACACGGCGGTGCAAACTGCCGAATAAGAGATTGGAGACTGAGTCCATTAATTAAGTTTTCTTGTCAGATTGAGGAGATATTTGGTCTAGAGTTCTTCTGTAGAATTAAGTTGAGAACGTTTAATTCGTGTCTTATTGTATCTCGATAAGTGTTGTAATTAGCATTATGACAATTCTCTTACCTTGGAAACATTCAATTCTACTCTGATAAAACAAGTTACCTCTATTTCGATTATACTCATATCGATTTTCACGAATTGAAAATAATTGTGTAACTTTTAACTTTTGACATTTTAATTTTAGTTCTAGAAGATAAAATATCATGGTAAAGTTTGATTTGTCAATCAAATATATCACCATTTAGAGCCCATTATCGGGCCCAAATGTTAAAAGGTGAAAATTACAAAAAAATAATAATAATAATAATAATTTATTGGACTCCTATGAATAGACAATGTAATATAGGGGTGAAATGAAGGGTCTTTTCAACATTTTATAGATTGATTCAGTAAAATAAAATAACATGTATTTTAAACTTGCAGCCTCTATCATAAGTTCGATCGCGTTGCTTTATAGGTGGTGAGAGCTTGAAGATTAAGAGTGCGATGCTTTATAAATCTCGGAGTTCGAAATATATTGGGTGCAAATAATTTCATACAGATTTTGTTGTGATTTTAAGTAGGGTCCTTACTAATGGACGGTGTGGAATTGATCCCACGAATTATTCGATTATTGGATCGAATATTGAATTATAAAAAAATAATTTCGCGTTTTGCAGTTCTTATCCCCTCACCGCTCAAATTTGTCGACCACCCTCAGTTTACTATTTTTAGATAGTAAAGATAAAGGTTAATTTTTATATTTATTATATTTTTCTATTTTTTGTTGTAAAATGACATTCGACTATCTTGACTCTTGGAAACCGTATACATGTTTTCTGAGACCCATCTATGAATATTCCATTTCTATTCTCGAATCAAATTTGAATCAAAACTTAAATTCAATATCTATATTTAATTTATTTATTTATAACCCTGGTCATAAAACAAAGTCCATTGACAAGCTAAAAACATTTTTTCTTTTTTAAACAAAACCTATTAGAAAGATCATAATAACATGATACCCTAGTTCATTTTGAAGGCTAATGAAAATTGTTTCAATCTAATCGTGAGAAGATAGAGAGTTTGCACAAGACAAATACATGAGTTATAAATTTAAAAAATCTTTTAGCGAATATAAATACGAATAGCAATGAGGTGCTTTTCACCATCTTCCCTACATATCCTCTTCTCGATCAACACAACAACCAGGTAGATATAATAAAAGTAACTTCGATTAAATAAAGAGACGGATAAAGACGGCGAAGGTGACGGTTGCGGTAGAATATCAAATAAATTCAAACGAATCGAGTTCGAGCATAATGACATTCCACTTGATTTTGCACAATAACATTCCTAATTTTAAATTTAGAAATTATTTGAAATTAAAATACTATCTTGCACCATACTCTGTTATTAAGATGAAGTGTGGAGAATTTAAAGCAATTATTTTGGTGCAGTGGCAAATTAACTTCACCTTATCCAATAAGAGAAGAGTACCACAGACTCACAGTACGTAATTAATTAAAGATTTCTTGTGCCTTAAAGTCATCTCTATCCAGTGACCAATCAATAAAGCTTGAACTTATCTACCAAAAACACAAGATGTAAAGTAAATGTGGGAGAAAATAAATGTATTTATAATATTATTAATTATCACAAGTAGAGGTGGACCAGAAATTATCTCTATCCATTAATACAAATTTTTGTGTGATGTTATCCAAACTTCCAAGATAGATGGACATTGATTATTTTTTTATCGGTAAATTTTAGTTTGTTAGTTATTAGTAATTAGATTACCAAGCACTCAAACGCTCCAAAAATTCTTCAAGTCACGTTATAACTCCATAAATATTTATTCTCAAAGGGAATCGAACTCGGGTCTTCCACTAAAGTTAGGAATCCGGTGGCGGTGAGGTAAACCACCGTCTGAGATGGACATGGTTTGAAGAAGCATTCTATATTTCTATTATGCAAATGTTAGTTTTTTTATCATTCAGTTTTATGGAGTGAAACTATAATATTATAAAATTTATCGGCTTTGATGGACTTCGAGTCAATATGCCATCTCAGACAACTGGGGGCTTAGCCCACCGGCCACGAGTTCCCCACTTTAGTGGGAGATACGGGTTCGATTCTCTTTGGGAACGAATTTGGAATTGGAGGTATAAGGAGACTTGGAGAATTTGGAATTGTAAGGAAACTTGGTGAATTAACTTCTAACCACTAACAACTAACATTTACAAATAAAAAAATATATGTCATCCTGTTTTTGACAAATTAATTTAAGTTTTCCAGGTTTATTTAGATTTTTTTAACATTTTCTTAAAATTTTATATGTTTATAAATAATGTGTGGTGCTTTTTGAAACATTCAATCAATAATATTTGTATGAAATAACTCTTGTGTTTCAAATTTATTAAATTTGAGATTTGTGGAGAACATTTGTTTTCAAGTTGTCATGTCCCGTGTCATAAGAGTAAGACGATGTTGGATGAGACAAATATAAATTATAGGGGTGATTATTCAAAAATTTCAATGAGAATGATAAAATTGTAAATTAGAAAAAATAAATACATAACAATCTTTTGATTAGATAAATATAAATAAATAAATAAAATTTTCAATTAGACAAGTATAAATTAAAGGGGTGCTTGGTTCACAAGAATGATATCACTAAGTTGTTGGAATTTTATGTTTAAAGTGTAGATGATGATGATGCTAAAATACATGTAATAATATCAGCTGAGAATTTTTAGTCAGCGTCGTATATAGGAGATTAGTTGAGCATGTTAATTAGCTGATAGTTTTAGACTTTGGTGAAGTATATATTATAAGGTAAGGGGAAACTCAACTTATCGGTTAAGATTAGAAGAGTGTAACAACAAATTTCGTGAATTTAATTTATAAAAGCGAAAAAGTTTACAATTTTCCGATAAAATTTGTGGACTCTAGCTCTAAATCTGATCCTCGATTCTTTTCTTCAAAGCGTTGGTGTTGACTTGGATGATTTGGCGGATTTGGTGGATTTGGTGGACTTATAACGTTAATCCAAGGGCTTAAGAGCCTTATCTTGGATTAAACGCTATTTACGGAGACTTTACGGATGAGCGTTCTTGAAGACCGGATGAACGTCTTTGAATCTTCAAGGGGCCGCGATGAACGCCTTTGAATCTTCAAGGAGAAGCGTCTGATCGGAAGGGTTGAACACCTTGATCTCGGATTGGACGTCGTTCGGTTGACTTGCTTGAAGAACGTATTTGATGTCGCGAAGAACGCCTTTGTATCTTCAAGAACGTCTGAAGTCTGCTCTGAGCTCTGGAATTGAGTCCGGAATTGTGTCGAAAATGAATGAATGAATGAATGAATGAAGGCATCTATTTATAGTTGTAGGTGAGATTGATTTAATGGGTGAGCTTGGAAGCCCATCGGACACTTTGATTGATTTGATTTGATTTGTTCTGTTTCCATGTGGGGCATATTTGATTTAACTTTCCATTTTAACGAGATTTTATACGTTATATGGTAAGCTAATTACTTTGCCACCAAGTTACGAATATTTAAATATTCGTAGGATTTAATTTCGGCTCTTACGTATATATTAAATATCAATAAATTATTTAATTTGAGAATTAATTTAATTAAATTCTCAAAATATAAATAATTAATTTCATTTTATATTAATTTTTTTCCACGTGTTGTCATTTAATTGGGCACAAAATTAATGTGTTTACAAAGAGAAAATTAGTAGAAGATCAAAACACCTAAAGTCAGAAGAAGATAACATTGAGCTCTAGACATCTTGTATTCTAAGCACAAGATGACTGAGATTCATCTGGTTATCAGCGGACTAGAAAGTTAGCTAATAAAGTGGAATGTCACTTCGACAAAAAAAAAAAAAAAAAAGTGATATTTTCTAAAGTGTTGACATACTTCAATAACAGACAATGCTATAAGAAAAAGTGGAGCTTTCAGCTAAAGATTCATTTAAGGCGATCGCCAATTGGCTTAAAGAGATTTGTTGGATACATTCGGATACGAACCAATGAGAAGTTGACAACACAAGTACAAAAAGACTTACATAAAATGAATTTTATTAGGGCAACACATATAAAATACGAGGAGTAGTTAATATGTTACCTCAAATAGTAAAAGGAGGTGGATGCATATCCCTAAGAACGATTGCACACCGAAAATAAGAAAATTTCAAAAGTCTCTCAACAACGGTTACTTTTAAAATCTACTTATAACTCTATAAGTACATATCCTACCTCCATAGTAAAACTACAAAAATTCTACCAAATTGACAAGCATTCAACACTCAAGTAAAATTCCAAGCGAATAATGTTCTTCAAGTGAAAGAAACCTCAAGTAATTTAGAGTTTTCTAGGTTCATTATCTTAGTGTTCTAAATTTGTTTTCAAGCTTACATGCTTATATTCAAAACTTAGGGAGATCTTATCATATTTAGTTTCAAGACTAAAACATTGTAAGAGAGATCTCATATGGTAGGAAACCCTTTTAATTAAATTCATATTTTTGAGATTTAGGTAGTTTGAGCATATTAAGTAAATTGAGGTGGACTTGACTGAAATATTGTTGGTTGATTTATATATTTTACAAGTATTATATATAATAAAATATAAACAAATAGACGTATCATTTACTTAATTGCACTCTAAATCTTTTTAAAATTATACCCTCGTATTTGTATTTTATCGCCCATACCCGAACGTCGTATGTACCTATACAACACAGTGTGTCCTTGACTGTTAAATGAAACGGTATTCGATTACAACTAATTAATAGTAATATACAATTTTTAAGTCAAAATACTCTATAATTAACAAGAATTAGAGGTAAAAATATTTAAAAAGTTCTTTTAGCTTTATTGCTCGAAACTGTCCTAAAAGGAAAATAGTCATACTATACCACATGATATGACTATTGCATGTGTATTATTATGTGGATGAGATGGTTCATTGTGAATCTATTTCACTTAAACTATTTTTTTTTTAAATTTTGTACGTATGAATTGTTATTATTGGTTTTAATAATGATACTTGAAAATATAAAGTTCACATGAGTTCAAATTTACAAAAGTTTTTATCTAGGTGAATTTTGTTGCACAACGACCTTTTGGTCTTGTGTAAATCAATTTTATCATGTACGTGTACAACAAATATTTTATGATAAAATAATTAATATTTTATAATGAAACAACTAATACTATCAAACTAATATTTTTAATAAAACAATTAATATTGTTAAAAAATTACATGCAAAATACAAACTAATTGCACATAAAATTGGTTTATAAAAAATGTTTGTTTTAAAAATTTGAGATAAATTGCTTTCGAAAAAAATTTTGAGATAAATTAAAATTTATTAATTATAAAACTATCTAAACTGATCGAGTTGGTAGTTACATAATAACTGATATAAATACATTAATTTATTTTTGACAGAAATGTATTAAATTTAATGTGTGCCTCACTCTAACAAGTGCAAAAAAATGCATAGTGTGAAAGGAAAGAGCAAAAACTTATTATGTGAGATGATATTTTATTAAGACGGTTTATAAATAAATATAAATTAATATATATCTCTTCCAAAATATTAAATATAGATGTATTATCCATGTTTTATTATTTTTATTTTTTTAAAAAATGTATTATCCTTGTTTAAAAATAACAAAATAACTCCGTTTGCGTCCACAGCTGGAATTCCCGGAATAGATGCTGACGGATCCAGTGAAAACGACGAGCAAACTCATGCAAAACGACACTGCGTTTCCGTTATAATTATGTTCTCATTTGATGACCACCATGCTGTCATGACAACCTGCGTTTAATATTTTTTCCTCTAATATTGATTTTTCTTTTCTTGAAGTGACAACGTTTGCAATCATTTTCATATTTTAAATTAAATGTGATTTAATATAAATAAATAGCTACATTGGCAGATTCTGCAAAAAATAAATTAATATTATGTAATTATTAGTTTGTCCGAGATTCAATTTTGCTTTCAAAATGAAAATGGGGAAACATCATTATCAAGACTTGTTTTTGTGGTTGTAGTTTTTTTTTTTTTTTGAAAAAGTTTTTGTGGTTGTAGTTAATTTTGAGGCTTAATTATTTTTAAATAAATTAACTTTTATAGTATTTTAAGATACAGAGACTAATTGTATATATTGTCTCCTTCCATCCCATAATAACTTGCACAATATTGGACGACCCAAAATAACTCGCACACTAAAAAAATAGAAACTCCACTATAAACTACATCCTCGCATTATTCACAATATTACACAAATGTCATTAATTTTGGCCCCTCACACATACAATCCAATTCATTTATTACTTTATACATCCCTCAAAACACAATTTATTACTCTATGTTCTTATTTTTCATGCCCACAAAGGGGTGCAAGTATCTATGGGACGGAAGGAGTATACATTATTAATTCAACACATCAATTAATAGTCCATCAAGGACGTGAGTTACGATACTTGAAGTCACATTAACCTCATTAGTCGTGGGCAACACGCCTGACCAAATACTTGTCCTTTTCATCAACCACGGGGATACTCCTTGAGAATCCTTGCTAAATGTAGCTAGTGAGGTAACACGGTATCTTTTGTTGCCATCTCTTGAAGTCGACACTTGAAAAATTCTGATTTTTTCACCATGAACCATGAATGGTCTTGATTCACGAGTGCAAAAGTTGGTGGTACAACTTGTGGAATCGTGGGTGGAACCATAGAGGTTACAATGTGGACGAGGTTATTGTTGTTGTTTTTGTCGAATGCCATCATTTACAAGATCGTTGTGTGTTTTGCGATAGTTGATTTATAAGAACGTCATTAATGACTTACAAGTGAAAATAGATCGGGAAATACAAAAGAAAAAGTTAAAAATATAATATACTTCAAGCTACAACTTTCCACAAATAGCAGGTTTCTAGAAATGGTAGGTTCTTCGACTAACCACGAACATGAATCTCACAAACCGATCAAAACAATAAGTCGAGTCAAGGTGAGACCATTTTACGTAAGATCTAAATTTGTGCATGTTGTCCAAAAACCAATAAACAAGTTTCAAGGCCCACATGACATGAGTGTGGCACGACTTGACCGCTTAATTTGAATAACATTAACTACCCCTTACTAATAAGGAGTTTAACCAACATATTAATCAATATTTGATAATTAACTTAATCCCACATTTTTCAATATTTAATTCCACAAAATGTCTCTTGACATTCCAATTTTGTGTACTAATACCTAATTCATTGAAGTTTAATTTTAAGATCATGAATACACTATGATTATCTATTCTGAAAGTAAATCAATCATATGTCAATTTCCCGAAAATCAAATATTATGCCATCGAATAATTGATTAAAGACGAGTGTTCAATAAAAGAAAATTCACATCATCTGCTATGTTCAATTCCATGACATATAGCCAGGCTCCAAAAACCATCGATACATTTCGATCAAAACACCAGTGAGATAAAAAAAAAAAAAAAAAAAAGCTGCCCACGCCAATATCGAGACATGGATTAAAATATCCGCCGATACATCGATATTTCCACCGATATATTCATTTTTTCCATGTCTTATATATCGACATTTCCACCGATATATCGATATTTTCACCGATACATCAACATTTCCACCGATATATCCGTAAATTTAAGGTAGCGATATTTTTACCGACACCGACAATTTCTTCCTTGTATCGAGATTGAAATTGCTCAAACCTTGCCAAAATATAAAATTCCACCAACACCAACCCTATCAGATTATTTTAAAAATAAAATTGAGAAATACCAAACTTTTATTAAAATAACTAATTGTCAATTCAATTGATTAACTTCTATCTTAATTTAAATCATCAATAAAAGTAACGTTTCTGTTAAAAAAAAAAAAAAAAAAGTCATGTTCGTAAATCGTAACCTCATTGACGAACCTCCACATTTTAAGAAGAGAGAGAAAAGTGAGAATAGTCATTTCCGTCATTTCCATTGACGATTTAAAATTTAAGAGGAGGTTTGTCAATTGAATTGACAGTTCACATTTTTTTAATATAAAATTGATGGTCCATTTTTAATATTTTATTAATAATCATAGAAAAAGTCTAGTTCCTCTAAAGTCCAACATCACCAATTATTGATCAACACTGAATTTTATTCTTTGTTCCACCTATTATATATTTTATTGAACTTTTGCTTCAATAATTTGGAGTTTGGATTTGAACTGTTTAGGTTTTTTTAATCTTGGATTAAAAATGTTAAACCCGCTTTACTGAAAAAGCTTTTGTACGTGAGAGGATACACATTTTAAGAAAAAAATAATGATTGAGATTTTGTGAGATAATTTTATAAACTTTTATATATAAAATAAAAAGAACATCATTGAATTATGTGTATGTGAGAGTAAAAGTAATAACATTTGTGTAAATTAGTAAAAATTGTGAGGATGAAGTTTTTTAAGGGTTATTCATTTTAAGGTGTGGCACTTATAATGAGACAACGAAAAAGAAAGTGTGAAAACTTTTATTAGATGAACGAACGTGAAAATTTTTATGGGACGTAATACTATGCTTTATATTTTGTTCAAAATGAATTGCTTTAGATTTTCGATAAAGTTTCCCATAAATTTGAGTTGACATAAACTTTTACTTTTTTCTTCACGGATTATTGTTAACATCCCTAAAATAAAAATAAGCTTAACTATTTAAAAATCAATTACCCTTTAAAAAAATTAAAAATCAATTATTTTTAATTTTATAAATAATAAAAGAAGAGTTCACTTGAATCAATTAATTTAAGATCTACTCTTAATTTTCATTGCGTGATTAGTTGTTTATCTGGGCAGTTGAATTGAATCCACAAAATATGAAATAAAACATTTATATAACATTAATAATTAAGAGCTTTTAATCTTTTTGTAGCTCGGAAAATAGTCAAAAATATGTAAAAATGGTAAAACTAATACATTATACATACTCTCAATCTACTCTAAAAACCTTGGAAACCCAACTTGGAACCTTGATTCCCACCAGTCATGGTCAAGATTAGGCTTTTCAAAAATGTGAAAAGCAATCGCTCAAACAAAATCGAAGCAGAAATTAGAAATTAATCAATCCTGAAATCCAATTTTCTGCCAAATTGCATTTCTCACCTTGTTCAGATCTCTTCCCTTGAGAGTCCTCCCTGTCCCTTCCTGCATCGAGAAGGAGGCGATCCTACCCCTCGCCAAAAACTCGTGCGGCGGAATCCACTCGCCGCCGTTCTCCTCCTCCTCCTCGTAATCCTCGTCGACGCTGCTCCGCCGATTCTCCTTGTACTCGTCCTTCAAAATCTTCGACCAGTCCGGAATGTTGACCGGCAACGACGCAGCCGCTCCATTTCTAACCGCCGCCGCCGGCGGCTTCCTCTGCTTCCGAAACTCCGGCGACTGCGAGCGAGCGGCGGAGTGCCAGACCTCCGACTCGTCGAGGTCGAAGATCATTGCGTTGTTGCTCAGGCTTTGATCCGTCGGTAGAAATCGGTAGTTTGCTCTCGGGAAGTAGCTCTTCGATGCAGCCATAAATTCAAAATTCAATCAATTAACAAATGATTACAGCAATTGAATTCTTCTCTCACTTTTCTTCTATATAATTTACAGAGAGAGAGAAATGGAAATTTGTGTTGTTAATTAGTAGTTGAAGATGGAGGTTTGTTCTGCTTTTATAATGGAGTGGAATGGATAAGGTTCCAATTCTCTCTCTCTCCCCCTCTCTCTCTCTTCTTCCTCTCTCTCTCCTCCCCTCCCTCTCTTCTTCCTCTCTCTCTCTTCTTTCTCTCTCTAAAGTGTCAGATGTACTATTTTGACCTCAGATAACTCGGCCATTTCGCCACGTCAATTTTCCACTTTGAAGTCTTTGCAACGCTACCGGCTAATTCAAGTACCGCACGTATTAATTTATATGGTTAAATTAAAATAATAGTGTACTTTGTACTATATTATAAATTCCATTTTATTATTTAAATGGTGAAATCAACTATTGGTGCCACATTAATAATTTGTGGACATCGAGATCTCCTTTGCATTTGTTTTATACATTTTAAATTTTATTGGACAAAATTTTTTAATTTTAATTAATTATGATGAATCATGAAATGATACGTGTCATTGTGTTTTGTAACTGGTTAAAACCGATTAAGCACCTTTCCGTCCATGTTAAATTTTTCGAACTTTAGAGGTATTTACAAACTCAAATGTGATGATTATTATTTTTTTGGTTAAATTGCATTTTTGGTCCCATGAGAATGAGTGATTTGTAAAATGGTCATTTTTTTATACTTTTGGTCCCGTAGTTTTTTTTTTTGACATTTTTAGTCTAAAAAAGTTAAAGTTTTGGTTCCAAGAGAATGATAAATTGTAGTTGGTCATGAGAGAATGAGATAAATTGCGGTTTTTGTCGCAAAAATAATGGTTGGAACTATTTTTGCAAAAAAAAAAAGGACAAAAAAAAAAAAAAAACGTGAGATTTAACATTGTCATTGAAAAATTCTTAGGGGACCAAAACTACAATTTTTTTTAAAGTAGAAAACAGTAATAAAATATGTTTACTTCTTCGATTTTCAATCGTTTTCTGTTTTTAATATTTTCAGTGTTATTATAAAGATATATTGGGTTTTGCTTTAAAAAGAAGAAGATATATATATTGGGTTTTGCTTTAAAAAAGAAGAAGATATATATATTGGGTTTTGTGTATAATTGAACATATATTTAAATGAGTGGTTTTGAAATTTATATATAAGTTTGAAAATAAAATTATGTTTGCTAAATATTTTCATGTGTATGAATATGCGTCGTGTATTTTGTCCTCTTTATTAATTTTGAAAGGATAAAAATTAGCAATTTCAGTAAGAGAGAGAGAAAAGAAATGCGATTTTTCTTTTACAAATAATAGTATACTGTGATATTTTTGGCTGAGAACAAATATCCCCTCATATTTTTAAATACCAACACCAGTAAAATAAAGGGTTAATTACATAAAATACTGATTTATTAAACGTTTATTAATTATAATATATTTTTAAAAAATTCAACACAACGAATTAACTACTGAGTTAATTAAACATGATGTGACAGTCAAAATTGACTTTAAAATCACGTTAGACTTAGGAAATTAATCTTGTACATCGAATTGAAGACAACTTGGGCTGCCACATCATGTTTAAGTATGCTAAAAATTAGTCAAGTACAATAAATTACAACAAATTAGTAGTTTGTGTATCGAATTATAAATTAGAAAAAAATTATAACTATTAATATTAAAAATATTGTAAATTTTTTTCCAAAAAAAAAAATCGTAAACTTTATATAATTTAAAATAAATGAAAACAAATATGCTAAATATGTTGAGGATTTCATTGTATCTTAAAGTTTGCATCATCTTTATTTTATTTATCTTAAAAATCTCCATCATATGTTCAAAAGTAATAAAAAAACATTGAAATCCATAAATCATCTGACCAAATTTGAGTAACACTCGTGTGAATTAATTTCACTATATAATTAATTTTTAAGTAATATTATTCAATTAAATAAATAATATTATCTAATGAAATAAATAATATTATTCAATTAATTTGTATGATATAATTGGTTCTCTAACACTCACATCTAGTAAAACAAATAATATCATTATATTAAATGAATAATATTATTTAAAAGGAGTGACTATTTTGGCGTTGATGACTATTTTGGTGTTGGGCGATGTAGACAAGACAATGCAAATGTAGTTATTTTAGCATAGACGTCGTTACATAATTTATGTTTTATTATTAAAATAATTCATTTTAGCATAGACGTTGTTGTTACATTATTTATATTACACTGTTTAAATAATTCATTACGTACCTGTCAAAAGGAATTGAGTTGCTTTCAATTATAATGAAAGAAAAATTAAAATGAGAATGAGATGAATATTGGGGAGATAATTTTTGTATGTTCATTGAGTTATTTGATGTGTAATATAAATAATTATTATTACTATTGATAAAAATTTGTGTCAGATCTCCTTTCAATAAAGATGTCTTAAAATGATACTGTATGTTTTACATATATTTAATGTAAATTAATATACAATTTACCTTAAAAGTGATAATATTTATGTTAAAATTAACGTGATATCGAGTCTCACGTGAGGGTGGACAAATTATGGTTATAGCTGTTAACCGGACCGTAATTTTAAATTTGGTCCGATTAACGGTTAAAATATTATGGTTTTGGTTATAAAGAAAAAATAATGGTTAGGTTAAGGTTAAGAAATATCTATTACGGTTAATTAACCGAATTAACCATAATATATTATGGTTAACTTGATTAATACGATTAATTAACTGTTAATCGAACCATTTTATATAAAAATATATTATATATAGATATATATATGTATGTATATATGTACATTTATATATATATATATATATATATATCATATATTTATACTCATTTATTTTTCATATAAAATATAATTTTTTAAAAAAAAGTCATTCATGACCTTGTATAATGGCATATGTGATGTAAAGACATATTTTGTTAAACTATTTATTTTGTTAATCTAGATGTGTTTTTTTAGTTTGTTATTTTTCCCCCAAAAACTATGGTTAACCGTTAACCATATTTTAATACGGTTAGCTTAAGGTTAAAGAAGAAATACGGTTAGGTTAGGTTTGATTAAGAAATTTCTATTGACCGCAAATTACGGTTTGGATAAGGTTAAGGTCTTTAAGCGCTTTTAACCGGATCGTGCCCACTCCTAGTCTCACGGTGAGACGATCTCACACAAAATTTGCTAATTTCTATTATATGTGATGAATTGATGATTGATTCAATGAATATTTTAAATAATAATAAAATTATCCTGAATTTTTTAACAAATATATTATAAATTAATGTGCTTAAATGTAATAATATGAGAGACTTACATTTTGTGTATATTTTGAACAATACACAGGCTCGTATATTATCTCATATTTGAAATGTGACATTTTTGTATACTTTTATAATACTTTAAAATGTTCAATATTATAAATAATAGCAAAAATATATCGTATCATGTATAAGTTTGATTTATACAAAACATGTTCTTTAAACAGTATTAGTCGTTTTACTAAAATATATTAGTGTATTTTCTTTAATTGTCCGTTTGGTAGGCGTGTTTAGCTTGATAAGATAAGGGCTCAATTTGGTCCTTATCTTATTCTTAAACATGTCTAGCATGTATTATTAATTGTTATACTTATACCTTACGAACTGACTATACGATTTTACATAAAATTTTACTCATATAATATATATAATGATAACAATTATATTAATTTGGAGCACTCAAAATAAAAATACTAATATTTATAAATGTATATGAATCTCGACATTTGGGGGACCACTTTCACAACCTCTAAAAGTTAATGAATAGGTATTGATGGCGTTGGTTAGATATTATTTTATTGGATATTGCAAAGAAATTTAATAACAATTCTTATATTTTTATTATTTCCCGCATCACTTTCTTTTAATAATTTGATTTTGTTGTAGAGAATAGTTTTGAATCCATTAAACTCAATTAAATTTGTATTTAATTTATTATTTAATGAAGATGTTGGGACATTCTGATGCGAACACAATATTTTAATATTGGTCCAATAACTTTTTGAACTTAGTTTTTGTAATTCTTTTTAGTAGTTACTTTCTTTAAGTTTTTAGTTTGTTAGTTTGTTAGCAAGTTAGTTAGTTGTTAGTTAGTTGGTTAGGTAGAATTGAAGTCTATATAACTAGTTGTATAAGCTCATTGAGATATATGAAAAAGATAGCAAACTAGTTCTTAAAGCAAATTCTTGTTTTGTGAATTGATTCGATAGCTTGCTGGCAGAGCTAGAGCTTCAAATCGGGTTTCGTTGTTTGCCAACCTGAGTTGGGGCATCGAAATTACGTGGGATTGAAGGGTTTGTTGCTTGCCAACTCGAGTTGGGGCGTCGAATTCATCGAGCCTAATTCGCGGTTCTCATCAATTGGTGATTTCATTGAGAGTTATCGTCGGCGAGAATCGCGCTTCAAAATTAAAAGAACGATGGTTGGTGTAGGCACTCTCGGAGAAATAATTGAGATCTTGAAAAACCGTCTAGGCGTCATGGAGAAGAGGATGGCAAAAATCATCAAAATGGAAAATAAGATTGATGGTGCTTAGACATAAGAAAGCGTAGAGGGTCGTCGAGTTCTCCCTCAGTTTTGCAGCAATTCGAAGGGAATTTCAGACGATATCGAGTTTGACGAAGGATGTTTTCGAATTGTGACCGATTTCATGTCGTGGGGGATGAAGTCTCCAAAAATTTTCAAGAAATTGACCCGTCTACGGTGAAGTTGAGGATGGGCACATCTATTTCTCATCTGAAGTAACAGGTTTACACCCTTGACCGGTGGAAGAAAGATTCGAGTCTTAAACATCAATTTCTTGAAGTGCCAAAACAACATGGCTTTGGAAATGAAGATCGGTTTCAGCGATAATCAAAGAAAAAGAAAGGAGATGTGGTTTATCGGGAAGAAGCGGTGCCCGAGAGAATGCAAGATCCCATGTACCGATTTGGAACAATATTACGCCGTATAACTCAACACAATTGCGTTGTACCATTTGTGCGGCTTGTGGATGTCGTAGGTCTTGGATTGCATGACTACTATAAGGTCATTGAGAAACCCATGGATTTCAATACTATCAAAAGCAAAATGGAGACAACTAAGGGTCCGCTTGGTTGGGGGTAATAGAAGTAGGTAATGGGAATGACTCATTAATCATTCTCATTGATGATGCTTGGTAATATTTACAATTTGGAATTAATTTAAAAATAAAATAATCACTAATTTATTTTGATTACGTAATCTCTCTCTTATAATCAATCATTTAACAATCATTCATTTTTCCTCCGCTCAACTTTTTTCTCACTCAAATTTTTCGTGTTCAACTTTCTTTCCAAAATTAATCAATGGGAATGAATCACTAGTCATTTCCATTACCAAATTCTAATGCCCCCAACCAAGCGGCCCCTAAGATGCCCTGTTGCCATCTATACCATACGGGCTTGCTTTGTGATTTACTCTGGTCGGATCTTGGGAAATATGTTAAAGGTTGGGGGATGAATGGTAGAGGAGTTTTTGGATTGAGGTTCGTTTTCGACGGAGGAAAAATCCTATTGTTTTCTCTTGACGTTCCAAGAAATAAGAAGACCGGTCGGAGCTTATCCTTAAGGACAAGGATGTTCTTTATGGGGCCGGGAATGATGCGAACTCAGTATTTTAATATTGGTCCAGTAACTTTTTGGACTTAGTTTTTGTAATTCTTTTTAGTAGTTACTTTCTTTAAGTTTTTAGTTTGTTAGTTTGTTAGCAAGTTAGTTAGTTGTTAGGTGTTAGTTAGTTGGTTAGGTAGAATTGGAAGTCTATATAACTAGTTGTATAAACTCATTTGAGATATATGAAAAAGATAGCAAACTAGTTCTTAAAGCAAATTCTTGCTTTGTGAATTGATTCGATAGCTTGCTAGCTCGAGCTAGAGCTTGAAATAGATTTCGTTGTTTGCCAATCTGAGTTGGGGCATCAAAATTACGTGGGATTGAGGGATTCGTTGCTTGCCAACCTGAGTTGGGCGTCGAATTCATCGAGCCAAATTCGCAGTTCTCATCACATTCATCTTTAACCGATTGAAAGAGGACTTAAAATGATTGAAGTGGTATATTTCAAGTGGTTAGAGTTCCACATTAACTATGACGTAAAATCATGAGTTTGAATTACCATTTGCTTGATAAAAAAGACTTAAAATTTAATTTTTAAGAAAACTAACAACATAGGAACGATTATCATAATTCAAATTATAGTAGCTAATGAGCAAATTATGTGGCCCACATGTGCGTGCCCATGGTTAGTGGGCGTTAGATCTTGGCAATTTGATTTTGGATGGGCTTTGGGTGTACTTGCATGTATAGGAACCCGCTTATCTTTGGAGCACAATAAATAAGTGTGGCCCACGTGGAATTAATTCGGTGAGATTTTTCTAGAATTTTTAAAAAGAAAGTTCATGTCCTCTTTGTTCCAACAAATCTATCATGTCCTCTCAATTTGTTGAAGCTCTTGACGTTGTGGTGTTGCTCGTCAAGAGACCTAAGTCATTTTACCTTTGAGAACGTCACATTAAACCGTGTGAGCACTATATGGGACGTGTCTCGTCAAAAGACTTAAGTCATTTTACTTTTGAGAACGTCATGTTGAGCCGCGTGAGCACTTTGTATGAAACATGTTAGTTTTGCGTAGAGTACATTAAAATAAACGAGCTACTCGTGAGCTCGACTTGGCTTGGCTCATTGAGGTTCAACTATTCATATGAGACGTGTCACTAGTGTATGTGCTTGCTCTATTCATTCGGCTTGGTCTTTAGTGACTATGTATGTGCTTGCTCTATGCTTTGTAATCATTTTCACTAGTGTATTGTTCGATTTATTTTTGTAATGCCAACTCTTCGACACATTCTATTGCTAGGGCCTCAAAATTTTTCCAAGTCCCAAAGCGTGGGATGAATCTCCTATTTTTGTGCATGAACTTCTCAACTATATATATATATATATATATATATATATATATATATATATTAACAAAATAAAATAAGACTACATTAAATCTAATAAAATCAATCGTCTACACTTGTAGTTCTTGAATCCAGTAATGTGTCTTTGAGTTAGACCAATCGTGAGGTCTAGCGATGCGAGACAACCACGAGAGTGACTTTGAAAAGTCTCATAGTGAATAGGATCACCTACTAGGTGTCGTTCACCAATATCACCGCGTCTTCTTCACGAAAGAATTCCCATAGGATGACAGACAATTGCACCAAGCGTAGAAAGCCCATGAGAGGTATGAAAGCTGCAAGAAGCGTGGAGGGTCTCACGCTAAGGAGCCCGGAAGAGAATGGGAGAAACTCCCAAAACACTAGAGATAACAACGAAACACTAGAGAGAACAAAAGGCTAAGAAACACAAACATAAAAAAGAAAAAGAAAACATGAAACATGAAACAAAAACAACAAAATAATAGAAAAACAAAAAAACTAGGAAAAAAAAACAAGATCCAACGGGTCAACCTACCAAACGACACCGTAGCCACGGCGTTGTTTGATAAGGTCAACCGTTGTTCTAAAAGTTACCAAGAAGAGAAACTCTAAAAATAAAGGGAAGGCGGAATCGGTGCTAGGCCGACCGGAGGCCGGTGAGGGCGGGTCGCCGGAGCAAGAGCCGAGAGCGGAGGACACAGGCGCTTAGGAGCGGGGGGTTGGTAGTAAGAAAAAGAAGGAATAAGTAGAGAGAGAAAGGAGAGAAGTTAGAGAGAATGAAAATGTATTGAATTTGAAAGTGATTTTTTATCTTAAAAAAGTCGTGTATTGAATTTGAAAATAAAATTGAATATAGTGTGTGAAATATTAACTATCAGAACTTCGTGATTGAAAAGTGTGTCTATTGTGAACCAAGTTTCACGGTGAAACTTAATTCACATTGAAAGAATAAATCAATTTATCTTTTAGTTATCCCGCCTAATATCCTTTAGTAATATATAGGTAATAACTCTTGATTATCATGGTGATAGCCTTTAGTAATATCGTAATATAGAACATACTCTTGATTATCACATTGATACCCTTTAGTTGATATAGGTAATACTCTTGATTATCATGGTGATACCCTTTAGTAATATCGTAATATAGGACATACTCTTCGGTTGTCACGGCAGATACCCTTTAGTTAATATAAGTAATACTCTTCAATTATTACAATCGATACTCTTTAAAATAGATCAAGTTTCACCATAAACCATTATTCATAGTAGACTTTGTCTAAATAATATTTTTATCCATTTACTTTCATTATAATTCAATTCGGTGGGGTCTTTCATTCGCATTTTATTCTGATAAATTTTATTTCTAGATAATTATCTTTAAACTTTTTTTTTTTTCCAAATTCCTTCCAAATTTACTCACACTTACAAAACATTTTTATTCTTCATCTCATATTTTTAATTCTTTCAATTATTTCTCATATTTTTCATATACCATATGTTTTTTTTTTTCATTTTTCAATTATATTTTCTATATTTTAAGGGCAAAGTCTATTGTGAACAATGATTCACGGTGAAACTTAATCATTTACTAAAGGATATCGGTTGTAATAATTGAGCGGTATTACCTATATTTCTAAAAGGTTTCGATCGTGATAACTAAAAAATATGTCCTATATTGCTAAAGAGTATCGATTGTGATAAGCTGAAGAATATTACCTATATTATTAAAGAGTATCGGTCATGATAACCGAATTACTTATATTACTAAAAGATATTAATCGGCATAACTGAAAAATAAATTGATCAATTTTTCAATATGAATCAATTTTGACCATGAACTTTGGTTCACGGTAGACGCACTCCATTTTCGGATGGAGGGATAAAATTATCAAATTTCGTGTTCTCTATTTTGAGTCTAAATTTTTTAAAAGATATTTGCTGCGAAACGTAGATTATATATTTTTTTACTACCCCTCCTACTTTTTGTCCCCTATGTTTGCCCTTGGTACTTTTATATTTTCAAATTTTTGCTCCTTCTACTTGTTATTCTACGTGATTTTTTTAATCTCGTCTCTTGCACTTTTTCTTTTCAAACCATTTATATACGATAATTTTTTTTTGGGAGAGTTACAACCGGGTACAATCCTAAGAGCTTATTTACAACTAGATACAACTTTTTGATAAATGACTACAGATACAAAAAAAGTGTGATATTTTCCAAAATTAACCCTCGGTCAACAAGAGTATGCAACTTAAGAAAATTGATGTGACATTTACTGCTTTGAAACACGTTTATCTTTTTCCTTTTACAATTTCTGAGTGTCTTTTTCCTTTTTCCTTTTCCTTTCCTTAACAACTCTTTCTAACTATTACAGTTACCTTTTTGTGTTAATTGAATAGTGTGTTACTTATTTTAATTTGATTCCACGATTCAAGCCATTTTTTTCCTTTCTTCCATTTTCGGTTTGTTTCGATCTCAATTTGTCACCGTTTTTTGATAATATTAAAAAATTCAAAGAAACGCAAAAAAATTCCCACAATCATTCCCACAAAAAAATTCACAATTGCGAGAATTATTCCCACAAAAATTCACGGTTCGAGAATTTTTACAATACTCACTTTTACCAAAATTACGCACATGTGCGAAGAAAAAAATCTGCACATGTGCGAGAAAACACAAACAACGAGAATAAAAACTTTCACATCGAACTTACGGTAACAAAATATCAAAATTAAATCTAGAGAAAATAAAAATGGCTTTCTTCTCTAATCCAAAAAAATTGTATACTATATGAGGCTACATATGAAGACAATTAAAAAACGCAAAAAAAAAAATAATTCGTGCAAAAATCATCACACAACAATAAAAAAATAATTCGAGAATTATGCCAAAAAAATAAAAATTACGCACATGTGCGAGAAAAAAAAACAAAACTACGCACATGCGAGAAAAAAAAACAAAACTACGCACATGTGCGAGAAAATGCACACATTATCAACGTTGTATCACAATAATATCCGGTAAAAAAACCCACAAGAACCGAGAAAATTACGCACATGTGCGAGAAAATCTGCACATTATCAATCGTTCTATACAACAAAGATAGAGTAACAAAAACTCAAGAACCGAGAAAACAAAAATTCCCGGATCGAAATCTGCACATTATCGAGTCCTTGTATACAAGGAAATACGATAACAAAAAACTCCAGAACGAGAAAATAAAAAAATCCCAAATCGAAGTCATTGTATACAACAAAATAAATACAAGAACAAAACTTCAAGAACCGAGAAAATAAAAAATCCCCGGATCGAATTCCCGAAAAAAATTAAAAAAAAAAATACAACACAAAACTATAAACAACAAACCCAGATTGATAGATCCGCCGCCGCTCGGTCGCCGCATCATGCCGTCACCGCCGTCTCCCAGCTGATCCGACGTCGCCGCCGCATCACCGCCGTCTCCCACAGATGGCCGCGGTGGAGCACAGATCCGCCGTCGATGGTCAGATGCAGTTCGGTGGGGGTGGCGGCGGCGGCGTCGAAGAGTCGCGAGCGATTCACGGCGGCTCTAGTGGCGGCGGCGTCGTCATCATCGTCGTCGCGTCTTTGTCTTCGTCTTGGCCGTCATTGATATCGGGGTGGTGGCGGCTGTGGCCGTCGTTAATGGCGGGGTGGTGGCGCTGTGGCCTTCGACTCATCGCCGCCGACAACTTCACCACGGCCGGCCGTCGTCGGGTGGTGGGCAGCGGGGAGGTGGGCGGTGGGACGGTGGGTGGTGGGGCTGCCGTCGCTTGGGGTGGCTGCCGTCGCTTGGGGTGGGGCGGTGGAGAGAGAGAGAGAGGAGGGAAGAGAGAGAGCGAGAATGTGAATTGTGATGCGTGAATGTGACGCTTGGGTGGGTTTTATCAAATTAGGGTAAAATGGGTATAGATTGTAGTGGGTTGTGTTTTTTAAAAATATTGTATCTAGTAGTAATTTTTTGTATTTAGTAGTACCTAGTAGTCATTTGCCCTTTTTTTCAACGGGGTAAAAGTGAAAAAAGTAATAATTCATGGCGAGTTAAAAAAATACCATCTTTACAAAGTACATAAATAATATATTCTTGTGTGCGGTCGGTGCACACAGTATGGCAAAATTATTTATCAAATTTCAGTTTTATTTTTACCTCGATCTGTTTAGAAATGAATCAAAATTAAATTGAAATTGAATTAAAATTGCATCAATTAAATCATATGCAATTGATGCACACAAATAAAATAAGAGTATTCTTTTGTAAACCATTCACTATGCAACTCAAAGCGCTACAATAAATTATTATTTTTAATAAAATAACTAATATTGTTAAAATATACTCAATCAAACAAAAATTATATTTTTTCATAATCATTAACTTTCTCGCGAATTTCGTGAGACGGATGTTAAAAATCAAATTAAATGGGTCAACGTTTCTCAAGCAAGGTAAACAGAATTTTAAATAAAGTACATATAGCACAATAAAAAAATTTCAAAGTAAACGGAGATTTTATCTTTTAATTTTTATACTCCTTAAAATTAATCATTAAATAAATTAAATTGATTCGTTCAATCTTTCCTGAGGCTTTTTTTTTAAAGCAAGGCATTTTATTACATATTTATTTGTCTGTTATTATTTTTTTTTTTGAAAGGGACATATTTGTCTTTTTGAAGAAGGCTTCCAGATATTTCGCGGGATTATTGGCGTATAATGCAATATACTTGGTTCCAGCTGGACACATTATTTAATAATTCATATGTAAATAATGTGAAGAATTATTTGAAGTAATTTAAATTCAGGCACGGAAATATATGATATGATAGTATAAAAAAATTCACCCTTGAAGTAAATTTTTAGAACCGTCTCGATTTAAACTTATTTCTTTCAAGCTTGTCTTTTTTCGAAAAAAGAATATAAAAAGGACAAGATGATTAAAATTTTACATTACACGAACTTTTTTTTGAAAGGAAATTACACGAACTTAATGTGGGTATCATTCGGGAAAGTCATTCAGATTTGATTTTAATTAATAGTGTTATATATATTTACACAAAAAAACTAAAAAAATATATAGACGAAGTGGTATAGGCTCAAGTCTTGAAACACTATCTATGACTCCAAAGGTCGTAAGTTCGAGTCATTATTTGCCAAAGTACAAAGGAAAATAACAACAAAATACATAAGCGGTTTAAAGCGAAACAAAGCTTGCGAGTGGAAGCCTTTGTAATGACAAATACATCATGTAGCTTAAAGCGATCTGATAATTGTTTATACTTAATTATCTTGTGAAAGAAACAAAGCTTGCAGAGTGGAAGCACTATAATGACAAATATATTATGTAGCTAGTAGCCTAGTATTATAAAAAAGAATACGTATTACCGATATTTACCGATATTTTGATGGATATTTTTACATGCATATCAGTGTCGAACATGAAAAAAATGGATATATCAGTGAAATATCGATAAGTATCGAGAATATTTTCTTTTTGATTTGATGTGATATATTTGGTACTTGTGTGTTTCTTCACCGAAAATAGATGACTATTCATAACTTGTTGGTGATTATTTTTCAATTTTAATTCGATTGGGTTTACTTGTTTTTGATTTAGGACTTGAGATTTTGGGGACGACTTGTGATTTTGTGCAAAGTTGATTATTTTTGGGAATAAGATTTTAAAAGACATAAATGTGTATTAAATATAAAAAAATAATTTTAAATTTGACATTCCACATAACACAGATGACAGTTTTGGCGCCCACATAAAATTAAATTAGGTTGGAAAATGAATATATGATTCAAACAAAACTTAAAAAATACGATGTATCGAATCGCAAAAAAAAAAAAAAAAGAAAAGATAGAAATATATTCTTTGTAATTGATAAACACTCTGAAAATATATATATATATATATATATATATATATATATATATATATATTTTTGCAATTAACCCTCAAAATAGTCGCATAATTATTTTTGTTACTCAATATTACGGCTAAGGACTATCTAATTTGAGGGATCAATTCTAATATTCTTTAGCGAGAGATTCCAATTAAAATCGGAGTAAAATTATGTATAAATAAAATTTACACGAAAATTAATAGCATCGAAGATTTGAAGTTAAAAACTTATGTATTGTATAACAAAAGCATCACAAAATAAAATAAAGAAATTTAAAATAATAAAAGTTGTTAAACTCGATGATCATGCTTCAGCTTTTGAGGAATAACTTTTTTACGAATTAAACAAGGAATTTATTGATATTAGTTTTCTAGATCGGGTAAATATCGGATGGGATAAGGTTTTTTTTGGATGTAATATTATTATAAATAATAAAATCAAAATATTTTATGTATTAATTAGCCTTGAAATTGCATCACGTTATATAAGTATAGTTATTTTTCTTGCATCCCTAAGCACAATTATTTAGACAGCCCAGTACTATCTGTATCGCTATAAAGCATTAATGAGTGGACAAGATCCCTATGTTATGCTCTAACTTGAGTGAGATTTGATAAATACGAATGAAGAAATAAAGTTGATGAAACAAATCCAACAAATAATAAATTAATGTTTTTGTTTGGGACGAAGAAGTATGAGTAGATGTAATTTATGTCAAATCAATATTTTTGAGTGATAATAAAATATTATTTTATTATTATTGGATAGTGAAATGATGATTAAATAGAAACAAAGTAAAAGAGAAAATGAGTAAATGTAAGAAAAGTATGAGGGAGAATGTGTAATGAGTAAGAGTTTGTCTTCTTTGGACCAAGTTTAGCGGTGTAAACTTGATCGCATTGAAAAAAATAGATATGGTTTACCATTCGATTATCACAACTAATACTCTTTAGTAATATAGGTCATATCATTCGATTATCATGACTAATACTCTCTTTGTAATCTTTGGCTTGTCGTAATATAGATTGCATCCTTGATTATTACGAGTGATACCCTTTAGTAATATATGTAATATACTTGTTATCACGATATCATTTAATAATATATGACATACTCTTGATTTTCAGACGGATACTTTCTTTAGTAATATAGATAATACCTTCAATCACTACAACTAATACATTTTAGTAAATAAATCAAGTTTCACCATGAACTCTTGGTAATCGTAGACATTGTCAAATGAGTAAATATATAAAAAGTAAGGTAATGAGACAGGTTTTATATATATATATGTATATATAAATATATATATATATATATGTATGTATGTATAATTGGGGTAAATGTGTATTTAGATGAAAAATTAGATCTACATATGGAGGAAATAAAATGATAGGTGAAAAAAAGGGCCCTACTCCTTATATCTATTTCTTTTCCAAATTCACATAAGGATATGAAGTGGATATCCCATGATCCAAGGCTCAAATCCAAACAAAAAGAAAATCAAAACTTTGAAACAACAACCTATCACATATACCTTTTCAAAAATCAACCTATCACATATGCATGTATCATAGCTCATTCTGATAGCTGGCACAGTCCAATTCAATTTATCAAGATTTTTTTTTTTATGGAATAAACGGTGACTTAAACTTATAATCTCATAATATAAGTTAATTGATATTTTTGAATTGGATCGAGTTTGTCCAAGTCTTTATCATATCAATTGATATTCTTAATATAATTTTTTAAAATATTATTGCATTAATATAAAATTCATAGTATTAATTATTATTGAGAATATTGTAATCATAATATTAATACTATATTGATGTTATAATAATACTCCCCATTATTCTTTCCCTGCACTTTCTTCCATTTTCTTAATAAGTGTGTCTCCCTCTCTATGAAAGAAATCTTGGGACGGAGGGATTATTTAATATGAATATATATATATATATATATATATATATATATATATATATATATATATTCTATTAATAAAAATAACAATAATAATATTTAATGATATTATATTATTAATGTCAATGCTAACAATATTTAATATTGCATTTTATATTTGAATAATATTTTTAATTACATAAGATAAAAATTATTATAATTATTTTAGTATTTTAAATATTATCATACTATTCATATTATTAATTATATTAATAACATAAATACTATTCTTAGTATTAATATAAATATATTAATATTGTTGAGAAATACTCCATATAAGAGTAATAGTATTGATAAAAGTGAATAGTGTGAGAATTTAAAGTAAATAGTAATGAGAATTTTGAGTGAATAGTATTAAAGGTTAAGAGTGGATGATAATGAAAATTGAGAGGATATTTTAGAAACTGGAATTTAAGTGAAAAAATGGAAAGAATTTCTAAACAACCACACCCTAATAAATCTATTCTTAGTCAAACTTTTTAGTGTAGGTTCTTTCTTAGTGGGATTTGAATAATTCCTTCGGGAAATAAAGTAGATGAGACAAACTCAATAAATAAGACAAAAATTATGTGAATCGATTACATACGATGAACTACTGTTTTCTTATTACTATTCGAATCTGAATATCCCATTAAAGTGATGAATCTCTGGCCAGGATGGGCTAAACCACCTAGTTGTCATATTTACTTATGTGAATAACAATAATAGTGCATAATGATAATAAAAATAGAGTTTATCGTATACACCCAGTTTATACAAGTGTTACTCAATGAATAATAAATATGTGTTATAGTTTGGGATGAAGGAGTATATGTAACTTTATTTCAAATCAATAGTACTTTTGAGTGATGATGAAATATTATTTTATTGTTTTTGAATAGTGAAATAATAATAATGCGAAAAAAATTATGTGAAAAAGTATTAGAATGAATGATTAAATGTAAGAAAAGTAGGAGGTATAATGAGTAAATGTATGAAAAATAATAGATAGAATAAGTAAATATAAAAAAAAGTAAGGTGATGTGATAATCCCTATTATACTAATAGGGAGTTCAATTTTAATGATGTGTCGTCTCTAGGTTAATTTGAATGAGGTGTCATATTCTCATTAAATGTATATATATGTAAAATATCTATTGTATTAATATGTCATTTTCTATTAATTTGTACTCCATATGTGGCATCCATGTGACATCTTAATATAGAGTTTAATTTTTAAAAAAATTTGCTAAGAAGGTTTGAACATTGAACCTCTTGCGTAATTTTTATGTTGTTAAATAATTAAACTAATCTACAAATCTTTAAATACTTTGAATCCCTATTTTATTAAATGCGTCATAATCTCTATTTTATATCTAATATTTTATCATATGATAATTTTTAAACATAATATTATATTTAACTTGAACCTATAATTGTATATAAGAAATTTTGTGATTGTATCAACTTTTGTTTTATATTAATATATATATTTGAGAAAATTATATATTTAAAAATTTTATTTTTGTGTATTTCAAAATATGAAATTTAATATAGTTAATATATTGATGAATTGATTAATTAAATCTTAAAATTCTAATTATGTGAAAATTAGTATTTGATTTACTTATTCATATTGTCTTGAAAACACAATACTTTATTTATTTATCTTATTTTATTAATAGACATTAAGTCATTTATACATAACATTGTATGTTTGAAAATTCAAAATAATAATATAATATTATTAATCGAATATTATAAATATCATGATCTAAATAATATTTATATATAAAATATTACAAAAAAAAAAAAAAACCGCGTAACACGCGGGAGTAACCTAGTTATATATATAGATGTATAATAAGAGTGAATGTGTATTTGAATGGAAAATTAAATTTATAAATCCAAAAAATAAAAAAGGATGGAGAAATCAACGTTGCGGATAGAAACTAAAGAGCGCCAATACTTTTGTCAAAATCAACACTCCCCCTAATTTTAGCCAAAAATAAAATAATTTACATTTAAATAAAATGAAATAAGAAAAAAAAGTTAAAATATAATTTATGTTGTTGACAACCAATGTGGAATTACAAAAATACTTAATTAACAGGAAAGTCATTAAATAAAAAAATAATACAAAATATTTAACTAAATCAGAATATTTTGACCAAATCAAAAACTTGACAAATAGGTTTTGAAAACTACTTAAATAAACAAAAACATATTCAGAGAAAAAAAGGTTGACCCACTTTGATTTCTAGCTAGTTTATGCGTTACCAAAAAAATTAGAATATTTCCTTTCAAAAAAAAAAAAATAATAATAATAAGAATATTTGACGGACGATAAACTTGTAATAATTTTAAAATGATAAAACGTTTGATACGTACGTTTAAAGTTTTATCTTTCTAAACTGAAAATAATTGTATAAAACGTGTTATTTTCACTAGTATAGTATGTATGTGTGATATTTAAATTTTAAATATATATCACGTAAAGAATTTCTCAGTTTTTTTTTTTTTTTTTGAAAAAGAATTTCTCAGTTTAGTTTTTGACTTTTCTGTGTTCCTAAAAAGTTATGATTTTTTTCTTTAAAAAAATAATAAATTATGATTTTATTTTCTTAAACCACACATCTATTTTTAACACGAAAATCAATAAATTATGAAGAGAAAAAGAGATGAAAATGGACAACATCTATCGGCTTCATTATATCATTTTCTGAACATTCCAACAAGCTATTGTTTTCTGTCAAAAGAAAAAAGAACAAGCTATTGTTTTTTGTTTTCTTCTGGACTAGCTTTCAATTATTTTCTTGTCTTCTTCAATTATCGCAATATGTAAAATAATATTCTATTTAATTCTTTGTCTAGCAAATATCGTAAGTATATATATATATATATATATATATATATATATATATATATATATATATATATATATATGTGTGTGTGTGTGATTGTGTCCTCAATATATATATAACATTAGGAAGATAATTGTTGAGTTGAATGCGATTAGGAACACTTAATTATATGCCGTGACAGATGCAGAATTTTAGATTTGGAGATATAAAAATAATAAATACAATCTTATTTTAATAAATATAAATATATCTCAAATATTTGGGGATACAAATAATTTTTTTATATAAAAATTGATGAAAAATTTTCAATTTGGGCCACCTGTACCCCTTGGATCCAACAGTAATTATATATATATATATATATATATATATATATATATATATATATATATATATATTCATGTATCAAGATACTCATTCCGTCACTCTTTAATCTTTATATTTACTATTTCAGGCGTCTCATTTAAAGTTTAATTTTTTTTTAAAGTTGTGCCTCATTTTTAATTATAATAAAATTCATTATTTATTTATTTTTTTAATTTTCTTATACTATTTTATTATCTTTTATTCTCATTACACTTTTCACCAATAATTTTATAATAAAATATTATATCTATAAAATTTGTGTTATTCCTAAAACGTAAAATTTAAAGAGGGAGGTAGGTAGTTTCTAGTATCTCGTGAGTGTTTATCCATTCACTTTCAAGGAGATCAATAATTGATCACAATGTTAGCTTCAAGGACATGTGTGATTAATTATTATGAACTAAAATGATTAGAGCCCTCTAGGGTTTTAGTATACTAGTAAGTATATGCAACAATTTCATTTTTATTCTAAATAATCAATTTTAGACTTTATGGATACACAATTGTTTTTTGGCTTTGTGGGTTTAACAAAAATAATTGACTTTTGTAATACAGGTCATACGTTTCACTTATCATGAGTATTAATACTCTTTGTAATGTTATTTTGTTGTAATATAACTATATAAGCTCATACCTTTTAATTATCACGACCGATCTTTTTAGTAACATAAGTAATAACGTTTCAATTATCACGGTGATACCCTTTAGTAATATAGGACATACTTTTGATTATCACGATTGATACATTTTAGTAATATAAGTAATACCCTTCCGTTATTATAATTGATACCCTTTAATAAACAAATCAAATTTCACCATGAACCTTTATTCATAGTACACCTAGCTTTTTTTTATGCTTTACTCATTTCATTTAAAAGTCACAAAAAGACATGTTAAACAGTTAAATCATTATCAAAAGAATCGATCTTATGCAAAATTTCAAAAGAAGTCATTCATGCATGTATAATACCTCTTCATTGAGAAAATGATGCAAAAGGCATCATTTATATCCAATTAACAGAGAGACCAATTCTTACTAGTGAGGGGCATAGAGATCAGATTCAAAACAGGGTGTTCGATTTTCTTTTTTTATCGTGCAAATAGTAATAATGAGCTCATTAGCACCCTTACATAAAAGGGAATATATGCCATGAGATAAACTTAATATGTGAGGTATGATCATGTGTGGACGAGTGCATAGCTATGAACGCGAAATCGGCTTTAAATGAACATACAAAATGCTTCTCCGTTAAATATAATTATTTATACATCCGTGTAATACACGAAAAATATATTCAATAATGTATAAAAGAAAAAATAAAATAAAGATATTTCGTACTTAAATTAAGCAAGATTCTCAAAATTATTGAGCTATATATATTTATATATATATTGTTATAGGCTTTCATTTTCATAGAAGAAAAATGCATAGATAAAAATGGAATATAGGGACCACAGCCATTTAATTATCCGTCTTCACGCTCACGCTTCTTTTTGGGAAAATGACACCAACATTCCTGACCCACACACGCACCGCACATTTTCATTCTTTTTTTAATTTCATTTGAAATTTGTATTATTTACCAATTAATTGGCGATATTCGACTTTGTGAAGCCATTTTCTTATGAAATACTCCTTCGTTACAAAGAATTTAGTTTTATTTTTACACATATTTTAAGAAATAATAGTAATTTATGTGTAGAGTAGATATATTGAAAGATATCATGTGATATTGTGGGATATATTTATGAATAAAGTCAATGATAGCAGTTTGAGTAAATAAGGAGATGTTTCAAGTGTAAGAATAAAATATTGTATTTTTAAAAATATGACTAAATTTTGGACAAATTAAAAAGGAATATAAGACGAATGGAGTAAATTATTTGATGAGAGAATATTGTTTATATATTTTTGTAATTAGTTTGTATTTATAATTTAGGTTTGAATTATTCATAGGGAAATCAAAATTCGAGGAAAAAAAAGATACAAGCTCTTTTGTGAATTTGTTCACCGTGTAAAATAAATTCTACTAATATATGTTGGTACTCTAATAAATTAATATCACACATAGTTTAAATACAAGAAAAGCCAATTTTAGTGTCTGAAGAGGGAAAATGGGAGGGTAAAGTAGACCATTCTACTTTATGCTAATTGTAATTAGTATTCCCTCCTTTTTCCCCACCTCCTTTCTGGCCGATTTTGGAGGCAAAATTAAAACAAAAATAAACTCAATTTGAGAAGAAAAACAACTGAGAATGTAAAAATAAAATTACATGAGGGTAAAAATTTTCCTCCAAATTTTACATATCGAATTACCTCCTAAAAAAATGTTAAATCCAAATCAATAGTCCAAGTGTCTAATCACACTTAATATTACAAGCATTATTACAATCCATAAATACCACAATTTTAGTCTTAAAATGAAAGTATTCATTACAAACAACATTCACAAATGAGAAAGACTAGAAGAAACACAAATCTTACTCCACAAGAGAAGAATTAAATTGTTCAAACCCTCATTGCAAACAACACCAATGGTGTTATTCATAAAGGTAAGCTATCGAAATTATTGAATCGGTTGGGGTGCACAAAAGGACGGTACAATATGTTTGTAGTGCTTCAAAACAACAACAATTAGATGGAGGGCCCGTTATTTTCAAAATGGGTAAGCAAAGACTAGTTCACAACATTGCAAGCAAAGTACACATTGAAGATGATAATACAAGGGCAATTCCATTTGAAAAGAGATAAATCATTAGAAAACTATCACATAAATATAATTTCAAGTTGTTTACTTTACAAATTTAAACCATCAAATAACTATCAGAACAAAATCATCATTTAGTTTAGGGATGTAAGTCTTCAAAGCGAGAAATTCCAAGTTGGTGACATTACAAATGTGCGTGTGTGTATTTTTTTCCAGATTATACCAAAGAATAAAGGAAATTGACTGCAAGTGCTAGCAATCACATTTTCTTTCAACAAGATAATGCAAAGCCACATACAAACAACATAGACCCTGATTTTAGAATTTGAGACTCGGATGATTCCAATATTGAATTTGTTTACTGACCACCAAACTCCCAAGACACAAATGTCAATGACTTGGGGTGGTTTAGGGTATTCAATCATTACAAGTTGACACAGTTTCATACAATATGAATGACTTAGTAAAAATGTGTTGTTTTCATATGAAAACCACACACACACTACACTCAACAATGTGTTCCTCAGTTTACAAGCTTGTATTATTGAAATACTCAAGGTAAAAGGGTACAACAATTACAAGTTGCCACATAGTCCATATAAAATACACTCACCCATATAGAATATTCTAATCAAACCTCCTACACATGTTCGGCTTGATGAGTACCGAGTCGAGCTCAAACTTCAAGTACTTGGTTCGACTCGTCTCGAATAACAGCTTTATATAAAGCCCAACGTTGAGTACAAAATAATTATGTATCAAAACATTAAAGGTGGAGTATTTTAAAAGTTGTAACAATATAATATGATTATATAAACAATATATTTTCTTTTTTGGTGGATCGTTTTATTACATTCTTTCTTTTGTAGACTTGACAATTGGATATAGTGAAGTGAACTCATGGTATATCCGTTTTAACAATAATCGCATTAGCACCTTCATAATGGCACTGCATATTTGACTGGTCTAAATTCTTCATTCGGGTCGATATATCCTTTTTAAGATAAGATGATTCTAATTTATTTATTTTAATTTTTGTGTTTTTGACATTGATATTTCTTTCTGATACGACAAAAATAATACTCCGCCGTCGAAACTATCTTGTGAGTTGACTTTTTAATGGTTTTGTGTGAGAATTATTTCATAGTAATATGTGTACAAAAATTATTTTATATGAATGATATGCTTTAGTTGATAAAACACAAAAACCGTTAAAAAGTCAACTGTGAAGATAGTTTCGGACGGAAGCAGTATTTTCTTAATTTTTTTCAGTAAAAAAACAAGTCATTTTTAGTTGGATTAAATCCGTCGATGTAATGTAGCATGAGACATTTAAAAATTGGCCAAAATTAAACCAGGATTA
Source organism: Paraleonurus japonicus (assembly GCA_030762865.1). Taxonomy (NCBI): domain Eukaryota; kingdom Viridiplantae; phylum Streptophyta; class Magnoliopsida; order Lamiales; family Lamiaceae; genus Paraleonurus; species Paraleonurus japonicus. Next base: position 36,031,341 of record CM061052.1, read on the forward strand.
AATTGGATTTGTGATTTATTCAAAATTTAAGATTTAAGATCATTTTTGTTTATTTTAGATCTTAATTGAGATTTTAGTCTGATACTTCAGATTTTATTAATAATATTTTTACCTAAAAACAGTATTCCCCTGTTCACCAAAACAATGTCTAATTATTTGGGCTCATATTTTAAATAGATAAAGTAAAAATGTTATGGGGTCTATTTATAAATAAGGTAATTTTTTGTGAGTAAAAATAAATTTAAAGTAATTAAGTGATAATTGAAAGGTGGAGATAAATGAAAAATAAAGTGATTGTTGATTTTGCAAGGATAAAACTATGTAAACACACTTTTCATGGACGTTCTATAAAAAAGTAGATATAATTTTGGTGGTCAAATATAATACAATTTATATGGATAAAGGTATATTTCCAAAATTAATAATCTAATTATATTGACCAACGCTTGAGATTTATTCAAAATTTGAAAAAAGGGTAAGTAAAGGAAATTAGTGGCTTTGATATAAATAAGTGGGATACATATATGTTATTTTAAAACTCTTTGATTAGGTTCTAAAAAAAAAAAAAAACTCTTTCACCTAAGGGACACTCTTGTGTGACACCGTCTCATGCATGGGACGGACATGAGACGGAGTCACTTTTTAATAAATTGTCATCATTTTTTCATAAATTGTTATCACTTTTCAATTTATTATCACTTTTATTATAATTTGTATCACTTTTTTAAAAAGTGATAACAATTTATTAAAAAGAACTTCGATCTCATGCAAGTTTTTGCCTTCACCTAAATAAGTGAGATTGGATCCGAAAGGCTTGTTTTTATAAAAGTTTTGTCCGAATTGGAGAATGTCTTAGCATGGGGTTTCTTTTATATTCCACGTAATCGAAATATTATGGCACATGAGCAATTAGCTTTTTTTTTGATAAGGAAAATTGTATTAAAGCTGGTACAAGAAGTATCAAAGTTACAAAGTATTTTTACAAGGATTCGATCATAGCTCTAGGATTATTGAACCAATCGAGAAAAAGATAAATTACAGCTTTATGAAAAAATCACCGACGCCCAACCCCACAAGCGAATCTTAATGTCTTGAAAATAGCCTCCCATTCAAACGCATGAGTAATTAGCTAGATTTGCTACATCCTCACAATTGGATGGAGTCAAATTTCCCACGTTGGATAGAAGAATTGGCTCAACAAAATCACCTATGTTTCTAGTTTTGAGCTTTTCTTCTTCACAAAAAAAAAAAAAAAAAAAAAAAAACTCATTGATTAGGTTCTAATGGAAAACTCTTTTACCTAAATAGCTGGTAATTCTTTTTAGTTGCACCGATGTCCAAGGTGCACTACAGAAGAACTCTTGAAATCTTAATGAAAAAAATCCTACACTTTCATATATTTGAGTTTTTAGTAAACGAATTTTATTTTTAAATTTCTAATTCATCCCTAAATCTAGAATAATACAAATGTGCACAAATACCATATTTTTAGTGAAATAATGAGGCTGTTTGATCGGAATGTTTTTTAATGAGAACGAGTACAAGTTAATTATGGTGATTAATAAGAAAAAATGATTCATGATGTTATTTTTCTCCTACATAAAGTAATCATTATCCATTTTAAAGCATTCATTTTTTATGTTGCAACTCGTAGCTTTTAAAAAAATTAAATTAAATCACAACACTAATGATGTATTCCCTCCTATTCAAAATATATATCGTTTTGACTATTCACAATATTTACAATTTAAATATCATTTTGCACTTTTCAATGTTAATTAATGATGTTTCTTCCCAATTTTACTCTTACATTTTTAAAAATAATTTAGATAATAATAATCTTTAAAGTTTTGTGTAGAATTTTCAAGATTTTTAATTAAGGGTATTGGAGGAAGTCAATAATTTTCTTAATATGTATACATTAATCTAAAATGACATATATTTTGAATAGGAGTGAGTAACTATTATAGAAAAAATCATTTCTTTAACATATTAGGGGAATAAAAGAAAAATAAATTTATGTTCAATTACTATTAAAAATTTTGAATCAAACGTCACAATATAATTAATGCAAAAACTCGTATAAGATCGTCTCACCCTTTAAAAGAGTATCAAATATATTAACAGAGATATCAAATACATATATGGTAGCATCAAATGTCCGAAAATAAGAATTGAAAAAAATTAAAACTTGTCAGTAGAAATACTAAATATGTGAGCAAAAATATTAACCATATAAAATGGATTAGGGGTGTGACTCTTTATTGACATTTTTGTGTAATTAACTTTATTGTAAGGGTTGGAGTGAGACTTCTCAGACTCTTTACTTTTATAATAATATTCTCTTTGCCGATCGAAAAATAAAAATAAAAAAAGGATGTAACCCGTCTATATGTATGAGTGTATGAGACGTCTCACCCAAAAATTCTTTTATAATGAATATATTAAATTTTTGCGCAAACGCCGTTTGGTCCAGCGTTGGCTAGAAAGCCTAGAATTAGAACGAAGTGCCCGTTTCATAATCTTGTTTTGATATTTGATATTTTCACTTTCCCCTATTTTAGAGCCAGATTCATCAGGCCACTTTTGGTATTTTAAGTCTTCATAGTCTTTTTCAATTTCAGGAGGTAGCTAGAGATATTTTATTTAATAGTGAACAATTTCTCTTTTGACAACGTATTTGTGCACTATATACACCATACATTATTAATACAATTTATTTAAAAAATTAATATTATTAATTAATGGTGTACACATAATATTTTATTTTCTCCATATAATAACACACGTTTGACTTCATAATAACAAAATCGAGAGTAAAATTTATGCGAGTTTAATACACATATTTGACTTTCTGAATACATGTTTGCCTCTAATTTTATACGTGGGGATTAAATAGACACTTGAACTTTTTATTGACACTTTTAAACCATTTTTCTTTAGTGTTAAGATCAAATAAGTCCATCGTTTTAATAGAATCACACCTTATTAGTGAAATAAAATTGTCAAAGATTAGAGACTTATTTAATCAAGCACGTATAAGAATATGGACTTATTTGACTCTTTTTCCATTTTTGCCTTTGAACGAGTTCTTTAAACATATATGTATTACTTGTTTTGCAATAACACGTCGTTTGACTTTATAAGTAACACACATGAGAGCATTCGAGAGCGAAATTTTATTTTTGCCTCCGCACGATTTTTTTAAAAAAATCAAATGGACCCGACATGACCCACGTAAAATCCACAAATTTCTTTATATGAATAATACTACGAATCTTAGATCCGAAAAATATTTTATATAAGTGTTTATCTCAAATGTTTTTCCTTCATCTTGTTAGTTGCAAGGATGAAAACATCGCTTATCGCAACAAATATCACAACTTTAATTTTACGGATATATCGATGGATATATCGATATCGCATATCGATATCGCAAAAATTGAAAAAAATGACGGAAACTTTATTAAAATCTTGGAAATTTAACAAGATATTTCATGAATTATTATAACATATTATTATGCACATATTCCATTAAAAATTATAATAAAATTATATTTTTAAAGCAACTATATGGATAATAGATTATATAAATATTATACGACACAAAATAAGTGACAATATAATACATAATACAATACAAAATTGTTAAATATACATGATATAATATAATTAATACAAAAATGAAGATCTATGAGGTTTAAATGTAGTAGGTTCACATGTGCATAACTATGTCCAAAATTACTCTAATGTGATGAGTTGATATCAATATTATTTAGACAGAGATGACATAGTTATGAGTGAAGTCGGCCTCACTAGTGAACGAACTTAATAACACGATTTGAAAAATAATCATCTTAATTATTTACACCATCACCGTCATTTCCACCATTTTCCCATCACTATTTCCTCCATCCTCGGTTGAGCTATCTGCTTTTGGGAATCTTGCAGAGACAATTGATTGTCTATAAGTCTATGTCTGATTATTCTATTGTTTGTGGAAAACAAACAAAATTTAAAAAAAAAAATTTAAAAATTATAAATTATATAAAAATAAAAATTGCGATTTTTAAAAATTTTGTGATATTTCCGCGATATCCGGGAAAAAATACACTACGCCCGACCGATATCGATATTTTGCTATATTTCCGCGATATTCGGAAAAAATACATTACCCCTAATATCCATATTTCAACCTTAATTTGCGATATATCCACGATATATCGCGATATTTAGTTAGTTGTAACACATTTCAATAATCAAGAAAAATATAATAAAATATAGGGTTTTTATCATAAAATACAATTGAAGTGGTAAATTGTTTTATCATAAAATATAATTCATAAAATGCATAATACTAATATTTTTGCCATTTTTCTTTTCAAGGAAATTTATTTGAGCCCATCAAATGAAGTGGTAAATTGTTTTTGTACAGATTCATGAAAGTACTTTCTAAGCACAAGCTCGTTGGACCCAAATATTAACAGCCCATATCCGAAACAGCGAAATCCAACCCGGCCCATCTAACAAAGCCCAAATCCAAGTTTTATATTCCATATATATAATTTCATTTTCTTCCTTTGCGCTCACAATCACAAAACCTAGCCGCCGTGAAAAAAATGCCGCCGAAATTCGATCCTTCTCAGGTCGTCGACGTCTTCGTCCGCGTCACCGGCGGAGAGGTCGGCGCCGCCAGTTCCCTGGCGCCGAAGATCGGTCCCCTCGGTCTGTCTCCTAAGAAAATCGGTGAAGACATCGCAAAGGAAACCGCCAAGGACTGGAAGGGCCTCCGTGTTACAGTGAAGCTCACCGTGCAGAACCGTCAGGCGAAAGTGACCGTGGTACCCTCCGCCGCGGCCTTGGTGATCAAGGCGCTGAAGGAGCCGGAGCGCGACCGGAAGAAGACGAAAAACATCAAGCATAATGGCAATATCTCCCTGGACGACGTCGTTGAGATCGCCAAGGTAATGAAGGTGCGGTCCATGGCGAAGGATTTGTCGGGCACTGTGAAGGAGATTCTAGGAACCTGCGTTTCTGTTGGATGTACGGTCGATGGAAAGGATCCCAAAGATTTACAGCAAGAGATCTCCGATGGCGATGTGGAAGTTCCCCTAGATTGATCAAGTGTGAAGAGGTTAAGTTCGTAAGTTCCCATTTTCATTTAGTTTTTTTGAGTATTAAGAAAACAATTCTGAGGGGACAATTTTCTATCAATTTAAGTTATATGATCATTATGCTTTCATGAACCAAGTGTAGGACCAAATTCTTCTTCCAAGAAGTAGATTAAATGAAAAGCAAAGTTTGCATGAGAAATTGTTATGGTAATTGCACCGTGGTAACATTTTATTTAAAGCTTGTTTGAATTTATAGGTTGAGATATGTTTGAGCTTCTTTGATTTTTAACTGTATTGAGGTTGAATGTTTAAGCATATACAAGCTACTGTGATTGATTCGAATTCCGATTTCTAGTATCAGAGTAGTTTTATTTGATAATTTTGGTATTATGAGTATTTATATCTATATTATCATATTAGAAGTGCTTTACAAATTACAAGCACACTATTTAATCAATAGAACCCTATGCAAGCAAATTTGAATGTGTCCTGAATTTATGGAGTGTTTGTTTATATTTTGGTAGTTTGATTTTGTTTTTTCTACTTTAACTGATAATGAAATAAGTTTGGTTTGTATTTTCTGTCATTATTTACTCTGATTATGATTTTATACAATTTCCCACTTGAAAATTTGAAGTATATAGTAGTGAATCCTTTCGCATAGGTGTCATTGTGAATGTAAAAATCATTACAAAGAAAACTTATAATATATGTTGAATTGAAATGAATAGGTTCTGTTAAATCTAGGCACAATTATAAGATCAAACTTCTGGATTCTCTCTTTTTATAAAGGCAAATATTTTTATGCATCAATTACAATGATCTGCATTAGTTGTTTCACTTAACAATATTAATTGTTCCTATAATAGTATTAGTTGTTTTCATATAATAGTATTAGTTGTGCACTAATTACATAGTGCAATTGATGCATTCAAGTGTTGCTCATTTATAAAAGCTTTGGCAAGTGCCGAAAGATACCATTTAATATAAACTATAAGGATCCGTTTGTTTTGTGGTATTACATTTTGAGTGATAACGAAGCATGTGATACATTTGATCCTTTATGTGTGATATGTTTTACTATATTATACTCATCACATGTTTGTTAATATATATTACAACATAATTTAATATGAATTATAATATTTTCAAGTGTTTGTATTGAGAATTAATTTATATGATAAGTTAAAATTTTACAATTATACCTCCATCTACTATTTTTATTTGAATAAAAAAGTTATTTTTTCAATTAACTTAGAATTATAGTGCGTGATAATTTTAATACCCCATGAAGAGAGGGATGTATTTTCACTAAAAATGAGAATCGAGCCTTCTTTTTGGCGGGCTATATTTATTACAAATTAATAATATCAAACACTTAAAATACAGGGAATAAAAACTATATTCCTTATAATCACTCCAGCACAAATAGCTCCTAAGATGAAATGATTTGATGAATATAAATCATGAATTTCGCAATTACACTGCAATTACAACGGCATTGTTTTTCTCAGAGGAGACTACAACTTCATCCAGATTGGGGCCAGATTCCAGCACCACTGTAAAATATTATCACTACAAATTATGAAAGATATATTAATTATCAATTTGAGGCGATAGATAAAATTTATCAATCGGGACCTGAGAAATATTAATATTAAGAAGATTTTTTCAATCCAGACTTAAAATTAAGGTCCCGAATTGATAATGATCTTATTTTTCAGGTTCAATTGATAAAATCATTTAATATAAACATCTTTTAGGTCCCGAATTGATAAATTTTATCTTTCGGGTTCCAAATTAATAATTAACATATCTTTCGGAACATGACGATAAAAATCCTAAAATAATGTGTACTCGTAAAGATCTAAAGAAAAAAATATACGAAGCAAGATGATAAAAGAGAAAATGCTTACTGCATTTTCATCATAAACAGCGTAACAAGATATACATTTTTTACAGGAAACGAAAAATTGTGGACTACAAAATGATATCAAAACATTAGCATGTGCTTAATGAGACCGAAAGCTTAAGGACAATGTGGATTAATGATATTGAAAGCAAACAAAACGCATTTAAAAATAAACATTATCATCTGGAAGAAAAATGTAATGTTCTTTGCAACTAATTACACTTCAAATAAACTTGATCAACAATTTACATAAAAATCCATTAATTATAATAACATCAAGAAAAATACCAAAAACAAACATACCTTAATACCAACAAGGCAACAAGTGCTTGAGAAAATAGAAGATTTTACTTTTATTTCCTCATCTTAGCTACTGATAAAAACAGTATGATATGCAAAGTTGATGATCAACTTCTTATGATATTTTGTAGTACTCATCTTTTGGCACTAGAACACTTGAATGACCAGTCGAACTTTAGGACCAGCTTTAAATTTTCGAGTGAAATACCAATGTCAAAATAATAATGGAACAATACAATACAATTTCTATGTTATTATTCAACAATGTGTTGTATATTTATGTATTTACAAAATATAATAGAGTCAAGAGAGCTCTTCGTGAAATAAGATATTTTTAGTAAAAGTTGTAACCATTCGATTCGGTGTGACTCTCGGTAAAATTGTATTTTTTGATGAGTAAAAGTTGTAATTCTTTGATGTGACTCTTGTGGTGAAGTTGCAACCTTTCGATTCAACACTTGATTAAAGTTGCAACTTTTCGATGCAACGATTGAGTATCTATAAATAATCATAAAGTGTGGAGAATTGATAAATATTTGAAATTGAGTTTCCTAGAATTCGGAAATTGAGTTTTCTTATAATGACTCAATATTGAGTAGTTGAGTCTACTGATTTCGAATTTTATTAAAAACTTGTAATTTTTGCTTTTGAAATTCGTTAGAGTGTAACTATCGAATTTTTGTAAAATAAGTTTTATATCCCGTAGTCAATTCCTTGTGAACCTTTTTTTTTTTTATCGGTGCAAATGGTAGTGAGCTATCCTTTTGAACCATTTACAATTACACCTTAGTGGGATGAATTAATGAACCATTTAAACATAGCATAGTTTTTCGGTGGGTTTAATATATCTTTTAACTCCATTGCTCACGTGTAATATACAATACAATGTTCAATTAGAAAATAATCTACATTTTAATACCTAATGAAAAAGTAACTCTGGTAGATTAAACCCATGGAATGTATATGAAACAATGGAGAATAAAGTGAACGGATAAATATCCGAACTTTATCGCATGAATTAGAAGGCAAACCGAATAAACTTTTTAACCTGTTTGCATTACTCGGCAGAGAAAATTGTAGTTTTGGTCCCATGAAAATTTTTTAATGACAATTTTAGTCTCACATTTTTTTGTTCTTTTTTTTTTTTTTTTTTGCAAAAATAGTCCCCACTATTATTTTTTAGGACAAAAATTATAATTTTATCTCATTCTCTTGGGACTTAAACTGCAATTTCTTGGATTAAAAATGTCGAAAAACTGTGGGATCAAAAATGTCAAAAAGATATTATTTTGCAAACAATTCTATTGGGACCAAAAATACAATTTAACCTTCTTGTCCAAGATATTTGGTTGAAATAAACCAAACCAAAACCAGAAATACCACCCACATTGAAGAGCAAACTGGTTATTTTATATAAAAATTCGGCAAGAGATCCAATATAAATCATATATGAAGATTAGAAATTTATTGATCGAAAATATTAAATAGAACTCATGAAATTCATTAGTGGAAGAAAGTTTTTCCAGTTTAATCATCATAACAGAGAAGTAAAATTAAAATATTAGGAAATGACCTTATGAATGATAGTATCAAAATTCACATCTACATTGTAGATGGCCGGATAAAGCCGGTGGCGGCGGCGGCGCTCTAGAGGCCAAAGCCCTAGCTATAATTGGAAACCCCTTCGCCTCCATCACCTGCCGTACTTGCTCCGCCCCGCCGTCGAAATCTCCTCCGGAGAAACTCATATTTCATTGTCCCATGCATTATCCTTGCTCCGGTGATGCTGGGCTTGAGCAAAGAAGTAAATATGTAGATATTTCCCCAATATTTTCTAGATATATCTGTTTTTAGTACTTGTGATATGGATATCTAATGGAGCGATAAATTTTCCATAATATCGGTAAAATATTAGGATATATTGGTATCAATATCAATATCGGTGAGTTGTAGTTCACAACTTTACGAACATGTCTGGCTGAAATCAATTTATCCAAAATATGGTTTTAAAAACACTGATATAGTTTAGACCAAATTGACATTTTTTTTTAACATTTGAGCTTCATACTAGATATTAATTATCATAGAAAATATAAAAGCATGCATGCAGTCTTTGCCACATAAAACTAGGCAATCAAAATTTATAAAGTACACTTTGAATATATATCCTTATTTTACAACCCATGCATGCTAATATATTCTAACTCCTTGTCCAACCACTACTTTCTCTGAAAATCCCTCACGAATTTGAGACAAATTTTGATAAAACCAATCAAAGTTGAAATCATCCTTCCCTTCTTCTGCTGTGTCTTCTCTGATGGTCTCCAGCTTCGGACTGTGAGACGGTCTCACCGGAAACACCACAGGCGGCGGCGCAACCTCCACGCACTTCTCCATTCTCGCCGTCTTCGAAGACCCCATATTTCCACACTAAAATAGTTTCAAGCAATCAATGAGTTAGCTAGCTAGTTTTACTTGATGACTTAGAAAACGAGAGGGAGGGACTAATTATATATATAGGCTTAAAGTAGTGGGAAAATATCTATATTGGGAAAATGATTGGTTGAATATTAATATTTTAATATAATAAATTGTTTTTATATTTTTATTGACAACTTTTATTATATTATTCAATAAAAATAATTAATAATATACTATTAAATATTCTCTCAATCCCATAAATACTTGTCGGATTTGATCTTATCTTTGCAGGTGGACACCAATTTATATGTCCACCACCTATCATGTGACGCCACATAAGTAACTAATTAAATAATAGTGGGCTCCCCTATATATGTGGCATCACATGATAGATGATTGACATCTGCCACATAAGCGGTGAACATATAAATTGGTGTCGCATGTGGGCATAATATCAAATTGAAATACTTGTATCATTTTGTTGACACACAAATTAAAAAGTAGAGTAATGAGATGAGTTTTGAGTGATAAATTTGTAAATTTTTATATATAAAGAAATGAGTTGGATTGTGTGTATTTGTGAGGCCAAAAGTAATAACATTTTGTGTAATTTGTGAACTATGTGAGTGTGAAGGTTATAGTGGTGTTTTCATTTTTGGGTGTACAAGTTATTTTGGGACGTCTAAATAATAAAACTATACAAGTTATTATGGGACGAAGATATTACATAGTGTATTTAATACAAATAAAACATGTTTTTTTAAAAAAATAATCAAGGTTCCTTGAAGTTCCACGTTAGGTTCGTAGAAATTGAATTCCAATAATAGGTGAGAAGGTGATGTGAATGTGACTTTATAGTGAGTGCTATATATTTTCATTTTTTCTGATACTTTAAGGTATGAGTATGATTGAATAAATTAAACTTCGTTGATTTCTAGAAGCATCCATCAATTAATTGTTCAACATTCTAAAGCTAAAGCTCCCTCCATTCAAGGGCAGCATCGCACACCGTACACGTGTCAATAAACTCGACCTAACCCGGACCGACCGTCGAGATCCGAGACCCACCAAGAAAATTCGACCCGATATATTTTGGACACGTGGTATCTTTTCTCTTAGTCATCAGGCTCATCATATCACTTGACATTTATTTCAAAAGGTAGTCTTGACACGTGTAATTCTCTTGATTGTTCTTATCATTTAAAAATCCTCTTTTAGACGTATCTTCAATTTTATTTCATGTTTGTTCAAGAAAAAAAAATTGAAATTTTATTACAATAAGTTGTTCTATGAATTTAATTAAAAATAATAAATATTAATCTACAGATATATAAAAGGTATCATTATTAAATACTTATCTAAAAATTGAGAAGATTAAAATAAAATATTCGCGCTATCATAGTGCCCTGTATTATATGATATTAGTAAAAATTTAAATTTTATATACTGTGTGTTTAAACAATTAAAATTATAGTGTACATCAATGACATTTTTTCGACAATACCTATATTGATATTTTCAAGTATTTAATACAAAAATATTAATTATTAATTTTTAAAATATTTTATTAGAGTACTACACACGAGAAGAGTAAGGTTAGGTTTATTTTGAGATTTAGGTGTGCGGAGTGAGTGATGAGAAGTAAGGGACGTGGGCTCGATGTGCTAAAATGAAGGAGTAAACAAGTTCTCAGCCCACAAGTAATGCCAAGTTTTTTTAGTTAATTGCTGTTAGTATTTGGGCGATTATTGTTTTTGGGTCCATTAATTTTGGGCTATTGTTTTCAGTTCAGTAACTCCCCTTTCGTTAGGCAATTTTTCTTTAAATACCAGCAATTGTAATCGATCATTTTCATCAGAAATCAATAGGATCATTTTGGCAAACTCTTTATTTGTCTTGTTGTTGCTTGCCGGCCTGAGTCGGAGCACCGCGTATCGGAAAATTAGACGTGGACGAGTCATGACTTTGGAGTCATGAGATTTAAAATTTTGGATGAATAGTAAAAGTGTGTGTTTGGTTTGAGATTTTAGTGGAGTGAGATTTTACTTTATGTCAAATCAATGTTTAAAAATGATTGTGTTGTATTATTATATTATATTGAGTGAGAAAAAGTATGAGAGAGAATTAGTGGATGAGGAGTGAATAAAGTAATTTGTATTGAGAAGAGTAATACTCCTCTCGTCAAAACTATCTTGATTGACTTTTTAACGATTTTTGTGTGAGAATTATTTCATAGTAATATGTGTACAAAAATTATTAGAAATATTTTTAGGATAAAATTATCCTTTTTATATTTTATTATATTTCTTTATACTCCCATCTCATTTTTTATTTCTTAGCTATGTGTTTTATAAAAAAGTTGTTTATTAGTATTAAAAATATAAAATTGAGGGTAAATCAATCATTTTATTTATTAGAGGAAGTTTATTTTAGTTTGAAAGGACAAAATAGGTAATTGATCGAGTGATATATGGTGTAAATAAAAGATATTTGCGATGATATAATTTTTTTGGTCATTTTGGGTATGAGAAAAAAATGTTCATTTTAAAATTTGAGCAATTTAAAATAAAATGGAGGAAATACCATTTAGTAAATAATTTATTGTTCAATTCATTTATACGTGTTAGTTATATCGAATTAAATATATATGAATTTAATGAATGTATAGAATTAACATGAATTTAATTAGAATAAACGTATTTACTAATTAATTATATGAAGTTAATACTTATATTTATGCATGTGCATTTATATATGTGTATATACATAGCTTTAATTATTATATTATATAAATCAATGAAAAGACATATATACATATGATAATTAAAAAAATATATTTTTACTCAATTTGTAGTTGGAGAAAGAAATAAATAAATATTTTAACATGAAAATGAGACTATTAAAATAAAAAAATTATTAATATTTTATCATATAAGTTGATTTCTCTTAATTTATTATAAAATTATAAAAAATTTAATTAAAAAATTGTTAAGTGACTTAAAATTTTAATTAATTTCTTTTAAGTAACTTAACATTATTTTGTTCATATATACATTATTAGAGAAATAATCTGCCGTGCGTTGTTCTCTCTCTCAAAAATTTCACTATTTGTCATTTTCTCAATTTTTTTATAAAATTAATAATCATTTTTAATATATGCATAAGGTGTTGGTTTATAAGTGCACCAACGATGACTTTTACAATTTTCGGACGGAAATAACTAAAAGAAAAAGAAGAAAATACAAGAAAGAAAGAAGATTACAAAAGTAATACTTTTTCCAACTAAAAGGTATTAATATCCTTCTTGATCACGAACAACTTCTACGATCGCAACAACACCGAACTTGATCAACCACGAACAACAAAAAGTCGAGTCAAGGAAAAGATCCTTTGTCCGCAAAACCGAATGAAGAACGTGCACAATCTGGATCAGTAACAGAACGTATGCGGAAGCCGGACGTAAAAAATGCAAAAATTTGACGTGGGTGTATATGCTAATGCAAGGGTGCGTAAAGCTAGGTGGTCATGCACATGCGAGATGTCTCCTATTTATAGGCGTAACACCCGAGATCGTTGAAGAGGCAAGGACCCGGAATTTAAGGCAATCAATGTCAATCCGTCGGTGAGATTTGTTGTTTAAGTTTGCAATGTACTCATTGTTACACTCCGACTTGAAGCGTTAAGAATCTGGACATCCGTCTGCCCGATTCATTCTCTCGACTTTTTGTCTTTGGAATTCAAATCACTAGCTGTTACACATTGACTTGTAACGCCTCGAATCTGGACATCTGCCTCGCCCGGATTCATCTCAACTTTTGAATTTCAAATTCAAATCAAATGGAATTCAAATTCGTGCGAAATTCCACCGATTGCCAAGATCCAAGTCCAATTGCCAAGATCTAAGTCCAAGGACACGGGCTCGGGCTCGGCTCGGTCTCGGCTCGGCCGGACGAGCGGGCGGCGGCGACGCACGCGTGTGGCCCATTTATGTATGCATAACCCACTTATAGTTTGAATTCTTTTAATCACTTCTTACTTATAAGGAGTGCATTAACTTTCACATTATCCGATGTGGAACAATTATCACTTAGAGTAAATGTGTCACATTTAATGCTCAAGAGTGATACTTTAACCTTTCAATCTTTATATCAATTTCTCACTCACCGAAATTCGGTTTTAAGAAATTAATTAAACAACCAACATAATCTCGTTTAATTTCCCAGAAATTAAACATCAAATTATTTTAATTAAATAATCAAATAAATTGATTAAAATAATTAAACCTAATTTCTCCAACAATCCCCCATATGAGTGGAAATTGCCTATAATATGCGGACCCACGATCAGGTCCCGAGAAACATTATTGCATCGGGACCAGACGGCTTGTGGTCTTGAACCTTCCATAGTTAGACACCATCGAGTATACCGCGGCTTAGTGGACGCAATGCCTTGAACTAGTCCTCCTTAGTGTATACCTAGTCAATAGTGCTAACACAATAAGGTCTCCACGTACTTCGCTCTCATGTTTGTGTCCGTTTCGGCCATGGACAACCCTTTGGATTTATAAGTGTTACCTTGAAGCGGCCCTCACTTCTCACTTATATAGGTGACCTCCTCTTACGGGTATCCCGTTATACCCTATCTCCTCGAGATGTCGGGAGTCATTAAAAGTCGAGACTTATCCTATTACCACAACTTTACTGTGACACTTGATAGTGTGCTTTCCAGGAATGATGTCGTATCATCAAGTGTGCTCAACCAACATCCACACTTAGTTTTCCCATTGAACCAAGATCTTGGGATCTCGATCAACTTGGTTGGGTTACCACTGTTTCCATTTTATTTTGTGGATTTGGACCCATTCCTTCTAGTAACTTGTACATTTGATCTCGGTTTATTCCTTTCGTGAGCGGATCCGCTAAATTGTCCTTTGATTTCACATAATCAATGGACATTACACCACTTGAGATCAAATATCTAACGGAATTGTGTCGATTTACTTAATGTGTCGTGACTTTCCGTTGTACATATTGCTCGAGCTCTACCTATAGCGGCTGACAATCACAATGTACCATTGCGGCGGCATCGGTTTGTTCCAACAAGGAATATCTTTAAGGAAATTCCGAAGTCATTCAGCTTCTTCTCCAGCTTTATCCAAAGCTATAAATTCCGATTCCATTGTGGAGCGGGCTATACACGTCTGTTTCGTAGATTTCCACGACACCGCTGCGCCTCCAATAGTGAACACGTATCCACTAGTTGAGAACGACTCATTTGTGTACGAAATCCGGTTGGCATCACCGCACCCTTCAAGTAATCTGCCGGAAACCTCGTGTAATTAAGCCCAAAGTGAAGGGTATGTTTCAAGTATCTCAAAACTCTTACGAGCGCTCTCCAATGCTCTTCGTTTGGATTACTCGTGAACCTACTCAACTTGTTCACCGAGCAAGCAATATCAGGACATGTATAATTTGTAATGTACATCACACTCCCTATGATCCTTGCATATTCCAACCGAGCCACTGGATCACCTCGATTTTTCTTCAAATGCACATTTAATTACATGGGCGATTTTGCGGGTGGATCTTCAAACGCATTAAACTTCTTAAGGACTTTCTCGACGTAGTGAGGTGAGTCAAAGTAATGCCATTTGAAGTCCTCACGATCTTAATTCCCGAGAATTACATCGGCTAACCCCATGTCTTTCATGTCAAAATTTCGACTCAACATGCATTTCGTTTCTACGATCACATCATATCGTTACTCATGATTAGCATGCCGTCTACGTATAGACATAAAATTACAAACCCTTTAGGCGTGTCTTTCACATACACACATTTGTCGCACTTATTAATGCGAAATCTGTTTGACATCATTGTGTTGTCAAACTTCACATGCCATTGCTTAGGAACAAACCTGGTGCTACAAACCCTTCGGTTTGCACACCTTCCCAAAATTTTGGGCTCCAAAAATTATACATACACCACCACCAAACTCAAGTACACCCAAAGTCCATCCAAAGTCCAATTGCCAAAATCCAAGGACACGGGCTCGGCACGGGCGGGCGGGCGCGCGCGCGTGTGGCCCATTTATGTATGCATATCCCACTTATAGTTTGAATTCTTTTAATCACTTCTTACTTATAAGGAGTGCATTAACTCCCACATTATCCGATGTGGGACAATTATCACTTAGAGTAAATGTGGCACATTTAATACTCAAGAGTGATACTTTAACCTTTCAATCTTTATATCAATTTCTCACTCACCGAAATTCGGTTTTAAGAAATTAATTAAACAACCAACATAATCTCGTTTAATTTCCCGGAAATTAAACATCAAATTATTTTAATTAAATAATCAAATAAATTAATTAAAATAATTAAACCTAATTTCTTCAACATAAGGATAAATAAATAATAATATATTTAATTACATAATTACTTAAAAAATCTCATATATAATTTTAATAATTATCTAACAAGTATTATATATGATTTGAGTTACACACTTGTGTGAACTTCACATGAACTTCATTTCATTTTCAACATCAAACAAAAACATGTATTTTAGATCCATTTTAGAGTTTGTTAGGTTGAGTTAGTGAAATTCATGAATCTCAGATCTATAAACCAAGTTCATGCATACCCTTTTTTTTTTCAGATAATTTTAATAATTTTAATTAATTTCAATGATTTTATTTGTCTTTCATAACATATTCAAATTTCAAAGATACAATTAATTTATTATTTTTCACTAAAATCATGTAAGAACTCTTTAAATTGTAAAAGTGAAACATTTTAGAATAATTTCAGAAAGTTTTTAAATATACAGAGAATTATGGAGAATTCTAAAAATATCCTTCTAGCCGTTGATTAAAAAAATACACACCTTCCAATGAAAAAGTAGATTAGAATAAATAGAAATTTGTATGAAATCTAAATATTGTAAACCTCACAAGTTATAAATAAATGTTCCTTTCATTTAAATTTTTGTCATACAACACACATTGTTATAACTAATGGTTAATAAAAAGGAATTATTTTTAAAGGTAAAGACCAATAATTTAAAAAATAATTTGAAATTTTCATAATATAATTTTGTAGATGCAAAAGAGAGAAAGTTTTAAGACTGAGATAATTAAATAAACATTTAATATTTTAATATTAAAATTTCAAATTAAATAATTTGGCAAATATTATTATTTGGTATGAATTGTCAATATAAATTGAAGAAATATTTATTTAATTTGAATGACATATTTAATAAAATTCTTTTATTAATTAAATAAAAAAGTGATAGATGACCCTTTCTTCTAGAAAGTACTAATTCTTCTCACGATTTTGCGGCCTCATTCCTTCGAAATTAGAGTAATGGAGTGCTCCGTTCCCGTGGCCTCATTCCTTCGCGTTGATGCTATCATTTAACAAAGATTTATACCATTCCTATCTCAAAAATATTGGGATTCAAGAAACTAACAATACTGCTGACATTGATGCCATCCCACTAAATTTCACTAGTGGCATTGAAATGTTTAGGAATATGCAAAATCAATTGTGATATCACATAAATGACAGAATCGAACATCACTCACATTGAAACTACATTAGAGATTGCAGGCCGGTAGTAACTGCGTGCTTATAAACACGAATCTTGGGCTTGGATTTGGGAGTGGACAAGTCCCTACAAGAATGCCTTTATCAATGGAAAAAGTTGTGCGACTAAATGTCAAGATTGTGGTTTGCTTCTCCCAAATGATACAAGGTGGGACTCCAATTTTGAAGCTACAAGCTGGCAATGAAAAGAAGAAGACAAGAACGTTTAGTAAGCAAATACGATATGCATCACGTAAAGCCCGAGCGGATACAAGAAAGCGTGTTAAAGGTAGATTTGTCATTAACACATGTGCAATAAATCTTGTATATGGTTACCATTGCAGTGATTTTTGAAATATTTCACCCGACCGATCGGCTCAGGGTTTCACGATGAAGATATTTGCAGGAAATCTTGAAGGCCTTTGTTTCTTGGAATACATGTTCAATTTTTTCCAATAATTTCTTCATTTTTTATGAGTAAGATTGATCTAGAGCATCTTGCGGAGTCGGTCTTCTTTCAGTTAAATGGCTTCGTCTTTGAGTGATGTGTAAAATTCTTTTTTCGTACCAAACACGTGGTGGGGCTTGTTTAAGTTTATATAAAATTTTATTGAGTTTATAAACTTTATTATCAGTTCTACCATTGAAATACTCACAATCTTATTGTGGGGCGGTTAAACTAAATAGGGTGAATTTCATAATTAGGATTTGGATGATTGAAAAATTCTTATCAAATTTTCAATTATATATATATATATATATATATATAATAAAAATAAATTTTGGTAGAAATATATTAGAGAAATCAATATATATATATATACATATATAAAATATTAATTTACATTTAAAAACTCAAAAAGGTTTTTTCCAACATGAGATGTATTTTTACAACACAAATTTTTTACTCAATTTTTTAAATAACATCATTATATATGTATTCGACTCGATTAATCATATTCAAATAAAAAAATAAATAAATTATAATATAATTTTTATTAAAAATAAAAGATATTTAAACTATATCTATTCACTAATCAAATGATATTTTTTTCCACAATTGTATTTTTAATACACATGTTTCAATATTATGCTAAATTCTCCAAACGACACACTCCCATACTCCAACAAAAATTATTTACCTTTTATACCTCTTAATAATCTACTAAAATATAGTAGACTAATAACGAGCTTATAGGAAAGAACACTATAAATGCCCAACCCCGAAGACCCATCCATACCTTGTAAGAAAACTCACATTCAAAGAGGACATGATTAATTGTTTCGAGAGATACTTCACAAAAAGGGACGGTTTATAGTCGATCCGGCCGGAGGCAGCTTCTTCTCTCGCAAGTTCATCCTAGTTGGTAAACGTTCCCTTATAGTTCTCCGGGCATGAACACGAACTTTTGATGGTGTAAATTTATTCCGGATCAGCTGAATTCCTCCTCGCTTCGCACTCCCGCCAATTTTCTTAAGGATGATCTCCTCGTAAGCTACCTTCGTTGTATATAGCTCTCCATTTACGGCCCTCCATTTCCAAGCATCTGCTATATCTGTTTAGGGCATCTCGCTATATCCTGTTTAGGGCAGCAAGAATTCACCACGAGATGTTAATTCATTTAACAACAAAATCTCCATTTCTCTCAACTCCCTCCTCTATCTCCACTTCCAAACTCAAACACCCTCTCTCCACTCCCCCATATCACACACTCTTGACTCGCAATTAGCCGACAATCGAAATAATCTACTAAACCTATCACACAATCGCTCCTCCCACCCAAATTTCCTTCCAAAACAAAGTGTAGTCCCTATTCCCTAAATTCTTTTCTAATCTCTCCCAAAACTAGCCCTCTTCACAAATTTCTACCGCTTTCAATACCTCCCCCACCACCCTCTAGGTTTCCTCCCGAATCGACCCCCTCACTTGACTCCCGAACCGCCACCCCTCACCCCACTTGACGTGATGATTCTAGCCCACAATCTGTCTCCCTCACCTAAGAACCTCCAAACCCATTTACCTAATAAAGCCGCATTAAAACTCTCCAATTCTTTTACCCGAAGACCCCAAGCATTTCGGGCATGCAAATTGTAGACCATTTGGTCCAAGAAATGAATCTCTCATTCTCCCCACCCTCCAAAAGAAAGAACGTTGAATCTTTTCAATATCACTCATTGTTTTCTTAGGTACACGGTAAACCGATAGGAGGTAAATAGGTAAAGAAGAAAGGACCGCATCAATAAGCGTATGTCTTCCACCAATGGAGATTTTCCGACTTTTCCACTTGTTCACCCTATTCTTGATTTTTGCAACATGTACTTCCAATCTACCACCTTCCGATGAGGGCTCCCCACTTTAACTCCAAGGTAAGGGAAAGGAATATCTCCTATTTTGTACTCTAATAGGTCTGCCATCTCCACCATCCACGGGTCATCCACATTTACTTCCATCACCGCACTTATTTCTATTTATTTTGAGCCCCGAAGTGACTTCTATAATGCTAATGAAAGACTTCAAAAACTCCACATTCTCCTTTGAGGCTTCTCCAATAAACAGCGTGTCATCGACAAATTGAAGGTGGGAGAGTCGTACTTTCTCCCTCTCAATCTCCACTGACCGAATAACCCAATCTCCACAACTTTTGTCATCAACCTACTAATGCCCTCCGCTGCCAAAGAAAAGAGGAACGCGGAAATTGGATCCCCTTGCCTCAATCCCTCTCCAACTTAAAGTCACCCGAAGGACTCCCATTAACCAGTCTGAAGCATGTGCGATGTCACACATTCCATCATCCGGTTTATCCATCTTCTATCAAACCGCAATTTTCCCATAATTTCTTCCAGGTATCCCCAATCTAATGTGTCATATGCCTTAGCAAAATCTATCTTGAAAAGCAAGCATTTCAATTTAGACATTTTTGCATCTTCCAACACTTCATTTAGAATCACCACACCGTCTAACATCATGCGCCTCCAATGAATACCGATTGATTTTCCGAGATTATTTTATCCAATACCCCGCTCAACCGATTTGCGTAGAATTTTTGATAAAATCTTATAGAAACCCCCAATAAGAGATATGGGTCTATAGTCATGCAGCTCAAATGCATCGTCTTTCTTTGGGATGAGCACGATAAATGAGGAATTTAAACCCTTAACTAGTTTCCCATGTTCATGAAAATCTCTTAGAAACCTCAAAAGTTCTTCCTTGTATGTTCCCAAAAAGTCTTGAAAAAGCTAAAATTAAATCCGTGCTGGCCGGACTTTTGAACTATCACATGAGTCAATGGCAAGCTTGATCTCCTCTTCGAAAATGCGTAAATCGATGGTGATTGTCACCTTCGAAATCTTCATTCCATCAAGTTCCCTTCCCAAAAAGGTCTACGCTAAAGTCCACTTTGAAATGAGATTTAAAGAACTCAAAGACTCCTTCCTTCACCGCCAAACGTCCTCTCGTCCACACCCCATTAAAATTAAAGCCTACGATCTCATTGGTCTTCCGGCGTTTATTAACGCACTTATATATGAAAATATCTTGAATTTGTATCACCTTCCTTGATCCATTTTACTTTTGCTTTACGTCGTAAGAGGTAGGGATGGCAACGGGCGGGTTTGAGATGGGTTTGGCCTGTCCTAGGACCCACCCCGCTAGAAATTTTTGGACCCGTTACTCCGCCCCGCGAACCCGGCGAGTTTTACCCGCTCCGCCCATTTTTTATTTTTGTTTTAGATTTTCACATTTCTAAGTCTCTACTCCGTACAAATATAAAAAATTCATCAACATTATTTTTAAAATATAACATATTCACGTGAAACATTGAAAGCGTAACAAATAAAAATTAAAATATCATTAGTGTCTTAACTATGCAATAAATGATAAATCAAATACAAATATTTAAATTTAATCACACGTCAAATAAAATATAAAACTTTTAATATATATAAATTTTAAATAAAATAATTAAAATATAAAACTTTTAATATTTTATTTTAAATATTTTAAATAAAAGAACATAAAATAATTAAATAATTAGTATATATATATTTTAATATATATATATATATATGGGGTCGGGTCCATATAATATCGGACCCGTCTCGAGACCCGGCAAAGATCCGTTTGACCGGGTTTTTACCCGCCCGTGCGGGTCGGGTTTGTGGCGGGTCCAGATTTTGACTCACCCCATTGCCACCCTTAGTAAAAGGTTGTCCTTCTGTTTTAAATTTGTGATCAGCAGAGCGCTCTCTCTATTCCTGGCCTCCACTTCCCATTCCTCTAATCCAATCACATCATTCTGCATATAAAGTTTTAAAATCTCCAATCTCCTGGCTTTTATTCTATTGTCCAGCAACCCAAAAATTTCTTTATTCCAAGTTTTCAGATCCACTTTTAATTAGAGGTGGCAATTTCAAACCGATACGATAACACGACACGGAAACGACATGAAAATTCTTTGGTTAGTGTTTGGGCTTATCGTGTTCGTGTCCTTTTCGTGTCGACTGATAAAGACACGAAAATTTCATGTCGTGCTCGTGTTCGTGTCATATCAACCCGTTAAGCACGATAAAATTAATAGATTACACATTAACCCATTAGCAACCTCGTTAACTGCTAGTGAATCGCTAATATGTATATGATGGTAACATGTTAATGACACGCATACGATGATAACAATACAATATGATATAAATTTTAAAATTTATAATTAAGCATTTTAAAATCTAAAATTTTAAATATTATCGTGTCATATCGTGTCTAAAATTTTAAAATTTTAGATTATATTTTTAGTTTTAATATTATCGTGTCGCGGTCGTGTTGACATGAAAATTTTCGTGTTCAGAAATGTGCCGACACGAATCCTTATAGGATCGTGGTTCGTGTTTCACCTTATCGTGTCGTGTCGTTATCGTGTCGACACGACAAATGACATGATTACACGATTTGCCACCCCTACTTTTAATCTCTTCAATTTCTCTTTCAATACAAAGCCACCCCATCCTTCAATACGATAGCTATTCCATCTCTCCTTCACAAACTCTACGAAACCAGGATGATTAATCCATGCATTTATCCATTTAAACGGCTTTGGACCTCAGTCCTTGGTCTTCTCTTCCAACATGATATTACTAGTTTGGATTTGGATGTTTAAGGTTATTAGTGAATAATTTGAATCAATTTTTATAATGTGAATTTAGTTCCATTGTTCGCATGAGACACAATCATTTATTACAATATATTTAATGCTCCTCGTCCTAATGGATCAATCAAGAAAAATAAATGTAGTCATTATCTATAATATAGAGTGACAAGTTATTAGAAATATATTTAGGATAAAATTATCCTTTTTATATTTTATTATATATCTTTATACTCCCATCTCATTTTTATTTCTCAGCTATGTGTTTTATAAAAAATTATTTATTAGTATTAAAAGATATAAAGTTGAGGGTAAATCAGTCATTTTATTTATTAGAGGAAGTTTATTTTAGTTTGAAAGGACAAAATAGGTAATTGATCGAGTGACATATCTATAACTATATAATAACAAAATGTTATACCATAAATAGTAACATTTTTGTAACCTTCAAAGTTTAGTTTCTAATTTTATCTTATAAAACTAATGTCATTTTTTTAAGAAGCTGAAAAGTTTTTTCAATATTTTGACCAAAATAGAAAATTTTGTTTTGTTGTGAAATTTTATTTCCAAATGCAGTATGAAAAAGCGAAAATGAATTTATTATATAATTTAATGATAATTTATTATCTTTAGTTAAAATTTAAAAGTCCTACTTTTAACATCGAAAAGACTTTTGGAAGTCTAATTTAAATGACTTTTTATTTTCTTCGTTAAATATAAATACATTAAGCTTTGATGAATTTACAATTTAGTGAGATCATAGTTTTTTAATACAATTATATTTTAATTTATTTAAAGAACAAATTTTCTATTTTTGTGTCTATTGATTAGGGTAAAATTGCATATGATTTTAGGGCTTTATTATCTTGATTTGATGATGATTTATGGCTTAATTCATAATTAATTGGTCCAATTGCATTTAATTGTTGGATTTGGTGTTTTAAGTTGAAATTGCAGGTTTTAAGCCAACTTTGAGTGCAAATTGAGGTCTGTTAACATTGCCAAATCAGGTGAGGAGTTATATGGTTAGAAAGAGGGCCGAGAGATGGTCGTAACGCAAAAAGAATGAGGTCATTCGGAGTTCGTATGAAGGAGATACGGTCGAACGAAGGAGACGGCGAAAAACAAACTGCTACACTCCAGAATCGCATGCACCCACCAGATTGGCGCATACACCCACCCAGCACACCCACAAAATTGATTAGTTCACCCCTATCGCGGGGGACATTAGTTTAGTTTAGAATTTTAGGGCTTTCTCTTCCTATTTTCTATACACATCATTCACGCACAATCCATTCTCTACACACACATTCACACATAGATTAGGTGTTTTTCAATTCAATTTCAATTTCTTGCAAATTAGGGTTAGATTTTAATTCAATCAAGAGTCTCAACACATTCAAGGTGACATCAAATCTTATTCTTTTAATTAATAGTGGATTATTTCTCAATTATTATGCTTTCTTCCCTATCAATTCTTTCAATTTTCATGGGTTTTCTTGAATTCATGATGATTGGCTAAATTTCTTTTGTGTTTGGGTGTGATGATCCTTGGGTGAATTAATTTTGATGATCATGTGATTGGGTGTTTCAATTATTGGGGTGATTAATTATTCTATTGTGATTTGCATGATTCAATTGCTAGATTAGGTCTTGATCCTTTGTTAATTGATTTAATTTGCGCAAAGAGATTTGGTTTATTAAATTGATTCTTAGGTGTTAGGCTTGATTTTGTGATTGAAGTAAATATTGGGTTAACGCAAGGAGACTTGGTTAATTTTCATTAGAACCTACATTAGAATACGTTAATTGCTTGAATCTATTTCTTGTGATTAAGTGAGGAGACTTAGAGTGTCATCTCTAAACTATCTTACGTGCTTATTTGATGTATTAAACCTAGGCTTATCCAAAGACGGTTGATATGTGATTTTATGCTAGATAGCTCCTATTATCCCTCGTTAATTGAAACCCCGATCATGTGTGATTCGTAATTAAGGATTCCTTGGTGATTTGCACCCGAACACATCTTTCTCATATTTGATCTCTCTTGGTAATTTGTTCATTAGTTATTCTTAGTGGTTAATTTTAGATTTAATTTTGCATACCCAAGCCCGACTCTATAACACCATGCCAACTCTTAGTTTTAGGGATCCTAGCTCGACATAGTTCCTTTGGGTTCGATAACTTGGTTGTGTCTTAAATATACTTACTCGAAAAAGCTGCAATCATCTATGTACTTCAAACTAAATATTTTTTTTTCTTCCGCAGTGAATGTGATGGATTCATCCGTAACTCTATAAAGCAATCAATGGGAACGTGTTTTCAATAATTCAAAGGTATATTTATTTTTAGACTATAATTCTTTTCTTGTCCAAATATACAATTACAAGAAAGTGAAGAAGCAAAAGTTTAGAAACCAAAATCCCGGTCAATAACTCGCTTAATCATCAAGTTTTGTCAAGAATCGTATCGTGATTCTTGAGAAATTGTTGAACTTGAGATTCTCATTTGTTGAAAGTGAGAGATGTCGATTAAATTTAGAGAGGTGAAGAAACAACGTCCACGGCGATTAATATTCACGGTTGAAAAATGGAGTCGGCAGCAATTAAAATCGGGAAAGAAGAAGTGGTCTCGGTGCTCTAGCACTCGGATATGCATCTTTTCCTATTCTTGATGTAATGATGATATCTAATACAAATATGGACGAGTCTCTTGTGAAATATTTCACATGAAATATCGATTAAAAAAAAAAACTCGCGATGTCACACCATCAAAACAGGTCAAACCATTAAGAACGCAGATTAAGGCAGATTATAGCAGAATGACGACGACACAATCTACAGGCGCAGAATACGGCGGCGATCATGAGACAATAAAAACAATGAAATCCGACGAAAACAACAACGAAATTCAACTACGAGATCAAATTGAGGAGAAGAGAGCAAAAAGGAGAAGACATGGATGATTTTTTAAAAAATTTCCGAGATAATTAGGTGTTGGATGATCCGATTGATGAAAACAAGAGTGGCGGTGATGAATACAAAGCTTATGCGAACTTCGATGATAAATTTTTATTTCGTTTAAACCGGAATGAATATCGCAACTCCTAATCAGGTTACGATTTATTCATATAGTAACACACATTTTTCCATAAAGTAACATATTTTTGTTCATGTAGTAACACATTTTTTCTTCATATAGTAACACATATTTCTCTATACAAGAACACGTTTGTGTTCATATAGTAACATATTTTTTTCAAAAGTATGTGTTACTTTGTAAGAACAATTATGTGTTATCAGAAGGGTAAGTACGTGTTACTAGTCCTTAAAAGAATAAAATATTAGTTTTGTTCATTAATAACACATTTTTCTCCATACAATAACATGTGTTTGACCTAATAATAACACAACACGAGAGTAAAAATTATTTTTACCTTCGCACAAGTTTAATACACACATTTGCCCTTACAATAACACATATTTACCCCAAAAATTTTATACTTGGATCAAATAGACCCATGATTTTTTTCTTAACACATTAAAATCATTTCTCTTTAATATTGAGATCAAATAAGTCATCAACTTAATAAAATCACACTCTTTTAATAAGAATAAAGTTGTCGAAGATTAAATACTTATTTGATTCACACATATAATTAGATTAGATATTTATTTGACCATTTTTTCATTTTTATTTTTGCATTTGGGCGATTATTTTTAGACAAATACATATTATTTGTTTTATAGTAACACATATTTATCGTTTAAGTAACATATGCGTGACCTAATAGTAACACCCTGGGAGCACTGGAAGCGAAAATTGTATTTTTGTCCTTGCGCGAGTTTTTTTAGCCAAACACGACGTAACCCGACCCAACCCGCTCGGGATCCGCGAATTTTGTTATATGGGCAATTTCACGGATCTTAGATCCATGAAATATGCATATAAGAATTTGTCTACAAATATATGTAAAAAAACAAGTGTTGCACCCATGATTTTTGGATCGCACATGAGTCACATGTAAGACAAACATAATTCGCGTGGAAGATAATATTTCAAAATTTTCTAAATTGGATAGTATTTTTCAAATTTTTTGAAAAAAATATAGTAGTCGAAATTTATTTATTAATTTTAATGTTTGATAACGTAATATTGTATATTTATATTTAGTGAGATAATGTTTAGAGGATGGCAAAAGGAAATTGGGATTTCACATACCATGTTTAATATGTATTTTTGGTTTGTATTAGTACTTATATTAAGGTGGATGTTTTTAAAAGTATTTTAATTAATTAGGTTGGGCAAATCATAAAATCTCTCACACCAATGTATTGCGAATAAAAATAGGATTACGACTTAGTGAATTGTGAAGGATGAATTTTCATAAAAGGAAATATTTTGTTGGATGGTTTAACCAGACAAATGAAAATATTTTTGGAACAAAATGAGTATATAATAAAGTGAATATGCAGAATGGGTAAATACCGATAGGAATCGGTTGCGTATGCTCAATAAGTGATGCACAAATAATATTGTTCAATAAAAATGACTAATATTATTTATTAAAATTAAATTAATGCTGACTAACTAATACATCTTTGTAAAATATCTAATACAATTTAAAAATACATATATTTGAGTTGCACGATGTCAATTGATGTATAAAGACATTTGTCTTAAAATGAAGTGTTTAGGGTGGGTTGTGTTGATATTTGTGTATAAGTATTTTTAGAAATGGATGTTCGGATTTTAAAATTTGAGTATACCACAAATCGTGCATCGCACGGGTAATATTTGACGAAGTGGTATAACTTAAGTGGTTAGAGCTTCAAAGACCCATGACTCAAAGTTAATGAGTTCGAGTCACATTTGCCCGATTAAATAATAATAATAATAATAATAATAATAATAATAATAATAAATAACACTATTAACATTTATCACATGTAATGATACATTATTTCAATAACTTTGAAGGTGTTTAATTATTTCATTATGTAAATTAATAGCATATGTGTACATCAAGTGTTATAACTCAAGTAGTTAGAGCTCTACAACCTATGGGCCAAAGGTCATGCGCTCGAGTGTATTTGTACAATCATATCACAATTTTTGAAGGGTATTATAGGTACAATATATGTAAGTAAAAGATTAGTTAATTAGGTAAAAATATAATGACATTAGGTGTGCAAATAAGCGTGAGACGGCAAATAAGATAATTGTACATAACAAATGTGGGATTGAGAAAATATCTCACAAAATTTTAATGGGTATATCAAAAAAATAAATTTAATTTAAATTATTATCAAAGTTTGTATCATATTACATGATTTTTAAAATTTAACAATAATTAAATCGTGCATCGCACGTGGTAAATTATTAGTAGTGTAAATAAAAGATATTTGAAATGATATACTAATATTTTTGGTCATTTTGGGTATGAGAAAAAATATTCATTTTAAAATTCGAGCAATCTAAAATAAGATGGAGGAAATACCATTTAGTAAATAATTTATTGTTCAATTCATTTATACGTGTTAGTTATATCTAATTAAATATATATGAATTTAATGAATGTATAGAATTAACATGAATTTAATTAGAATAAACGTATTTACTAATTAATTATATGAAGTTCATACTTATATTTATGCATGTGCATTTATATATGTGTATATACATAGCTTTAATTATTATATTATATAAATCAATGAAAAGACATATGTATATACATATGACAATTAAAAAAACAAGGTTTTAACTCAACTTGTAGTTGGAAAAAGAAATAAATAAATATTTTAACATGAAAATGAGATTATTAAAATAAAAAATATTAATATTTTATCATATAAGTTGATTTCTCTTAATTTATTATAAAGTTATAAAAATTTAAATTAAAAAAATTTGTTAAGTGACTTAAAATTTTAATTAATTTCTTTTAAGTAACTTAACATTATTTTGTTCATATATACATTATTAGAGAAATAATCCTGACGTGCGTTGTTCTCTCTCTCAAAAATTTCACCATTTGTCATTTTCTCAAATTTTTTATAAAATTAATAATCATTTTTAATATATGCATAAGGATAAATAAATAATAATAATTATTTAATTACATAATTACTTAAAATCTCATATATAATTTTAATAATTATCTAAAGTATTATATATAATTTGAGTTACACACTTGTGTGAACTTCACATGAACTTCATTTCATTTTCAACATCAAATAAAAACATGTATTTTAGATCCATTTAGAGTTTGTTTGGTTGAGTTAGTGAAATTCATGAATCTCAGATCTATAAACCAAGTTCATACTTTTTTTTTTTTCAGATAGTTTTAATAATTATAATTAAATTCAATGATTTTATTTATCTTTCATAACATATTCAAATTTCAAAGATACAATTAATTTATTATTTTCACTAAAATCATGTAAGAACTCTTTAAAATTGTAAAAGTAAAACATTTTAGAATACTTTCAGAAAGTTTTTAATTATACAGAGAATTATTGAGAATTCTAAAAAAATCCTCCTAACCGTTGATTAAAAAATATACACAGTCCAATGAGAAAGTAGATTAGAATAAATAGAAACTTGTATGAAATCTAAATATTGTAAACCTCACAAGTTATAAATAAATGTTCTTTCATTTAAATTTTTTGTCATACAATACACATTGTTATAACTAATTGTTAATAAAAAGGAATTTAAAAAAAAAAAAAAAAGGTAAAGGCCAATAATTAAAAAAATAATTTGAAATTTTCATAATATTATTTTTTAAATACAATAGAAGAGAGAAAAGGTTAAAAATGAAATAATTAAATAAATATTTAATATTTTAATATTAAAATTTCAAATTAAATTTGTGAAAAGATCAAATAATTTGACAGATATTATTATTTGGTATGAGTTGTCAATATAAATTGAAGAAATATTTATTTGATTTGGATAACATAAATTTTAAAATATATAAAAAAGAATGTTTAAAATAAAAAGATAGAAAAAAATTAGTTGAATAAAATTCGTTTCCTCATATTATATGGTAGAGAACCATTATTCAAATATAAACATGTAAAATTGATTTTTTTTTTTCAAAAATATAAAATCATATCATTAGCTCACACGAGCAAGAAGAAGAAAGCCCTACCACACTCTCCGGAGGGTCATTCCAAGAAAAGTGGCTCTCATGAAATCGAGCAGCCTTTGCAAGATGTGCCACAAAATTGGCACTTCTCTTAACAAAAACAATAGAACAATCGGAAAAGGAAGACAAAAGATCCCTACAAGCCTCTATATAGTCTCCAAAAATCGAATTGTCTATAGACGGGATCCTCAAAGCATCGACCACAACCTTTGCATCTCCTTCTAAAATAACATGATCTAAATTCAAACTCTTGATCCAAGAAAGAACCTCATAAAAACCCCAGTAACCTCTCCTACACGAACCTCCATGCAGCCTTGAAAAATTAATGAACGACCACCCAAAACCTGTCCTCTATCATTATGCAATACAATACCAATTCCAGTCTTTCCTATATCCGAGAAAAAGAAGCATCCACATTTACCTTGAGGTATTCAGCGGCGGTTTATGCCAAGCAGGACACCTCTTAACACCACTTTGTATTCTAGTGTCGTCAACATGAGTAATAGCTCGACTTTGTTCCCATTCGACTAGAACAGCAGCTGCAATGCATACCACCTGAGCCGGAGTTTTGCATGTTGACTCCCAAACCATACTATTCCTTTCTTTCCATAAATGCCACAACAACATGCAAAAATGGCAACTAAATGGGAATCATGCAATGAAATAAATTTCAAGACCAACTCTGAAATTCCTTCTACAGAAGATAACAAATCTTCTAGTTTCCCATGCAAACCTGCTGTGTACCATACCTCTCTAGCATAAGAACAGCCAACAAAAATATGCCATGAAGTTTCAATATTAGAATTGCATAACTGACAGATTGTATCCACCACCACATGCTTATGACGCAAGTTCAATTTATTTGGCAAACAATCCCTGCACACACGCCAAAGAAAGTCTTTAACTTTGGGTGGCAAATTAAGTTTCCACAAATCCTTCCAGTTACCTTCAATCTCCAAACTTGGATCAAAGGCAATTTGGGCTGCTAACTTATAGGCAGATTTGACAGTGTAATTCCCATCTTTAGAAAAATGCCACACTAATTTATCTATGGCTCCCAAAGGAGGAATAGGCGTGCGGGTGATACGACTCACATCTTCATGAGAGAAAACCACATTCAGCAACTCTAAATTCCATCTCCGAGTCTGGTGATCGATGAAATCCGCTACCCTTAGCGAAATAAAAGTAGGATCTTGCACATTAACGTAAAAATTGTTATCATCATCAATCCAAGGATAACGCGAAGCCAAAATTCCGGCTCCCGAGCCAACCTTCCAGCGAGTACCCCGACGAATCAAATCCTGTGTTGCATGAATACTGGACCAAACGTAACTAGGATTATTACCTAATCTTGCTGTCAAAAATCGCCATGCCGATAATATCTTGCTTTGATGATTCTGGAAACCAGTGAGGTTTGATCAGTAATCAATCTCCAAGCAATTTTTCCAAGCATCGCTATATTGAAAAGATGGAGATCTTTGAAACCGCGTCCTCCCGCCTCTTTCCGAACACAGATCTTTTCCCACCTCATCCACCTAACTCCTTTAGAAGCATCACCGCTACTACTCCAGAAGAAAGAATTCATCATATTGTGCAATTCATCCAAAAGGGTCGAAGGCAAGAGAAAAGTTGCCATGCAGAAAGAAGGAACAGCCTGAGCTACAGCCTTTATTAAAATCTCCTTTCCGGCTCTCGATAATTTCTTATCCCTCCATCCTTGCAACTTCTTCCACAGCCTCTCTTTAATATAGTTGAAAATCTCCTTCTTCTTACGACCCACTAATGATGGAAGCCCTAAATAGCGCCCTGTATTAAGAGGATTGTGAACTCCCAAAATACCAGACAACTCTTCTCGTAAATTCTCTCCAACATTCTTACTGAAATAGACTCCTGATTTGGCTAAATTAATCGCCTAACCAGAAACAACCTCATATGAATCAAGAATTTCCTTAAGTCTAGCACATTCGGCTATTGAAGCCTTACAAAATAATAGACTGTCATCTGCGAATAGTAAATGTGAAACTGGGGGAGCCTCTCTACACACTTTATTTCCATGCAACAAACCCTCCAGACATGCAGAATTAATAGCTACTGACAGGCCTTCCGCACACAAAATAAAAAGATACGGTGATAACGGATCACCTTGACGTAAGCCGCGATGAGGAATAATAGGCCCGATTAACTCTTCATTTACTTTCACCGAATAAGTCACTGATTTCACACACATCATAACCCAATTAACCCACTGCATAGAGAAACCAAATTTCAACAATATTTGATTAAGATAAGACCAATCCACCCTATCATAGGCTTTGCTAATGTCAATCTTTAACGCAACATCACCTATACCTCCTCTCCGTTTGTTCTTCATAGCATGGATTATCTCAAATGCCACTATAATATTGTCTTGAATCGCACGTCCAGAAATAAAAGCCGATTGTGCTTTATCAACAAGCCCCGGAAGAATACCCTTAAGACGGTTACTCAAGACCTTAGACAAAATTTTAAACAAGACGTTGCATAAAGAGATTGGTCTCAAATCTCGAACAGTTTGCGGATTTTCGCACTTAGGAATAAGTGTGATTATCGTGTGATTCAAACCATCGGGAAAAGAACCTGTATGTAACCATGAAATACATGCTTGAAAAATGTCATCACCCACAAGATCCCAACATTTTTGATAAAATGCCGGATTAAAACCGTCAGGTCCCGGCGATTTATCGGGATGCATCTGTTTAATCGCCACATCAAATTCATGCTTAGTAAAATCTTCTGTCAGACTAAGATTCTGTTCTTCCGTGATACATGAAGTAATCGGCTCCAAAAAGAGTTAGTCTGATTATCAATATCAGGTGCAGTAAATAGGGTTGTGAAATAATCACCAATAAGATTGCAAAGACCTACTTGATCAACCACCCAATTCCCAGAATCATCCAACAACTTTTAATCTGATTTTTCCTCCTACGAGCTGTAGCTGATTGATGAAAAAACTTAGTATTCATATCACCATTTTTGAGCCAATAAAGTTTCGCTCGCTGCTTCCAAATAGCTTCCTCTTGGATAAGCAAACGGCCTAATTCACCACGTGTTCTCGCAAGATCAGCCATAGCCCTACTATTCGTACTATTTTGAAGAATCTCAATTTTACTTTCTAATTCCTTCTTTCGAGCACGAAACATAGAATCAGCTCTACTTCCCCACGTAGCAAGGGTTTCCCTGTGGCTTGGAGACGGTCTAACATGGATAAGTCCTTAAAGCCATTCCATGCACAATCAACCACTCGTTTCAAATCATTTTCCATAAGCCATCTATTTTCAAAACGGAATTTATGCCTACAACCTCGATAGGGAGCTGGAGACGTATCAAGCAAAATAGGGTTATGATCCGATACAGGAGCAATCAAATTATGAAGGGCAGCCCTAGGAAAACGAGAATGCCAATCCGGTGTACCCATAGCTCTATCTAGCCTTTCTTCGACCGCATGACCCGTCCCCCTCCCTCTGGACCACGTAAACTTATACCCTGAGAGCGGAATATCTGATAAATGACAGTCGGTAACTGCATTCCTAAAACCATTAAAAAGCCACTGAGGGTGATCAACCCTACCCCTTTTATCATCAATAGTTAAGAGATCATTATAGTCCCCTATACACACCCAAGGAAGGCTGTTAACACTTGCCAAATACCGCAGTAAATTCCAAGATTGATTTCTACGTCCCCTATCCGGAAAACCATAATACCCCGTAATTCTCCAATCCCCTTCATGATCATTAATGTGTAAATCAATATGGTTATTAGAGTAACTCAAAACATAACAATCAATATTCTTATTCCATAACACCGCAATACCACCACTTCGACCAACAACATCTACAGCAAGACAAGAATCAAATTTTAACTTCACACGAAGAGCCTCTAATCTAACTCCAAAAGACAAAGTTTCAAAAAGGAAAACAATCGTGGGCTTTCGAACTCGAACAAGTTCGCTTAGAGCCGGAACTGTAGCGGCGTTGCCCAGGCCCCTACAGTTCCAACTTAAGACAATCATAATCCCCGGCAGGCCCGATCGCCGGGGCCTGCCAATAAAAAAGAAATTTGTCCTGCTTCTATGTTATCTTCTTCATTGTTATCAAAAATTTGTTTGGATGTTCCTGCATGATTACTAGATGTTGCATATAAAGTCACCTCTCTCTTTCTTTTCTTGATATCAGCATGGGTAGGATCGTCATTTCCATCATTTGTGTATGTGGAATCAGTATCGAAACAAGGATTAGTAACCACCGAGGAAAGAGAAAAGTCAACGCCTTTTCCTAAACTACTCCGAAAATCTTGAAACTTTGAATACTCAAATCCCCTTTCCTTAGGAGACGCTGGAACCGTTGGAGATTTCCCACCAATATCGCCTACATCGCAACTATTTCCTGAATCTTCGCTACTCCCACCTCTTGATCCGCCGGAAAAGTGAACATCACCGTCAGACCTAAGCCATCGGTCTCCTTCCGAGGTGGAATTTCTCCTGTCAGGAGCTTTAAGCCAGACACCCCATTCCTTTGAGACGACACCATCCGCCGAATCAAAAACTACATCACAAAAACTTTCTGTATGTCCTAACTTGCCACAGACAAAGCAGAAGACATGAAGACGTTCATACTTAAAAGACACCACAGTAGAGGATTCACGACCAGTCTTGATTTTCTTTCCCCTTTTGAGAGGTTTATCCACGTCGAGTTCCACTCGTATCCTCATAAACGTTTTCCATGCAGCTCCTTTATTGGAATTATCATATTCCAAGAATCGACCTACAAAATTACCTAATGAACGTCCCACACTCTCTGAAAAGTAACCCATCGGTAGTCCGTATATCTGAACCCAGAAAGCCAATTTGTTCAAAGGAACCTGATGCGGTACATCCCCCTCTGTAATTGGTGAACGATGAGAGGGTGATTTCCCACAGACCATGGACCACCATCGATGACCCTTTTCAAATCCATCTTGTGATAAAATTGAATCAAGAAACGTCCTTCACCGATTTCCTTAATTTGTACCCCTCTTCTTGGTTTCCATACGCCCGCAATTCTGCTCTTAACTATCCCAAAACTTAAATTTTGTTCAGTAAGAAATCTTCCTACTAGACAAAGATTCAGATCTGCCTCATCTTGTTCCAATTCATCCTCTTTAATAATTAGTTCATCATCTTCCTCAACCGAGAGAGTTAAACCTTCCATCATATGCTCCATCCAAAACCAGAAAAACAATTAAAGATCAAAGGAACAAAGTTCTCAACGAAGGAGAAAATTTCATGTAAAATTGATTTAGAGCTCGAAATTTGAAATTTTAATTAGGATAAATTATTCTAATACCATTTTGCGGAGACTGTTTTCCCGCTTCTTTCATTAAAGACAATCTTCTGCTTTATCAATTTCTGATATATCGTTAATAAGAAATGTGAGCCTAATAATTTTTGTATCTATATATTTAAAAGAGAAAGAGATTGATCGTCAACCCATTAAAAATGTGGGAATTATGAAATAATTTAAAATTGACGAAGGTAAATTTCATAAGTAAAATTTACATAATAAAAAAATTCTTACCAAATTTTCTATTATTTTTATCCATTTTAATATGAAAACAAAAATTTAAAATATATTAAAAATTAAGAATAAACAGAGATAATATGGTAGTGAAGAAAAAAATATAGTAAAAATAAATTTGGATAGAAATATATTAGAGAAATCACTATATATATATATATATATATATATGTAAAATATTAATTTACATTTAAAAACTCAAAAAAATTATACCAACATGAAATGTGTATTTACAAAAACACAAATTTCTACTCAATTTTTTTAAAATAATATCATTCTATATATATTCGACTCGGTTAATTATATTTAACTAAAAAGACAAATAAATTATAATATAATTTTTTATTAAAATATAAAAGATATTTAAACTATATCTATTCACCAATCAAATTATATTTTTCGCAATTTTATTTTTAATACGCATGTTTCAATATTATGCTAAATCTTTTAAAAAATTTCACCTATCAAAAAATTTAATTTAATTTTTTTAATTTTCAAAATTTTATTTTAAATACATATATATGAATTTTATTAATTAATGTGCAATTTATTATAAATACATATATTAAATATTATTAATTATTAGTATTAGTTAATGTAATAACTTTTAGAATTCATTTGCATATTTAGTAATAAATTTTTTTATTCAAAATTTTTATTTCTATATTTAGTAGAAGATTTTATAGATTTTAAAATTATTTTTGAAAAACTATATATATATATATATATATATATACACAAAAAAATGATAGTAATATTGTTTAAAATGTGGAACTAGAGAATATAAACATAGGTCCCTTCGCCGTCGTCAGGTGACCCTTCGCCGGAAGTCCAATCGTCGGAAGCCGCGTGTGGCCATACGTGCCAGCGAAAAAATTCTGCATATATTAATATTATTTTTTTATTCCAACTCTTTATTTAAATTTTTCTATTCACTTAAAGATTATATAATTTTTTCAATTGAGATTTATAAAAATATTGTTATAATTAGGAATTATTAAATCTTAAACATGGTATTAAATTGTGAATCACAAATTGATAATTTTTGTCTTTATGAGTTGATAGTTTTTAATGTTTCAAATTCTAATCACTAGTAAAATATTTTAGGTCATAAATAGTTTAATAACTTTTGGGCATTCTATTGATAAAACTCCTATATTAATTTGTTTATTATTTTTTTAATTTATTCATAATAGAAGATCAATAATAAATTATATTGTAAGAAATTTAAAAAACAAAATTTCTTTGATAGAAGATTAACATTAAATAAATGAAAAATAAAAAATATTATCATAGTACAAGGTTATTTTAATTATATATAGTGGTTTTAATATCACTTTCAAAGTTAGGTTTCTTTTAATTTATTTACAAAATTATGAAGGGGTGTCCTCATGTTAGGCGCCCAATTAATGAGCACAGTGGGAGTGTCTTCTCGTTGGGCGGCCATGGACAAAATCGACAACCACCTGCAATGACATAAAAAATAAAAATAAAAAATTAAGGAGCCACCCTTTGAGGTATGTTTATTTTTCTGACAAAATCTACAAGTCAAGTTAAATATATATGGAGTTGTGCTATTTACATATTGAGTTGATTGATTTGATAGAATGAATTGAGAAATTTTTGTTAGCATTAATTTAGATAACTTTTTATCAGTAATATATGACCTTCTTATTAATTTTAGGAACATTTGTCTCGGACCTTCTTATTTTTTTTTTTTTTGAAAGACCGGACCTTCCTATTTTTAAAAATAGAAAAATTGACCTATCAACTATTGTCCTAAATACAAAATAAACCACATTCATATTTACAAAATCCAACAAATCAACCCATTAACTAAATAAATGAGTTGATTATGTCATTCATTTAATTTAAATTCATCTTTAATGCAATCTTATTTTATAAAATTTTTTAATATTTTTAAATGAACTTATCTTCGAACGATTTTACGTCAGATTTTATTTTATTTTTACTTCATTAATTTACTAATAATTACCAATGAATTCATTATCTTCATTATATACTGTTACTAGATGAATCCCCGCATATTACGCGGATTTTCATAAAAATTAATTAATATCATAATATATTATATATGTATAAATTAATTTATTCATTGTGAAATAATATAATTATATTATATAATAAATATATTTAAATAATATATATATATATATAATTATAAGTTATTTTTTTATTAATGTACGATCTTTAATTTCAATATCAATTTAATTATGATTTACATCAATTCTATAATAGTTTTAAATCCATGTGATTATATTTCTTTTAATTAGACTCAAAATTATTTTTTAAATTTCATTAATCATTTCATATATTTAATTACATATTTGAAATTTTCATGATTTTCTAAATGAAAAAATCATCAAATATAGCGAGACGTTAAAATAAATACAAAAAAATTACATAATTAGAATATTTTATAATTTAATTAATAAATTTAGTAATAATAAATAAATATACTTACTTTACTTATTTTTATTACTAACAAAAATTCTAATATACTTTAGACTTAAGATAAATATAATAGATATTCAATATTTATTAATTGGCTTAGTTGGTAAAAATATGAGTAGTGTCATTTATGAGGTGTAAGGTTCGAATATATGTGAATGCATTTTTTTAAATAGATTTTATAGAGCCACATAGATGACACATAAGTTTTATACAAATGAAGTGTGAATGAAGTGAATAATATTAAAAATACATTATTATTTATAATAATAAATAAATTTAAAAATACATAGATGACACATTTAGAATACATTATATTTAAAAATACATATTATTTATAATAATAAATAAATTTAAAAAGAAAATATATTACATATATATATAATATTAAAAAAATATGATTATAATTAAATTGAATTAATCAAATTAAATAAATATTTAAGTATTTAATGTAAAATTAATAATACTAGTGTATATATGTTAATTTGATGAATGATGATAGTCATGGGCTATATGCGGTATGGGTATATGCACACTTATGTAACCTTTAATCATGAATGTTGGTGATAGTCATGGGCTATATGCGGTATGGGTATATGCACACTTATCAAATTAACATATACTTAAGTGTGCATAAATATTTAAGTATTTAATGTAAAATTAATAATACTAGTGTATATATGTTAATTTGATGAATGATGATAGTCATGGGCTATATGCGGTATGGGTATATGCACACTTATGTAACCTTTAATCATGAATGTTGGTGATAGTAATGGGCTTGATTCGTGTCAATCTCTATATATACACTTCTTGTTTCCAATCTCTATATATACACCTTGTCCTCGGATATATACATTGGCTTGCAAATTTTTTATAACTTCTCAAGTAGCAAATTTCTTTTACGCCTACAAGACAAGGACTGATATGTTAAACCGCAAATTGTTCAAGAATCTAGTTCGCAAGATCACGTTTAAGGCGTTCGAACTAATTATCGCAGAAGGGACAAGAGATCTAGGTCAAAATAAATGCGGGTGTTATTTGTGGAGAACACACGGTCTTCCGTGCAATTGCAGGATTCTCCAAGATATGTCTTACGGACAGAGTATCCCTTTAGACATTATTGATTTTCTTTGGAGAACAATGAATATAGATTTTTCACGTGGTACTACCACGAGGAGAAAATTATTCGAAGACACGGAAGACGTTAATGCACCTCCGGAGCTTGAAAAAATAAGAAGCCTCTAAGCACTAACCGTGAACCTTCAAATTGGGAGAAATGGTGTAAAGCGGTCGGACTAAAGAGTTCCCAAAATCAAAGGGTAAGGGGAGAGTGGCGGCCACTAATAAATATCAGATATTCCACCAAACTCATCATAGAAATAGCACATCGAAGGGTGTCGGATGAGCTTTCCTAAAGAAAGTCGTGGCAGGTGAGCTTTTCAGCACTGTCCGAGACCACCCTCCCTGCATTCCCCACGCAATAGTAGCGCCGCCAAAGTGAGTCACGTGTACCATTACGAGGCTCGAGATGGAGAAATATTTTCCTCCCTACATCGAGAGAATATACTTGAATCGTACGGATGTGGTCGGAGACGGTAATTGCGGTTTTAGATTTGTTGCGCTTGCGTCCTGAATCGAAGACCACCGACATACGGTAAGAGGTGATATGCTACATGATCTCCGCGGAAGAACAATTATACGATAATGTAATAGGTGGTCTTACAACCATGTCACCTTGGACCAAACTATTAATCACTTCAATGGTCCATGCGGTTCGGCTAACTATTTTTCAAGACTGATTGTGGATACGTGGCTGCAACCACATATAATATCTTCTTAATGACATTCGGTGAAATCGGCGGATTTTTATGTCCTCCCGTAGCTTTGGAACCCTATCGAGCACTTCCGAGCGCAAGGGTGGTGTTGGGGCACGTGAACAATTATTCTCATTGGATATTGGTAAGAAAAAATATTTGTGATTTTATTATATTTTTTATAATGTATTTTAGTTATGCGACAAGAACTACTACTTTTATTTCGATTGCACATGAGATCCGACTATCATCCAAAGGCCATGGCTATCGAGAATACTTGGATCAAAAGAAGACACCCATCCGCATTTGGTTTAGAGTTACAATTTAAAGATCGATAGATCTATACAATTATCTCGCACAACGATCATGCACAATGACGTAAAAATAAACGTGAGGTGACAAAGAAGCAAAAATCAGTGCCCAAAAAATCAGTTTTTTTTTTTAGTGAAGAATATGTAATCGGTGTATTTTTTTTTCTAATTCAAATGGGTATTAAACTTTCTTTTCATGTTAGAATTGTGTATATATTCGTCCTTCTTCACAACTAATACTTTTGGATGAAATAACTAATATTTTTATAATATTAAATAAAATAGTTACTCTAAACAATTAATATTTTTGAATGAAACAACTAAAATCTTTTATAAAATAATTCGTGTAAATAAATATTATAAATTGTTCAAAAATCGTTTTCAAAAAATATACTAGTAATGTTTAAAATATTAAAATAAGTAATCTATATATAGAAGACATAAGATGTAAATAATTTATTATCTAATGTAGTACTCTATATATCTAAATAAATAATCATGTTCAACATAAGATGTAATACTTTATTATAGAAGACATAAAAATTTAAATAGGTATTACTTGTAAATTTGGAATGCTACACAATATTGTTGTATAAATCGAATAATTTTTATTTTGAAGGTAATATATCTTGTATAGATAAATAAATAATACTTCATTTTAAGAGACAATATTATTACATAAAATTGGTGATGTTGTATTACATTTGTATCTAAAACGTATTAAATTCCTAATATAAATGAAAATTTTGAATTTCTTGTAATAATATTAATTTTCTAAAATTGTGCAATTTTATTTTATTGTAATTAATATTATTTTCTCAATTCATAAAATTTATTAAAATTTGATATTCTATTATTTTATAGTTTAAAATTTAACTTTTTTGTGTAATTTTTTTTTAATACAAATATAGATCTATAGTTATTTTTACACAAATTAAGAAATAGAAATTAATATGATTAAGATATTAAATTTTGGTTTGATTTCTATTTCTTATATAAATACCTAAATATTGATTTGAAAAAAAAAGATAGATGTATTAAATATGGATAAATATATAAAAGAAAAATAAATAATATATTAAATAAATAATATGTACATACATTATATCACCAAATTATACAACTTCACACACAGAAAGCATTTGTGGTTGAAAAGGAAAGCAATTGTCAATTTCAAACG
Organism: Paraleonurus japonicus; assembly: GCA_030762865.1. NCBI lineage: Eukaryota > Viridiplantae > Streptophyta > Magnoliopsida > Lamiales > Lamiaceae > Paraleonurus > Paraleonurus japonicus. The sequence continues at coordinate 36,072,341 of CM061052.1, forward strand.
TCCAATCACAGCAAATAGCATTTGTGATATATATGGCAAAAATTCAGATGAGACCGTCTCATGCATGAGACCGAGTCATTTTTTAATAAATTGTTATCACTTTTTTAAAAAGTGATACAAATTAGTATAAAAGTGATAACAAATTGAAAAGTGACAACAATTTATGAAAAAGTGATAATAATTTATAAAAAAGTGATGACAATTTATTAAAAAGTGATTTCGTCTCATATCCGTCTCATGCATGAGACGGTCTTATACAAGAGTGCCTCAATATATATATATATATATATATATATATATATATATATATATTATAAAAGGGGCACCTAAGGTTTGAGTGACCCTTGAACAAATTTTTGACAGCCTACAAAAGCATAAAAAAAAAAAAAAAAATTATGTTAATGGTGCGGCAAATACATGGGCGCCCTCAATGTAGTATAAACAGGTACAAGGCAGTGTCATCAGAGGGGCGTTTGAACAGGTTTTAGCATCAAATTCCTTTTCTTTTTATCTTTTTAGTATCTGCATGTATACATACGTCGTTTTCATGCAATACGTCGTTTATAAAAAAAAAAAATCAATGTATAGAGATGATAATTGATGAGTTTAAATCATCTAAAAAAACTGTGAGCAAATAGAGAGAGAACAACATCACAATAAAACTGTAACGAAAATTTAAATTTTGTTTATTTTTTTTTTTAGTTTAGTATTTTTTTAACTATTTTTTTATAATACATGTTTAGATTTTTGGAGGAAGATTGGACTAGTGCACAATTAAAAAAAAGATTGATTTTCTTATTTTTAGGTTGGTATTTACTTTGTTATCTTGTAATTTATTATATTTTAAAGTTGTGTATATTAATAAATGTACATTATTGAATATGAAATAAAAGATTATGTGATTGATTGTATTAAAGTTGTGTATATTAATAAATGGACATTATTGAATATGAAATAAAAGATTACGTGATTGATAAATTAAGTTAATACGAAAATCTCTGTCTACATTACATAAATTAAAAAACATCACATATGATTGCAAAATTATGCAAGAACACACCATTTTTTTAGAGCAAAAGAACACACCATGAAATATGCACAACCGTAATTATGAATCGTACATGCATGTAAATAATTATGAGTCGTAAGAAACACACACTATTAAATTTTATATTATATATTGTGGTTCTTAGAGAGAATATAAATTAAATTTTGATGTTCAAAATTTCTAACTGTCTTCTAATTCATTTATTTATTAAAAGTATAGCAAATATGAATGATATTGAAATAATTATACGTTGTGGGGATTAAATGTTGGATTATAAAGAGTGGATCGTGAAGACTGATTATACCAATCTACTTCGCTTTGTTGTCCGAATGACTTGAATGAATATAATTTGAAACACGAAGATGTAATGAATGGAGCGCCAAACGTGAGAGCGCACATCCACAATTCAGCCAATGCACCCAAAACCACTGTACTTTTAAAAGTGATTTTGGAAACCAATATATATATTTTAAAACCCTACTAGTACACATATAGGAAACACTTTTCTTCCTAATAGAAATATAATAACAACTAACCATTGGATATATAAAATAGTACCCAAAATGTCTAAAATCCCTCAATTCTTAGTCTCTCCCTCAAGTCTAGGGATGAAAATATCTATTTCACTGAAAATATTGATATTTTAAATTTACAAATATATCGATGGAAATATCGATATAAAAAATAAAATTGATGAAAATTTAACATGAAATTTTATATATTATTATTACTAACATTAATACACAAATTTTTAACTTAAAATTTTAATAAAATGAACTTCTTATGATAAACATATCAATAAAAAAATATATAAACAATGTAAAATTATACAATAACTATTCGTAATTATTTAATACTCCTCCGTCCCGAGACATTTGCACACTTTTGTGGGGACGCATATTAAGAAAAGTGAGGATTGTGTAGTTTTGTTGACTTTTCAAAGGGGTATTGTAGACAATTGGGTGGAGAATTAGAGGAAGGATTAATAAGTCAATCTTTCCTCCTCTTTTCCCCCAAAATTTTCGGCCCCACAAGAACTCCAAAATGAACAAGAAAATAATTTGAAAACACTTAAAAACTACAAAGAATAAAGATAGTAAAGAGGTAACAACCGTTAAAAAAATTACGCTTTTCCCTCCTATTACAGGGTTTTCACAAAGATTAAATGCCGACATGATAAAAATTACAAATGTTAAAAACCCTCCAAAACAAGAAGTACATATATATAAATACAGCTTATAAATTCCAAAGATTCATTACAAACCAAAAACAAATTGAAAGCTCATAAATATGGTGAATTTAAGAGGGCCAAATCTCACTCCATCGACAAAAATTCAATTGCCTAGTTCCTCATTGGAAATAGTACCGAAGAAGTTATTCATAAGGGCAAAATAAACGAAGTTCTGCATCATTTGGAGTTAGTAGGAGGACTATTCGGAACATTTGGGAAGCCGCAAAGAAACAAGAGTTAGAAGGAGTTCCAATCATTTTCTCATCAAATAAACTTGGTAAGTCTATAACTCAAATAACTCCAATTATGCTAGATTGTGATTTAACGAAGTCTATGCCATTTGAGAAAAGGAGCACAATTAGAAGGCTAGCCAAGGAGTTAAATATTAGCAAGAGCTCAAGAGGTGGCTAAAATGGTGTTATAAGACCACACACCAATGCCATAAAACCCGATCTTACATCTCGCAAATAAGCCGCTAAGGCTCAAGTATAGCATTTGTTCATTGCAAGTTGATAGGCAAGCCAATAACATCAAGTTTCAAACAATGCATAATGTGATACACATTGATGAGAAATGATTTTATATGACAAGAATCAATGAGAGATACTACCCGGTTCCGTAAGAACTGAGCCACATAGATCTTGCAAAAGTAAGAGATTCATACCAAAGTCATGTTCATGAGTGCGGTTGCAAGGCCACAATATTCAAGTGAAGAGACATCGATCTTTGATGGAAAGATCGACATCTTTCCATTCACGTAAAAGTTCCAAGAAGAACAGTGGTGAGAGGCACTATGGTGACTAAATCAATTGATTCAATCACCAAGGATGTCTTCAAGCGATTGCCTTGTTCATCGTGTAAACATCCAAACTATCGTAAATACATCATCATCTAGTTTATTTTCAAGTTAAGTCTCCAAAATGTGTTTTGATATTGCATGACATTATACCACATCTCATTAGTGACATTAACTTGAGTTTATTTTCAAGTTAAGTCTCCAAAATGTGTTGTGGCAGATTACTATCTGAAATTAATCATCATTTAGCTCACAATAATCATTACACATTGGTGACATAACCATTTTCATAGATTCTACCAAAGCAATTAAGGAAAAATGGCCACAACATGCAAGTAAAGACATTATCATCCAACAAGGCAATGCAAAACCACACATCGCAATAATGATCCAGAATTTAGAGCCGCCGCATCATCGATGGTTTCAACATTCAATTAATTTGTCAACCTACTAACTCACCCGACATTAATGTTAATGATTTAGGGTGGTTTAGGGCCATTCAGCCTTTGCAAGTTGACACATCAAGCTATAACGTGGATGATCTATGCAAAAATGTTATGCTATCTTATGTAAGGTTAGAACACATTGCACTTAACAATGTGTTCTTGACTTCTGAGTTGTATGGTTGAAATAATGAAGGTGCAAGATAGAATACATATAGTGTGCCACACATGGGCAAAGCAAACTTAATCAGCAAGACATAGTGACATACTACCATCTACTCTAGAGGTTGATGAGACATTAGTCGAGAAAGCATTGACCACTTAATTCCTCATAATCAAACCAAAGGAGAAGCATACAACATTGATCAACTAATGCATGATTTGGGGTATGTATAGATGATTTGGGGTACTTTTGACTACTTTTTGATTATGTTTACAAGATAAACATATGAAAATGTGTTCTTTTTACTTAGGTCAGTAAACATATGTAGTTAAGTTTAAATGTAGTTTTTGTGTAATGAAATGTAATGAAGTTTTTATGCAATGAATAGTTAATGCAGTAAAGTTTTTATGCAATGAATACGCTTTATAATGAAAGTTTTAATGCAGAAAAGGGCGATTAATCATAAGGGGAAGATTAATCATAAGGGCAGCATTCATTCATAAGGGGCATATTAATCATAAGGGGCAATTCATTCATAAGTGCAGATCCTCGTAAATAAATTCATCATTGGGATTCCATTCAATTATAAGGGAGAGATCATAAGGGCGCTTTCCTCATAAATAAATTCATCATTGGGGTTAATTCATCATTGAGTTTGCATATAAATCAAGACAAGCATACAAGTCTCCTAAACTAGGCTTGCAAACTTAGTGGTGACTTTAATCTAAAATTATCATGATAGAAAAAGTCTCCCTAAACTAGGCTTGCAAACTTAGTGGTGACATTACATTAATCGCTGAATTCATAACATATGCAATCCCTCGTAAAATACATCAAGATATACCACATGAATCATCAATATATCATACATTCATCATGCATATACCAAAGATAATCGTAAACCACCGAATATACCAACATCAATTACCATCGTATTCGCTCATAAACCATCAAATATACCAAAGCACCAATACCATCGGTATTTGTTCATAAACCATCAAATATACCAAAGATCAATTACCATCGACAAAAATTTAGTTGCCCAATAACAAGAACACTCTCGAATAAGCACTCAACCGATAGCATGCAGAAACAAGGTAAGATATAACTCGTGCGACAAGGGGGGAAACGTTTTTCCGGTGATTCCAGAAAGTACTTCTTAAAACGTCGCCTCCACGACCATCTGCAACCAAATTCATTTTTTCATAGCCTCGTGGTCTTCTTCATCGAAGAAGGGAATAAACTCTTCCATCTCGCTTAAGTTCACAAAGCTTTCGTCGGAATTGTACACAAAAATCTCCCCGAGAGAGACGGTGGCGAAGACACGCCACCCATAGCCTTCCCATCGAGGCCCATCGGCGAAGACACGCCACCCATAGCCTCCCCGAGAGAGACGGTGATAGTGAATGGGGATGATCGTCGACCACGCATCATCCGTGGATTCGATTTTCCACTCTCATGTACACTCTCCATCGAATCGATTTAGGGTTTTGAGGAAATTAGGGCAATTAGGGTTTTCAGAGAGAGAGATCGATCGATCGAGAGAGAGAGGCAGATCGATCGAGTGTGTTCTTGGGAGTGGGGGTGTATTCGAGAGTGTTCTTGAGAGGCGATTTGAGAGTGTTCTTGAGAGTAGGGTTTTGGGGCGGATTCGAGAGTGTTCTTGATATTGGGGTGAGAAGGCTGATTAGGGTTTGATGTTATTGGGTCCGCTTATTTGGGCTAATGGTGTGTTGGCTAATTAGGTTAATAAAACTAAAAAGACCGATTAATTAATTTAAGTGTACTAATTAATTTTAATATTATGATTTAGTAATGACATGAGTGTAAATAAGTGTATATTTTGAGGGTGGAGATTTAAAATAAAATTACCATTTTAGGAATGTGCAAATGAGTGTGGGAATGACGAAAAATGAAAGCGTGCAAATGTCTCCGGGATCGAGGGAGTACTAGACAATTAATACAAAAATGATATCCTATGAGACCCAAAAGTAAAGAGAAAATATCATCTTTGTCTAAACACAGTACCAATGTATTTTTTAATTTTTTTATAATCAATATATTACCGATATTTCCACCAAAATATCCAGATATTCGTAAAGTTTTGAATTAAAGCTCACCGATATCAATATTGATCTCGATATTTTATCGATATTTTGAAAAATTTATCGCTCCAATAGATATCCATATCGATAGTCCAAAAAATAGATATATCGAGAAAATATCCAGATATTTACTTTCTTGATCCGATCATATCTATTACGCATATTATTCTCTCGATCCACATAAAGTATGCTCACTTATTTTTTTATATATTTTTTTATTAAAAATATGCTCATTTCTTTTATGGAGAAACTCACTTTATTATTATATTTAAATTATCACTTAATTACTCATTTAAAAAAATCACTTAATTACTTAAATTATCATGAATTTTACACTTAAAAACAATAACTTTATTCTCATAGAAACACCACTATACTTTTACTTTATCTATTTTTTTCTTAAAAATTGTGTGTAACCCTTTGAGCAAAGTCTTAGTAGAAGGAGTTAGTATTTTTTTCAGTAATTAACGTATTTTTTAAATAAAATGAATACACTTGGAAAAAGATCAAAATTGACTCGAATACAATCTAATCGAGCTACTCGAGTTCGAGTTTGAAAACACTCATCTTGAGAGGTTCGTGAGCCAAATCAAACTTATGTAATATTATATTTTACCTTTATTTTTTAATTACTCCCTCCGTTCACTAAAAGTATGCTCGCTTTTGTTTTGACAGTTTCAAAAACGAGATAAAGTAAATAAAGTAATGGTATTTTGGGGTATTGTGTGGTCCATTTATGAGTTAAGTGGTTGTTTATAAGTATAAAGTCGTCAACATATGAAAAATTAAGTGATAATTAAACGGTGAAGCAAAATAAATTATTGAAAAACTGTGTGAACATACTTTTGGTGGACAATATTATTATTATTATTATATATAATATCCGAGAATGAAGATCGGTCTTAATTCGCATAAAAAGCAGACGTGGACTTGGCTTGTACGGAAGGTCCGAAATCGTATTGCAAAATGGGATGCAAATAATGTGTCGATGGGGGCAGAGCCACACCGATCCAATCGGTCCTGTCTTCAATTCCAATCTATTCCCTATCCTTCCATGTATTACCAAAAACAGCCATTCATGATCTTGTAAGGGTTCAAAGGGGTTTCTTGTGGGGAGGTAACTCATCTTCATCAAAAATTCCATGGGTCAGCTGGTCGAAAATTTGCAAATCAAAAAGAGATGGGGGTCTAGGTATCAAGGATTTGAGTCTATTTAATCGTGCACTTGTGGGAAAATGGATTGGACGCCTACTAGCAGAGAGGGAACGATTATGGGCAAGAGTATTATATTCTAAGTATGGGAGTCTAGAGGAGTCTTTGGGTCTTGTGAGAAATGGGAGAGGCGGGCATAAGACGCCTATTTGGTGGAAAGACTTATGCCATTTATATTGGGGGTCGACGGGTCGGGATTAAGGGGTTCCTTTTGTAAAAAATTAGGAAAGGGGGATGATACCTTTTTTTGGGGAGATCTTTGGGTAGGTGAGAGGTGTCTTAAGGATTTGTTTCCTAGACTTTATAGGCTTAGTTGTCATAAGGAGTCAAGGGTGAGTGATATGGGAAGTTGGGTGGAGGGGGTTTGGAAATAGGATCTTCAATGGAGTCGTGTACTTTCTAGTCGTAACATTGATCTTCTTGAAAACTTGTTAGCTCTAATTGGCGGTGTGCAGTCCCTCTTCTCCAGTGATGACTTATGGCATTGGAAACACTCTCCGCACGGATCTTATGATGTTTCACTGGCGTACTCAATTCGGTGAATGAACAAGCAGCCTCCTCTTCGCTATCCCACGCCGAGTCCTTAGCGTATCGTAGACCTGTGGAAGGGATGGGCAATTCGAAAGGCATCTACTACTGCATGGAAGATATTGAAAGGTCGATTAGCAACGGCGGATAACCTTGCTAAACATCTCCTCACTATCATGTTGCTTCGCCGATCGAAAGGGAATCGGTTAGTCACCTTCTTTTCACTTGCTCAACCTCCTCCTCAATTTGGTATAACATCTTTGCTTGGCTAGGAGTGGTTTTGGTTCCACAAGCATGCCCGATTGGTCATTTCCTTCGGGTTAGTGATATGCTAGGGAATGGGAAACCGAGAGATATTGCCACTTCTATTTGGATTTGTACCACATGGAGTATTTGGTGTCTTAGGAATGATGTGATTTTTAATCGGGGCCAATTTAATCTTGATAGATTTATCATTTCTATTAAGATTAAAATTTGGAAGCTGGATTTCGTGTAGAGATATGGTGTTTCAAAACCGTAAGGTTAATTCTTGGTTGGGTGATCCGAGTAGGGGTATGCATAATTCGGGTTGGGTGAAAAAACCGACCAAACCAGACCGAAATAAAAATTTTGGTTCGGTTTTCGGTGTTCGGTTCGGTGTTCGGTCCGAAGAAATTTAAAATTTCGGTTTTCGGTTCGGTGTTCGGTTTTTACTAATATAAAACCAAACCGACCAAACAGACCGAAATATATATATATATATATATATATATATATATATATATAATAATTGAAGGTGTGCGTACGTGTTTTGCAGAATGTTGTCACGAATGTTGGCACATTCGAAGAGCAACACAGATAAATAAATAATCGAAATGTACAAATGGAAGTCTTAAACACATTGCAAGATGGATATCAAAATTTTCGTATAGACTATAAATAAGTCTATACCGCCAAAACATCGTATTATCACTAGTAATTGTTAAGTGATACAATCGGTGAAAACATAAGCTACACCGTGAATGGATCTACGATATATAGTGACTAGATAATATTCAATCTAACCTATCACTAATACAAATAATGACTCCAATGTTGAGTGAAATGTTGGAACATTCACCAACGGAAGTATCGAGTATGAAACGAACAATAAACTCTATAATCTATGCCAATAGACTATGCTCAATTTTGTGTTTCCTCAACTTCAAGTTTTAATCTTCATAAGCAGCGTGTATTTATAGAATTCTGGACACTCTTAGTGCTTGAAGATAACTTCCACATCTCCCTTGAAAATAGGTAACTTCTATGTAACTTCCCCATGATCTTTATAACTTCTCTTGCTTGCCTCTTTCAACCGCATGACTTCGGTAATCTGTGTTCCACTTTTTATCAACACACAAATTTAATTCCCGCAAGCGTACGGTTGTCAAATTATAGCACGATAAGTAAGAGTATCGATCCACAAGGAGGGGGACTAGCGTAAGAGTAATGCAAGCGATTTAATCAAGTCTAGAGAATCAATTAAAAAGGGGTTTGCCAATTTAGACTAAACTTATCTAATTTCTACCAAGTGTCACCAATAAGAAAATTAGAAAGAAATGCCACAACAAAAAGCACTAGATTAAAACGAGCAATCGAGGGAACACAAACGAAATCAACAATTAAAGGAATAGTCCTAGGGATATGCTTCACTTAATTCTCCATCTATGATAGCAAATTCAAATCTAAAGGGTAATGTGATGATTATGCAAAGTGAATCACTCAACAAGAATTGAAAGATATTTTCTATCCAATCAATCCCAAGGAAAATCAATATTAACATGTATCTCTACCACATTAACATGATCAACCCAATAAGCACCTTAGATTCCTTAAACTTTCCCACTAATTAGTCCCTTTCTCAAGTGATAATCAAATGGGTCATGTATTAGAGGTCAATTGATGAGTTTTAATTTCTCAATCTTAAACCCAAACAATAATAATTAGAGCAATCATCATGGCCAATAACAATAAACTCTTAAAACATGATAATTCCAACACATAAATCATAATCACAATAAATACCAAATAAACAGGAATTTAAACCATAGATTTCAAAATAAGACCCACAAATCCCTAGAACAAGGTTTTTCTAGCCAACAACAATCATCATCCAATATAAAAACAAAATTAAAGGATAAAAACTGAAATAAAAGAGCAAGAGAAGGAAGCTTAGTCTATTGGGGATGACAATCTATTACAATCCAAGCTCAAATCCTCATTTCTTGCTTCAAAGTGGAAGAACTTGAGGAAGAAGAAATCAAACACCTCCAAGTGTGTGCAAATGTGTGTGGGTGAGTGGAATTGGGTGTTCTTTTCTTAAAAATCCGAATTCAGGGGTATATATAGTAGGGGATTAGGTTAAGTTTTGAAATAGTGCAATTAGATCCTGAATTTCGATTTTCACAGCTTTTTCCTCGCGATCAGACCCAACTCGGTCCGAGTTGACTCTCATCCGAGTCGAGTTGGTAGTCACTCGAGTTGAGTCAGCCCCCAACCGAAGTCGAGTTGGTGTTCGCGTTCAAAAAGCTTCGTTCCCCGTTCTTTGCCTCGATTCGGTTTCATTTTCTCGCCTCGGTTCGAGTTGACTCTCATCCGAGTCGAGTTGATTCTCATCCGAGTCGAGTTGATTCTCATCCGAGTCGAGTTGCCTTCACCAACCGAGTGGATTTCACCTTTAAAATCTTATGTTCTCCATTCAGTGCCTCGACTCGGTTCGGGTCTAACTCGGTCCGAGTTGGCCTTCAAGTTTGATTCTTCAGACTTCGATCTTTCATAACTTGGGCTCACGAACTCCGATTTGAGTGATTCTTTTTGCTACGCGACCCTCTCTTCAGTGTCTTATTGATTATTCACTTGGATCTTGGATTCACTGAGAGATGAGCACAGAGTGGGCTCGTTTCTTGGACCATCTACTCGACTCGAACTCGATTTTTGGCGGAAGGCTTGTCTTTTGCATAAAATATGATCAAAAGCCTACAAAACAAACATAATACCTTTCACAATCATTAAGCTCATAATTATACTCATTAAGGTGATATTGCTCATAAAATAGATCAAAAATATGCAATTAAACCACCATACAACCATGCAAAAATCACCCGAATCAAACCCCCAAACTTAAAGTGTTGTTTGTCCTCAAACAACGAGAAAATAAAACATGAGGGTGATATGATTGCATCAAAGTTCATCGGAAACAAAACATCAATTAGAATCATCAAGTTCTCTTTATAACAATTGCTCTCATGGTGTTGCAATCAACAAACAATCAAACATGTTATGCTTTGAGAGATGCAAAACTCAAGTACTTCATCCAATGTTCCCGCTCAAGGAGTGTTTCTCTCTACACACAAGATATATAGGACGTGTTTACTCTCAAAAGGCAAAACACACAAGTGTACTACCATATGCTTGCCAAGTATCTACAGTCTTACCATGCATTCATGCTCAATTCAAGAATCAAAGAGGGCTTTCCATTTGGTTGTAACGTTGGCTCTTTGGTTAAGGTGAGACAATTTGGATTGAGTGACTAACAAACTAGTGGAGCAACAATTTAGGATAAATGATCCATTTGCAATACAATTCCAAAACTTCAACAATCATTCTCCACTCTATCAAACACATTATTTCTCATCCTTCATTGAGCACTTTTTGAATATCAAGCTCTATCAAATTCTTTGCACACAAAGAGAGTTTCTTCTCAATTTTTCTTTTTTCTTTTCTTCTTTACAACAACTCAATCTTTTCTTGCGCATTCACATCTCATCTTTTTCTCATTCTTTTTACACACTTTTCACTTATAAACCAAGTAATCCCACCAACTTCACAATTAAGCTCAATTAACCTTCTTATCCACATTAAAGCTCCATTAGTTCATAGGGACAATTTAAGCTCATTAAAAGGACAATTAGGTTAATACATGTAGGTTGCCAAAGAAATCGGATAATAAGCTCAAGTTGGCTAACTACGGAAAAATTTCATTGGGTAGAAAAACTTTGGCCAAGTGACTATTAGACAAAGATGACCTCTTATCCTCTTCAAAAATCTCACATAAACAATTAGCTCAAATAAGACACTTGGCAAGTTCTAGAGCACACAAGCATGCAAGACACTCACATGAAGAGATTAGACCCAAAATATGTGCATGCCTAATAGGCTCTAAAGCTCACGGGCTCAATGAACATGGACAAAGTACCATCATAAGCATCAATCATCACACAACTAGCTATCATGCAAGCATCAAACTTCACCATTCAATTCATCATTATAGCAAAAACTTAACAATCCACCAATCAAAGAACAAGTATCCAATGTACAAATTTGCAACCCAATCACAATAACACAATCACACAACACAACCTAAAATCTAGCACCACGGGTGCGTGCGCCTGCAAAAATGTGACTCCTAGTAGAATGGTGTGCCGGTGCAAAACTAGCAAGAGTAGCAATAAAAGGCAAGCAAACAAATAACCCCCAAACTTAGAATTTCACTATGGGTGAGAATTCTAAGTTTGGGGCATCAACAAGCTACCTCTCTCCTTGCACATCCTAAGCATCTTCATCGGAAATCACAATTGCAACATTTCTCTTCATCCCATGGTGCTCTTTCTCTTCCTTCAAGTCCACTAGAGCTCTCATATGAATCATCCACCTACAAAAATGCTAAGCCACTTCAAACGACTAACACTAGAAAGCAATAAAGAAAGCAATAAAACCTTGGGTTGCCTCCCAAGAAGCGCTATTTTTAACGTCCTATGCCGGCCGGACTTCCCTTTTTCTAGGCTTCATCCAAGTAGAGTATCTCAATCATCCGGACTTTCTCATTTCTATAGTAATGTTTCACTCTTTGGGCATTCACCACAAAATTTTCTCCATCGTGCCCTATGAGTTCCACATTTCCCATGGGTGTGACCTTCTTGATCATAAACGGTCCCGACCACTTGGTCTTGAGCTTCCCCGAAATAGCCTTAGCCTTGAGTTATATAGCAACACATGCTCTCCAACCTTGAACTCTCTCTCCTCAATCATCTTATCATGATATCTTTTGCTCTTTCCTTGAACAACTTAGAGTTCTCATAGGCTTCACTTCGAAATTCATCAAGCTCATTCAACATCCTCTTCCTTCTTTCTCCGGCGGCCTTGAGATCAAAATTTAGCTCCTTGATGGCCCAATAGGCTTTATGCTCCACCTCCACGGGCAAATGACACGACTTACCATAAACAAGTTGGTACGAGATGTACCCAATGGAGTCTTGTACGCAGTCCTATAAGCCCAAAGAGCGTCATCAAGCTTGATGGCCCAATCCTTTCTTCTCACTCCCACGGTCTTCTCCAAAATTTATTTTACTTCCCTATTTGCAAGCTCCGTTTGACCATTTGCTTGAGGGTGATAAGGAGTCGTCACCCTATGCTTCACTCCATACTTCACTAGAAGTTGATCCAACCATCTATTGCAAAAATGAGATCCTCCATCACTAACCAATGCTCGAGGGGTGCCAAATCTTGTGAAGATGTTCTTCCTTAGAAATTTTAGAACAACCTTGGCATCATTAGTGGCCGTTGGAATGGCTTCAATCCACCTTGAGACATAGTCAATGGCTAAGAGAATGTAGGAGTTCCCATGAGATATTGGGAAGGGTCCCATAAAGTCAATGCCCCAAACGTCAAAGAGCTCCACTTCAATCACATTCTTCATTGGCATCTCTTGCTTCTTGGAGATGTTCCCCATTCGTTGGCATCTATCACACTTCTTCACAAAATCTTGACAATCAATAAAATCCACTTTGAAGAATTTTGTGAGCCGCATTTACGATTGGCACCAAAGTGGCTCTCCATATGGTGAAGAGTGACACTCTTCCATGACTTTCTCCCATTCACTTTCCGGTAAGCACCTCCGAATGGCCATATCCGAGCACCTTCTAAAAGGTATGGATCATCCCAAATATAGAATTTCACATCATGATGAAACTTCTTCCTTTGATGAGAGGTAAGATTTGATGGTGATGTCCCGGTGGCAAGAAAATTGACCAAATCGGCGAACCATGGGCACCCATCCTTAATGGCTAAGAGTTGCTCATCAGGAAAACTCTCTTTAATTGGCACTTGCATATCCTTCTCTTCAATGTTCTCAAGTCTTGAGAGGTGGTCGGCCACCACATTTTCACATCCCTTTCTATCCCGAATCTCTACATCAAATTCTTGCAATAAGAGAATCCACCGAATGAGGCATGGCTTGGCATCTTTTTGTCGAACAAATACTTAATGGCCGCATGATCCGTAAACACAATAGTCTTGGCTCCAACTAAGTATGCTCTAAACTTGTCAAAATCGTAGACAACCGCCAACATCTCTTTTTCGGTTGTAGTATAATTCCTTTGTGTGGGATTCAAGGTCTTGCTTGCATAATAAATGACCACTAAAGAGCTTGTCCCTCTTTTGCCCCAAAGCTACTCCAACGGCATGGTCACTAGCATCGCACATGATCTCAAAGGGTTGACTCCAATCGGGCTTTATCAACACGGGAGCTTTGATCAATGCATCCTTCAAAATCTCAAATGCCCTCACACATTCATCACTAAAGTGGAATTCGGCATCCTTCTCCAACAAAACACACATAGGCTTGGCTATCTTGGAAAAAACCTTTATGAACCTCCGATAAAATCCGGCATGCCCCAAGAAGCTTCTAACGGCTTTTTCATTGGAAGGTGGTGGCAATCTTTCTATGGCCGCAATTTTTGCTCTATCAACCTCAAGTCCTCTTGAAGACACCTTGTGTCCTAGCACAATTCCCTCTCGCACCATAAAATGGCACTTCTCCCAATTTAACACCAAGTTGGTGTCAATGCAACACCGCAAAACACAAGAGAGGTTATATAGACAATGATCAAATGAAGAGCCAAAAACTGAAAAATCATCCATGAAAACTTCCATTATTTTTTCTATCATGCCATGAAAGATAGCCATCATGCACCTTTGAAAGGTGGCGGGTGCATTACACAATCCGAATGGCATCCTTCGAAATGCAAAAGTGCCATAAGGAGTTGTGAATGTAGACTTCTCTTGGTCTTTAGGATCAATCAAGATTTGATTGTATCCCGAATAACCATCGAGAAAGCAGAAAACTCAAATCCCGCCAACCTATCAAGCATTTGATCAATAAAAGGGAGGGCAAAATGGTCTTTCCTAGTGGCCGCATTCAACAAACGATAATCAATGCAAACTCTCCATCCTACAATAGTTCTAGTAGCAAGCACCTCTAAGCTATCGGTGGTCACAATAGTCATACCCCCTTTTAGGAACCACTTGAGTTGGACTCACCCACTCACTATCACTAATATGAAAGATTATTGCATTATCTAACCATTTAAGCACTTCTTTTCTCACAACCTCTTGCATAATCGGATTTAGTCTTCTTTGTCCTTGAACCTTAGGTTTGGCCGACTCTTCTAAACAAATTTTATGCATGCATATGGAAGGTGGAATACCCTTCAAATCGAAATATCCCATCCTATGGCCGACTTATACTCCCTAAGGACTCTAAGCAATTTATCAAGCTCACTCTCACTCAAATAAGAAGAAACTATAACCGGAAAGAGGTCACCCGATTCGAGGAAAGCATATTTTAAATGATCGGGAAGAGGTTTCAAGTCCAATTTCTTCCCCTTTTCTTGCATGTTCTCTTCTTGTTTGACCTCATCTTTCCTTGTCTCCACCTCGAAGCATGAGGGCCACTCCTCAATGTTGGTATGTGGAAATCTTGAGTGCTCCTCAAGAAGCACCCCCAAACTTTGTTTCTTTGTGTAGCTCCAAGAACTTCTCATCCTCTTTGACCGCAAAACCTCGCAAAACATCAAGAGAACGAATATAGTCAAACAATTCCACATCATCTAAATCTTCAAAATTAAATTCAAAAGGAAGATTAGAGGGTGAAGAGATAGAGTTTCTTATGCATAGGTCAAGTGTGTCTCCCGAGTTCCTCTTCTCTATTTGCTCTTCCACACAAGCTTTCACAATATCCACCATACGACACTCATATTGGTCCTCCTCAATATCATGACATTTGATAGCTTTGTAGATGTCAAACATCACATGCTCATCATTGACATTTAAAGCCAACTCTCCTTTCTTCACATCAATCACGGCCCCACCGGTTGCTAAAAATGGCCTTCCCAAGATCAAGGGAATTGCCCTATCCTCCACCATATCGAGCACCACGAAATCCACGGGAAAAATGAATTTGTCAACTTTCACCAACACGTCTTCAATAATCCCACTTGGGTATGCCATGGATCTATCCGCTAGTTGGAGATTGATGGTGGTAGGCTTCAATTCTCCCAAACCAAGTGTCTTGAAGATAGATAGGGGCATAAGATTTATGCTAGCCCCTAAATCACATAAAGCTCTAAATGTGCCTCCATTGCCAATCTTACATGGGAGTGTGAATGAACCGGATCCTTCAATTTTGAGGAAGCTTGGATTGGATGATGGCACCGCACTCCTCGGTGAGGTTAACGGTCTCATAATCGGCCATCCTTCTCTTGTTAGACATGATGTCTTTTAAGAACTTGGTGTAATGAGGCATTTGCTCCAATGCTTCCGCAAAAGGTATGTTAATATGGATCCTCTTGAATACCTCCAAGAACTTGGCAAACTTGACATCTAAGTTCTTCTTCTTTAGCCTTTGTGGATAAGGGATGGATGTTGCTTGCTTCCCTTTGTCATTGAGAGGAATAGGAATGTCCACTTCTTGCTCACCCTTCTCTTCACTTGGCTTTTCCACTCTTTCTCTTTCAACCACATTTTCTTCTTGATCTTTCTCTTCTTGCACTCTCTCCTCTTCAACAATATCGGTGCTCTCTTTTCTCGTCTTCTTCAACCGGCATCTTTGGCCCCTCATAGCTTGTGCCACTTCTCAACTTTATAGCCTTGCAATGTTCTTTGGGGTTCAATTTCGTGTTAGATGAAAATTGACCGGTTTATGTTGACTCCCAACATGTTGGCAATTTGACCAACTTGCAGCTCAATGGCCTTCATGTTGTCCTTGATCCCTCCAATTTCATGAGAGATGTGATCAAACTTCTCATCGTGTTGTGCAAATTTTTGCTTTGTCTCTTGCATGAAATTTTTAGTTACTCCCATAAATGATGTGAACATCTCCTCCATGGATAAACCCTTTGAAGGCTCTTCGATCACCCCGTTATTCACCTTGAAATCCGCCGGCGGTTGAAGAGCATTCCTTGGATTGGCATAGGAAAAGTTCTCATGGTTTCTTAACCCGGATGGTAGTGGTTTGGGTTGTGATGAGGAGGGTTCTCTCGGTATTGCCTTTCTCCATAATTACGGTCTCTTGGATAGCCCATGTAATGAGCCTCTTCATGTTGAACTTCCGCTAAAGGCTCTTTGAGAGTTTGCTTGGTCACCATAGAAGTTAGATTATCAACCTTTGATGCTAGCTTGGCTAAGAGCTCCGAATCTTGAGTCGAAGTGACTCTTCTATATTGTCTCCTTTCCGATGGCCATTGATTGCCATTCTTTGCCATTTCTTCAAGCAATTCATACCCTTCTTCGGTTGTTCTTCCCAACAAGGATCCTCCGGCCGAGGCATCCACCATGCCTCTCGTGCGATGGTCCATCCCATTGTAGAAATAGCAAATCCTTTGGTCTCTAGAAAAACCATGTTGTGGACAACTTCGGATTAAGTCTTTGAAACGATCTCATGCTTGCCAATGATTCATCTTCTCCTTGCATAAAAGAAGATATTTCCCCCTAATTTGAATGGTTTTACTTGGGGGAAAATACTTCATCAAAAATGCATCCACCAAATCATTCTATGTGGTGATGGTATCCATATCAAGAGAGATATACCATTGCTTTGCTCGATCCCTAAGAGAAAATGGAAACAATTGCCTCCGGCTGTAATCTTGAGGTACCCGATTTATCTTCACCGTCCCACTTATCTCAAGGAATTGAGATAGATGTAAATTGGGGTCCTCTCTTGCTGAGCCTCCGAATTGATTGTTTTGTACCATCAAGATGAGTGTCGGTTTGAGCTCAAAGTTGTGAGCATCCACGGGCTCCATTCCGGCTCCTCCATAAGGCCTTGGTATTGGACGAAAGTGATCTCTCGGTACCCTTTGTTGTGCTCTTCTATCATTCGGAGCATTCTCTTGTGGTGCCATAACATGTGGATCAACATTGTTTCCGTCTTGAGGATCAAATGGGACTTCTCCCCCATCATCTACTACCGGGTTATCACCGTTCATCTCTTCTACTACTCTACTTCTTCTTTCCGCGTTTTGGTGTCTACAAATAGCCTCAATTTCCAACTCCAAAGGATGGAGATCTTGCCTATTTCCTCTTGCTCTAGTGTTCATGCACCAATCTAAAACAAATACCAACAATTAGAAGAGTAACAAAATAAACCAACAAAAGCAATAACTCAATATTTTTGTGATTTTCCACAACTAAAAGAAAGCAAGTAAAATCTAGTGCAAAATCTAACCACTTATCACTCCTAGAACTAATAAACGCCCCTCCCCAACGGCGCCATTAACTTGTTCCACTTTTTATCAACACACAAATTTAATTCCCGCAAGCGTACGGTTGTCAAATTATAGCACGATAAGTAAGAGTATCGATCCACAAGGAGGGGGACTAGCGTAAGAGTAATGCAAGCGATTTAATCAAGTCTAGAGAATCAATTAAAAGGGGTTTGCCAATTTAGACTAAACTTATCTAATTTCTACCAAGTGTCACCAATAAGAAAATTAGAAAGAAATGCCACAACAAAAAGCACTAGATTAAAACGAGCAATCGAGGGAACACAAACGAAATCAACAATTAAAGGAATAGTCCTAGGGATATGATTCACTTAATTCTCCATCTATGGTAGCAAATTCAAATCTAAAGGGTAATGTGATGATTATGCAAAGTGAATCACTCAACAAGAATTGAAAGATATTTTCTATCCAATCAATCCCAAGGAAAATCAATATTAACATGTATCTCTACCACATTAACATGATCAACCCAATAAGCACCTTAGATTCCTTAAACTTTCCCACTAATTAGTCCCTTTCTCAAGTGATAATCAAATGGGTCATGTATTAGAGGTCAATTGATGAGTTTTAATTTCTCAATCTTAAACCCAAACAATAATAATTAGAGCAATCATCATGGCCAATAACAATAAACTCTTAAAACATGATAATTCCAACACATGAATCATAATCACAATAAATACCAAATAAACAGGAATTTAAACCATAGATTTCAAAATAAGATCCACAAATCCCTAGAACAAGGTTTTTCTAGCCAACAACAATCATCATCCAATATAAAACAAAATTAAAGGATAAAAACTGAAATAAAAGAGCAAGAGAAGGAAGATTAGTCTATTGGGGATGACAATCTATTACAATCCAAGCTCAAATCCTCATTTCTTGCTTCAAAGTGGAAGAACTTGAGGAAGAAGAAATCAAACACCTCCAAGTGTGTGCAAATGTGTGTGGGTGAGTGGAATTGGGTGTTCTTTTCTTAAAAATCCGAATTCAGTGGGTATATATAGTAGGGGATTAGGTTAAGTTTTGAAATATTGCAATTAGATCCCCGAATTTCTGATTTTTCACAGCTTTTCCCGCGATCAGACTCCAACTCGGTCCGAGTTGACTCTCATCCGAGTCGAGTTGGTAGTCACTCGAGTCGAGTCAGCCCCCAATCGAGTCGAGTTGGTGTTCGCGTTCAAAAAGCTTATGTTCCCGTTCTTTGCCTCGATTCGGTTTCATTTTACGCCTCGGTCCGAGTTGACTCTCATCCGAGTCGAGTTGATTCTCATCCGAGTCGAGTTGATTCTCATCCGAGTCGAGTTGCCTTCACCAACCGAGTGGATTTCACCTTTAAAACCTTCGTTCTCCATTCGATTGCCTCGACTCGGTTCGGGTCCAACTCGGTCCGAGTTGGCCTTCAAGTTTGATCCTTCAGACTTCGATCTTTCATAACTTGGGCTCACGAACTCCGATTTGAGTGATTCTTTTTGCTACGCAACCCTCTCTTCAGTGTCTTTTTGATTATTCACTTGGATCTTGGATTCACTGAGAGATGAGCACGGAGTGGGCTCGTTTCTTGGACCATCTACTCGACTCGAACTCGATTTTGGCGGAAGGCTTGTCTTTTGCATAAAATATGATCAAAAGCCTACAAAACAAACATAATACCTTTCATAATCGTTAAGCTCATAATTATACTCATTAAGGTGATATTGCTCATAAAATAGATCAAAAATATGCAATTAAACCACCATAAAACCATGCAAAAATCACCCGAATCAAACCGCCGTAAGTCTTCAATCCCGAAAGAACAAGTCAATGAACAAGACAAAACGTGGGTTAAGGGTTAGTGAAAGTGGAAGGATGAATTCCGATGTTGTGACCAGAATGTTGGCACATTAGAGTAACACTCGTCATAACATCAACAATCTCCCCAATTCGGCCTTTCTACTTGGAACACACACGATGTTGCAACAAAATGCAGAATGTGTACACAATAGAGATAAGTAAATTAATATCAAGTAAATGACATCTTTTTACTTAGGCAAAACGAACATAAATAAAAACAATAAACACTTAACATCACAAGGACTTATACTATGAACAAAACATAGACTAAACAAAATCAGAGCTAACATAAAATAATATAAAATCGTAGCAATAAAACAAAGACAAAATACTAGACTTAACAAAACTTAAATCGAGCACCTTAACTAAGAAAACATTAATCGTAATATGAAAAGAACATATAACAAAAATACGAACATAAATACGACTTTAAATGTAACTAAAATCAGAGCATAAAAACGAAGACATAAACATACATACTCAAAATCATACTAAACTAATAAGTTCGAAATTCAAAAGCATAGGTATCAACACACAAACCTATACTACTATAAGTTTATAGAAATTAAACACATAAAACGAAATTAAAATGAGTCTATTACAAGAATAAGAAAAAGCTTGTAAATGAAGATTAGGAGAGGATTGGGCTGATAATAAATAACATTTGCATCTTCTAGAGTCCGCACGAACTCCCCTTTCTTCAAGCTTCCTTATTCTTGAATGCTCCCTCTTAGTCGGATCACCGATGGCCCCAATCATCTAGATCATCATACAAAGACACCGAGGTCATCATCTTCCCGATCTCGCCTCGGTCCTCTCAAAGATCCACGTCCATGTTTGAACCGCTGGGTCCATCGGTAGTGTTGGTCGGGTTTGTCGGCACATCATCCGGCACATTCTCGTGTTTCGCTTTCCATTCCGGATCGGGAGCTACACTTGTTCCAGCTCCAGGATATATCAACATCTGGTCCTCCTCCGGTTACACCAACATCGGCATTTGCACCTCCAGCATCTCCATCACCAAGAGTAGCAGGAGTCTGCTCAACAAAGAACATCGGCGAGGTTGAGCAAAGCAGCCTTGCTCAACAACAACATCGGCAGGTTGAGCGGCAACAACAAGTCCTACTCCCCATGTGACGGTAGAAAGTAGCTTCTCCCATATTCGTTTACGCATCTCAAGGTTGGTTAGCATACATTTCAAATTAGAAATTGAATTAGCTGCCATTGAAATTTGATCTTGAAGGAACCGAGGTTGGAGTTACGGAATGTTGGCGGTGTTTGTGCCAACATTTTGCGGCACATCGAATGTCCTGCTCGGCAGTGCTTCGTTACATTCATTTGGATCTCTGATTGGAAGGTCAATCACCCTTGGACCAGTTCTCGAGAACATGAGAAATTCCCAAACTCGGTGCAAATGAGCTGATAATTTCATTTCTTTCTCTTTGAAATCCTTGAGCGTAAATTAACATATGAATCAAACTGGGGTATGGCGGCAACCCTTTGCTTGACACTCTCCCTAAATATGTCATCATATTGTCAAAGATTGTTTTCCCAAGATTAAACTCCCTCAAATGTCCAATCTTGTACATTAAAATAGCACCTCCTTTGGTCAAAGTGGTTGTGTTTGAAGAAGGCAGCCAATTATACACAATTAACTTGTGAAGAACACCGTAAAGGCTTGTTAAGACTGAGGAATTCATCCTATATCTCCATACATTAACTCTTCCCCGGTGATCACCTTTATGACCTCATCCAAATCATCCACTTGAGGATCATCACCATCCCTAGTTTTCAAGACCTCATTAATAATGTGGAGTTATCACAATAACCTTTCCCTAAACTTCACTTTTCCAAAGTGCCTTGAATTAACTGTAAACTCGACTTTTAAATTTGCATAAACTCATAAATCCAATCCACAATATAAGGAGTAGCAAATTGTAGAGAGTGCATTAAGGATCTATCGATCAGGATATCCAATTAAATTCATAGACACAAAATCATCCATTTTAATAATCATTTCCCAACAATCAATCTAGTCCTCAATGTTCTAAACTTATCACTATCAATGCCATGATAAGAATCATCGAGAATCGAAGACGAAGATATATGCAGAGAGGAGTCGGTATGTACCTCAGCAACATTTTTCTTCTTGTGTTCGATTCGGAGGATTCGGACTCGAGAGGATGATGTGGCCATGGGTGTGTCAACATCGTCGACACATCTGCGTTACTTTTTGCTTCTTTTTCCGTTTTTCCAAGCTAGCAGCCATTTGAGCCAATGTTTGATCCATTTAGAATCCTCGGTACTCCCAGGGCTAAGCACGAGAACATCGGCTTCTTCACTAGCCACTTTCTGCGGATTCGCCTCTTCCATTTCATCGCCGGAGGATTGCAGTCGAATACGGATAGGTTTTGAAGCAATGCCATCATCATGCTTCGTTTTTTCCCAGTTTCAGAGTAATCAACTCGATGACCCATTGTCCTATAAGAGCGTCGCTTTCGACCTTGTCCCCTCGAGCTCGCCGCCTTTTGCCGAGCAGTTGAAAACGGGTAGTGAGCTCTCCGGTGTCCGTAGAATCGAAGCATCTTCTTCCATTGGAGTATCTTGGGCGGATGTGTAGGAGAAAAGACTGTGTCTATAATCGTCAAAGTTTACCTCTCGATCACCAACATTGACAATCGGGTAAATTGTCAATTTGGCAAGATTCTTGAAAGCGTGGACGATTTGATCGAGTTGTGGCTCCTCACAAGGTCAACCGACATAGGGTAGGTTTCAATGAAGGGTTCTTCTTGAGTGCATCGCTATTTGGATTTTGTGGTGTTTCGCCCAAAATCGGATTCTCAGAGAATTTAATATCGGGGTTTTGGATTTCGTAACGAATATCATAGGTGGGAGAGGAATATCAACCGAGCCAACCCTAATCGAAGAGGGTGATGTTGGGTTAGAAGGGCCAACATTTTCCTAAACATTTTCACGCTATTGAAGCTAAAAGTCGAAGGTTTCGAGAAGAGGATGCTTTTGCGGGAGAGGTTGAGTGTTTCGAATGTGAAGGTGAAGAGCCCTTTCCATCAGCCATGATAATTAATAATCTGCACACACTATTCATATTATATTAATAAAATAATCAATTTGAATTACAACAATAAAGGCTGATTATTAACTAATACCGATAAGTGCAACAATTAATACCTTCAAACACTTGTACCAAATTCAAAAACAAAGATCAATGTGTAGAGCACACCGAATATTAAGGACCTTAAATAGGAAAAAGAAAGAACGTAGAAGTTGTGTCCACATCGGTGTTGAGAAGAAGGATTTAACCACATCCCTAAGAAATAGGGCATTACCGATAGTGTGGAAGTTATAAAAAGAAACATGCAAATAACCGCTTAATAAGATAAAATAACGTGCACAATAAATTAGATTAACTAATATTGGGAACAATTTAAAATAAATAATTCATTTATAGAATAATATTCGAAATTATCAAACTCATAGAGGTAAATATACATACAAGAACTAGAATGTTATTCGCACAATGTCGGCACACACACTTCTCAACACGCTTTTACATGATATAATATCATTTGTGTTGCACTATCTTTTGTTTTTCTCACATTTAATCACATTGATCCATTTTTCCGTAAGAGATCATCGTAGTTGTCACTCCGTGTCCCATAATTACTCAATGGATTGTGATTATATTGATGCATTCAAGTCACCTTTTGAAAAGAGATCATTGTAGTAGTCAACTCCGTGTCCCATAGTTACTTAGTGACATCGCATCTAATTGTGAGTTAATTACATTGCATTTAAGAGAAGTGTGTCCAGGACAAAATTTATTAATCGAGGTTCTAATACTATTTACACAAGAGAGTTCAAAAACACTAAATATTACAATACTTAGAAAAATTTAAATAAAATGTTCTAGTGTTGCTTCAAAATGTTGGCACATTTGTCACAACACACAACAATAACAGATCTAATTTGTGCATAAACCTAGAGATTTTCTAAGAGAAGAAAACCTCTCATTATCAAGGGCTTTAGTAAAAATGTTCGCAATTTGCTTCTCGGTTGAAATGTATTCCAACTTTACAACTTCTTTTTCTACAAGGTCCCTAATGAAGTGGTGCCTTATACTTATATGCTTAGTTAACGAATGTTGCACGGGTGGTTCTTGGATATATTAATTGCACTTGTATTGTCACAATAAATAGTAAGAGTATTGCTCTCCAAACCGTAATCATCGAACATCTTTTTAAGCCATAGAAGCTGAGTACAACAATTTCCCGTGGCAATGTATTCGATTCACCGTAGATAAGGACACACAATTTTGTTTTCAGCTTATGCCATGAAACAAGATTGTTATCCATGTAGAAACATCCTCCACTTGTACTCTTTCTATCATCACTATCACCTGCCCAATCTGCATCACTATAGCCAATCAAAGAACAATTAGTATCTTTGCTATACCATATTCCATAATCACATGTGCCTCGCCACATATTGAATTATTCTCTTAACCGAATTCATATGAGATTCTTTAGGATCGGCTTGATAACGTGCACATAAACAAACACTAAACATGATGTCCGGCCTACTAGAAGTCGATACAAAAGACTACCAATCATCGACCTATACAATGTTGGGTCAACATTTGTGCCAACACTTGTCTTTACACAACTTTTGTGTCGATCCCATAGGTGTCTTCATGTGTTTAGCATTGTCTAAACCAAACCTTTTCACAAGATTTTTGGCATATTTACTTTGACAAAAGAAAATACCATCTTTGCATTGTTTAATCGAAGACCTAAAAAGTAATTTAAGTCTCCAACCATTGACATTTCAAAGGTAGAGGTCATTTCATGCACAAATAATTCAAGCATTTTCTCACATGTAGAACCAAATACAATGTCATCAACATATATTTGAGCAATCATAATATCATTTCCAGAATGTTTTATAAACAAAGTTCTATCAGCTTCACCTCTATAGAAACCAAATTCAACAAGAAAATCGGTTAATCTACCATACCATGCCCTAGGTGCTTGCTTTAAACCATATAAGGCTTTCTTAAGTTTATAAACATGATCAGGAAATTCATGATTCTCAAACCCCTTTGGTTGTACTACATAAGCTTCTTCCATAAGAATTCCATTTAGAAATGCGGCCTTGACATCCATTTGATGCAATTTTATATCTATGTAACATGCAATAGCAAGTAATAGTCTTATAGATTCAATTCTAGCAACTGGAGCAAATGTCTCATCAAAATCAATTCCTTCTACTTGTGTATAGCCTTGAGCAACTAATCTAGCTTTGTTTCTAATAACATTACAGATTCATCTTTTGTTCTTGAAGATCCATTTGGTACCAATTACATTTACATCATCGTGCCTAGGTACTAGCATCCATACATCATTCCTATCAAATTGGTTCAACTCCTCATGCATTGCATTGATCCAGTTTTCATCTTTCATAGCTTCATCAACATTTTTAGGTTCATTGAGAGAATGAAAACATTCAAAGTTCACCTTGTTGCACATAGAAGTCATACAAATTGATCTTACCACATGCCTTGCGTCAAAACTTAATTTCCTCCTTGTTTGTACACCCGATTGAGGCTTACCTATGATCTCGTTGTTGTGGATGATTTTTGAGAATTCTAGAAGATGGTACAAGAGCGAGGATAAGGCATAGTTCTGTTAGTTTACGGAAGTTGAGGCGATGTTGCTTCAGATGTGGGCACATTTGTAGCAACATTTTCAACCGGCCTGTAAATTTCAGTAACTTTGCATCTGCTCAATAAGATCGTACACATCTTCTTCAATAGTATTATCTCGCAAGACTTGCATTATCATCAAAAACAACATTCATAGACTCTTGAACAAGATTATCGGTCCTAAGATAATAAATTCTAAAAGCTCTGTTTCTAGAATAACCAAGAAAGAAACCCTTATCACTTTTTGAATCAAATTTATGAAGTTGGTCTCTATCATTCGAGAATGTATCAAACACATCCAAAGACATGAAAGTATTTCGATTAGGTTTTTGTCATTCAAAAATTCATAAGGTGTCTTTGTGGAATTAGGTCTAAGATAAACTCTATTTGAAATATGATAGGCGGTATTCAAAGCTTCAAATTTCAAAACCTTTTGAAAGTTTCTTAGATAAAAGCATTACTCTAGCCATCTCTTGTAGAGTTCTATTTTTCTTTCGGCTACACCATTTTGTTGAGGTGTTTTAGGAGAAGAGAATTATTGTATTATGCCTTTATCTTCACAAAATTAGTGAATAAACTGTTCTCAAACTCCCTACCATGATCAGACCTTATTCTCTTTATCTTAGTGTTATACACATTTTTAAACCTTTTATAAAGAATTTTGAATACATCAAAAGCATCGATTTCTCTTTAAGAAACTCAATCCATGTAAACCTTGAATAATCATCTACTATGACAAAAGAATATCTCTTTCCACCAATGCTTTCGGTCTCCATTGGTCCCATTAAATCCATATGCAAAAGTTCAAAGCAATGTTTCGTAGTACATTGTGTCAACATTTCATGTGACATTTTGACTTGCTTACCACTTTGACATGATCCACATACATTCGACATGCGTACTTGTAACTTAGGCAGACCTTTAACAAAGATCAAATTTTAACAATTTGATTATGTTTCTATAATGAGCATGTCCAAATTTTTGATGCCAAAGTACACTTTCATCAGTTTGAGCATTAAAGCATGCTTGATTTGAATCGATCAAATAGCAATTATCAACCGATCTATTACCAACCATAAGATATTTATCATCACCTGTTTAGCACATAGCATGAACTTTTGTCAAACTTCACATGCAAGTCATCATCACATAATTGACTAATACTAATCAAATTTGCAAGTAAACCTTTAACATGTAAGACTTTTGTCAAGTTAGGAAAACCAGGAACATTCAAAGGTGTACCTATCCCAACAATTTTACCTTTTGAACCTCCTCCGTAAGTAACATTTCCTCCATCATAAATCTTATAATCGGTGAGATAACTTTGCTCACCAGTCATGTGTCTAGAACACCCACTATCAAAATACCATAGTCCTTAACACATGCTTTTAAAGATGTATAGACAACATTACATACGTATGTGACTTTTTCACCCAAGTAGATTTTTGAACAGGTTTTGAAATGATTTTTGAACAGTCTGTTTCGAATGTTGAGCGAGAATGTGGCAACATTTTCAAAGACATTTTAGAAAACTTTTTATCCCGCCTCATTCTAAAACAGGTTTGGTCGTTTGTGACCCTCGGTAAAACAATAATGACAAACATCCTTCTTTTCGCATTCATTTTTCAACTTTTCGGTTTCAACGAAGGTTTTAGCAAACACAACAGGTTTGTTATTATTTAAAAACGAGTGATATTACCATTATAACCAAGACCATGTCTACTTGTACTTCCAATTGTCGCTGCCTCATCAAGTTTAGTGAACTTTCGAATATCTTTTGAAGTTGAGTGTTGTGCCTTTAATTTGCTCCTTGAGATAACATATCTCCGAGATCTTTTCTTGTCAATAAGACTTCAAATCTTATTACCAACTCCTTTTGGTATGACTCTTCAATAGTCATGTCCTTCAAGGCTTTTTGAGTGGATTCCAACTCCTTTTCAAGCTTTAGATAACCTGGACTTACAATCTTTGCAAACAATATTAGAAGTACCGCTTCATCTACACAAGAACTTGAGAAACAATTAAATTACGGGAACCTCCAATGTTTCCTCAAATGTTGGCACATTTGACTCAACATCGTAGAATCATCCAAGAAATCATCAAGCGTATCATCATACAAAATTCTTGCGAGAAAAAGCAAACTCCTCATTTTTATCGTAATCTTCTTCACAATCGGACTCATCACTTAAGGTAGCATTGAAATTTACCCCTTTCTCAAAAGAGTGTTGGCACATTCATTAGCATAATGACCAAAACCAGAACATGCATCACATTTAACATTTTTCCTATATTGCGGATCATATTTGATCTTGTTACCTCTATCAAATTGCCTAGGTTGATTAACATTCCGATTTCTATCGTGCAATTGGCGTGAACTACCATCTGTTCTTTCTCTTGATTCTTAATTTGTAAATTATTTCTAAGTCTATTTGCTCTCTTTTTCAAAAATGCATTAAACTATTTGCTCTCATTGTAAGATGATATGGTCTCATCTTCCTTCATCCTTAGATTTTCAAACTTGATTCCAAGCATCCTCAACTTCGTCCTTCTTACACTCTCGGATCCTTCACAATATTCTTGTAATCTCTCCCATGCATCTTTCAGATACACAATTAGAAATTATTTTGAACATGGATACATCCGTAGAGGTAAATAAGGCATTGAGTGCCTTCGAATTGAAGCCGGCCGTTGTCACCTCATCATTTGTCCATTCTAGCTCTTTTTGATTTGAGCTTCGGTGTTGTCATCAGTGGAACAATCGGTGGAGTCCATCCAGTCAATATACTCCTCCATGCACATTCATCAATGGACTTGATGTACATGCGCATCTTAGGCTTCCAAATTGCATAATTTGTACCATCTAGAACGGGTGGCCTAATTGGAGCTGTCATAGGATAATCCATTGCAATAAATCACACCAAACACGGGATCTAAACTCGGGATAACGAGTTTTATGGCTCACAGTGCCAATTGAAGGTGTGTGTACGTGTTTTGCGAGAATGTTGTCACGAATGTTGGCACATTCAAGAGCAACACAGACAAATAAATAATCGAAATATACTGGAAGTCTTAAACACGTTGCAAGATGGATATCAAAATTTTCGTATAGACTATAAATAAGTCTATACCGCCAAACATCGTATTATCACTAGTAATTGTTAAGTGATACAATCGGTGAAAACATAAACTACACCGTGAATAGATCTACATATATAGTGACTAGATAATATTCAATCTAACCTATCACTAATACAAATAATGACCCAATGTTGAGTGAAATGTTGGAACATTCACCAACGGAAGTATCGAGTATGAAACGAACAATAAACTCTATAATCTATGCCAATAGACTATGCTCAATTTTGTGTTTCCCTCAACTTCAAGTTTTAATCTTCATAAGCGCGTGTATTTATAGAATTCTCGACACTCTTAGTGCTTGAAGATAACTTCCACATCTCCCTTGAAAATAGGTAACTTCTATGTAACTTCCCCATGATCTTTATAACTTCTCTTGCTTGCCTCTTTCAACCGCATGACTTCGATGGCTGCCGTAATTCTTCAATCCTGAAAGAACAAGTCAATGAACAAGACAAAACGTGGGTTAAGGGTTAGTGAAAGTGGAAGGACGAATTACGATGTTGTGACCGGAATGTTGGCACATTACGAGTAACACTCGTCATAACATCAACAATAATATTAAATATAATACTTAATATATTAATCAATAATACTTAATCCTATTATTTTATATTTATATTTTTTATATTTATTTTTATTTTGGAGCGTATCATCGTCAAACGATAAGCTGATTATTTTAATTTTTATAATTAAAGTGTGGACTTATGAACACTATGCAATTATTGTCTTTTTGATATGTTTTAGAATTTTAATATTAATTTTTGTACTTACTTTTAATTTTTTTAAAATGTAAAAATTCGGTTTGTTCGTCCGAGACCGAAACCAAACCGAAATATTTGATTTCCGACCGTTCGGTTTTGAAAATTTCGGTTCGGTGTTCGGGTTGGGAAAAAAATCGGTCTACAATTCGGTCTGGGGTTTCGGTTCGGT
The DNA here is from genome assembly GCA_030762865.1 of Paraleonurus japonicus. Classification (NCBI taxonomy): domain Eukaryota; kingdom Viridiplantae; phylum Streptophyta; class Magnoliopsida; order Lamiales; family Lamiaceae; genus Paraleonurus; species Paraleonurus japonicus. Next base: position 36,102,067 of record CM061052.1, read on the forward strand.
CGGACCGATACACACCCCTAGATCCGAGAGGCATCTTAGATAAGCTTTGATTTCGATTCTCTCCTTGTAATCTGTCAAAGGGTTGAGTACCCCTTGTACTCAATTTAATGAACTTCATTTTACCGTTCAAAAGAAAAATTATATATATATATATATATATATATATATATATATATATACTCCATTATATTTAAAATACACAAATATAATTATAGATATACGTAAAAGTAAAACCCAAAACCCTTCATCTGCATCTCCCGCTCAGACACTCTGCCGTGCTGTCCCCTCCTTGCGCCGTTAGCAGCGTTCGGTGAGAGCAAAAGATGAAGTTGGATGTAAACGCTCTGAGATATCTTTCCAAGGATGATTTCAGGGTTCTTAATGCCGTGGATATGTGAATGCGCAATGTTAGTCCCTTTATCTCTTCCACCAATTCTGTTTTTGTTTACCTTTTATTCATTTTGGGCAATAATTATTATTTCATGGGTGTAGCATGAAATTGTGCCGTCGGAGTTGATTGACCGAATCGCTTCTCTGAAGTGAGTCCCCCTTCTCTATGGATATTTGATTTACTCTATAATTTTGATATTTTGCTTTTGTGTATGGTATGATGTGTCTCTGCATATGTTCATATATAGGCATGTAGGCACGTATAAAGTGTTGAAGAATTTGCTGAAGCACAAGCTTTTGCATCATGATTCTTCAAAATGTTAGTCCTAAAATCCTATTCTGATATGATTTGCTTAATGGATATCTTTGTGTGCTAATTTTGTGGACAAGTTTTTAACTAATTTTGCCCATTGATCATGCAGTTATGCTCCTTTGTAAAATATGCTTGAGTTTTAATTGACATACACAATGCTTACATGCTGCTATCAAAAATTCTTAATGCCATATATTCTTGGTTTAAATGATGGTTTCCGGCTGACATACTTGGGCTATGATTTTCTTGCGATCAAGGCATTGGTTAACCGCAGAATTTTCACTTCTGTTGATCGTCAAATTGGTTAATTTGAACTCTTTTGATATAATTATATCTTAGGGCCCGCTTGTTTGTAAATTTTTCAATCGGAATGAGAATGAAATATTTTTTCCCTTAATTTCCCTAGAATATTGGAGGAACATCACAAGTATTGTGCTCTAATTTAGGAAAAAAATAAGATAAAAGAAGGTTGTAGTGGTGGTGGAGAGGATGATTGTGGAGAACCATTATAGGATGAGAAAAAATTAATCAAAATTGGTAATAATTACCTTATTTAGGAGGGATTTAGGAGGAAAAGTTGTGGTATTGATCATTTTTGTTCTCATTAACCACCATAGTTTCATTCTCATTCATATTGAGGAATTTTAAACCAAGCGCCCTTTAGTCTTAGAAATAGGTTTTTATGCTGAATTTACTTCCACTCTTCAAGATATATTTGAGGTTGCACAGAAGATGGCATGGTTCTTTCTATGAAGTTGCATAGGCTTGGTAGGGTATCATTCAGAGCAGTTAAGTCTAAACGTGATTATTTGAGGCATCATAGTAGCTTTAATTGGCGGCAAAATTTTGTGTGAAGAAGTTTCATAGTATGAAATTAATACCATTAGAATCATTTACTAATATCATATCATTCATTTAGTGATATCATTACACTTATAAACCGATATCACAAAGATAAAAATGATTATGATATCGGTAAATGATTCTAATAGCTTTCTTGAATGACTCTAATGATGCAGGTTTCATACTGATTAATTGTTACTTGCTAGAAGAAAGAAATAAAGACCGTGTTGTCATTTTGGTCAAGTTAGTCTTTTTATTTGTTTGCTTCTTCCTGGGCAGGGTTTGGGTGAACATGGTTTTCCTGTTCCAAATGATGTGGACTGCAATCGATGAAAAGTCATATATACATATGATAATTAAAAAAAAAGGTTTTTACTCAATTTGTAGTTGGAAAAAGAAATAAATAAATATTTTAACATGAAAATGAGACTATTAAAATAAAAAATTATTAATATTTTATCATATATATAAGTTGATTTCTCTTAATTTATTATAAAGTTATAAAAAATTAAATTATAAAAAATTGTTAAGTGACTTAAAATTTTAATTAATTTCTTTTAAGTAACTTAACATTATTTTGTTCATATACATTATTAGAAAAATAATTCTGACGTGCGTTGTTCTCTCTCTAAAAAATTTCACCATTTGTCATTTTCTCAATTTATTATAAAATTAATAATTGAAAGTGTGCGTTTGTTTTTGACAAAATGTTGTCATGAATGTTGACACATTCGAAAAATAATACAGATAAAAATAAATGATCGGAAATACACAGTGGAAGTCTTAAACACTTTGCAAGATATCAAAATTTTGTATAGACTATGAATAAGTCTATACCGCCAATCGCCGAAATATCATTAATAATTGTTAAGTGATACAATCGGTGAAAACATAAGCCACACCGTGAATATATCTTCGTATATAGTGACTAGATGTTAGTCAATCTAACATATCACTAATACTAATAAAGATCCAATGTTGAGTGAAATGTTGGAACATGTATCAACGGAAGTATTGAGTATGAAACGCATAATAAATTCTATAATCTATGCTAATAGACTATGCTAGGTTGTGTTTCCTCAACTTCAAATTTTAATCTTTATAGCAGCCGTGTATTTATAGATAATCTGAACATTCTTGGTGAAATCTGGACATTTAGAGTTTGTTAGGTTGAGTTAGTGAAATTCTTGAATCTCAAATCTATAAACCAAGTTCATACTAGTTTTTTTCCAGATAATTTTAATAATTATAATTTAATTCAATGATTTAATTTGTCTTTCATAACATATTCAAAGATACAATTAATTTATTATTTTTCACTAAAATCATGTAAGAACTTTTTAAAATTGTAAAAGTAAAACATTTTAGAATAATTTCAGAAAGTTTTTAAATATACAGACAATTATTGAGAATGCTAAAAATCCTCCTAGCCGTTGATTAAATAAATATACACCGTCCAATGAGAAAGTAGATTAGAATAAATGGAAACTTGTATGAAATCTAAATATTGTAAATCTCACAAGTTATAAATAAATGTTCCTTCATTTAAATTTTTTGTCATACAACACACATTGTTATAACTAATTGTTAATAAAAAGGAAATTTTTTAAAGGTAAAGACCAATAATTAAAAAAATAATTTGAAATTTTCATAATGTTATTTTCTAGATGCAAAAAGAGAAAGGGTTAAGAATGAGATAATTAAATAAACATTTAATATTTTAATATTAAAATTTTAAATTAAATTTGTGAAGAGATCAAATAATTTGACAGACATTATGTATGAATTGCCAATATAAATTGAAAAATATTTATTTAATTTGAATGACATATTGATAAAAAAATTATTAATTAAAAAAAAAAGAGATAGATGCCCTTTCTTCTATAAGGTACTATTCTTCTCACGATTTGGCGGCCTTATTTTCAGATAGGGTAGAGGTAAATGAGATTCAGTTCCCTGTCTAAATGTAACGCGTTGACGCCATTAGTTAGAAAAGATTTCATGTCATTCCTACATGAGAAATTATTACTGCGAAATACTGGAATTCAAGAAACTTTAGTGGGGACGAGTAATTTGATGCTGGCCGTCAAATTATCGCCGAATTTTCACTTCTGTTGGTGATTAAATTGGTGTCCGAAAGGAGTCTAATATAAATAACCTAAACTCTTTTCATATAATTATATCTTAGGGGCCATCTGTTTGTAAATCTTTCGATCGGAATGAGAATGAAATATTTTTTCCTTTATTTCTTTAGAATATTGGAGGAAGAATTGTTTTCATACTTGTTATATTACAAGTATAGCAACATAAAGTATCATTTCATAAGTTTACAGTTCCAAAAAGCTCTTATCTTCTCCAAGTATCTTATTTGATTTACTCCTGAAAATAAAAAATTTTAATTTTAGTCTTTATTGATGATGCACAACCACTCAGCGATTATACCTTTGACATTTGTGATTTATGTCAATGCTTACTGCATACTTTACTTTATTGCACATTCTTTGACACTCTTTCTTCTAATTAGTCGGCCATGTAGTCCAAAAGAGCTTACCTAGTTTTAGAGTGAGCTTAAAGTTTCCTTTTGTTTTGAATGGTTTTGTCGATAATGGAAGTATGCAACTTCTTTTAAACATGAAGGTTTGTTTGCTGAAACGGCTTATGTCTTAATCTTTATTACACAGTTTGTTGATGAAGATGACGAGAAAGATTTGGGATCTGATTGTGATGAAACTGAAGGTGAAGATTCTACTGCTAGCATAAAGAACATTGAATCTTTGAGCTTTGTTAGAGAGGTATGGTTTCACATTCTCTTAAAAGAACTATAAAAGCCTGGAAGATTTTGGGTTTTTATTGTATGAGTAGCTAAAATTTGTGCATCTTATTGTTTCTACTTGTTACTTGACATGAGTGAAACTGGTGCTTCTTACATTATCAATTTTCATGGATTTGGAAAACGCTATCTAGCACACAATCAGTAGTCTTCCTCGTTAGCTAGCTCACGATGACGAGTATGTTTGTCTTGTAGATATATAAAGGAAAAATGGAAAAAGGAAAAGGGAGGTTGGAAGTATTAGAATTAAGTAATGACAATGACTAGTGATTCATTCCCATTGATGAATTTTGGAAATAAAGTTGAGCATGAAAAAAATTTGAGCGAGAAAAAAGTTGAGTGGAGGAAAATGAATGATTGTTAAATAATTGATTATAAGAGGGAGATTATGTAATCAAAATAAATTAGTGATTATTTTACTTTTTAAATCAATTCCAAATTGTAAATATTACCAAGCATTATCAATGGAAATGATTAATGAGTCATTCTCATTGCCTACTCTAATACCCCAACCAAGCGGACTCGAATATGTTAACGATGATGACCCCGAACTGACCAAGCGTCTGAGCAAACAACGCCAACGAGCGCTTCAAGCAGCCCGTGGGAGAAGGAAAGTTATTACCTCAAGAAATAGTTACAAGGACAAAGGTGGCAAGTCCTCTAATAATTCCAAGATTCAAAAACAATTAAGTAACCGGTAATCTAGGAGTGTTTGGGTGCTTAGTTAACTAACTACTAACAACTAACAAAAATTAACATTTACCGGAAAAAAATAAAAAAAATTAATTAGCTGGTGAGTACGTTTATATTTGAGTTTTGTCTTGCCTTGTGGTGAAAAATATTCAGTTTACTCTTCAACAAACAAACATAATTTATTGTGATGTTGTATGATGTAAAGTAGCAAGAGCTGATTGATGCTCTCTAATACTTAGAGTTTCGAATTTGGTACGAAGAAATATAATTGAATTCGTTTGCAAAATGAGTTTTTTCAATTTTAATTTGCTATTTGTTAGTGTCTGTCTACTGAATAAAGAAAAATGAAAAACACGAAAATTTGGAAACGAAATAAACGAAAAGCAAACCGAGTCAAAGGTAACTTTCGCCCGCAAGTTTAATACACTCGGTATGTGCTCACAGACGGTGTAAAAATCTCAAAGGTAAAACAGTTTCATCTCTTATATGTGTAGCACCACAACGTATAAGAGCTCCGACGAACACCCAAGTGGAATCGAATGAATTCTAGAATGGAAAATATTTTTATGAACTGAATTCTAGAATGGAAAATATTTTTATGCAAGACTAAGAATTTCTAAGTATGATTTTCGAAAATATGATGCAGCCTAAATATAGGCACCAATCTCACGTAGGGACGTTGAGGAGATATGGGGTTGTTCCGCTTTCTTGACTTAAGAAACAGAACCGAAAGATTGAGACATGACCGAAAGATCGAGACGTGACTTTGACTTGCGTCCAAAGAAAGGAATATTCGGAAGGATCCGAATATTTAATTTCGAAATTAATCTGCAAAAATAATTCAAAATTAAATTCATACCATTAAGTCACCCGTGTTTTGGGTCTCCAAAAGATAGGATCACCAAAAACTAAAGCCCAATTGCCAAGATCCAAGGCCGGCCCGGTCCGGGCGACGCCAGCGTGTGGTGGTGTAGCATAATGGGTGCATACCCACTAGCACATTTTGGTCCAACTAGTTCCTTTTCATATTTATATCATGTTCCAAATTCTTATAATTTTTCTACGTGGAACAAGAACACTTTTAGTGTCTCTTTGACTTCCATTTCAATCAATCAAAATTGATTCAAAATCTCAACTTTGTGTATTAATATCTCACTTACCACAATTCGATTTTATGAGTTTAGATACACTACGATCATTTACTCACGGAGTAGAACAACCCTATACCATTTAATTTCCATAAAATTAAATATAACCCCTTCAAATAATTGGTCAAACATGAGTGAATATTGCACCAAAACCCAAATAATTCTCTTTAATTATTGTATCATTTCTCCAACACTATTTTCTTTGATAAGCTTATTCGTCCGTGATGATGGTTAATCATTTCAAGAAAGTAATATAAACAATAAAGGGAAACTACAATCATTTTTTTAGACTTTCTCATCTGATTTTTTCTGTATTTATTTTCTTTGATAAGCTTATTCGTCCGTGATGATGGTTAATCATTTCAAGAAAGTAATATAAACAATAAAGGGAAACTACAATCATTTTTTTAGACTTTCTCATCTGATTTTTCTGTATTTTTTTCTTTTGGAAATAAAAATAGCATTAATAAAATGAGTACAAGGGTACTTCATTCCTTACCCAATATTTAACTCAAACCATTTTAGTTAGATACAAACAATTGGATTGACACACACCCCAATCATGACCACTTCCAATTTCTAAACTTAATCTCTTTTAACTCCTTTGAAGATTGCATTATTCATAATTATTCAATTTGAAGGCCTTTATGTAAGACTATCCTCAAAGAGGAAGTGAAAAAGCAAACCCAACCAAGAGACATCATATGAAAAGTTACAAGAACAAAAGAGATGATAAATGTGCTCCAAACTATGTAGTTACACTTGACCGTTTGAAGATGAAACTAAATTTAGACAAAATTGATCTCCATTACAAGAATTTTAGTCAACTATCTTTTACTATACCCTCATGTTTACTTTTCAACCATTTTTTTGAATTATATATTAATATAATAATACATCATATCCCACCTTTATCCGCCACTTATCCTCAACATGCTCAACTGGTATTCCCCTACCAGTCTCACTTTTACCTACACTTTCTTAATAGAACAAGGTAAGAGATATTTTTCAAGATTCTACTGCAACGAATACACATTATTTCGTCGATCATTTTTAGGATTATATAAGGTGTTTTATTATTTATAGTAAATTAAATAAAAACTAAACCAAGGCAATATATATATATATATATATATATATATATATATATATATTTATATTCGCAAATTTCTTATTAATTTCAGAAGTATCTGTGTTACAATTTTAATACGATTTTGTGTAATATTTAATATTTTTCAAAATTATCTCATTTTATTCCTAATTTTTTTATTCCTAAATTTTTAGGGTGACTTGTTGATTTAACCAAATTTCCTCTAATTAGTAGGCTTAATTATTCAGAAGACTAGTCCCTTTTTCGATGAAAAATTTGTTACCAAAGTAGGCACATGATCTAGCCTATCAAAATTTCCAAAAGCATTAATTAAAAAATAGTATTTCGTGGGATTTTCACAATAGAATTTACAATGACATTTACATGGAAAGAATATGATAGAATCACGCTGTAGCGTCGATTAACCGGAGCTCCGACTCAAGTCGGCAGGCCGCGGTGGTTCATGAATTGGGGGAAAAATTTGTAAGAAGGAAAATATTTTTCTGATTAAATCCAATAATGTGTTTACAAGAAGTATTTATACTTTCTATTATTCTATGGGCCTTAAAACTAATGGGCCGACTATTAATATTAATTTACAAAGAAGGACCGGGTTATATGGATCCCCATAATTGAGTTGTTCACCACCCTCTTCAGTTCACCCCTTTTTTAGTTCAATTTATCCCCACTTTTTCCAATTATACCTCTCTCTTTTCAACTAAAAATGAGGGTGAACTCAGTAGGGGTGAACTCAACCCCATAAGAATTACTAAGTTCACTCCCCATTTGTTCGATATTTTTTTCGAAAACTAACACAATGTTCGACTTTGTTTTTCGAATATTTACACAAATGTTCAAAAAAAAGTCAAACAAAGTCAGAATTTTAAAAAAATCAATAGCAAACGTGGGTGTTCACCGAATTTTCAATTTTTTTCGAAAATCTTGACTTTGTTCTACTTTTTTTTTTTTTTGAATATTTACACAAATGTTCGAAAAAAGTCGAACATTGTGTTAATTTAAAAAAATATATCGAACAAATGGGGGTCAGAATGGGAGTGAACTCAATAATTCTTATGGGGTGAACTCAGCAAGGGTATTTTGGTTTTTTAACAAATTTTTTTCTTTAAAAAAATATTAGGGGGTGAATTTTATTCCGGGCCCAATATATAGTTACAAATTAATTAGCCCATTGCGCTTTTATTCTTCGTGGCCCAACTGTGAATGGTTGTCTTGGGCTGCAGCTTTAATCATTGGGCCCGATTATAGTGATTCTCGTTTGCATCAGAATATATCAACAAAATCAAATAAAAATTATAATGAAAATTTACATGGAAAGAATATCCCAACAAAATCAAAAAGATATATACCAAGTTTATTACCAACGGTATAATCTTTTTTTTTTTTTTTTGAAAGGGCCCAACGGTATAATCTTGATATACAAGAAATTAAGTAATCTTGATATTTTCTATTACTAATTATCACTAACTGAAACGGTTCACTCTCTCAACTCAACGGTAATAATTTTCCGTCAACTAGTTCTTGATTAATTAACTATATATATGTGTATCTAAATTTCTTTCTGGATATTTCATTATACCGTCAATTAATTGTTTTTTTTTTTTTGTTGAATTAAGGTTTGATATGGGGAGAGCAAAGGTGAAAATGGAACTAATTGAAAAGGAGAAACCAAGAAACGTCGCTTTCAAGAGAAGGAAAGCGGGCTTGGTCCGAAAATTGCAGGAATTCACCACCCTCTGTGACGTGGACGCTTGCATGATCATCTACGGCCCGAAACAACAAAACGGCGCCGTTCAACCCGAAATCTGGCCCCCAAAGCCCGACGAAGTCCTCCGCATGATCCGCACTTACAAGGCCAAGAAAATGGAAGGTTCTGGAAATTACAAAACATTCGGGCTTAATGATTTCTTCCAAGAGAGGAAGAGGAAGATTGAGGATGAGTTCTCGAAGCTTCGAAAAAGAACATGGAAAGCAGGTACCCTACCACTCTTGATGACAGCATGACCCAAGGGCAATTGAGACAATTCGCAGCGGAGTTGAGCAATAAGGCAGAGTTTGTGAAATCCGTGATTCAGATTTTAAAGACATCACCAAACGAACAAGATGTTAATTTTGGTGACACGAGTTTGAATGGTCAATTATACCCTCCTCTTCCACCTATGCATACCCATATCCCTATCCACTACCCAACTACCTTCGACGATCAAAACTCCATGATGATGGCTCTGATGAACGGTGGTGATCAATTTGGAGGTGGGTCCACTAGTGGGGCCGATTTCCAGACTGAATGGTTTAGAAGCCAAGATTTCTACGAGACGGCGTCGTTTTCAGGGGCGAGACATTATGGACAACCGCCGCCGCCGCCGCTAGGCTATATGGTGGCGCCGCCGGAACTGCAGTTGCCCGTTAGGCTATATGCTGGCTATGAGGATATTGTTTAGTATCAGATTTAATATTGCTTTAATATATATTTCTGATTTTATATTCGACTTTTAATTAAATTTCTGGCTAGCTAGGCAAGTTTGATTGAACTTTTTGAGCCGTGAGATTGAATGAATATTAATTTTTTTAAATGAATATCAATTTTTTGTTAGTACTATAATTTATGTCCATGTACTGTTTACCAGTACTCTCTCTGTTTTGATTAGTTCTAAGTTAACTGCGTGTATCTGTATCTTTTGTTGGGGATGTTTTGATGGAAGAGTTGGTTAATTTCCTGTAATCTACTCGAGTTTTATTATACTACTTTTTAATTAATTTTGCTGATATTTTTTATTTTTAGTTTATATGATATTATATGAGACCAATCCTTGATTTTATTGTTGAATACATTAGTGTTAATTTTGTTCTTAATAAATATGAGAAAAAAATGTTTTTGGTTCTTTCACATTTTTTTAAGATCGTTTCGAGATTGTTAAAAAATTCAATTTAGTCATATAACTTTTTGCATTTTTAATTTATGTTCAATTTTTGCAAAATAGTAGTATCATTTTATGATTAATTTGTTATCCCGTAATTTAACATTTCGCAAATCGTTCCAATTAACATGTGCCAATAAACGATTGAGGTTTGACAAAATTGAACATAAATATTAAGTACTACAAAATTATGAGAGTAAAATAATTTTTTTAATTATCTTAGAACCATTTATAAAAAAGTGAAATTAAGATACACTTTTCAATTAATGTTAACAGTTGCAATATCAAATACCAATATATATATATATATATATATATATATATATATATATATATATATTAATAATTATAAACATTTATTGACCGGAAAACATACCAAAAAAAAAAAAAAAAAGAATAAACAGAACCTTTGTATCGTTCTTCCTTTTCTTTCCCCTTTATCCTTCTGCATTTTCCCTGACTATCTTCACCATCGCTTTTAACAGTCTGCCTTTTACTCCTTCCCATGTTTTTGGGTTGCTTTGAACTCAAACAAAAATAGTAAAAAAACAAAAAATAGATAAGATTCAAAATCAGAAAACATGCATAGCTGTAATAAATACAAAGATATAAAAACCACGGGAAAATTATAGTTTTAGTTCCATGAGAATTTTCTAATCATAATGTTAATTTCATGTTCTTTCTTTTGTCCTTTTTTTTTACTAAAATAGTCCCGACTATTATTATTTGGGACCAAAACTGCAATTTATTATTTTTTAGGACCAAAATTGCAATTTTTGGAACTTAGAATGTAAAAAAATTACGAGATCAAAAGTGTAAAAAAGATCATTTTGCATACCACTCATTCTTTTGGCACAACAATGCAATTTACCCAAAAAAAAAAAAAAAAAAAACCACCAAACATGCATAGCTATAAGAAATCACAAAATTCTGTCAAAAAAAAAAAAAAAAAAGAAATCACAAAATATATTCAAAATCTAACTGCCATCACCATAAATTTAGTACAACCGAAAGATAGTTTAGTACAATTATAACAATACAATGAACAAACAAGACAACGATAATGGTAAGGGCAAAATAGGGTTTTTAGTTATCCATTTGTAGTTTTGTGTAATGTTTAAAAGGTGTGTAGTTAAGTGTTAGAGGATTTTGTATTTTGTACCTAATTGTAATGCACCCACAAATTTATGCCATTTTCTATAATTATTATGGGTCTAAAAATATTTTTCTTGCATATGACATATGTATAATAATGACATTATAGATGATGATGAAATCATGGATAAAATAAAATGAAAATTATGTGGTGGATAGGAATAATGAGTCATGACAGATGGACTTCGAAGATAGGGTGGTCGGCTCCGCCAAGCTGGCGGTGGTGGGCGGTGGTGATGTGTAAACAAACCTTTCTTTGTTCTTCCCTCAATTTTTTTCTCTTAATAGGCTTATTTGTGGTTTGTAATTAACCTTAATTAATAATTATGATCGGTTTATTATTGACTTCTACTATATATTAAATAATAATAGCTATGAGATAGTGAAACAATTGACATGTAATGATACTTGCAATTGATTAACAAATAACAATGGATGCAAATTTAGGCAATATAATTATTAAACGTCAAAATCAGTTTTACAGTAATACTCCCTCCATCCCGGAGTAATCTTCAAATGTTAAGAGACACGTTTATTAAAAAACTTAAATTAGTGTAGGAGAGATAATAAAATGTAAGGATATTTAATTTTGGGTGGTTGTATGAGATAAAGTGTAGGATGGAGAATAAAGTAAGAGTGACACTTTTTAAATTTAAATGATATTGTGAGGGTGTAGTTTATAGAGTGTATTCCATTTTAGGGGTGTGAAGTTAATTGCGGGACGGAGGGAGTAATCGATTTGCATTTTTCGAATACTTTTGAGGCAAAGTCTACTATAAATAAGGTTCATGATAAAACTTGATTCATTTATTAAAGGGTATTATTTGCAATAATTGAAGGATATTACATATATTACGTAGGGTATCATTTGTGATAACGGTAGATTATGCCCTATATTACTAAAAGATATCGATCGTGATAAGTATGATTTATATGATTATATTACAACATGACAACATTACAAATAGTATTAGCAATGATAATTGAAGTGTATGACATATATTACTAAAGGGTGTTAGTTAGGATAATTGAAAGGTAAAGTGAATCTATTTTTTCAATGTAAATCAAGTTTTACCGTGAAACCCGATTCACAAATGGACACACTCTACTTTTAAACACTCTATTATTTTATCGGTATTAATTATTAATTAGTTACGAACCAATAGCATGCACGAAGAAACTGCTTTTGCATATATCGTAAACTAATTTCATCGTGAAACTTAACATTTTGTGTGTACTATTTTGTATATTTCGTTAAAATGTATTAATTTTAATATTAATAATGTATAATGAAAATAACTAAATGATTAATATTGTTTTGAGTTGTCCGATAAAATTGATTTACAAAATACTTATTCAATGATTGTGGATGGGTTTCAAATTTTTATCATGAATTAATGACTATACATTTGCTTATCTGAGCTCTTCATGTATATATAGTGGAACTGGACATGCCCAACAATCCACAAGAATACGTACACTACAAAACGCCCGAAGTTCTATGTTTTAAAAAGCGGATTGACTCGATTAGTCGGGCCGATACAACCGCTATTTGATAAGACTATCAAACCGCTTTGTGACATTGGATTGCTCGACATTCGATCGACCACAAAGTGTTTAAAAGCAAAAAAATTGAATAAAACAATGACCGGTTGAACCGGTCAACTCACGGTCCAACCTTATTTGTTAAAAAAATAATGAGGCTTTTAACAAATTTGATACTATTTTTTTAGCAATATGACATATAAAAATCACATGTGCATTTTTCACATCATTACTTTTATAATTTATATTTGATAAATAAAAACACTTGAAATAACTTTTTTTTATAAGATATACTATAAAAGATAAAAGGGAAAAATATGAATTATGATCTATAATTTATATATTTTATTAAATATTATATAATTATGATATCATATCGGTTCAATCGCTTTAATAACTGCCGGATACAATTAAACTCAATCCGACCGAAAACACTTAAAACTTTTTAAATATACGTTGCAGTTGTAATACGGATTTTGCTCCTATCTTTTACCAAAGGCAACACCAATTCCAGGCCTTAGGCCTTTTATTTCTTTTTTCACTTTTTATTTGTTGGGTCTTTGAATTTTGTCGTTTACTTAGTTATTAGGGAAGTGATTATTGAAGAAAGCGTTTGGTTGAATTTTTGTAATAATAATAGTAATGAGAATCTATATATATATATATATAAAAACAGAAGTAATCTGAACAATATTTGGATACTTTGATGGCGAGTGTGCAGAACCTCTTCCTCTGGTGAATTCATGGGTTTCACTCTCTTTGAAATCGAGTGAACATTACTTTTATTTGTTTTTTAATACTAAAGAAATAGTCTTGTATTTATAAACACATCTTTTATTAAATAAAAATACGAACTTTTCACGTTTATTTTTGTGTTTCTTTTCTTTATTTTGTATATGATTAACTGCAATTTGCAATATGTATTATAGCATATTTTACAATTTATAACTTGTACTATATTTTATAGTAAATTACAATCCGTACTATGCAAAATTAACATATGATATCTCACCTCAAATTGTAAAATGTGCTGTAATAAAAAGGAGAATTTCATATTAGAGCTCAATTTTTGAAATGAGTCTCAATTTAGGTCTTGAATTTGAAGTGTCTCAAATTAGGGTCTAATTTTTTTTTCTCAATTTAAGATTCAATTTTATTCATTATGTCTCAATTCAAGGCCCAAAATTTATTTTTATTTTTTATTTCTAATCATATACCGATAATTTTTTTATAAATAATTATTTGCATTATATATAATTTTTCTTATCTATATTTTAGAATACATTTTATGTATTTTTATATTTTGAATTTTTTTACATTGTTCTCACCGCATTTATTATAAATACTCACGTTCATCACTTGAATTAAAAATAAAAAAATTATTTTTGAATAAATTAACAAGTGTCGATAAAAATTATAATTTTTAATTTAATATATTATATTTAAAAATTAATTAGAAATAAAGTTATTATACTTTGAGTATCTAAAAAAATTGAAATGAAGACAAATTGACTGGGTCTTGAATTGATACAAAATAAAAAATTAGATCTTAAATTGAGACAAAAATAAAAATTAGACCCTAATTTAAAATTTTATTTTGAATAAATTAACAAGTGTCGATAAAAATTATAATTTTTAAATTAATATATTATATTTAAAAATTAATTAGAAACAAAGTAATTATACTTTGAGTATCTAAAAAATTGAAATGAAGACAAATTGACCGGGTCTTGAATTGATACAAAATAAAAAAATTAGATCTTAAATTGAAACAAAAATAAAAATTAGACCCTAATTTGGGACATTTCTAAATTCATAACCTAAATTGAGACTCAATCTAAAAATCGAGCCCTAAAATAAAATTCTTCCGTAATAAAAATTGCAAATTGTAAGTGTGTATTTCTAATTGCTATATTATCCTACAATAATATCTAAATCTATATCTCTATCTCTATATATATAAAAGTAGAAGTCGGGAGAGAGAAAGTGAAATATAAGGAGAGAGCAAGTGAAATGCACTTGTCATGTAGTGTAATAGTGAGTCTCACTCTCCACTAAAGAGAGTGAATTAACTTTTCTTTTCCCTTTTTACTTTACACCAATAATTTCAAATTTTCATAAATTTTAATTTTAAATCTAATTTTAACTCATTATATATCAACTTAATTCTCTTTTAAAAATTTTAATTTAGCATAAGTATTGCACATATAAAAATAAATTTAGATCTAAAATATTTATTTTATTATTTTTATTTTAGATTTTATTATATGAATTGAATTTAAATAATTTTATTTAAGATTTAATTATATGAGTTGAATTTAAATAATTTAATTTTAGATTATATAAATTTTGTTGAATTTTAATATTTGTAGTGAGATTAGTAACTATTAAAAATTATAGAATTAATTAAATAATCGTATTATATTCATGGGTAAACAACATAATTTATATATTAATAAAAAATAATAGTAAAATAATAAATTAAATATATATATTAATTATATATTTAAAATTTATAATATTCCATCCGTGCATCGCACGAGAGAAATTACTAGTGAATATAAAACAACTACAATGGTTAATTAAAATAAAAATAATCAATGACATTATTTTTTTAATAAGATAATCACTAGCTATTTTGAATTTTTGATTAATTTTTTACTATCCTACAATCATTTCTCTTCAATTATTCTCCTCTATCATCACCAACAAGCTTCTTTTGTCTTATTTTTTAAAAGTTGGAGCATAACACTAATTATGTAACCACCATGAAGACATTCCTTTCTCCAATATATCCGGGGCATAGAAGGAAAAAATAATTTCATTCTCATTCTCATTAAAGAGTTTGTACAAGCGCCTCCCGAATTTTGTTAGCCACGTTGGTTGGACGGGTTTTCCGGGTTGGGGTGTCGAGCCCGAGTGTCTAAGTGAATTTGTGCTCATTTCAATGAGAATATTGTTTGTCAATAAAAGGATTATATTTTAGTGAAACAATTAATTATTTAAAAAAAATTCAAATTACACAATGCAAGGTTTTGCCCTATAGCATTTCACAACATATTTTAATCAAGTCAGTTTGATGTGCATTAGTTGCACTATGCAACTATACATAAAGGTAAAACATGCCGTCTAATGTGCTCGAAACATGCAAATACATAATTTAAATGTGCAGACTAATATAATAGAAATATGCATACTAGATTTAACTGAAAACATAAAATAAAACGTGAAGGTTAATATAACCGAAAGACGTATAGTAATATAACTAAAACGTGGCGAGTGCACGAAACATAATACCAGCGAATCCAAACTGAGATTGCTATGCTAGATTTGATCTGAATTGAAAATATTAATCTGTATCAAAGCTGGTCTTTTATGTTTCCCAGAGATTTACATGTTTTTTTACCATCTAATGCACAACTAATCAAAGTTAATTAATTAATTTGACCACATTTCAAGGCTGCACCATATCTTAGAAAATAAAATTATTAAAGTAGAATCATGAGTAAGAAATAATTGAATAACTTAGGTGTAAGCCAGATAAATGGATCTGGCAAACCAATCACTTCCATTCATTACCTTACAAATTAACAACACAAAAATGCCAATTTAAAATTAATTTAAACAATTAACAATTCTGGCATCGGTTCATATGCCTAATTGGTTATATTATCTGATAAACAGTGGTTAAGTCATATAGATAATATTAACAACTATCACTGCACTCAATTATTAGAAAGTTGATAGGCTCAATTCTTATATTATTTGTTTATTGTAAGAAAGTGTCCACCTTACTTTTTGGTCGGAATTTCAAATATTGAAAGGATTGTTAAAGTTAATGACTAAAATTCAGTTTTAAATTAATCTAGGGTTAATTATTAGAATCAATTTCAATATAAACAATTAACTAATGAAAATAACATATATAAAAAAATAGACCTATTTGTTTGATGTGGTTAATAGTGATATAGTTTATTGTCCATAAAGTCAAGTATTTATTATTGTTGATTTCTATTACTTAAACCCTCAAATAAAATGACTATGCATTTTTTCCTTTTGGAGTGAATATACATACCTCATTTTCCAAAATCAAATTCCTCGAGCTGTGATAATTGGATTGACATTTTCTCTAAAATACTAATTTTTTTACAAGCATTTTCATGACACATTTCAACTTCAAGCCCATGATAAAGTATAAGATAAAAGTTTGACTGTGAAATTGATTCACTACATTAATTTTTTTATTAAGAAGACACTTGTTACAAGTTTTTAATGAGTATGAGAATGAAAATATTTTTTTCCTTCATGCCCCCAAATATATTGGAGGAATTAAAAATGCCTCTATGATGCTTATATATCATTAATATTGTGCTTTAATTTTAGAAAAAAATGAGACAAAAGAAGCTTGATGGTAGTGGTGGTGAGAATGATTGAGGAGATACGATTGCGGGAGGGGAAACAGTCAATCAAAATGAGTAGTGATTATCTTATTTAGGATGAAAAAAATGTCATTGATCATCTTTTGTTCTCATTACCATTGAAGAATTTTTAACCAAGTGTCCCCTAAAATGTATTAGATTAATAATAATATTTTTAATAAAATAATAATACCGTTTACCATTGAATACATTATACACATGAGTTTAACAATAAAGTTAGTGTACAAGACACTTAGTCCTAGGATCGTAGCATACAAACAAAAAAGTTAAAATTTCATTTTCTTACTTTTTTGAAAGAACATTTTCTTTACCTTTAAGTTAATTTATTTTTTTGACAGGGACCTTTAAGTTAATTTGTAAAATGCAGAATTTTGTGAAATTAAGCAAAGAGGGTGGGGCCGATGAAAGTCGCCACTAATCTGTATTGGTCGGCTACTAATTCTCCTTAATTGCTTTTAATCGCCTCAAAAACTCAAGTTTAATCTTTAATTAATCATTGGTACACTCTTGAATGATACCGTCTCATGAATGAGACCATCATGAAATAGAGTCGCTTTTTAATAAATTGTTATCACTTTTTCATAAATTGTTATTATTTTTCATAATTTGTTATCACTTTTATACTAATTTATATCAATTTTTTTAAAAGTGACTCGATCTCATGCATGAGACCATTTCATAAATTGTTATTATTTTTTCATAATTTGTTATCATTTTATATTAATATTTTTATCAATTTTTTAAAAAGTGACTCGATCTCATGCATGAGACCATTTCATAAATTGTTATTATTTTTTCATAATTTATTATCACTTTTATACTAATTTGTATCAATTTTTTAAAAAGTGACTCAATCTCATGCATGAGACCATTTCATAAATTGTTATTATTTTTTCATAATTTATTATCACTTTTATACTAATTTGTATCATTTTTTTAAAAAATGACTCACGTCACGCATGAGACATCTCATATTAATTTTTGTGTTAATCCTTTGATTTTTAGTGTCTTCCTCCGTATATAAATACCAAACCCCTCTCTACTCACTTCCACCACCATCCTAGCTAATATTCTCTCATTTAATTATAATGACGAAAGACGTGGAAGCTTACGCCGCCAAGGACTACCACGATCCGCCGCCGGCGCCGCTGCTTGATCTGGATGAGCTCTCGCAGTGGTCATTTTACAGGGCGTTGATTGCCGAATTCATCGCCACTCTCCTCTTCTTGTATGTTACTGTCTTGACGGTTATTGGCTACAAGAGTCAGAGCGACACCGCTCACGGCGGCGATCAGTGCGGCGGAGTTGGCATTCTCGGCATCGCCTGGGCCTTCGGCGGCATGATCTTCATACTTGTTTACTGCACCGCCGGTATTTCTGGTCAGTCCGCCCAAAGCTTCTTTTACGTGCAACTCCAACTAATAATTCTGCTGTCGCATTTCATTTTATGTTTTCAATTAAATCTAATTTTATTTATATTAATTTAATTAATATTCTCCTGGCCTATATCAGTTTTCACATTTTTATTTATCCTATATTAAATTTCAAATTTAAAAAAAGGAAATCCCTCCTTAAACTCGACCCTCATAATATTCATATATTTATCTAATATATCATTACTTTTTACACTCAATTCAACCACCTCCCTTACTTTAATAATAAAATTTTACAAAATTATCCTTCATAGTATGAAAACTAATTTGGAATCGGAGAGAGTATTATATTTTAATTGAAATTGATGTGACGTAATTAATTATTATTAAAAATAATTTTATTCAGGTGGGCACATAAACCCGGCAGTGACATTCGGGTTGTTTTTGGGGAGAAAAGTGTCATTAATAAGAGCGGTGATGTATATGGTGGCTCAGTGCTTGGGAGCAATCTGCGGCGTGGGGTTGGTTAAAGCTTTCCAGAAGTCGTACTACAACAGGTACGGCGGCGGCGCCAACGAGCTCGCCGACGGCTACAACACCGGCGTCGGCTTAGGCGCCGAGATCATCGGCACCTTTGTTTTGGTCTACACTGTTTTCTCTGCTACTGACCCCAAGAGAAATGCCTGAGATTCTCATGTCCCTGTAAGTATATATTTTCAAACTCTACTAAATTAACTTCTAATTTTTTATTTTTGTTTTTAAAATGAGAGATAGTTTTGAAAAAAATTAAAAGCTGTTTTTAAAATTTCAAAACACGAAGTCTACAGTTTCGATATTTTTAAAAACTTTTATTTAATATGGTATCTCAATTAGGGGAAAAATATTTTTAAGGACCGTAATTTTTGAGTTGACAAAATAAGGACCGTAACTTTTAGGCTAACAAATTAAGGATAATAAGTTTAAAAGGTGGCGAATTGAGGCCAAATCTTCACAAATCGGGCTAATTAACCTGATTTGGGTTGAAATTTGGCCCAATTTGTCCCGAACTCGGGCTGAATTTTGGGCTCAATTTGAATTGATTCGGCCGATGATTTAGCGTCAATTTGCTATTTTTAAAAGCTTATGTTCTTTAAATTGCCAACTCGAAATGTTACGGTCCTCATTTTGCCACCTCAAAAAGTTACGGTCCTTCAAAAATAATTTTCTCTCTCAATTAGACGAAATGACATATATCAAATTTTTAGAGCTCCACTATGTATGACATAAAGGTTATGAATTCGAGTAAATATTTGTGCGGTATATCAATTTTTACTATCGTCCCGCTTGGATTTTTATTTTTATTTTTTATGTATCGATTAAATGAAGGTGTTGGCCCCACTTCCTATCGGATTCGCGGTGTTCATGGTTCACTTGGCTACCATTCCGATCACCGAACGGGCATCAACCCTGCCCGGAGTTTCGGGCGGCGGTCATTTACAACAAGGACAAGGCCTGGGATGATCAGGTAATTATTTCATTTCATCAAAATTAAATATAATATACATATAGGATTGGTATTTATAAATTATTTTGAAATATTTGCAGTGGATTTTCTGGGTTGGACCATTCATTGGAGCTGCAATTGCTGCGTTCTACCATCAATTTATCTTAAGGGCATCAGCCATTAAAGCACTGGCTTCTTTCAGGAGCAATGCTTAATTAAATATTGAAGACTGGAAGGGGCATAAATGGAATATCATCAAAATTCCCTCTTTTTATTTTATTTCTTAGTTTGCATTGCATGCTTGTGTATTTTATCATCATCCATAATTTAAGCAAGTGCTTTGAGTATTAATTTATTCTTGTCATCCATGGTAGGTATTTATTACAACTGTTCTTTAAATTTTATAATAATAACGTCAAAATCATTGTCGTAAGATTTTTAAATTGCTATAACAATGGATATCCACCTCGTGACGTTTACGATAACGGTTAGATAAAAATTACAACGGATTTTCACGGTTGTTATGTGTATTTTGACAACAGTAATATATAAGTTACGACAACAGTTATTTTTTTATATTTACGAAAACAGTGAAAAACTGTTATTTAAAATTAGAACCTACGACAACAAATTTGATTAATATTGGGCTAAAAGTAGCTAAGACAACAGGAATCCACGTTATTAAATTTTGTGTGAGGCCATCTCATGGATTAGATTCGTGAGATAAAATTTTATTTAATCAAGTGGTTAATTAGAGCTCCACCACCTATAGCAAAGGTCATGGGTTCGAGTCACCCTGCCCGATAAAAAAATAAAAAATTATTAAGAAAATAAATGAGTTGAATTGATTTTATTATATATATATATAAATGGATTAAGTATATATCCATCATATAAAATGAGATCCGTGAGACAATTTTACGTAAAACTAAATAAAAAAATTACATTGGAAAAAAATATCCAAGGGGCGAGATTGTGTTGGAAAACTCAATCCTCGTTCACACGAAAGAGAAACAAATAAAGAAGCACGACAACAATCAACAACATAAGAATTTAACATGAAACATGAAAAATTTTAAAATCGGAGAAAACCAACTATCTCGCACCTTGGTAAAATAATACTCCCTCGATCCTGAGACATTTGCACACTTTCCCTTTTCGTCCGTCCCACACTCATTTGCACATTCCTAAAATGGTAATTTTATTTTAAGTCTCCACCCTCAAAATATACACTTATTTACACTCATGTCATTACTAAATCAACACTATTAAAATTAATTAGTACACTTAAATTAATTAATCAACCTTTTAGTTTATTACCCTAATCACCCCAACACACCATTAGCCCAAATAACCAACCCAATAACATCAAACCCTAATATCTCACCCCAATATCAAGAACACTCTCAAATCCGCCTCCCAAAACCCCACTCTCAAGAACACTCCCGAATTTGCCTCTCAAGAACACTCTCGAATACACCCCCACTCCCAAGAACACATTGCCTCTCTCTCTCGATCGATCAATCCGCCTCTCTGCGAAAACCCTAATCGCCAGTAATTTCCTCGAAACCATAAATCGATCCGATGGAGAGTGTACTTGAGAGTGGAAAAATCGAATCCATGGATGATCTCGTGGTCGACGATCATCCTGCATTCATTGCCGCCGCCTCTCTCGGGGAGGCTACAGTGACGTGTCTTCGCCACGGGTCTCGATGAGGAGGTTATGAGTTGTGTATCTTCACCGCTGCCTCTCTCTCAAGGAGGCTTTTGTGAACAATTTCGATGAAAGCTTTGTGAACGAAACTCCACTAGAAGAGTTCATTCCCTTCTTCGATGAAGAAGACCCCGAGGCTATGAAAAATGAATTCAATGCGAGATGGCCATGGAGGCGTAACGTTCTAAGAAATACTTTGGAAGCACTGGGAAAATCATTTCCCTTGTTGCACAAAAGTTATATCTTACCTTGTTTACTGCATGCTATCGGTTGTAAAGTGTTTATTCGAGAGTGTTCTTGTTATCGGGCATTTAAATTTTTGTCCGATGGTAATTGATGCCGGTATATTTGATGGTATATCCGATGGTAATTGATAATTGATGCTGGTATATTTGATGGTATATCCGATGGTAATTGATAATTGATGCCGGTATATTAGATGGTATATCCGATGGTAATTGATGTTGGTATATTTGATGATGGTATATCCGATGGTAATTGATGCCGGTATATTTTATGCCGGTATATTTGATGGTATATCCGATGGTAATTGATGGTATATTTGATGGTATATCCGATGGTAATTGATGCCGGGTATATTTGATGATGGTATATCCGATGGTAATTGATGCCGGTATATTTGATGGTATATCCGATGGTAATTGATGCCGGTATATTTGATGTTGATATATTTGATGTATTTTCCGAGGGATTGCATATGTTATGAATTTATCGATTAATGTAATGTCACCACTAAGTTTGCAAGCCTAGTTTAGGGGGACTTTTTCTATCATGATAATTTTAGATTAAAGTCACCACTAATTTTGCAAGCCTAGTTTAGAAGACTTGTATGCTTATACCGACTTATATGCAATCCCAATGATGAATTAACCCCAATGATGAATTTATTTCTCTCGAGGGAACCGCTCTTATGATCTCGTCCCTTATGATTGAATGTAATCCCAGTGATGAATTTATTTCGAGGGATCTACCCCTTATGAATGAATTGCCTTTATGATTAATCTCGCCCCTTATGATTAATCTTCCCCTTGTGAGTAATCCGCCAATTTCGCATTAAAACTTTCATTATAAATCGTATTCATTGCATAAAAACTTTCGCATTAACTATTTTTGCATAAAAACTTCATTACATTTCATTACACAAAATCGCATTTAAACTTCATTACATATGTTTACAGCCTAAGCAAAAAGAACACATTTTTCATATGTTTATACTGTAAACATAATCAAAAAGTAGTCAAAAAGTACCCCAAATCATCTACACATACCCCAAATCATGCATTAGTTGATCAATGTTGTATGCTTCTCCTTCTCGTCTGATTGTGAGCAATTAAGTGGTCAATGCTTTCTCTTACTAATGTCTCATCAACCTCTAGAGTAGATGATAGTATGTCTTGCTCGATTAAGCTTGCTTTGCCCATGTGTGGCACATTATATGTATTCGCCCTTGCACCTTCATTATTTCAACCATACAACTTCAGAAGTCAGAACACATTGTTAAGTGCAATGTGTTCTAACCTTTCATAAGATAGCATAACATTTTTGCATAGATCATCCACATTATAACTTGATGTATCAACTTGCACAGATCGAATGACCCTAAACCACCCTAAATCATTAACATTAGTGTCAGTGAGTTAGTTGACAAATTAATTGAATGTTGAAACCATCTCGATGATGCAAAGCACTCTAAATTCGGATCATTATTACCGATGTGTGGTTTTGCATTGTCTTGTTGGATGATAATGTCTTAACTTGCATGTTGTGGCCACTTTTCCTTAATTGCTGGTATAATCTGTGAAAATGGTTAATGTCACCAACGTGTAATGATTATTGTGAGCTAAATGATGATTAATTTCCTCGATAGTAACTGTCACAACACATTTTGGAGACTTAACTTGAAAATAAATTCAAGTTAATGTCACTAATGTGTTGTGGTATAATGTCATGCAATATCAAAACACATTTTGGAGACTTAACTTGAAAATAAACTAGATGATGATGTATTTCGATAGTTTGGGTGTTTACTCGATGAACAAGACAGTGTTTGATGACATCCTTGGTGATTGAATCAATTAATTTAGTCACCGGTGGTGCCTCTCACACTGCTCTTCTGCTCCTTTTGGCCGGAACTTTTTCGTAAATAGAAAGATGCCGATCTTTCCATCAAAGATCGTTGTCCCTTCACTTGAATATTGTGGCCTTGCAACCGCACTCATGAACATGACTTTGGGTATGAATTTCTTACTTTTGCAAGATCTATGTGGCTCTGCATTCTCCTCGGGACCAGGTAGTATCTCCTCATTGGTTCTTGTCATATAAAACCATTTTTCATCAATGTGTATCACATTATGCATTGTTTGAAACTTGATGTTATTGGCTTGCCTATCAACTTGCAATGAACAGATGCTATACTTGAGCCTTAGCGGCTTTATTTGGTACTGTAAGATCGTGGTCTTATAACACCATTTTCGCCCACCTCGCCTACCGAGCTCTTGCTAATATTTAACTCCTTGGCTAGCCTTTTAATTATGCTCCTTTTCTCAAATGGTATGAACTTCATTAAATCGAATCTAGCATAACCGAATTTTTTGAGCTATAGACTTACCAAGTTTATTTGATGAGAACATGATTGGAACTCCTTCTAACTCTTGTTTCTTTGCAGCCTTCCCAAATGTTCCGAATAGTCCTCCTACTAACTCCAAATCATGTTGCAATCTTCGCCTATTTCGCCCCTATGAATAACTCCTTTGGTACTATTTCCGATGAGGAATCGGGCAATTGAATTTTTGTCTCGATGGAGTGAGATTTGGCCCTCTTTTGAAATTCACCATATTTATGAGCTTTCAATTTATTTTTGGTTTGTAATGAATGCCGGAATTTATGATCCGTATTTATATCTATGTACTTACTGTTTTGGAGGGTTTTTAACATTTGTAATTTTTGATCATGTCGGCATTTAATGCCGTGAAAACCCCGTATTAGGAGGGAAGAAATTAGGAGGGAAAATCGTAATTTTTGTATGAACAGCTTGGTACATGTTTATCAGATCACATAAAGAATCTTTTTATGAGTTTTTAATTATCTTCATCACAACCCATTATCGTCACCGATCCTCAAACTAGAGAACCATCACTCTCAAACTAGAGAATAAACTCTATTGTGTTCATCGATAATCATGATTCTTAACCCAAAGAATCATCATTCTCAAAATAGAGAATAAACCTACTCATACTTACTCCACCATACGAGTAGATCACCACTTAAAATCAACAATTCTAAGAATATCCTTCGGCACATGTCGAAAATATTTGTTGAAGTTTACGGTGCAACTTCTAGCTATGGGCTCTCCAAGAAGTCTTTCAACCTTCAACATAACATACACCATATACTTTGCATCCATGTTAACCAACACAAATGTAACCACTAAGTTTATCACATCCTCTTTCACATGGATGTTGGGTATTCCATAAGAATGTTGTTTCCTCTTCATAGGAAAACATCTTCAACATAATATTAGTCATGTATTTGAAGCTATTTGACTCAACCATTCCACCATAATCATCTCGCACTTTGATCAAGGACACATTGTTTAAATCAAATGGTATGAGCCCATTGATTCTTTCATCAAATTTCTCAATGTCAAATTTCATTTAACTCGAAGTCATTGACATACAATATCTCCACCCCTAAATCCTAATTGAACATCCTGTCTCACAAGTCACAAGAGATCTCCAAATCTTTTTTCAAGTAATCTTTTCTAATGTTGAAGATCGTACAATTATGCGACCACAGAGCATACTCGTAATATCATGAGATCTAACCCGGCTCGATAACAATTGGCCGGGAAATCAGCCTCCATTCACACCAACAAAAAAAAAACAAATGAGAAATAAAATAAAGATACAAGAATCAACAACACAAGAATTTAACGTGGAAAACTCCAAAATCGGAGAAAAATCCTGCCACGATAGACATATCAATGTATAAAAATTTGTACAATCACACATATTTATTCTTTCTCGCCTCGACACTCCCACACAATTATAAGTTTACATGATTCTCACTTTTCTCGTATGAAAAGAATTTTGAAAAGGATTTCACCTCATCTAAAAGTCCGAACTTGTAAAGAGGTTGATAATCAATACATTTATATCATCACCCTAATATTCTCCCTCACTCGTGGGCTGGTGTCAACTCCATCATTCGGAGGAATGGGGAGGCCCAACGAGTGTATTTACGGGCTAATGTTAACCCCATCATGGGAAGGCCCAACAAGTATTTAATTTAAATGGGCGTAGTTGCTTCCAAAGCAGGAATTTGAACCCAAGGTTTTGCTCGATACCAAGAAAGAATTATGTCTCATCTAAAAGTCCGAACATGTAGAGAGGTTGAGAATCAATCCATATATATTATCGCCCTAATACTCTCTCTCTCACTTGTGGCCGATGTCAACTCCATCATTCAGAGGATCGAGAAGGCCCAACGAGTGTACTTGGCGGCTAACGTTAATTTCATCATGCGGAGACCCAACAAGTATCTAATTTAAATGGGCGGAGCTGCTTCCAACAGAGTTTAAACCTGCAGTTTTGCTCGATACCATGAAAGAATTTTGCCTCATCTAAAAGTCCGAACTTGTAGAATAATTGGGAATCAATCTATTTATATCATCACCCTAACAAATTTGACTAGAATCATACACAAGACTAAATTGCATTTGGTGTGTGGTGTAATTGTATTAAAGACACGTAGCCTTTTTAAATAGCATTAAAAAATTATTACTCCCTTTTAACCACAAATCGACATGAAACAAAACAAACTACTTTATTTTAACACAATCCCAAATCGTCACTTAAATTTGTCTCAGTTTGTAACCAATACATGGTTCACTTTAAATCTCTCTCTCTCTATATACTAGAGCACAATCCCACGTATTACGCGGGTTGAAAAAAATATTAATTTTAGAGTAAATACTTCAAACATTTATTTAATTTAATTAATTTGATTTAAATAAAATTATTTTTTTCAAAATTGTATATATGTTATATATTTCTTTTTAAATATATTTTTAAAGCATGTTGAATATTAATTATATGGAGTATTTTTTTGTAGCAAGTCAATTCCAAATAAAACACTTAGAGGATGTAGGTTTTATTTTATAGATGTGTATCATTCATTTCATTAATCATAAATGTGCAATTTTTTTACTAATTAAGTAATTAAATTAATATATATATATATATATATATATATATATATATATAATTTCATCTATTATTTGGTCAAAATTTATGGATAGAATGTATACATATTTTTTATTGTCCTCTATGAAAATTAAAAATTCTAAATAAAAATTAGAGGTGTAGATTTTTTTACAGAGGTGTTAGGTGTAATTATTTTATTAAATTAAAACTTTAGCATATATTATTTTTCTATTCTAAACATATATTGTAATTTTAAAATGTGTTATATTCATTTTTAATATTAAATTATCTATGTATTATAATTATAATTTTTTTGGTAATATATGATATGTCTTTTTAAATGATTGTATATTGAAGTTATAGATTTATAATTTTCTACAATATTAATATGAAATATTTTTTAAAATATAAATTGAAATTTTTAAATAAAAAAATAAAATCTATCCCAATAATATCAAATTAAATTGTATATTTAAAAACCTAATTTTAAACATAAAATATGAAAGAGAAAATTTATGGTTGAAATTTAATTAATGAAAATGAATATATGCATTAATTTTGAAAGAAATTAAATAAAAAGATACCATAAATAGCTCAAATGTATAGAATTTGAGTATTTTGAAATAGAGAGTTTTGGTGAGTTGGGAGTGATTGTCAAATAGTATGTATATGATATGATATATATATATATATATATATATATATATATATTTTTTTTTTTTTGGAAAAACACTTTAACTCTATATATACCCACTCGTCAACGCCCCCTTTGCCTTTGGGACTGAAAAATTGTTTAAACAACTTTATATATAAAAAAATAGGTAAATGACAATACTAAATTTGTAAGATGCACTAAATTAAGCTTTAATTATGCGTTTCACTAAATTAAATTATCAACTAAGCTATATGAAATCTTAAAAAGAAAAGTTAGGTCACGGAGCCGGTTTTAATGCCATAGCTTAATGAAAATTAATGTTAAAAACAAAATTTTTTTATATGGGTCAATTTAAAAGAGTTATGCGCTAATCATTAATCTTATCTTGTCCTAATTAATTATGAATTATTTGTGGTTAACGGATGAATTAGCCATTTGGTGATGCACTTTTCTCCTATTAAAAATGAAGAAAAAGGATCAACGACGTTTTGAGTTGACTTTCTATCCAAGTATAAAGACATTTTTTCTATAGAGTAACGCTCTTGAGTAAAATTATTATTTTTGGGTAAAATAAATAATATATATTTTAGAGAAATTACTAATACTAATGAATTAATTAATATTATTTGGTTAAAGAATTAATAACTGTAAAAATACACACTAAGTATACCGTACAATTGATTTAACTTGCGAAACAAATCTAGCCAGAGCGGAGTGATGACCTCGCCTCCTTATGATAACAACTACGTGATTACCTCAAATGTTGATACAGATGCTCTTAAATCAATGCGAGTTGTGGCTTCTAAGAATTGGACAGATATGTGTGAAGATGAGTTGCAATAGTATGATTGGTGTGACAACGTGATGAACTCAACAATATAAGGTTTATGGATTGTACTTTGATTTTATATAGAGTGTCTTCTCTTCCTTTATTTAGGGCTTACTTTTTGTTTGAATGGAGCTCCGCCTCCTGATCGACGTGTGATCTTATGGCATTTTTCTTTCCTTTTATATAAGAACTTATTAGACAATTGATTTATAATTTTTTTATTTTCAATAATAATATTATGAGAATCGTTATAGTATATATATATATATATATATATATATATATATATATATATATATATATATTAGGAAGGAAAACTCAGACTAAAAGCAAGCATATGATCTTGCTGAGCTATTATAACTTCAATCTTCTGTTTTCCTGAAATTAATTCATTTTTATTGGACTTCATTAACAGCTCAAAAACTGTAATTTTTCGCGACCATCTTTTTTTCTTTGTTTATTTATTTATTTATTTGGGAGCTTGTCTATAGTTTACTTGTAATGATGTACCTGCCAGTGTGCATACATCCACGAATTTCCTTGAAAGCAAGCTTATTTTTTTAATTTTTTTATGGGATTGTGCTATATCTAAAAGGACAAAAATTAAATTTGGGTGCATTTGAATGTACATTGCATTTCATCCAGTTTGACCCAATTTTGATAGCGTCATAAAAGAAAAATTAAATTATTAAAAGTTTAGATATAAAAAGTAAAGTATTAGTATGTATGCTAAATTGTATTAATGTTTTTTAATATACAAACTAATATTTTACACATGAACGAACATGTTTCCGCTCATTTTTTTATATTGATCACATGCACAATTTTTGAGTTAAATCTTAATGGTTCCATAATTTTGCACCTTTTTTTTATTTAATCTTATAACTATTTTTGGAACGATTTAGTCTTGTAACTAATTGATCTCGCTCAATTTTCATTCCATAACTATTTTTAGATAGATTTAGCTTCATAACTACTTGAATTGCTCAATTTTAATCATATGATTCCGAAAATAACTCATACGGAAGATGTTTCTCTAGCGTGACCACGTGTCATTTTAAATTGGGGCTTCCTTACGAGACTCGTGTTTACATGAAAATTTGTATACACCCGATAATTAAATTAAATGCATATCATTGTATAATTAAAAAGAAAATGAAAAGCGTATAAAAATCAAAATACAAAACCTGGGATCCATATACTATAGCCTCAAATCTATGAAATCAGGTTTTAGATTTTTTTTTTTGTGGAAAACCGATTTCACGGATTTGGAACTATGATATCTCGTATCCCGTGTTTTGCATTTTAGTTTTTGTTTGTTTTTCTTTTTTAATTATATAATGATGTGTATTTAATTAAATTGTCGGAGTATAAAAATTTTATGAGTCTAAAATTGAGCAATTTAATAGTTAATGGGATAAAGTCATTCTAAAAATTAGTTATGGGACTAAATTTGAGCAATTCAAATAGTTGTGCGACTAAATCATTCTAATAAATAGTTATGAGACTGAAATTGAGAAATTCAAGTAGTTATGAGACTAAAATTGAGCAACTCAAGTTATTATGGAACTAAATTATTTCAAAAAAATAGCTATAAGACTAAATAAAAAGTCTTATAAAAAAAGTGCAAAGTTATGAGACCATTTAAAATTCAATATTCCCACAATTTTTTAGCGAGTTGGTCAAAATTAAGTGGACTGCAACATTACCATCTAAAAGGCACACAAAATGATACAAAGAATCATTACATAAGTTGGTATATATTAAATTTTAAATTTCAAGTGGTTGAAGAATGAGAGTAAAAAGTGATTGAAAGATGAGAGTGAAAAATTGTGCGAGTGCAGGAGTATTCAAGATTTTGTTCCAAAAAGACATAAATCTTCATATTATATTGTTATTAGATGAGCTTCCCGCGTATTACGCAGTATTTTCGTTAAATAAACTTTATAATATAATATATTATATATATAATATTTTCAAATAATAATATATATATTAAAATAATGTATATGTATAAAAAAATTGTAATTATATTATTAAATTTAAATAATGGTAATATTAATTGTATGACAATTCATGCTAGGGATTAGAATTATTATAATTATGTGAAAGAATTTACTATAAGATTTGTTTCAAATTTATTTTACAATTAATAAAAAAAGACACGATTAATAGAGTTTTTATATAATTGATGCATAAATATTACTCCGAATAATATATATATCGTATATTTACAATAAATATCATATATGATTATATTAAGTTTTTTTTTTTTTATAAAAGTTGATACAACCACAATTTTTCTTACATACATTTATAGGCTTAAGTTAAATATAATTTTATGTTTAAAAATTGTCATATGATAACACTTTTTAGATATAAAATAGATATTTAAAATATTTAAAGATTTATATATTAACTTATTTATTAAAAATATACATATTGTGCAAGAGGTCTAAGGTTCAAACCTCCTTAGAAATATATTTTTTAATTAATTCCTATATTGAAATGCCACATAGATGTCATATATTAATTATAAATCAATAGGAAAATGACACATAAATTATTAACATATATATGCATTTAATAAGAATATGACACCTCATTCAAATTAACCTCATGATGACACCTAATCAAAAACAAACTCCCTATTAATAATATAGAGATTATAACATTATATAGAATTACAAACTAATGAAGGTGGATTCTTATAAATTACAATCTAATATAACATGTAGAATTTATAAAAATTAAAAAGGGGACGATTGCGCCATTAACTCTATCTCTGAATTTTTTTTTCAAAAAAAAAAGAAATTTATAATAAGTGTTCACATGTGTACAATAAAGTTGGAGCTCAAACACAAATTTCAATGGCTCAGTCCAACAATAACGATTCTCATTAAGCTGAGCAACCTTAGCAAACTCTATCTCCGAGTTAAGGTTCGATTCTTGCCAAATTCATGAAAAAGACTCCTTGTAATCACAATCTTAACCAATTTTAATTAAATTTGGTCCATTTAGAAAATAGGTCGCATAAATAAGTTTCATATCAAGTTTGAGTAGACCCAAATCAATTATCAAATTATGGGTCTCCTAAGTGTACTAAGTACTAGGTTACTAACACCCATTTTTAGTAAATACGTGCACTAAATTTTAATTAAAACATTACACATAAAAATAGTTTTTATATTGGGGCACTCTTGTGTGAGATCGTCTCATGCATGAGACGGATATAAGACGGAGTCACTTTTTAATAAATTATTATCATTTTTTTATAATTTGTTATCACTTTTTCATAAATTGTTATCACTTTTTAATTTGTTATCACTTTTATGCTAATTTGTATCACTTTTTAAAAAGGTGACAACAATTTATTAAAAGTTATTCGGTCTCATGCATGAGACGGTCTCATACAAGTTTTTGCCTTTATATTATCCTTCAAAAGATGGGTGCACTGGTGGGTGCATTAATCTAGAGGTGGGTGCACTTATCTTAAACATTGAATGCGAGTGGGCTTGAGCCAAATTTTTGGGCCCAATTTTTCTGACAAAATTAGTCCAATTCAGGTCATATCCGAGTTAACTCATTCATTAAATTTGGAAAGGGACCCTTCTTCCTCGGCAAAAATCTTGTGACCATTGAATTTGAGGTGCATTGCATAAAACTTGTGATTCTCTTTCTCTCTCTTTGTAAATTTTAAAATTTTCATTCTATACACTGCTTATATTATTTTATATATTCATATATTTATTTCATTAAAGAAGGAGTTTCATTTCATTTTAATGTTTGAATTTATAAAATGGCGTAAAGTTAATTCATTTATATTAATTTTTTAATATTTTTTGTTCTAGTGATTGGACTCTCAAATTTAACATCTTAGAAGAGGTTAATCGAGTGAATAATTTAATATGAGTGAAATTGTTTTTATCGGTATTTAAATTCAGGATGTGAATGTAAGCCAAAAACTCTAATATCATGAAAGAATTTTATCTCACCTACAAATTCTAACTTGTACAAAAATATAAAATTAATTTATGAAAAATTATAAATAAGTTCAAAAATATTTAAAAATTGCAAATAGGTTCATTATGCAAATATTTTGTCGCGTGCAAATGTCTCTTGTTTGTGTAAATATTTTTGAACCTATTTACAATTTTGAATTTTTTTAACCTATTTGTAACGGATTCTTAATTTATTTATATTAATTTTTTTTTTTTTATAATTAGATTTTGATGTCTGGTATAGCATGCGGCTGCAATTTTGTAATAATGCGAGTGACTTTGCTTTGAAAATGGTGCTTCACTTGAGCTTATAATTGCACTCATCATCTCTCCATTTTATTACTTAACCCTTTGCTGATCCTTTAAGCTACGCAAATAACTTTCTGCCCTTTTCCATCTAAATAAATAAATAAATAAATATATATATATATATATATGCATATACAGTAGCAAATAACTTTCAACAAATGTGCTTGTTTATTTTTTTATTCACGTCATTATCATTTTTTTACTTAAGTAGAACAAGAACTAGCCAGTTTTCAATTGATCAGGATTATTGGAGGAGACAAAAAAAAAAATGTTAAATTAAATTATTATTAGTATCGATAATTTATTACAAGATATTTTTTGTCTTGTTATTTTAGCTTATACATATGGTCACCATTTAACATCAATTTATATGCTCATCACTCATTTAAATAGAGTAACTCATTATTATTTATTTAACTATTTATGTGACATCACCACATAAATAATAACATATAAATTGATGCACATGTATAATTATTATTCTCGTGCTTTCAAAATACATAATAGGTTAGAATTATGAGGTTAATTGTAAGAATCACCATAAATAGAAAGGTGTATAATTACGAAGTTATCCCCACTAGTTTGTGTAAACGAGACACACACTCAATCGTGTGTCACTCATACAACATTTACATCATTTGCACCTCTATGAGTGTCTTTCACCTTCGTATAAATAATAATCAGTAAAAATTGGGTATGTAATAACTTAATCATTATAATTATACTCAAGTATATGCACAATATAATTAACTATAACATCAATAAAACATACTAATAATAATTAACTAAAGTTTTATTTCAACATTCACACCCTATTATTACAAGTGTGAACACCACCACACTTACATAGCCGAGTTGGCAAGGCCTGTGGACCCAGATGAGACAAAATTTTCACTGAAATACTGTAGAGGTTTGTCTTGGAGAGTAAATCCAGTTAATTCTCTCCCATAAGTGTTTGTCATTCGAACACATCCCATCCAATCGAGAGGCCACGATAGAGAGAGTTCTTTTTATCTCTTCCTCATCAAAAGTATGTAGACACCCAAATCTTGTGGTAACCAAGTGGCTTAGGTCACTGGCCACCGGGTTCCTTACTTTAGTGGGAGGCCGAGTTCGATTCCAATTTGGAGGTATAAGGTGGCTTGGAAATTCTTGGAGTATTTTGGTGTTTGGTGATCTAACTATTAACAACTAACAAACTAATATTTACCGATAAAAAAAAAAAAACTCAAATCTTGTGGTACCCTAAGAAATACCCTAGTGAAGTAAATATTGTTACAGGTGGTGCAGAATCACATACATATTAATATATCCAACCAAATGCGTAGCATGAGTTTTATAGAAAAGTAGCAATAAAATGGCACAGAAAATGTGATATCATTAACTGCTCTCTTTTTCAACAACACTTCACTCATTTCCAACCTATATAACCACAAACCCAAACCCACACTTTTCCAACTCAACAATGCCTCCCATACTCATATTT
This sequence comes from Paraleonurus japonicus, assembly GCA_030762865.1. NCBI lineage: Eukaryota > Viridiplantae > Streptophyta > Magnoliopsida > Lamiales > Lamiaceae > Paraleonurus > Paraleonurus japonicus. The sequence goes on from CM061052.1 coordinate 36,136,524, forward strand.
ACCTTTCTTTCCCTCCTCTCTCTTTCCGTAGCCCAAGATCGAGCTCACGGCCTCCCAGACGAGCCCCCGCCGCCGTCTCCCCAGAAGCCTACGCATTCTTCCACCCCGACGGGCTTCAACCGACCTCAAACACCAACCCCTGCGACTCATCCAACTGTTCCACATTGCCATTAGCGGCCACCTTGCAATCGAGCAAGACCACCACCACCACCACCGGCCTGGGATCAGGCGCCATTGCCGGAATCTCTATAGGTTTCCTTTTCGTGTGCCTCATCGGAATGGGAGTTTACCACGTGATGATCAGGCGGAGATCTAACTTGCAACGAGCCAACCCCGAGCAGCAGCTGGAGACGGCGTGAAAGCTCCATTTGTCATCGTGTTTTGATTGTTATACCTACTACTCTTTGTTTAGGTTTAGATGTAGCTGAATTGTTGGGAGTGTGGTAAGGGGTTATTGAAGTTGTACCCCAATGTGAAGGATTTGTGAGTTAATATTTAGGTTACAAAAATGCATGCTGTATTTATTAAGTAGATATTTCTACTACTCTGCCTTTGTCCTCTTCTCAAAACACCACATTCTCTATTCTGAAGAGGATTTCATTTGGCATTCACAGTGATAACTAAAAATATTTGAATTTACTTCTTAGAGATATATACTAACCCAAACTGACCTAATTATGCATGACTAACAAGTACTCGAATAGTTCTGGAGTTCAAGTTCAATCTCAATAATACTAGACTTGTCGGGCTCGCAAGTTTAATCGAGCTTACATAATGTTACTATTTTATTCATAATATGCTAATTATTTACAAAAATATTTTAATTATAAATAAAATAAAATCTCTAATTCACTCATGTTATATAAGTTATCAAGCCTGAGTTATGATTGATTACTTCAAGTTTTCAGTCGAATTGAACTAAAGTTCAATAAAAGTAAACTTCGATCAAGTTCGCATTGGTCAAGTTTTTAACTTCAATTTTTATTTTTAAACGAATAGAGTTTCAGGTTTCGAATTTTAAGATTTGAATTTTTAATCGAATCAAATTTTAATCGAATCAAGTTCAAGGCTGACACTACTTGACTCGAATCATTTTCACCCCAATTTCCAATTTCAAAATGAGATGTGCCCATTTTGGTTAAATAACAGAGTTTTCTCCTCGGAATAAAGATAATAAAGTTTTGATAATGATGCAACTCTAGGCAAAATGCAACTTGAAACTGACGACGAAGACATCATAATTAGGTCAACCATGAAGTAGGAAGACACAAATGAGAATCCATGATGATGAGCACACACTCTATATACATACATACATATATTACATACACACTTTTGTGTTTGAAGAATGAAAGGATAAATTTAAGTAACATGCAGCAAGCACCAATGATTACTTGGATTAACAATCAAGATAGCTCTTCTGCCAGCAATATTATAAAACAAGAGAGGAAAAAGTTAAAAGGAATACACAACTTAAGATCATCAAGAGCAGGGTGATAGCCATCAAAATGTTCTTTCTACACACCATTCATACATCACCAACTTCCTCAACTGTAATCGAAGAACTCGATTAAATAAACACAAAATACGTTATAAAACTTACTAAGGCATGAAGCTTGCAACAGTAAATTTGGTACAGAGCAGAATGCAAGTTAGAGATGCATCAGAAAATACAATGCCTCAGTGGAATATTAAGAAACATGTATGTTCAATCACAATGAAGACTCATTTATAGGAAACAAATGTACATATTCTACATGATCTGGAATATCTGGAAAGATTGAGGAAGCAAGAAATTAGCATGAACACAGGAGATGGAAGACCCACAAAAGGTACAATCATATGAAACAAAGGATGGCCATAATACAGCAGCCATTGTATTGAAACATCTCTACCATCCACGTGAGCTCAGATACTCGATCAGAGACCCGAATGTGTTATCCAGAGATTTATTCCACACGTGTGCAAACTCTCGCTGAGCCTTCCGCCCAAAAATAGGCTCTCGTGGCTGAAAGAAAAGTTGAAACAGAATTTCAAGCTATATAAAAACTACAGAAGTACAAACACTCCTTGACATAGAATAAAACAAGGAAAAATAAAGGGATAAAGGTAGAATTTGGCCCCTGAATTATTATTTTTTTGGTAATCAGGCACTTCTACTTTTAAAAATGGAACAAATAAGCACTTCTACTAAAAAAAAAAAAAAAAATGAGACATACAAACACTTCCATCAAATAAAGGTTGATCATTTTGACACACTTTATTGTGTGTTTCTGAGTTAATTATTCTCCAGTATTTTTGACACACTTGTATCAAAATATCCTCATTCGACTTCTTCTGACCATTGTCCCTTGGGTTTACGCATAACAACGTCTTGGGCGTTTTCCTTTTGCTAGAAATGAAACAAGAATCTCGCTCTCTATAATGGCACACAAATTTGTTGATCTCAACTATTGCTCGATAAATCAATACACAGACCAGGAAAATCCAGCTCTTATAGCATTTTCCACCAATTTCCTTGCTTTTTTTCCTGGAAGAGATGCGCCAAATTGGGTTTTCCAGTGGCTTGCGAGGTGAGAATAGTTGGGAATATTGAGCAACAGAAAAGCACACAGATGAACAAGGTATGTACATACACTACATGTGTGTAAATTAACACCGCCAACCTTCAACGATTTATATCTCATTTTATTAACTGAGGGGCTCATTTGCTTCATTTTAAAAGTCGTGCATGATTGCACAGACAAATAATTCAGGGCCTAAATTGTGCCAGAGTCAAAAGTTCAGGTGCTAAACTGTAGCTTATCCCATAATAAATAAAAATATTCCCTCCGTCCCGCCTTAACTTGCACCAACTTTTGGGCACACAAAAAGTAAGTGGAGAAATGAGTAGGGTTGTGAGGGATAATTTCATAAAACATATAAAGTAAAGAAATGGGTTGGATTGTGTGTATGTGAAGGCCCAAAAGTAATAACATTTTGTGTAAAAATGTGGATATTGTAAGGGTGAAGTTTATGGAGGGTTTTCTATTTTGGGATGTGCAATATATTTTGGAATGTCCGAATAAGGAAAATGTGCAAGTTATTATGGACGGAGGGAGTGAGGAGTAATCATCAAACTGTACATTTTGCAAGATGTTAGTTTAGCATGGTAATTAACCAACACTATCAGATTTCAGTCATAGAGACCTCAGGAACTAGAGACCCATGCTTTTTTACCCTCTCTCTTTTTTTTTTCTCTCTATCAAGTATAGATAATATTCAGAAGTCTCAACAAAGTTAGAAAGACAATACAAATAAGCATGATTTCAAGCATATTACAAATCAGTTCATGACTAAAATATTGCATGTATAAATGACTTATCACGCACTTAATTTTCCCTTTTCAACTTTCTCTCTTTTGTTTATGCCATTTTGGCGTGAAAAGCATATGCCAAATATGCATGCCATAAGCCTAGTCTAGATACCCCGACCATTGCCAATCAAGCCACCCACAGAAAATGCAACTACTGAGCTCCACAAATGCATCTCTACGCTGATATAAGTTATTAGCCTCTTTAGAGAATGGTAGATGAATGTATTGTCATTTAAGTGATCAACAACAGATCTACAATCATGAGATTTCACTAATAAGTTATAATGACACCATCTATCTATAATTACTTGTATTATATATATTGTTTTTACAGTAGATTAATCTACATGGTCTAGATCATTGTATACTCTACCAATCTAAAACCATATTTCCTTATACAGAACACTGACAGTAAGATAATGTACAAATTTCATCTCTATGTAGGAGCAGGTGTCGCTCACGAAGTTATTTCCCTTATTTAAATGTGTAACAAGCGGTAAAAAGACAGAAATACTCTACATCATTTGTAGAATTATGAATTTACTGAAAGTTGGACTTCATAGTTTGGCCATAAGCAATAATTTCAAAATGCAGCATCATGCGAAATGGTAATATAAATTAGTCTCGAGCTATTTATGCCCCAAAGACTAAGAAGTTTTTTAGCTTGAGGTTTTTACTTCCTCACAGAAGATGAGGTTTAATAACTTTTAAATTAGATGAGAATATACAGACGATCTTCTTTAATGTAGAACTACCAATTGTTGCACAAATAATAACAAAAACATACTTAAAGCAGTTATACAAACAGCAGTTTTATATGTGCGTGTGTTTGTGTAGCTATCATTGAATGATAAACGTTCAAAGAATATATTGCTCTCAAATAAAACCCTTATAACATGCCAGAAAATGTATTACATGATAATTGATAATCTATCAAGAGACGGAATTCCAAAGAATTGCCCAAATCATGATCGCTCCTCCCAAACCATGTATCAAATCATCCATAATTTTAAACAAAAATAAAATCAGATATGGTTGTAATTGATGCTCAATTTTCATTTTCGCAGAATTATGTTGAAGTGCCCTAGAAAAGAAAAATTCACGCATCCAACAACTAACGCCATCAGACAATCGAAGGAGAATAGCTTCTTTTCAAATTCAAATTAGCCTCTGATTAGCCAACATTGACATAATATATCTATCATATCATTAAAAACATCCATCCATAGCTACAAAAAAAAAAAAAAAAATCCATGAGAAATGGTAAACGAAAAAACCTGAGGTTCAGACTGATAAATGGAATTATAGATGCTTTTACGCTGCTCGAAAATCACCACTCCAGTAAAGATGGTCCCTAGCGCAGCGCCTAACAGACGCTCCTGCGCATATACGTACATATTTATATACAGAATCAATGTGAATAAACATACAAACAAAATTGCGGAAATTAAGGGATAAGTTTGATAATACATTGATAAAAAGAGGGAAGAACCTGAGCTAGAACGCTGATCATGATTATTCCAACGGATTGAGACAAAAATTGCTTTGGATTTTGAAGGAGATTGTCAAAGAAGATGATGAATTGATGCTGCAATAAATTACTTGTTCGTAGAATGACATTTATGGGCTTATGGGCCAAGGAATGCAAGCATTGGGCTTGGCCCTGCAATTTTATAGATCTAAAGTAGATTTGTTGAAGTGAATGAAAATAGTAGAAAGGGCAGTGCTATTCTCACATATTTTTTTTTGAGTACACACAAAAACTAAGTACACACACGAAATATTTGAGTACATATACCTGAAAATTCCATAATATCTTTGGTGCTTATACATAATGTGCGATAAATTTTTTCGCACGATTGTATGTTGTTCAAAAAATTGCACATTGTTAGGTATATACACTTTGGGCTCAGTTATAATTATACACATCTATGTTCAATATAATTTTTCACATATTTACATAGTGTGCAATAAATTTATTTACATATTAATATATTGTGCGGCAAAAATGTTCGCACATTGATGTATGTACTTAAACTTCCAAAATTTTGAAATTATAAGGAATGATACTTTAGTCATTACACGACAAGTTTTGTTTAAAAAAATAATTAAAGTGTGTACTTAGAATTTTCGTGTGTGGAAATAACCTGAGCCTAGTAAAAATATATATATACATATGCAAATTCAAAAGATAATCCCCTTGCAACTTCATTTCATGAATTGGTGTTTCAAAACTCATTTACTAATTTATTTATTTATTTTTAAAGAAGAGAGGATATTTGTTACAATAGTTCAAAAATTATATCGAACGAGCAAACTCTTTTTCCAAAAGGAATCTTGCATGCCATGCCTTACTTTTCACATACTAATTACTCAAGCTATGGAAACGAGCAAGGGGACGGACTAAAACCCGCAAAAGCCCGCTTTGTGATGGGGCGGTGGGACGGACCAAAAATATGGCGGGTTGTAAAATTTTCAATCCAACTCACTTATTAGCGGGTCACGGGTTTAGACTTAGTCGGCCCACATTATTTTTTTTTAATTTTTAAATTTCAAATATAATAATTTAAAAGCTCTAATACATTAAATTTATCATAATCAAATATAATCAAATAATTTATCTTGGTGATTATCACTTTAAAGAAATGAATGTCTCCACGGTGATTACATCATTAGTGTTATGCTCAAATTTTGGGAAAAAAATGAGACAAAATAAGTTTATTGGTAGTGGTGAAAAGGAATGATTAAAAATAAATGATTGTAGGAGGAGAATATATTAATGAAAATAAATAGTGATTATCTTATTTAGAAGAAAAAATGGTGTCATAATCATTTTTTATTTTTATTAACCACCGTAATTATATTATACTCATTCTTATTCCCATTTTCAACCAAGCGTCCTAAGTTAAAAAAATATTGGAACAGAAACTGAGTGAAGAAAATGAATATCATAAGATCAATAACCCAAACTCAAATCATAAGATCAATCACACAAAATCAACACACATATATAACTAACACTTCACTCGAAAACCCCACATCAATCTGGATATCAGCGTCTTCTCTTCTTTTTCTTTTTTCATTCTTTCAAAAATGTGTTGTGCTGCCATAACGTGAATCTTCTCTCTCTTATTCCATTATTACTCTCTCTCTCTACAAAATACATTAGATTTTTATATGTGGAAATTTTGTTTGCTTTTCTTTTTAAAAAAGATCTAAAATTTATGTATATTAATGTTTTGAAAACATAAAGGTAATTTTTTTATGGAGTGTACAAAATAATTGGGATGTATACAACAAATTTGATGATTTATTTAGCCGCGGTCATTCATTAAACCAAAGCTTAAAATTTCTTGAGCTCCATTTGGATAGAGTGGATTTGAAATCGAGGATTTGAGGATAATGTACCATTTATTCACGCAAACTAAAATGGAAAAAAATTAAATGAGTGGATTTGGAGAATTTCAAATGACTGTTGGGTATTTAAATCATTCCACTTATAAGTAAAATTTGAATCAAATCCATTCATTTATAAATATATCAAATCACTTGATTTCAAACGACTCCATCCAAATAGAGGTTGAGAGTGGGTGCACGTCTGAATACTATTACATGGCGCTCCATATAAAACAAATATTTCATGAAATAAAATAAAATAAACGTAAAAATAACTTACTAATTATCATGGATTAAATAGTTTTAATTCGTTGGAAGACTACAGAAACCGCGTGGGGTCTAAACACCAGGAAATGCTTTGTCGATAAGAAAAAAAAATATATATAAAATTACTACGCTCCAATTCGCATACAACTGTTTTGGCGGACATTCTAGATTTCAATTTTAATTTAAGTTTTATTTTGAAAAAATGACTATTAGGTACAATTTTAGAGTAAAAATAATTATTACATATAATGATTTTAAAAATTACAACTCACTACAATTTATAACAATTTTATCCCTAATCTGATAAAACTCACGTACGCGTCTCTCTCTCTCTCTCACACTCACATTCTTATTCTGCCACTTTCTCTCTTCCTCTCTCTCACATCCCAACCCCACTGCCCCAACGCCCACCGCCCACAACCACGCTATTTGGGTACAAAGATCATCGTAACACCGCGAATCGAGCCGAAAGTGTTGAATCCGCCGCCGTGAAAGTATACGATTAACGACAATTTGTTTGGTTGGGGTGCTTGGGATGAAGAGACGGAACCAGAGGTTGCGGGAGAGGTCAATTGAGATGTCGGAGGTGGAGACCGCGGTGGAGAGAGACCCAGGTGATGGCGGCAGAGACAGACCGCTCAGGACGAAGGACGTCCACCACCGCGATCGCCGAACCTAACCATCGCACCCACGCCGACGGCGAACACCAAGCGACGGTCCCACGACGACTTCTCTTCTCACTCTCGATCGCAACCGTGACAAGATCGGCGGCCACGAGATGGGCCATAGATCGACGACGGATAAAAGGACCAAATCGACGGAGGGTTTCGCTCGTTTGAGCCCTAGTTTAATTCTTGAACTCCTAAAATTTCTCAATCGGTTTTTAGTAGATATTGGGATTGCAGAGGTAGGGCATTTATGTTTAATTTCTTGATTCTTGTTTTTTTATTTTTATTCTTTTTTTTGATTTTTTATTCTTGTTTTTGTTTTTTGGAGTTGTTTGTATACAATAGTAGTGCTAATGTGCGATTTTTTCTTACGCACATGTGCAACAATATTTTTTTCACCTCTTGTTTTGTTTACATATTTAGAATTTTTTAGCGGTGTTTTCATGTAAATTCAAATACAAATTGTGAAGGAATTTTTCGTTGAATTCGAACATAAAAATCAATACTCAAAAGTGCGTAAATTTCTCGTTGAATTCGAACATAAAAATTAAAGTTGATTTGCAAAAGCCAAAAAGACATGAAAATCAAATGTTTCAAAGCAAATGTGTCAATCTTGAAAAATAGATCCGTTCAAGGAGCTTGTTTCAGCGATTTGGATGAGAAATATTTGTTGAACTGGGAATTCGGTGAATGCTGCTTTGTAGGGTTGGAGAATCGAGTCGATACTTTGATTTTTTTGAATTGGTTGCGTTTTTTGCGAATACTTTTCGGATATGCACAAATCGACACAAAAATAACATAAAAAGCAAAAAGGGGAGTGTAAGGCCCTCCCCATTGGGAGATTTTTATGAGTGAGATACAATAAAAATAAAACCTAGAAAATGGGTTTTTGTTGTTGGGGAGAGATATTCGAGGTTGGGTTTTTATTGGGTAGAAGATCTTCTACCTAGGTAGATAGAGAGAGAAGAGAGTGGGGGAGTGCACAACAACCGTTGGAAAATGAGAGGAGGCAGGCGCGTGGGCCGCGCTACCAGCCTTCCAATTATTATTATTTTTATTTATTTAAGGGGTGACCCCACAAGTACCTTAAGCAAATTAAATGGACGGGAAATTAAATTAAGATCATTGCAACATATACAAAGAGAATGTATATATTTATCTTAAATGACCAGGAAATTAAATTAAGGAAATTAGTCGTTGCAACATATATATATATATATATATATATATATATATATATATATATATATCTATTTTTTTATAATCATTGCCAATGGCTATTTTTTATTTTATTTATTTTAAATTTTTTAATTTTCATTATAAATATACATTCTCACTTCACCATTTTTCCTACATTATCTACCACTCTCAAATTTTATTTTTCTACCTAAATTTATTCTCTTCTCACCCAAAAAAAAAAATGGATAAAGATTCATGGATGCAATGGTTCAATTCTTCAAATTCGATCAAAATGCATCGCCCCAAATATCAACTTTCGTCCACAGATTACCAACTTCTAACCTCAAAATCCTAATTTTTCACCCCAAAATTTTTCAATCCATTTTCCGATTTTTTCGGAAGGCACTCAACCTCAAAATCCTAATTTTTCACCTCAATTTCCCTATATGTATCCACCTCAATTTCCCTACATGCCACATCCTCAATACGGTTTCGTCCTATAATGGGCACAAATTTATCAAGAAGGCCCAAAGATCGATGGTTCGGAGGCGAAGGAGACACTCCAACGCCGAACTCACAACGCGTTCATCTTCTTTCTCGTCTCATTTCTCTCCAACCGGACTTGAGGGGATAAATCTCAGCCGACTTTGAGGCTGCCGATGATCCACCGACGCCTCTCTTGTACAAAAGAAAGCTTACTCTCATGAAGAAAACACTCTTCTCGCAAGGTGTTGGATCGACATTAGCACAGACTCCGTTGTCGGAAACAATTAAAAGTTGGAGCAAATGTGGGTTCGGATCGCCGAGGCGTACAACATGAATCATCCAACGGGCACGATATTCGGAATTCAAGTGTGTTGATCACATCACTATACACTACAGAGACAGGTGAAATGGTTACATTGTTATTTTAATCAGAAAAGAAGGTGCAGGGGAGTGGTTGCGGTGATGCGGATATTGAAGAGAAGGTGAAGCTTCAATATAAAGAAAAACATGGATAAGATTTTGTACATTTTCTCGCTTGGAAAATTTTGAAAGATAGTCCAAGTTTGCCGATCTAGAATATGATGTTCGCGGATCAAAAAGAAAAAAGTTTCGGCAACTAGAGAATATGTTGCATCTTCAAACACCGAGGAGAGCGCTGGAGAGGAAGTTAGGGCGGAGCGCCCTCGCCCGATGGGGAGGAACGCAGCTAGGCGAATGGAAAAGGGTAAAGGAAAAGCTAACACGTCTGCCGGAGAAAGCGTTGATGATATTGAGAAAAGACTTCAAGTCTTGGAAGAACAGAACAAGCAAAAGATCGAAGGACTTAATAGCCTTGTCGAAACTAGAGAGTATAAAATACTAATGAAAGATACATCGAAGATGACAGAGCGAAAATCTGCGTATCCATCTCCACATAGTGGATAAAATCAAGTAGAAATGGGGTTGTAGGTTTGAAAAAGTAGTCGTGTTTTTTCCATTGTAATATTAGTTGTATTTCTTTTCGTTTGAAAAATTAGTCGTTGCGTTTTTTAGTTGTTGTATTTCTTTTCGTAATAACTCTAGCCGTTACAAAACTAGCCGTTATAAAACTAGCCGTTGTGAAACTTTACTCTATTTAAAGGATGTAATCAAATTGTTGCAGCTCTCACTTGAAAATATTACACTCCTCTAATAAGACTTTATCCTTCAATTTCCTTCCGTCTCTCAAACATGTCTTCGCTGAGTGAAAGTGAAAATGATAGTCTTTATGAGAGTCTATTTGATTTCACAACCGAAAAGAAATACGGTCGTTGCTTAAAAAATACGAGTTACTTAGCGGTCTTTGGGACTTCCGGCGGTGCAAAAATGAAGAATGTATGTAGACCGAAACCGTGAGGCGGGGCATACAAGACTCTACCTTGACTACTTCTCCGAAGATCCAATATACGGAAGTGAGATATTTCGCCGACATTTTCGTATGTCGAGAGGTTTGTTCTTGCGCATAGTTGATGCATGGGAGTCCCACGATGACTATTTCCGGTGGAGGGTCGATGCAACTGGAAAAAGGGATTCTCTCCACTACAAAAGTGCATGATGGCCATCCGCCGGTTAGCATATGGTGGACTCGCCGACCGTTGGGATGAGTACCTACGTGTTGCCGAAACAACCGCCAAAGAAAGTCTCTTTAAGTTTTGCCGCTCTGTGATCGAACTATTTGGCGGATACTACTTGAGGAAGCCTAATGCATTGGATTTGTCAACGGATATTACAAATGCACGAAGAAAGGCATGGATTTCCCGGGATGTTGGGGAGCCTTGATTGCATGCATTGGGAATGGAGGAACTGTCCGGTTGCTTGGAAAGGCTAATTCACACGCAGTGATCATGGCGTTCCAACAATCATGCTCGAAGCGGTTACCTCTGCAGATCTATGGATATGGCATGCCTACTTTGGAGTAGCGAGGATCCAACAACGACATAAACGTGCTCAACCAGTCTCCTTTATTTGCGAATACTCGCAAGGATGTGTGATTAGTGTGAAAATTGCATGATTATTGTGTGCTTAATTATCTCAATTTGATATTATTTTCATGTTAATTCACATTTAATTGACTAATTATATTTAATTATTTGATTTGATTTGGTGCTTTGAGTGTTTAATTTGTAGGTTGAGGCGAACTTTGAGTGCAAATTGAGGAAATTTATTGTATTCAATTCAATGGAGAAATTGCATGGGTTGAAAGAGGGTCGAGAGAGCTTTGCAACGCAAAAAGAATCGGGTCAAACGGAGCTCGTATGAAGAAAATATGATCGAACGAAGTTGTGGTTGGCAAAACAGATGCATGCACCCACCATATTGGTGAGTGCACCCACCTTCTACACCACGAAATTGAGAAGTTCACGCACCATCTTCCCCAATAAGATCGGCGCCATTCGCGATCTTCCCAAAACCTGCAAAAATCTCAACCATCAATTTCAATCACTACATAGCGTCAACCACCCCAAATCGCCCACCCATCACCAATCCAACACAGGATCGATTCACCGCCATTGCAAGAAGTAGCGCGTAGCAGAACCACCACCAACCATCGCCGTCGCGTCACACGCTCCAGTGTCGCCGCCGGTTCGTCGCCGTCAAAGACCAACACCCCTCGTGTGGACGCTTCACCACCATGACACGCCTCGTTTAGCGTCGGCCTCGATCTCCACAACTCGATCCAAGGCGTGATTTTCTCAACTCGAACCGAGTCTATTCCACAACCGAGTCGAGGCGGAAGACCAATTTTGTCAGAATACTTCATTGCCCAATTTCTTCCTCACCCCCTCGGCCCGAGTGAGTCCCAACCGAGTTGGAGGAAGCGCGCACACAGTGAAAGGAGATAGGCGTGAATAACAATAGCAGCGTAGAGGGAGATTACTGAGAGTTCTTTCTTCTTAGGAGAATCGGTGAGTTTTTAGAATATTCTAGGGTTTCTTCTCCATTTTCTTTCTATATAAATACACGTATAGTTTAAGTTTTTTGAGTTATTTTATTTTTTCGCAAAGTAGAAGATAGATTTCATACTATTAGTTAATTTCGGTTTAATTATGTTTTTCCTAATTTTTATGTTCATGGGTTTATTGTTTAAATTCATGATTAGCTAAATTTCTTTTGTGTTTAGGTGTGATGATCCTTGGATGAATTAATTTTGATGATCATGTGATTGGGTGTTTCATTTAATGATGTGATTAATTATTCTATTGTGATTTGCATGATTTAATTGTTAAATTAGGTTTTGATCCTTTGTTAATTGATTTAATTTGCTCAAAGAGATTTGATTTATTAAATTGATGCTTAGGTGTGGTTTTGGTAATTGAATTCAATATTGAATTAATGCAAGGAGACTTGGTTAATTTTCATTAGAACCTACATTAGAATATGTTAATTGCTTGATTCTATTTCTCGTGATTAAGTGAGGAGACTTAGGGTGTCGTCTCTAAACTATCTTACGTGTTTATTTGATGTATCAAACCTAGGCTTATCCAAGACGGTTAATATGTGATTTTATGCTAGATAGCTCCTATTATCCCTCGTTAATTGAAACCCGATCATGTGTGATTCGTAATTAAGGATTCCTTGGTAATTTGCACCGAACACATTTTTCTCATATAGTTATCTCTTGGTAATTTGTTTGTTGCTTCATTTTAGTTGATTATTTTAGATTTAATTTTGCATACCCGAGCCCGACTCATAATACCATGCCAACTCTTAGCTTTAGGGATCCTTGCTCGACTTAGTTCCTTTGGGTTCGATAACTTGGTTGTGTCTTAAATATACTTACTCGAAAAAGTTGCAATCAATGTGCTTCATCCGTTAATTTTACAATCAATGGTAAGCAATATAATCAAGGATACTATCTTATCGATGGAATCTATCCAGAGTGGGCTGCTTTTGTGAAAAGTTTTTCATATCCTCAAGATCCGAAGAGGAAATATTTCAAGGAACTGCAAGAGGATGCTAGAAATGATGTCGAACGGGCCTTTGGAGTGCTTAAAAAATGTTGGGCAATGATTAACGGTCCAAGTCGCTTCTGTACAAGAATAACTTGAAGCATATAATGTTAACTTGCATTATTTTCGCATACAATATGATAATCGAAGATGAAGAAAATGCAGGCGACCGATTGGTCCGATGATCCCAATTACTCCATTCCGCCTCTTCAAGTAAGTCAAGAATCAACTGGATCATTCAATGACTACGTCGGGAGAGGTGTTCAACTACGAGATAAGCGAAACATCTCAAACTTCGACAGGATTTAATTGAGCATGTTTGGGCCCAATCCAGGAAATAATTAGCTAGATATTAAATTAATTATTGTAAAATGTATGTTGTTGCTTTTGGATTTTTTTATGTAATGTGTGTTTTTTCAATTTGTATTTTTACGTTTTATGTAATAAAAAAATTAATAATTTTTGGATTTTTTCCGAAATTTAATTAAATATTAAAATAATCAAAATATCTAATTATTTATTATTTATCCGAAAAATAGATAATTAATATAGTTTATAAATTAAAATATAAATGAGATAAATAGAAAATTGAGATGGATCCCCCAAAAACCTACTTTTTTGGTATATTGTTGGGGAGTAATTTTGTTTTGAAGGTAGAGATTTTTCTTTTGAGGTGGCGTTGACGTGGCACAAAAAAATATGCTTTTGGGATTAGACCATTGGAGAGGGCCTAAAGAGGGGCATAAATGTGACACATAAAACAACACAAAAAGCAAAAAAGGGGAGTGTAAGGAGGGAGGGTAATTTTGGAAGTTTGACCGACCCTACAAATAATTACAGTTTGAATTGTAGTTAGTGGTATTTAGGGTGTTAGGAGTGTAGTGGGATGTAACCCACCCTTTTATTTTTATAAATTTTGTCGTCTCTTAATTTGAAATATAAATATCAATAAAACCATAATATTTCATATAAGAGTCACTCTTGTGTGAGACCGTCTCATTCATGAGACAGAAGTCACTTTTAATAAATTGTTATTATTTTTCAATTTGTTATCACTTTTATATTAATTTGTATCATTTTTAAAAAAATAATAACAATTAATTGAAAAATGATTAGGCCTAATAAATTTGACATCTCATACAAGTTTTGCATTCATATAATACTTGTTCATGGTGCTTACTCAAGTATTTGAAATCTCTCCAAATGAGGAGCTCTTATCTTGCAAGGTAACTCATACACCCTCCATCATATTTTTATCGATCAAAGTTCTAAAATGAATATTACATTTTTATTTATTATTCTCAAAATAGTAAAAAATAATTCTATTTTCTCAAACTAAACACTTATAAACATATTCTTATATCACTCGATTCTTCACTATAATTCAATTATTCTCACTCAATTACTTACTCTAATAAAGTTAAAAATATCATTTTACCATTCCCTTTACACCTTTTAATACTAATAAAAATATTTTTATTAAAAGCCATGTCATTTTGTTTTTGAATAATTTAAATTATAGCAGTGGAAGTATATTTCACTTTATAATATTAAGAGAATGCCGATAGATTTATGGTGTGAAATACCATTTTCAACTTGTTAGAATCATTTTTACTCATTTTGTATAATAGTAATAAATTATTATATCATTTTTCACCTTAAATCACACTTATATGCATCAATTGCATGTGATCAATTGATGCAATTTAATTTAATTAGTTCATTTTAAATAGATCAGAATGTATCTAAATAAAATTGTGTCAAAATTCAATTCATACGCCAGAATTTATACATCACCTTCTTGATAATCGAGTAGAATTTTTTTTTTTTTTTTTTTATCAATTCGCCACCCAGCGTACCCATCCCCACTATCTCGGTATTTTTATCAATCTTAAAAATAGAAGTACTTAATAATAACAGTATAACCATATAAAAATACATTAATGAGTTGTCAATTTATAAAGAAATATATAAATAATTAAAATTATTTATTATTAAAATAATCATTAATAAAATTATTATAATAAAAAATAATAATCAATTAAGTAAGTAAGTAAAGAATTATTCAATGGGTAAAAAAGGATGGGTATTGGGCAAATATTAAAATTATTTTATAATGGGTCGAATATTTTTATAATAAAGGTATTATAATATTTTTATAGGAGTATCAAATTTTGTGTGAACCGAATGTATACTATACATTCTATTTTTAAAAATAAAGTTCATTTTATGCAACCAGTTTACACAATGTTACTTATTTTTATACAATTAAATGAGTGAGTAAAATAAATTTTAAATTTATGAAAATAGGTATTTAAAATACCCTCCATTTTAAGAAAAATAAAATTTTGTGTGAATCAGATATTAGTGTAATGCATATTTATTATTATTGTCACATATGACAGTACATATGCATAACAATGATATTCATATTTTATTTATAGCATTGTGCATGATAGTACATGTGCATGATAATTATAGTAAAGATACATGCATAATACTATGTTTTAAAAGCGGAAGCGGAGGTTGAAGCCGAGACACCTCGGCGCTTTGGTCGGACCGGTCGGATCGGGGTCTAACCGTTAGTAAAGCGGTTGAGTTACATGACGTCCATAATTATATAATATATAATTAAATATAAAATTTATAAATATATAAATATTTTACCCTTGTAATAATAAATCATATGTACAAATTATGACGAAAATCAAATAAACATACATCTACCATTGCAAATTAAAGTTCGATTTTAACAATCTTAATCAAATGTTTACATTACTAAAACAAGTCCACCAAATGTCAAACAAAACATCAAATGTAAAACCAAATTAACCATAAAAATTGCAAAAAAACCCCTAAATTTTTATTTTTTTCCCAATTATTTTGTCGAACCGCGGGTTGGCCGGTCGACTAGTGACCGGTTCAACCCGATTTTGCCGATTTTGGGCGGTTTGTGGCCGGTTCGATAGGAGGCCGATCCAATGTGGTTGGGCCGTTCGTGAGGCATGCCGAGTAGTGGTCGGACTGTCCGACCGGCAGTCCGATCCGCTTTTTAAAATATAGGCATAATAATTATAATAAAAATATAGTTTCTATGCATTTTTCCACAAATGTTACTTTTTTAAAAAATAATTTTCTAAAAAAAATTAAATGACAAAGTGGTATAATTCAGTAGTTAGCTAACTATACTATATATTACACAAAGATCATGGGTTGGAGTTACTGATAAAATTAAAAAAAAAGATTTTCTCAAATGAAAACTGGCTTATTTTTCCACTTTCCTTCAACCGTAAGCAAGTAGAAAACAAATTCCCCTCCGTCGCTCACGCCACCACTCCTCTTATCTCACCCACGTTCTCTCTCTCACTCTTCTTTCTCTCTCTAGAGATAGATTTGTTCTTGCAAAAGCACACACAAACTACTTCCAAAAGTGCTTTTTTTTCTCCCGGATTTTTCATTTTCAGTAACCACTACTTCAATCTTCACGCTCAATTCATTTGCTTCTTAAACCAACATTTCTCATACTAATCTTCTCCAGATCTGTAAATCATTCCTCCATTTTCAACTAAAATCTGCAGATCTCATCAATGGCTTCAATTTCTCGGTTTCTCTCTCTTCCCCTCTTCTTCTCACTCCTCTTCATCGCTCACCCCGTCCTCTCCACTACTTCACCGGCACCTTCCCCTTCTCTCCCACCCGCCGAGCCTCCAGCCACCCCTGCACCCTCCTTCTCCTCTCCTCCGGCGCCTCCGCCGTCAGATCTCGCTCCGAAATCACATTCCCCTGCCCCTACTCCTCAGGCTGACGACAATGAGACTCCTTCTCCGGCGCCGGCCGTTCCCGGAGACGTTAACCACGTAAATCAGCCTAATGCGGGTAATATAACGTCGGAGGAAAAATCCTCCAGTGGAATGAGCCGTGGGCAGAAGGCCGGCGTAGCGATCGGAGTAGTCGCCGGAGCGTGCGTAGTAGGCGTCGGCGCGTTGGTGTACAAGAAGCGGCAGCAGAATATCCAACGGTCGCAATACGGTTACGCCGCCAGGAGAGAGATTCTGTAGGCACTCTTCAATTCTCAATCCCTGAAATCTCTAGTATACAAATATATTATCAAGTCCTTTTTCACAAATTATTGAGCATGATTTTCCATGGATCTGTTTTTAGATATTTATTTGATTCTTTACTGCTTATTAATAAGGTTTTCATTGATTCACTGTTGTAGTATACTAAATTTCTTATGTAATTTTAGACTTTGTTGTGGTAATATGATATTATTAAAATTTTGTTCTGTACTTATATAGAATAAGAAATAAGTTATTCATTTCATTCAATGGTATTGCTAATCTTTTAAATAATATTCAAGTGCTATAATTATTCTCGATAGCATGTCAAATTTTTTATTTTGTATATTTTAAATTTCGTTTTAAATGTAGGAATCACAGGGTGGAAGATTCTTTATTTTCTGCTCCTATTATATTTATTTTTAGTGCAAAGTGGTAGGTCTCTGTATTGATTGGAAATGAGTTTATTACTGCAGGGGGACCTCATTAGTCATAAACCATAATGATTGAAAGGACCAATAAAAATTTGAATGAATAAATTTGTTTGAAGATTAATGTTTTATTTACATTTTAATGGATTAATTACGTACAAGAAAGAGGCCCATGTGATCAAAAAATTGATTAAAGTTTTACAAATCGATTTTTTTTTAAAAAAAAAAATTGAGTAAAGAAAATCTGTATCCCTCATGTAATATCAGCATTGGAAGTTTGGAACATTTACACATGGTAGAATTGAGAAAATGAAAAGCTTTTGAATTTTTTTATCAACAATTGAGATGGTAAATCTATTATTAAGTGAAAACAGTGAATATGTTATAGTTTTAATGTTTGATTTATGTCAAAAAAATGATTATCATTCTTATTTAATTTATTAAAAATGAGAGATGTGAATTAGAATGATTACAATTTTTTTATTTCATTCTTATTTCTCACCTCTAAACTCCTCAACCATGCATCTTCTAAAATCTATAAATATATACACTTTTGTGTTTCATAATTTTCTTTCAATTCATTCTTGCATAATATTCTTTACCAATTATAAATTATGTCTAATTAGCCTTCTATTTAATTCAAAATCAAGATTCTTCATGTGATATGACATACCTATTATACAAGTGTCACAGCTCACACCTCCCTTGCAAATATTTTCTATTAATAATAATACCATGCACATATGACATACCTATTATTTTCCGCTTCTTTCACACTGACTTTTCAACGGTTTTTGTGTGAGAATTATTTCATAAATTGATCTTATTAACTAAAGATATCATTCATATAAAATAATTTTTCTTAACGTATTACTTCTGAAATAACTCTCACAAAACCGTTGAAAAGTCGAGAGAAGCTATTGAAAGAAATATATATCTAAGAATTTTTCTAAATGAAATAGTATTACATAAAACTGTCACATGTATGTAACACTGTTTCTAGGAAATAAAGCTCCTCCCATAAGGATGCAAGCAAATTTAGAGTAGAGTAATGTCATGCCCAATCCTTATTAGGCACTGTTCAAGTAAGACATTCAATAGTGAATAGAGGCATGACATCTCGAAGTCAATAAAGACTGATTAATAGTTATGAAGCTTAAGCAAACCTGATCACTCCATGTAGAAATCGCCTCGATCTCAACTCGTCTACTGTGGCGGTCAACCTCAGGCCGACTATTACGTCGACCTAGCCAGCAAACTCATCCCAGGTGGTCACTCACCTAGGACGACCATCGTCTTGACCAAGTGGACAGATGGACGCTCCATGTCGACCACATCATCCTACATCGGCTCACCTCCTTCTACTCCGAGCAATGTATCACCTAGTCTCACTTAAACTCATTTAATGCCACGTTAAATGTAAACATGACAACTCAAGACTTGCATGTAATTATATAAATTGACCTACTAATAAAAGAAATTCAACCTTAACTAGGAAAACTCTATCTTTAAAACATTCAATTCTCTCTCTACAATATACCAAGTTCATCTATAAATATAATAGATAAATCTTGTTTACTAATTGCAAAATACAAGCCACAACATCAATTTTCCATATCTACTAGCAACAAGTAATACACCAATTAATAATTAAAGATAAACCCTAAATGAAGAGAAACAATGATCAAACGTGAGCATCCACAAGATGAACCAGTATATAAGGATCATCACATTCTAAAAGAATTCACAAATGCAGACATCATTTTTATGGATGTTGTTTACATTGCAAAGGCTTCTCCATCCCCCGCTGCACAAAACCCGCCCGTCTCCCCATTTTTTCACCTTCGTCTCCCATTTGTTCCCCCTTTCATCGACTCAAGAACAACGCATCTGGAAATTCGAGTTTGTAATCCTTCATCACTTCGTCGGTATCCCCTGCATTCAACCACGTATAACTAATTAATATTACAATACAATTGGTGCGCACAAGTGTTACTAAAAAAAAAAAGAATGATAGATTTTTTTACCAACTCATGTCTCCGTGGTCTTGATCTAGACACAAAATATTGACGATTTTCAGGTCGGGTGGCCAGTCCTTGTTTGAATATATCTTCACCGTAACAATCAGAAACATGTTTTCTCTTGCAACTTCGTTTTCTTGGTCTACCTAATGAAGAGTAATCATCATATCAAAAGCAACAACTCTAAAGATTACAAGTAATTCAACATCTTATCTATGATAATAACAATAATGCATCTAAACAGAGTTCTAGTTTAACTACCTGCAAGTGTGCCATCCACAACACGAACAAGAATACAAGGATCTTTGCATCCTTGTAAAATGAACTCGCATGAGCGAATGTGTCGTCCTTGTTGATGTTGTTTGCGTTACAGAGGCTTCTCCATCCTTCTCCGGTGCAACACATTTGCCCGTTTCGCCTTTCTTTAACAATCGTCTCCCATTTGTTTCCTCCAACATCAACCAGGAATAACCTCTTTGGGAGTTTCACTTTATAATCTATGATCACTTTTTTAGGAATATACTGCACACCAAAAAACATAACATCACTTAATACATAAATAGTAGCTTGGAATTATTAAGAAATCTCTAAACAAACAATTACAAAAATGAATGAAACGATTCAGTTTGAACATCAGAATAGTTGTTCGAATAATGAGTTACATTTACGTACCATTAGTACCAATATTGGCATGTAAGAGAAACTTATGATAACCATTCAAGCCGACGAAATTAGTAACATTCTCCATGAAACGTATTGAACAATATAATTGACAAGTTAAATACGGGTAAAACGAGCATAAATTTATTACCAGCAGACTCTTCCGTGATCTTAATGTTGAAACGAAAAAAGGACGATTATTGGTCACTCCTAATTTGAAGATATCACTCTTCTTTAATCTGCAAACTTGCTCCTCTTCTTGCACACACTCATCATCATCATCATATTCTACATTATGATCACCATGGTCATCATCATCATCATTGTTTAAGTCATTGAAAGCCTCATACTCCTCTTGAATCCTTAACTTTGAAACTCCTTCCTTTTGACAAGCATTTTGTCCCAAAATCTTGAAATCGAAGACACAAGATGGACCTCCCTTATACTCAAAGACCAGCAAATCAAATGGCTCCAAACAATTGTCGTCATAAAAGTGAGGCCAACCCTCCTCAAAACTCCACTCATCATTTCCATTAATGACCACCCCCACAACCCAAATGTTTCCGTACACATCTCTGAGCACCACTCTGCTTACTAGAGGCAATTCACAAATCACAGCTGCAGGAATTACCTATTCAATGCATTACAAATTTTCTCCTTAGTTTAGGTAGATTTTTAGATGAGACGAATTTTTTTAGGATTTTATCGATATAAGTCCCGAAAGATATATGTTAATTATCAATTCGGGTTTGAAAGATAGGACAATTATCAATTCGAACCTTAATTTTAGGTTCGGATTGATAAAAACTCTTAATATAAACCTCTTTTAGGTCACGAATTAATAAATTTTATCTTTCACGCCCAAATTAATAATTAATATATTTTTCAGGATTTGTACTGATAAGAATGGTATCGGATCAAACCCCATGGATTTTTCACAAATAAAAAGGAAAAAGAAAATTTAAAGTATTGTAGAAGAATAATTAACAAGTAATTATATGAGCACTCAAAGAAGAGAGAAACAGATACCATTTTGTCACAAGTTGATATGCACTTGAAGAATCTTAGCCCTGAATTCATCTTCCTCTGCATCCAAAATACAAAGAAAAATATGAAGTGATTCAGATAATTTGAAGGCTATATAGAAATAAAAAAAAAAACCCCAAAACATGAGAAAGAGGCTTGCCCAGTAAGGTGAAAGAGATCTGCACTGGGGTGTGCTTGCTCTGGTAGCTGCCTTAGTGAAAAAGCACCAGAAAAAAATTAACAGTAGAGAGAGAGAGAGAGAGAGATTGTGGTCCAGTGTTGGGTGTTAATCTTCAGTGGTCGCATGCAGAAAAAGATGGTATGCAGATGAAGGAAACAGAGTTTTCATATTACCATTTTGGGGTGTATGTCATGTAATTACCTTTTCCTTTTATGGTTTTCTTTATTCTTCTAAAAATGTCATAATTTAGCTCAATGATTCTAATCAACGGCTCCATTTTCTCAAAATAAAGTTGAACATACAGTTTAATGGAAATGTATTTTAAAGATATTGCAACTACTGAAAGAGCTAAAAGAAGAGATAATAG
Organism: Paraleonurus japonicus; assembly: GCA_030762865.1. Classification (NCBI taxonomy): domain Eukaryota; kingdom Viridiplantae; phylum Streptophyta; class Magnoliopsida; order Lamiales; family Lamiaceae; genus Paraleonurus; species Paraleonurus japonicus. Next base: position 36,158,587 of record CM061052.1, read on the forward strand.
AAAAAAACTTGAATTTTATAGCCCACCTAGTCATTTAGGTCATGTTTGGTTAGAGATGGTGGTGGATGGGATGGAGGATGGAGATGAAAAATGGGGATGGGGGTAATCCTATAAATAGTAAATGTGTGTTTGGTTAGGAATGGAGAAGTAGGGGTGGATGGAGCTTTATGTCAAATCAAAGTTGATTTTGTATTATTTTAATATTGTTAGTAAGTTGAGGTAATGATTGAATGATTGTGATAGAAGATGATATAATATTATATTATTGTTAGTTAGTGGGATAATGATTAATGATTATAATTATTATAATTTTTATATATATATATATATATATATATATTTAATATTACATATTAATGTTAATATTTTTATTTTTTTATATATTTGTATTAAATATTATTGTACATGTATACATATTTATAATGTGCATATATATATATATATATATATATATATTATTTTTAATATATATATATTATTTTTAATATATATATATATATAAATTATATATTGTCCATAAATAATAGTAATATATATATATAGTAATATATATATATATATATATATATATATATATATATATATATATATATATATATATATATACATGGATATTTGTAAATAAATATGTAACAAATATAACATATATATTTTACATATAAGTATTTAATACAAAAAAGTACCATTGTTCATACAAGGAGAAATTTTCCTCACAAAATGTTACTACATACCCATTGTTCAACTATATAAACATATCACAATAATTTATGTCCAAAAGATTTTAATTGCAAGTTCTAGTGTAAGCCAATCGTTTTCCGTCAAATCATTTTTATTAAAAAGGTAGGTGGTGGGTAGTGGAAAATTAAAAGGAAAGAAGTATTACGTATTTGGACAATGTTATTTAAAAAAGTGATAAAAATTTATATAAAAGTGATAACAATTTATGAAAATAATAATATATATTAAAATAAAGTTGATAGTTTATTTATAATATCTACAATAAATAAAGGTGATAATATAATTTTTTTGTGCATAGAATAAATAATTTAATTTAAAATAATAATATTTATTAATTTAATTTAATAAGGTATAGAATAAAGTGAGAAAGAGAAATAAATATAATATAATATGTTTAATGTGAAAGATAGAGTTGATGTGATTGTATTGGGATGAGTGAAAATAGGTATATAGATGTATTATAGGTTGGATGGGTATTTGGATGGAGATTTGAATGGGCCAATCCAAAATAGAATGGGATGGGGGATGGACCATCCAACCGGATTGACCCATCCTTAGTTCCTCACTTTAATGAGAGAACGAGGTTCGATTTCCTTTGGGAGCGAATTATGGAGTTATAAGGTGGCTCCTAGAATTCTAGAAGTGTTGGGAATTTAGTGAACTAACTACTAACAATTACTCTCCAACCCAAAATTATTTTCACGTGTGAAAAGACACGTTTATTAAGAAAACTTAAATTGGTGTAGGAGAGAGAATAAAGTGTAAGAGTATTTTGGGTTGTTGTATCATGTATGATATAAAGTGTAGGAAAGAGAATAAAGTAGAATAAAATAAGAGTGACATTTTTAAAATTTAAATAGTATTGTGAAAGTGTAGTTTATGGGGGTATTCCATTTTAGGGGTGTGAAGTTAATTGTAGGACGTCCCGAAAAGGAAAGTGTGAAGTTAATTTTGCTCTCTCATTTTCCATGAAATTTGTTTATAGTATGAAACTGAATTTTGCTCTCTCTTTTTCCATGAAATTTGTTTATATTATGAAACTAATGTCATTTTATTTATTTAGCAATATTATAACATTCATTTACACAATGCGGCGTTTTTGTGTTAAAAATATTATGATATTAATTTATAAATAAGAGAAATTATATTACTTGAATAAACATAATAATATTATTGCATGAATTCAGTTTCACACGGTAAAAAAATTTACATGAGAGTTTATTGCATTGAATATAAAGATGGGACACATAGGAGACAAACAGTGTGTTCATTTTACCATTTCAGGGCAATTACCCTTTTCTTGTATCATTATCTTTTTTTCTTCTTCTAAACATGTAATAATTGAATTCAATTATGCAAAATCTACTACTCAATTTGCTCCCAATAAACGTAAATATACAATATAATGGAAACAAATTAACAATAAACAATAATTTTGCAAGTGTAGAGGTGAAAGAGATAAAAAGAAAAGAGAGAAGCCACACAATAAAAGGCAATTTTTTTGGTTTGTTTGGCTGTTTATTTAAGGTTTGAGAGATTCAAAATTCTAAATTTGGAGGATAAATGATTAATATAATTTTATTTAATATTTAAAATCTTAAAATTCCATACAAACTATATAAAAATGAGACATTATTCATCTAATATTCCAAAAATAAATAGTCATCCAAGCTCATTTGGAACAAGTTCGCTCCTCCAAAAGTGGCAGTGCACGCGTGGAGGCTCTTATGAGATCGTTGTGGCAGTGCACGCGTGGAGGCTCTTATGGGATCGATTACCAACGAAAACTAATTTACAAAGGAGAGGAATTTTTAATTCAAACGATAACTTTAGGTGTGTGTGTGTGTGTGTTTTTATACTCACATGATGAATCTAGGAAACACATCTCTTTTGAAAAGGAAACACAAGGAGTGTGTATTTAGCTTGGAGTTGCTTGGTTGATTTGGAAATTGAGTTGGAGTTGCTTGGTTGATTTGAAAATTGAGAAATGATATTATTTTTACGGGTGCTACCCTCTCAATTGAAAAATTGATAGAAGAATTCAATATCAATTTCAAATTAAATACAAATCATATTTACTATTCCAAAATATTCGAATAATTTCATAAATACAAATTTAAAACAGTGATATTTGATTCGAATAGTATACAACTCTAGAAGACAATAAATTCTACAAACTGCTACATATAACCATCAACCCTGAGTAATAAAAAATGATTTCAAATTGACAGCCCTCTCTCAACTTTCTAACAGGTCGTATGTGGAAATCATGAAATATTGCATTGTCAAGAGACACTACTATCTTCTACTAGACCATATCTCGAGAGGATCGCAACTGTCTCCTCCTTCGCACTGCCATGGTAATACCACATTACAAGGAAATGAATTACAAATAAGTTCAAAAAATGTGGGTGTACTTAAGGTGCAAATAACCATGGCCATAATGCAAGAAAGAGCACATGATATGTACCTCCCAGGTCTAAGAATCTTGTATTTTCCTAACGTAGTTAGATCCACAACTGTTGATCCAGCTCTCCCGATGGAAGAACACCCCCATTGTAAATATACGAGCAGTGCTGCCAGAGGTTCTCAAAATCTTTCACATCTACACTGCTAGGCTGCCCGCTAAGGTTTGCACTAGTGAGAGCCAGTGCACTGTTGGAACCACGGGCAATTGACCGGATGAAATCACAGTCGGGCACTCGTACACCTATGCTATCCAATCCAGGGTTTAAAGACTTCTCAAGGATGCTTGAATCCCCTGAAATGTATTACGAGAGAAGACAGAGAACATGATATTAAGAGCATCAAACTAGTAGTAGAGATGGGAGTATCAAAACAACAAAAAAGAGGGCTTAAAAAGATAAATAACAATCTTCCAGTAGAATTATTAGGCAAATATAATGCAATTAATAAACAACCTCGTCTTAGCACCACTGTCACAGGCCCTGGAAGAAGGGAATCAAGCAATCCTTGAGGCAAATGGTTAGTGGTGGCAAAACGTTGTATATCTTGAACATCTGCAACACAAATAGCAAGAGGACTGGTGTGTTTTCGGCCTTTGATCTCGTATATCCTATGAACTGCTTCCATAGAGCTGCAATAGTGCCAGAAATCGAATATAAACCTTCAGCAGTTGGGGTACCAAATAGCTAAAATTTCTACAAGTCATTTGCATACATTCAAACATGGTGGATTCCCTTTCTAATTTATCATCACATCTGTTAGGGATCAAGAAAATCGACGCTCAAAAACTCAAGAAAAGAAAGCAGTAGATCGATTAAATCGAGAACCCGCCAAAGCCTATGGCTGAATTACAATAGAAAGTCCCAAAAGTAACTAACAATGGGTGGACACTGGTATTTATATACCTCCTAACATGGGCCCACACACCCATTAAACTGACACAAAAACACTAATAAAACATAAACGAACCGCTAAAGAACACACAGCTACACAGCAACTAGTTTCTTCCCTCTTTGAAAGACTTCATTCTTATCAACATCACTACTACTATACATAAGAATCAATTATGAAGAGGGAAATTGAAAATCAATTCATACGAACAATTCCCCAATACATATAATTGAAAAGTTACCTAGAATCATTTCCCATCCAATGCTTAAAACTAGCAAGAAATTGAGTACCCCATACTACAAAAGCTAACAGCAAAGACTCGTAAAACATCAAAAGAAGGCAATGTCATACCAAGCATCACAGGCAAAGCCATAGAGAGTATCAGTTGGAACAGCAATTACTTCACCAGCTCTCACAGCTTCAATCGCCTCATCAGCATGATCCTCAGTGGCCGATCGCACTAACCCCATTTTAGCATTCTCCGTTGTGTTCCCACCACACTTCTCTATACTCCAAGCCATCCTACTCGCGCTCACTCCTCCAATATCCCTCTTACCTCCCAACGTGTTCAGATATTGCAGTCTTCGCACCCCTTTTAACCAAACGAATAAGAAAACATTTAATCGAACACATACTATGCATAATTAATACAGTTTGGCCAAAAGAAAATAAATAAAGAACACAAATCCTATAAGTCCACTAAATGAAAGCTATACGCCACTTCAGTTGCAGTGTATGAACATATATATAGTATAGGAAGAGCACCTTTGGAGTGATGAAGGATCGTGCTGACGAGAATGGGCAGAGCTTGCGCCTCTACGAGTTTAATCGGAACAATTAATTTCATCAGCAGAAGCCTTTGCTGCTTACTTATCTTACCGCAATACCACAGAACCCCTATTTTTATGGAACAAAATTTCTTAGCAACTTAGGTCATGGAAATTGCATTTTGGTCCTCAAAATTTAACTCATTTGCCAAATGCACCTTAAACTTTAAGATTTGTTAATATTTTCCCTGTCATATGACTCATATCGGGGATGATCTTAGAAAATGCAAATTTATTTAATCGAAGTATTTGCTAACAAATGAAATCCAAATCACAATTTGAACCCATGTTTTAAAAATTAAGGGGTCGAATACTTTGTTTAAACATAAAAAGTGGCATTGCCTAAGGCGCAGGTTACATTCGCCCTCCGTTTTTAGGTAAATACGCCCACTAATTTTTTTAAAAACTCACACACGACACTAGCGACAAAACTTAGACAGTGAGGCATAATTCAAAATTTTCAAATTTTTGAAAAAATCGAAAAATTCCAATTTAAAAGAAAAAAACCATTATTTTTAAATATATGAATTGCCAGCTTTTCGGATATTATTTTGGGAACAAAAAGTAAAAAAACATGGTAAAAAAACGTACACAAATCCATCCAGAATCCAAAAATGAACAGAGTATGTTTGAAATTTGTCTAAAATATTTGCCAAAAACTGAAAAGGAAGAAAAAGAAAAACCTGTGAACAAGGAGAGGAGGCGGCGGCGCTGGATAGCAAGAGATTGGGGGTGGAGAAGAAATAAGGAATGGCGGCGGGATTGAGAGAGATGAAAAGAAGGATTCAGGAAATGGGGTGGAGGTGCTTTACCCTTTGGGAGGGTTAAAAATGAAAATTCAGAGTAGGCATACTAATTTCATTGTGTGTACTATCCAGAAGGGAGGTGTATGTAACCTGGGGCTTTTCATAGCCTTTTTAATTTTAATAAAAAAGTTGGTCAATAATATTAAATTAGATTAATGTGAGAAAAATAATGACATGTAGTATAAACATAAAGAGGACTAAAATTATTTATTACGAAAATGATGCATTTAATATAGGATAAACTTGTTTATCAAATAAAGTATATGGGACAGAGGGAATATAAGCAAGGATGAAAAAATCGCCGACAACCACCGACATTTCAGGTTTTCGGGAGTTCAACACGGATACGCACCGGAAAATATTTTTACGGAATGACGGTAAAAATATCGGTAAATATCAAGATCGGTTGACTCCGCTTAAAATTTTACAAGATGTCGAAAATATCGGTCAAAATTTCGATTGTCGGTAATAAAATATCATTTTTTTTTCCAAAGTGGGAATAAAAATTGACATAAAGCCAAGGTAAAGCCTGCATGCTTTTTTTTTTTTATCTTTTCTTCAATTTAAAATCATTGATTGACATACAGAGAGAAGCAAAGTGTATAGATGATAAAGGCATAAAGCAATAGTTGTAAATTAATGTCGTCCACACACTTTCTCAAGTTCTCAACACATATCTACCATTCTAAATTCAAATTATATCAGTGAGAATGGAGTCATAGAGAATTTGAGCAATAGTTGTGCAAATTATTGTGTGTAAATTTGCAACCATCTCAATTTTCGGTGCGTCTCTATGCATATGTATATATATGTATATATGACAAATGTGAATGTATATATATGATAAATCTACAACCATCTCAATTCTTCAATTATAGTTGGACAAGATAGAGCAATAAACTACCGGCATGTCAGAACTATATTCAAATTGCTCTAATTTGATGAGTTGGTATCAATCTGTTTAAATCAAGATGACATTTCTTCTTTTACATTTGAGTCTCATAGGTTATCATTTTGGTATTAATTGTCTTGTATTAATTAAATATGAACAATTATTGTATCGCTTCTAGACCGTTTATGTATTTTGTTGTTGATATGTTTGTCACGAACAATTCAATTTATTGTGAATGTATGATTAATTTATGTATTAAAGTTAGTAGGAATATTCTCTAAAATTTCATGTTAAATTTCCATCATTTTATTAAAATTTTCATCAATTTTCTAATTTTTACCGATACCGATATTCGACATCGACATTTCCACCGATATTTCCATAAATTTAAGATATCAATATTTTTACCGATACCGATATTTTCAGCCTTGTATATAAGTACTTGAGTCATGCCACGGTTGGTTTTGGGTTACCTTTAAAAAGAAAAGAGTTATCTACACATTATTTACAAAAATGAATAAAAATATAAAATAAATTCTTCTAGAATATAAAGTTGTTAATTCATTTAACTTTTGCATTCGACATAGTTAATCAACATTAATAAAAAAATTATTTAGAAATTTTTTTTTACTGTAAATTCACAATCTCATGAATAGTCTATAATATTCCACAAACAATAAAACATTAGCATAACAATCCAAAACATTTACGAATTCAAAAATTTCAAATGCCACCTTTTAGTTGAAAAATCGCTTGCAATATTCTTAGTTCAGAAAAAAATTGTCTCAAATCAATATCTTAAAAAATGTCATGTTTTAAATCATACATAAGATTAATTATAACCATCGAAAAAAAAAAATTGAATCAATCATCTAGAATGTTATGAAAAAATATAAAATTGAGATGGAAATATGGAAAAATATATATTTTTTATTTTGTTGAGTTTGAAGGTTTAGTTAAAACTTTAAGAGATAATTAATTAGCCTTTATTTTGAGGATATATATATATATATATATATATATATATATATATATATATATATATATATATATATATATATATATATAGATAATATGTATATAAATAACAGTGGATTGAAGGATGAGGAAGAGGGGTGTCCAAGAGTTGGGCACCCTCTCAAAATATATTATTTTTAATGTAGGATGCAGTTTGTCGGAGTTAAGCAAGAGGAGTGCCCAAGTGCTAAGCGCTCCTTAAATTTTTTATTCTTGCAAGTATTGTTGGGGAATTAAATTTCAGCATAAAAGGCGCCTATGTGTAGGGTGTTTCCTGAAATTTTTTTTTTTTCCAAACCAAAGGTGTACGTATTATCGAGACATAACTAATACGCAGAAGCCCTCACTGTTTCAGTGTGAAGCGCCCAAAAGCTAGGCGCACCTTCTTAGTTTTGCAAACTAAACAAAACCTATATATATATATATATATATATATATATATATATATATATATATATATATATTACAATATTAAAAATCCGACAATCGGTCTAGAGAGGTCACCCTCTCGTCCCACCATAGAACCACATCCTGAGTCATGCATTACTCAAATCTTTACATGAAATTACAAACATGTCTTCTACAATCAACACCAACAATGTGGTGTTTGCAAGTGGAATGTAACTCCATAATCACTTTTTTTCTCAAAAGTTGATTCTAACAGCTTAAAAAAATTTGGAGTGTCGTAATGCTTTTAAAATAGGCCCTAAGGCTCAGGTTATTTGCACCATGTTTTTTTAAACATACCATCTAAAATTTCTGGTAAAAAAACTTATACATAGAAAGACTATAATACCCTTTTATTAATTTAAATAAATTAAACATACATGTCACCATATATTAGCCACACTACCGAATATCATCGAGTCACCACCAAACCACCGAGGGAGTCAATGACGAATCATTATTGAGTAAAAATAATATGTTTCATTTCAGATATTTCGAAAAATATACAAATATTCTAAGAAAAATTTTTAAAAAAATAAAAATATTCAAACCAGATCTATTCGAAAACCAAATTCAAAAACCGATCCTTCGAAAAAGAAAATTGAAGAAACAGTTATTTTCGGAATTTTTTTCCGAACAACCCACATGAATTCGAAAAAATAAAAAAATGTTAATCAAATTTTTTTCCGAATATTTCGAAAAAAAAATCGAAAAAACAGTTATATTTCGAAAATGTTTTCCGAACAAACCACATGAATTCGAAAAAAAAATGTCAATCGAATTTTTTTCCAACCAAGAACACATATTTCAAAAAAAAAAAAAGAATAATTGGACGGATTCAATTTTTTTGGAACAAGAACACAAATTTAAAATCAGATTTCTTTGAATAAAACACATATAGATTCAAATCATTTTTTTCGAACAAAACACAGATTTAAATTACAGATTCAGTTTTTTTCAAAAAATACAGAAAAAAAAAAAAGAAAGAAAGAAAGCATAAGGAACCTGAGCGGAGGTCGGCGAAGGACATGAAGCAGCGGCGAAGAAGAAACGGCGCTTGAGGAGGAGCGTCGGAGAATGCTTAAAAAGAGATGGGAGAAGACGGCGGCTGAGAAGAGAAGGAGGAGGCGGCGCTTGGGAAGGAGAAGAAGAGTATGCAGCGTTAAGGTGGAGAAGAAAGAGCGAGAGGCGCCACACTTAGAGAGGGGAGGGAGTGAAAAGAAAATCAGGGTTTTTCTAAATAAGGGTAAATTAGATAATTCAATAATGGTGTAATAAAAATGGGCTGGTGTTTTTATCCTATTGGTGTAGTTACCATATTTGATGGTGTGAATAACCTGCCCTAAACCTAATTTGTACACCATAGTTGGATTAAAATAGTACTCCCTCCGTCTCAAAGATAATCTTCATATTTTGCTGGGCACGGAGATTAAGAAAACTTGTTTTTGGAGATAAAGTGATAGGAGAGAGAATAAATTGTGGGGTATTTTGGGTGCTCGACTTTTAAAAAGTGTAAGAAGATAAAGTGTTTGACTTTTAAGGGTATAAGTGTAAAAATATTTTCCTTATTTGAGTGTGAAGATTATGTTGGGACGTCCAAATAAGGAAAGTATGAAGATTATGTTGGGATGGAGGGAGTAGTGAAACAAATTGAATGATGTTTGACTTTTAGACTTTTTCCGAATCTAGCTGAACAATTTTTTTTTTTTTTTTTTTAAACAAATCTTGATATCTTTCAATTAAGGGACACTCTTGTGTGAGACCGTCTCATGTATGAGACGGACATGAGACGAAATCACTTTTTAATAAATTATTATCACTTTTTCATAATTTGTTATCACTTTTTCATAAATTGTTATCACTTTTCATAAATTGTTATCACTTTTTAATTTGTTATCACTTTTATACTAATTTGTATCACTTTTTTATAAAGTGATAACAATTTATTAAAAAGTGATTGGCCTCATGCATGAGACGGTCTCATACAAGTTTTTGCCTTCAATTAATTGTATCGATATTACTTGATTTCTCCCACGATCAGAAGGAGCATTCGTTAACAGGATAGAACACCATATATGTTGTAATAGACAATACATATATATGGGTGAGGAACTAGAAAACCAAAAACCATGAAAAAAGAAAGAAAAGTCATTAGATCAAATTCTTTCTTAATACATACAAATTTTTGTACAAATCACAAACATCATCTTCTCCTTTTTAATGACTAACAACCTAAGTCCATATGATTGTTTCACCTACTATATCTTCACACACACATACACCACTCTATACTTTGCAAACTATATGATCAAAATCTTGCTATTTCCTGATTAGTTTCCACTAAATGTCTCTGGATTTTGCACTTCACTCTGATGATTCAACATTATCTCGTTTTGGTTTCGGATACCCTGCATTCGTCTTCTCCATCTCATTACCTCTACGAGGATCGAACTCGTGCTCATCGCCACACCAAATCCCGTGAAAGTAGACACAAGGATTGATAGAACTGCTTGCATATGGACCTAACATTTGAAGAAAACTTTGTCTTTAGCAACATTATTAACATGACAAATTTCGCCGTGCAATTCAAATATATTTTAAATATTACTCCCTCCGTCCCACAAAAATAAGCTTACAGGTAATTTCACACAAATTAAGAAATAAAAGTTATTATAGTATGCTTTTAATGCCTACTCATTTATATTGATTTGGAGAATAACTAGATGAAGTAATAATTAGAGGCATTATTGAAAATGGAATATTAATAATAGATTAAATATAGGAATCAGTCTATTTTTGTGGGACTCAAGAAAATAGAAAGTAAGTCTATCTTTGTGGGACGGACAAATTATTAATTTTTTTACTAAAATGTTAGTCAATATTAGTTGTTTTCAGTAAACAATTGTGCAAGAATGTCTAAGCACAACCAATTTCATAATCAATCCAAACTAACTCTGCTTTGATTAGCTCAAGTTAAAACAAGAAATAATACTTTGAAATGGAAAGAATGTGTCTTACCAAGTTGTAAAAGACATGAGCAAAGAGAACCACGAGGGCAAATTGAACTGATGCATACACCCACACAAATCTTCTCTTCACTGAAAATAAACATTCAGAGATTACAACAAACTAAACTGAAAGAATTTCGCCTCATCTAAATGTCCGAACTTGTAGAGAGGTTGAGAATTAATTCATTTATATTGATTCCTTAACATAAACCATGCCTCATATGACTTAGCTCAAGCTAAAACCATCCTCAAAACAAAGAATTGTACAACGTACCCATAGTCGAAGAGGTCATGGATGCAAGAAGGCCAAGAACACACGAAAACGGAAGCGAAATCGCAATGGCACTGCTACCCATTTTTCCAACCTGCATGCATACCAACATGATGAGAAGTTGAAAAGAGATTCATCTAAAAATAATGGGAAAAATTGTAGTTTTGATATGAGAATTTTCAACGACAATGATAGTCTCACGTTCTTTTTTGTCCTTTTTTGCAAAAATAGTCTCAACCATTATTTTTCGGACCAAAACTGCAATTTTATCTCATTCTCTCGGGACCCGTAACTGCAATTTATCATTCTCTTGGAACCAAAATTGCAATTCTTTTGGGACTAAAAATATCAAAAAAATTATGAGACCAAAAGTGTCAAAAAATAATCATTTTGCAAACCATTCATTCTCTTGGGATCAAAAATGCAGTTTACCCAAAAATAATGTGAAGATGCATCAATCTCACCAAAAGCTGCTCAAGAAAACAGAAATAGGCCAGCATGCTGACAATAATAAGAATGGGCACTTCATGCCAAACTCTATATCCATTGATCTCCAAGTGGTTGATGCTTGAATTTCGATCCACACAGCTCTGAAATCGCACCAGTGTGACTGGTAAATTCTTGACTTCATTCTTGCAAACTTCACATGTCTTGTTGCCTTTAATGGAGAACCATTTCAAGGCGCATTCTTGATGGGCCAGAGCAAGAGCGCCTTTGCAGCTGCATTCCATCTTCAGAGTTTCTCCTCCTTCGCATAATTCCACAAAGCAAATACGGCAAACTGCTTCCTCTTCTGGTATGTCTTCACCATCCCCTTCCTTCTCCTCTGTTTACAAAGAAAAAGATTCCAAAAGGGTTCGCTAGAAAGTTAATATAAATGAATTAATTCCACGTTTCTACAAAGATAAAGTGAAGTTTGTTACAAGTTCGAATTTTTAAATAAAATGAAATTTTGTCATCTCCTTGGCTAGAGTTGAGAATTCAGTGGTAGTGTTAGACCATTTCCATCAGTTGACTCTACTCTACAATCAACTTAACACTACTCTATTGTAGAATTAGCAACACAACCCCAGCAGTTTGCATTATTTTTACACTAAAATAGAATATTTTATTTTCACTTTAATGTTATGTTATGTTTTCAATTAAATGAAGAATTTTAATTTTTTTACATTATTTTTAAATAATTCAATTTTTGTGTAGATAAAAAAATAAATATAATATTAATTAAAAAATAATTAAATAAACACTTCAATTTTCAAAGTCATTTATATTTACATTAAAAAACCATTAAAATACATATTAGACTTAAAAATAAAGGAAAAGAAAATAAAAGAATTTAAAAAAAGTAAAACAAAAAGTAGCACATAACACATTCAGCTCCACAAGTAGCGCATGATTTGTTATGTCTGTACAAAATTTTAGTGTGGCGCAGGTTTAAAACCATCTGTTGGGGATAAAAAAATAGAATAATGCTATATAGTGGCTTCTTATTGGAGATGATCTTATTATCTACAAATTTGGACGTTTAGATGAAGTGAAATTCTTCCGAATGAATTCGAATCAAAGAAATCGGAATTACCATCTTGTGCATTTGACACTTGGTCCTTCACCGTAGGAGTGGAGGGAATAACGCGAAAGAATGAATCGTTTTTGGGATGCTTTTACGTTTGTTGATTGTTGGAAGAGAGAGTGATCTTGACATGCGCCTAACTCCTTTAATCTACACAACAAACAAGATGTTGGGTAAGAAAGAATCATTAATCTTTCCAAAAGGGAATCGAACCCAAATCTCCCACTGAAATAAGAAACCCAGCGACCAGGTGGGCTAAGCCACCTTGTTCTTTCCAAATCTAGATTCTACGTAGGCATAGCTTACTTACATGGTGGAGTGATGGAGGAGAATTATGTGAAGAATGTTGATTCAAATTGGGGATAGGTGTAGCTGGTAAGGAAGTTGTTTTCTTCATTCTAGGTGTGAAGATTTTGGACAAGGACCATGTCCTTGTCATAGAGGGCTTGTCTGCATCTGAGTTGGAGTTCCTCTGTTTGAACTTTGGGAGGACATTTCTGATGGATGATTTGCCTCTGCCGGATCCGGGTACGGAGGATCCGTTTGGTGTCAGGAGAAAGTTTACTCTTTTAGGGGTGGGGGTGGGGGTGGGGGTAGGTGGCATGTTTATGTGAACAAATTCTTGATGGGATGCCTGTAGTGATCTTGTGGGTATTTCCAAGAAAAGGTTTGATTTTCTCCAGTGTTTGCTGCTTGATGCCATTTCCATCTGATGGGAGAAGAAACTCAAAGTATGAAGTAGTAGTCATCATATTAGAGACAAAAAGATGATTGCTTTGTTAATGCAAATGAGCAAAAATTGATGTATGTATGTATACCTGGTGAATTGGAACAACATGGGTTTGAGAGAGAGTGGCTGAATCTTGATCATCATGAAGCTGATTGCTTTGAATTTCTGCATTCATCATTTTGATCACATGAAAATCAATTGGTTAAATGATAGAGATAGAGATAGAGGAATTAGTAGTAGTATTAAAAGAGTTGGGGCGACTGCTGTCAATTTCAAATCCACTCCCAAAGTGCGGGCTCGCTTCACTCTTCACTACCTGCCAATGCCTATATCTCATCATTTTTATACCTTAATCAGTATTCTCTCCATCCTAAAATTATCTTCACGTGTGAAGAGACACGATTATTAAAAAAATTTAAATTAGTATAGGAGAGAGAATAAAATGTAAGGAGTATTTTGGGTGGTTGCATGAGATAAAGTACAAGAGAGAATAAAGTAAGAGTGACATTTTTTAAATTTAAATGGTATTGTGAGGGTGTAGTTTATGAAAAGTATTCAATTTTAGGGGTGTGAAGTTAATTGTGAGACGTTAGAAAAGGAAAATGTGAAGTTAATTGCGGGACGGAGGAGTAATTTGCAATTTGAACTATATTTGTAATAAATTACAATCGTACTATGTAAATTGACAAATTGTTGTCTCAACTTAAATTTCGTTCTTTTTTCTGATCAAATTGTATCTGATCAAGGTTATATTTATATATCTTTTAGGTTTATTAATTATTTTTTACCAAATATTTGGTTTCTAACAAAGAATTGGTTTTTAATTTGGCAGAAAAAATATGTATTTATATAACACGTTTTATATACAACACTAACAGGTCGAGTCAAGAGATTTTTTTTTCAAATGGGGCTTAAGTAATTTGTTGGAGCAAATTGTGATCCTTTGTGTCAAACACTTCCCTTGCTACGGTTGACTTAGGTCAACTATGTTGTTCTCTTTTTCAATTTTACATTTATATATTAATTGTTTGAAATTATGGGTAGGCAAAGTTATCGTGCCGGCTTATGCCCACCACAAGCATGCATGGAATTATAGGCTTCCTTTTAAATTAAATATCTAGCAATATTTGTAAAATTTGTGAAGAAATTAAGTGATGGTTAAATAGTAAAGTAAAGAATATTATTGAAACAAACAGCATGAGCATATTTTTGGTGGACAAAGAAAATATATAAAATTATCTTATTTAAAACCCTTTTGGTATGTATTTTTTTAATAATATTAATTATTTTATTAAATAATATTAGTTATTTTTAATTTATGTGCTAAGTCAGTTTAAAATAGTTTAAATATATTTTATTTTCATCGATCATACAGGAAAATTAATCATTTCATATATAATCATTACTATAAGCATTTTCTGGTATCTATTTATCAATCATATACGTGCCTAATTTTCACAACTGCAGAAAATTGATTTGACCTGTATGGGTAGTGTTAAATGTGCTGAAAACATCATGTTTATCCTCATAAATTCTTTTTTATTTTATCGGTAAATATTAATTTATTAGTAGTTAATTCATCAAGAACCCAAATACTTTTAGATTTTTCTCCAAAATGCCTTATAACTCCATAAACGAATCCGGATCTCCCACTAAAGTGAGAAACCCGATGAATAGGTGAGCTAAGCCGCCTGGTTTATCCTCATAAATTCTACTAACTCTCACTCCATTCCACAAAAGTTTGCATACATTCTTTTTACTTTGTTTCACAAAAGTTTGCATATTTTAAATTGAAAATATTTCTCACAATTTTCACCCTAAAAATTACAATACACACATATTTACCCTTCATGTCATTACTTTTGAGACCCCACATATATTCAATCCAATTAATTCTTTTATAGTATTATTTATAAAAGTTTACAAAATTACCCATATTCTCCTCATCATATTTTTTTTTAAAAACTTTGTGCCAAAAATTTCCACAAACTTTAATGGGATGAAGGGAGTAACATATATATATATATATTTTTTTGAGTTGTAAGGGAGTAACATATTTAAATTAACATATTTACAAAAATTTACAACTAAGAAATAGAGAGGATTCAAATCCGTGAATATATTGTACACCACTAAGCAATAATATTAATAGTTCTTTACCAATAATAATATTTATTTTATAATAATAGTATTAATTTTTATAAAATAATAGTATTATAGTGAGATATGATGCACAAGATGTACATAATACATTGCCAAAATTCTCGAGCAAGTTCACAACCAACATGGATCCTATTTTATTTTTAGGCAAAATATATGATGTGAAATTGGTTTACAACACATTATTAGTTGTTTTATAGATATTAATTTGATAATAATATTGTGTATTGAAAATAATAAATATCGTTTAAAAATACATTTGAGTTTTATGTTGAAATTATTGTGCATAAAATTTACTCTTATTTTTATATATTTAAATAAGTTGAAAGGAAATTAATTAAAATGAAGGGGTAGAATCATTAATTATGCCTCCAACAATTGAACTCAAGAAAGAGTGGCAGAAGTTGATTTGGGGGTGGGGGTTGTTCTACTTTTGATTAGTTATTACTATTTTTAAATTATATCTTTAGATGAAAGAATAAATATTTCTAATTAGTTGGGGAAGATGATAATAATCATGTCAATATCAGATCATTATATTGTACTATATAGATCTCCCATTCTTTTTTTTTTTAAATATATTAACATGCGGGAGGCCATGATAGTTAATAATATTTAAAATTAAGATATGTGGATTTTCGAAGGCTATTATATGGTGTGAATTAATTCTTAGCTAATCAATACTGTTTTGGTTGATTAGCCTTTTTGTACTCTATAAGATTATAATAATTATACCCTTATGTGTAACACTTATTAGGGTATTTTATTATATTCACTTTGTATTTATATTGTATTCCATATCAACTTCTTTGTGACTAACGTAATATTCCTTTTATATATAAATAATCACTCAAATATTTTATATAACATTTTATGCAGTATTTGCATTTTGTAATGGGTGCACAATTAATAGTGTTCAATATAAATAATTAATAATATTCAATGAATATAATTAATATTTGTTCAATGAAATAATTAATATTGTTCGGTAAAAATAATTTAAATGGGACACTCTTGTGTGAGACTGTCTCATGCATGAAAATAAATCACTTTTTAATAAATTGTTATCACTTTTTCATAAATTGTTATCACTTTTATACTAATTTGTACCATTTTTTAAAAAAGTGATAATAATTTATTAAAAAAGTGACTCGCTCTCATGTATGACACCATCTCATACAAGTTTTTATCAATTTAAATATATATATATATATATATATATATCAATTACAATTGGTGTATATAAAAATTTTATCAATCTCAATAATGATACTTAAAACTTAATTTTAAGTAGATAATCAATTTTTCAAAAAAAAAAAAAGTAGATAATCAATTTTTTTTTCAAATCTATAATATATATAAAAATGACTAAGCTTTGTAAATTATTTTGGACAATTTTAACTTTGACATATTTTTCTAAATATATTCATCCCTACTTTTCAATTTGGCATCTCATCTCTCATTTTCTTCTCCCCATCAAACCTCTCATTGCGTCGTGGATAGTCTCATTTTCAAGACTTCTCCAAACGAAACAACGAATCCTACAACAACGACAATCATTTGGAAAAATTTGAAATAGGAGAGCGGGGCATTTGCTTTGCAAAATTGGGTCGCACGATTACCGATGGAGTCGAGTTTCGTGCGGCAAGACTCGAGACCACGCAATTACTTGGTAGAGTCGAACTCTATCCTCGCGATGCACGATCCGGGCCTAGAAACAACAACATATCTGTTTTGAGGGAAAATATCTCCGACCCTATGTAGGGCTGGAACGCCACGCACGAAGACGTGTCACAAACTTGGTGTTTTAATTTCATTAGTTTTAAGTTTTGTCTTTAAATGTGAGATTTTTTTTTTTTACTTTCATATATTTAATTTAATGAAAAAAAAGGATCAAACGCCACATGTAAAAAATGCATGTCATCATGGTTTCCACTAGAAAACATGCGCACGTGGCCGACACATGGTCAAATCTTATGTTATCTACTACGAGAACCGTGAAATCAATAAACAAAACATACGATAATGCCAACGACAAGTTGGAAATATTGTTTACTTCTAAAACAGTAAATCCTCATCCATTAATTTATCATGTGTCTATCTCTCTCCAAAATTTACAAGAAAATTGCACAAAGAAATGCAGGATCCATATTCCTCCGGCATATATAATTTATACATAAACTATCAATATTTTTTTAAAATCCGTATAAAAATTTTATGCATACTAATTTTGAACGTAAGAATAATATTATAGTGAAACAACTCATACTTTGTAGTGAAACAACTAACACTATTTAGTAAAACAATACCTTTATGCAATTTCGATAAAAATACATTAACTATCACCGCTATGACGAACACAACGTGCACCGCACGTGCTAAAATCTAGTAAAGTTCAAAAATAAATATCACGCCCATGACTATGTAATAATAATGTTGATATTCCCTTTTTTAAAAAAATGTCTTATACCAGTTCAATCAGATTTTTAATTTATTTTTTCCTGTTTACTAATTGAGTATTTTTTCTGGCAAATTAAATCAGACTGACATTCATTCCCAATTCAACCGGCCGATCCAACTTGATCGCGGCAAATAAAATTGGAATGATAAAGTTGTATATAAAAATGTTTTATAATAAATTTATCATGAAATTAATTTAAAATTTTTAAAATATTAAATATTTAGTCAAAAATATTAAAATTTTCATTAAAAATATCAAGAACTAAGTTTAGTGATATCATATTATTTTTTTAAAAGTATCAACAACAATGAATTATAATATTATGATAAGTATTAAATTTTTTAAAAAATATTTAAAGTATCAAGTATTAATTTTACCAAAAATATATAAAAAAATTAATTGAAATTGAATGGTAATACATGACAAACTTATCATGAAGCATATTTATATAAAACTTAATTCTTGTAAAAAAATATAAATATAAACCTATTCGATTGAAATTATTTAACCTACTATAAAAAGCAAGTTATCAAATAAATTCCACTAGTATTAATGATAATTTTTAACTTGTAATATCAAGTATTCGTGGCATGTAGAGGAACCAACACCCCATGTTATCTTGAAATTGAAGACAAGTCTCAGTGGAACCAACTACTATTTGTAAGATTACAAAAATCTCTTCAAATATTTTTTAAATATAGTGGAGATGATTGCATAATCTATCCCATTATTACTATTTAAATATTTAGATAAACACTTGAATGTAAGTGGTGCACATATTTTAGATCCATCACGTTTCATTTTCTTTCAAGTAAGTTTTATACCAACATAATTCATTATATGAACCATTGTTCAATTTTTAATACTTTTTTATTATATATTTGATATTTTAAACGTCTTTTTTAAAAATTTGATACTTTAAAGTAATAACAAAGTCTACTAAGTACAGAGTATAAAACTTGATCAATTTATTAAAAGGTATCGGTTGTAATAACTTAAGGGTATCGGTCGTGAAAACCGAAGGGTATTATCATATATTACTAGATGGTATCAATCGTGATAAGCTGAAGGGTATGACCTATATTACTAAAGAATATCAATCGTAATAATCGAAGGGTATGATCTATATTACAACAGGACAATATTACAAAGGGTATTAGTCATGATAAGCTGAAGTGTATGACTTATATTCTTTGAAGGGTATTAGTTAGGATGGTTGAATGGTAAACTAAATTTAGTTTTTCAAATGTGGATCAAGTTTCACCATGAAACTTGGTTCATAGGAGACACACTCTAAAATAATTGTTGTTGATACTACGAACAATTATATGATACCACTAACCTTAATTTTTATACTTCGATGAGATTTTTAATATTGTTGATCAAATACTTGATATTTTAGAATCTTCAAAATTGTTACATAAGAAGCTTATCTTGAATCATTCATATAATTTTTTTCTTTTTTATTTTTGGCTATATTTCTTATTTTCGTGCACAATATTTCAAAAAAATAAAAATTGAATTGTACTTGTACAGTTAAAACCACTGATGAGCAGAAAAAGAAAAATGAAATAATTGATATCCATATTTACCCATTAATATATATAAATGATTTGTCATTTGTCCAACTCCAATTAATACATAAAAACGTCAGTTAAGATATATTTATCATTCTCTTCTTCTCATAAATACTTACACTATTTTGTAAGCACACAAAATAAAAAAATAGAGTAATGATTTGAATTTTAACGGGTAATTTTGTAAATTTTTATGTATAAAGTAATAAATGAATTGAATTGTGTGTGTATATGTGGGGCCAAAAGTAATGACATTTTTGTGTAATATTGTGAATAGGCAAAAACTTGTATGAGACCGTCTCATGCATGAGACCGAAGTCACTTTTTAATAAATTGTTATCACTTTTTAAAAAAGTGATACAAATTAGTAATAAAGTGATAACAAATTGAAAAGTTATAAAAATTAATGAGAAGTGATAATAATTTATGAAAAAGTGATAAGAATTTATGAAAAAGTCATAACAATTTATTAAAAGTGATTCCGTCTTATATCCGTCTCATGCATGAGATGGTCTCATACAAGAGTGCCCCTTGTGAATAATGTTAGGATGTAGTTTATAATAGATTTTTTTTTTTTTTTTTGGTGTGCAAGTTATTTTTGAAACGTACAAATATAAAAATTGTGCTAGTTATTATTGACACGTACACCTACCGAAAAACATGCTTGACTGGTTCTAGAAGCAAACATCCTCCCCATTGGTTTTTATATCATTACATGCATATAAAATAAAAAATTTACACACATTCAAAATGAAGATTTATTTAATATTAGTAATATAGATCAAATCTATATTATTAATTTTCACTCTTATCTCATTTGTATTCAAATAAAAACATCGACAACTCGACAATAGTTATTAAAATTTCATTCAACTCTTTAAACATATGTAAACTTTTTCTGGAAAAATGATCACACATATTATGTGAACTCCACTATTTAAACACAACAAGTTAACTGAAGCTAGCGTATATTTTTCATGATTGTTAGTTAGATTTGAAATTCAACTACAAATTAAATCGGAACACTACTTGTAAAGTTTGATAATTGCTCGATCGAATTAACTTGCAATAATACTGTAAATTAATCTCTGTTGCAAAAATCTCGTTTATGTGGCGCCTAGACCCCGATTAGGCGCTAGGTTGTTATCGGCCGATTCGATTTTTTACGAATTCGATTTTCTAGGCAGGATTTAGGCGACGCTTAGACAGATCTTAGAGTAGGGTCTTAAACGGTCGAGATAATTAAATTTTTTTCTTTGTAAAATTGAATTTATTAAAGAAACTAAAATGTTGAAGTTTATAAAGTATTAAACCTTTAAATTTATTTTGATATAAACTTGGTATGTGAAACATATATTTGTTGTGTATAGTAGTACTATAGTAGTTAGAATGTTAACTATTTAACTAATTGTTGAAATTGTATTCTTAACTTATTATATTCTTTTGTAGTTTAAACTATTTTTTTAAAAATATAATAATGGACCGTTTAGGTAGCAACTAGACGACACAAAACCGCCCGAGCGATTTTCGATTTCTACAACTTTGGAATTAATTAACTAATTATCAATTCGATTCGTTCACATGATCATGCCCACTTCTTTTTATTTTTAATAGGTTTGGCCCATCAATATTGAGATGACACTAGTACAACGAATGTTTGCTTTATCAAAGAAGTCATCATCAGCTAAAAAGGAAATGAGGGACAAGATTCTGATAAGGGTTTTAAATTAGATGGACGACATTTTTCTAAGTTATAATTTATTCAATGAAGGTTCCAACAAAGTAAAGTGTTTTCAAAATATACTTCAATTTTATATGTAAATGAGTTGATCTCTTTTGAGATGAGCATTTATACACTCATATTTTTTATGATACTTTTCAGTTAGTTTCGTTGGCATTTCGATGATGCTAACTAGCACTTTTATTTATAAAAAGTGACACTTGTCAATTATAACAAATAACATTTTTTATGATAAATTCAAGTGCATGATGTGAGTGCATATGAGATTAACTCTATGCGAAATTGTTTATCCTATGTTAGACAAGGCCAAACTTCAAAAAAATGAATAAATGTGGAAATATTTTAACATATATATAAACTTTAACAAGACCTCTATATTTATATAGGTCTCTTTGAATAAAAAAATCCAAAAATAATTTATGCATACTATTTATGTATGCATATACTGAGAGAGAGGAGTAAATATTGAATTTTAGTCAATCTAATATTAAAATCATAAAATTGTACATGGTCCTTCGAAATCTAATCAAGAGTAGTATTTGTGTGATATTGTGCACAATAAAAATTGTGTGCACAAAGTTTGGTTATAGTGTAGTATTATTTCATGTATTGTATAATATTAGTTTGGTTATAGTATAATATTTTTTAGTCTTGTATAATATTAGTTTGGTTATAGTATAATATTTTTTTAGTCTTTGTATAATATAAGTTTGATTACGGTGTAATATTATTTCAAATATTGTATAATATTAGTTTAGTTAACAACATTGTATATTATTAATTTAATTACGGTATAGTATTAGATAAAAATATTGTGTATTTATTTTTAGTGTGTACAATGTGTGTACACAAATATTTGCCTTTAATCAATCTAATCTTTCATGCGTTATCAACATATCATTAACCCACCTGGCTGATCATGTGGACCTGCTCTTACGTGCAATTGGATTTAATATTCAATTTCAGTTTAATTTTAATTTTTAAGTATGTTCCGATCTATTTAAAAATAAATTAAAATTAAATTAAAATTGCACCAATTGCATATGATACATTTGACACACAAACGGACTCAAGTATTCCTATATTACTAATAGGGAGTTTGATTTTACTTAGGTGTCAACTTGTGGTGAATTCTGCGTGAGTGTCAATTTTTAAAGAGTTTGTTTATGTATCATGATTATGTGTCAATGTATAATTGGTCACCTATAATTATTAACATATTGAGTAAAATGATTAAAAGAATTGACTCAATTAATTTATTTTATTTCACTCTAATGAATATATATATATATATATATATAAGTATTATTAAAAACCGTAATATAATCATATATGATATTTATTTCAAATATAAAAAAATATATATACTATTCGGAGTAATATTTATGCATTAATTATATATAAAAAAATTATTAATCGTCTTTTTTTATTAATCATAAAATAAATTTGAAACAAATCTTATAGTAAATTTTCACATAATTATAATAATTATAATATCTAGCATGAATTGTCATACAATTAATATTACCATTATTTAAATTTAATATTATAGTTAAACAAAATTATATATATATATATATACATTATTTTAATATTTATATTATTATTATTATTTGAAAATATATATATATATATATATATATATATATATATATATATATATAATATTATATTATAAAATTTATTTAACAAACACACCGCATAATACGTCTGGAGCTCATCAAATATAATATACATATATTAGTATAATTTAAAAAAATTACGTGAACTCAAATTCATATAAATCGTATTTGTATCAGTTGCCCGTTTGATCGTGTCATCAGCTCACCACCGACGGGTATTAGTAAATAAGGAAGGGTACTTTAAAAAAGTGTCAGTTGGAGAAAAAGCAAAAATTAGGTTAAGGAAAATACAAAGTTGAAAGGGTAGGTATATTAATATATAGTAGTTCAAAACAAGAAAGAAACTGAAACCTTCCAATTATTTACCAAAGTTACCCACTTTTCCATGATCCAAGGCCTCTTTTTACCCTCCCCACTCATGAGTTAGGCACAAAAGGAGGAAAACTTACCACCATCTATAATTGAACCTTCTTAACACTTGGACATTCTCGTTTAGAACAAGTTTTGTATGAGACCGTCTGATATATTAGATGTGATATTTTTATAATATATAAATTTTAAGAATATTTTAAGAATTGTAAAAGTATCAAATCTCATACAAATTCTTGTGTGTTTTTTCTTTTGTTGTGTAGGTCTCAGGTGAAACTTGTCCACCGAATGAAATTTTCATTTGGTAATACTATGACATTAATTCAATTATACTATTGTATTTATAAACTAATATCACACATAATTCAGCGTGTTTTTGTATAATATATGTGTGGTGTTAGTTAATAAGTATAATGTTATTAGTTTATAAAAGTAGTGATATTACTAATTAAATATAATAGTATTAATATGAATTCAATTTCATATCATAAATAAGTTTCACGTGAGATCTTGTATTCGATCTTTACGCTAGGAGTGCGTCTCCTGTTAACCAAGTTTCACGGTGAAGCTTGATCCGTATTGAAAAATAGATATAGTTTACCTTTCGATTATTCTAACTAATACCTTTTAATAATATAGGTCATACCTTTCAATTATCATTACTAATACTCTTTGTAATGTTGTTTTGTTGTAATAAAATTATATAAGTCACATCTTTCAGTTATAACAATTGATACCCATGATTATCACGGTGATGCCCTCTAGTAATATAAAACATACTCTTCAATTATCACAATCGATACCATTTAATAATATAGATAATATCTTTCAGTTATTACAATTAGTACATTTTAATAAATGGATCAAGTTTTAATATAAACCATTTTTTATAATATACTTTACCTTCTGCTAGTCGTATGTGGAAAGTGGTCTTTCATCCTTTGATAGACATGTTAAGCAATAAGATAAGGACCTAATTTAGGCTAAATTAGGTCTTTATCTTATTGCTAAACATGTCTCACTTTTCATGTCAACGATTAATTTTATGTATGTATAAATAATTGTGAATTATATAATAAACTAAAAGATGAAATTTTTATTCCCCGTTTAAAAAAATGAAATTTTTATTAACTTAATTTTAAATACTTAAGCTGTTTTCCTTGAGAACAATTTAAGATGAAACAAGATTAATGCGAATTTCACGTGAAGAATATAGTAAGAACAAAACCAATTTTAAACGAAATGATATAATTTAAGTGGTTAGAGATTCACTATTCATATGGTCATAGGTTCAAGTCACCATTTGTTCGATAAAGTTTATTAAAAATACTAGCTTCATCCCGTAATAGATGCATCATTTACCAAAAAAATCCATCTCGTATTGGATGCATCATTTTCTTAAATTGCAATAAAAATATATTTTTTTCTCAAACACCTTAATATTGTGATTTTTATCTATTTCCATCAAACACCTCAATATTACACCACATATCATTATTTTTCTCACATCAACCTCAATTGAATTGTGTGTATGTGTGGATCTTAAAAAATATCATTTTGTATAAATAGATATTATGAGGGTGAAATTTATGGAGGATACTCTATTTTAAGGGTGTAAAATGTATTGTGCAATGGGTGAGAAATGATAATGTGTAATGTATTCCGTAACGAAGATTACTCTTTTCGTTACATTCTAAATTGCTCAAAATATCAAAATCGATGTTACATTTTCATTTTTTCATACCCAAAATTAAAAAAAAAAAAATTAATTCTACACTCTTAAACTAAACACTTATAAACATCTTTTATTTACATCTCATGTCACTAAATTCTCAATTATAATTAAATCGCTTCATTTAATTTATTTATTTTAATAAAATTAAAAGGATTCATTTACTTTTAACTTTATATTTTTTATACTAATAAAAATTATTAAAACCCGTGTGATATTGTTTTGAGCAATCTAAATTATAACACGTAAGAAAGTAAATTGTAAATCAATATTTATCAGAAATTGGTTCTGACCAACCCTATAATAAATGAGAACGACATGATTTGATACTTGATTATTTAAGAAAATGCGAACATTGAAATCAAAAAAAAAAAAAACATTTTGCAGAACTGAAATTATTATTGTAAAAACCAATATTTTTCTGGTATTTGGCTTATCCGCTTATGTGAGACAACTCGCTGTTAAAGGGAAACAGTATATATATATATATATATATATATATATATATATATATATATATATATATATATATATATAATTATTCTGCATTACTTTTGGTTTATTAATGGTACAAATATATATTTAGAAATGTCGTGAAAATCTTAAGGGTGCTTATTACGAGATCTTCCATGGGAATGGGAATAAAATTAACTTTTCCTCATATGCCCTCAAATTTATTGGAGGGAGAAATGTTTCCATGTTGGTTACATCATTGGTATTGTGCTCCAATTTTGGAAAATATGAGACAAAAGAAGCTTGTTATTGGTGGTGGAGGAGAATGATTGAGAGAATTGATTGTAGATGGGGAAAAAATTAATCATAATGGGTAATGATTATCTTATTTAGGAGGAATAATAATGTCATTCACCATCTTTTATTCTTATTAAGCATCACAATTACCTTATATTAATCCTCATTCCCATTTCCAATTTGAAGAATTTCCAATGCGCACCTTAATAGGAAAGAAAAAAAGACAAGAAGAAGTGCGGGTAGCCCGCCCGATTGCAGAGCAGCCCGTTAAAAGCCCACCATTCCCATAAATCAACTCACTTAGGCCCGACTGTTGAAAGTTTTTGGCATGTTCCGTACTATTTACATCTCTATTTTTATTAGATACAAATACATTATTTTTTTGGCAATTGAGACTTTTTATTTTATCGGACAAATGGTGACTCGAACTCATGACGCTCGTCATAGGTGAATAAACTCTAATAACTTGAAATATACCAAAATATGAATACATTTTTTTCTATAACAATATTAGTTCTTTTATCGTTTAAAATCATTAGTTCTTTTATATTTTAATTTAGTATTTTTATTTACCAATAAATGTATTTCTTGAATTATTTTTATGTTTGCAATAGAAAAATATAAAATTTGTATTTATTATTAATGTATTGTTATATTTGATTCTTCTTTGTTTTTGAAAATCATATTTGATTCTTCTTAAAATTAAAGAATTTATCATTTAACCACATCAGTTGAAACAAACGTACATTTATTTTGTATTAATATATTTTTTTCAATTTTTTTTTGATCGGTAAATGTTAGTTGTTAGTGGTTAGAAGTTAGTTCGCCAAGTCTCCTTACAAATTCAAATTCTCCAAGTCTCCTTATATCTCCCACTCCAAATTTTTTTCAATTTTTAAAATATAATTAAAGAGCTTATTTGAAAAATGTATATATTTTAAGTGTTTACTTGACCTGATTTAATATTTAATGAACAATTAAAGAATTATCTGACTCTGGACGAAGCCTGGGCGGATGACGGGTCAGATTTGATTCTCAAAGTGTTTCTCACAAATGAAAATGGATCTCTCCATTTATTTTTTATAAATAATTGAAATTTTGAGAAATAGACAAATGAACAGAAATGTATATATTATTTTATCACCTGTTTATAAATGTACAATAAATGTATACTAAGTAAAGAGACGCGATCCATATTTCTTTTGTGTAAGATCCAAATAGATTTTACTTTTGTTGAATGTCCTAATTATAATCTTCTAATAATTTTAATTGAATGGAAAAAATAAATGTCAAATGATGCAATAACCATAAAAAGTTCATGATCATATACTTTATTTACTGTTTCTTATCCCCTATTCAACATAAAAAAACATGAATAATTTCATTTAATATATGTGTATGATAAAATAACATAATTTGTATGTCATTTTATATTTGTATAAACATGAGTTGAATTTTAAAGCTTCCCAACGGTAAAAATGGGCTTCTTAACGGCATGATTATAAATTTCATTTTTGTTAAACAAAAAGAAAAATTCAGAAATATTATTCAAAGTAGAGAAGAGTTACTTGAGTGTGTTTGATGTTTGGAGGAATATGTAGTTTATGGGTAAATTATTATTTTAAAATTTCTGGACAAACGTTGAATTTGCATTACACGTACCCTTATATGTGTCCTGTCTCGCAAATAACACGTATCCTTATGTGTAAGTACATGCAATATAATTTATAATTTTTTCTAATTATAAATAATAGAAATAAAGTATATTCTTAATTAAAAGAATTACATTAAACATAATTTAATGGTATACATTGCAGAATTGTGCCGCTAAATAGAGTTTTGTCAAGTAAAGCTTGGCAATCTTCAATCAGGAAAAGCAAGTTTAAGCAGATGTGTATATATATATATATATATATATATATATATATATATATATATATATATCTACATGTATACAAATAGTAGAGGAAGCATAAACACATGAGATTTCTGGTCAAACTTATGCAACGTCAAATATTCTCATGCAAACATCTGAATGTGTCACGTATCCTTATGTAAACCTCGTAGATTACACATATCTTTATGTGTTTGTCTCTGTATAATTTATAATCTATTTAATTATTATAAATTAATAGAAATAAAGTATATTTTAAATTAAAGGGAAATAAATATTGTTTCTATAAAATTAGTTTAGCTACATTATAAAGAAAATTAAGGAGCTTAATTCGCAACAAAAATGTAGGAATATATGCATGAAAAGAATACTTACAACGTGGCTAAGAGAGAAAATGTTACTCTCTTTCACTTGGTAAATCTCATTAGATATTAGGATAAGCTTTAATTAACTTGACTCCTAATTGTGAATTTTATTTTTTTGAACACACTCCTAATTGTGAAAATTAAAGGTAGAAATTTTTCAAGCTGAATTATTTAATTCTCGTGGGCTGGGCATTGGGAATAAATACCAAAAATTTGGGCTGCCATTTATTCATTTGTTGGGCCGATATATTAAGTCATCAAACAAACATATTTAAAATAATTACTTCACCCGTCTTACTTATAATTTTAATGAGGAGGAATTTTATATTAGTTCTCAATTTATCACCTGAATTTTAAAGTATTTTAAATTAGGGTTTAATTTTAATTTTTTTCTCAATTTAAGATCTATTTTTTTCTTTTGTCTCAATTCGAGACCGGATTAATTTATTTTTATTTCAATTCTTTTTTATAAAATACTAGTATAATAATTTATTTCTAATGAATTTTTTTAAATATAATATATTAAATTAAGAAATTAAGAAACTAATGAGTATAAATTTTGCATTAGATTTATTTAAAAAAAAATCAAATTTTTTATTTTTAATATAGGCGAATGATATATCTATCTATACATAGATAAACATAATATTGGAAGCATAGATACAAATATACGTGTCAAAGTATCCTCATGTGAAACTGAGGATGACACATATCCTTATGTGTATCTGTCTCCCGCAAATGACACGTCTCCTTATGTGTGTCCTGTCTCCCGCAAATAATACGTATTCTTATTTGTGTCTCTGTCTCTGAAATGACATGTATTCTTATGTGTAAGTATATGTAATATAATTTATAATTTGTTTAATTATAATTTAATAGAAATAAAGTACATTCTGAATTAATAGAGTAACATTAAACATAACTTAATGGTATACATTGCAAAATAGCATCGCTAAATAGACTTTTGTCAAGTAATGCCTGGCATGCTTCAATAGAGGATGAGTAAGTTTAAGCAGAAGTACAAGGCTAGCAAGAGTGAAGAAGAGGAAAAGAAATATTGTTTCTATAAAATTAGATTAGCTACATTATAAATAAATTTAAATAGTTTTTCAAAAAGAAAATTAAGGAGCTTAATTCGCAACAAAAATGTGGGGATGAATACACTTACAACGTGGCTAAGTGAGAAAATATTACTCTGTTTGACTTTATGATAAACTTTAATTAATGAGTATGTCTAATCTGAATTATATTTGTCGGTGAAACTTGATCTATATTGAAAAAATGGATCAATTTACTTTTCATTTATCCCGACTAATACATTTTAGTAATATCATGACTCGATAATCTTTAATAATATAGGTAATACTCTTGATTATCACGATTGATACTCTTTAACAATATAAGATATACTCTTGATTATCACGACTAAAACCTTTTAGTAATATAGTAATACCGTTCGCTTAGTACAACCGATACCCTTTAATAAATGAGCAAGTTTCGCCAGTAAACCCTTATTCACATGAGACTTTGTCTAAATTAATTCGACTCCTAACTGTGAAAATTAACACCAAATGAAATAAAGTTAATAACAAATTGTATTAATTCATATATGTTAATTGAATTTAAATTAAAGCTTAAAAATGAGCCTCTTAGCCAATCCAACTCCCTGATCTCTTCTTTCTCAGTGCTCTTGATATTGGACAACACCTTAATGCATCCATTGAACAATTGTGATAGAGGGAGAGATGAATCGATTTGAAATACATCTAAAATCACAGCCGACATGATTGTAAATTTGGAAAATTTAAATTCAGAAATATTATTCAAAGTAGAGAAGAGTTACTTGAGTGTGGTTGGTATTTGGAGGAAGATGTATTATATAGGTAAATTATATATCTGTCCATACATATATAAAAATAGGGTGGGTTACATCTAGGTACAATTTTAACACCTAAATTACTACTAGGTACAATCCAAACCTAAATTACTATTAGATACAATAATATGGTGCAATCTACTAAAATTACCCTTCTTCACACAAGGACACCAAACACGCTAATTAAAAAAATTGATGTGACTTTTCCTTTGCCGTAACACATTTCCATCACTCAAGTTTCTCTATCGTAAAAGGGTCAAGATTCATCTTCCATTATCGCCATTTTTTCGCCGCCAATCTTTCTTCGCAATATTCGTTCTTTGAAGAATACATTTTTAATCTTTTTATTTTACATGAAATAAATTATCCTTCAAAATGTGCGTAAATAAATTACCCGAAGAACACAATAACGTTTTTCTCATCCCCAATCTTAAAATTTTTCTGAAATAAATCACGTGTCTTTTCTCCTCACTAATAAGATTGCACATGTGCGTAAAAAAATGCATTTACGCACATGTGCGAAAAAATACAAAAAAATGGTGGATTCCCTAACATCGGACAACCCAAAAAAATAAAATAATTCACAAACTATCCATACCCGTTTCAAACTCGTACAAGAATTTTTACAGATCTAGATTCTCTTACACAGACTCACCGCTTTTTGAGATCTGGATTCCCTTACACCACCACCGCCGCATCACCGCCACGCGAGCCCCGCCGCATCGCCACCGCTCCCGGAGCGAGGAGCAGAACCACCGCCGCGGTGGGTGCGCTGCCGCCGCCAGCCTTCGTCTTCATTGGGAGAGGGAGGGAGCAGCCGCGGTCTCCGCCGCACTGGGTGCGACACAGATCGAAAAATATCGTGAACTCGCCGCCGCGCACATGTGACCGAAATTATTCATGAAATACTTTGTGAAATTCTCTCACCTCCAAAACCCCAACCTCTGTCGCCTCGGCTTATCTTTCCATAAAAATGATGTTGTCGTCTTTGGTCCACCATGTCGCCGCTCTACACGGGGAGAGAGAGTTTTCTTTAATTGGTGTTTGAGAAAATCTTGGTGGTTAATTGTAGTTGTGGTTTGAGGAAGGAGGAAGGTTTTTGGGTTTGAGTTTACAGAGAGAAAGAAATGATTGGGGAGGGAGAGAGAAAAGGTTTTGAATGATCGCATATACTTTTTTAATGAAAAAGTAAAAGGAGGGGCAAAATGGGAACACATTGTACCCTATAGTAATTTTTCAAAAAGCTTGTATCACATAGTAATTTCGTCTACATATTGTACCCCATAGTAATTTTTCCATAAAAGTACTAGTGGAATTATAAATGCTTGAGATTTCGGTCAAACTTACGTAAGTGTGTCACGTTTTTTCATGCCAAACTTTTGCAAATGTATCACATAATTCTCATGTGAAATCGTAGATGACACATATCCTTATGTGTGTCTGTCTCCCGCAAATGACACGTATCTTATGTACAAGTACACGCAATATAATTTATAATTTGTTTAATTATTATAAATTAATAGAAATAAAGTATATTCTAAATTAAAGGAAAAGAAATATTATTTCTATCAAATTAGCTTAGCTACATTATAAAGAAATTCAAATTCTTTTTCAAAGAGAACATTAAGGAGCTTAATTCACAACAAAAATGTAGTTTATATATGCATGAAAAAAGAATACTTACAACGTGGCTAAGAGAGATTATTACTCTATTTGACTTGGTAAATCTCATTAGATATTATGATGAGCTTTAATTAATTTAATTTGACTCCTAATTGTGAAAATTAAAGGTAGAAATTTTATCTCCCAAATAAGCCGAATTATTTAATTCTCGTGGGCTGCACATCGGGAATAAATACCTAAATTTTGGGCTGCCATTTATTTATTTGTTGGGCCGAGATATTAAGTCATCAAACAAACATATTTAAAATAATTATTTCACCCGTCTTACTTATAATTTTATATTATGGCTCAATTTTTAAGTTGAATCTCAATTTAAATCTTGAATTTTGAAATATTTTAAGTTAAATTTTTATTTTTATTTTTTTCTCAATTTTAAGATTCAATTTTTTTCTTTTTATCTCAATTCAAAACTCAGTCAATTTATTTTTATTTCAATCATTTTTTTATAAAATACTCAAAGTATAATAATTTTATTTTCAATGAATTTTTAAATATAATATATTAAATTAGAAAATTTTATTTTTAAATTTTTATAATTTTTGCATTAGATTTATTTAAAAATAAATTTTCAAATTTTTTTTTTTAATTTAGGTTATGAACGTGAGTGTTTATAATAAATGCAAGTGGAAACAATATAAAAATATAAAAATATAAAAATTAATCTTAAGAGAAAAATTAATATGGAACAACAAAATTGCAACAAAGGCAAGCATTAATTACCACAGGGGTATGCGTGGCCGGTAAAGCTGCACCGGAAGAGTTAAAATTTAATTTGGTCCCATAACTTTGGATTTTTTGTAAAATATCCCAAAAAATATAAGATTTTCAATTTTATCCCATAATTCCTTAAATGGTTTGGTTTCAGTCCACAAGTCACAAAAATTCCATAAACGATGTAATATTGAACACATTTTCTTGGGATCTTTTGCTAAAACGCTCAAAATTATGGGATGAAAGCTTGCAAAATTAGACCAAAAAAGTACCAAACTTGGAATGAATACAGACTTATGTGTCGAAATTGAAATTTTTCTAAATTTTTGGGACCTTCATGCGGAAAAGTTTAAATTTATGGGACAAAAAGTGCAAAATTTAAAAAAAAGGACCAAATTTGAAACAATTGTGGAGTTATGGGACGAAATTGAAAATTTTAATTTTTGGGACCTTATATGAAAAAATCTGAAGTTACGAGACCAAATCGAATTTTAACTCCTCACCGGAATCGGTGCGTCACATATTTTTTGAGTGCAATTTTTTTATTTTCTATGGATGAAATGTGTGAATTGGCTAAGAGTGCAATCGGCATTCATTTCAAATCCGATTACAAATCTAATGCACTTTAGTAGATTGCTTAAAGGAAGGAAAGGTAAACAATTTGCTGTGTGTATATGGAAAACAAAGAATGGGTTGATAAATTAGACGAACTTGTGGCAAAGTTCAAGGCTCACTTATGGTGTTTACACCAACAAAGGTGATGCATGTGTGGAGCAAGTTGAAGAAACAATTCCTCTTCTTTTTTTCCTTTTTTCTTTTTTTTCAATATAAATTTGCTCATTGTATTTGGGTAATTTCTATAGATGGTTTAATGTAGTGATGGTACCTCATTATTCTTGGTGTATTGAAGAGGTGGTGATTTTTAAAAAGTTGGTGCAACTTTGTGGATTGGTATTGTTTGGCTTGTGGAAATACAGGAATGATGTGATTTTAAATGGGGTGACTCTCAATCCCGCTAAAGAAATGGATGAATTCAAAGCACAATTATGGGTCCGGACTAGGAGTGAAATGCTTGAAGTTGAATAACTCGTCGGTTAAAGACCTGGTTTAGGAGCCGATAAAATTTCTTGGTATTTAGAGAGGAATGTATATATATATATATATATATATATATATATATATATATATATATATATTTTTTTTTTTTTTTTTTTTTGAAAAGGAATTTAGAGAGGAATGTATTGATAGGGTGATATGTTGTTATTACTATGGTATTGGTTGCTATAAGGGTTGAAGTATCAATGTATTGGTGATATTATATACAATTTTTCATCATAAAAAAATAATCGAACATCATAATTACTTTTCCAGAAAAAAAAATCTCAATTGTTCTTGGGCAAATATTTGTGTGCACAATATTTTTACCTAATACTACACTCGTAATTAAAATAATATTATACAATGCTAATACTACACTATAACTAAATTAATACTATACAATGCCCGAAATAATAATACATTGTAATCAAACTAATATTATACAAAGACTAAATAATACTACACCGCAACCAAGCTTTGTTCATATTTTTTTATCGACAAAGATAATAAAATATATAAAAAGGGGGTTTACGGGAACAAGGTGTGCCCGTAAACAAAGGTTCGTTCTGACCATTTACAAATGAAACAGAAAAAATCAACAACTCTCAAGACAAAGCAAAGAGATTGACAACCAAAGAGAATAAGGAAAAGTGCATAAAGAGGTGAGCATCACCTAAAGCCAACTCCATAATCAACTCCTAATCTCATCCAAGATTTCCACCTTATTCCAATAAGTGCCTTCAAAAATTATTTTATTTCTCCTCTTCCGAATGACCCAAACCACACATATCCAAAGACCAATCGATACGAGGTTATCTTGTTTACCATGAAGAAGAATGAAGTGTTGAAGGAAGTGTTCTTTTACTTGGATTTGTCTCACCATGGATGTTCCTAGCCATAAATAAATGTCGACCACACCTCCGACGAAACCGAGCACCCAAAAAATAAGTTGTTCGCCGATTCCACCTCACTCCCGCATAAAGGACAATTTGGTATTTGCATTTGTGGGAATAATATTTCTCCGAAGCAAATTATCCCTTGTTGGCAACTGCTTCACACGAGTCTCCATGCCATAGCCGTCACTTTGAACGGGACGAGGTTACACCAAATCATCTTGAAGTCGAAGCCCGAACCCGGTCCCATATGTACGTCCGGCTCTCGATTTGTAAGCATATCATATCTCGCCTTTGTCCGAAAATCGCCCGACGCCGAGGTCTTCCATCTCCATGAATCCTGTTCTCCTTCCGTGATAGAATACTTCAAGTAAAGCTAACAAACTATCAAGTGTACATCTTTCTCTATCAAAAACTCTCTCCTCCAACTTTCTCGCATATAATTTTTATTATACACAATACACACACAAAATACTACTCTTATTCTTGTTAAATTTAAAAACAAGCAGTTACTCTCCTATACTAACATTAAAATGAAATTGATTATTGATGCCCATGTGAATTAAAAATAAAATGAAATTGATGCCATATCTTTCAATTTACTTGTAAAGATGACACGTGCTTATTCCCACCGACACCTTAAAACTTGGTACGAACACTTTCCATGGCGAAAATATAAATCTCACTTTTTGTTGAGAGTGAGCTTAACCTTCATTAAATTAAAGGAAGGCGACAGAGCGCATTTAATGATCACTACATCCTTCAGATCCAATCGTTCATCAATTCACCCCAGATTAACGCTTTCTGCAACTTCCATTTCGACGATGTAAGCTTTAATCATGAATTGAGGCAGTTGAAGATGGGTTACAATTGGCCTAATCCTATGGCGGTAAGAGTTCAGAGAAAGGACTGGTTAGGGTTCCAAATTTCAACCGGATTAATGGTGGGTGGAAATCATACCTCATCCAGGTTTTGCACTCGCTAATCTCTGTTATTTATGCTTCTTTTTTCTTTAATTTACCAGAATCTGATATTTGGATTTTGAGTTAATCACTGCTGCTATAGATCTCTTTCTTTGAAAAACCTGGAAATTTGGTTGAAAGGGGAGATTGATTATAGTGATGGACTTGAAGTTGTTCAAATGGCGACTGCATCGTGGGTCGTTTGTGAGACGCCTGTTATTGAGGGCCTTTATGCTTGTGCTTGCTTTGATTATCGTTTTTTTGATGCAAATGGCACGTGTAATCGAGCCGATTGTGTCGAATTTTGATGAATGCCCTTTGAATTTGGGTTCAAATGTTGATATGAATCATACTCAAGTCGTGAATTCTGAATCAAATTTCATGTTTCCCATATTCGGATCATCTGGAACAACATGTAAATTAAGTGAAAAATTGACTAAATCTGTGTTTGAAGAGATGGTGGGGAAGAACTTGTTGCATTCCAATGATAGGGCATTGTGTGTTGGGGAGGGATCCCTGCATCAGTTCTAGCATTGCGCGATTTGGGGTTGATTGATGCATCTAGTGTTGAAAAACACCCGTTTTCTCCCTTTTCAAGAGGAGATTTGTGTATGAGCTCAACTTTGATGATAGTCACTTTGATTTTGTTTACTCGGGAGATCTTGATAAGGTCTCTGTTCCAGCACTCCTAGTGTTGGAGATCGAGCGCGTCCTACGTCCAGGTGGGACCGGTGCTATCCTCGTTGGCCCGCGTAGGTTTTACTCGGGTGGCTTGGTTGCATCATTTCTGAAGAGCTCAGACATTGTTCATTTATGTAGTGTTGCTTCTTTATCTTTGGTGATATTCAAGAAGAGATTCGAATCTTTTACTTCATTCCTGGACTTTCGACTTCCAGCTGAGTGCCCATCGCTTGAAAGCAATAAGCCCTTCATGAAGTTTATCGAGCCTCTTACGTATAAAACCCTCGATCAACTCGAACCTGAACTTTCGTGATCTCCCTAACTTCATGAACATTACCTCGAGAAGTAAATTAGTCTTTATCAACCTTGGTTTAGGGGAGTATGCAAAATCAAGTTTCTTAAAATTGTCAAAGCTCTATCGATCTACACACCATACATCACTGGAGGTTTTTCTTATCGATCATAAAACCTCCGTTCTCTCGCCTCATGTGACGAACCCTAGTATCAACTTTGTCTACTTTCCTGCTCTTGGGGGAGAAACATCTGCTCTAACTGAAATTAGCTCCGAAGAGCATGAAGAATCCTTTGATTTCATTAACTGGTTCAATGAAACACTGTCTGATGGAGAATTTGTTGTCCTTATGATGAATGCAAAGTCGGTGGAGCTAAACATTCTTGTTGAAATGTTTAAAACTGGAGCAATATGTCATGTGGATGAACTCTTCCTCGAATGTAAAACGACCAATTGTGGCAACCTTTTCAAGAGTTTGAGGAAGAGGGGTGTCTATGTTCATCAGTGGTTTAGAGATAGAAATTGAGTAGAGTATAGATGGTGACTTAATACTATGTGTTGTGCATTATGATGGTTAATAAAACAAGGACAGAATAATCTACCTATCTCACCTCAGCTGTTGCTAGTTTATAGTTTAAAGTGTAATGTTGCAATATATCTGTAATTTCCTCTTCTGGGTTGTGGAGGAAATCTATGCTATAATTGAGCTCTGTTTGGATGATGCAATTGCTTTTGTCATTTTCATCTCTTTTATACTGCTGATTTGCTTATGATAAATTTATATATTACGATCTCATACATGAGATGGATCTCATTTACCATGTTATACGACTCATGAGCTTATGAAGACCCAACCCAGTTATGTTTTAAAAATAAGTGTGAGCCAAATAGTAGAGTGGAGTTTTATCTCATGTATGAAATTGTATGAA
Organism: Paraleonurus japonicus; assembly: GCA_030762865.1. Taxonomy (NCBI): domain Eukaryota; kingdom Viridiplantae; phylum Streptophyta; class Magnoliopsida; order Lamiales; family Lamiaceae; genus Paraleonurus; species Paraleonurus japonicus. Next base: position 36,196,046 of record CM061052.1, read on the forward strand.
ACTGTCGATGATTTCATACAAAAAATTCTCAATGTAATGTTAGATTGTTTGTAAATTGCCTCAGAAATCTATCAATCTTACTAGCCTACCCGTTAATTCAGTTTTGGATTTTTTATCCCTAACTAATTGATTGATTTTGACGAGAAGAAAAATTAAAATGCAAACTTGGTTCAGTATTTTTTGGTTGTTGACAATTTTAGTCTCATAAAATTCATTTTTTTCAATTAAGTTCTATAACTTTTGAAATAATGCAATTTTAATTCCGTATTGACAAAATTGCATGATAACCCCCTAATTAATGACTTAACGTTGCTTAGCATAATGAGACTCGGCATATCAATTAAAAAAACACAAATTAGTTATAATCTTAAAACAAAAAATTAACAAAATTATATGGATAATAGATATAGAGCAACACAAGAATATTTTTCTTTTCGTGAAGTACAGTTTACACAGGATGGATTATAACAAAAATACTTACAAGCGTCACATGTTTCTGTATTTCTAAAGTAGCAAGTACACCACAAACCTGATAAAAGTTCTGAAAACAAAGCGAGGATACAGAATGGTACAACAAAGGAGAATCTTTGTCAACAGATGAAACTGGAAAATACAGTAAATTTAGTGAATCAAAACAACAAAAAAACAAGAATCATAGAGCAGAGATCATGTTTCTTCTCCACAAAGGGCTTCTCAGCAACCCATAACAGCACAATTGTACACAAATACACCAGAATGCTCTTTCACTCCAATAACTTTCCAGTCCAAAGTCCCGTCCTTCACGCCCGATTTTGGGTCCCACAAATTCAACACGATGGCATCCCCTTCGGGCCCTCGTTGACCCCCATAACAATGAGTACCTCCCCACATGACTTGAAAGCAAGGCCCCAACCATTCGAGGTATCTGCCCGAACGGGCAGTCTGCCCAATGCATCCCACGTGTTACTTCCCTTGATATACTTTTTCACCATATTTGTCGAATGCTCAACACCATAAAGTTCATTCCCGACAACTGCAACAAGAGGGGGTGCCTGAGCTGCTCGATTGACATTATTATATTCTGCCCAATACATACCCTCGATTTGCCTCCACTTTCTTGTCTTTAGATCGAATTCCTCTCCACAGGTTAATGAATCTCTAACAGTAGTCATACCACCAATCACATAAAACTTATTATCCATGAAAAACCAGAGCATGATCTACGAGGGGAATGCATGTTTGGCAGCGTTTCCCATCTTTCTGTTAAAGAATCGTAAAGCTCTGCAGATTTCAACACATTCCCATTCATATCAATTCCTCCTGCTATTATAGCAATCGAGCCTAAACTAGCTGATGCAAAAAGGCAACGGGGTTGATTCATTCCTTCACATTTGTTCCAATCACGATAAGCTAAGCTATACTTCCAAATGGCAAAATCATAGACCTCACGCCCAAAGACCAGCAGCTCGGTCCCTACTGCTAATGACTCCTTATCAGCACAATTGAAACAGTCATCACAGGGTATTTTAGGTAATCTCATCCACTTATTCCTAAAGGGGTCGAATGCCTCCCATCCCCTAGGATCACAAAACATATAAACCCAGTGCTCTATGATCCCCAACTGTCTTCTCAACTCGTACAAATAACCACTTTCGATTAGCATGTGAAATCTCACGTTTAAGCATGATAAAGAAGCGTAATCTGATCTAGAGGCCCCAGCAAGACAAGTTAATGCGATGTCATCATGCAAACCAGGGAGATATGAATCACTTGATCCAAAAATAAAACCACCATCATCACCTTCTACTTCTCTTGATCTCATTTCAGCTTCTTCACCAACTGAATGAGCAAGATTCATCTCATTCCCATTAAAAGAGGAACGCGTAAACTTCTTTGACTTTTGGGCTTTGAAAACCATGTTATCACTTTTGATACCAACACAAAATAAATTAACAAATCAACAGAGTCAGTCCCAAAATCACAAAACCTAATAGTCAAAAATTATTTTCCTTCTGGAGTTCAGCATAACCCTCCATCTCTCAACAACAATATTCCCCATCTGTTAATCATCGTCATCAATTTTTCACTTCCCCTTCTCGAAGCAGAATAACCTAAATCTAGAATTTAATTGTATCCATTATCCCAAAAATAAAAACCAAATTGCCAATACAGATTCAAACTTTCAGCAACGCTAGATAAACACCACAAACATATCCAGCTAATCAAACTATCTTCGAGAAAAAGTTAGAAACACCAGTTATATATTGCGTTTTCAGCAGTAGTATGCATACAAATCAATGAATCATAACAGAAAAGATTCCGATCCAAACCGTGATTTAATTTTTCCAGATAAAGCGATGTCCATCCAGTCGTTAAGACGAGAGGCTCGAAGTATATTCCTCCGTTGCCTTGAAATATAATAGGATGCAGAAGATTCTGCGCCAGCAAGCATCGCCGCCAGAGAGAGAGAGGGAGAGGGAGAGAGACGTGAGAGATTAAGAGAGAGAGAGAGGCATCACGCATGACTTCATTTTTAATTCAGAAAAGAAGCTTAATTGCAAATATTTGCAATAGTGGCACATTAATTATAACTATTTATGCTGTTACCCGCCAACTTTCTTGGTTTCCAATTTCAGAAGTTCGTGCCCAAATGTCTCATTCTCTCTCCTATCATAAGTTATTTATTTCTTTTGCACACCAATATTAAGGTAAAAGATTTAAATAAAAATAAAAATAAACGAATAACTAGAAAAATGTACTCCCTCCAGTCCCTCCCCTCCATCCCAATTTTAATTCCTCAAAATAAAAATGTACTTCGAGAAAATTTTCATATGTGAAGAACACACATTTTAAGAAAAAAAGTAATGATTGAAGTTTTGAGGGGTAATTTTGTAAACTTTTATGTATAAAGTAAAAATTTATTGAAGGTACTATTGAATAATTAATTTCGTATATACTCTCTCTGTTCCGAAAATTTTTTCATATGTAGGTGGGCACACACTTTAAGAAAAAGAATAATGAATGATGTTTTGAGGGGTAATTTTGTAAATTTTTATATATAAGTAAAAACTTTATTGGGTTATGTGTATGTGAGAGTAAAAAGTAATGACATTTGTGTAAATTAGTAAAAATTGTGAGGGTAGAGTTTTTTATTTTAAGGGTGTGAAACTTATAATGAGACGGACGAAAAAAAAAAAAAAGTATGAAAGCTTTTATGGGACGGAGGGAGTAGTAATATAAATTTTGTAGATAGTTATAAAAATAGAATAAGTACTAATGTGACAAACTAATAGATGAAAAAATAGCTAAAATAATAATGGAATAAAGAAGTAACTTTATATATTTGAGGATGTCGTTATGTGGTGTTTTTAATCTCTATTTAGATAGTATTTTTTTCTTTAAAAAAATTACTATATTTGATTAATTTTAAAAGTAAATGATTCCTGCTATTTAAATAGGGATGGATAGGACTTACTGTACTCCATCATTTACTTTTACTTGAGAGATATTTTCAACCATTCAAGTGATGTTTTTTTAAATATTAAATGTAAATTAAAATTTGATGGTTATGATTGTTTTTTTTTTTTTTTTTGACAGGGATGGTTATGATTGATTTAATACGTCTTTTTTTGTTTTTTTGGAACTGTGAATGCTGTTTAATATGTAAATTTTTTTGTCGGCTTGTGTATATTCTCATCAAAACACTGCTTTCTCTACGAATTGTAAGGCGGTAGATAATGAAATCTCATCTTATTTTTTAAATGGAACTATTTTGAAGTTTACAAAAAAAAAAAAAGAATTGTGTACTGGCCAAACTTAAAAAAACACAATATTTTATGAAAGTTTATAAATGAAAAAAGGTGATAAGAAAATTTATTTTACATGAAAGCACAACCATAACCCTCCCAAACTTCTTGTATTGCCTTTAAAATATATTCTCATCCCATTTTATATTGCTCAAAATTTTAAAAATAATATTTTATTTTTATTTTACATATTAATTTTACTTTCTCAAATAAAATTCTTCCAAATATTTTTTATCTATACTTCATGTACATAATTACTTATTATTTTCTCTCAAATTAAAGCAATTTCTTTCTAATAAAATTGAAATGATTTATTTACCCTTAACTTTATATCTTTTAATGCTAATAAATAATTTTTTATATCATAACAAATCGATTTGAGCAATAAAAATAGAATGATGGGAGGGAGTGTCATATAAGGCTGATCTATATTATTATGAAACTTATACACTTTTGGTGTGAAGTACGGCTGTAGTATTGATTATTTTTCTTAACTAATATTCAAAATTCAGGATAGTCATGTATGAGTTTCTCTTGCACGCAAACCTTGAAATTTGTATGATAGTTATAAAAAAATGATTAATAAAATGATTAATTTTTTTATTTTTGTGTATGTCCCTGCTCAAGATTTTTTTCTATGTTATAATGTTGACCAGTGCCCTAATACAATACGACACATTATAAATCTCTATTGCACACTACCCAACAAAATAACATAAAAATAATTCCACTGGATGGGTGGGCTTTGCAGTAAAATATTTTTGTATTTCACTTTACAAGTATAATAATGAGCAAATACAATTACATTAAAATTTTCCAAATTACAAAGACTACGCAAAAAGTTTACCACAATTCAACTCATCAAGTTAAGAGATTGACAAACCATGAACTCTTTATCAAACCATAATCATATTTTATTGTGTTTAATTGAGCTAACGAATTTTTATTCTGATCACATCAAAGACTTCTCAGTGGCTAACAAAGAAAAAACATACAAAAACTTCCATGAGAAGTGGCAGTACTTTTAGGTTCCATTTGGATGGAGTCATTTGAAATCAATGGATTTGAGGATAATACACCATACATTTACAAATCAAAATAGGAAAAACTAAATAAATGAATTTGGTTCACACAAATATTACTTATGTTGGAGGATTTCAAATACCCAACAAAATCTATTCATTTGAAATCCTCTCACTTCTCTCACTTGTACTTAATATTTGAGTGAATCAAATCCATTCATTTAGCCACCTCCATTTTAGTTTGTGAGAATGTATGTGTATTATCCTCAAATCCCTTGATTTCAAATCCACTCCATCCAAATGGAGCCTTACATATTTTTATGAAACTTTTGAGAAGTGAGTGTCACAAAAACAGGTAAAAGTATTGCACGACTTGATCATTCTAAAAACATATCAACACACAAATCAAGCAGTTCTATAGTTCACCAAAACCAGCAAAAAGACAACTCAATGTTGATAAAAACAAGAAAACTCAGCATATGCAGGAAAGAAACCGAAAAATGGTGATTACAAAAGCCTCAAATATAACTTGTATCAAGCAGAAAGCTAATTCCTGATAATCAACTGCTATGAAAAATAAGGTGTTAACTGGGAGTGTGTTTTCAAATTCAAGCAGATGCACCTTTCTGCAGTTTGCTGCGCTTACACCAGCACAAGTACACAGGGATCTGCTCCTTCTTCATTAATCACCCAAGGATGATTTCCAACATTCTCTAGGCTCATTCTTTTTCTGGATCTGCATAATAAAATACTAATATTTATGATAATACCAAAATATACCCACTTTCAACTTGTAAAAATGTTTTTACTAATAACAACGTTTTCACTTTTTTCATACTTTTGAGACCAAAACACCCTCAAAAACGGGTATATAGGTTTTGGGGGTCCCACCTCACCCCTCAACCTACCCATTCAGCCGAGATACCCCACCACACTGCCACCATTTACTTGTCTTCTATGTGGAACTAATTAAAAAAATGGAACGAATCCTAATTAATTTTTTTAATTACTTCCAACATTTCTTTTCTTCTACAAGATGTGCAACGAATTAAAAAAATGGAATGAATCCTAATTCGCTCCAATATTTTCTTGCCTTCTACAACATGGAACAAACCAAGAAATTGGAATGAATGGAGGATTTGTTCCAACTCCTTTTGTTCCAAAAATCTGGTATTTTGGCTAGATGAAAAGGGTGGGCCCATGGGTCTGGTGGTGGTAGGTCATGTGGATAGAAAATATTTTTTTACAAGGGTATTAAGGTCATTTCACTCAAAAGTGGGTAAAAAAACATTTTTTACATTAGAAATGGGTAGACAATATTTTTTTATTATGAAAATGGGTAAAAACATTTTCTCCCATAAAATAATTGGTGAAACAAAATGAGAACCATGAAAAATAGTGAAACATTATTAAATCAGGGACTGACCTTTGCAGAGAAGGCCCTCAAGTAAGTTCTTCAAGAGAGGGTTCATCTCATCAGGGAGCGTCAGTGGGTTATTTACGATCTGAGGGAGTGAAAGGAGCTTGTAAATCAAGATGATTAAGACCGAAGACATTACCGATCAAAAAAATTAAGACCGAAGACATTTAAGCAATATCTAACACAAGACAATTATGTATATATAAACGAAAATTTAATTTTACAGGAAAATGCAGATGTCATCTGTCCATACCTTATCGTAGGTATCCTGAAGTGTTTCCCTAGAAATGGGTATTTTCCCAGAACCATATAGTACAAAGTAATGCCAACAGCCCATGTGTCTGAAGCTTTTCCGTGATAGGTTAAACCTACACATAACATGGCTTTATACTACACTATAATGATAAAAGGTAATTGTAATTTAGATGATACTGGTTTACTACAAAATCTAAGAGAAAGCATACCCAAACAGCACTCAGGGGCAGTAAATACAGGTGTACCAGGAGAACGTCGAAGCTCATCATTATCATCCTATAAGAGTACTAATTCTTGTTAGCAAAGATAGTAATATATGCAATGGAAGATACAGTAACTCATATAAAAGGACTTCTTTCTTTTTTTGGGTGAAAACTGAAAACAATGATGATAAAACTCTTTTTTTGTGTGTGTGGGAAGGGGTGGGGGTAAGGGAGGGGAGACATTTATACTCTTAACATAATTTCAAGAAATTTTTACTTTACAAACTTAAGTAGGTCTATGATTTTATCACAATCTCAAAAAGGTGTCCAATTAAAGAAAAAACCATTCAAATACAATTATTAAAACGTTACTTTTAGATATCTATATAAATTATCTTAAGAAAAATAAAATTTTGAAGCCAACTAAAAATAAAAAAATGTCTTCATCATCTAATAGACTAATACCTTCATTCTAGGGTTATAAAAATTTCCATTTATTATGAAGCAACATATGAAATCATCGAATCTAAAATTTATCCTTGCATGGACTTTTAGGGCATTAAATAATATCAAACATTAAACACAAGAAAATAGATGGAGCATTTCAATCCTGTATTCATATGAAGAATCACATCATCGTGGTTTGAAAAATTAAATTCAGGAGATACATAATAAAGTAAATTAAAAAACAAATAAGGATTTCTATCAAATAATTACCTCAATTAATTGAGCAATGGTATGTATATTATTTTTTAATTAACATATATATATATATATATATATATATATATATATATATATATATATATATATAAGAAAAGTTTGGGGGAGAAGCTCCTCAAATCCTCTGTAACTGGCAGAGGGCAATCAAACTCATTCCTTTAGGTTGTACTTGGATTCATGGATTTGAAATTCAAGACAGTGAAAAATTCTCCAAGATTACTACCATTGATTTCAAAAAATAATTGAATGCATATCAATCCAAACAACCACTAATGGATTTCCACCATTGATTTCAAAATAATTTTCAAATCCTTCAATCCAATTACCACCTTAGGTTTGAAGATCTAATACAGCATGACGGCATGAATTCACTTACTTCTGCAAAAGTTAATATGGTTTAATCCTTAAAACATCAAAGTTCGTCTGACAAACTCAGATTTGACATACAAGCCAAAGACACAGAATTACTATGCAATGCCAGTTAGCTATTCCAAGTGATGGTTAATCGGTATCATCTTCATACTTTAGCAGCAATTAACATTCAAGAAAGGCACAATCATTGTTCTTGAAGCCTATTTCATCCCACAGGATAATCATAGAAATTCAACTAGCAATATCTCCCAAGGGTATCCCAATTCAGGGAAATAAATACATGCATATAATGATGAAATCAGAGACAGATATCTAGGGAAAAACTCTTACCTCAAAAACCTGGCTGACACTGAAATCGCCTATCTTCACCGAGCCAGAACCAGTAACTAATAAATTATCAGGCTTAATATCTCCATGCACTATATTCTGTTATTGGCAGGAAATAAGTTAAGTACAAATGCAAGAACAAGCAAGAGAAGTAGGTGTACAAACAAACTAAATGGAATTTACTTAGATAAGAAAAATTAATGAAATAGAGTAAAGAACTACACATCAAATTAAACTGATCGATCCTAGACAGCTAGCACCCAGTTGCTATGATGCATCTACCAATAACAAAATGCATTTCTAATCTTCATTTAAGCGCCAAAAGACAGAAGGTGCTGTACTACACAAAAATGTTACTTCAAATTATAGTTAAAGTCAAATTTCAGGCAATCAAGTCGTACCAATTATTTAGGAAAACATGAGAACAACTATAGCATAATCATCAGTTACTTAAAAGAGCAGAGAAACCAAATGTGACGTAAAAAGAATTGCAAGAAGCTTGTTTCATACATGAGCATGAAGATACATCAAACCAGAAACTATATCGCGCAAGTATTTACGTGCACTAGCTTCTCCGAGACCACCTGCATTCTCAGAGATCCATTTGCCTTCCACGTACTCAAGAACTGCACGAAAGCAAAATCATGGTAAAAAATTAACAGCAAATATTAGCTGAGGACAAAAAAGGAGAAAAGGATAGAATACCCATATACAAGTGATCTGCGGTTGGGTCATCAATAACCTCGACGAGATTGACTATATTAGGATGACTCAAAACTTTCATGATTGAAATCTGAAAACATAAGAACATATAATCAATTAAAGAAGAAAAAATATAATCAAATTATGAACTAGAAAAAGTAAGCAGGAAGATCAATATAAAAGGATGAAAATACACTGTGACCCGAAAAGGGAAAAAAGAGCTTATTTTTATATAGTAGTAACTAGTAATTTATCATTATTGAGAATATAATTTATTGAACTGAGTTATAAATGAATTGAGCTTGGTCTATGTAGTCTACATCATATGAACATACATACACATGCATGTGTGCAGGCATGCATACACGTAGGTTTATGGGTGTGTGCACGAGTGTTGTAGTTATGGGCGCGCGCGCGCGCGCACACACACACACACACACACACATATATATATATTTATATATATATATATATATAGAGAGAGAGAGAGAGAGCATAACATCATAGGAGAAATGCATTGTGACCCCCAAATGATAATAATAATTTATAATAAGAAAGTATGAATACCTCACGAAGAACATCAGTCATTGCAGTTTCTGAAGGTGCAACTCTTAAGCTTTAACAAATGAGACTTGTGAAAGGCCTGTGTTCCATACAGATAACTGTTTATTAGAGAAGCCACCTTATCTAAAGAGCTTTTATTATATTAGAGGTTTTCAATTAGGTATTCATGAACGCCATCCCAAAACCCTATGTCTCAACTGTTAGCCACGGAAGAAGTTTTCTGGCTGTAGGTAGGGAGAAACGAAAGGTCTCTGTTTATTAGATCATAATAAAAACTCATGTTTGGTTAGAGATGACCCCATCCCATCCGATTTTGGATTGACACATCCAATTCTCCATCCAAATATTCATCACCCCTATAATACACTTATACACCTATTTTCACACAACCTCATACAATCACTTCACCACTCATTCTCTCTCTCCTACTTTTTCACATTCATTCTCTCTCCCACTTTTCTTTCACACTCATTGTCTCTCATACTTTTCTCTCTTCCACCAACTCATTCTTTTTATACTTTTCTTACACCCCCACTAATTAACAATAATAAAATAATATTTCCCCGTCTCATAATAACTTGCACACTTTCCTTATTTGGATGTCCCAAAATAACTTGCACACTCCAAAACTAGAAAACACACTCCACCCTCACTTTATCCACAATTTTTACACAAAAAGCTATTACTTTTGGGCCCACATACAAACAAAACTATTTTCTTACTTTATACATAAAAGTTTATAAAATTACCCCTCAAAACCCAACTCATTACTCAACTTTCTTATTTTGTGTGCCCAACAAATGATGCAAGTTAATCCGGGACGGATGGAGTACATACTTTAGTTTGACATATAGTTTCATCATCCCTACTTCTTCTTTCCTCACCAAACACATACTTACTATTCAACTGGATTACCTTCATCCACCTTTTTCGTATCCACCACCTTCCCTAACCAAAACATACCCAACGAAAAAGTCTTCCTAAACAAGAATATTATAATAACAATGTTGTGGCAACCGTGGGAAAAGAATTTAATTGTTGAATAAAACACAAAAAATACTTGAAGCATGAGATAAAACATAACCTTAAATGCATAATGAATTCCATCCAAACGGCTTCTATAAAGAACCTACATATTTTAAGCCAATAAAATAGATGTTAAATACAATACAGAAAATCCAGAAGGCACAATAATACTTGTAGGAACATGCTCACCACTTTGCCGTAGCTACCAGCACCAATCTTTCGCTCACGGACATATTCATTAATGGTCTTGTTTCCATTTTCATCCTGAGAGTATACCAGTAAATCCAAATCACATTAATACCAATGGATAATAATGTATGCTAAACCACTCCATACATTAGAGCCTTAGAGGCATAAAACATCTAAAGCCCCTAGAACTATTAACGTTTATTTCAAAAGGCCTTTCAAAATAAACTTTGATGGTTCAAGGGCCTTTAGATGCATTATGCCTACATTAGAGGAGATCTCTTTCTTTACAATAAGAACACATGGCAAACATCTTTCTACCAATATAAAGATACATCTGCTCGGGGCACACTGAGAACATTTTTACCCTAGCAATCCACTAAAAATCAGGATTCAAGTTTATTATGATAATGTTTGCAATATTCATTAAAATTGTCTTAATTTGAGCTTAAGAATGTCACTAGTTAATACAAGCAGTTAAATCACTGAAAATAAATGACAAAGCACTCCATGCACTAAAGAAGATCTCTTTTATCAGAATAAAATCACATTTCCAACCTCTCTTACTACCAATATAAAGATATGACTAACCCCAAGGAATTGCCAGGTGGTGTAGGCTTGGGACTTAGGAGTATGTTCCTTTCTAGGTCTCAGGTTCAAAACAGTTGCTATCAATTCCTGTGTTGGGTCAGTCCATACAGAGTTTTGCTCTGGCTTAAACTGGGGTCCCCGTTAGTGGACGGTGAGATTGGTTCCCCGGATTAGTCGGTTCCTTGAGCCGGATACAGAGTTATAAATATATATGGCTAAAGTTCTAGTACCCCAGGGCACAACGAGAGTATTTCAATGCTAGCAATATGCTAAGAAACAGGAATTTTCATCCATTGAAGTAGATGTTTGCAATATCCACTAATATGATCTCAACATTGAGCTTAAGAATGCCACATTATATTATTGAGCATAATAAACATCAGTATTTTAAATTTTGCAACACTGCACCAAATATATTAATTCATTAGGAGATTACCAAACTATAACTACATAACATTCTGACGATCACGTACTTTTCTTTCAGTGTTAAATTACTATGTCCCCTTTTTCCTGTTTTGTGCGCCTTATTCCTTTGCTTTCTTTTTTTTTTTTTTTTTTATGGGGGCACCAATGATGCATATTTCTTGATACAATACTTACTAAATATAAGAACTTACCACAGAGCGAAGGACACTGGGGTTTCCTTAACAGGAAACTCCCTGCATATCAACCCATGCTGCGTTCGGCTCATGAGAATCTCCTCAGATCGCCTTGTTGGGCTTCGGAAGTCAAAATCTTCCCCATCACCAATACCAGTAATACCATTATGATGAAATTTACGATTCTGATGATCTTCCAAATCATCATTCAACAAGAACTCCCGACTAGTGTTATTTCTTGTTGCCGCACTAGGTCTGATTACCTTTTTGGGAGTTCTCACAAATGAGAAACCAAAACACCCACAGCAGCCCATTTCTGTCACTTTCTCAATCGAGTTCCTCTCAGCAAACATCTTAATACCAATATTCTAACCCAATACAACACACAAGAATATAATGCACTTGATGGCGAAAACCTGTAAAACCAAGAACATCAAACACCTACATTAAGACAATCTGTTCATTCAAAAACCTATATGCAAACACATATCAGCGTGTGATTGTAACCCTGGAAATGGCTATAGAACTTAGTTGAAAATCAGAAATCATTAAGCACAAAAATGAATATAATTAAAATTCCAGGGGGCAATTTTTAAACATTAATAAGTAAAGTTAATGACAACCTTCTGACCTTGTCTAAAAGGAATTCGTGAAATGGGCTTCAGACGCCCGATCCGACGTTATTCCAGAGGATGCCACTCGGCAAAATGAAATAAGCAATTGATGAAACTGATCCAGACGCGATTCAAGGCCGACATAGCTAAGGCTTCAGTTTATTTATTGCGCCCTAATTTCCGAAATAGGAGAGATCAGTGCAGGGGAAGCCCTCAATTTCTTGCAACAGTAACAACAACTAACACGTTTTGTCTTTTCACCCGCAAGCTAACAACGCATAAAACAACAAATAATGATGTCGATGAGTGCTAGATATCAATGTAAAAGTAGCGATGAAATAATTCATCAAATATAAAGATTAACTTTCTGACGCAAGCAGATTCGTTAGAATAGTGCACTAATTCCAGAAATAAGGACAAAAGGCTGCCAGCACATTCAGAAATTGACATCATCAAACAAGAAAGAAGATATGAAAATGAAATCTCAACCTAAATCAGTAAATTGAAGACGCTAATTAGCTGAAAGGTCAAAAAAGTTGTGTTTCTCATCACCTTGTTCTAGGTTGATGATCTTAAACAACACGAACAATTATCTCGGCCACATCAACGATCCGTTTCTCCTTTACCAATTCAAAAGTCGAAGAAATAATAAAGAAACAATTAAAGTAGAGCAAAAATTACTCGATTGGTTGCAGTCTAAGGTATGAGATCGGGACGTGGATACTTCGATTAGGAGTAATCAATAAGGGAAATCAACGAGGTGGGAAAGATTCCAATTTGGGGCACTCTTGGTTATGAGATTCTGTCTTGTATAATTAACATTCGGGTAACACTCGTGTGGAACGTAAATCGCATACATGATTTAACTCTATTTTATTGTCACGGTTATGCATTCACTGTCACCATCATGCATATATTATCACATGCATATTCACTGCCATCACATGCATATTCACCGTCATCATCATGTATATGTACTGTTATAAAAATATGATTATGTCTTGTTATAATGTTTGTGCATGACAAATGATAATAAAATAAAGTTCATCGTATCCACCCGATTCACTTAATATTCTTGCTCACATATATTATATTCTATTCATTTATTTGAATTTTTTTAATTTTTTTATAAACATTTGATATCCTACTTATATATTTAATATTTTAAATCTCGTCTCATATACGAAAGCGGTTTAAATGCAATTTTTACCTTTCCGAAATGGACTATTCATGTATAATGCTTTACTAGATTTTGCCCATAACCGTGCTTCGCACGATGGTTAACATAGTTTATTGAGTTTTAATCGATATATATATTTTATTAATTTTTATCCTAAATATTGTGATCATTTTCATTTTGCGAGAGGATCGAGACATTGATTCTTTCAAACATTATTTAGAGAAGCAAATTCACAACAATTGACATTAACTATCTTAATATTGAGATCTTCATCAATATCTCTTTGATATTCGATTGACGGTATCTTTAAATTTTTTAAGTAAATCATTGGACATCATCTTCAATTGAACCGTAATAATGATATGATCTCTGCTACAAATAATGCACATATAAAAATAATGAAAACAATAATAAGATAAAAAAAAAAATTGACTACAATCAACGAATATATATTGTTAAACTCACCTGTTACAAAAACTTGAGAAAATAAAAAATAATATTATGAAGATAAATCAAAAGAAATATGTATGATTTACATGAAAAGATAAGTAGAGAGAGAAATTGTAAGATTAATCTCACATGAAATTGAAGAATATATTTTTTTATATTGTTGTTTGACAATAAATAGGCAAACATGTAATTAATTAAGAAATAAATTATCGTATAATTAGATGGCAAATAAATAGAGTAATAAGAGTCAAAACTACCTTGTATAGCAAGTATAAATTAAATGACTAAAATTAGGAATACATTTAAGGATAAAAAATGTTAGAGTCAAACTTGTCATTTATATATTGAAGAAAAATGAATGGTCGATATAATAATCAAGTTTAGATCTACGCGGAGAAAAAAGGCGAAAAAACCATATATGGTAATCCAATGGTGTATTATATATTTATAGATAGATTTTAGGACTTTTTAGCTTTAATTGAGGCCTGCGAGTCTCCACTATTAGAATTGGTTTTTGAATAATTGAATTAGTCAATAATTGGTTTTGAATAATTGAATTAGTCAATAATGGCCGAACATTGAGTTATAAAAAAATTAATAATTCTAATTCATTTCTTTTATCAAATTTAGTATTTTTTCATTAATATTTTTACATTTTTTTAATCTATTCCACGGTACCTTTCACGCCTTTAGAATATAAACTTTTTCTGCCTTTTTTGCTTTACAAGATTGATTTTCACACATCATCTCAACTAATTTATTTCATCCCAACGAATTAATCTCAGCTTATAAAACAAACAAGTCCTTCATAAACTCAACGCTCACAATGTTCTAAATTTTACACAAAATATCCTTATTTTTTAATACACAATTCAACTTATTTCTTTATTTTTATATATAAAAATTTATAAAATTATCCCTCAAATTCAAACTTATTTTTCACTTTCTTAATTTATGTGTCTTCTCCTCCTATTAAAGATTCATGCTACTTTTTATAAAATATAATCAAATTAGTTTAAAAACTATCTAAACCTTTAAAATGGTCATATTCTAAAAAAAAAAATTAAGAATCTTAAAACATTATATAAGAAATATAAAAATTTATACAATATATTTTATTTATTATTCAATATTATTAGAAAGAGTTCTAATATATTTTTAAATATCCTTTTAATTCTATAATTTTAGATAATCTTTATTGATTAATAATTAGAATAAATTACACAAATTTTTTATATCTTTTATTTAATATTTCGAAATTTTAGAATATTTCATTTTTTTTTATTTTTCAGAATAAAAAAATTATATAATTTTAGATGATTTTTTTTTCATTTTAAGTGTTTGACCTTTTAAAAATAAGCTATTTTTTTAACGAACTTGATTATATTTATAAAAATATAGATATAATTTGGTTAAGAGAAAAATATATTTTAGGTTTGATAGAAAGTGAAAATAAGTTTGAGTATAATTTGATTAAAAAAATACATGTGTTAAATTTGATAAAAAGTCAAATGGTTGAATATAATTTGGTTAAGTGAAACAATAAAGTATGTACTAGATTTGAATAAGTGAAAAAGTATGAGTTAAAATTAATTATTCGGCTAATAAACAACGCTTTGCTTATAATTAAAATTTACTGAATATATTTAAGGGTGTTCTTTAAAAGAAAAAAAAGCAAAATAAGAAAAGCAAATTGTTTTGCTGGTTGGAAAGTTGTCCATTATGATTGACTAAAATTCACTATTTTTTAAAACCGTTTGAACCTGGAATCGCGGTTAAATTGAATCGAAAAAACCCGGCTAAAATCGAAAAAAAAATCGGTTGAACTGGTCGAATCAATTTTTCTTTAAAAAAATATTCTTCTCACTATTTACTATAGTTTAGGCAATAACATATTTTTTATTCTTTTTATTTGATATTATTATAATATTTTATTCAATTTTCTCTCATTTTAATATTTTTGCAATTATTAAATTTTAATATTTTAAAATAATATTGTTTTGTCTATAAATTTATTGTATGAAACTTATAAATTATGATTTTTATAAGTACATATTTATTTTTTAATATCACATAAGAAATATATAAAAATAGGCGAAACTATTTTAATGATTGGACAGGCGATCCAACCGATCCGACCAATTGGATCAACAATCGGTGTACGATTCGATTTGATCGTCGGTCCGATTTTAAAAACATCGGAACATCGTCCATTCTTTGGACTCCAACTTACCGTTCACCCGACTCATGCCGGAACATCGTCCATTCTTTGGACTCCGACATATCGTTCACCCGATTCATTCTTTGGCGACTCTGTTTCATTTGTCATAACAAAGTGCAATAAGGACCCACTCATCTTACCGAAAACCATGGCCGAGTCTCCGATGAATTGTAAAGTACTGTGGTAATCATCGACGGCCCATACCTAGTCGCAAATATAATATTTTACGCGATACTACTTAAAAATGAAAGCCACGAAAATATCATTATATATTTGTAATCAAACTTGAAAAATACAATATAACAATAAAGAGTAGGTCTCCCATGAACAAGTTTTATACTATGAAATTTATAGTATTTAATTAATTTCTAATACCCATTAAACATGTTCCATCAAATATGATTTATTAAAATTGATTCGTAGGAACAGTTTCATAATTTGTAATTATTTCGCCCTAAATTTTGTAAATAATAATTTTTTATTTATTTATTTATTTTTTTGTAAATAATAATTTAGTCATGTTCGCCACGTGATGAATACTTATTAATGACATTGTCTATGTCGCAATTTAATGAATATTTATTTAATGATACTTATCCACTAATTAAATGAATTCGAGTTGTTAACCTGAACTTCCAAGTCAACTCTTGGGAGATCACCCCATGAACTTGTTTGAACAGGTTTTCAAATCAAATACCCCAAACGATTTACATTTAAATTATATGAGTTCTAATTTTTTTTTATTTATTAGCATTAAAAAGTGCAAAATAAAAGGTAAAAGAACTTTTTAATTTTATTGGAGTGAGTAATTGAGTGGTGAATATTAATTATAATGAGAATTGAGTGACATGAAATGTAAATAATAAATATTTGTAAAGTTTAATTTGAAAGAGTAAAATTGCTTTATTGAGACAATAAAATTGTAACATTCATTTTCAAATTTCGAGCAATCTAAATTTGTAACGTAAATATATATATATATTTTTAAATAGTGGCTGATTTTTGTCAACTTGTTTAGGGTGAAGATGATACTGAATAATCCAGGTGGTGCCACGTGTACGACGATTATAAGAGCTCATAAAGTTTCACCTTAAAGGATACTCCTCTATTCTATATCGGTTTTCACATTTTCCTTTTTGGTTTATCCCACATTAGTTTTCACATTCTAAAAAGGAAACTCCTCCTTAAACTCTACTCTCACAATATTCATATATTTATACAAAATGTCATTACTTTTACAATCAATCCAATCACCTCCCTTATTTTTATAATAAAAGTTTACAAAATTACCATTCAATATTCCACTCATTACACTTTTTCTTAAAATTTGCCCATTAGTATGAAAACTAATCCTGGAACAGAGGGAGTATAATATATACAACTGAATAGCTTCAAATAGTTTTATGTACTGTCCTCAATCAGATTGAACTAACAGGAGAATATATATAATTTAACAATCCATAAATAAGAGGATTGATTATTAATTTAACAATCTTAATTTCACAAAGAACGCATACCGTCTGCTTCTGATCTAGGATCTAACCAAGAACACAAAGCTTCAACAGCTAAACTTTTACTAATTCCACTGCATGGATCACCAAATGCATCTGCTGACACCCTAATCCTGCAACTTCTTGTTCCTACGCAAGCCTGTACAAAATCATGCATGAATCTAAATCTTGAAAATCCAACTAATCATGATCAACAGAATCAGTTGCAAGTAAAACCTTGTGTACAATTGAAAGGGCCCTTTTGCTGCTGCATTGACCATGGCTAAAACGACCACACGTCCCACCAGGCGTTCCAAAACTCGCGAATTTGATTTTAGATATGATCTGATCCGGGAAAGGGCAGTCGAAAGTGACAGAGTTGGTCCAACTGTCTTTCTTGTTTCTTCATCTAAAGCCCATGTGTCCAGTGGGAGTGGGTGAGTTTCTGAGATCTGAGAGCATATACTTTCTGTCTCTCTTGTAGTGAGAGATATTTGTGTAGGATCGCCTCCCATTTCCTCGAATAAGACTAGGATGTTTGAGCTTGGTTGTAGCCATGAACGTGGAATGTGATAGCTACAAGATATACAGATAAGCAGAGGTGGGCAGAAAGTCGAAAAATCGAATTTTCAAATCGAACCAATGAAACTCGGTTAATCCAATCCAGTACGGTTAATATTATATATTAGTCGGATTAACCGAATTATTATTTATGTAAATATAAATTGAATATTGTAGCATTAAAATTTTACGTTCATAATTATTTTACCATTAATTTTACATATAATTTGTGAACAATTTTTTTTTTTTTTTTTCTGTTTTGTGGACGGCTAATCAAGAACAAGAAGAAAAAATGTTTCACAACTCTCACGATTCAACTTTAAAATTTTCAAAGTCAAAACGGAAAATAATGATAATACGGCTAAGTGTTTGAAATTTATTTGATTAAAAAATGAGAAAAGCCTTCAATACACATATGCAAAATTCCAATTCTCACCAAATTAACCTAATTGACCGAATTAACCGACAACATTAATTCAGTTCGGTTTGGTTTATATATACATAACTCACTTAATTCTGTTAGGTTGAATTTTTTCCAAAATCAACCAAGATAAGCTTGTTGATTGAGCTATGAGTTAGAGAAAGAATGCTTACAATTGTTGTGTTGGCTTTCCACAATTCTTCATGCATCTGCTAGGGCTAAAGGATCCTCTGTAGTTGCAGGAGTCAGTGCAACCATTTTTAGCAGTATATCTTGGCCAATAACGGCCAATGCTCTGCCCGTTTATCCACGCTTGACCCTTCCCCATTCCTGTGAAGTCTAATGCAACTGGGCTGCTTCCACTGGGTGCCTCAAAAGTTGTCTGCATCACAAATAAAACTATATGTTGCTTTTGTTCTCATATAATGAGTTTATTGATTGATTATTTCATGTTATAACTTATAACTGTAAATCATAAACAATAGGAGGTGGTTGTTTTACCTTATACCACACCAATGGTTGTTTCTTAGGCAAAGTAGGCTGTGATACCCAACTAGAGGAACTTGCAGTAGACAGGCTTAATTCTTCTCCTCTTAAACCAATCTGTTTTAGGAGATCACAAAATCAGAAAGGAAGAATATAGCACAGATCTTTGATAAACAAAGAAAAACAGGATTGTATATACAGTACATATAACCAGTAAATTGTAAAATTGATCTCAGTTTATTGAGTGTGTGTGGTTTTAATCTCATACAAATCAATTTTCTGAATTAAGTCCATAACTTTTAAAATTCTGCAATTTTAGTCCCTATATTGACAAATTTTTGTTTTAGGATGACAATAAATTTGTGATTTTTAAATTGAAATTAATATGTTGGTGTCTCCTTATGTCACATAAGCAACGCCAAGTCATAGTTCAGTTGCTAAATGAATTTCCAACAACACACGTGAAAAATCCTGCAACCTTGTCAATATACAACTAAAATTGCATCATTTTAAAAGTTATAAGGCTTAATTGAGAAAATTAATTAAATGCGAGACTAAATTGCCAGCATCTAAAAGATAGGGACCAATTTTGCAATTTACTATCTGACACAAAATTAGGAGCATTCACAAGTCCGTTCATATTGCATCTATCTACAAAGTTGTTCTTCAAGAAAATGTTGGGGTATTGTGAATCAAGAACCTGATATGTCCACAGCTTTGAGGATAGATCAATAGTAGTACCATTTTGTAAACCTTTCAACTGCACAGGGCCTGTGACTCCTGCACCTCTTTTATCGTAGTATGCTCCATAGTTCTAAATTGAGT
This sequence comes from Paraleonurus japonicus, assembly GCA_030762865.1. Classification (NCBI taxonomy): domain Eukaryota; kingdom Viridiplantae; phylum Streptophyta; class Magnoliopsida; order Lamiales; family Lamiaceae; genus Paraleonurus; species Paraleonurus japonicus. Next base: position 36,216,069 of record CM061052.1, read on the forward strand.
CAGCTTTGTATTAGAGAACTTACGATAGCAATTACTAAGAGGTTTGCCCAGACGAGCTATTGTTGTACCTGCAATCCCACTGTCAAACTCAAGAGATCAATCTTGTTAATTCCAGGTATTAGGTTGATGGGAACATCAAGTGACACATTGGGATTGCTGTAGCTTCCTATCACACTCCCTGTATATATAGTTGCTGTAATGACAAATGCAAAAAAACACAAAAAGAAAAGGGATTTGGTTAAATGCTAGACCTGCAAGTTCTCCATTGATAAATGCATAAAGCCCATGACCAAGAGAATCCACATGGATTGCCTGAGATCCATCTTTTAGGAAAGGCTCATCGCCTTTTGTTTCAATGCTGAAATGATAGCAGATATAAAACCTGTTCTTTCATCAAAATAGATTACAGCTCGATGACTTTATACCTCAAAGAATACCAAAGATAGTCACTTTGATCAGCCGTGGTATTTATTTGTTCCAGTAAGCCTGGTTTTGTGAATGCACTATTGCTAGATATGCCCACAGGCTCACTGATCCAACTCCACCCAGAGAAGAGTGAATCTGAGGCAGTAATAGCATCATTCAAAGGTTGAGTAACAAACTTTGAGATGGTGGCCACAGAGCTAATCTGTCATTTGCAGAAGGACCAACGGATTAGCTCATGCTGCTAGACTTCATTAATATCTTTGGTAGCAGTAATAATCTATGAAGTTAAGTACTTGTATATGTCTCAGCTTGCTCGGATGATACATATGACACATGATGAACAACACTAGAATTTGACACCAGATCAGAATTTAGCACCCCAAATGTGAAAGTAAAAGTGTACTTTCAGGACCAAATTTGAGAATGAGTGAAAGAGGGGGACCAAAACTGGAAAAAACGTAAACTCTAGGGACCATAATAATATTAACCCGGCATACAATAATATTTTTGTACAGGAAAATACAGCATTGAGGATAGTCGGAATACTTTTGCGGTATTGACTGCTACCGTCTTGCAGTCAGGTAAGATGCTAACAGACCAAGCAGGCAAGTGATAGGAATTGCCGTTAAATTTCACAGTCGCATCAGATTGGTTGCCCACATTAGCAAGAAAAGCAGCACAGAGCCCTGATTCAATTTTATAAATAGTAGCCTGAATAGGAAAAGGATAAATACTCAATGCTCTAAATTCTGTAAATCAAATGATATTGAATGCATGGTGTAGGCATATAGTTATACCTCCAAATAGGGACCAAGAGAAGTAGTCTTTGGTTCGGTTGTCACTAGTGCCTCTTCACAAAGCTTTATAGCATTGTGTGTATCTTTCAAGTGACCCCACTTTGGCTGCCTCAGAAGGCCTAAAATATCCAAAGAGAATCCATAACTCCTCAAAAATATCAATGTTAAAGGATTGTAATGAGATCATGATCATAAACTTCATCTATAATGACATTGTAACATAAATTTTTTAATATTGTGCAATTTTCAACTTAGTTTGACTACGTAACTAGTCTTATATTCGAGGTTTCCAAACACAAATATGGTAAGAAAATATAACTGAGAGATAGCTTACCATACTCATCAATCGGGGCATCATAATCATAGCTTGTTGTAATGAAAGGTCCCCGAAGTGCGACCAAAGTTAGTCCCACCGTGATACTATTGAAATTGCAGCAAATTTCTGATAAGAAGCCTTTGAGAATATAATTTCATATATCTGTTAGAGATTATCATCAACACAAAAAGTACCATGTAATAGTTCAGGAAAGATCCACCAAACTGGTAAAAACGTGCTGTGGAGAAAGCAACGTCTTCCACAGGCCTGTGTGGCACAGGATCACCAAATGAAGAGAACCTGATGTTTTAATTAACGTTGTCACAATCTCTTAGCACAAACTACCACATAAGTTAAACCAGGTAAGAATCTATTGGAAATGACGGGATAATATTATCTTTGGCCTTAAAATTTACATTTTTCCAGTTTTAGTCCCCCACTTTCACTCACTATCAAACTTATTCGTGTAAGTACACTTTTAGCACTCCCCCATTAGGTCCCGCCGTTAGTTGACTGTCGTTGCCTGACAGAATCAACTATTTGGTAGTGCTAAATAAATTATTTGATAAATTATTAATTACATTTAGCACCCCTATATAGTTGATTATGTCAGTCGACGAACGGTTAACTAACGACGGGACCAAATGTGTGAGTAAAAGTATACTTTCACGACCAAATTTGATAGTGAGTGAAAGTGGAAGACTAAAACTGGAAAAATGCAAATTTTAATACAAAAATGATATAATCCCGAAATGGATCTACCATCCACTCCAGTTCTCAGTCCACATTTTTGGCTTGTTATTTGAGTTTGGAGTAAATTTGTCGCAGTAAAACCCGTTGCAAGTGTTAATCTGTATATACCAAGTCAAACATAAGTTCAACGGTTTTGATCAACCTCTAATTGCAAAATCAAATGATTTGGCCCCAAACTAGAAAAGTTGGGAAAGAAGAACTCACGATAGGATTTGGAGCATCACTTTGCTGGCACATCACCCAGGGCACCCCTGTGTCCAATGATACAGCCATTGAAGCAGCCCAACTTATGTAAGTTTTGGCACTTTCACCATATGCTGAATCAATGTCCCCATACTCGTTTTCAATCTGACATTAAAGATAAGAACAAACCATGGCATCATAATTCATTATAACAGAAGAGCAACATTTAGCCGTCTCTTTAGTTAGATGATCCACAACACTACCTGTGACAAAATAATTGGTCCACCTTGGGAGGCATAAAGATTTTCTTGCTTCATCAAGTTCACAATCTTGGCTGTAAATCGTTTCATTTCAGCCTAAATCACCAGATCATTGTATTACTAAATCTATCACAGCAATGCCTACAATAAAGCACAAAAGTGAGAAGAAACGAGAAGTAACCTTAAACGGCTCATTATCAGTTCGAAGAACAATCCCAGGTATAAAATGCAACCAAAGGGGAAATCCACTGTTCCAAAATTTGAGTAGCTACTAATATTAGCTAAAAGTATTTAATTGTATACCTTTTATAGGTTGCAATAAATATACTGGAAAAAGAAGTAAAAACAAACAAAGATATCAAAATTCTCTGAAACAGAAAAAGGTATGGCCTACCCATAGTTCCACTCCGCACAAGCATAAGGGCCTATTCGAAGATGAACCAAGAGGCCTGCTTCCCCAGCCAATTTCACAAATTTTACCAAATCTTTTCTTCCTTCGAAATCATACTGCAAAATTATCGGTGAGACGTAGTGGAACTAAATTTTAACTTCAATCATTGAAAATTTACACATATTTGAGACATGAAAAAATCGAAAAGGCGTAAGGCAATCTTTCCATCGAACATTGAAGTGGTGAATGATCCTAAAGAGAGAGAAATGGAGAAAAATGTAAATGAAGAATACGAAGGAAATTCACCTGACCACGAACTGGCTCGTGCAAATTCCAGAAAACAAAAGTTTGAATCACATCCAACCCTCCGTCCTTTGATTTTCTCATCAGATCTGGCCACATCTGCATTCACGTTCATACATTAACCAAGGTGTAAAAATTACACAATTCTTGAAACAGAGAGCGAATTTCTCTGTGCGTGTGATGGAAACGCAGACGTACTGACCTCAGGAGTGCTGCGCATGTAATGAATGGAGCCGGAAATCAGAACTCGTCGCTCGCCGCCGATTAACAACCCTCGGTGATCGTACGTCACATTGGCGCCAAAACAAAACGGCGTCGTCAGGGCCAAAAGCAACAAAAAATCAAACACCGCCGCCGCTGCTGCATCTCATTTTGCTGTAGATAAGTAGTTACAGCTTCCAATTGTGTGTTTTATAGGCTGAAATAGAATCACGTTGTTTTCTGTTGCTTGAAGCACTTATTATCAGTAGCCTTCTTCCAAAGTTCCATAACTGGAAGTCGGGAAGATAGCTATCTCATATGCGGAGACGACAAACCATCTCTTCAGACGCGTGTCATTCGTCGTCTTCTTCACCTTCATTGACGCTTGTCGTGACTCTGATATTGACTACTCCTCCGTCCCACAAATTGTTTTCACACTCGCTTTATTACCGTCCCAAAGACAAGTTTTCACATCCATAAATGGCAAAAAAATTCCACTAATATCCTTAAAAATACATTTATTTACACAATTGCCATTACTTTTTCAATCCAATAAAACATAATTAACTTAAACTAATTAATTGATGCAGCCCAATTAACCAAATTAAATTACCTAATCTAATCGGCCCATTTTAATTAATCCCTCCCACCCAACTAACCCATTCCAAACAATTATTCACCGTAAACCCACCATACATTCTCGGATTCTTCATTTCTCTCCTCAAACCCTAGTTTCTCGATTCTTCTTCTCTCACCGCCGCTCTCTGCTCTCTCGATTCTTCCTTCTCGATTCTTCTTCTCTCATCGCCGCTCTCTGTTCTCTCGATTCTTCTTCTCTCATCGCCTCTTCCTTGTCGATTCTTCTTCTCTCATCGTCGATCCGTTCTCGATTTACCGGGTAAGATTTCTCATTCTTTTTTTTTCGTATTTACGGTTACGTAATATGGATATCTAACTGTCGATTCTTCTTTTGTCATTGTCGCTCCCTTTTCTCGATTCTTCTTCTACCACCGTCTTCTCGACCGCCGCTCCGTTCTCGATTTTACCGGGTAAGATTTCTCGCTCGGTTTTCTTTTTGATTTATCTTCACAATGTTACTTACGACTGTTTTCTTTTGTGATTATTTCGATCGCTTTTGTTTTTGTTTCTACCGATTATTTCGCTTAGATCCGATACCTACGATTTGTTTTTGTTTTTCTAAAAATTTTGAACCTCGGGGTGAAGTGAAAGGGTTTTTCGGGACGGCCAAACAGTGTATGATCCGTGGCTGTGGAAAATTCGTGGTCTAACAGTTGTAAGGTCTAATACGAGTACTGATTTTGTTTTTAAGCTTCTAAATAGTAGAGTAAAGTTTATAGAAACCGCTTAATAAACAAAGTTTATAAACAAAGTTTATACCGATTTTGTTTTTAAGCTTCTAAACAAAGTCTAAAATCTGATTTTGTTTTTAAGCTTCTAAACAAAGTCTAAAACTGATTTTGTTTTTAAGCTTCTAAACAAAGTTTATAAAAATTTATTAATGATGCATTTTATGAAATTTATGAACGATGCATTTTATGAAATTTATTAGGGTGGAAAGCTGTAAAATTTGTCTGCATTTTATTTACTTAGCAGTCAACTGTTGGGAGATCAAATTTATCAAACAAAATTGGTTTAAATCTACTGGATTTGTAGGTGTGTTACTTGTAGAGATGCCACCGGAGTCGCCCTTCACCTCTCTTCCGAGACGGTGGAGTCGGTGACCGATGATGGGTGGGAGGATACACCTCTTCCCGATCTATCTCTGGTTGTGGTGCCGGATTCGGAAGATTCCGAATGGCTCCCTGTGCCTGAAAGCCCTCTCGGGCGACGGTGATGGAGTTTCGAGTCGTTGCCGAGTCCGTTTACCTCCATAAAAATGCGGAATGAATACTATGAAACTCTTTCCATAATGTGTCCTCTCGTGAAAACTTTAATTAGCAAAGGTATATTTATTTGATTTATTACTTAAGTATCTTTCTGTGTATACCAGATGTTCGGTGTTTTACGTTTATTCGATGAATTACTATTTTTGTTTTTGTGTATACCAGATGTGCAGAAAGCCCTCCGGGCGATCTTGATGTGCCGGAGCCGGAAATAATTGACTACTCTCTTTGGGTGGTGCCCGATTCGCACGACGATGATGGAGTTTCGAGTCGCTTGCCGAGTCCGTTTACTTCCATAGAAATGCGGAATGAATACTATGAAGCTCTTTCCATAATGTGTCCTCTGGTGAAAACTTTAATTAGCAAAGGTATATTTCTTTGATTTATTACTTAAGTATCTTTCTGTGTATACCGGATGTTCCGGTGTTTTATGTTTATTCGATAAATTACTTGTTTTTGTTTCGTGTATACGGATGTTCCGGTGTTTTATGTTTATTCGATAAATTACTGCTTTTTTATTTCTGTGTATACCGGATGTTCTGGTTTTTATGTTTATTCGATAAATTCTTGTTTTATGTTTACTGTGATTATTTATTTATGTTTATGTATACCGGATGTTACGGTGATTTGGGTTTACTTGTGATTATTTATTTATGTTTATGTATACCGGATGTTCCGTGATTTGGGTTTCTTGTGATTATTTATTTATGTTTATGTATACCGGATGTTCCGGTGATTTGGGTTTACCGTGATTATTTATTTATGTTTATGTATACCTGGTGATTTGGGTTTACCGTGATTATGTATACCGGATGTTCCGGTGATTTGAGTTTCTTGTGATTTTCCGAGTTTTTTTGTTTATTTTTAGGGTATACCGATGCATGCTTTATGTGATACCGGATGCTCTGGTGATTTATGTTTATGTGATTATAATGCCACCAAATAGGGTGAGTTCACTCTATTTAGGAGGCATTAACTGTATTTTTGGAGGGAATCTGAAAGTTTACTTGTAATGCCACCAAATAGGGTGAGTTCACTCTATTTAGGAGGCATTAACCGTATTTTTGGAGGGAATCTGAAATTTTACTTGTAATGCCACCAAATAGGGTGAGTTCACTCTATTTAGGAGGCATTAACTCGTATTTTTGGAGGGAATCTGTAATTTTACTTGTAATGCCACCAAATAGGGTGAGTTCACTCTATTTAGGAGGCATTAATCGTATTTTTGGAGGGAATCTGTAATTTTATTTGTAATGCCACCAAATAGGGTGAATTCACTCTATTTTAGGAGGCTTATAGTGCATGAACTGTGCCCTTGGTTATGAGTTATGCATGAATCTGTCCCCTTGATTATGAACCTTATAATGCCACCATTAGGGTAATAAAAACTCTCTTTAGGAGGCTTATAGGTCATGAATTCCTGTGATGAGAATGTTCTCGAGGGAAATTCGAATAATCGCATCATTATCATTCAAGTACTAGATGATTATCATTAAAGTACTTACAAAAAGTTACACATATTTATGTTTACACCTAAGCATTGATGAACTTATGTTTATGCTTTGTAAACATATGATGATTCAAAAGCTTTACAAAAAGTTTTCAAAAGGTAGACATACTACAATCCTTTAATAACCTAAGCTAGACATCAAAGCACTCAAATCTTCATCATTTTCCATGTGGCCATTACTCACCAAATGATCTATGCATCCTCTTACTAGCATCTCATCCACATGTAATGTTATTGGAAGTGTTTCTTGTCCGAGTAGTTGTGCTTTGTTCATGTGTGGCGGCTTGTAATTATTGCAACCATAAACCTTCATAATCTCTATCATACAATTCAAGCTTAGAAACACATTGTTAAGAGTAATGTGTGTTAGTCTTTCAAATGATAAAAGCACATTTGTCACCAAATCATCCACATTCCATGATCTAGTCTCTATTTGTAATGATTGTATTGCTCTGAAATAACCCAAGTCATTGATGTTGGTATCCGGTGAGTTTGGTGGCTGGCAAATCAGTTGGATATTAAATCCATCTGAGCTTGCAGTGACCCTAAACTTCGTGGTCGATGTCTTGAATATGGGGTTTTGCATTATCCTCGTTGTATGAATATGTGCTTGCTTGCACTGCTTGGCCAAGATGCCTTAATTCTGGAATAATCTGTAGAAAATTGTGATGTGATCAAAATTTATCAGTTATTGGAGACTTCTTTGTAATGTCATCAAAACCGGGTTTTTTTCAAAATCCAGCTTTTGGAGACTTACTGTAATGTCATCAAAATTGGTACTCCTATTGTAATGTCATCAAAGCTGAAAAAACTTGGAAGTTTTTCCAGTTTTGGAGACTTGCAACAACCCTAAGTGATGAAATGTTTCGATAGGGTTATTACCCGGTTTAATATGCAGCCTTTGATAACTTCTTTAGTGATGCTATCAATTGGTTTTGTAACCATAGTTCCCCTCACTCTGTTTTTGCTTTGTTTCTTTTTCTGGTTCTTTCATTGTGAATGGATAAATCCCAATCTTGCCATCCCAAATAAGTGAACCATCACTTGCATAGTGAGGTCTTGCTACCGCACACATAAACATGACTTTTGTTATGAACCTCTTGCTCTTGCATGTCATATGTGGTTCAATCTCCTGGGACCATATAATACCTCTCACTTGATTTAGTCATATAAAACCATTTCTCATCGATGTGAACCACATTGTGCATGGTTTCAAATCTTAATGTGTTGTTGCCCATCTCAACTTGTAAGGCACTCAAACAATATTTGAGCCTTTGAACTTTGTTAGCTTCTGTGAGGGCAGTTTGATAGCATTTGTATGTGGTTTGATTTTTCCTTTCTTAACCCATCTTCCTACTGCACTTTTGCTCACATCCAGCTCCCTAGCAAGTCTTCTAATGGTCCCTCTCTTTTGAAAAGGTATACTCTTCATCATTTCTTCATTAAGTTCCACTTGAATGTTACCCGGAACACCCACCCTATTAGACTTGAATACAACAAGTTGTCTCTCATTGATTTTCTTTCTTGCACGCCCACACATTTTGAATTGTCCTCCCACAAACTCCATATGATGATGCGGCCTCGCTATCTTCCCTTGATGGACCCTACCATTGGTATTGTGTAGGTTGAGAAACTGGAATATTAATTGCTTCTCCTCCGGAGTTAGATCAGCTTTTCTTCTATTTTTTGTCATTGAATGTGTAGTAGTTGCCCTCAATAAATGCTTTGTAAACCGATGGGTATTTATTGATGTTGTAATTCCTCTTTAATGCCGTAATCGATGGAGGGAATCTGTAATTTTTAAGGAGGAATCTGTAATTTTAGATGGAATCTGTAATTTTTGTGAGGGCACTGTAACTTTGGAGGGAATCCCGTAATTTATTTTGGAGGGAAACCGTAATTTTTAATTCCTGCAATTTTCATAAGGCTTTTTCTTGTTCTGCATTCTTTTAAATTAAAAATTTTTTTCCCTTTTTGCTCTTGTTCATGGGCGGGATTTTAAGTGAGGGTTTAGTACAAACTAATCCCTTACTCCCTTACCCATGAATTGCCCCTTATACCCTTCATTTATGTGGAGTCAACACCCAAAAAGTTACTTTTTCTTAACCTCCGTGCCCGGTCATTGTGAAGACGGCTATGGGACGGAGGGAGTATTATTTTCGTTTTTAAACACCGGTCAAACGACTCCACTTACAGCCATTGAATTTTTCGACGCTTCTTTCGAGCTTTTCAATATGAATGAAAATAAAATTGTACTTTTTTATGATATATATTAGTGTTGTAAAAAAAAAGAGACAAAATAAGGTTGGTGGTGACGATGGAGGGGAATAATTGTAAGAGAGAAATAGATAATCAAATTAGGTAGTGATTATCTTATTTAGGATAATTATTTTTAGGATAATCAAATTAACCACCATAATTACATTATACTCATTCTCATTCTTACTCCAATTAAAAATTTGCAACCAAGCGCCTCGTAAATTTCTTGAACTAAGGTATTTTACCTCAAAAAAATTTGGACAAAAATAGTTTTAAATTAAATATATATATATATATATAACCTATTATAGTAAAACTTGTAAATTAATATTGTTGGAACCGCAAAAATTTATTATTTTAGAAAGGTGTTAAATTAGTTATAAATTAATAATCTGTTAATTTAAAGAGTGTTTTTAATACATTAATAAAAATTATTTTTATAAAAGTGAGTGCATTTAATTATTATATGCATTATATAAATATTCTCTTCTATTCAAAATATATGTTATTTTAGACTAATACGCACGTATTAAGAAAATAATTGACTTCCTCTCATACCCTTAATTAATAGCATTGTAATTTTACACAAGACCTTGAAAATAATTATTATCTAAGTTATTTTTAAAAATTTTAAGGGCAAATTGAGAAGAAATACTATTAATCAACATTGAAAAGTGGAAAACGACATTTAAATTACAAATATTATGAATAGTCAAAAGGATATATGTTTTGAATAGGAAGGAGTGTATTTATAATACATAACATAATAATGTGTAGCAACCATTTTCGAAAATAATGTGGAGGATGATAGTGAGAATGATACAATAACTTTGACACCAATTATGAGAAAAGAAGTACAAGTTATAACATCCAAAACGCGTTTCACTACTTTTTTTGTGCAATATGAGAACACAATACCGTAACTATTAAATGAAAAAAAAATTAGAGATGAGATCTAAATAGATAATAATTTTTCAAAATTGTCCTAGTTATTTTTTAATTTGAAAAAAATATTAATTTATGATATTGATGGGACCACCAATTTATATAGGGGTTTTTGACAAATTATTATCTTATCGAAATTGGTAAATTTTTTAATTGACCCAAGTTGGAATCAGAGAAAATTATTATTTTAGATATATTATTAAATTATAGAGTATTAATTTACATAGATTTTACTGTATCAACGAAGCAAGGTAGGGTCGGGATTCTCGATGAAAAGAGAGTATGATACCCATCCCCGCCAATTAAATTTTTTCCATCATGTCGCCATAGGGATGAATATAAATTGTAATATGATAACCCTTTTTTATAAGGAAAGAAATAAATAATACAATAGAAAGAGTATAATGACATTCAAGTTATCTCATGGCTCAAATCATCGCTCTAAACTATTCAAGAGGAGTGGGAGGACTAGTGCAATCTCCATCTATCGAGAAAATCGGTCTCCGTTCTCGTAAAGAGAAAAATTTCTACACCTTAGACAATCTCATTCCAAGAAATCAAAAACAAAATAAAGACAAAGATCCACCAAGAGTCGAATCCTCAAGAGTCGTGGACCCACATGCAACCTCATAAGGGAGGGAAGAGTACATAAGGTGAGGAAAATCTCACACACAGAGTCGAGGCTAGACACCGAAAGACGAAACAACAAAAAAATATTGAGTAGAAAAAACCAAGAAAAATAGAGAAATAAACAATAAAGAAAGCTACAAAAACAGCACATAAACCAAAATAAAAAAATCATAACACCAAAACAAGAGGTCAACGGGACAATACGTCAACTAGTCGCCGCACGGCGTTGTTGGAGAAATCGTCTCGTTGGCTCACATACAAAGACGACGGACAAGCTAGTTGATAGCGGAGGTGGTGGAGAAGGCGGTCGGTGGGAGAAGCGGACGGCAGCAGAGGCGGGCACCGGCGGTGGGAAGGGGTAAAGGAAGGAAATGGTGGAGGAGAAAGGAGTGGAAGAGAAGAAAGAGAAAGGGAAAGAAGGATGAAGTGGAGGCGGAGGGATTTGAGTTGGAGTGGGAGTTAGGTAGGAAAAATCTAGAGAGAGAAAGTAAGAGAGAGGCAAGAGAATTTGTTATAGACGTTGTAGACATCAAAATTTTGAATTTTGTAGTCTTATTATTTTGTGAAGATAAAAATATAAGAATATCTTCAAGATTTGAGAATATATTTTTTTCTTATTTTTCGAGTCATTGATATCTCCGAGATTTTGGGGATATCTTTTAGTCTTGCTCTCCAAGTTATACATCTCTTATAAATAAGAGAGTCAAAATAGAGTGATGAGAACGAAAGCCGGAATCTCAAAAACGCCTACAACCGAGTCCGACGAGCCAAGTTGAAGAATGTGGGTCCACAAGTTAGTGGACCAAATCGAGAGCATTAGTTTGTTTTGCAACTTGCTAGTTTGTTTCGCAACTTGCCGCAAATAGTAAAATGAGAGTTAAGGGATTAAATTCTAAAAGGGCGATTGCTGCATGTAACAGTAACGTATATAAACCATGTATTGCCTTGTTTTGACTTTTTTATGAAAATAATAGAATTCTTAATCGCAAATCTCAATTTACATCTTCGTTTCTTGCCGACTGCGTCGGGCAACGTCATGTCGTAATCGGAATCGTGATCGGAATTGTGATTCTCATCAATTGGTGCTTTCATTGAGAGCAAATCATCGAGAATCACAAGGAAGAATTATCACCATGGCAGAACTCATAAAGAGAGGATTGAATCCTGGAGACCAGTTCGATCGCTTTGAAGGAGAATTTCATGATATGGGAAATCAAGTTGAACACATGAATCAAACACTTATTCGCTTGGAGAGACGACTCTCCGTAAATAGCCGATCTCCATCTCGAGTAAGGGTTCGAGTTCTTCATCCGAAGAAGATAAATCGGGAACCGAATCAAGGGAGAGAGAAATAAACCCCTGTTACTGTAAGAACGTCATGGACGGAATCGTTATCAAGAACGAGGGAGGTGATAGGAGGAAGGCCAAACCCAAGATAACTTGCCCAACCTTCAATGGAACCGACCCAATCACATGGCTCGGTCGAGTCAATCAATATTTCGACCTCAATGAGATCGAACGAAAAGACAAAGTACGCTATGCCGCCTACTATCTTGAAGGTGAAGCCAACATGTGGTGGCAATGGCTATCCCGTGTGTACAAGAAAAGAGACAAGAAAGTAAGATGGAAAGATTTCGAAAAGGAATTAATGAATCGTTTCGGGCCCTCGGAATACACGAACTATGATGAGGCCTTGTCACATATCAAACAAAGTGGCACATTAAGGGAGTATCAAAGAGAATTCGAGAAATTAGCCAAGAGAGTTTATGATTGGCCGGAGAAGGCGTTACTCGGGGCTTTGTAGGAGGATTAAAGGCACTAGCATCTCGAGATTCGAGTCCACGAGGCCAAAGAGTTATTCAAAGGCACTGGAATTAGCAAGACTAAGGGATGATCATTTGAATCAACTTCAAAAAATAATGTGCCCGAGACGAAAAGGAGCATTCCAGGGACGAGTGACGTAAAAACAGGAATTACGGGAATAATTGGGTTACAACAGCTCAAACTCAAAGGCACCACCACCAGCGTCACGTCGCCTACCATGGGATGAGATGCGGCACGACGAGAAAAAGGGCTATGTTTCAATTGTGATAAAAAATTTGTGCCTGGTCATAAATGTAAAACTAAACAAGCTTTTGATTGAACCGGGTGACTCAGATTCGAAGATGTCGAGGAGTCCAAGATCGGGATAGAGGAGGAGACAACCGAGATTTCGGTACATGCCATTTCAGCGTCCAGGGGACCCAAGACCATGAAATTTGTTGGACGTATCAAGAATCGGAGAGTGATCGTGCTCGCCGACAATGGCTCCTCCCATAATTTCATAAATAAGAATCTTGCTCATCGACTTAATCTCAAGATTTCGAAAGTTGAAGCTTTCAAGGTGCGGGTTGCTAATGGGAGTGTATTGAATGTGATGAACAATATACAGGAGTGCCTATCCAAATGCAAGGCGTTGAAATTAAAACCGATATGTTTGCATTACCTTTGGTGGGGCCGATGTGGTGCCGGGAGTACAATGGTTGGAGGGATTAGGCCTGTGATTACCGACTATAGCAAAGGAGTAATGGAGTTCAAGTATGGAAATGGGGTATCACGTTGACAACGACAGTGGAAGAACGACTCCGTTGAAGTTGGTCTTAAAAGCATTGAAAGAATGAGGCAGAGGGGAGGGCGGTGCTTTGTGCTACATGTCAAGAATGTTAAAGAAATTAGGGAACATAAAGAGGATACACGACCCAGAATTACGTAAGTTCTTTGGACCACACACATATTCCAACAGCCAATGAACTTCCTCCCAAGAGGGCATTTGATCACAAAATTCCTCTAAAGAATGAAGCCCACTGTGAATGTCCATCCTTATAGGTATGCCTATTTCCAAAAAGAAGAAATCGAGAGGCAAGTAAATGAGATGCTCAAGCAAGTGGTTGATTCGACCAAGTTCTAGTCCGTTTTCTTCACCGGTCCTATTAGTCAAGAAAAAGAAGGAACATGGCGATTTTGTACCGATTATAGAGCTCTTAATACCGCAACAATCAAGGATAGGTTTCCTATTCCTACAATTGACGACATGTTGGACGAGTTGGAAGGATCAAAGTTTTACACCAAATTAGACCTTCGATCCGGTACCACCAAATCCGTGTAGTAGAAGAGGATATCCACAAAATCGCTTTTCGAACTCATCGGGGACACTACGAGTACTTAGTGATGCCTTTCGGTCTATGCAACGCTCCTTCAACCTTCCAAGGAGCCATGAATGCAATCTTCGAGCCACACCTTCGAAAATTTGTGTTAGTTTTCTTTGACGATATACTTATATATTCAAAAACTTGGGATGAACATTTGTTACATTTATATACTGTGCTAACAATTCTTGAGCAAAGATAAGTTTTTGTTAAAGAATCTAAATGCACATTTGGTAAGGAGTCGAGTAGAATACTTGGGCCATATCATTACGTCTCAAGGCGTGCGGTGGATCCATCAAAGATCGAAGCCATGATAGCCTGGCCGAAACCCAACAACCTCACGACACTTAGAGGATTTTTGGGGTTAACGGGATATTACCGCAAGTTCGTGAAGGATTATGGATCGATTGCCAAGCCATTGACCAAAATGACAAAAAAGGAGGATTTATGTGGTCTCAACCAGCAGAGCATGCATTTCAAAGCAACTAAAAGAAGCCATGACGCGCACTCCCGTTTTAGCCATGCCCGGCCAAAAAGTGTTTGAAGTACACACCGATGCAAGCGATATCGGAATTGGAGCGATTCGCCCAAGACGGACGACCTTTGGCGTACTTCATAAAGCTTTGGGAGTAAAAAAATTGAATGGTCAACATATGTTAAGGAGTTAATGGCGGTAGTTGAGGCGGTAAGACTATGGAGACCATATCTCTTGGCCGGCGATTTCGCATTATCACGAGATCAACAACCATTAAAACATATGCTCGAACAACGGATCGTTACTCCGGAGCAACAGAAATTTGTGGTAAAATTAATGGGTTTTGATTTTGAAATCTTATACGAGACACTGGAGACGAGAATGTTGTAGTCGATGCCCTTTCTAGGCGGCAAGATGTATCGGAGGTAAATGCAATATCCGGGCTGTGTGGGCCATTTGGGATCAAATCCGTGAGGCAACTGCAAGTGACCACGAAGTAACACGGATTCGGACTCAATTGGAGCAGCAAGATTTGGAGTTATTCGACTATGAGTGGAAAGATCGGATGTTGTTTTTTAAAGGGAAGGTGTGGGTGCCTCGACAATAATAACTTGCGATTGAAAGTGCTACACCATTTCCATGATTCACCCATTGGAGGACATTCGGGGTTTATAGGACATGGGCACGAACCGCATCAACATTTTATTGGCGGGAATGAAGGGGAGATACGAAATTATGTCTCACAATGCGATGTTTGCCAAAAAGTGAAAAGCGATTCGAGACGTCCCGGGACTGCAGCCTTTGCCAATACCGAAAGAATATGGGAAGATGTCACCATGGATTTCATTGAAGGATTGCCAAGATCAAACGGGTACAACGGTATCCTTGTGGTAGTTGATCGGTTGACTAAATATGCTCATTTTATTGCTTTAATTCACCCCTACACGGCTAAATCCGTAGCTCGCTTATTTGTTGATTATATCATTAAATTACACGGGGTGCCCCGCTCTATTATCACCGATCGAGATAGAATTTTTGTGAGTAATTTTGGAAGGAGTTCTTTAAAATGCAGGTACACACTTGGCAATGAGTTCAGCCTACCATCCGCAAACCGATGGCCAAAGCGAAGTCACCAACCGAACTTTGGAGCAATACTTACGCTGTTTCGTCCATCGCATCCCAGAAATGGGAATCCTTCCTGTCATGGGCCGAATATTGGTATAACACTACATTTCATGCTTCTACTAAGTACTCACCCTTTGAACTTGTTTATGGCGGACCGCCGCCACATCTTGTGAGCTATCCCTTAGGCGATTCACCTAATGCCGAGGTGGACAAAGAACTGTACGAGAGAGACACATTAATACGCGAACTAAGGGACACATTGCGGAGTTTCGGTCCAGCGCATGAAAGAGATGCATGATCGCAAAAGGAGGGAAGAAAAGTTCGAGGTTGGCGATTGGGCATATCTCAAACTCGAGCCATATCGACAAAGAAACCATCTCTCAAAAAGCTCTATATAAGCTGGGAACCAGATACTACGGGCCTTTCCGGATCCTAGCTCGGGTTGGAGAAGTTGCTTATAAGCTAGCCTTACCCGAAGACGCTCAAATCCATCACGTGGTGCACGTCTCGCAATTAAAACGCCGACTTGGAAGTGGAGAAGTAACCATGAATCGCTTGCCCGTCATCACTCCCGAAGGGAATCTCCCGATACGACCACTACGAACAACTGGATTATCAACATGTTAAGCGAGGGGGCCGTTTGGATGGGAGGTTTTAGTAGAGTGGGAGGGGCTGCCAGCGAGAAGATGCTACGTGGGAAAATTTAGAAGAATTAAGGGACCGTTTTCTGATTTCATCCTTGAGGACAAGGAAGTTGCCGAAGAGGGAAGGGATGATGAGAACGAAAGCCGGAATCTCAAAAACGCCTACAACCATAGTCCGACGAGCCAAGTTGAAGAATGTGGGTCCACAAGTTAGTGGACCAAATCGGAGAGCGATTAGTTTGTTTTGCAACTTGCTAGTTTGTTTCGCAACTTGCCGCAAATAGTAAAATCGAGAGTTAAGGGATTAAATTCTAAAAGGGCGATTCTTTGCATGTAGTAACGTATATAAACCATGTATTGCCTTGTTTTGACTTTTTATGAAAATAATAGAATTCTTAATCGCAAATCTCAATTTGCATCTTCGTTTCTTGCCGACTGCGTCGAGCAACGGCGTCATGTCGTAATCGGAATCGTGATCGGAATTGTGATTCTCATCATAGAGTTTTAGTAGTCCGATGGAATAAGTCACAAACGACTCCATCAACTCCCTACTACCAAATTGTAGGTCAAATCACTCCATCAAATTGTAGTAAATGCGGAATAAGTCGTGAGACCCCGGTACTACAAATCAAGTATGATTCTTTGGAGAGAGGAATCAAGAGATCAACGAGAGTTGTAACCCACAAATTCTCAATGAGAAGATTTGTTTACCATTTTATTTTTCTTCGCCTTTTTATATATTTATTTGCGGTGATAAAATTTATTAGTTAATGACGTAATATGATAACTTTATTTGTATTAAATGTCATGTACAACTATACGACTTGAATTGATTCCCCCTCACTTTCTCTCTCTAAAAGCGTTTCATACTACACCACCACCTACATAATCTTTCCCTCTCACACTCACCGATTTACTTTTCTCCATTTCTCGGTTTTATCGTCTAATTTTATCAACTTTTAAGAAAACATTCCTTTCGAACAAGGCCGCCTCCACCGTCTCTGCCCGCCTTCCGCCGTTGTCCGTCTTTCATCCCCGCCGCTCGAACACCGATATTGTTCGTGGACCAATGAGATGACTCCTCAAGCGGCGTTGTGCATGAGAATGCTAGTTGACGGATCATCTCGTTGACCCTTTTTTTGTGTTTTTGAATTTGGTGCTGTTTTTGTAGTCTTCTAGTTTTGTTTCTTTCTATGTTTTTTCTTGGTGTTTTTTGCTCAATGGTTTTTTGTTGTTTCGTCTTTCGGTGGTGAAGCTTCGATGTCTTATGCGGTTTCCCTCATCCTGTGTGCTCCCGATTGTAGCTTTTTCGCAGCAAGTATTTTTAAGACACAACCAAGTTATAGAACCCAAAGGAACTAATAGAGCTAGGATCCCTAAAGCTAAGAGTTGCCATGGTATTATAGAGTCGGACTCGGGTTTTGCAAAATTAAATAACAATAAATCAACTAAAATGAAGCAACAAACAAATACCAAGGAATAACAATATGAGAAAAATGTGCTCGGGTGCAAATCACCAAGGAATCATTAATTACGAATCACAAATGATCGGGATTCCAAATGACGAGGGATAATAAGAGCTATCTAACAAAAAATCACATATCAACTGTACTTGATAAGCCTAGGTTGAATATATCAAACAAGCACGTAAGATAGTTTAGAGACGACACCCTAAGTCTCCTCACTTAATCACAAGACATAAAATCGAGCAATTAACGTATTCTAATGTAGGTTCTCTTCCAAAATCGCCTCAAACCTACACTTTAAAACTCACAACACCAATTCAAATAATTAAATGCTAGCCAATTAATTGTGATTAACATGAAAATGATATCAAATTGAGACAATTAAGCACACAATAATCATGCAATTTTCACACTAATCAGCTCCTCCATCCCTTTTGGAGGTTGTTTATGGGTCCCCGACCCATTGGATTTTGACTTTTGGTGGATCTTTGTCTTTTGTCTTTTACTTTTGAAATGAGATTACTTAAGGTATCGGACTCTTTCGAGATCGAGACCAATTTTCTCGGTAGGCGTAGATTGCGCTAGTCCCTTCACTCATCTAAATTGATTTGGAGCGATTGTTTGAGCCCAATAGATAGATTGATTGTGCTTGTACTTATTTTTCATAATAAATTATTTCTTTATTTGAAAAAGAAAATATCATGTACAACTAAATCAAATTAATATATTTTCAACCGCAAATCATCTATGCAATGGCTTCGACTCTTGGTACGGTGGTTAAACTAGATGATCGTACAAGAAATCGTACTATGTGCCGCTATGCTCGAGTTTTGGTAGAAATAGATATGACCAAGGGTTGCGAGGATTACATTATGTATGAATCGGTAGGGCAAGTTATGTTCGCATCTCCGCGTACGAGCAACCTGTCTCCATTCTCGCAGCCATTGCGGGATTGTGGGTCACAATTTGGATTCTTGCAGATTGGTACATAGGAAGTTGAGCAAATAGAGAAGGTGAGCAAACTGCGTCGCCCCAAAGCCGAATGCGCGAAGGTTTGGGTTCGTAAGACGAGAATGTGGTGATAAGGAAGAGCTTATTAATAATCGAGAAAACAGAGGCGTAACCGATAGCGGGGAATACAGAGGATGAGTGTGAATTTACTCATGTAAAAGGGTTTGGGTTATTGGCGGAACAGGATGAGGCCACATTTAAGGAAGCAAGACTTTCTTCCAATGCTTTTCTTGTGCTCGAGAGATTGGAGGACGATGGGGTTGGTTCGCGGGTAAGGGTGTCGAGCGAAGGTGGAAGATTTACTGTGGAGGCCAACGATCAAGACACGGTTGACAAGTTGGGGGAGGTGGGTACTTCCATTGGTTCATCTTCGACTCGGCGATTCATTTGTTCATGCCTCTAAAGCTACTACTAAAAAGGAAAAAGCCGTGTTAAAACCGTGTCTCGGGAATATAACTTGCGAAACAAATCTAGCCAAAGCGGAGTGCATACTTCACCTCCTTATGATAACGGCTACGTGATTACCTCAAATGCGTCTGAGATGCACTTAAATTAATGAGAGTCGTGGCTTCTAAGAAATTGGACAGATATGTGTGAAGATGATCCGCCATAGTAATAGGATTGGTGGGACAATATGTTGGAATTGATTACTTAGGATAGGTTTTTGAATTCTATTTTGATTTTGTATAGAGTTTCTTCTATTTCTTTATTTAGGGGTTCGATTTTTAACCTTATTAGTTTTCTACGGATCGATGTGAGATTTTATGAGTTTTTTTTTTTTTAATATAATAACTAATTAGACAAATTAATATTTATATTTTGAATTCATTATATCAAATTTAACTTTATTCAATAAATTAACTCTTATAATATTTATTATATTACGAATATAAAATTTACTATATCAAATAAAATATTTATATTAAAATTCGAATTCAAATACTACAAATTATAAAATTTGAAATACAAATACAAATACCTAAACTCGAATAGAAACAGCAGTCGCTGCTTTTGTAAATTTTTCTGACCTCGATCCTCTTCAACAACTCAAGAGAGCTATGGCGAAGAAGCAAGTGCGAGAGAAGAGAAATGGAAACCCCAGAAGAGCCCCAAAACCAAAGGCATAAGCAAAACAACCACCACAATTAACACAAAAACGAAGACAGAAACAAAATCAACGAAACAACCGACGATGATGCTTCCAGCGAGGAAACCGAAGACGTCGTCGCACCGTCGTCGAGCCTGGAATCGGAAAATGACGTTGTGGAATCCGACGAGGGCGTGGTAGAAAAAAGAAGCTCCAGTGATGAAGATGAGGAAGAGGAGCGAGTGACGCTCAAAAGCATGAAGGAGAAAACTAAAAATGTCGGCGTAAAAATAAGGGGAAAAGGAGTAAGAAAGAAGACAGCGATTCGGAGGAGGAAAACAACGAGAAAAATCTGTATAGGTTTCCGATGAATAGAGTGAGTCGGATTATCAAGAGCGAAATTCCGGATCTTAAAATCTCACAGGAGGCGGTTTTCGTCATCAATAGAGCTACGGTATGGATTTAAATTGATTATTTTTAGGGCTTGCGGAGCAGAAACTGTACCTGATCTGTGCGTGTATGGTTGTTTGATTTGTTTTTTTTTTTTTTTTTGTAATGATTTTAGGTCGGGAAATTGGAATTCAATAAGCGGATTCATAATGTGAGGTAGAATCGTGGGGATAGACTGATTCTATGATTAGTGAGAGGAAAATAAATACTGAAATTGAGGGGATGGATAATTCACTCTTTGTTGATTTTATTGGTCTTTACAGTGGGGGTGTACACAAAAGTTTATCTGTTCTGGGTAGAATCAATATCTGTAGTCTTGGGATATGTTGTAAAAGCAGTAGTTTCTAGTAATAATGTAAGATGATTGAACAATTTACTGTACGAGTTGTTAGGCTTTCATTTGATATAATTCCGACCTTTTGATCTTAGATACACTGGAGTTATTTGCTCGTTTTCAGTCACTCAGTGCTGTTATACTATATATATCTACTTCACTTTAGCTAATGAGAGTTCTTTCCATCTGTCGAAAATTGAAATGTAATATATACTCTTGATTGTTTGGTGCTCTATAACACTTTCTGATTGACGAATGCGAGTTCTCTCCACATGGTACATGTTTTTGTTGATAATACGAGTTCTTCCCATGTATAGATACTACAAGTTCTCTCCTACCTTTCAATTGTTATGAGGAAGCTTTTTTTTTGTCTATCGAAATGGTCCTGCTACTCTATACACCATTCCTTTGTTTTTGCACCAATGTTGCCATAAATTGTGATCTAACAACTCAAGTTTCTTGAAATAATTGGAAATACTACACCAATTTTAGTGAGGCCAGAAACAGTAAATGCTACATAATCATACCCAAGAAGTCTGAGAAGAAATTTAAATTTCTCTGTATGTGCGAGAGGTTTACTTCTAATGAAGGAATGGGGTTTTGGGTGTTATAGAAATAATGAACTTCATTATTTATTTTGGCTTAAATGGAAAGAACTTCTAACCTTGAGCCTGTGTCCTCTCTTTTGAGGTGTACACTCGAACAAAGGTAGAGTTTGGCTGAATCTAAATCCTCTCTCTAGACAACGTAATCCATTGTCCCATTCCAAGCTGTCTTATTGGGGTCACAGTTCCGTATGAGTGCTTTACCCATTCTGGAAATTTCAAATGATGCCGAATCTCTGTATTTTATATCCTTTTATCTAGCGTCAGTTGATCTGCTTCATGTTTATTTTAAACTACTTGTTATCTATTTATGTGCTAATTGCAGTAGGAGCAATGGCCATGTAAATGAATATTGGATAAGGTCTCATAAACGTTTTAAGTATGTGTGACTTTTTAATTTTCATTAAATAAGTTACTATAGAAGTACTGAATTTAATATTTTATGCAATGTTGTGGTTGCAGGAAAAGTTTCTTCAAGTGTTCTGCAGGGAGGCTTATGCTTGTGCATTTCTGGATAGCAAAAAGCATACCGCCTACAATCATTTGTGTACTGCCTTGTTTTCTATTACTTGTATAGTTATATTCACCGTTAAGCATGATTTAAGATGTTCTTTTCTCTTTTTCCTCCTAGTTATTTTTAATGTCTACTAGAAATAGTTGGAAGCTTATAAATGAATGGGAATTAGTTGGAGTGATAGCTGTCCATCCCACCTCTCTTTGGTTAAGGTGCGGCCTTCTTCCAAGGCTAAAGGGTAGTGCTCTTATATTTAGTCGACTTACGAGTGGGAGCTGCTATTAACTATAACTAAAAAATTTGAACCTCACACTAATGATTGTTTGATTGCAATTTAAAAAGCGACTGAAATTCTACATTGATATTTTTAATTTCGTGAACAAATTGTGTAGAGAATCTTTATTTGTGATGGTGGTCGAGAAGAGATGCTCAAAAAATGATGAAAGACATCCGTTTTATTTTATTATTGCAGTTGTAATGCGTCTCATTCGGTATATAATTTTGCTGCTTATTTTTTTATCTGCAGCTTCAGTAGTTTCAAGGCGAAAGCGACTTAAGTTTCTGTCTGGTATTTTTCTTTCTTTCGTTTATTACAAGCCTTTTGAGTTGTGAGATTCTTTAATTGAAACGTACATCAGCCCCTTCTCAATTGCATTGACATTTTTGTTGTCTTAGATTTTATTCCTGAGAAGGTGAAGGCTGAGGATGCCCTAGCACTAATTCCGAAGGCTGATGAATAACCTCGATTCAGTTTTGAGGTTTGAGTGTACAAATTTACTCTGAAGAAACATAAAATATGCATCATATATCTTCTTTTCTGGGTATGTGTATGGATCGTTGGAGGTTATGCAAATAGAAAAGTCTCCAGTAATACAATCGATAATTGGCATTCCAAATATGATACTCCCTCCATTCACCAAAAAGTGTGACTAAATGTTTGAGCATGTGTTTTAAGAAACAATGGATAAAGTAGGTAGATAGGGCATTATTTGCTTCACGGATGGGATCGATTTGACGGGATAGATTAGATTGAATTGTATTGTTGGGATTGATACATTTGAAATTAATATATGTTTGAATTGTAGGATTGTTCTTTTTTTTTTTTTTTTTTGAAAAGATAAAATTATTTTTGTATTTAGATTGATGAATTAGGTGAGATTTACGGGTAAATGACATAACCGCCCTCAATTTTTTAAATTATAAGTTGAGTATTTGCAAGTGAAAAATAAAGGACAATTTACTGAGGGTGTGCATCGGTCGGTTCGGTCTACCGAACCGATCAAAACCTCCAAATCGAATTGTAGGCCGAATTTTTCTCAACCCGAACACCGAGAAATTTTCAAAATCGAACGGTCGGAAACCGAAATATTTCGGTTTGGTTTGATCTCGACCGAACAAACCGAATTTTTTCTATATTTTTTTAAAATTTAAAATTATGTGCAAAGATTAATATCAACAATTACATAGTGTTCATAAGTCCACACTTTAAATATAAAAATTAAAATAATCGCTTATCGTTTGACGATAATATGCTCCAAACAAAAATAAATATAAACATATCAAACTTTGAAAAAATAATGATGACTACGATGGTGATGAGTAAGTATTATAGATTAATAGGATAATATGATTAATATAGAGTAAGTATTATAGATTACTTTCTACCGATTCTTGAACTAGGAATTAGGATAATAATAGGATTAATATATTAAATAAAAAATTATTAATATAAAATAATAGGATTAAGTATTATAGATTAATATATTAAGTATTATACTTAATATTATTATAATATATATATATATATATATATTTCGGTTGGTTCGGTATTAGTAAAATCGAACACCGAATCGAAAATCGAAATTTTAAATTTCTTGAGATCGAAAACCGAACCAAAAGCGAAAATCGAACCAAATTTTTTATTTCGATCTGGTTTGGTCGGTTTTTCCGGTCCAACCCGAATTTTGCACACCCCTAACAATTTAGACAATTTTCGGTTGGGATAATTCTATCATGGTCATATAGGTGGGACAAAAATATCACCCATATGTGAGGATTCGCACTGTCCCAGGACTTAGTCATGGGATGAAGTCCCTTAAACCAAACATGTTATTACTTGGGGTTATTTTTCAAATCCCGATGAATCCTTCGAACCAAATACCACCTAAGAGTATTGTGGAGTGCTATGAGTTCCATTTATAAATAAAGTGATCGTTTGTGAGTAAAAGTGAATGATAATTTAAGTAATTAAGTGATGGTTGGAGTGTATAAATAAAATGAAGATAAGGTGATTGTTGACTTTTAAGGTGTTGGTACATTTTTTGGATGTTTAAATAAAGAAAGTAGACACAATATGTATACTCATAAAGAACCATACATCTTTGGCAAAGTCTACCGTGAACAAGGGTTCACGGTGAAACTTGATCATTTACTAAAGAACATCGATTGTAATAACTAAACAAGATTACCTATATTATTAAAGAGTATCGATCACGACTAATACTCTTTAACAATATAGGTAATACTCTTCGATTATCACGACTAATACTCTTTAACAATATAGGACATACTTTTCGATTATCACGACCGATACTTTTTAATAATATATGTATCGTGTTTAGTTATTACAACCGATACTCTTTAGTAAATGATCAAATTTCACCATGAACCCTTGT
Source organism: Paraleonurus japonicus (assembly GCA_030762865.1). Classification (NCBI taxonomy): domain Eukaryota; kingdom Viridiplantae; phylum Streptophyta; class Magnoliopsida; order Lamiales; family Lamiaceae; genus Paraleonurus; species Paraleonurus japonicus. The sequence goes on from CM061052.1 coordinate 36,240,518, forward strand.
TCACATAGACACACTCTACATCTTTTTATCATTTTCATCGAGTGTGATAGTAGTTATACGTAGACATATATTTCAAATTTTCAAGGTGTAGGTAATAATTAAATTATCTTTACAATTTAAAATATTGTTCGAAGGCTTCAAATTAACGCCAGTGATATATATTGGCAATTTTTACCATTTCTACGGCGCATATATATATATTTTTTAATGGTATTACTTGTTTAATAAAATAGTATTATTTATTTTATTAAATGTTATTATTTGAAAATTAATTTTATTTTATACACCAGCTTATATATTATTACTCGTTTCACTAAATAATACTTTATATGTCCCATAGTAACATGCACATTTACCTTATTTGCACGTCCCCAAAATAACTTGCACATTCCAAACTTGTTATTATTTAAATCATGATATTTATAGTACTCGATTAATAAATATTATATTATTATTTTATCTCAAACATGATGTTATGTATAAAAGGCAAGCATATTAATTAATAAAATAAGATTGATACGGATAAAAATGTCGGGCCCGGCTACACGTAGGGCCCAATACGACCAGCCCAATAGGGCCCAATGACGTTATTAGATACCCTAGATAAAGGGAGGAAAACTCCGAGATGGGCCCAAGCCCAGATCAACCGCATTAAGGCTACGAAGCCCTAAACCCACCTACAGGTGGGCCACGAGGCCCAAACCTCAGTATAGAGAGGGGCCACGAGGCCCAACCCTAGCTATAGATAAGCCATGAGGCCTAAAATCGAAATACGAGGCCGTAAGGCCCAAAACCCGATCGCAGTGGGCCGCGAGGCCCAAACCGAAGCCGCAGTGGGCCGAGGGGCCCAAGCGAGATTTAAAGAGGGCGTGAGCATTTGGACCGAGCCCATAGCGGTTATCTATCCGATAAGATCGAGAAGCAACGAGTAGTTGAGATAATTGAGGCCCAAGCCAAGGAATATTCCCTATATTCCACATCGAGTCTAACCTCCATCCAGGGGGAATTCGTAGATATGATGCGATTTCTTGAGGAAGTTATTCACGCACGACATCATGGCGTAACGTGCGGGATAGTGCACAGAGATTGTGTTGACAGCTATTGATCTTAACGCACGTATAAGTAACACACCCGCGAGGAGGTAACGGTATCGAATCACTATCACTCTCACTTAGCTAACTTATACGTACTTTCTTGAGTGTTTTTCCGGTGATCCGACTTGAGCGTCGGAGTGCTTACGCTGTGGAGAACCCTCCGGCGTGTTTTGCAGTACGTTTGTTCGAGGAAGCTAAGGATCTTAAGTGCGTAAAGACTTTACCCCGAGAACCCAGGGGAAGCAGCCCAGTCGCTTTTACGCATCAATTGGCGCCGCCTATGGGAAAAGAAGAGCCGAGACGTGAGTTTCAACTTCTTTTCTTTTTAATTATCTCGAAAGCAGGACATCATGACGGGTGAACGTGCACCCATGAGACCGATTGCACTAGTACCAGGGGGAAGGATAACCCCGCAAACCCAACGCAGGTGAAGCCGTGCCCCACCCCGTGCCTCCGGTGGCTATGCCCGACACTGGAGGACCGCCACCGGTTACTGATGGCACAAGATGAGAGCTTCGACTCGGCCAACGCCATCCGTGAGTAGGAGGCTGCTGTTAGAGAGGGAGGGGGAACATGCCTTCCTCTTCTTCGCAATACCGAGAAGGAATACCTATGGTAGGGATCCCTGAGCGGCCAATGCTCTAGCAGGGGGATACCTCAGAGAATCGAGAACCAGTGCCTCTGTCGCTCTAACTCGGGAGCACTGGATGATATGATAGCTCGAGCCGTGGCTAGGGCAATGGCCGGAGGGAGGACCTCCACCAGTAGGAAGGACCGGAGAACCAGGACCGGGAATCTGCCTGCTCGATCCCAACCGGGGGAGTAGGCAGGACGAGTATCAAGAAGAACGAAGGAGAGAGGTGGAGTCCAGGAACCAGGAGTGAGGCCCCGGGAGCCGAAGGAGTCCAAGAGAGAAGGTCGAGTCCCTCGGCCGAGGGAGGCTGGTCTGAGGAAGCCGCACGAGGAAAGGAGACAACCCTCTGCAGCCGAGGAAGTAAGATCGATGACCAAGAAGAGGGCAGGAGACACCCGACCGAGGCCATGAAAGACCAGATCGATCCTTGAGGAAACAAATGGACAACATGAAACACCAGATGGAAAATCGGGTTAGTATGTCTCGACCACATACAGTTGCCAATTTCTCGAGAATATCTTACAAGATGAATTGCCTAGCAATTTTAAACCTCTTAATTATGAATATGATGGTACGACCCCTATGATCATTTGGTGAGATTTGAAAATTCGGCCCTCCTCCATCGATATGGGGAGGGTGTGAAGTGCGGTGGTCTTTCTTACTACTCTATCTAAGGCAGCCCAACAGTTGGTTTAGCCACTGAACCCAATTCCATTAACTCCTTTGAACAGTTTGGGGAGCTCTTCTTGCATCAATTTGCTAGTGCAAGGAGGCAACCCAAAGCTACACTAACATTGTTTAACATGAAGCAAGGGGAGAATGAAAGCCTACGGGCCTTCATGAAGAGATTCAATCAAAGGCGGCACTAGAGGTTCCAACCGCCACCGGAGGTAAAAATTAATGCTTTTACTAGTAACCTCCGAGATGGAGACTTGTTTTCCTCCCCACGGCTAAGAAGCTTGATCCAGACGTTCGATGAACCGCTAAGGAGGCGGAGAAGTACGTCACATTGGAGGAGGTGAGAAAGGCAAAGAGAGCCGAGGTCAAACCAAGTGGACTCGAAAAGAAGAAGGAATCATCGAAGAAAAGCTCAACAGCAGTAACTCCGAGAAAGCCGCAAAACTGGACCTCGCTCCAGGTTCGACAAGTATACCCCCGAAGCTTGAGCCACAGAGCTACCGGAAGTGGCATCGACCATCCCGAAATGAAGTTTCCGTGGACACGGTCCGGGGCCTCAAAACCTAAGTCGTAGATAAGTTTTGTCGTTTCCACAATGAATATGGACATGACACTAACAATTATTTTCACTTACGTGATGAGATTGAGAGGATGATCCAAGCCGGACATCTTAAAGAGTTTGTTTACAGAGATCGAGTTAGCTCCGGGTCAAAAAAGAAAAGAAGGCGATGATAAAACCGAGGAAAAAGGAAGGATGGTCGAAGGGAGGCGGGAGGAGAGACCCTCCCGTAAGAGAGGACTTATCCAGATGATAGTCGGAGGTCCGCAGAGGGAGACTCCTTTCGCGCTAGAAAAGCCGGAGAGAGGACCCTCGGGAGAGAGGTAGGAGAAATGTCCAGAGAGGTGGATCACAAAGAAGTTGTCCATACACCTCGGATTCATTTTGGCCCAGAGGATGGAAGCCTAAGGAAGGAGGACCACAGTGATGCACCGGTCATCACAACAGATGTGGCGGGATATACGGTAGCACGGATCTTCGTAGATACGAGGAGCTCACAGACATCATCTTCTGGAATGCTTCAAGAAGATGAATTTGAACATAGAAATGCAACCAGTGGATACGGCGTTGTGCGGATTCACGGGAGGAGCAAGACACCCTGCAGGCCGAGTAACCCTCCGAGGTGGGGCTAGGTGAAGCTCCACGGAGGAGGGTAGTTATGGCAAATTTTTTGATTGTGGATGTACCCTCATCCTACAACATGATTTTTGGTAGGCAGGTGTTGAACTTATTTCAGGTGGTTATATCAACTTATCACATGAAACTCAAGTTTCAGTGAATGATGAGGTGGGTGAAGTAGTTGGAGATCACCGCAATCCTTAAAATGCTACGTGGAGGCAGTAAAGATAGCGAGATAAAGAGCCGCATCGCAGCCCGAAAAGAGACAAAGAGGTGGACCGAGAATCCAAGAGGTGCAAGATTTCGAAGAAATCAATCCTCCAAAGATGGAAGCTGATGGAGAGCCGATGATGGTGGAGTTGTATCCCGAGAAGAAAGGATACACAACGAAGATTGGAGCCAGTGGAGCGAGTTGGAAAAGGACACAGTAGCGAGCTCTACGAAGAAATGCAAACATTTTTGCTTTTTCTTCCTCTCGACATGACAGTATCCCCGAGGAGGTGGCGATGCATCACCCGAACGTGGATCCTAAAGCTAAACCAAGAAAAAGAAATTAAGGGTCTTTGGACCAGAAAAAATGCCATTACGAAGGTGGAAGTAGAAAAGTCACTGGAGGCGTGACATGTCAGCGAATACAATTTCCCACCGGCTATCCAATCTTTGTGTTGGTGGCGAAACCAGGGGGAAATAGAGAATGTGCATAGATTTCGAGACCCGAACAAGGCTTGTCCTAAGGATCATTATCCCTTGCCTAGGATTGACCGGATGGTCGACTCTACATCGGGATTTGAGAGCCGCTAAGTATGATGGATGCCTATCAAGGCTACCATCAAATACAAATTTTCCCTCCAGGATATCCCAAAGGTTAGTTTCATTATTGCTAGTGGAACTTTCGTTATATTAGAATGCCCTTTGGGTTGAAGAATGCAGGAGCTACCTATCGAGAATGGTGGATAAAATGTTCCGAGACCAGCTAGGGAGGAACATGGAAGTCTACGTTGATGATATGCTTGTGAAAAGCGTAGAAGCTGGAAAACATGTGGCGACACTGGAGGAAGCTTTCTCGGTGCTCGGGAGGAATGGCATGAAGCTGAATCCAAAGAAAATGTTCTTTTGGAGTGAGATCCGGGAAGTTCCTCGGATATATGGTAACCCAAATGGGAATCGAGGTTAACCTCGCTAAGGTGAAAGTCAGTGCTTGATATGCAGCCCCACCAATATCAAGGAGCTGCAGGCCGAATGGGAGAATTACAAAGATTGAGCGATTCATAGCCAGATCTGCAGAGAGGAGCCATCCCTTCTTTAAAATCTTGAGGAAGGGATCTAAGTTCGAGTGGAATGAGCGATGCCGGCAGCGTTCGAGGAGCTTAAACAACACCCGGCTCGATTACCTACATTAACGAAGCCTATACCAGGGGAGACACTCTACCTCTACCTCTCTGTAGGTGGGGTCTCACTCACCCGTGCCGGTGAGGGAGGAAGGGTCAACCCGAAACCTCGTTTACTACATTAGCAAGCTCATACAGGAGTCAAGTGAGATACTCGGAGATAGAGAAAGCAGCCACGACTATAATGGTCATCTGCACGGAGGTTACGACCTTATTTTTGTCACATAAGGTCATTGTTCGGACTAACTACCTTTTGAAACAGGTGATAGGGAGAGCTGATCTTTCGGGGAGGATGGTCAAGTGGGTCATCGAACTAGGAGAATATGATGTGGATTTCGAGCCACGGAGGATTATAAAAGCACAAGCCCTCTCTCGACTTCATCCAGAGGGTACACGTGCACCGGAGGAAGGAGAATGGAAGGTATATGTTGGCGGCTCGTGTCTATGCAGGGTTGTGGAGCCGGGATCGTGATCATTGATCCAGAGGGCCAGGAAACGCAGTAGCAAGTAAGGTTTTGTTAGGATTTGAATTTGTATGTTTTGATGATGTTCCCAAAACCTAAGTGTAATAGGACCAGTGAATACATTAGTCACCGTTGATCTAGATAGGGTTTGTGTCTTTGTATAGTTAAACTTGCTAGGCCTAACACGAAGCTTCATATTGTTTGAGAACCGAAGGTCGCTGATAAGAAGACTTAAAGATCTAAGAGAAATATCGATCGAAGTCAATTGGAAGGGCGTCGCGAAGATCAAGAAGAGATGATAAGAGTTATGCAAAAAGAAGTTACAAGAAAGGTTCAAGTAAAGATAGCAAGGTTGATATCCATGCTACAACAAACTTTAAGATGTCTTTGGAGCAAGATGTAAGGTTGCTAGAGTTGACTTCAAGAAATTCATCGTGGTTAACTAAGACAGAAAGATATTTCAAAGATATCCGAAGTAAGTCAAGTGAAGATTTGATTATCAATCAAGTTCAATCACGACATAATTGATTGGTATCGGACAATCAATTATCCAAAGTCAAACAAATCTTCCAACGATCACTTACCATTTCTTTGAAGACCTCGATTGACAAATTAGCCTAACGGCTAGTCAAATTCGTAATAAAAAACTCAAGTGAAGGATTTTTGAACATACACGCACGAGAAACATCAAGAACATCTCCTTCACTCATTGCAATACACGCTGAATTCTTCATACCGTAAATCAATCTATCACGTTGAATTTCCTAAGAGATTTATTTTTGGTCAAGGAAGTGTAAATCACCTTTCATTATCTCTGTACGAGAAAAGGTTGATTGTTTTGATCTAAGAGCTAACACTCGAGGATCATCTTGATTGTACCAAGGGCGAGGACTTGTTAAACTTCCGTGGTCGAATCCTCAAGGAGATTAGAGGAGACAAGACCAGTTTCGGTGGATAGTAAGACCCTGTGGGATCGGGGAGAGTGGACGTAGGATAGTTATATCCGAACCACTATAAAAATTTCTGTGTCTTTGCTAGCTTTACGCATTCATACTTATAACTCGCTCATTCATCGTTTTAATAAACTCGCATCAATCTTGCTGTAGAAGACTTCAAAGTCTTCTAACCTCAAGAAGGTTTTCTTTAAAAGGGTTTTTTCAAATTCACACGAGATTAGCTTCCGCACCATCGAAGACTTGAGTTTCGAAGTCTCGCTGATTTCACTTAGCACACTCGAGTACCTTGCCGCGAAGACTTCAAAGTCTTCTAACCTCACACTCAGCTCACAAAAAGTTGTAAAAAGTTTTGAGTGTGGTAAAGTCTATTCAACCCCCTTCTAGACTTTCCACCTCCTTGCACATCTCGTCCGGGACCAACAAGTGGTATCGGAGCGGTGGTTCAACCGACTACCGGCTTTGGTTACCAATAGTCTTTGAGGAAAGACTGTTGTGGTCACTCAATGATCTTTTTGAAAAACCGGTTTCATAAAAATCATTGCATTCATTGCATAATTGTTTTTATTACTAACAATGAGTTCCCTTAAGAGCGGTAAAGAAAGCTACGAGTTCTCTATTGAAGACTATGACTACCGAAAATTCCGCATGGAAAATCATCTTGGTGCAATTCATGATAGGATGCTCGAGACACTAGAAGATGGACCGATAAAGTTTTACTTTGAACCAAGAAGTTACGGGAGGCGGTGGAGCGAAGCATCTACTCGGCGAGAAGATTGAAAAGAAAAGGAGTGAAATGTCAAATGATGAAAGGAAACTATTTAATCTTGACCAAGTTGCTCGGACGAGAGATCATAGAGACATTAACTAGAGAACTTACGAGAGAAAGTCAAGACGTGTAAGACTGCTAAAGAAATGTGGGAAACTTTAGCACTCATGTGTGAAGGATCGAAGCTGATTAAAGAGAACAAGTTGCAGTCCATTCTACATTCATTTGATACCTTCAAGATGAAGCTGATGAGACGATAGATCAATTGGACTTAAAATCGACAAATATCATCAATAAAGCAAGCTCCTTGGGAAAATCATACACCGAGAATGAGATCAACAACAAAATATTGAGATCTCTAACTAGCAAATGGAGAGTCAAGATTACGGTGATTAAGGATACAAAAGAAGCGAGCAAGATCGAGTCATCATGAGTTATTTTCGCATTTGAAAGCTCATGAATATGATCTGAAACAAGAAGAAGACGAGGATGAAGGAAATTCAAATTCCACGGGAAAGGAAGTTACTTTCAAGGTCACTTCAAATCAGTCATCTAAAGAGCCTATTGGAGAGGATTTAAGCTTAAAAAGAGCAGATGGCTTTCTTTGACGAGAAAATTTGATAGAATGAACTCAAAATTTGGGAAATATAGAAGATATTGGAAGAATACAAAGAAAGCTGGTTTCGAGATCCGAAAACAAATCTTGAGACAAGAGATCGAGAAGACTCCAAAGAAGACGAAGGTTCAAGACTCCGAAAGAAGAAGAGAAGATAGTCCAAAAGAAGAGATTTTTCTCTAAAAGGGATTCTAGTCCAAGAAAATCTTCAAGAAGTGATGCTTGCTATAATTGTCTTAAATCGGGACATTTCGGTTATGATTGTCAGATTTAACTCCAAGAGAAAGAGAAGAAAAGAGATTGATGAGGAGCGAGAAAGTTTCTGACAAAGCGTGCTTTAGTGGCTGAAGAGGAGGATACTCTTTCAAGTGATTCAACATCATCTTGGACTTCTCTTGAGACAATGATTTGTGTCTTATGGCAAAAGGAGATGAGGTACTTTCGATTCCTGCCCTTAAATGCGCTTCTCATGTTTCTTTTGCGTAAGAGTTTGACTATAACTTTGTTGATAAGTTAATGGAAGATCTCAAAGCTGCTATAAATGCTTACAAGCTGTGTGGAAAAGGAGAATGTGAGCTTGAAAGAAAAAATTGATCTATTTACACAAGAATCTATTAGCAAGACATCCGAGACACTAGATTTTAATCGAGATAACTTGAAGAGTTAAACACTCTTAAAATGAAGTATCTTGAGCAGTCTGCTTTGGTAGAAAGGTTGCTTGCGAGAATCTTGAAAAGCGATCGGTTGAAAAATCTACAAGCAAAATTCGATGAACTTTTCCATCGGCATGAGCGTATAAAATCGAGTGAGGAACGTTTAAGTTTGAGGTTGGATCAACTGAACAAAGCTTCTCATGCAGTTCAAACAATAGTTGAATCGTCTCAAACACCTAACGTAAAGAAGGGAATTGGTTTTACCATTGCCCAATCCTCACGAGTTCAAACAAGTGTACTTAAGAAAAGTACACATGTTAAGGGTAATGATTTGGTAGGAGAGGGTTCCCAACCTAAACCTGCTTGATAAGGTAAAAAGATTGTGACCCAGCAAATCGGTTGAATGGGAAGAAGAGTAGATATATTCAACAACCTAAACAACCGATGGGGTATCAAAAGAAGGGAATCCCAACTTAAGAAACCTCGGCAAAGTCGAGAAAAATAGACATCGGTGAAACCATCTCTGTGGAGGCAGTCTCGGTGAAGACTACACAATCTAAGCAAACTTCAAAGTTTGCTAAGCGGTCTACTAAGTCTTACATTGCTTGTGAGATATGAATCTTTTGATGGCTCAAGTAGAACGCACCCTTATCATCAAAACCCTCGGACCATTGCACGGCTGATCACTCCATCTGAGAAGACCTCGGAAAGGGTGAAGTCTTGGAAGGAACACGGTCGACACCCATAGGCATACATTCAAGAAGGCACCAAAGGATGAGATTGTCTATGTTGATATGTATGGAAGAAGGATAAGATCTTCTCGAATATGATAAGAAGAGTCTATTCCTATGGATTCCTAAAGACTGTGCTAACTCTCAAGGACCCAAATCTAAAGGGTACTGAAACTTAACTAAACGTGCGGGACGCCGTGGGGCATGAAAGAGAGGTTGCTGGAAATATGCAGTACATCGGCGGTGGGTGTTCGAATCATATGACCGAAACAAGCAACTCTTGAGCTCAATAAAGTCACAAAATGGCCACACGTGTGGTATTTGGAGACAATAACTTTGGGATTACCAAAGGTGTTGGGACTCTATACATTGGAGATGCACGTGTTGAGGAAGTTTTCTACGTGGAAGGATTAAAACATAACTTGCTTTCGGTTTCGCACTTCGTGATAAGGGATACTCTGTTAAGTTTTCTAGTTCTCTGTGTGTTGTTCTAAGTGGTTTAAACGATCGGGTGCTCTTAAGCGGCTCGAGAAAGGGCAATGTTTATGTTGCGAAATTTGAAATGTTCTAGTAATACATGCCTTGTAGCAAAGAGTACTTGAGAGGCCCGGTGGTTATGGCACAAGAGACTTCGGTCATATAAATTTCAAGACGCTAAACAAGATAGCCAGGAAGTCTCTTGTAGAAGGCTTACCAAATGAAGTTTTCTCAAAAGATCGAGATATATGACTCATGTCAAAAAGGAAAACAAACTAGAGCCACTTTCAAGGAAGTTTCGTACCAACGTCAAGTAGGGTATTACAATTACTCCATATGGATCTTTTTGGTCCTGTATCCCCGCTAAGCTTCGGTGGTAGAAAATATACTGTGGTGGTGGATGACTATTCAAGATTCACATGGGCGATATTTATGTTCAAGAAGAATGAAACCATCACAAGGTTACAGAATCTTGAAGAGATTACAAAACGAGAAAGGAGAAAGTGTTGTAAGGATTAGAAGTGACAAAGGAACAGAATTCTTAAACTCTCACATAGCGGCGTATTGCAAAAGAAGCTGGAATTCAACATGAAACGTCTGCGGCTTGCACTCCACGGCAAAATGGTGTTGCTTGAGAGGAGAAATAGAACACTCAAGGAAGCTGCGAACAATGCTAGTAGAGTATGATGTTCCTCGAGGTTTTGGGCGGAAGGCTGTGAATACGGCATGCTACACTCAGAATCAAAGCTTGCTGACCAAAGAACATGGAAAGACACCATATGAGTTATGGAAAGGTAGAATTCCTCGTGTTTCTTTCTTTCGTGTTTTTGGTTGTAGGTGTTTCATTCATGACAATGGCAAATCCAAGTTAAAAACCTTTGATGCCAAGGTTGCCGATGGAATATTTTTAGGATATTCCAAGACAAGCAAAGCCTATCGGGTTTTTAACAGGAAAACCCTTGTTGTGGAAGAAACACCCCATGTGGTTTTTAATGAATCTATTGTTGAGTTTAAGGACAAAGGACAAGAAGAGTCTCTAGCGAAGGATTTGGGAAACTAGAACTCAAGGATAAGACAAGATATGTCAAGGTTCAAGTGCCTACTTTAGACTCGGATTGAAGATGATCGGCAAACCTCTACGGCGCGAGACTCAAACAAGACAAAGTTTCTTGTGAAACCTCTAAGGCTGGCCGATGATTCACCCAGAACACTAGATGTGAATGTGTCAACTCAAGGGGAATGACGCAAGATGATGTTCCAACAATATCTTGAGAAGAATTACACGTATCTAACGAAGGAATTGGATGACCGATCATCCTAGTGACTTAATCTTAGGAAATCCTCAAGATGGAGTAAAGACAAGAAGGAAAATAAACCTAGATGGTTTATTTAGTCTTATGTCTCTACAAGAACCTAAGAATATTGAAGAAGCACCGTTGGACACAAACCTGGATAGAAGCTATGCAAGATGAATCAATCAATTCACACGACAAGATGTGTGGGTACTTGTTGATAGACCAAAACATCAAAAAGTGATTGTACGAAGTGGGTTTTCAAGAACAAGAAAAATGAGAAAGATGAAGTCACGAGAAATAAAGCAAGGCTTGTCGCACAAGGTTACTCACGATCGAGAAGGAATTGACTATGACGAGACATTTGCACTGTAGCTTGATTAGAAGCTATAAGATTATTCCTTGCATACGCAGCATACATGAAATTCAGAGTATATCAAATGGATGTAAAGTCTGCGTTTTTAAATGGAGTTCTTCTTTGAAGAAGTATACGTTGAACAACCCCGGGTTTTGTTCAAGGAAATCAAGTCTACCGTCTAAAGAAAGCTTTATATGGACTAAAGCAAGCTCCTCGAGCTTGGTATGACACACTATCGCAATTTTTACTTGATCATGGATTCAGTAAAGGAAGGATAGATAGAACCTTGTTCGAAATTGAAGAAGAACTAGATATTCTATTGAAATACAGATATATGTGGATGACATCATTTTTGGATCTCCAAACAAGAAGCTTTGTGAGAAATTCGGTGAATTGATGCAAAGTAAGTTCGAAATGTCTATGATGGGAGAAATGAATTATTTCTTAGGTCTTCAAGCCAAGCAAACTTCTAAAGGAATATTCATAAACCAAGCAAAGTATACCAAAAATATGCTAGAAAAGTTTGGAATGTTAACAAGCAAGGATGCAAAGATTCCGATGGTAACAAACTACAAGATGGATCCAGGATGGTGAAAGCATTGATCGAGACCATGTACGAGAGGTTTAATAGGTTCCTTGCTTGTATCTAACGGCAAGCAGACTGACATTTCTTTCGCGATTGGAGTATGCGCTAGATTTCAAGCAAATCCAAAGAAAAGTCATTTGGATGCGGCAAAGAAAATTCAAGTATCTCAAGGGTACGGCAAATGTAGGTCTTTGGTACCTGCGATGACAATCTGGAACTTCGGTGGATATTACGATTGATTATGGTGATTGTAGAATTGATAGAAAATCAACCACGGGCACATGTCAATTTCTTGGAAGTAAGTTGGTTTCTTGGTTTTCTAAGAAGCAAACTTCAGTAGCTACGTCAACTACGAAGCGAGAATATATGGTCACGGGAGTTGTTGCTCACAATTACTTTGGATAAGTCAACAATTACAAGACTATCACATTGTTGCTAAAGAAATTCCTATATTCCGTGATAGCAACAGTGCCATTGCTATTACTCGTAATCCAAAGATTTCACACAAGATGCAAGCATGTGGATATACGTCATCATTTTATTAGAGATCACGTCGAAAAGAAGAACATTCGAATGGAAAAGATTTATACAGATCGACAGAGAAGCGGATATCTCAGCGAAACCATTGGCGAGAGGCACGGTTTAGAGATCTATCTGTAGAATTAGGTCTCTGGATCCAGGAAAATCGTGTTAAACATATTGCTGAAGTATGAAACCTGCTGAAGAAAATATTAAGCTTCTTTGAAGAAAGCATTAAACTTCTTGAAGAGAAGATAAAGCTTCTTTGAAGAAAACTTTAAAACTTGCTGCGAGAAAGTTCTAAAGCTTGCTACTACAATACTCGGTGGTATCGATTGATTACAATATCAAGCGTAGATATGTTTCTCTCTCTTTCGTTTTGCTCTTGTTTATTTGTTTGTCAAATATTTTGGTCTAAAATATTCCTTAGTCTCGTATGGTTAAATAAATTTTGAATATTTTATTCTGAGTTTATCCTCGGCATTGGGAAGTAATTATGTGAATTGTCAAATCAAATCTTTTCAACCACAATTTCTGTGGGTAAGTTTTCCTTAAAAATATTATTTTACATCCTATTTCTGCGGACGAAAATCTTTTAATTTTGGAAAATACCTTTTTCAAATCCAAAGTCGAGGACACGCACTTTTCGAATTCGAACCGTTGAATCCGTAACCGTTCGATCTGATCGTGCAATATGCAAATCAACGTTCATATTTTATTGTATAATTTAAAATTTAGCGGTTTCCTTCTTCTCTCTTATAAATTGTTTTTCTCGTCTTTCTCTCTCTCTCTCTCTCTCATTATTCCTCGATCTTCTTTCTCTGTTTTCTTTCTTGAAACTCGATCTCTCTCTGTTTTATTTTCAATGGCTCCAAAACAATCTTCATCTTCGAAAAAGGTTGCAGGAAACACAAGACTCTAGACCCTTTGGCCCTACGAGAAAGTGCGCATTGAACTATCGGTGGATTTTCGGACTACTTTGGACGGCGGTAAGCAGTGGAGATTCTAAATCTCTTATCTGATAGGGGTTTGTTTGATCTTGTTCAGCTCATTCTTGAGCAGCGGACTCTAGATTCCTATGTTGTTGATTTAGTTCGTGGTGATTTCGGACGGAACAACATAAAAGCAGCAGATGTTTGGTCAAAGTTTGACCATCGACGGCGAGATATTCATGAACACTTAGGTTTGTCTCTTCAAGGCATTGATCGAGAATCATATATGGCGGAAAATCATCTCGAAGCTTTTCGTTCCCTAGCGAAAACTTCATGTCGTCATCATGTGTCGGATTTGAAGAAAGCTTATCTCAAGCGGAAATATAGATTGTTATTTGACATCATGGTGAAGGTGATGTTTGGTGAACGGGAGTATGGACTCGATTAGTCGAGGCGTCTTTGTGCTTTAAAGGCGATTGTGGATGGAGTAGAGTGTGATTGGGTCGATAAATTCTTTGAGATTCTGCGAGAAGGAAAAGAATAGGTTCTTTCGGACAGAGGTGGATGGACATCAGAGGTTAAGGTATGGGCTGTGGAGCAGTATGTTTCTATGTCGAATAAGATTACAGTCTTCTTTGGAGAGGATGATGCCTAACACAGCGTAGGATCCTAAGTGGACGAAACCATACACTAAGGCAAAGTTTATGCTTGAACAAGGATAAGGAGCTCGGTGGTCCTCCCGATTCGATGATGATGAGGATCAAGGCGAAGATGAGGAAGAGCCTCTTTGAGGTGTTACCGATCTTGGCGGTTGCCCTGCGACTATTGATATTGGGAAAGATGCGATGGTGAAGGACTCGGATAACCCAGCAAGCTCCAAGGCTGCTAGTTCGGGGAAAAGACTTTGAAGTCTTGGTAGCGAAGATCGTATTCCGATTTCTCAATTACCACGAGAGAAAGGCGAAGAGGTTCACCGTGGCAACTCGGAAAGATTGTGATCGGTCGTACAGGAGGAGCACGAAGCCTCCTAAGGTCTCTCACGGAAAGAAAGGATCGTCGGTGGTAGATGCAATGAAGGTTGATGATTCTCCGATTTCGGATCTTTGAAGAGATGGTCTCTCATGAATCCGCTAGTGAGGAGGAGCAGTACCAATTCTGTTTCCTTCTCTTTCGAGATTCCTTCTTCTTCAAAGCTTGCCGCACCGATGGAAGTTGGCGATGAGGTTGCGGGTATGGGTGCCGCCGGAGCCTAGCACCCGAGTTGCGAGGGTGATCACGAGAGAGAATTTGATCGGAGCAGTCCGATAGATTCGATCCAAATGATAGACCTTGCTTTGGTAGGTCACGTGGATCGTTTGAGAAATGTTTGATGGTTGAGGTCATTACTTGGGTGGACAGCAAGTTTCCCAGTTACGAGAATTTTCCGGAGGAGCGTAGCTTGCTAGTAGATATCTTGGTATGGAAAAATGCAAGGCTTGAAGCAATAGATGATCTCATTCTTCCTGGCAAATGAGATTGGACACAATGAGTTTTCTTTGTGGGAGTTTGAGCTACTGAGACCAAGGCTGGAGTAGCGAGCATTTGATCTAACCACGAGATCATCGATTGCTTGCCTAGTTGCTCATTTGTTAGATGAACCTGAACTGCGAGAGGATGGTTCTATTCCTCCCTTTACGATGGTGATGAAATCGGGAAAGGTGTATCTTCTATTCCTCCTCCTCTTCCCGATTTTACATCTGTCGTTTGCCCAACTTTATGCCTATTGTCATTCATGAAGACTTGTATAACTCTTACTCTTCAAAGTTTCTTTGAGTTAACACAACAGTATGCTTCAATGTTTTCTCGTATTGGCTGCTAAATACACTCCTCTTGCCGAGTCTATTGAGTCGTCAAAGTCCTACATTGAGGCCGCCATTCGACGGCCCCCTCTTTGATCCGTCAATGCTCGCCGATATGTTTTCTCGAGCAACAGGAGACTATCATCGAAACTCTTTCTCGGCATGATGTTGAACAACATAAATGAGGTTAGAAAGCACGTTGAAAGTGTGAAGGCTGAAGGTGAGAAAGTCAAGCTACTCTCGGGAAGGTGTTTCTTTGAAAGAGAGACGATTGAGGCAGATTTCGGACAAAGATGGAGGATCGATTGGCGAGACTTCGGTGCCATGGAAGCACGATTAAGAGAAGGAATTGATCGTAATGCGGCTATCCAATCATCTATGCTTTGGACATGGGAAAGCAAATCGCGACCGTACAAGAGAGCGAATGCTAAATTGATGGAGACGGCTACAGCTATCTGCGGTTGACAACTGCTCTTTGCTCAAAGATATGCTCAAAATCGATGAGAAGATTGCTTCTCCAATAGCGGTGAGTATGCCGAATCGAAGAAGTTCACGGAAAAGTTTCTTGCATACGAGGCGGATATTCTTGCCAAGATGACGGAAATGGAAGGTCGGCTGGACCCCTCTTTTGAATGATGTTAAAAAGGGGAAAGCGATTGAGAGCGAGATGGTTGTGAGAGATGAGTCTAAGGGTAAAGAATTGAAGGATTTGAAAGATAGGCTAGAGGTCATTGAAAGTTTTGTTGGAACGAAGAGAAAAAGCAGAGCCGAAAAGAGCGTTGCGAGAATCACTGGAATGGATGAAGGTCAAGGTTCCCAACCATTGAAAAGGAGAAGGTTGGTTAAGATGTCTGAAAAAGTTGAAGGGAAGTCTGTGAAGAAGAGTTAGAGGAGTTGCATGAGGAAGCATTTCTTGCCGACTTAGAAACTAGAAGGATGGAGGAGAAGGATAGTCACAAGATGATCAAATTACTCGGGAATCAAGGAAAAGAAGTGGATGTGTTGGACGGTAAACAGAAAAAAGCAGTTCATATCGAAGAAAGTCTGCTGCAAAACTGCGGTGTCAAGGAAGAAGCAGAGTAAGAAAGGGAAGAAAGCTTCTTTGGAGCAGAGAGGCCGAGGAAGACTTTATCCTTCCCCACAATACGATGGATTTGTGGATGATTGCTGTCCTCCAGAGAGGATTGAGGACTGGAAAGCAACAAAGAGAGATTTCATCTCGCTCATACTATGTGCTGTAAAAGTATCGGCGTCGGGGCCACAACGAATGAAACATTCTTTGCTTGGATGGAGGAAAAGCACAGTGATCTTTGGCGAGATATTCCGAGAGCTTCTCGTGGAATTCAACCTAAACCTTCAAGCGCGAGAATTTGAAAAGATTCCTACTCGATCCACAGCGAGATGGGAAGTTTGACCGGTGAGTGTTCGCGGGACGCTCAAAATGCAGCTTGGTGAGGTCAGCCCACCTATTGGAGCAGATAACAAGGAACTCTATGATAGAGTGTACGAGTGGCTGAATGTTCCAACGGGGTTTCAAGGTATGACCGAGGAAGATATGAAGGTTGCTGGTTGGGTAGCTAGATTCTTTGGACGGGAAGGCGATGAAGTTTTTTTTTATACTTTTCTTTGTTATCTTTTGCTCTTTTTGCACTTCACTTGTAAGATGTACCGATTTCTCCATATTAATAGAAGTGAATGTTTTGCGCTAAGACAACCTCTCGTTGTCATCGATTTTGTTTGAGATTTTTTAAGGTCTCTTCTTGTCTTGTTTTCGCATACCCTTGTGCGGTTCTCAAGAAGGTTTTAACATCATCAAAAAGGGGGAATTTGTTAGGATTTGAATTTGTATGTTTTGATGATGTTCCCAAAACCTAAGTGTAATGGGACCAAATTTGAATCGTTAGTCATTTGTTGATCTAGATAGGGTTTGTGTCTTTGTATAGTTAAACTTGCTAGGCCTAACCCGAAGCTTCATATTGTTTGAGAACCGAAATTTGCTGATAAGAAGACTTAAAGATCTAAGAGAAATATCGATCGAAGTCAATTGGAAGGGCGTCGCGAAGATCAAGAAGAGATGATAAGAGTTATGCAAAAAGAAGTTCTCAAGAAAGGTTCAAGTAAAGATAGCAAGGTTGATATCCATGCTACAACAAACTTTAAGATGTCTTGGAGCAAGGTGTAAGGTTGCTAAAGTTGACTTCAAGAAATTCATCGGGGTTAACTAAAGGCAGAAAGATATTTCAAAGATATCGAAGTAAGTCAAGTGAAGATTTGATTATCAATCAAGTTCAATCACGACATAATTGATTGGTATCGACAATCAATTATCCAAAGTCAAACAAATCTTCCAACGATCACTTACCATTTCTTTGAAGACCTGATTGACAAATTAGCCTAACGGCTAGTCAAATTGAGAATCATAAAAGCTGAAGTGAAGGATTTTTTGAACATACACGCACGAGAAACATCAAGAACATCTCCTTCACTCATTGCAATACACGCTGAATTCTTCATACGAAATCAATCTATCACGTTGAATTTCCTAAGAGGTTTATTTTTGGTCAAGGAAGTGTAAATCACCTTTCATTATCTGTACGAGAAAAGGTTGATTGTTTTGATCTAAGAGCTAACACTCGAGGATCATCTTGATTGTACCAAGGGCGAGAACTTGTTAAACTTCTGTGGTCGAATCCTCAAGGAGATTAGAGGAGACAAGACCCGAGTTTCGGTGGATAGTAAGACCCCGTGGGATCGGGGAGAGTGGACGTAGGATAGTTATATCCGAACCACTATAAAAATTTCGTGTCTTTGCTAGCTTTACGCATTCATACTTATAACTGCTCATCCATCGTTTTAATAAACTCGCATCAATCTTGCTGTAGAAGACTTCAAAGTCTTCTAACCACAAGAAGGTTTTCTTTAAAAGGGTTTTTCAAATTCACACGAGATTAGCTTCCGCACCATCGAAGACTTGAGTTTCGAAGTCTGCTGATTTCACTTAAAGACACTCGAGTACCTTGCTGCGAGAAGACTTCAAAGTCTTCTAACCTCACACTCGGCTCACAAAAAGTTGTAAAAGTTTTGAGTGTGGTAAAGTCTATTCAACCCCCTTCTAGACTTTCCACCTCCTTGCACATCTCGTCAGGACCAACGAGTTTGAATTCATCACCTCCAACAATGGAGCTGAGTACGAGGCCACGATTCGAGGAATGGGGATGGCCGCAGACACAGGAGTAGGTCGGGTGGTCATGTTCTCGTATTCCCAACTTGTAACCCAGCAAAGTTACAGGTGGGTACGAAGCCAAAGATGAGAAGATGATAGCCTACCTTGGCCGAGTAGCCGAGGCTGCGAGGAAGGTTCGATTCCTTTGAGGTCGTGCAGATACCTCGAGAGGAAAACTCCAGAGCGGATAGCCTTTCAAAGTGGCGAGTTCAACAACACTACCGGGAGGGGGAAGATCACCCCGGTGATACAGGTTGAATCAACAATTCCCTCGGTAGGGGTCATCGGAGTCAAGATGATTGGAGAACCAACATATATCGAGTGTTGCGTAACCGGAGAGTTGCCCGATAAAAGAAAAGCTCGGGATTGGAGAATCCGATACACGATGATCGGAGACAAGATGTACCGGCGGTCCTACACGCAGCCTTACTTGAGATGTTTATCCCCTCAAGAAGGGAGGTACGTAATTAAGGATATACGAAGGTTGTTGTCGACCATGCAGGAGCTCGGGCAATAGTCCGGAAAACCTTGAGGGCTGGATACTTCGGCCTACCATGACCCAGACGCCGTGAGCCGGGTGAAGAAGTGCGAGAAATGCCGAAGCATGGCCGCCTCATCCACCTTCTGCAGAGGAGATGGGTACCATGCACTCTCCATGTCCCTTTGCGAAGTGGGGATGGACCTAGTGGGCCCATTCCCAATTGCGGTGGGCCAGCGGAAGTTTCTATTGGTAGCGGTGGACTACTTGACAAGTGGGTCGAATCTGTACCTCTGGCGAGGATAGAAGAAGGTAACATAATCAAGTTTTTATGGAGATATATTTGTCGCGAGTTTGGTATACCTAGAATCACTGGTATCGGATAATGGAACCCGGCTTTATGGGAAACATGGTACGGGAATGGTGTGATAACACGAAGATTGTCCGCAGGTTCACATCGGTGGCGCACCCCGGTGCCAACGGTCAAGTGGAGGTCACCAACGAACTATTGTGAGCGAGATACGTGCCCGATCGACAAAGCTGGAGGGAGGTGGGTCGATGAGCCGGAGTCGGGCTTTTATGGGCTTATCGGACCACCCCCGTGGAGCCAACGGAGGAGTCCCCCTTCCACCTAGTGTACGGGGTAGCCGCGATTATACTTGCAGAGGGGATGGAGACACATCGTTTAGCCCACTTCCAGGAGGGTAGAAATGAAGAACT
This sequence comes from Paraleonurus japonicus, assembly GCA_030762865.1. NCBI lineage: Eukaryota > Viridiplantae > Streptophyta > Magnoliopsida > Lamiales > Lamiaceae > Paraleonurus > Paraleonurus japonicus. The sequence goes on from CM061052.1 coordinate 36,260,098, forward strand.
GATGAGAGAGAACCTAGACATGCTAGAGGAGGAGCGCGAGATCGCCCACCTAAAAATGAGAAGTATAAAAGCCGCATAAAGGCCGCTTATGACCGTAAAGTCGTAAGTCGGAGATTTGAAGAAGGAGATCTAGTCTTGAGGCGGTGACGCGTTGAAAAGCATTGGAAAGCTCGATCCCAAGTGGGAGGGGCCGTACAAGGTGACCAGTGGTCCTCCGAGGAGGAGCTTACGAGCTACAAGACATGGAAGGAAATCAACTCGGCTAAACCTGGAATGTCCGCCATTTGAAGAGGTTTTATACTCCGAAGAAAGTACCCGCCTTGCTGCAAGTAGGTGGTTCTTTTTATGCTAGAGTTGTTTTATTTATGTTACGAATAAATTGTAATTTCGCTCCACCGGTACTCTTTTTTCCCCTCCCGTGGGTTTCCCACCGGGTTTTACCGTAGGGAGGTTTTTAAAGAGGCCGGCCAAGTTAATTCTTAACTTGCGTTGATCGATTATGGTCAATGGGGTAAATTTGTTTATCAATTAATGAAAGCGATTTTTCATTATATATGAGTTTATGAGTTCATTCTTTCGTTGAGTACGATCGAAATAATATAATTACATGCTTTATTCGATACAATTACATCACAACACATGATTGATTACATGAGAATTAATAACTTGCGAGAAAGATAAAATGCAAGACAAGCATTCAATGAGAAATACAATGAGCATTCACGAAATGAATTCGCATTATGAGAAAAGAAGCTAAGAGATAGCTTGAAACATTAAAGTTAAACCTACAGAGAGGGTTTAACCCACCTAAACCCAGAGAGGGGTTACGTGAAAAGAAGCTAAGAGATAGCTTGAAACATTAAAGTTAAACCCACGAGAGGGTTTAACCCACCTAAACCAGAGAGGGGTTACGAGAAAAGAAGCTAAGAGATAGCTTGAAACATTAACGTTAGACCTATAGAGAGGGTTTAACCCACCTAAACCCAGAGAGGGTTAAGAGAAAAGAAGCTAAGAGATAGCTTGAAACATTAAAGTTAAACCTACAGAGAGGGTTTAACCCACCTAAACCCAGAGACGGGTTACGAGAAAAGAAGCTAAGAGATAGCTTCAAAACATTAAAATTAAACCTACAGAGAGAGGTTTAACCCACCTAAACCCAGAGAGGGGTTACGAGAAAAGAAGCTAAGAGATAGCTTGAAACATTAAAGTTAAACCTACGAGAGAGGTTTAACCCACCTAAACCCAGAGAGGGGTTACGAGAAAAGAAGCTAAGAGATAGCTTGAAACATTAACGTTAAACCTACAAAGAGGGTTTAACCCACCTAAACCCAGAGAGGGGTTACGAGAGAAGAAGCTAAGAGATAGCTTCAAAACACTAAGGTTAAACCTACAGAGTGGGTTTAACTTACCCAAATCAGAAAAAGATAGTGAAAGAAGTTAAGAAATAGCTTCTAAAAACCGAATCTGGACCCCCAAGAAGGGGTTAACCTATCTAGACCCGAGAAAGGGGGTAGTAGTTAAAACCGAAAGATAGCTTTAAAGAGCCTGGTTAAACCTACAGTAAGGATTTAACCGACTAAGTGTAAGACATGAAATTGGGCTTTCGAGAAAAGCCTTGGCGGACCACGAGAAGGGCTCGGCTAAACTCGCGCCTAAGAAAGGTCTCGGGGTGTGGAAAACTACCGAGCTCGAAGTCGTTAAGTTAAACTTATAAAGTTTAGCTAAACCCGTGTCTAGAGAGGACTATTAGACTTAAAACTATGAAAGTCTTAGAGCTAGCAAGTTGGACTTATGAGTGTCCGGCGAGGTGAGTCCCAAGAAGGGGATTACGAGGCGAAAACTAAGACATATTTGGCTATGGGTTTAACCCGCCTAAGCACAGTGAAGCTTAAGATAAGAAACTAAGAAATAGTTTGAAACATCAATATAAACCTAAGGAAAGGTTTTGTAGAAGAGAAAAGCTAAGACCCTAGAAAGGGTTTGACTAGCTTCAAAACCCCAAAGGGTTAAGGAAAGCTAAGTCCATGGAGTGCGTAGAGCTTACTCACTCCTCAAAAGGAGTGACAGAAAGCGGAAATTGACCATTGGCTTCATGCCAACTAAGCGAAACATGCAGAGGGGATTGATCGGCCGAACTCCAAAATGTTTAAGAAGACAGAACTGAAAGGGAGTCTTCCTAAAGCCAACTCGACTCTATAGCAAGAGCCCAATTGGCTAAGTGAGAAATCGATACATAAACAACAAAGCCCACGGGAAGGGCTTAGATAGATAAAGCACCTAAGAAGGGTGATAGAGGATCGAAGGCTGCGAAAAGTTTTGAAAGTATTGAAGTCAAACATGCAAAGTTTGGCCAAACCCATACCCAGTGGAAGATTAGGAAAGTTAGGCATACCAGAGTCTAACTAAACCTAGATCTCGTGAGGCAACATATGAAGCAAAACTAAGAGATAGCTTGAGAGAATTCAGGTGAGCTAGTGGAAAGAGGGTTTGGTCACGCTAAAACCTAGAAGGAGGCTTCGGGAGTAAGAAGCTTAAAAAACCTTTTGAAGTACTAAGTTTAACACCGCCAAGCAAGGTTCTAACTTATGCAAGCATGAGAAAAGTTATCCGGAGAAATCCTTAGGCTATGAAGTCAAGGGAAACCCAGGAAAACCTAAACCATAAAACCACAGAGGGGAGAAAGAGGGGTTTTCAAACAGATAAAAGTTCCACATATAAGAGAAATGATACATTTACGGGGCAAGCCAGCGTTATGTTCCTAGTGACTAAGTTGTGCATGCAAGCTAAACGGCTTAGAAGCTAAACAGTCGTAAACAAACAACGAAAAGTGAATGCAAGAAGCACGAGATAGAAAGCATGCAAACTCCCGGCAAGGGAGGACACAGATATTCATGCAATAACAAGCTCCGGCAAGTGAGGATAAACATCGAAATTAAAACTATTTCCCGGCAAGGGAAGGAGCACGAGATAAACGAGAATTAACTCCCGGCTAGGGAGGATCGCATATAACCATATCAAAAAAAAACCCCTAGCAAGGGGGCAACAGAGTCTTAAAATAAAATATAAACTCCCAGCGAAGGGAGATCGAGTTTGAAATGCCTAACCGGCATGAAGAGAGCGAGAATTCAAGTGCTAAACTAGCACATAAAACAACAAAAGATAAAATTATCGTACATCAACAAAGAGTGTTTTTTAAAGGGTTACTTGGGGAGTGATGGGGTCCTTCATTGCGGCGGTAGTGTTGGGTTAAAATGTACTTAGTTTTGATGAGTTAAAGTGTAAAATTAGGATGACCAGTGGAGACAATGTATAGTCACCGATGTAATAAAAACTCTAGGATGACCGGAGACATGTATAGTCGGTGATGTAATAAAAACTCTAGATAGACTAAGTATAGAAAAATAAGATAGGGATGATTCAAAGGAAGTCGAGATAGAGACAAGAACGAGAAAGCAGACAATGGCAGAACCGGACAAGGTAGAAGATGAGATAGAGATTCAAGACAATGATGGAATCAGACAGAGTAAAGAATCGACAGAGTAGAGAATCGAGACAAGGTGAAGAATTAGACGGGGTGAAGAATCCAACAAGCTAGAAGAGTTAGTCAAATTCAAGAGTCGATTACAACCAAACAAGAAGCGGTTTCAAGAATTAGTTAATCTGTTACAACTTTCAACAAACAAGAACAAGGAAGTTATAACCGTCATCTCTGAAGATCTATAAATAGGATCGGAGATTCAGAATTTCATATACAAGAAAAACCTCGCAATCCAGCAAATTAGCACTTGAGAAATTTGTGAATTCAAAGCTCTTTCCACTATCATTTGTATACACACGAACACTTAGTGTTCAATCATTTTCTGGTGTTTATAGAACACCATTTTCTTTGTACATCTTCAAAAAGCCTATTAGAGATAGTATCATAATTGTAAGGTGAAGAAGAACACCGTAAAGGAAGAAAGTAAGAAAGTAAGCAAGCGGGAAGGAAGTAAGAAGAGTCCCTTCTTCAAGTTGAAGAAGGAGAGTGGATGTAGGATCGTTTGATCGAACCACTATAAATCTGGTGTTATTTCTTTTTATTGCTTATTTACTTGTTTTCATTGATTATTTCTTGATCGCAAATTCGATATCGACAAAGCTTTAGAATCCTATTTGAATTGAGTATAAACAAAAATTGTTTCATTGTAAAAACCGACTTTGAAGTCGATAGATCATCTAAGCTTGCAAAAGTTTTTGATAATCTATTCATCCCCCTTCTAGATTATCACTAGAGGGTATCTTGATTTTGTGTTTAAACTCGTTCTAAAGGGACCCAATAAGTGGTATCGGAGCGGTGTTAAGTACATTCGATAGAGATTTGTGGTCTTGAAATTTCGAGTTCTCATTGAAATCTGATTTCGTATCATTAAGTCACTAACATTTCTGATAAGTTGTGTTTTAGCATCTTGAATTACAATGTCTTCTCGTTAAAAGTAAGAAATCCAGGAGTTTACCGATTTTTCTATCGAAGAATATGATTATTGGAAGTTCGAGAATGGAGAATCATTTAAAGGCCATTCATGACCGTATGGAAGAGGTTCTTGAGGAAGGTCCAATAAAATTCTACCATGGAGTTGTTAGCACTGGAGCTGAATCTTCTACTACAAGAAGTCAACAAGAAAAGAAAAGTGTTGAATTGACAAACGACGAAAGGAAGATTCACAATTTGGATCGGGTAGCAAGGACGAAATTATAGATACATTGAGCAAAGACTGGATAGAAAAGGTAAAGAGATGTAAAGCGCTAAGGATATGTGGAAAACTCTTGCAAATGTTTGTGAAGGGTCGAGCATGTTAAAGAAAACAAGTTGCAATCAGTTTTACATGCATTTGATACATTCAAGATGAAAGATGGAGAAACCGTGGATCAATTGGATGTGAGATTGACTAATTTGGTGAATAAAGGCTGCTGATTTGGGTAAAACCTATACCGAGAAAGAAATTAATAATAAGGTACTCAGATCATTAAGCAAAAGATGGAGGGAAAAAGCAAATATTAAAGCAACACGTAACCTGTCATCTATATCACATCATACTCTATTTTCTCATCTGAAAGCATTGGAATATGATATACACATTGAAGATGAAGAAGATGAAGCGTAGTCATCTACTTACGGAAAGACTGTGGCATTTCTTCATCAAGAAGATTCTCGACAAGATTTCTAAGGCATCGATTTGTCGGTAAAGGAGGAAATGGCATTATTAATCGACGATATGAGAGACTCAAGATGAAGTATAAAAGGAATAAGAAAGATAGGTTTAATCGTCAAAATTATAAATCGAGACAAGGAAGAGAAGTATTCTGACAATGACAAAAAGAAGGATCCGGTGAAAAGGTTTAAATCACCAATCGACGAGGTGAGAATAGTCCAAAATCGAGATAGAGGAGATATCTGTATATACCCGCAATAAACCTGGCCATTTTAGCTATGATTGTCCTCAACTCACTCCTAGAGAGAGAGAAGAAAAGAGGAAGAAACGGGATAGGAGGTATGCAGATCAACGAGCTCTTTTAGCGAAAAGGAGGAAACACATGAGACATCATCATCCTCATCCTCATCTAGTTTCGGGTCGACAATGACATTTGCCTAATGGCTAAGGAGGTAAACTATTACTCATCCTCGAGACAATGATAATGATAACTTGTCCGAATCTGATCCATGTCTTATTAACAAGCTTTTAAAAGATCGAAGACAGCTTTATCTCGCTTATAAACAGATAGAGACCGAAAATTTAAGTTTAAAGGATCAAATTCTTAATCTAACAAAGGAACGTCAGACAGGGACAAGGAAGAATCTAGATCATACATTCAAGGGGGAATGTCAATCTAAGACTTCTACTAGTTCCTCGTGCGAGAAAACAAATAAGTTGGAAAAAGAATTGAGTACTTTAAAAATTAAATTTTCAAATATCAATATGGAGAATGAGAATTTTAAAAAGACTAACAGAGATTTGAATCTCAAGTTAGGACATCTTAATAATTCTCGATACAATTGATAACATCTTGATACTTCCCGGAAGCCTAGTGATAAGATCGGATTGGGTTTTGATAGGAACACGAAAAATGATCCTATCAAACCAAGAGTTTTTGTCAAAGCCACTAAGACTATGGAAAAGACAGAACTTAGTCCAAAGAAATCTAAGGAGCAAATCACCTCATCTCGATATATCTAAAAAGAAATTACAGATGAGGAGAAATGTTTCCAAAAGAAATCTAAAGACTAAATCAAAGTCATTTCCAAAGTATAATGGTTTTGATGGAAGAAACAAGTCATATCCATTCTTTCCAAAATATAGGACGATCACTAGAGATCAATTAAATAAAATTGATCTAGATAGTCTAATATTAGTAGATAGATATGGTTGCAAAATTCAATCATTGGTTCTGAAAAACTTGGATGTGTTTATCTGGATACCTAAGTATCAACTTGACGAGAAAGGACCCAATACAAAAAGGGTACCTAAGAATTAATTTGTGATTGCAGGGAAATAAGGAGATAGTTGAACGAGAAGATGTTCTTGAAGTCATCCGGTATATAGGCAAGTGGATGTTCTAAGCATATGACTTATGAGAAAAGACTTCTTTCTAACTATCGACGATAGATGGACCTCGAGTAATGTTCGGAGACAACAATTTTGGTCTAACCAAAGGAGTTGGAACTCTAATGATTGGAGATATCTAGGTTAATGAAGTATATTTTGTGGAAGGTTTGAAACATAACTTACCGTCTCGTATCTCAATTTTGTGACAAAGGATATTGTGTAAAATTCACTCATGATGCATGTTATATTTTGGATGGTTTAAACGAAAATATTTTACTTACGGAGTCGACAAGGTAATATCTATGTTGCAAATTTCAAGAGTTGCCCCAAGGATACTTGTCTTATTGCTAAGAGTTCAGAGGATTTAAGTTGGCTATGGCATAAACGCCTTAGTCATTTAAATTTCAAAACTCTTAACAAAATAGCAAGAAAATCTTTAGTCAAAGGACTTCCAGATAAAATATTTTCGAAAAATCATATTTGTGACGCGTGTCAAAAAGGAAAAGCAGACCAAAACTTCTTTCAAAACAATAAATGGTCCTGCTTTCTCGAAAGGATTTTGGAACTTTTACACATGGATCTCTTTGGTCCAGTTACACCTCTAAGTTTTAGTGGAAGAAAGTATACTTTAGTGATTGTAGATGATTTTTCTAGATTCACTTGGGTTATTTTCTTGTACAAAAAGAATGAGACCGTAACAAAAATTCCAATTCCTCAAAAGAATTCAAAATGAAAAAGGACTAAATATTATCAAGATTAGAAGTGATAAAGGTACCGAGTTTCTAAACTCGTTTGTTACTAACTATTGTACTTGAGAATGGTATAGCACATGAAACATCATCTCGCAAGAACACCCCAAGCAAAATGGAGTTGTAGAAAGGAGAAACAGAACCTTGAAAAAGCTGCAAGGACTATGTTATCTCGAGTATGACACTCCACACGAGTTTTGGGCGAAGCCATTAATACTTGCATGTTTTGTTCAAAATAGGTGTTTAATTGTGAAAGATAAATGCAAAACTCCTTATGAAATATGGAAGGGTAGAATACCAAAGATATCGTATTTTCATATATTTGGTTGTAAGTGTTTCATCCATAATAATGGAAAATCTAAATTAAGAACTTTTGATGCTAAGATTGCAGAAGGGATATTCTTAGGATACTCATACCGTATCCAAAGCATATAGAGTTTTTAATAAGATTACATTATGTGTGGAAGAAACACCACATGTTGTTTTTGTGAAATTTCTAAGTCCTCGAAAGCACGAGATGATGTCACCAAGATAGTGAAGATCTTAACAGATTAAATATCAAGAAATCAGTCAAGTTCTACTTACTAGAGTCTAATCGAGATGAGGAGGACACATCGACAGGAATAAAGATAAGGAAGCCGAGAGTTCTTCCATATCATCTCGATCGCATTTACTACAATACCGGATGGACTAGAAGATACTCCCGAAGGTAATACGAGAATCAATTGATGAAAATATCCCGAGATAAGACTTCATATCCAGTAAAAGATAAAGGTAAACAAGTATTGACTTATCATCCAGTGAACAGATAATCGGAAGTTTAGATTCGGAGTCCAGACAAGGACACGAGATAAACCAAGACTATCTCGTTTAGTTGTTATGTATCATTACTTGAACCTAAAACTATTCTTGAAGCTCTAATCGACTCCAATTGGATAAATGCAATGCAAGATGAATTAAATCAATTTCAAAGACAAGATGTATGGGAGCTTGTTGAAAGACCTCATCATCAAAAAGTTATTGGAACAAAATGGGTTTTCAAAAACAAGAAATATGAGAACAATATTGTGGTAAGAAATAAGGCTAGATTGGTTGCACAAGGTTATTCACAATCAAGGAATTGATTATGATGAAACCTTTGCACCGGTTGCTAAATCTTGAAGCCATAAGATTGTTCTTAGCTTATGCCGCTTATAAAAGATTTCTTGTGTTCCAAATGGATGTGAAATCGCATTTCTAAACGGAGTCATAGCCGAAGAAGTCTATGTAGAACAACCTCCGAGCTTTGTCAAAGGAGACAAGGTCTATAGGCTGAGGAAAGCTTTATATGGACTTAAACAGGCCCTAGAGCATGGTATGATACATTATCTCGAGTATTTAATTCAAAATGGTTTTGTAAAAGGTAAAATAGATAGAACTTTATTTAGGAAAGAATCGATAAAGGTCTTTTGTTAGTTCAAATATATGTTGATGATATTATTTTTGGATCAACTAATCTAATCTTGTGTGAAGAATTTAGTCATCTTATGAAGAACAGATTTGAAATGTCCATGATGGGAGAGATGACATACTTTCTTGGACTACAAATTAAGCGGAGACAAAGAAAGGAATTTTCATAAGTCAAGCAAAATACACCAAAGATCTTATTGAAAAATTTGGAATAGGTACCAGCCGAGAAGCCAAAATCCCTATGATGACAAATTTTTCAATGGATCTAGATGAGAAAGGAGAAGACACCGATCGACGCGATAGAGGTTTAATTGGCTCTCTTTTATACTTAATCGCTAGTAGACTGACATTTCTTTTGTAGTGGGTGTATGTGCACGTTTTCAAGCTAAACCTAAAAAGAGTCATCTTGAAGCCGCAAAGAAGATTCTAAAATATTTGAAAGGTACAATCTATGTAGGACATGTGGTATCCAGTGACGATAACTTTGAGTTGTCGGGATACTCGATTCAGATTTTGGTGGGTGTAAGATAGATAGGAAATCTACATCCGGAACTTGCCAATTTCTGGGAAGTAAGCTGATTTCATGGTTGTCTAAGAAACAAACCTCTGTAGCTACTTCTACTCTGAATTTGAGTACATGGCGGTGGGAGTTGTTGTTCACAGCTTATCTGGATCGATCAACAGCTAAGGGATCGTAACATTATCACCAAAGATGTACCAATCTTTTGTGATAGTAATAGTGCCATAGCTATTACCCGAGAACCCGCCTTTACATACCAGTGCAAACATGTTGACATTCGTCATCATTTCATTCGAGATCATGTGGAAAAAGACAATATCGACTTGAGAAAATCTGATCGATTATCAAAGGGAGACTTATTAACAAAACCTCCGCAGAGACAAGGTTCAAAGATCTTTCTTTAGAATTAGGATTATTAGATGCTACCTCGGTGATATATAATCCAGTGATATATAACCCTATCTGCTTATATTCTATTTTGTCTCTCGCTTATGTTAAAAATCATATGGATAATCATAGAAGCTGATATCATTGATTTCTTCTAAGAGATCAAGAATCAAGGATTCATCTATTGATTAAACTAACTTGATATTTATTTGTCTAAACATGGAGTAATCCAGACAAATACATCATAGTCACCGATCGATCACAAGACGGATGAGTATGAGTACCTTGTCCGAATTACTTTAGAAGATACTAATAAGTTCTCTCAAGTATTTGGTTTCAGGAAATTACAAGTCGGTGATAATCTGAAATTTACAAGAAGAAAGCAGACGATGTTCAAATCGATCACGGTCGATTTAACGGGAGTTTCTTTAATATTTTATTAAAAATTATGTTTATTAAATCACATAATTAATATGTGAATTTAATTTCATAATTAGTTATTTATTCAAAAATTGAATTCACTCGAAGTCCTTCTTGAAATATGTTTTAAAATTTTTATAAAGGATTCGTTTTTAAAAGGTATATTTTTGAAAATACAAAGAGATAATATTTGAGTTTATCTCTCCAATTAACCGAAAAGATTTTACAAATCAAGTTACTTCTTGTCGAGAGAAGTTACTATCGGACCCAAAATTTTATCAAATAAAACTTTGAAATACGCCGAGTGACATTCACGCGCATAAATTGGAGGCGGTTTCAAATATGAATCGTCAATGATCACGCGCGACATATTTAATTTTATTCGTGAACTTTTCAAAATAAATCCGCATAATTGCATTAAATGCTGGCACGAAAGCCAAAATCTACACTTTTGCAGTCATTATTAGTTTTGATTAGTTTATTATTAAATCTTTTCCTATAAATAGGAGATCGTGGTGCATAATAACTTACGCACATAATTACCTATTCATTTTTACTCAAAAATCATTTTCCCTCTCAAAACCTTCAAAAGCTGTTTCAATGGCGGATTCTTCAAAACCAGAATTAAGTATAAGTATGATCTTGCTTCTATCGTGGATCGAACAAAGTCGAAATGTATGTAGAATGGGAATCTCCACGGATCCCGAAACAAGAGAAATTGCAGAGTTACTAGAATCAAGAGGTTTAAGGCGTCTTGTTCTCTGAAACCTTCAAAATCCAAAACTCTTGATGATCTTGCTGCGGAATTCTTGACCCGAGCCAAAGCCACGTATTAATCTGGGTTTAGAAACAAGTATTCGAACTTTGGGAAAAAGCGAAAAATTCACGTGTCCATTCTTGATATTGGAGAAATTTTTGGTCTAAGTATCACCGGTGGAAATCCATTTGTATATAAAGTAGAGGAGTATTTAGAAAGTTATAAAATGATGGCAAGGAGATCCCGAGAAAAATAAAATCGCGAATTTGAAAAAGGGGATGTTGAGGAGAAAATATCGACTTCGATGCTCATTTTGGCGAAGTGTATCTTGGGAGAGCAGCAGAGTCACGACGGATTGACTAAGCCAAGGATATCTCGTCGAGGGCCATCATAGACGGAGCTGATATTAATTGGGCTCGACAGTATACTCTCGAATGATGGAGGAAAGGAAGAAGTTTGTAAAGACAGAGGTGTCGAAGGAGGCGATAAGATGGTCGGCGACCAAGATAACAAGTATGATGGCAAGAATCACCATCATCCTTGAACACAAGATTGGGGAGACAAGCTTGATTGGCGGACAGGAGTGAAAAAGTTCACAAAGCAAAGTGGTCCGCTCATCAAGGATGAGAAACCCTTTGGGAATACAGACTCGAAGGAGACACCCCACCTCCATCACCTAAGAAGAAGGCCTCTAAGGCCAAGGGAAAGAAAAAAATGGAGACAGTGTTAGCCGATGAACCCTCATCCGAGGAGGAGGAAACCGAGGCCGAGGTTGAAGAGGAAGAGGAGGAGGAGATGACGGCTTCCCAAGGGGAAGTGTCGCGGGCTGGAAAATCGGAGACGAGTTGAGACGGTTGAAGTCTCATCCGGAGACGAGCCTGAAGAAGCCGAGCAACCCAAATCCACCACATCATCGTCTTCCTCATCCGAGGCCGACGATACCCAACCCTTATCTTCTCATCCCGGCGATGAAGGGGCGGACAAGGCCGCGCCTCGAGCCTCTAAACCGGTCTACTTCCAAAAGTCCAACCCAATCCCAACCTTCATCTCGACTCCATTTTCTTTTCTTTCCTCATCCCAAACAGAACCTCATCTCTACTCCTTACTTCCAAACCCATCCGGAGTTATGGGACCAACGAGAAGAGTCCTTAAGAGTTATAGGGAAGAAGTTCATACTCCACAAAGAACACAACCTTCAAAATGAACCCAAGTCATTGGAAGAGCTAGTTGATGTATGACTTCTATGGAGGTTAAGGACGGGAGGATTTGAGGAGACAGCTATCCTCATAGCCGAGGTTGGTGGGAACAACCTGTCTTTATGGGAGAAGGAAGTCTTGAAGAGAGCCAAGCTCAAATCCTTTACGGATATTTTAGCGAGAGCATGTTCTTCGATTATATCCTTCACGGGGTATATTTCGTAGACATGCCGGCTACCGAGGAGGCTCGAGAAAAGGCGGAGGAACACTACAAGAAAACGGCTGAAAGACATCGGTTTTTAACCGTTGTCTTTCGAAAAAAAAACGTTGTAGTAGCCAACGTTGTAAAAAGTGGCGCTGAAAGACAACGGTTTTTAACCGTTGTCTTTCCAATTCTTTTACAACGGTTATAGGCGTTGTCTTTACTTCAAAAACCGTTGTAGTAAGCAACAAAATTAAATAATTCTGATAGACAACGGTTTTTAACCGTTGTCTTTCCAATTCTTTTACAACGGTTATAAGCGTTGTCTTTACTTCAAAACCGTTGTAGTAAACAACAAATACCGATAGACAACGATTTTAACCGTTGTCTTTCCAACCCTTTTACAACGATTACGAGCGTTGTCTTTCTTCAAAACCGTTGTAGTAAGCAACAAAATTAATTAATTCACACGATAGACAACGGTTTTTAACCGTTGTCTTTTCATATAATATACAACGTTTTATAACCGTTGTCTTTACCTAAAAACCGTTGTGTATTCCAACAAAACACTAATAGACAACGGTTGAGAACCGATGTCTTTATAAAGAATATACAACGGTTTATAACCGTTGTCGTTACCAAAACCGTTGTTTATTCTAACAAAATGCTAAAAGACAACGGTTTTCAACCGTTGTCTTTACATAAAATAGACAATGATTTATAACCGTTGTCTTTACCCAAAACCGTTGTTTAAAATCTTTGATAGACAACGGTTGAGAACCGTTGTTGTTATTATCGTATTACAACGTTTTGGAACCGTTGTCTTTCTATACCTCACACGTATTTACAACGGTTTAGGACCGTTGTTGTTTCTATTTTATTACAATGTTTTTACCCGTTGTTTTTTTTTAAATAAGCGTTGCGTTAACTTCATTATAGACAACGGTTTTGGAGCGTTGTCTTTTTAAATTTTTTATTTATTTCCTAATAAAACTTATTATTAATTATATCAATAGCAAAATAAAAATTCAAAATAAATCCATAAACATTCAACTATCAATTCGTCAACAAAATGAAGTTTACAAAAATATTCTTCCCACTACAACCAACAATAATATCATAAAATTCTGAATACCACCAACAAATCATTTACAATAATTTCGAATATCATTGACAAAAGGTTTGTCTACTATTTACCAACATCCATGCAAAATATAGACATGCTAGCCGATTCTTCCACCAACATTTGTGCACCATCTCTCTCAACACTATATTACAAAGAAAAAGTATAAGTAGCAAATAAAATCACACAAGTATAGTCCAAGAATGGAAAAATAATTAGAAAAATAAGTAAACAAACCTCGATCTATTCATACATATGTTCGAGAATGCATTCAGCCCATTCGGTCCTCATTTGATTGATTTCGTCTATGGAGTAAGTGTTTTTCTTAAACTATGAAATATAAATGGATTATGAAGCAATATAAATAAAAAATGATTGTAAAGAAGTTATTATCACTACGAATGAATTATGCAATATGAAAAAATATTACCAATGACTCGCAACGAAGATATTGTCACTTGTCCATTAAATTCCAAAATTTCTTTCATGTAGCAAAGAACAAAAATCCGCATTGGTAACCATCGGGTTGCTTAGGGACCTGGATATGGAAAACACAAAATGAACCAAATATTATCATTCGTTAGAATATGTACTTACTACTTTATTTTATGTACCTTAAGTATTCTCCGGATGGTGGGTTTCTTGCAGTGCCTTTTCCATCCCCACATCGATCCAATCTTATAGCCCTTCACATATTTAAAAAATAGTTAGGAAAATTAAAAATTCGTATTATAATATATGGAAAACATAGAAATGAACTTACAAATCAACTACTTTCTTCCAAACTTCATCTTTGTTGCGATTGTAAAGAGGATCTAGTAAACAAACCTCTAACTTATGTGGATCAATCACAGTCAAAATCCAATGATCTCGATTAGGGTAAAATTGCATATGATTTTAGGGCTTTATTATCTTGATTTGATGATGATTTATGGCTTAATTCATAATTAATTGGTTCAATTGCATTTAATTGTTGGATTTGGTGTTTTAAGTTGAAATTGCAGGTTTTAGGCCAACTTTGAGTGCAAATTGAGGTCCTGTTAACATTTCCAAATCAGGTAAGGAGTTATATGGTTGGAAAGAGGGCCGAGAGAGCTTCGCAACGCAAAAAGAATGAGGTCATTCGGAGTTCGTAGAGTTTATTGCATTTTTGGTCCCATGAGACATGAGATAATTTGTAAACAGTCCCAAAACTATTCTTTGTGGTCCCAAATTAATTTTTTTGCAATTTTGGTCCCACATTTAACGGAGCTGTCAAAACACCGTTATCATTTTTGGTCCCATACGTTACAAACATTAATTAAAAACTGATTAACTAATTAAACACTTGCATATTCGGTCCCATAACTTTCAAAACATTAAATACACCAAATAAAAAATGGTCCCATAGGAACTTTTGTGTGTTTAATTGCCTCAATTTGATATAATTTTCATGTTTATTCACAATTAATTGGCTAATTGCATTTGATTATTGGATTTGGTGTTTTGAGTGTGAAATTGTATGTTTAAAGTCAACTTTGATTGCAAATTGAGGACATTTGTGGCATTCAAATTGAGTGCAAATTGAGGACATTTGTGGCATTCAATTTAATGGATTTAATAATTTGAGTTTAAATTGTAGGTTTGAGATCAATTTTGAGTGCAAAATGAGGACATTTATTGTCTTCAATTCAACGGAGCAATTGCATGGTTGGAAAGAGGGCCGAGAGAGCTTCGCGTAGCAAAAAGAATCAAGTCATTCAGATGCCGTATGAAGAAGATACGGTCAAACGAAATTGAGATGGCAAAATAACAAGCTGGTACATCCACAGACGAGTGGCACCCTTCAGATTAGTATGTACACCCACCACTGCACCCACAAATTGGATGAGTTCACCCTCCGTCTTCACAGATCTGCGCAGCCACCGTTTCTCACCCAATCTACAACTTCTCACAAATCACCACCAACCATCAATAATCCCACCGCGAACCAACCACCGTCACCCACGCCATCACCGGCGTCGCCGTCGCGGCCAATCCTCGCCATCACCATCGCCGCCGTCGCGCACCACCACCACACTTCCCGTCGCAACGCCCTCCACGATCGTCGTCGCTACCAAATCAACGCCACCGCACAGCCGCCGCAACTTCCAGATCCGGCCCACCGCTTGACTCGAGCCGAGGAGCAACCTTCATCCGAGTCGAGGCGCTAAATCTTACGAGAATGTCGTGGGTCGCGCATATCATTCGGAACTCACCTCGACCAGCCCTCTTTCCCCCTCGGTCCGAGACACGCAGCGGCCATTTCCCAGATTTCCCAATTCGTCGAGAACAAATCGGTGGAGCAAAAGAGGGGTTAGGACTTTTCGATTTGTGTTGAGTGAGAGGAGGAGGGGGTGTGTACGCGAAAAGGGTATTCGAATTTGGGTGATATATTTAATTAGTTTTTAATAGTTAATTAAATGTCAATTAGTATTATAATTAAATTTAAATTTGATTTAACGGACTCGCCGTTAGGAGCCGTCAAATGTTGGGACCAAGAATGACACTCAGATTAAATGTGGGACCAAAATTGCAAAAAAATTAATTTGGGACCACAAAGAATATTTTTGGGACTGTTTGCAAATAATCCCATGTCCCATGGAACTAAAAATGCAATAAACTCGGAGTTCGTATGAAGGAGATACAGTCGAACGAAGGATACGGCGAAAAACAAAGCTGTTACACCCAGAATCGCATGCACCCTTCGGATTAGGAAATACATCCACCAGCTGCACCCATGAAATTGATAAGTACACCCCTATCGAGTTTTTTAAATTGACGACGCAGCAGTTTTTAGAGGAGTTTTTCAATTTAGGGCTTCTTCTCTCTCATTGTTCTCCACACACAAACACACATAGTTTAGGGTGTTCTTGAATTCTTTTTCAATTTCTTGAAGATTATGTTTAGACTTTGGATTAATTCAAGCATTCAACATTCAAGGTGACATCCATCCTTTTCTTATTATTATTAGTGGATAATTTCTTGATTCTCATGCTTTCTTCTTTCTCATTTCTTTCAATTTTCATGGGTTTTCTTGAATTCATGATGATTGGCTAAATTCCTTTTGTGTTTGGGTGTGATGATCCTTGGGTGAATTAATTTTGATGATCATGTGATTGGGTATTTCAATTATTGGGGTGATTAATTATTCTATTGTGATTTGTATGATTCATTTGCTTGATTAGGTCTTGATCCTTTGTTAATTGATTTAATTTGCGCAAAGAGATTTGGTTTATTAAATTGATTCTTAGGTGTTAGGTTTAGTTTGGTAATTGAATTCAATATTGGGTTAACGCAAGGAGACTTGGTTAATTTTCATTAGAACCTACATTAGAATACGTTAATTGTTTGAATTTATTTCTTGTGATTAAGTGAGGAGACTTAGGGTGTCGTCTCTAAACTATCTTACGTGTTTCTTTGATATATTAAACCTAGGCTTATCCAAAGACGGTTGATATGTGATTTTATGCTAGATAGCTCCTATTATCCCTCGTTAATTGAAACCCCGATCATGTGTGATTCGTAATTAAGGATTCCTTGGTGATTTGCACCCGAACACATATTTCTCATATTTATTATCTCTTGATTATTTTTAGTAATTAATTTAGATTTAATTTCGAATACCCGAGCCCGACTCTATAATACCATGCCAACTCTTAGCTTTAGGGATCCTAGCTCGACATAGTTCCTTTGGGTTCGATAACTTGATTGGGTTTTAAATATACTTACACGAAAAAGCTGCAACCAAAATGGCGCCGTTGCGGGGAACTAATTAGAGTGCTAATAGGGACTTAGAGTTTGTTGAGTGGTGTTAGTAGTGTCATTTTATTTGCTTTATTTTTATTTTTGTTTTGGTTAATTGTTTCGTGGGAATTTGATACTCGTCTCTTTCGTAGGTGCATGAACACAAGGTCTCGTGGTATTCAACCCGAGCCTATCAACCTCGAAATTGAGGCCACCGTAAGGAGGAATCGAGGTCGTAATCGTAGAGAAGCAAGAGAGAGACGAGAAATGGAGGCTGAAAATGAGATGGAAAATGAAGTGAGAGGTGATCCTCCGATGCAAGAAGAGAATGGGCCTCCAAATCTGAATGGAAATGGTAGTGGGGAAATAATCTTGTGGAAAACCAAGGGGGTAATAGGAACCAACCTCAAAATGCTCAAGTTGGCCCTTTCCCTCAAGGGTATCCACCAAACCAATTCCCATATCCACAACAACCATATCCTTATCCTCAACAAGGCCAACAATTTCCACAATATCCATACTATCCACCCCCACCATACTTCCCACAATACCCACAAATGCCTTATCCTCAAGAACCACCTCAAGCAACCACAAGCTCAAAATCCTCCACCCGTTCAAGAGCCTCAACCTCAAGGCCGTCCACTTCGGGAGTTCTATGAGCCGCAACCGAGAGAGTTCTATGATGGGATTGCTAGACCTCGAATTGAGGCTAACAATTTTGAGATTAACTCGGGCTTGTTAAGGATACTTAGAGAAAAACAATTTGAGGGGAATGATGAAAATGAAGATCCTCATGGTCACATAGCCCAATTCTTAGAGATCTCCGACACCATCAAACTCAATGGTGTTTTGGAGGATGCAAAGAAGCTTCGTCTCTTTTCGTTCACTCGAATGGGAGAGCGAAGGCTTGGCTAAATTCACTTCCACCGGGGACCGTGAGAACGTGGGAGGATCTAAGTAAGAGGTTCTTAATGAAGTTTTACCCTCCATCCAAGACCTTACAAGCCAAAGAAGCAATCTCACAATTTCGGCGGAAGAGTGGGAGTCGATTCTTGCTGCATGGGAGAGATTCGGGAACCTTTTGTTAGCATGTCCTCAACATGGGTTTCTGAAGAGCAAACGATCATGTACTTCTATACCGGACTCAATGATTACTGATCGAGCCTTTACGAATGCTTGTGCAAATGGGTCCATTTGGTCTAAGTCCGTGATTGAGATGAATCAAATTATGGATAACATTGCTCAAGATTCATTTCAAACTCAAGTGAGTAGGGAAGTCATCATAGGGTGTCTCAAGCTGAAGAGATAGAATCTATGAAGGCTATGATGATGACCATCTTGGATAGAGTTGGAGCTCTAACATCTCAACAAGGTGGAAATTCTCAACCCCTTGTCCAAGGTGATATGAGTCAAGCTCCAAATCCGATGGAGGAGGTGAACTACATGGGAAGGCCACAATTCCAAGGAGGGTATCAAGGGAACTACCAAGGTGGTAGACCTTATCAAGCACCTTTCCAAAATCGAGCTCAACCTCAAGCACCCTTTGTGCCTCAACAAGGAGGACAAACTCCTAATAACAATTGGAGGAGACATGAGAATTTCTCCTATGCCAATCCTAGAGAGCTGTGATTCAATTCCCTCCCGGTTTTGATCCGGGTGCAAAAGCTCCAAATAATGAAGGGAAGCCTAATTTGGAAGACATCTTGGCAAAATTCATGGGTTGCACTCAAGAGAAGTTTGAGAAGATGGAAAGTGCGGTGACTTCCATATCCAACCAAATGAAGAATTTGGAGTTTCAAATAGGCCAAGTTGCATCTTCAAGTGGGAGCAATCTCAAGGGTAAATTTCCATCAACTACGGAAATTAACCCTAGGGAGAATTGCAAAGCCATTGAGCTAAGGAGTGAGTACGAGATATGAAGGTCCTCCAATGCCTACCATTGAGGGAGTAGGAGGTGAAAAGAAGGAAGAAGATGGGGGTGGTGATGAGGAAGGGATAGAATTGATGGATGAAGTGGAGCAACGAGAGATAGATAAAGGGAAAGAGGCTGTGGAAGAAGAGAAAGTGGAAGAGAGAAAGAAGCCCAAATGGAAGAAGGCTAAAGAGGCTAGAGAAGAAGGAAAGGAAGTTGAGAGAGACTCATGGGGAGTGCCTAAAACTGTTGAGCCTGTTCCTTTTCCTCAACGTTTCATGAAGAAGAAGATGGATGAGAAGTTTGCAAAATTCCTTGAAGTGTTCAAGAAGCTCTACATTAATATTCCATTCTCGGAAGCTCTTGAGCAAATGCCTAACTATGCAAAGTTTCTCAAGGACTTGATTGCGAAGAGGAGGAGAATAGAGGAGCCCGAAACAGTGAGGTGACGATGGAGTGTAGTGCCTTGCTAAAAGGGAATTGCCACGAGAAATTGAAAGACCCCGGAAGTTTCACCATCTTGTGTGATCTCGGGAATGGGGTGGTGAAAAATGCCTTATGCGATCTTGGTGCAAGCATTAACTTGATGCCCATGTCCATGTTGAAGAGCTTGGATCAAGGTGAAATGAGTCCCACATCCGTCACACTTCAACTAGGTGATGGGTCGACAACATTTCCTAAGGGGGTGGTGGAAGACATTATGGTGAAAGTGGAGAAATTCGTCTTTCCAGTGATTTCATAGTACTTGAGATGGAGGAGGACAAAGAAGTTCCACTCATTCTTGGGAGGCCTTTCCTAGCATTTGCACGTGCGATTATTGATGTTAATCAAGGGAAGCTCACTTTGAGACTTAATGAGGAAGAACTTCAATTCTCAATCCAAGACTCAATGAGGCATCCTATGGATAATGAAGAGTGTCATTCAGTTGATGTGATTGATTTGTGTCTCCAAGAAGTTTGGGAAGAATCCTCTTACTCTTTTCTTGATAATGATAATTTGACTCCTTCTTTACCTATTGAGCATACTTGTTATAAAAAGCTTAAGAATTCTTGTGTTGATTGTTTTGATGACAGGAATGCTTTGAGACTCGAGGAGGTAAAGGAAGTGAGTTTCGAAGGGGAGAAAGCTCAATTGTGGAAAGAAGAGGAGGATGACAAGCGAAAGGAGGAAAGACCTAAGGAGACTCTCAAGCAATTGCACGATAACCTTCAATATGCCTATCTTGACAAGGAAATGAGGTATCCGGTTATTGTATCTTCTAAGTTGAGTCATAGTGAGTTGGAGAAGTTGTTGATTGTCTTTGTCTAGAAATAAAAATGCCTTAGGATGGTCAATTGATGATTTGAAAGGAATTAATCCCTCCATATGCATGCATAGGATTAGAATAGAAGAGGGTAGTAAAGCCATAGTACAACTCCAAAGACGTGTGAATCCTATTATAAAAGAGGTCATTAGGAAGGAAGTGATTAAATTTCTTGATTACGGAATGATCTATGCTATTAGTGATAGTCCTTGGGTGTCTCCATTGCATGTTGTTACTAAGAAGGGGGTATGACGGTTATCACAACCGATCAAAATGAGGTGATTGCTACAAGGGTAGCTACGGGGTGGCGTGTTTGTGTTGACTATAGAGAATTAAATAAAGCCACGTGTAAGGATCATTTTCCCCTTCCCTTCATGGATCAAATGCTAGATAGGTTGTGTGGGCATAAATTCTATTGTTTCTTGGACGGGTATTCGGGATACAATCAAATTATGATTGCCCCGAGGACCAAGAAAAGACAACTTTTACTTGCATTTATGGTACATATGCATGGAGACGTATGCCATTTGGGTTGTGCAATGCACCGCCACGCTTTCAAAGGTGTATGATGGCAATATTTCATGATTTGATTGAGCATGTTATGGAGGTGTTTATGGATGATTTTTACGTATTTGGTAGCTCATTTGATCATTGTTTGGATAATCTCGAATTGGTCCTAAAGAGATGCCAAGAGACTAATCTTGTCTTGAATTGGGAAAAATGTCATTTCATGGTTCAAGAAGGAATAGTCCTTGGTCATCATATTTCATCTAGTGGTTTGCAGGTTGATCGGGCTAAAGTGGTGGCTATTGAGAAGCTTCCTCCACCTACGAATGAGAAGGGAATTCGTTCGTTTTTGGGGCATGCGGGATTCTACAGAAGATTTATTAAAGACTTCTCTAAAATAGCTAAACCCTTAACTCACTTACTTGAAAATGATACTCCTTTTGTGTTTGATGATACTTGTCTTGATTCTTTCGGGAAGCTTAAGGAGGCTTTGGTGAGTGCACCGATATTGATCACACCCGATTGGACCTTGCCATTCGTTTTGATGTGTGATGCAAGCGACTATGCTATGGGGGTTGCTTTAGGCCAATTGAGAAACAAGCGGTTTCATGCCATTTACTATGCATCGAAGACCTTCAATCCAGCCCAACTCAATTATACGGTCACCGAGAAGGAATTCTGGCGGTAGTGTATGCTTTTGATAAGTTTCGACCCTACCTAGTAGGTGCGAAAACTTTTGTCTACAGAACCACTCGGCAATTCGCTTCCTCATGACCAAGAAAGATGCAAAGCCAAGGTTGATGAGATGGATCCTTTTACTCCAAGAGTTTGATATAGAGATTCGAGACAAAAAGGGGAGTGAAAATGTGATAGCGGACCATTTATCACGTCTCGAGAAGGGGAAAGAAGTCCTAGATGAGGAGGGAGATGTGCAAGAGTGGTTTCGGATGAGAGACTTTTCATGGTAGGAGAAGTGAATGAAGTGGAGTTAGGGGGTCATGAGAAGAAAGCACAAGGAGAGGTACCATGGTATGCTGATTTTGCCAATTATTTAGCATGTGGTGCATTGCACGATGAGTTGCCTAAGTACGCTAGGAAGAAATTTTTGAAGGATGCGAGGAGCTATATTTGGGAAGATCCGATTCTCTTGAAGAGAGGTGTTGATTCCGTCATAAGGAGATGTGTCCCTAGGGAGGAAGTTGAGGCTATTTTAGAACATTGTCACTCAATGCCGTGTGGTGGACATTTTGGTGGAGCTAAGACGGGAATGAAGGTTTTGCGGTCGGGGTTCTATTGGCCTACTATCTTCAAGGATAGTCATGAGTTTGTAAGGAGGTGTGATAGATGCCAACGAATGGGCTCGATAGCAAAACGAGATGAAATGCCTCTGTCTATCTTCATGAAGTTGAGTTGTTCGATGTTTGGGGGTTAGATTTTATGGGCCCATTTCCACCTTCCTTTGGATTTCTCTATATTTTGGTTGGAGTGGATTATGTGTCTAAATGGGTGGAAGCTATAGCCACAAAAACCAATGATGCTAAGGTGGTGTTGCAATTCCTAAAGAAGACCATCTTTTCACGATTTGGAGTTCCTAGAGCATTGATTAGTGATGGAGGTTCACATTTTGTGAACAAGCTCATGGTGAAGTTGCTCGAGAAGTATGGTGTGAAGCATAAGATTGCCACTGCATATCATCCACAGACCAATGGTTTGGCCGAGGTCTCCAACCGACAAATCAAGCAAATTCTTGAGAAAACGGTGAAAACCAATAGGAAGGATTGGGCTTTGCATTTGGATGATGCTCTTTAGGCATATCGAGCGACTTTCAAGACCCCACTTGAGATGTCTCCTTATCAATTGGTTTTGGCAAGCCATGTCATCTTCCTGTTGAGCTAGAGCACCGAGCATATTGGGCTATTAGGAGGTTAAACTTTGATGAAGGTTTAGTGGGTGAGAAAAGGATGCTCCAATTACATGAGTTGGATGAGTTTCGAGAGAAGGCTTATGAAAGCTCAAGAATTTTCAAGGAGCAAACTAAGAGATGGCATGATAAGAAGGTAAAGGTGAAAGACTTCCATGAAGGCCAAAAGGTGTTATTGTTCAACTCGAGACTCAAGCTATTCCGGGAAAGTTGAAATCACGATGGAGTGGACCTTTTGAGGTTGTGAAGATATTCCCTAGTGGTTTCTTGGAGTTGAAGGATGAGAAGAATGACCACTTCTTTGCTAATGGACATAGGGTCAAGCCTTATTTCTGTCCAACTCAAGTGAGGATGGTGGAGAATTGGTTCTTGAAGGAAAGTTGAGCAACTCACGCTCCGTCCGGCAATGGACGTTAAAAATAGCCTTATTTGGATGGGAGGCAACCCATCATTTACTTGCTTTCTTTATTTCGGTTTTCGTTTTTTTTTTGTATTGTTTATTGTTTTTAATAAGTGTGTTGTGTGTTGCTCTTCAGGAGATCGAGGTGTACAAGGGAGGTGATTGAGGTACATGCTTGAAGGAGAGAGGGTACTCGAAGACCTTTAGGTACAACACCTTCTCAGACTTGAACTTGTCTAAGTTTGGGGAGGTGTGTCTCTTTTCTTGTTTTTCATTTCTTAGTAGTAGGTAGTTGTGTGCAACTCAATTAGCTAACTATCTTACCAAACTTTTAATTGCTTAGCAATGAAAAAGTTTGGGGGTGTGTTAGTTTAGCAATTTTCGTTGCACCAACTTGCCTCTCATTAGCATGAGAAAATTTGTGTGAAGTTGGAGCTTATTTGTGGATTAATTGCTTATATTTGAGTCTATCTTTATTGAGAGTAGTTGTAGAGAGCGTTGGTATGAGAAAGGGTATATGATTGAGATTATGTTCATGAGCATGTGTGCTTGATTGGTGGACTTATTGGACTTTTGATTTGATAATGAGTTGATTTGTGGCTTGATGCTAGCTTGATAAATTGTTGTGTGATGATGGATGTGAGTGAGAATGCTTGATTCCTTGCTCATTTTTAAGCCCGTGAGCTTTTGTGCCTTTTAAATCGTACATTTTATACGGTTTAATTCCTTGTTGAGTGCATCGTTCATGAATTTGCATGCTAGAACTTGCCTAGAGACTTGTCAAAATTGAGTTTTGTGTGGATTTTGTGAAGATGATAAGAGGCCTTGTTTGATTTGAAAGCCAATTAGCCAAATTTGACTCCACCAAAAACATTGATTTCCCTAGTGAGCCAATTTGAGCCTAAAAGCCTTATTTTCTTTGGCAAGCTTGTGAAATTGAAGCCATTTTGTCTATCTTTATGAGCCTTTTTGTCCTTATGATTAGTAGAGCTTTGATTGTTGACAAAAAAGAATGGTGATTGAAAAGAAAAGTGTGGTGGTTTAATTTGCTAAGTTTGAGTAGAGAAAAAGAAAGAAGGTTGAAGTAAAAAATTGAATTGTGGAAAAGATGAGAAAATTGAATAGAATAAAAATTCAATTGAGTGCTTGAAAATGCCAGAAAAGTCTCAAAGGAGTTTGGTGGTGAATTATATTTGAGAAAAAATGAAAAAAGAAAAGAAAGAGTGATGATTGTTGAGATTTGAGTAGAATTGTATTGTATTGCTTGATCAACTTTCATTTGCTCTACTAATTGTTGAGTTACTTTTCCTAAAATTCACCCACCTTGTCCAAAGAGCCTACATTACAACCTTGAGAAAGCCCTCTTTGATTCATGTTTGACGCACAAAAAGATATAATTGAGATTGAGTCTTTTGGCAAGCCTATGGTGTTCATTTTTGTGGAATGATGATTGAGTGCATATATGTCCTTATACACTAGAGTGATGAGTGAAACACTCCGTGGAAGGAGCATTGAGTTGAGCATTTGAACTTGAATTTGTCAAAGCATGACATTATTTGAGTGCTAGTGGAAAGTTTGCTTTGATGCTTGTTTTCATTGAAGATGTTTGATTTTCCTATTTCGTTCTTGTGCTCATTGAACATAATTGCAATTGAATTTCCCTAATGTGCTTATTTGTCTTGTTGTTTGAGGACAAACAACGTCGTAAGTTTGGGGGAATTTGATTAGGGTAAAATTGCATATGATTTTAGGGCTTTATTATCTTGATTTGATGATGATTTATGGCTTAATTCATAATTAATTGGTTCAATTGCATTTAATTGTTGGATTTGGTGTTTTAAGTTGAAATTGCAGGTTTTAGGCCAACTTTGAGTGCAAATTGAGGTCTGTTAACATTTCCAAATCAGGTAAGGAGTTATATGGTTGGAAAGAGGGCCGAGAGAGCTTCGCAACGCAAAAAGAATGAGGTCATTCGGAGTTCGTATGAAGGAGATACAGTCGAGCGAAGGATACGGCGAAAAACAAACTGTTACACCCAGAATCGCATGCACCCTTCGGATTAGGAAATACACCCACCAGCTGCACCCATGAAATTGATAAGTACACCCCTATCGAGTTTTTTAAATTGACGACGCAGCAGTTTTTTTAGAGGAGTTTTTCAATTTAGGGCTTCTTCTCTCTCATTGTTCTCCACACACAAACACACATAGTTTAGGGTGTTCTTGAATTCTTTTTCAATTTCTTGAAGATTATGTTTAGACTTTGGATTAATTCAAGCATTCAACATTCAAGGTGACATCCATCCTTTTCTTATTATTATTAGTGGATAATTTCTTGATTCTCATGCTTTCTTCTTTCTCATTTCTTTCAATTTTCATGGGTTTTCTTGAATTCATGATGATTGACTAAATTCCTTTTGTGTTTGGGTGTGATGATCCTTGGGTGAATTAATTTTGATGATCACGTGATTGGGTATTTCAATTATTGGGGTGATTAATTATTCTATTGTGATTTGTATGATTCATTTGCTTGATTAGGTCTTGATCCTTTGTTAATTGATTTAATTTGCGCAAAGAGATTTGATTTATTAAATTGATTCTTAGGTGTTAGGTTTAGTTTGGTAATTGAATTCAATATTGGGTTAACGCAAGGAGACTTGGTTAATTTTCATTAGAACCTACATTAGAATACGTTAATTGTTTGAATTTATTTCTTGTGATTAAGTGAGGAGACTTAGGGTGTCGTCTCTAAACTATCTTACGTGTTTCTTTGATATATTAAACCTAGGCTTATCGACGGTTGATATGTGATTTTATGCTAGATAGCTCCTATTATCCCTCGTTAATTGAAACCCCGATCATGTGTGATTCGTAATTAAGGATTCCTTGGTGATTTGCACCCGAACACATATTTCTCATATTTATTATCTCTTGATTATTTTTAGTAATTAATTTAGATTTAATTTCGAATACCGAGCCCGACTCTATAATACCATGTCAACTCTTAGCTTTAGGGATCCTAGCTCGACATAGTTCCTTTGGGTTCGATAACTTGATTGGGTTTTAAATATACTTACACGAAAAAGCTGCAACCAATCTCTGATATAAATACAAGTCAATATAGAATATTTATCATAGTATACAATCCAATATTAAAAATTGTATTAACATTAAAATAAAAATGTATACTTACTCTACATTACATGGCACCAAAACTAGTTGATCGGAAGATGTTTCAATGATCTAGATTACCACACTTTGCACAAGGGCATGATATATCATTCATATCAACATGATTTTCATTTGCATAACGCATGAAAGACTCTACTCCTAGACGGTACTCTAGTGACAATCTATCCTTAGACATCCATTCTTTGTCCATCGATTGCATCAAATCTAATGAATTAGAAAATTAGGGTAAGGAAATATGTTGATGAACATAAGGGTAAAGAAGGAGCCAGCATCATTTCATATATATACTACATTAGCTAGTTTTTTTATCGCAAAATATTATGTGGATAATGTCCCCTTAACAAAATTCATGCATAATTATTCATTATGTATTTGTTTTGTTTTCTATGTGGTGGCAATGTGAGTCAAATATTTAAAGATATGCACGCAATCTTTGCTATTCGTAGCCTTTAAGCTATTTCTAAGTTTTAATTACATAGTCCTAGCAACTGATTATATTTTCAAATGTCGTTTAATGTAAAACAGTTTTATGAGTACATAATTAGTTTGCAACTACTATTTTATAATAAAATGATTATATATTTGTTTCTTGTATCTGCCAAAATTAAGTATTTTTACATTAGATCGTATTTCTCCATGTAAATGAAAATGACGAGCAAACAACTTTGAAGTTCTTAACTTGATATATGAAAGAATGTGCAAAGTGAAGCATCAAGTTATATATTTAAAAAATCAATTTCACAAACAAATTATTATTATAAAGGAAGCATGCTGCTAGATTACCACTGTTAGATTTTGATATAAACATTTTTTCATGTTAAAGAGAATTAATTCATTGAAAAAAATTCCATTTCATTCAATATGAATTTCTGTTATCCACAAATTAGAGGATGAATTTATTATATTATAAAGTATTAATGGAGTCGCCTACTAAAATATGGGGATGCAAAATTCCTTTTTCTTGTCCAGTGTTACTAAGTTTGTTTGCTATATTGAAATTGTGTCATTCTTTGAGTTGGGAAAATGTGAAATTGCCTTTTCTTTTCCAATGTTCGGTTTTTGTTAACTAAAAAATTATATTGAAGCAATCTCCAGAAAAATTAAGACATCAAAACACATTCCGACATTATTATAGCATCAATAACATAAAGGCAAATATTGCTTGACAAACACCACAGTAACATTAGATGAGGAAATCTACGGCAACTTTAGAAGTCTCGATTAAACGAAATTCAACTAGAAAAATTTACCTCAGCTCACGTTGCTCTGCTTCAGTCAGCTTCACACCTTCGAATAAATATTGCTCATCTTCTATATCATCTCTAGATTACCCAAATAGACAAGGGACAAATAACAAAATCAGCAAACCAAGATACTTCTATTTCAACTTCCAACTGGAAACCAATATGTTGACTTCATTACCTGAGCTCTTCTAATTTCTTTTGCTCCCTTTTCTTCAGATACTCTTGCCTTGACACTTTCCTGATACAGAAGAGAAGATAATATGTGCCAGTGTAAGTGAAACGCCTAAAATGAAGCATATTTGTATTGTAGAATGAAAAATCTTATGCAGCATCCAAAAAAATATTATTCACCTAGTAGAGGAACTTGACATAGAAATGAAATTTACGAGAATGATATGACAAACCTTAATGTCCCAATGCCATCATTCTCCAAAGCGTCGGATCTACGAATTGCCTCTTCTGTTAATAAATGCACCAGAAAGAACAGAGGTGAGCCATGAAAATAAGACACGCAAAACAAAAATCCACTCTACGACTTACATAAGTCTCTCTATTATTCTGAGATTAACTAAGGGCCCATTAAATTTTTTATTATGACATCTTAATTGAAATTCTCACTCAAAATCTTAATTAACAGTGTTACAATAAGAATATCTTAAAGAGGAAATTAGATTTCTTTTTTACATTTAGAAAACTCAAAACTGTAGTCCTTCTCTGTTAGAAAGAAACTGAACAAACTAATGCAAATCAGTTCCTCTTCCTTCTACCGAAACATTCAAGTGTCCACGCATGTAAGAACCAGTCCCAAGACACCTCTGTTCTAAACTACCATATAGACCCCTTTCAGATCTATATTCTAGGGCACACTTCTCATATCTGCATGTAACATATACATATGCGGAATATGACTAAGTTCCAACATTTTAGGCACAGACCGTTGTATGGAGCTTTAAACATAGATGTTATGTACAGGCACAACAAAAGTTGATAATTGCCACCAAAAACACGATAAAAGAAAACAATATTCAGGTGGTTCATTAGTTGAAGTGCTTAGACAACATATCAACATCTGCAAGAATTGTCCAACTGGACACATGTACTTTGTATAAAATGCTAGATTGAAGCCTTCAGTGGGGATATCTGAAAATGGAAATACAGAAGATAGTTTCACACAATAAAGAATAAAAGCAACATAGCTATGAAAAGATGTTCTACCTTCTTCTTTTTTGTTAATTTCTGATCAGTCAACTGTAAAGATGGAAACGAGAAGAAGAATGAGTTGAATATTTCACTAAGGCAATTTACAGCATATTATAGGAAGGTGCTAACTATGATCACAGAAACGTTAAAAGCCAAATACCTATATACATCCATGCATATATATATATATATACATATATATATATATATGTATATATATATATGAAAAGTTCAGTACTCCATGCTTAAAGTAGGTGCTGAAAATACTTGAATAGTGAAGCTGAGTATATAGCTTAAATTGTTGAAATGATTGGTGAAAAGCAGAACAATTATCATGTACCCATAAGGAGATTTACAAATCAAGGTCAAAGTACTAATTCATTTGTTTGTTAGCAACCTTGACCTCAATATTTTTTAAGTAATAAACTCTGTACAATTTGATTGCATAGACAAGAACGATCCCTAAGTTGCTGTAATATGAAAATCTAAAGCTGTTGGAATAACAAGAATTGCTTCTTCTCAATTCAAAGAGTCGCTTCATATACTCTGATTTTGAAACTAAATTGTAGCAATCCAAGAAGATACGTGGAGTAAAAATCCATCAAATTTTTAATGCAACAGTAAAACCTGCAAAGTTTCATAATATTTCCATAAGAGCTAATAACTAGTATTATGATCTAGCCGTTGTTTTCTTAATCAAGAACCAGATAACATAAACATATTCTAGTTATTCCTTGAGCAAGGAATTATTAGACCTTATGATGAGTGACTTGACAGATACGCATTCCAAATCTTGTAAAAACCGTTGTTTATAATGCTCTCCTATAATGCTCTCATTTTTCATGAAAACAGAGAAAACAAAAATAGAACACATAATCCCCTTCCACTAATAAGAACAAAGTATTAAATGCAATCCAATAAAATTTAAAAAAAAGGGCAAAATCTCACACATCACCGGCAAATTCAATAACTCACAATAACCATTCTCGAGTCACGGGAATTGGAACATACGACAACACAAAAGGTACCACAAAAATTTATTCACTATCAATCATAAGCATAAACAGAGAATCTAAGCATTTAACACCGACCTCATGGAGAAAACCTTTGTGTTCGGGTTTATTAAGATCGAACGCAATGCTTTGAAAATTTCCTTCTCGTGGTGGCTAGGGCACGAAGAAGGAGGCGGCGGCGCTAGGGCACGAAGGAGGAGCGGTGGCGGCGCTAGGGTACGAATGGGGCGATGACGGCGTTAGGGCAATGATTCATGGTGAATTTCTTGAGAGAGATGATCGACGGCGGATTGATGGCGATGGAGAAGGTCGATGACTGCGTTCGGCGGGATATTTCCTTTTGAATTGTTTTCTTAATTGATTTTCGATGGAGCAGGGGATATAATTACGTATTTTATATTTTGTTGTTATTTTAAAATTGTTATTTGAATTTTTTTAAGTATTATTAAAATATAGTGATATAATTATTTTTTAAGTGTAATAAAAGTGGTAATTTAATTTAATAAATGTGTTCATTCAAATTGTTATTAATTTTTTTTTAAGTATATTAAAAGAGTTGATTAAATTTAATAAAGGTGTTATTGAAATAGTTTAAAGTGCTATTTATTTTTTTAAAGTACATTAAAATTGTTAATTTTAGTAAATAAAGGTATAATTAAGTGTATTAAAAGTGTTGATTAGATTTAATAAAGGTATTATTGAAATAGTTAAAAGTGTTATTTAATTTTTTATGTATTAAAAATGTTCATTTAATTTAATAAATGTATTATTCAAGTATTTAAAATTGTTATATGATTTTTTAAGTGCATTCAAATGTTGAATATATAAAGGTATTATTCAAATAGTTAAAAGTGATATTTGATTTTTTTAATAAAAGTGTTTATTTAATTTGATAAAAGTGTTATTCAAATAGATCAATTTTATTTTTTAAATTTGATTAAAAATTATTTTCTAAATTTATTAAAAGTACTAATTTAATTTAATAAAAGTGTTATTCAAATAGTAAAAGAATTCTAAGTACATTAAAAGTGCTAACTTAATTCATTAAATTAAAAGTGTTATTTAAAAGAGTTAAAAGTGTTAATTAAAATATTTATATGTAAAAGTGTTAATTCAAATACATAAAAGTGTTATTTAATTGAATTGAAATTTGAGAATGATTAGACAACGGTTATGAGGCGTTGTATTTTACGAATTTTAGCAACATAAAACTACAACGGTTTGGAAGCGTTGTCTATCAACGCATAACCAATTTCAATTGAGAACGTTTAGACAACGGTCATGAGGCGTTGCATTTTCTATATTTTGGCAACACAAAACTACAACGGTTTTGAACCGTTGTCTATCGGCGCCTAAATGTGAATCTACAACGGTTTAAGAAAACCGTTGTCTTTCGGCGTCTTTCATAGTGATTTCGCAACGCCTTACTACAACGGTTGGCTAAAACCGTTGTCTATCAGCGCAAGCCTGCTGCGATAGACAACGGTTCGACTTTAGACAACAGCTTTCTTTACTTTAGACAACGGTTTTAAAAACCGTTGTCTTTCAAGCGTTGTAAAATCCAATTTTTCTTGTAGTGGAAGAAAGGCGAGTTGAGCCGGAGTTGGCTGAAGAAGGAATGGAAGCCGAGCCAGTTTTGGCCGGAGATGACACCGAAATTGAGCCGGAGATGGCACATGGTGGAGTGCCGATGAGGCAGTGAGTTGGAATCTGGTGAGGGAGGCACGAAGCAGGAAGCGGTTATCGAGAATGCGGTGGTGGATCTAACTTCAATCTTCTCCATCTCAAGATGTGGCTGGACCCTCGGCTTACGTATGCAGTATTCGATTTCAACACGCCGAAGGAGGAGGTGTTGAACATCAAAAGAGCTAGTCCGAATGCTCTACGACTTGTTCCAGAGATGATAACTTCTTCAATCAAGGAAAATATAGAAGCTGCAATTCAAGAAAAACCAAGATTGATCTATATTTTTCTATGATCGAGACATGAGGAACAGATGGTCATAGCGATTAAGACGGCGATTGCTAAGGAGATGAACTCTCGGATGAATGGGTCAAACAAGACGTCCGTTTCGCCTATACCGAAATCAAGGATTCGATTGAGGAACAAGTAAGAGAAGCCTGGAAAGCCAAGGAGGCATCATTTCATCAAATCCACGAAAATGCGATTGGCTATGGAGAAGGATAGGCGAGGCAGCGATCATTAAGAAATTCATGGATGATGAGTTCGCATTTAGCCGAGGTCGGACAAAAGAAGAGATATGACCAGCTTGATCAAAAGGCGGGGCATGTGAGAGAAGAACTTCGTAGGACAAATTGAACAAGTAGCCACTATCTCGCAATACCCGATTTGCGATGCTAAAAAGGGGGAAGATAGTGTGCTCAAGAAAAGAATAGACGAGCAAGATGACAAGATCATTTCCCTAAACATGAAGTTGGAGGAGCTATCTCGAAGAGGCTGCTGAAAGGCTGAAGAAGAAAGGAGGAAAGATGAGGACAAGACAGAGAAGGTCTTGAGGAAGATAAGAATTGAACCCAAGACGAGAAAAGCCCTGTGCAAGATCTGCTCAAATCACCTCTCCTTCCGGATCATCTAGAACAGCTCAAACAGCTCAAATTCCTAGGAAAACTCAAGTGAGATAGATGAGGAAGAGAAGATCAAGAAAAGGAAGAGAGAGGAGAAGGAGAGATACAAGCGAAGGGATGCAAAGAAGAGGAGAGAACAGGAAAAGGCTGCAGGAAAATTCTATGACCGCTCACCGAGGAGATGGAGTTCGAGAAGATAACAGATGAGCAAGGGGAAGAAGTTCTAAGGCCATTTCATCGAAGTGAAGTCGTCCCCAAGGAAGTTCTACTAATGGCGAGATCGTGCAAAAGTGGAGGCCATATGAAGTGGATGGATCTTCCCGGTTCCATGTCTCGCAAAGCCATCAAATGGGGACTCGATGAGAATGAAGCTTTTCACAATTGGCTGGAAGAAAAGGACCCCCAGATGTATCAATATCTAGTCAACCTTGCTCACACGGAATTCAACTCGGATGTAGTCGTACTGCTTACTCTCGAGATGGAACCCCTCTAACAGTGATGGTCATACGGACCTAGAGAAGATCAAGCGACTTATCATTAAAGCCGAAGCCACGGTGATCTTGCAGAGGGAGGTGAAACAATCTCTTTAAAGAAGAGAGTCTTTGATTGGCTCAAGGTTCCGTAAGAGAATAGGTGGTATGACTAAATCTTTTCTTTCCTTATCTTATCTCGAATCTTATACTGAATTTGCATGAAGTGAAGTGATGGAATTCTGTGAATAAAACTTTTGATCTACTCTCATGTCTGTTGATGTTTTTTTAGAATTTCCTTGAAATTTATACTGTGTAACTAATCATTTCTTATAACATAACTTGACTAAGACTTTTTCATAATTAATCAAACTAAATAGAATAAACTAGAACTCCTATGCGATCATCGACTTATTACTCATAAGCTAATTGAACAAAGCTCTTTGAATAACTGATCATTTGTTTTTATGAACAAAGTGCTCTGAGTATATGATTTGTGTATTACTACGATTATCTACTTTATAATCTTATTATCATCTGTTAATAAAACTATGTGCTTCAATAATCGACTAAGCTGTCTTAAGTGTATTTCCATATCTTTGAGATTACTAACATTTCTCTTTTCTTGAGCCATGTTTTAACATCATCAAAAAGGGGGAAATTGTTGGGTTAAAATGTACTTAGTTTTGATGAGTTAAAGTGTAAAATTAGGATGACCAGTGAAGACAATGTATAGTCGGTGATGTAATAAAAACTCTAGGATGACCGGAGACAATGTATAGTCGGTGATGTAATAAAAACTCTAGATAGACTAAGTATAGAAAAATAAGATAGGGATGATTCAAAGGAAGTCGAGATAGAGACAAGAACGAAAAGCAGACAATGACAGAACTGCACAAGGTAGAAGATGAGATAGAGATTCAAGACAATGATGGAATCGAGACGAGTAAAGAATCGAGACGAGTAGAGAATCGAGACAAGGTGAAGAATCGACAGGGGAGAAGAATCCAACAAGCTAGAAGAGTTAGTCAAATTCAAGAGTCGATTACAACCAAACAAGAAGCGGTTTCAAGAATTAGTTAATCGCTTACAACTTTCAACAAACAAGAACAAGGAAGTTATAACCGTCATCTGAAGATCTATAAATAGGATCGGAGATTCAGAATTTCATATACAAGAAAAACCTCGCAATCCAGCAAATTAGCACTTGAGAAATTTGTGAATTCAAAGCTCTTTCCACTATCATTTGTATACACACGAACACTTAGTGTTCAATCATTTTCTGGTGTTTATAGAACACCATTTTCTTTGTACATCTTCAAAAAGCCTATTAGAGATAGTATCATAATTGTAAGGTGAAGAAGAACAACTGTAAAGGAAGAAAGTAAGAAAGTAAGCAAGCGGGAAGGAAGTAAGAAGAGTCCCTTCTTCAAGTTGAAGAAGGAGAGTGGATGTAGGATCGTTTGATCCGAACCACTATAAATCTGGTGTTATTTCTTTTTATTGCTTATTTACTTGTTTTCATTGATTATTTCTTGATCGCAAATTCGATATCGACAAAGCTTTAGAATCCTATTTGAATTGAGTATAAACAAAAATTGTTTCATTTGTAAAGCTGACTTTGAAGTCGATAGATCATCTAAGCTTGCAAAAGTTTTTGATAATCTATTCATCCCCCTTCTAGATTATCACTAGAGGGTATCTTGATTTTGTGTTTAAACTTCGTTCTAAAGGGACCCAACAAGTAGCTTCCTCTGGTTTGCTTCCATCTCCATAGCTTTGCTTTAAGCAAGCCTCCTCCCGAGTAAGAGGGGCATCTAGAGTGAGGGGATACAAAGGCTGCTGCATAGAGGCGGGAGTGGCAGAGGTCACCTCGGTCTTGAGATATTGAGAGACAGCTGACTCATTACAGAAGCCACCATTCCTCCTCGATAAGGCGGGTGGCGTCACCCTTGAAATGGGGAGGGTAGGCATAACTGGAGGGCTGGTTCTGTCAAATTCGCCGGTAAAGGAAGGGTCGGTTTCTTTGCCCGTCTTTGCCGCATCAAAGCCGTACTCATAGAATAATCGATGTAGGGACCCATGTCCCCAAGAAACTAGGATGTTGCAAATAGGCATCCTTGAGATTGACCCACAGAGAATGTAAAAATTGCTGACCTGATTTAGAAGTAAAGAGGTGATCGCGAAAGGACCTCGCTCCTTCCACCAGTGGCCCTCTCGTGCACTGGGATTCTTGAAAAGCATGATGGACGACTAAATCATTAGTCTCCTTCTCCGCGGCCTCCCGGCTGCCTCGGCTTTTGCCGGCTCGGCCTCAACCTTCTTCACACGAAGGGAAGCGAGAGTAACCTTCTTCTTCTCCGCAAGGAGGGAATCCTCCAATTCTTTCGATTGCGGCGAGGGAGGAGATTAGAAGGACTCTACAAGCTGGACAAAAGAATGCCTAATCAAGCATGAACACACGAGTTATGTTAATAACTAACTAAAGAGTGGGTACTGATAATTGCCATGAAGCACAAAGTACTGGACAAAGTGGCCCGCCTGGTGTTGTTGCTGGTCGGGAGGGAGACCCGACTAGCCTTTCGCAATCTTGGGCAGAGATCAATTCAACGAAAAATTTGTGGCGAAGTACACGAGGAATATGAATCAACGTCAATCGGGGCGGAGGAAAGGCCACGGCTGCGTCTAGTTGGATACTTGCGCCTAAAGGTGTCCTTCGAGTGTAACGAGCCCTGGCTAGCCGTAGCTTTGCCTTTGGCAGCCTTTGACTTCTTCGGAGGAGGGGCATCGGCTTCGGGATCTTCCGAGGAGTGTCAAGGGGAGATAATGGGGGTGCATCGGGAGCCTCGGCCGGAGGGCCGGAGGAGGTAACGCCGAGTCGGAGGAATCCAGTGGTCCTCCAAGTACCTTGGAAAGCCACAAAGCATATCCGAGAAAAAAAGAGAGAAAATGGAAATTAGAGACAATCCCGCTATATGTGAGACATAATGCATGTAAAGGAAAGCCATTACCATCACTTGGCTCGAGAGGGATTCTCACAGAGCTAAATTTGAAATGAGAAAGGAGGCGAGGGTTGGAGCACAACTCGGGTAGGTTAAAATACCCATGAGCGTTTACGTGGGCATTCAACGCCCGAATGATCCGGCGATTAGTGGAAGAAAAAATCTGAATATAAGGAGCAGGAGGTGAGGGGTTCTTATAAATCCATTTTTGGGTTTTAAAGGGCCAAGGACGATCAGGGGTGACAAAAAGATAGTGATCACTCCATTCCTTATTGATATTTGGGACTTTCCCGAGGAATGTACATTTTCCCTTCACTCTACTACTAACGTAGTAGAAGGGACCAGAGGTTTTGCGGTTATATTGGGAGAAAAATAGCTCCCCGATGGTTTTTCCCCATTCCCCTTAAGGAGAACGTAGAAGGAAATCATCATACGGAGGGCGTTTGGAGTAAATTGATTGAGTGGAACCCCGTAAAGTTCGGAGATTTGGCAAAGAAACTTGAGAGGAGGAAGTCTCAACCCCGCTTCAAATCGGGCGTGCTAGAAAGCAAGGGTCGGGGGTGTAGTCGATTAGGACGATCACTGGATTGGGCATTGATAAATGGAAGCCTGAAGAAACAAAGTCATCTCGCGAAATAGGTACCTAGGGCTTTTGAGTTTGGAAGAGCCCGCGAAAGAATCCCAAAGTGACTCCTATCCACCTCCGGGAGGAGGAGGATACCGGAGAAGTATCCCCTCGGGCAAGGGGGATAGGAGAATGATGGGAACTTTGCGAGGAGTTTCGAGTGGGAGATGGAGTTCTTGACGAACTAGAAGAAGGCATGAGTCAAAACCCTATTCTACACGAAATAAACTAAAAAGGGAGAAGAAGAGTTTACGGAGACGAAGGGGAAAGCGGAGTGTGGAGGAAAGGGTTTTTGACGGGAAATTTGTAGCAAGGTAAGCAGTGTGAACGGACTTATGAGAGGGAAGAGGAACAGTGATGCGAGCGATTCAAAATAAGAGAAGAGTTGATGGAAGCGTGTGTCAAGAACTAATGAGGAAGGTCAGATGCATGCTCGATAGTGCCTATAGCAGAAGGCGAAAAGTCGCAAAACGCCAACAGACTAGCGAGAGGGGATGTATCGGGAGCCGAAGGCTGCAGGAAGGACATCCTAAAGCTAAAGTTGCAGGGAGGATGTCCCAAAGCCGAAGCCTGCAGGGAGGATGTCCCGGAGCCAGATCTGCGGGGGCAGCTGTGTAAACCTTTCTTACTCCCGGTAAGCTCCAAGGTCGCTCACCGGAGTAAGGGGAGTGGTTGATACGGATAAAAATGTCGGGCCCAGCTACACGTAGGGCCCAAATACGACCAGCCCAATAGGGCCCAATGACGTTATTAGATACCTAGATAAAGGGAGGAAAACACGAGATGGGCCCAAGCCTAGATCAACCGCATTAAGGCTACGAAGCCCTAAACCCACCTACGGTTGGGGCCACGAGGCCCAAACCTCGTATAGAGAGGGCCACGAGGCCCACCTAGCTATAGATAAGCCATTAGGCCTAAAATCAAATACAGGCCGTAAGGCCCAAAATTCGATCGCAGTGGGCCGTGAGGCCCAAACCGAGCCGCAGTGGGCCGAGGGGCCCAAGCGAGATTTAAAGAGGGCTTGAGCATTTGGCCGAGCCCATAGCGGTTATCTATTCGATAAGATCGAGAAGCAACGAGTAGTTGAGATAATTGAGGCCCAAGCCAAGAAATATTCTCTATATTCCACATCGACCGGGTCTAACCTCCATCCAGGGGGAATTCGTAGATATGATGCAAATTTCTTGAGGAATAAGTTATTCACGCACGACATCATGGCGTAACGTGCGGGATAGTGCCTAAAGATTGTGTTGACAGGTTATTGATCTTAACGTACGTATAAGTAACGCACCCGCAGGAGAGGTAACAGTATCGATCACTATCACTCTCACTTAGCTACCTTATACGTACTTTCTTGAGTGTTTTCCGGTGATCCGACTTGAGCGTCGGAGTGTCTACGCCGGAGAACCCTCCGGCGTGTTTTGCAGTACGTTTGTTCGAGGGAAGCTAAGGATCTTAAGTGCGTAAAGACTTTACCCCGAGAACCCGGGTGGGAGCAGACCAGTCGGTTTTTACGCATCAAAGATAAATAAAAAAATTATTGTGTTTTTCTAAGACAATATAAATAAGTAAATCAAATATTAATTTTCACATAATTAGAATTTTAAGTTTTAATTAATCAATTCATCAATATATTAACTATATTAAATTTCATATTTTGAAATACACAAAAATAAAGATTTTTTAAATATATGATTTTCTCAAATATAGTGAGTGATGCGTAAAACCGATCTGGACCCGCTTTTCCCACCCGAGTTCACGTGGGTAGAGCTTTTACGCACTAAGATCATTAACTCCCCTCAAACAAATGTACTGCAAAACACGCCGGAGGGTTTTCGGCGTAGGCACTCCGACGCTCAAGTCAGTCACCGGAAAACACTCAAGAAAGTACGTAAGAAGTAGCTAAGTAAGAGTGATAGTTGATTGATACCGTTACCTCCCTACCGAGAGTCTTATTTATACGTACGTTAAGAGTGATAACCGTCATCACGGTTTCAGGCATTATCCCGCACGCTTTCCTCATGATATCGTGCGTGGATATCTTTTCCTCAAGAAATCTGATTGTGCCTACGTTTCCCCTTGGACAGAGGTTGGACCTACCAATGAAGGAATATAGGAGATATTCTTTGACTTGGGCCTTAATTATCTCAACCGCTCGTTACTTCTCTCGTTTCTTGGTCTTATCGGCTAAGTAACCGACGTGGGCTTGGTCAAATACTGCGTGCTCTTCGACCTCGCCGGGCCTCGCGGCCCACTGCAGCCAGGGTTTGGGCCTCGCGGCCCACCTGTAGTTGGGTTTGGGCCTCGTGGCTCGTAGTTAGGTTTAGGCCTCGTGGCCTATCTCGTGGTTAGGTTTGGGCCTCATGGCCCACGTAGATGGGTTGAGCTTTCACGGCCTTGTCACGGTTGATCAGGCTCGGGCCCCCTCGAGCTCACCTCCTCTACCGAGGGTATTCGGTTACGTCATCGGGCCCTATTGGGCTGAATATCCTTGGGCCCTACACGTAGTTGGGCACGACATTTTTATCCGCATCAACCACTCCCCTACTCCGGTGAGCGATCTCGGAGCTCCACGGAGTAAGGAAAATTAGGCGATCCTCCTGCGGTTTCGGCTTTGGGACATCCTCCCTACAACTTCAGCCATGGGACATCTTCCTGCTGACTTTAGCTTTCCAAGATACATCCCCCTCATTGCTGTTGGAGTCTAATGACTCTTCGACTCCCGAGGCCACCGGTGTCGAGCATGCAACCTTTCTTCGATTTTCGTACACCGATGCACGTCCCATTAATTTCTTCCTTTATTTCAAATCGCCTGCTTCCCCTCCTTCTTCGTCTCTAAATTCTCGCTCTGCTAGGACTTCTTCTCCACAAGCCCTCCGTGAACGCATTCCTCCATCTCTATCTCGAGTCATTCCCACTATCCAGTAAACTTTCTTTTCTCACTTTCTCATTCGTTTGTAGGAACGCCTCTAGTAATGTCACGATCCAGTTCTTTTAAAACCATGTACGATGCTCGAAACTTATCCCAGAGTTCTCACCACTCTCCAATCCCCAATCTATCTAGGGATTCCTCCCGTTCCTCCTCCTCTCCGGAGGTGGATAGGGTTGATTACAGGATTCTTTCGCTGGTCCTTCGAAAATCACTGAAAAAGCCCTAAGTGACCTCATTTCCGGCGATTACATTACGTCGGGATATAGCTTATCCTTTCTGACCGGGCGCGGCCTAACTTGGCGACTCCCGACTTTAGCTTCGAGACCCGGTTTGAGGTGGGTTACGCCTTCCTCCTCCAAAATTTTTGTGTCAAATTTCGAACCTCTATGGAATTCCTCTCAACCGGTTTGTACCGAATGCCATTAGGATGATGATCTCCTTCTATGTCCTCCTCAAGGGAAATGGAGGGAGACCATCTATTGGTGTTTTTCTCGGTATAACTACAAAATCGTTGGACCCTTCTATTATGTGAGTAGTAGGGTTAAAGGGAAATGTTCGTTTCTTGGCAAGATCCCCAACATCAACAAAGAGTGAGGTGATCATTTCGTTTTCACCACTCCGGATAATCCTGGCCTTTCCAAAACCGAGAAATGAATTTACCGAAACCCCTCTTCTTGACTCCTTCTAACCGCATCTCCTCTTCCACGAACTGTCGGGTTATTCGGACAATGAATGCCCATATTCGTGCTCACGGGTATTTCGACTTACCCGAACTACTGTTTCAATCCTCGTGTCCTCTCCCATTTTAAATTCAGCTCGATAAGGGTCCCCTTCGAACCAAAGGATGATAATTATCTTGTTATTTCCTGTATTTATGAGTACCATCATATCGATGTTTAACTCACGTCGTTTTCCTTTTTTAGAAATGTTGTGGCTATCTAAAGTATTGGAAGGTCCCGTTGCCTCGATTTAATCAGCCCCTCCTCTACTGCTTTCTCAAGATGATGCGCTTGATGCACCTCACTCTTCTCCTCCGGCCTCCCACGGAGGATCAGGAGGATAATCCCCCTCCCCCAAAGAAATCGAAAACCACCAAAGGCAAAGCCACAACCAGCCAGGGTTCCTTCCACTCCAGAGATACTTTGCGTCGCAAGTATCCAACTAGGCGCAGCCAAGGTCTCTCCTCGGCCCCTATTGATGTGGACTCTTACTCCTCTGGTTCCTCTGCAAGTAAGTTCTTGATGAACTAATCTCCGCCCGAGATTGTGACCGATTGATCAGCCTCCCCTGGACCAGCGGCAACATCAAGCCGCGAGCCACTTTGCTCGAGTAACATTGCCCTTCTCCCTTCATTATTGAATTTTACGATATAGCCTACTTTCTTCGTGTAAGCTTAATTTTTGTCGTATTCCTGCTTTTTTAGCTTGGCATCCTTACATCGTCTCTATGGAGCCCATCCAACTGCTCCCCTCTCCGCAGCTTGAAAGAGTTGGAAGACTCTCTCTGGCGGAGAAGAAGGCCACCCTCGCCTCTCTTCGCATTAAGAAGCTGGAGGATGAGTTGATGAAAGCTCGGGCGGCTCGTGAGGCTTGAGAAAGAAACAAATGACATGGTTGTCTACCATGCCCTGCAAAAGTCTCAAGTGCACCGGGAAGCCTGGTGAAGGGGGCACGGTCCTTCTTGCAAACTCTTTTCTTCTCCGAACTTGGTCAACATTTCTTGCATGCCATATGAACCAGTTTACGGAAGCAATATCTAGACCATCCCAGGCTTCCTCGGGGATATGGGGCCTTATATCCAGTTTTTCTACAACTACGGGTTTGATGCGGGTGTGCGGCGGCAAAGTGATCCCTCCTTCTCGGGGAGTTTGATAGGACCATCCCTCTAGTTGCAATGCCCACTCCCCCACACTTCAAAGGCGACCCTTCAAGGTCTATCGAGGAGGACTGGTGGTCCCCGATCTTAGGCGATTGTTGCACTGTTAAGGACCGAAGTGACCTCTTCTCGAGATGCCCCTAATGATTCCCCCTCTCTGTTCTCTTCTTTGTGGAAGTCCTCGCCTCCCAAGAGGAAGTCTCGCATGGCTCGTGCCACAGAGAAGGATGCGGAGCAGTCACCGCAAATGCCGAGGCCGAAGAAACTTCCAACTCTCCGCTTAGTTAAGGTATTTTAAAAATAATTGTTTTGAATGGGTTTTAATGAATTCCCTTCCCTCTCTCCTTTCTCATGCCGGTTTGGCATTTAAACTTTGCTCTCCCTCTGCTTGGAGTTTACATTTTGTTTTAAAACTCTGTTGCCCCCTTTCCGGGGCCTTTTCTTTGTGAATATATGGGATCCTCCCTCGCCGGGAGTTAATTCTCGTTTATCCTGCGTATCTTCCCTTCTTTGGGAATTAGTTTTCATAAATGATGTTTATCCTCCCTTGCAGGGAGCTCGTTATTGCATGAATGCTTGTGTCCTCCCTTGTCGGGAGTTGCATGCCTTTATCCGTATTTCTCGTATTCGATTTTTGCTGCATTTTTACCAGCTTCTAAGCTGTTTTGAATGCCTTTTCATTTGTGTTTGACTCGAGTTGGGTGTTTTCAAACCTGTTGGCCTCTTGGCTATTAGCTTGAATGCATACCTTTTCACATAAGTTGACGACCCACGTGCTTGCGTGCTCCCCTCTTCTTAGGAGTTTTATGCCTTAGGTTCTTAGATTTTTCTTGACTTCATAGTCTAGGAGTACCTCTAGATAGCTCTTCTAAACTCAAGGTCATCTCTTCTTTAGGTTTAGCATAGTTTCTTTTCGAGAAAACTAGTGAAAACCTCGTCTCTCTCAGATTTAGATAAGCTCAACCCATTTTGTGGGCTTGACCTAGTGTTTTCGAAGCTTCCTTAGCTCTCTTCTTCAAAAATCTTCTTTCTAGGTTTTAGCCAATCAAACTCTCCTTGTAGGTTTGCATCGGCCAACACGTCTTCATAGGTTCAATTTTGACTTCCTCTTATGAAACCTTTTTCTCAAGTTTAAGTAACTTAATCTAACCTGAAAAAACCCTTGCTAGGTTTAGGTTAGTTAAGATCTTTCCTTTCTTCGAGATTTCCTCTTGTCCTTCCTCCTTCATGCCCCTTTTCGGACTGAAGTTCAACTTTTCTTAAGCAATTTTTGCCCTTGATTAGGCACACTCTCTAGGGTTAGTAGCACACTCCTAGGGTTAGTTAAATCTTTTCCAAAGATTTAACGTAGTTTCATTCGAAGAAACCTTTTCTAGGTTTACGTCGGTCAACACTTTTTCGCGGGCTTAGCTTGAATCTGTTGCAGCTACCTCTTAACTCGATTCGTGCAACCCTCTCTGGGTTTTGGCGGTGTCAAACCTTATCCACAGGTTTATCTTAGCAATTAAGAAGCTATCTTTTAACTTAGCTTCCCCTAGGAGACCTTTTTCGTAAAACCTAATCAAGGTTCACTTTCTTAGGCTTTTCTCGAGCCATGGTTTAAATTCTTCTTTCATGGGTCTTATCTGATCTCTCCAGAAATGACCCTTCCTTACTTTCGGTAAGTTTAAAACCTATATATAGGCTAAACTTGTTTTACACTTGTCGAAACCCTTCTCGAGTTTGGATTAGTCAAGGCCCTCTCTATAGACCTAATTTTCCAGCCATTTCTTGGCTATTCTCTCTGCACCGAGTATCTCTTATCTCCCTCGGGTTTGAGTTTTGTAAAGGCTATGCCTTAGACGAGTCTCAAATCCCTTTTGAAATTGGTAAAACCATGTCCGCAAGTTCAATCTTTTGCCTTCGTAATTGTCTGCGGGCGGTTAAACCCCTCTCGTAGGTTTAACCTTATATCTTTGGAGTTTGTTTCGCAGCTTTTGCTCTAAAAATCTTGTCTAGGCTTGGGCTGATTAAACCTTTGCCGAAGCAAATTATCTCTTGGTTAGGCTTTGATATGTCTAACTCGATTTTCCAT
This sequence comes from Paraleonurus japonicus, assembly GCA_030762865.1. Classification (NCBI taxonomy): domain Eukaryota; kingdom Viridiplantae; phylum Streptophyta; class Magnoliopsida; order Lamiales; family Lamiaceae; genus Paraleonurus; species Paraleonurus japonicus. Next base: position 36,303,501 of record CM061052.1, read on the forward strand.
AACTTTCATTGCCTTAAGTATCATAGTCCTCTCTCGGACGTAGGTTTAGTTAAACCTTGTAGATTTACATTCGCCAAGAAACCCTTTCGTAAGTTTACCTAGGTTTTTCAAGCTATCTGTCAGCCTTTACTTCTCGCAACCTTCTTCGTGTCTAGATAGGTTAAACCTCTCTGCAGGTTTAATTTTTGGTCTTTAGAAGTTCTTTCTTAACTTCTCTTCTCATAATCCCTTTACTCGGGTTTAGGTGGGTTAAACCCTCTCTCGTAGGTTTAACTTTAACGCTCAAGCTATCTCTTAGCTTCGCTTCTCGTGACCCTTCTCTAGGTTTAGGTGGATTAAACCCTCTCTCGTAGGTTTATCTTTAGTGTCTTGAAGCTATCTCTTAGCTTCGTTTCTCGTAACCCTTCTCTGGGTTTAGGTGGGTTAAACCCTCTCTATAGGTTTAACTTTAGATTTCAAGCTATCTCTTAGCTTCTTTTCTCGTAACCCCTCTCTCGGGGTTTAGGTGGGTTAAACCCTATCTGCAGGTTTAACTTTGGTTTTCAAGCTATCTCTTAGCTTCTTTTCTCGTAACCCCTCTCTGGGTTTAGGTGGGTTAAACCCTATCTGCAGTTTAACTTTAGTTTTCGAAGCTATCTCTTAGCTTATTTTCTCGTAACCCTTCTCTGGGTTTAGGTGGGTTAAACCCTATCTGCGAGTTTAACTTTGGTTTTCGAAGCTATCTCTTAGCTTCTTTTCTCGTAACCCCTCTCTGGGTTTAGGTGGGTTAAACCCTATCTCGCAGGTTTAACTTTAGTTTTCAAGTTATCTCTTAGCTTCTTTTCGCTTTGTTTTGAATTCATTTCGTGAATGCTCATCGTATTTCTCACTAAATGTTTCTCGTGCATTTTATTTATTCATTTAACTTTTCGCAAGTTATCAATTCTCATATAATCAATCGTATGTTGTGATGCAATTGAATCGAATAGCATGCCATCATTTTGTTTCAATCGTAATCAACGAAAATTATAAACTCATAGATAATGCAAAATTGCTTTCATTAATTGATAAACAGATTTGCCCTATTGACCATAATCGATCAACACAAGTTAAGAACTAACTTGGCCGGCCTCTTTAAAAACCTCCTGCGGTAAAATCCAGTGGGAAACCCGTAGGGAGGGGAAAAAGAGTACCTGTGGAATGAAATTACAATTTATTCAGAATTCAACTAATATGAATAAAACAACTCTTGCTTAAAAAGAACCACCTACTTGCAGCGAGGCGGGCACTTTCTTCGGTGTAAAATCTCTTCAATCGGCAGACATTCCGTGGTCTCGCCGGTTGATTTCCTTCCATGTCTTGTAACTCATAAGCTCCTCCTCGGAGGACATTGGTCACCTTGTACCGCCCTTCCCACTTGGGATCGAGCTTTCCAATGTTTTTCAGCGCATCCGCTTGTCTCAAGACTAGATCTCCTTCTTCAAATCTCCGACTTATGACTTTCTCGATCATAAGCAGCCTTTATGTGACTTTTTGTACTTCTCGGTTTTCAAGTGGGCGATCTCGCGCTCCTTCTCTAGCATGTCTAAGTTCTCCCTCATTAGCTCTTCATTTCTTCCCTCCCGGAAGTGGGCTAAACGATGTGTCTCCATCCCCACTTCAAGATATGACTGCAAATGCCCCATATACTAGGTGAAAGGGGGATTCCTCTGTTGGCTCCTCGGGGTGGTCGGTAAGCACGTAATCGACTCCAGCTCATCGACCCACCTCCTCCGGCTTTGTCCAGCCGGGCACGTATTCCGTTCACAATAGTTGCATTTGGTGACTTCCACTGGCCATTGGCACGGTGGTGTGCCACCGATGTGAATCTCTCGACAATCTTATGGTTATCACACCACTCTGTACCATGTTTCCCATAACCGGGTCCCATTATCTCGATACTGTGATTCTAGGTATGCCAAACTGCAGCAAATATATCTCCATAAAAATTTGATTATGTTACCTTCTTCGATCCTCGCTAGAGGTACAGCTTTGACCCACTTGCTAAAGTAGTCCACCGCCACCAATAGGAACTTCCACCGCCCACCGCAATCGGAAATGGGCCCACCAAGTCAATCCCCCACTTCGCGAAAGGACACGGAGAGTGCATGGTCCCCATCTCTTCTCAGGAGGTGGATGAGGCAGCCATGCTTTTGGCATTTCTCACACTTCTTCACCCGGTCTTTGGTCCCGGGTCATGGTAGGCCAAGTATCGGCCCTCAAGGCTTTCCTGACTATTGCCCGAGCCCTCGCATGGTCAAGACAACAACCTTCATGTATATCTTTGATTACGTACCTCCCTTCTTGAGGGGATAAACACCTCAAATAAGGCTGCATGAAGGACCGCGTGCATCTTGTCTCCGATCATCGTGTATCAAATTCTCCACCTGAGCTTTCCTTTTATCTAGGCAGCTCTCCGGGTTACGCAACACTCGGTATATGCTTGATTCTCCAATTATCTTCCGCTCCGATGACCCCTACCGAGGAAACCGTTGCTTCGGCTTACTGCAGTCACGGGGGTGATCTTCCCCCTCCCTGCGGTGTTGCGGAACTCGCCAGCTTTGAGAGGCTATCCGCTTTAGAGTTTTCCTCTCGAGGTATTTGTCTAACCTCGAAGGAATCAACCTTCCTGCGGCTCGGCTACTCAAGGTAGGCTGTCATTTTCTCGTCCTTAGCTTCGTACTCCACGTAACTTGCCGGGTTACGAGTTGGAAATCCAAAAATATGACCACCCGACCTGCTCCCAGCTCGGCGGCCATCTCCGTTCCTCAAATCGGGGCCTCATACTCGGCTCCGTTGTTGGAGGTAATGAACTCGAACCTTCGCAACTTGCGTTTCTGGCCCTCTGTATTAATAATTACGATCCCCGCTCCACAACCACCGCATAGACACGAGCCGTCAACATATACCTTCCATTCTCCTTCCTCCAGCGCACATGTACCCTCCTGGATGAAGTCGAGAGGGCTTGTGCTTTAATGGTCCTCCGTGGCTCGAAATCCATGTCATATTCTCCCGGTTCGACGACTCCACTTGACCATCCTCCCTGAAAGATCAACTCTCCCTATCACCTGTTTGAGAAGGTAGTTAGTCCGAACAATGACCTTATGTGACAAGAAATAAGGTTGTAACCTCCGTGCCGTGACCATTATAGTCGTGGCTGCCTTCTCTATCTCCGAGTATCTCTCTTGACTCCTTGGATGAGCTTCTTGATGTAGTAAACAGGTTTTGGGTCGACCCCTCCTCCCTCACCAAAGACGGAGGTGAGTGAGACCCCACCTACAAAGAGGTAAAGGTAGAGTGTCTCCACAGGATTGGCTTCGTTAACGTAGGTAAGCTGGGCCAAGTGCTATTTAAGGTCCTCGAACGCTGCTGGCATCGCTCGTCCCACTCGAACTGGATCCCTTCCTCGGAATTTTGAAGAAAGGGTGGCTCCTCTCTGCAGATTCGGCTATGAATCGCTCAACGCCGTAATTCTTCCATTCAGCCTCTGTAGTTCCTTGATATTGGTGGGAGGCTGCATGTCTAGCACCGCTTTCACCTCGTCGGGGTTAACCTCGATTCCCATTTGGGTCACCATATATCCGTGAAATTTCTCAGATCTCACTCCAAAAGAACACTTGGCCGGATTGACTTCATGCCCCTCCTCCCGAGCACCGCAAAAGCTTCCTCCAAATCGGCCACGTGCTCCCGGCTTTCACGCTTTTCACAAGCATATCATAAACGTAGACTTCCATGTTCCTCCCTAGCTGGTCTCTAATATCTTGTCAACCATTCTCTCGATAGGTTGCTCCTGCATTCTTCAATCCAAAGGGCATTCTAATATAGCAAAAAGTTCCACTAGCAATAATGAAACTTACCTTTGGAATATCTGGGGGAAAATTTGTATTTGATGGTAACCTTGATAGGCGTCCATCATACTTAGCAGCTCGAATCCGGATGTAGAATCGACCATCCGGTCAATCCTAGGCAAGGGATAATGATCCTTAGGGCAAGCCTTGTTCAGATCTCGAAAATCTATGCACATTCTCTATTTCCCCTGGTTTCGCCACCAACACGTGCATTGGACAACCAGGTGGGAAAGCTGGATTCGCTTGACATATCCCCGCCTCCAACAGTTTTTTCTGCCAGCCTTCGTAATGGCGTCTTTTTCTCGGTCCAAAGACCCTTAGTTTCTCGCTTCACCGGTTTAGCTTTAGGGTCCACATTCGGGTGGTGCATCGCCACCTCCTCGGGATACCTGTCATGTCAAGAAGAAAAAGCAAAAACATCTGCATTTCTTCGCAAAGCTATTACTAGGTCTCTCTCTAGCTCGGCTCCACTGGCTCCGATCTGGTTGTGTATCCCTTCTTGCCTGGATACAACTAAATCATCATCGATTCTTCGTCGGCTTTCATTTTTGGAGGATCAATTTCCTCCGTAATCTTGCCTCTCTTGGATTCTCGGTCCACCTCCTTACCTCTTTTCAAGTTGCGGTGCAGCTCTTTGTCGGCCATCTTTATGCCTCCACATAGCATTTTCTAGATTGCGGTGATCACCACTACTTCACCCACCTCATCGTTCACCGGAAACTTGAGTTTCATGTGATAAGTTGATATGACCATACGAAATAAATTCAATACTGGCCTACCAAAGATCATGTTGTAAGAAGAGGGTACATCAACAATAAAAAAATTCGCCATAACTACCCTCCTCCGTGGAGCTTCGCCAGCCCCACGGAGGGTTACCTCACCAAGAGGGTGGATCGCCCTCCCGTGAATTCGTACATAACGCCGTATCCACCGGTTGCATCTCTATGTTTAAATTCATCTTCTTGAAACATTCCAAGAAGATGATGTCTCGCTAAGCTCCCCGTATCTACGAAGATCCTTGCCACATCTCGTTGTGATGACTAGTGCATCACCGTGGTCCTCCCTCCTCGTGGCCTCTATCCTCTCGGGCCAAAATGAATCCGAGGTGTACGGTGGCCTCCTTCGATCCCCGTCTCTTGACATCTCTCCTACCTCTCTCCCGAGGGTCCTCTCTCCAGCCTTTTCTAGCGCGGAAGGAGTCTCCCTCTCCCGGACCTCCGACTATCATCACGGATAAGTCCTCTCTTCTCGGGAGGGTCCCTCCTCCCCGCCTCCCTTCGATCATCCTCTCTTTTTCCTCGGCTTTTCATCAGCCTTCCTTTCTTTTTTGCCCCATGGAGCTAACTCGATCTCTGTAAACAAATTCTTTAAGATGCCTGCTTGGATCATCCTCTCAATTTCATCACGTAAGTGAAAACAGTTGTTAGTGTCATGCCCATATTCATTATGGAAATGACAAAACTCATCCGATTTGGGCTTCGAGGCCCTCTCGGATCGTGTCCATGGAAACTTCATTTCGGGGTGGTCGGATGCTACCTTCAATAGCTCTGCGGCTCGAGCTTCGTGGGGTGTACTTGTCAAACCACGGAGCAAGGTCCAGATTTTGCAGCTTTCTCCGGCTCCACCGTTGAGCTTTTCTTTGATGATTCTTTCTTCTTCTCAGAGTCCGCTAGGTTTGACCTCGGCTCTCTTCGCCTTCCTCACTTCCTCCAAAGGTGTGACGTACTTCTCTGCTCTCCTTAGTAGTTCATCGAACGCCTGGATCGCTTCTTGGCCGAGAGGAAAACGAGGTCTCCATCTCGGAGATTGCTAGTAAAAGCATTAATTTTTACCTCTAGGGTGGCGGTTGGGACTTCCGGTGCCGCTTGATTGAATCTCTTCATGAAGGCCCGTAGGCTTTCATTTTCACCTTGCTTCATGTTGAACAATGTCGGCGTAGCTTTAGGTTGCCTCCTTGCATTAGCGACGATGCAAGAATAGTTATCCAAACTTCTCGAAGGAGTTGATGGAATTGGGCTCCAATCGGCTAAACCATCTTTGGGCCGCCTTAGAGAGAGTAGTAAGAAAGACCACTGCACTTCACACCCTCCCCATATCGGTGGAGGAGGGCCGAATTTTCAAATCTCACCAAATGGTCATAGGGGTCGATCGTACCATCATATTCATAATTAAGAGGTTTAAAATTGCTAGGAAACTCATCTTGTAAGATATTTTGATAAATTGGCAACCTGTAATGGGTCGAGGCATACTAACCCGATTTTCCATATGATGCTTCATGTTGTCCATTTGTTTCCTCAAAGACTGATCTGGTCTTTCATGGCTTCCCGACCGGGTATCTTATGTACCCTCTTCCTCATCCTCGATCTTACTCTCTCGGCTGCGGGGTGTCTCCCTCCCGTGCGGCTTCTTCTGACCCGGCCTCCCTAGGTGCAGGGAACTTCGACCTTCTTTCTTGGACTCCTTCGCTCCCGGGACCTCCTCACGGTTTACGGACTCCACTTCTCTTCTTCGTTCTTCTTGATGCTCATCCCGCCTACTCCCTCTAGTTGGGATCGAGCAGTGGGTTTCTGGACCTGGTTCTCCGATCCTTCCTGCAGTGGGGGTCCTCCCCACTCTGCCATTGCTCTTGCTACAGCTCGAGCTATCATATCATCCATTGCTCCCGAGTGAGGGCGATGGGGGCGGTGGTTACGGCATTCTCTCGAGGTATCCCATGGCCGGAGTGTTGGCGGCTCAGGGCCCCGCTAGGTGGGAATAGGCCGAGGCCGGACCAGGTTTGCATAAGAAAGCCTAGGCTGTTATATAATTTTTAGGCCTCGAGCACGGCCTATTATCTACGATATGCTTTTTTCAAGGCTCGGCCTGGCCTTTTTAGTAAATAGGCCGGGCGAAGCCTTTTAAAGGCCTATTTGCTTTGCAAATTTTTTATTCTTCATCAAATTTTAAAAAATTATATTTTTTATATTACACCGTAAATACTATAAATTCAAAATACTAATAAAATTAACATACAAAAATTATCAACTAGCAAAAGCAACAACAAAATCTTCAAATAGTGCAAAAATAATACCCCAATGACAAATAATTTAGTCAATGTCTTCAACTATTACAAAGAAAAATAAAATATGAACCTAATTATATATGTAATATATATATATATATATATATATATATATATATATATATATATATATTGTTGGATCAAGAGGTTTTGATGAGTTAAAGAACAGATCGACTAATCACCAAACCGAAGAACAGTGAGGATGTAGGCCGATCGACGGGGTCATGCATTAAGCTAATCACCGAGGTCGATAACATGCTAGTCATTTGAAGACAAGCTCAAGTCTAGTCATCTGCAGGAGACAAATATGAAGAGCTCGAGACGAGGTCAAGATAAGCCGAGTAGAATAAGAAAGGCGAGTTTTCACCAAGTCACCGCAGATGAGTATGAAGAATCACCGAGGTCTAGAGCAGCTTTAAGTTTGTTAAGTAGCTTTCAAGTTTGTTAGAACTAACTAACAAACTAACTGTCTTCTCGGACTTATATATAGGTCTAGGTTTTTCATTCTTTAAAATATAATACTTATGCATACTTGATTGACACAATTCACTACTCAGATTTCACAAGTAATTCTAGAGAGTTTCTAAATAGTTCTAAGTGTTTTTAGAACACTTTTCCAAAGAATTTTCAAAATTTGATACACATTGTATTAGTTAGTTTTCTAGAAGAAGAGTCTAGGAGATTGAAGATTTGAAGATTTGTACAAGTTGTAAGTTGTAAGTCGGAAGTGAGAAAGTAAGCGATAGCAGAGTCCCTTCTTCAAATTGAAGAAGGAGAGTGGATGTAGGATTTTTAAAATCCGAACCACTATAAATCTGGTGTTATTTTCTTGCTCTCTTTAGTTTCTATTTGATTTACAATTTGTGTTATATCAAAAGTTAAATTCAGAATCTTAACTAAAATCGGTATATCAACCTTGCTTTTGATCTTATAAGAAGTTGAGAATTTAATCATAATCCGCTGTGCTCAATCGATATTTTTGAATTGGTTTTGAAAGATTTGAAAAATCTACAAAATCTATTCAAACCCCCTTTCTAGATTTTGTTCTAGAAAGTTTATTCAAGGCTTAAGTCAACTCAACTTCCGGGACCAATATATATATATATATATATATATATATATATTACATATATATTATTATAATATATTTCTTATATATACTATTTTCGTATCGTAATGTTATTATGTTATCTAATATAATGTATAATATATATTGTATACCATATATTACATATATATTATTATATATATAAATATAAATATAATATATAATATTATTATATATATTTAAATAGGCCGGCTGTTAGGCTTAAAAGGCCTACAAAAAGCTTAAGTCTGGCCTATTTAATTAAATAGACTTCTTAAAAGGCCCGAGCCTGGCCTATTTATTAAACGGGCCGAGCCGAGCTAGGCTTTAATAGGCCAGGCCGTAGGCCCCTGTCGGGTAGCCTCGGCCTATTCCCACCCCTAGCCCCCGCTATAGGGATTCCTTACGGAATTGCAGAGGAAGAGGCAGATGGGTTAACCCCTCCCTCTCTAACAGCAGCTCCCACTCCCGGATGGCGTTGGCCAGAGTCGAGCTTTCATCTCGTACCACCGTAACAAGTGGTGGTCTTTCAGTGTTGGGCACAACAATAGGTGGCACGGGGTTGGACGCAGCCTTCGCCCCTGCATTGGGCTTGCAAGGGTTGTCCTTCCTCGAGCCGGTACTAGTGCAATTGGTCTCATGGGCGTACGTTCACCGGTCCATGATGTCCTTCTTTCAGATAATCGTAAAAGAAAGGAAGTTGAAACTCACGCCTCAGCCTCTTTCTTCCCACAGACGGCGCCAATTGATGCGTAAAACCGACCAGTGGCCCGCTTTCCCCACCTGGGTTCATGTGGGTAGAGCTTTTACGCACTAAGATCCTTAACTCTCCTCGAACAAACGTACGTGCAAAATACGCCAGAGGGTTCTCCGGCGTAGGCATTCCGACGCTCAAGTCAGGTCACTAAAACACTCAAGAAAGTACGTAAGAAGTAGCTAAGTAAGAGTGATAGTTGATTGATACCGTTACCTCCTCGCCGAGAGTCTTATTTATACATACGTTAAGAGTGATAACCGTCATCACGGTTTGAGGGCATTATCCCGCACGCTTTCCTCATGATGTCGTGCGTGGATATCTTTTCTCTCAAAAAATCTGATTGTGCCTACGTTTTCCCCCTGACGGAGGTTGGACCCGATCCAATGAAGGAATATAGGAGATATTCTTTGACTTGGGCCTTAATTATCTCAATCGCCCGTTACTTCTCTCGTTTCTCGGTCTTATCGGCTAAGTAACCGACGTGGGCTTGGTCAAATACCCGTGTGCTCTTCGAACCTCGTCAGGGCCTCGCGCCCACCTACAGCCAGGTTTAGGCCTCGCGGCCCACTGTAGTTGGGTTTGGGCCTCGTGGCTGTAGTTAGGTTTAGGCCTCGTGGCCTATCTCGTGGTTAGGTTTGGGCCTCGTGGCCCACTGTAGGTGGGTTCGAGGGCTTTCTGACCTTGTCACGCGGTTGATGCGGGCTCGGGCCCCCTCGAGCTCACCTCCTCACCGAGGGTATTCGGTTACGTCATCGGGCCCTATTGGGCTGAATATCCTTGGGTCCTACGCGTAGTTGGGCACGACATTTTTATCCGCATCGGTGAGATAAAACAATAGTTGATACAATCATAAATATTTTTATATACATTTCTAAGCTTAAGTTAAATATAATATTATGTTTAAAAATTGTTACGATAAAATGTTTGATATAAAATAGAGATTATGACGTGTTCAATAAAATATGGATTAAAAGTACTTAAAAATTTATAGATTAACTTAATTATTAAACAACATAAAGATTATGCAAGAGGTCCAAGGTTCAAACCTTCCTAACAATATATTTTTTTAATTAAATCATATATTAAGATGTCATATATTAAGTACAAATCAATAGAAAAATGACACATCAATACTATAGATTATTATACATATATATGCACTTAATGAGAATATGACACTTCATCTAAATTAACCTCAAGATGACACCTCATCCAAATTAACTTTAAGAGGACACCTCATCCAAATCAACCTCAAGACGACACTTCATCCCAATTAACCTAAAGATGGCACATCATCATATTGAACTTCATATTAGTATGATAGGACTTTTACACAAAATGTAATTACTTTTGGGTCCACATATACAGTAAATCCAACATCTTTCTTACTTTATATTAAAGAGTATATAAATTTTTTGGATTTGGTGTACATCCTAAAAAATAATGACATTTTGTATAAATATGTTAATATTGTAGGGAGGAGTTTATGAAATAATGAAAGTATTTGAGGGGTAATTTGATAAACCTTTATATATGTTAACAAACATAGAAATTATTCTTTATTGATGAGAGAAACATTACGAGAGTAATTCACCAAATCAGAATCAAAAGAATGAAGAATCTCTCTTGAAAACCCATAACTCATTATACATATATAAGCATAGGGGGATGAACTAACTAAACCTAACCAACTAACAAAATAAAATAACACTTTATGAAAAAGAAATAACAACTTTATTAATGAAAAAGCACTTTTGGTTGAGAGTCTTTAGACCCCCTCAAAATGGGCATGGATGTTTAACAAGCCCATTTTGGACTTGAATTTGTTGAAGATGGTTGGAGACAAAGGTTTTGTCATGATATCACCGAGGTTCTCTTGTGATGGAATGTGCACCGGCTTGATAATTCCTTCTGCTATCTTCTCCCGTGTGAAATGGCAATCAATGGAGATGTGCTTCGACTTTTCATGAAGACATGGATTATGTGCTAAATCAAAAGCTGATTTGCTATCTGTGTAGACCATTGCGGGGAGGCATGTCCGGAATTACGAGATCGTGAAGAATGTAGAGAATCCATTGAGTTCCACATATAGTTGTGGCCATGGCTCTATATTCGGATTCGGCGGAAGACTCGCTAATAGTTACTTGTTTCTTGGATTTCCAAGAGATAAGTGATCCTCCAAGATAGATTGCATAACCTGTTACGCTCTTTCTTGTAAGTTTGCACCTAGCCCAATCTGAATCAGTAAATACATGTAGCTTGAAATCATTTAGCGAGGGGTAGATATGCCTTGACCAGGGGTACTTTTCAAGTACCGCAGCACTGTGAACAACCCTCAAATGAGAGTCTTTAGGGTCACTCATAAATTGTGATAGAGTTTGTACAAGTATATGCAATGTCCGGCCTAGTTATAGTTAAGTATAATAACTTACCAACAACAATCTGTAGTGGGTAGCATCAGCAGATTTACGGTTATCATTAATAGTAAAGTCTTGTTTAGAATCCATTGGAGTGGAACAGGCTTGCTACCCAAATAACCGAGAAGTATCAAGTAAATCAAGAGTATATTTTCTTTGACATAGAGTGATGCCTTTATCGATTTAGCAACTTCAATACCAAGTATGTATTTTAATTCACCTATATCTTTTATAGTGAACTTGTCATGAAGAAAATGCTTGACAAAGATATTTGAAAGGTCATCACCAAAGAATTATTAAATCATCAACATAACAAAGAATGATTGTAAAAACTGATCAGTATGTTTTGTGAATAGAGAATTATCAGCCTTGGATTGAACATAACCAATGCTAATCAAACTTACAGAGAGTTTAGTAAACCACTACTTAGAAGCTGTTTGAGGCCATACAAACTCTTGTTAAGTTTGCAGACTCTTTTATCACCCTCTTTGCAAGTAACTAGGTGGAGGCAACATGTAAATATCCTCAGGTTAAATCACCATGAAGGAATGCATTATTGACATCAAGTTGATGTACAAACCAAGACTTATTGATAGCAATAGCAAGTAAAATCCTAACAGAGTGATTTTAGCAACAGGGGAAAAAGTTTCAAAATAATCAATGTCTTCTTGTTGAGTATATCCTTTAGCAACTAATCTTGCCTTATACCTTTCAATTGTTCCATCGACTTATATTCGATTTTGTAAATCCATTTACAACCTATACAATTCTTTTTCTCGGGTAAAGGAACAAGAGTCCATGTATTAGTCTTTTCTAAAGCATTGATTTTAGCTTTCATAGCATCTTGTCATTTAACATCGTAGTGACTTGCTTATAAGTTTTAGGTTCTATTATCTCGAGTAATGGCGGCGGTGAAATATTTATGAGCGGGAGAAAGCCGAGAAGTAGAAAGATAATCGGAAATAGGGTATTGTTTTCCTTTCAAAATCAAATTAGCACTAGAAGAAGGTTTATGATCAATTGAAGCGAGGCAAATTAGTTTCATATAATTGCAAGTAAGCACTCGAGTTTTGATCTAGTAGACCTCCTAAGACTATCATCTGTTGCGAGAGAAGAACCAGAAATATTTTCAATTTCTTCAAGAGAATCAATGTGAGAAATATCAGTATCATTATTATAGGAAACAATAACATTATTATTAGAAACAACATCATTATTATTAGAAACAATAGGAACATGAGTAGTACTAGATTTAGGATGCATAGAGTTGATATAAACGAAGAATCATGATCATCATAATATAGCTCCTCGTAATCGAAATAGGTGTTGGAGAATTCGGATGAGTAATGATATTTTCAAGATGAGTTTTGTCCTTGTAGGGAAAAATATCTTCAAAAACTCCGACATTTCTTGAAACAAAAATCTTCTTAGTTTTTAAATCAAGAACTTTATATCCTTTTGTTCCAAAAGGATAACCTATAAAAACACACTTAGTGGCTCTAGGATAAAATTTGTGTCGTTGAGCAGATAAAGTGTTCACAAAGCACAAACAACCAAAAATTCTAAGGTGAGAATAGTCGGAGGTTTCTTGTAAAGTAATTCAAAAGGAGTTTTATCGTGTAAAACAGTGTAGGAATTCTATTGATTATGTGAGCAAGATCGAGAACACAATCACTCCAATATACCAAAGGCAAACCAGACCGAAAAAGTAGGGATCTAGCAACTTGAAGTAAATGTTGGTGTTTCCTTTCTACTAAACCATTTTGTTGTGGTGTTTCCACACAAGAAGTTTGATGAAGTATCCCTAAATTATGATAAAAATCATGAACAAAGAACTTCAGGACCATTATCACTTCTTAAGATTTTTATTTTAGTATTGAACCGAGTGTTAACCATATTATTAAAATTCTCAAGAGAAGGCCTAACATCGATTTGGCTTTTAACAAATAGATCCAAGTACACCTACTATAATCATCAACAATGGTTAAAAATACCTATGTCCAGAATGAGAAGTAATGAAAAATGGCCCCCATATGTCACAATGAATAAGATCAAAAATAGCAGAAGAAGTAGAATAGCTAATAGGAAAAGACAGCTTTCTTATGTTTAGCTAAAGGACAAATTTGGCATTTATTATGTATATCAGAACACTTTGCATGAATATAAGGAATTTTGGACAAGTATTTTGCATTGAGATGACCTAGTCTATAGTGCCAAGTAGTAAAAGAAGAAAGAGCAACACTAGAGTGTACGAGAATATGAAGGCTGTCGAATGATAAAGCCCTCCAGAGTTGTTCAAAGAATACCAATCACTTGCAGGGAGTTTTGATCTGCAATTCACAATGTGAGGACAAGAATTTGACAAAACAATTGGAATATCTTGTTAGATGACTAATGGAAAGAAGATTAAATGTGAAGTCGGGAACATAAAGAACATTATACAAAGTCAAAGAATTATTCAAAACAATGTTCCCAATATGTGTTGCCACGAGAAAAATGATTGTTCGGTAAACTTATTTTAATGTGTGCCAAAGTAGGTGTTGAAGTGTACAAGTTCATATCACATATCATATGATCGAGTTGCACTGTATCAAGAATCCAAGAAGTAGTTTTTACATCGAAGTATGAGCATGAAAACAACAAGGTATACCTTGACATCCGAAGGAGCATCCTTGTGAGCAAGAGCTCCAAGAGCAGAGTGAGTGGTTCCAATAGAGTTTGATTGCGGTTTGGTGAAATTCAGAACCGCTCATACATGTCTTGGTTAAAGAGAGGATTTGAGACTACAGGTTCTTCTATAGTGGGTGATTTGACTAAGATGTTAGCGAGAGGGTTTAAGCTCATTAGTTTTGACTCGAGGGCCTCTAGGTCCCTTCCAACCTCGGAGGATATCCTATGATCTCGGAAGCATCTATCAATAGTATGCCCGGGGACATCACAATGACTACAAGAGAGTGGTTTCTTTTTGTCTTTATAAAACTTTGTATTCTTGGCAAGCATTGCAACGAGAATCGAGTGTTTAGAGAAGCGAGGAGGGTTTAATGTTCTTTGAGACTCTTCTTGAAGAAGTAAAGAATAAATTTTAGCCAAGGGAGGAAAAGGGGATGGGAGAAGAAATTGGCTTCGATGGAAGAGTAAGAATCATGTAAATCAATCAAGAAAGTCATGACCGCATCTTGTTCTTGAGATCTTGACATTAGATTAGGTAACTCACAAGAACATTTGTTTAAGGCACCACAAGAACATTTGAGAATCGGCCTAAAACTTAAATGCTCATCCCACGGGGCCTTAAAATCATTATAATAGCAGACTCAAAGACTGGTTACCACTGCAAATAGAACTAAGAGATTTCTTTAAATGATATACCCTAGTGAGATCAGATTTAGCATATCGCACGTGGAGTTCATCCCAAACATCCTTTGCCACGTAGAAATACTCAAAAGTTTTCTTGATATCGGGAGAAATAGAATTCAAAATCCAATTGAGCACTAAATCATTAGCACGCACCCATGCAAAGCATAAATAGCCCGATCATCGATTCAAGGGGTATAGAAATTGTACCGTCAATCGGGGGCAATTTATTCTTTACACTCAAGGCACGTTTAATAGCATGGCTCCACGATACAAAATTGGGACCTGCAAGAGGATCAAGAACAATACTAACAGCGGGGTTATCGTTGTGATGCATATGAAAAGGGGATAAAGGGTTCAATCTTTGGGTTTAAAGAATCAGAGAAACCGTAGAAGTAGAATCTGTAGAATTAGCCATATCCAACGCTAGACGCAAGTAGGATCGAATAATCAATCAAGAAACCCCCAAAACCGAGGAATTGACAAACGCAAGGAATAAAGATTGCAAAACAAGGATCGTAAATGGCGTATCAATTCGGGAAGACGATTGAGAAGAAAATCGATTTGCCCAAGATAACGGATACCATGTTAACAAACATAGAAATTATTCTTTATTGATGAGAGAAACATTACAGAGAGTAATTCACCAAATCAGAATCAAAAGAATGAAGAATCTCTCTTGAAAACCCGTAACTCATTATACATATATGAGCATAGGGGTGAACTAACTAAACCTAACCAACTAACAAAATAAAATAACACTTTATGAAAAAGAAATAACAACTTTATTAATGAAAAAACATATAAAGTAAAAAAATTGATTGAATTAGATGTAGTGTGACCCATGTGGGCCCAAAATATAACGATATTTTGTATAAATATGTGAATATTGGTGGGCGAGTTTATGAAATGATTTTTTTTGAGTATACAAATAATTATAGAATGCACGACTAAGATAAGAGTGTAAATTAGAAAGTGAAGAATATTATTTATTTCAATAAATGATATTATTCAAAAATCAATACACAATACAATTAATTCACACGAATGTTACTTATATAAAATGTTAGAAGTAATTGCATGCCGATTTATGGCAGCAAGTTAGACTTGGTTACTTTTACAATTTACATATTGCTTGCAAGTGGCAAATAACATATGGCTGATATATTAATTAGTGATATATTAATTAGGAAAAAAATCACGTCAACTTGTCTCAAATTAGACTAAATTAACTTTGAGTTAGTCTTGTTTGGTAATTAAATTGGTATTACTATGTCCTTGGTCAACAACGCAGTGCTCTTTTTGCGGGTCTTTCATGTGCAAACATAAATAATGATTTCATCTAAAAATGAAGTGTTGTGAAATTTATTTATTTATATTAATTTTCTAATTAATACCTTTTTCATACTCGTATATTGAATTATTAAATTTATCCTTTGGAGAGAAACCATCAAAAGAACAATTTAATATAATTTAAATTGTTTTCAACAAAATTTGAATTCAAGATGTTGACATGAGCCAAATATTTTAATATTATGAAAGAGTTTTGTCTCATTTAAACTTCGAACTTATTAAATAGTGTGAACTGTGAAGTCAATTTATTTATATCAATCTACTAATACAAACTCGTGGTGGAAAGGGTTTTGGGGACGGATTTAGGGGAGCGTGGGGCGGTCGCCCTTAAAATTTAATTTTTTTCCCTATATGTGTAGAAATTTTTTTATACCTTAAATTAATAATATTTTATCATTTCGCCCATGAATTTTAAAATTTTCCTCCCCTTTATTGTATGAAGTAATTCGCCCACTTGGGATGAAATCCTGAATCCGTAATAAATCGGCTGTTCTTAACCCGTTAATTCCAGACCTCCTGCTTATGGGTTTAAAATGTTTTTGATGGAGAAAGCCTCGATTGGCATTTTGAAAGGGAAGATGGTAGCTTTGAGTTTGACTTTGTGAAGGTTTTCAATGCTATCACGAATCCACAAACGGTTCAAAATGGATCTCCGTATTTTTAATAAATTTTGAAAAAAATTAGACATATAATAAAATAATAAATAAAAATAAAAAAATAAATTTATATTTAATATCTATCTCTCCAAAATTTATAAAAAAGTTAAACACAAAAGAATGTAGGGATTTCTTATAGTTGCCGTGGCAATAGCAATCTCTCAACGATATGAGGGACTTTTCAGTTGTGGGAAATGCGACTACTATGTGGTATTATCCTTTAAAGGGGAAAGTAATTGTCTGTGGAGTGTATTTCCGTTTTTGCATACAAGTAATTTATAAGTCTTTTGTTGTCTAATCAATGTTGACTGATTTCTATTAATCTTATTAATATATTCTTTTTTATTTTAAAGAATATCATGAATTTTAAAATTTTAAATATTACTTGCAAGTTACAAATCAGCTGGCTATGTGAGTGACAATTTTAATAATGGATGAAGAACTATGTGAGTGATAATTTTAATAAATTAAAAAAGGATAAAAATTTCATATAGAGACCTAATTTTTAGTTTAAGTCTCATTATATATGTCTTCTTTTTTACAAATGTCTCATTTCAGTATTCAATTTTCTTTTTTTTTTTTCTCATCTCAAGATTTAATTTAAATAAAATCTCAATTCAAGATCCGGTTATTTTTTTTTCAAATTAAAGTTATACATTACGATTTCTAGTGACCCTTATTTTTTTCATTGTATGACTTGAATGATAGAAAAAATTGGCAGTGCCATAAATTGAGACAAAAATAATTAAATAAGATATTAAATTCAAAAGAAACAAAAAAAAAAAAAATCAAAAGAAACAAAAACTAAATCCTATGTATTTCGAAACATTTAAAATTAGAAGACCTAACACAACCTTAATATTGAGTTCCTACTGAGAGTTCTCCCTATTTCATGTTCTGTGCGCACAATTAATTATAAAAAATATCTTGTACTCTCTCATTTCAATTCATAATGTTCAAAATCAAATGATACGAATTTTAATAAAAAAGTGTAATTTATTAATATTAAAAAATATAAAATGAAGGATAAATAATTTTTTTAAATTTTTTATTAGAATAAGTAATTGAGTGAGAGACATTTAATTATAATAGTGAATCAAGTGTAAAAAGAAATGTTGTAAGAGTTTAATTTAAAAAAGTAAAATTATTTTTTTGCTATTTTGAATATTATAAAATAAAAATATAACATTAATTTTAAGATTTTGAGCAATAAAGTTGGGAGTATATCTTGGGACATAGTCAACTTAATTGAAAAAATTATCAATTGTATATATATTTGGTTGCAAGTTGACTAAATGATTTAGTGAATTTCACGTTACTGCATTATGGGAACAATATTAATTAATTAGCACACTCTATTAAGCATTTCATATTATATATTATTTGACATTTTTATTTAATTGTATTAATTAATTAGACGATGTTTTATGTGAACATGTTTTACCGTGAAATTTGATTGAAGGGTATTAATTGTTTTTTTAAAGGATAGTAATTATTTATATATATCATAATGTATTAATTTTGAATTATATTAATTATTTTATTAAAGAATATTAATTAAACATATTAATTATTTCATTAGAAAAATATTAATTATTTTACGAGTGTGTCTCGTGAACCAAATTTCACGGTGAAACTTGATCCATATTGATAAAATAGATTATTTTACTTTTCGCTTATTCCGACTAATACCTTTTAGTAATATAGGTAATACTCTTGTTATCATTAGTGATACTCTTTAATAATATAGGTAATACTCTTGATTATCACGACTAATACTCTTTAGCAATATAAGACGAGCAAGTCTCTTGTGAAATATCAATTTCTTCTTCTTCCTCCACGCAGATTTCTTCTTCTTACGCAGATTTCTTCTTCTTCCTCCGTCTAACTCTTTTTCCTCCTCTCGTTCGCTCCACAATTTCTATCGTTGTGCTGTGTTCCCCAACCACGCATCAAGATTCTTTAAAACTTATGCGAACTTCGATGAATACAAAGCTTATGCGAACTTCGATGATAAATTTTTATTTCGTTTAAACCGAAATTAATATCGCAACTCCTAACTGCAGTTCCGATTTATTCATATAGTAACACACATTTTTCCATAAAGTAATATGTTTTTGTTCATATAGTAACACATTTTTTTCTTCATTTAGTAACACATATTTCTCTATACAAGAACACATTTGTGTTCATACAATAACATATTTTTTTCAAAAGTATGTGTTCTTTGTAAGAACAATTATGTGTTATTACATTAGTCCTTAAAAGAATAAAATATTAATTTTGTTCATTAATAACACATTTTTCTTCATACAATAACAAGTGTTTGACCTAATAATAACACAACCCGAGAGTAAAAATTTATTTTTACCTTTGCACAAGTTTAATACACATATTTGCCCCTACAATAACACATATTTACCCCAAAAATCTTATACTTGGGGATCAAATAGACCCATGATTTTTTTCTTAACACATTAAAATCATTTCTCTTTAATATTGAGATCAAATAAGTCATCATCTTAATAAAATCACACTCTTTTAATAAGAATAAAGTTGTCGAAGATTAAATACTTATTTGATTCACACATATAATTAGATTAGAGATTTATTTGATCATTTTTTTCATTTTTATTTTTGCATTTGGGCGATTATTTTTAGACAAATACATATTATTTATTTTATAGTAACACATATTTATCGTTTAAGTAACATATGCGTAACCTAATAGTAACACCCACGGGAGCATCCGAGGCGAAAATTGTATTTTTGTCCCTGTGCGAGTTTTTTTAGCCAAACACGACCTAACCCACCCGACCCGCCCAGGATCCGCGAATTTTGTTATATGGGTAATTTCACGGATCTTAGATCCATGAAATATTGCATATAAGAATTTGTCATATAAGATATATTTTTCATTATCGCGATTGAAACTTTTTAGTAATATAGGTAATACCGTTCGGTTTACAACCGATACTATTTAGTAAACACTACTACACATTTGGACTTAGACAGCTATACTTAGACAACATTTAAAAAACCGCTCTCTAAGTGGTGGCTTAGAGAGCGGTTTTACAAAAATATATTAAAAAAAAAGACTTTAGACAGCGGTTTAGAACCGCTATGTAAAATTATCTCTTGGAAAGCGGTTTTAAACCGCTATTTAAGCGAGTTGAGATAGGACGGTTACATAACCGCTATGTAAGAGAATTGAGATAAGACAGCGGTTTTAAACCGCTATCTAAGCCCCTATCTTAGATAGCGGTTAAAAACCGCTGTCTAAGGGTTCAAATCCCTTTATCATCTTCTTCCCCATTTCAATCGCGATTCTTCCCACCATTTCAATTGCGATTTACAGTCCACACACACAGCTAGCGCCGGCTTCGATCCCTCTCAATATAATTCTCGCCGCCGCACCTAGCCCGCCGCCGCCGCTCCAGCCCACCGCACCATTTCAATCGCGATTTACAGCCCACACACACAGCAGCTAGCGCCGGCCTCGATCCCTCTCAATATAATCCTCGCCGTCGCACCTAGCCCGCCGCCCCAGCCCACCGCTGCCGACGCAAATATATCTCAAGGTTTAAAACAATCCTTTTAATTTGAACGCAAATTTTCCCTTTTTTCATGGACTGAACCTTCAGGAATGTTTAAGAATGTTAATGTATGCAACAATATGTTAATCTATGCACTTAGGAATGTTAAAATTATTTAAGTGTATGTTATAATAGGAAAAATTCTGTACAAATGCATCAATTTGTGCCGCACCGATTCCTCTGTTCTATTAAAATTGAGTCTGTTATTAATTCACTGTTTCTCAGTATGAATGGATGATAAGTTGCTCAAGGAAATGGATATATATTCACCAAAATGTTATGTTTATTTTCTTTGCATGTAACGTGTTCGATAAAATGTCTATTAGAAATTTTCAATTTTAATTTTTCATGGAATTGGTTGTTCTTGATTAATTCACATTTAAATTAAAGTTATTAGTTTGCTATTATTGTTTTCAAATTTGCTATGATGAAATGATGAAGTTGCGATAAAAGAGATGAAATTTTTGTTTCAAGTTGAGGGATATGTTATGAGGAGGGAGGGTTTATGGTTAATTTAGTTTAGATAATATGAATTTTTGTTTCAAGTTGAGGGATATATGTTATGAGGAGGATGGTTTATGGTTAATTTAGTTTAGATAATATGAAATTTTGTGTTTATGGTTAATTTAGTTTAGATAATATAAAATTTTGTTTCAAGTTGAGGGATATATGTTATGAGGAGGATGATTTATGGTTAATTTAGTTTAGATAATATGAAATTTTGTATTTATGGTTAATTTAGTTTAGATAATATGAAATTTTGTTTCAAGTTGAGGGATATGTTATGAGGAGGAGGGTTTATGGTTAATTTAGTTTAGATAATGTGGTTGCTAAAGTTTTCATTATTTATTGCATTAATTGATGAGTTTAGATAATTTTTATATAATTTAATTTGTTTATCTATATGTCATGTTTATATTAAATTTGATACTAATTTTCTAAAATTTTGCAATTTTATTTTATTGTAATTAATATTCTTTCCTCAATTCACAAAATTTTATTAAAATTTTATATTCTATTACTTTATAGTTTAAAATTTAATTTTTTTATGTAAAAAAAGATTAATGAAATAATTAAAAATATATTAATATTTTGCAATTATGATACTCTAGTTTGCAATTATGATTTATAGTAAAAAGATTATATTAATATTTTTTTAATGAAATAATTAATACTATCAAACTAATATATTTTAATAAAATAGAATGTTAATATGGGAATTTTTTAAAGTGAATTTATCTTTTAAAGTGAGTTAAAATAGAATAGATAGAATACATAGTAATTAATATCATAAGTACATTAAGACTTAGGCTCGATCTATAACATGCTTTAGCTAGAGGTTATATAGATTCAACTCATGTGCTTTTGGTTTAATCTATGTAGGCATTTGTAGTTCTATATGGATCGAAAGTGGGTTCGAGCAGATAGATTATCAGAGGAGTATAGGCATGGGGTGGAAGAGTTTTGTAACCATGCAATTAGGTATTGCACCGACCATCGATACATTCCATGTCCGTGTTGGAAATGTATGAATGGAAAACCGTTAGTGGTCGAGAAAGTTTGTTTGAGCACTTGATGTGTATGGTATTGGTAAAACATATACCGTTTGGACATTTCATGGTGAGAGAAGAGATAGATGTAGCTCAAGTAACCTAGGAACCGACTTTAGGTTTGAAGATACGGTGAATGAGGATAGTTTCGGAGATGTACCGAGAGATGAAGAATTGAGTGGGGATAACACAAATCTGCGAGATCACCCTTATATGTCGGAGAAATTAAGGGATGATTTGGATTGCCCCTTTGGCCCGGGTGTAAGAAGGCAACAAAAGTGTCAGGTGTTGATATTGTTCAACCTAAAAGCAACACACCGGTTGTCCGATACGTGCTTCACAAGTATCTTTAGGCGATTAGCGGCCTATTGCCCGATGGAAATGTACCGCCTACGGGAGCATATGAGGCTAAGCAAATGCTTAAGTCCATCGGGTTAACACATCGAGAAAATTCATGCTTGCCCGGGTGATTGTATCTTGTTTCGGAAGGAGTTGCAAACCTCGATGAATGTCCCAAGTGTGGGAAGAAGAGATATACGAAAAATAAATCTCCCGCAAAGGTGATGTGGTACTTCCCAATAATACCAAGATTCGGAGAATGTATAGTAGCGTTGTGGATGCTAAAAATTTGACTTGGCATCATGATGATAGAATCAAGGATGGATTGCTAAGACACCTGGCGATTCACCCCGTGGAAGACATTCGATGCCGGACATCGAGAATTTGGCAACGAGCCACGACACTTGCGTCTTGCACTCTCAATCGACGGAATGAATCCGTTCGGTATCCAAAGTACCAACCACTACATGGCGATTCGATGGTTTATAATCTTTCACCCGAGTTGTGCATGAAGCGCACTTACATGATGTTGTCTATATTGATATCGGGACTCGTTGGTCCCGGAATGTTGAGTTGAATAAAACCTTGAGTTATCTTTCTAGAACAAAATCTAGAAAAGGGGGGTTTGAATAGATTTTGTAGATTTTTCAAATCTTTCCAAAATCAATTCAAAGTATCGATTATCACAAATGAATATAATTGAGAACTCAACTTTTAACAAGATCAAAAGCAAAGGTGATATTCAGATTTTAGTTAAGATTCCGAATTTTAATCTTGAATTGATAATATTGTAATTAGAACGAGAAATTAAAGAAAGCAAGAAATAACACTGGATTTATAGTGGTTCGGATTATAACAATCCTACATCCACTCTCCTTCTCCAAACTACGAAGAAGGGTCTTCACTAGCCGCTTACTTACTTACTTGTACAATCTTACAAATTACAAATCGATCTTTAACTCTTCAACAATCTAATCAACTATCCGAAATCTAACTCTAAGAACAAGATGTGTTTTTGAAGATATGAAGTGAAGTGTTCTATAAACACTTAGAAAATATTTGAAATCTCTTTTGAAAAATACTCTGTGAAATCAATAGTGAATCGTGTGAAAAATCAAACTTGAATAAGTGTATTGAAGAATAAAATCTAGTCCCATTTATAAGTCTCTGAAAAGGCAGGTTAGTTTGTTAGTTAGTTCTAACAAACTTGAAGCGCTTAACAAACTTAATCTTGAAAACTGTTCTTGACCTCGGCTGATTCTTTCTACTCGTCTGCGGTGACTTGGTGAAAACTTCGCCTTTCTTATTCTACTCGGCTTATCTTGACCTCGTCGAGCTCTTCATGTTTGTCTCTGCAGATGACTAGGTTCGAGCTTGTCTTCGGATGACTAGCATGCTATCGGACCTCGGTGACTAGGTCGGTGCTTGACCCGTACGATCAACTTATCTTATAAACTTATTCTCTGCTTTGTTCTTCGGGTTGGGTGATCGATCTGTTGCTTTTTAACTCATCAAAACTTCTTGATTCAACAGGACCCAAACAACCCGGTAACGACATAGATGTATATTTGGCTCCTTTGATAGAGGACTTGAAGCTCCTTTGGGATGAGGGTGTGGATGTGTATGATGCTTGTAGAAAGAAGAATTTCAAGTTGAAGGCCATGCTTGTTTGGAACTATCAATGACTTCCCGCTTATGGGAATGTATCCGGATGGTTTATAATCCTACATTTTAATTTTTTTTTATATATTCACTTTTAATATATCTAATAAGGGGACATGTTTATCATTATCGTAGAAAGAAGAAAAAGAAAAGCGGAGAGTGTGCGCTGTTGTATCTCGTTATGAATTATTTCATCGAGACAAGAAAGAGCCGAGATGGGAATATTCCCGATCACAGAGCACGGCGTATCATTGAAGAAGCGGTAATTCATCCATTATTTTATCTCGAATTACAAACTATTATTTCATTTGAAATTGTTTAATAATAAATTCTTTCAATTCGGAGCGCATATCTCAGAGCATGACGCCCGACGACATCCGCACGATCGGCCACGATGATCGTTTGCACGGGCGATAAATCGTCGGGAGCATCCCGGCGCATGCGGGTCTTGGATATGGCGTCACAAAGACATTACTTTCGATGGCACCGGTATTGCGGCGATATCTATGGTGGAGTCCCTTTCGGTGCAAGTTGCTAACTTGGCTAAACAAGTGGAGCTCATGAATCGTAGACAAATGAGATAAGGGACGTCATCGAGTGGTGCTATTTGTGATAACGGCGCTCCATCTATGTTTTCCGCTGATGCTAGAAATGACTTCCTTGATCCTCTCGTTAACATCACCCGGTATCGAGATGTGTCTCGTATTTATTTTAATTAAAGACTAGTATATTAAAATTTTCTAACTGAATATCCTCTTTGAACAGCCATGACTCTTTATTACCTCTATTTGGATCATCCAACTCGGTTGGTGGCCACTTTGGAATGTTGTATGGCGGCTCCGGTGGAATGATCCATGGTCGTCCCCCTCACTCCTGGTTTTGTGAGAGTCACCCTCGATGTTCCCGAAATCGGACAAGAGGATTCACTGTTGCCAAAACCGAAGCGAGGCTACCACACTTGGAGAGGCGGTCGGACACCTTCTCGAATGGCCGCACCACTTGGTCTCTCTCAACAAGAAGGTAAAATACATGTTATATTAAAATTTATTATCTTATTTGTTCTAAATAATATTATATAAATTGATTGTAGAAATTGCCGACTCCAAAAAGAGCGCACAAAAATCAAGGGATATTGCATATAGTGAGAGAGAGAGACCGAGGGAACCCACTGTTGGTGTGCGCAGACGGCGATTGGGTTATCCCATGCCCGGAGACTTAGACCACGACATCACCGTACAAAATACGGTGTGCTTGATGGTAGACTCGCCACTTTGATCCAGTGCGGTTCTCATTCATGCTCACTTTCATCCGACTGGGTATGAGGAATTGATCCAACGGGATCATGTGCATGAAGTCCTCTACGATAAATGGTTGAGTGCAACTACGATGACTTTTTACCTCAGTGCGTGTTTATTAATAATTTTCAGCATTTACTTCATATATATATATATTTTAATTTTCTTATAAAATATTAATTTGCATGTGTTGGTTAAAGATATACGGGCGAGGTATATCTCTCCGGAGATATCGACGCAGTAGAAAGTATTCCTTTATCTCCCCCAGTCTGTTGCATGTTTGGTCGACGGAGCGGTTAGTGAGGGACGCTGTTCATCATATTATGAAATTTTCTCGGGAGTGACCATCTCATTTTTGGCCAACAAATGTGGGGTGAGTACAATAAATATATCATAAAATTTTATATTTATATAAATAAACGGTTAGTTTTAAATATTGTTAATATAATGTAGTGAACATTGGGTCTTGGTGGCCATACACACGACTACACTTATTATGTATTATATGGATCCGGCTAAGGGTGGGGTGTATACACATCATCATGATCTCAAGTTAGATTTATGGAGGGGTAAGTTAATCTTTAATATTTTCATATTATGATTTATTTTACTTTAAAACTTATGCATATCTAATCTATTTTTATTTTTTAAATATAATATAGTGTGATGAGAATGTCTCGGAGTAGCCTTCGAGGCAAAACTCACAATCTATCGGTAAAGTGATGTGGAAAAATATTAAGGTAAACTTGCTTTAGAAAATTATCAAATCAATAGAAATTAATAATCATAGTTGTAGTACGTGACTTTAATTGTTAATCAATAGTTTCGAAGCGACAAGATGTCATTCACTTGTGGATATTTTGTGTGTTGCTTTATTGAAGATATAATCCAGACTTATGAGACGACCATTCCATTCGAAGTAAGTCGATTTATCGATTTATTTAAATTATTATTGATTAAATAAAAATTCGTATTATTTAATTAAATTTTCAATATAATTTGCGGTTTGTGCATACGCCTCGGATCAATTTTTACAACAATGATAGAATGGAGAAATGGAAAATGGATTGGCTTGGGTATTTATACAATCGATTCTTGTAATAATATTATTCTTGTACGTAAATTTTGGTAACGTGTAACTTATATATTAATTTTTTATCATAAATATTTCATGTTTTTTGTATATTTAATTATATTTATTTATTTGATGTTACCTTTTTGTATATTTAATTATATTTATTTATTTGAAAACCAATTAAAATTAATATTAGTGGGATTAGAAATTAATATTTGAAACAGGTTTTTAAATAAATTTACGAAAAAAAGGCTTAGATAGCGGTTGAAAACCTGTCTAAGGATTCACTTAGATAGCGGTTCCCAACCGCTGTCTTAGGGTTCCTCTTAGATAGCGGTTCCCAACCGCCTTGTCTTAGCGTTCTACTTACATAGCGGTTCCCAACCGCTGTCTTAGGTCCCCCTTAGATAGCGGTTATTAATCGCTGTCTAAGCCCCCTCTTAGATAGCGGTTAATAACCGCTGTCTAATCCTCTTAGATAGCGGTTTTTAACCGCTATCTAAGCCCTCGCCTACTAACACATTTGTTTCTTAGAGAGCGGTTATAACCGCTATCTAAGCTCAATTATAACCGCTCTTTAAGCCTATTTTTGTACTAGTGAAATGATGAAGTTTCACCGTGAACCTTGTTCACATTAGACTTTGTCTTATTGACCAAATCAATTAATGTATCTAGCAACGATGGGAAACCAACTAAGTCAATTTAATCAAAAATATTAATTAATCACCAATTGTGGATACTAAATGATTTAGTCAACTACTTGCACGTTAGTGATGGGAGCAATTTAGTCAACAAAGAGAGAGAGAGAATGTAGTGTAGGCCTATATACATATAAAGAGGTGCAATTAGTCAAATTATTCATACCCAAAAAGTTATTAATCTCCATTGAAGATGAAGATGAAGATGATGGTATTGGTATTGGCAGTTTTGTTGGTGATGATGTTTGCAGTTGTAGTGGAAGCTCAAGTTTGTTGTAGTCAGTGCCAAATTAACCTGAATCTATGCTTGAGTGCGTGCGCAGACAACAACTGCTTCACATATTGTACTCAAGCTGCGTCCTCTTGTTTTCTTAATTGCCAAACATGTTAGATTGATTGATTGATTACATCCCCCACCTATGTATTAATAATTGCATCTATCAATGCATGCTACCTAGTCTTTTAATTATGTATAATTCTCTTGTTTTCACATTCCTTCTTGTATTTCTTCTTCATATGCTATTCAATCAATTTTCCTTTTGTTATTTACAGTGATTTCAGAACTTAGGTTGAACTGACCGGTTTGATCATGAGGCGGTCCAATTACCCTAAAATATATTTTTTTAGATTGAATCGCCAAAATTGGAAAAACGGGCCATAACGGAAAAAACCAGTTGAACCAAATCTTTTTTTATTTATTAGTAAAATTTAAAGGTTAAACAATGATATATTTCTTATCTCCTTTTATTTAATATTTTAATTATTAAATTTATTAAACAAGTCCCATTTTCATCCTGGTCACTAAGTTTCTCATTTTAGTGGGAGACACAAGTTCAATTCTCTTTGGAAACTAATTAATAGAGTTATAAGGTTTCTTTAGTGAACTAAAACCCCTATGGGTTGGCCTAGTGGTGAGGGCTTGAGGCAGGAGTGTGATTAGGGGTGGGAATAGGCCGGGCGCAGGCCGGACTTTGCATAAGAAAGCCTAGGCCTATTATATAATTTTTAGGCCCGAGCACGGCCTATTAACTATGGTAGACTTTTTTTCAAGGCTCGGCTCGACCTTTTTAATAAATAGGCCGGGCACGAAAGCCTTTTAAAGGCCTATTTGCAACTTTTTTATTCTTTATCAAATTTTAAAAATTCACATTTTTTATATTACACCGTATATACTATAAAACTCAAAATACGAATAAAATTAACATACTAAGAATTATCAACTAGTAAACGCAATAACAAAATCTTATGTAAATTAATGTTACGTAAGTTATTTTGTTCATTATTAATATTTTTTATTAATACCTTTTACTAATATGTAAATTTATGAGATAAAATATATGAGTATCTCACAATTATTAAATTAATTATATATTTTTTTAATTATACACTAAACTCATTATAAATATTATTTTTTGAAAAAATATTAATAATTTAATAAAGTTATAAAATAAAAAAATTGATTACTTTAAAATTTTTGAATAATAATAGTTTTATTGAATACTTGATTACTTTTTAGATGATTTACTAATGAAATGTCCCTATATTACTAATAGGGAGTTTGTTTTTACTTAGGTGTCGTAATGAGGTTAATTTGAATGATGTGTCATATTCTTATTAAATGTATATATATGTTAATAATCTATGTGTCATTTTTCTATTGATT
This sequence comes from Paraleonurus japonicus, assembly GCA_030762865.1. Taxonomy (NCBI): domain Eukaryota; kingdom Viridiplantae; phylum Streptophyta; class Magnoliopsida; order Lamiales; family Lamiaceae; genus Paraleonurus; species Paraleonurus japonicus. Next base: position 36,331,927 of record CM061052.1, read on the forward strand.
TATAATTAATATATGGCATCTATGTGGCATTTTAATATAGGAATTAATTAAAAATATATTTCTAAGGAGGTTTGAACCCTAGACCTCTTGCACAATATGTATATTTTTTAATAGATAAGTTAATATATAAATCTATAAATATTTTAATATCTATTTTATATCTAAAAAGTGTTATCATATGACAATTTTTAAACATAAAATTATATTTAACTTAAGCCTATAAATGTATGTAAGAAAAATTGTGGTTGTATCAACTATTATTAAAAAAAAACTTAATATAATCATATATGATATTTATTGTAAATATACGATATATATATATATATATATATATATATATATTATTTGGAGTAATATTTATGCATCAATTATATAATAAAAATTATGTTAATCGTCTCCTTTTTTATTAATTGTAAAATAAATTTGAAAAAAATCTTATAGTAAATTCTTTCACATAATTATAATAATTCTAATTCCTACCATGAATTGTCATACAATTAATATTACCATTATTTAAATTTAATATTATAATTAAAATTTTTATACATATACATTATTTTAATATATATATTATTATTTAAAAATATTATATATAATATATTATATTGTAAAATTTATTTAACAAAAATACTGCGTAATACGCGGGAGCTCATCTAATTTATTTCTATATATACAAGTTCAAATCATGAATGAATGGTGGAGACTATTTTAATTTAATAGATGAGAATGATTTCTAACATTTCACAATCCTCCACATAAATAAAACATTTAATAATCATTCCAAAATATTGCAAAATATTATTATGTTATCTAATATAATATATATTATATACCATATATATTATTATATATATATAAATATAATATATATTATATATATATATATATATATATATATATATATATATATATAGTTAAATAGACCACTGATAGGCTTAAAAGGCCTACAAGAAAGTTTAAGCCTGGCCTATTTAATTAAATAGGCCTCTTAAAAGGCCCGAGCCTGGCCTAATTATTAAACGGGCCGAGGCCGAGCAAGGCTTTAGTAGGTCGGGCCGTAGGCCCCCGTCGGGTAGTCCGGCCTATTTCCACCCCTAAGTGTGATTGGTCCCCGGATTAGTCGGTTCTTGGGCCGGATACCGAGTTATCAAAAACAAACTACTAACAACTAACATTTACCGATAAAAAAAAAAAAACAAAACAAGTCCCTTAATTGCCAAAATTGTCTAATGCATAATGTCTATTAATTTCTTTCTCATTTTAGTATCCCCTATATACTAATAGGGTGGTTAATTCTGCCTATGTGTCATTTTTTTATAATTTCACCGCCACGTGTCGTTTTATTGTGAAGTGTCGAATTATGGTAAGTTTGCTTATATGTCAATTTTCTATAAAGTTTTAAAAATATTCATAAGGGTTTGAACCTTACACCTCTCACACATTTATTTTAATGCTTACCAACTAAACCAATTTATACATATTTATATGTTTTGAAACTTCTTTTATATAATTCCACCTATAAAAATGTATTATGTATTTTCTTGATAAAGTTCAATATTTATAAAAACTAATTGTGAGTATTTCAAACAAGTGAATCTCATTATATATTAATATGAAGTTTATAATATTTATGTGTATATTTTTGTGAATTCAGATGATATGTCATTGAATTGGAAAAATAATTTATGTGTGTGATTAGGAGTTAATAATATAAAGAGTTTTATATTAGTAATGATTATGTGTCAATGTATAATTAGTCACCTATACAATAGTATTAACATATTGAATAAAATTATAAAAAGGACCGACTCAATTAATTTACTTTATTTCATCCTAATAAATATATGTATAAATATAAGTATTATTAAAAACTTAATATAATCATATATGATATTTATTGCTATTATACTATTTATATACTATTCGGAGTAATATTTATGCATCTATTATAAAAGATTTTTTTCTATTAATCATTTTTATTAATTGTAAAATAAATTTGAAATAAATCTTATAGTAAATTTTCACATAATTATAATAATTCTAATACCCAACATGAATTATTATATAATTGATATTACCATTACTTAAATTTAATATTATAATTACACAAAATTTTATACATATATATTATTATTTGATGAAAAATATTATATGTATAACATATTATATTATAAAATTTATTTAACTAACATACGCGTAATACGCGGAAGCTCATCTAGTTCTAAATAATATTGTGTTGTCTACGACTCAATTGTGTTAATTTCAACATAAAATTGATAAGTTATAATTTTGTGTTTTTAGAAGTGTAAATTTATTTTTGTAATGTCACACATATGGAATGTATTGTGTTTTTAGAAGTGTAAATTTATTTTGTAATGTCACATATGGAATATAAAAAATAGGCAGAAATTGTTTTAATGTTTGGACCGACAACTAGTGTCCTGTCCGGTTTGATCGCCATTGAGTTATGAGCACACCGATTCGACAAAAATGTCTATGAAACAATCTTATAAATGACACAAATACAATTTAATCATGTTAATTATATGATGTGTGGGTTTAATACCCCATGTCAATCACATTTAAAAATAATTATATAACTCATATTAAAAAAAAAAAAAACCCCATATACAAACCCGCGGGAAAATTCGTCTCATATATATGGATCGAACTTGTAAAGACTCGTTCATTTTTATTTGCTAGGGATTTCATTTCTATATTGATTATTAAGTTATAATATTGTTTTTTTATCTTTCCAAATTAAATAAAGAAAATATGAGAATCAATTATTTATTTATTGAGTGTAAGTACAGTAAAATTGTGTTCACTCAAATGGAGGCAGTAGAAATTACATGTTGGGTATCAATTAAATTTGGCTTAATTCATGACATTTTCGCAAATTGCAATCTAATCTAAAATTTTAAACTTTGTTAATTAAATCATATCTTTTAATTTTTTGACAAATATAACTTACGGGCGTAAGAGGTCTTGCCCGTCGCCTACGTGTCGCTTACGTGGCAAAGAATATGCATTGTCACCTCCAACAATACTAAATGATGTGTTTAATATTAGGCTTAATTGCATATAAAATCATGACCTTTTCGCAAATTGCAATTTAATCTAAACTTTTGAACTTTGTTAATATCTCCAAAAATAATACTAAACTTTCTTACATTCCTCAACCGGTATACTAATATGTAAAGAAACTTCAAAAATAACTCCAAACATGAAAGAAGAGACACATAAATTAAGTTCAAAAATGATCTCGCATAAGATCAAGTTCACATCAACGAATACATAATTGTGCTTTTACACAGCAAAATAAGTTTGGCCATATGAACAAAAAGATCATAAATTAAGAATATGCCCTATCACACACCAAAAAAATATAATCTCGGCCTAGTACACATAAAAAACATAAGTAGGCCCCCTACACACCCACTACTAATTGGCTGCACTCTCTTGAGTACCAAGTGTGTTTTTTGCAGTTGTTTGTCTTGTAGTTCTTCCCTCGTAGCTAATTGTCTTGTAGTTCGTCCACTTTCTCCTTTCACCCGGGTCACTCTTCGTCCCCTTGTAGACCTCGAACTTGAACCAACATGTGTTGGGGCAACAAAATGAACCCTATTCTCCCAGGACATCTTGAATATAATAGAAACAATATTAGTTTCTTACAAGACAATAAAAAAAAAAAAAATGACACAAAATTAATAAATACCCTCATATATATATTTCCCGTCTCCGCTCCCACATGAACTCCATAACCTCTTCTTGCCTAAGCACCATAATGCAAAGCAACAAATAAGTTCCAAGAAAAAAATACAACAACAACAAATAACTTCCAACAAAGAACAATAAGTCCCCAAAAAGTTCCAAACAAAGAACAATAAGTTCCAAGAAAAAAATACAACATCAACAAATAACCTCCAACAAAGAACAATAAGTCCCCAAAAAATTCCAAACAACAACAATAAGTCCCAAAAAGTTTCAAAAGCAACAATAAGTTCCAACAACAATACTAAAAACTTACCACTTCCCTGTCTCTTGCACGCGCCGCGATCAGGTGCATTTTCGGCAGCTTGTTTGATAGGATGTTGTTCCGCATCGAGGGGCCCTTGTCTCGCACGTGGATTGCTTCCTTCCATACGCGGCCTGCCGCTTGCGCTGTAAAAAGGGTAAACAATCAAAATTAACGCCGGATTGTGTATTATACTATAACTAGAAAAATCGAATTGTGTTACCTTTGGTGGTTTATCAACTCGCTTCATTGGTACATGTTCGCTTATGCATCATTTTTTGAACTTAATTTATGTGTCTCTTCTTTCATGTTTGGAGTTATTTTTGAAGTTTCTTTACATATTAGTATATCGGTTGAGGAATGTAAGAAAGTTTAGTATTATTTTTGGAGTTATTAACAAAGTTCAAAAGTTTAGATTAAATTGCAATTTGCGAAAAGGTCATGATTTTATATGCAATTAAGTCTAATATTAAACACATCATTTAGTATTGTTAGAGGTCGACAATGCATATTATTTGCCACGTAGGCGACACGTAGGCGACGGGCAAGACCTCTTCTCGCCCGTAAGTTATATTTGCCAAAAAAATTAAAAGGTTATGATTTAATTAACAAAGTTCAAAAGTTTAGATTAGATTGCAATTTGCGAAAAGGCCATGATTTTATATGCAATTAAGCCATTAAATTTACTACTAAATTTGTTTCAATGCATTGTTTACAAAATAAATCCGTCCTCTACTATATACATTATTTCCTTAAACAACAATAAAATAATTTTAACATTTTTCTTTATCTCCCTTAAACATATCAATATTACACCACATGTTATTACTTTTATCACACACAAAAATCCGCATAGCCTAATGACATAAATCGAGCCTAGAAATAGCCCCAAATTATGGCCAATAATTTTCTAAAAAAGTCATGCATACATACATTCATCTTGCATCTGTATCCTTTTTATTTTTATCAGGAAAAATAATATTCATTCATAAAATAAGGTACAAGTAGTACCCAAGAATGTGTTTACAATGGAATCTAAGATCCAAAAGGATATCTTGCATTTGTATCTCGCTTTGCAGGAGGCTGTAATCGAGATCGAACTTCTCGCAAGCCTTAACTAATGATACAAGAACAAGTGATTAGTGTGAAAATTTCTAGAAATTCATGTATTTTGTATTAGGAGTATTAGATGTAAATATGTATTTGTGTATTTATTCTTGTCCCACATTGATTAGTTTTGAGAGTTTCCTACACTCTCCATTGTATATGTACATTGTGAATACTTTTGTATATATATCTTGGATATTATCTCAACATGGTAGCGAGGCCAATTTTGGCACACGCCATAATTCCTTGATCCTTATTTCCTTTTCTTATTAATTTATTCCCCTCTTGAATTGACCACCACGCTCCCTCAATCATCCTATTTTCTAGGATCACAACATCCTTTCCATATTTTTTTCCGTCCGAGGTTTCATTCCTTGACCCGATCTTCGGCTGTAACTCCCAAGAAAAATCTTCCACCACCTGTATCCATCTCTCGTTACTAAACCGTACAATACATGCGATCACCCTCGCTTTAGCACCGTCGTTGCTTTGCCGTGGCACCACACTACCGCTCATATCCTTCAACATCGCGGCCCCAGCACCGCTCAAGCTTTCCTCCACCAACTTTCGTCGCCGCACTGGAGTTTCGATTAGGACACTTCTATACGGATATGATCTTTTTAAGCTACGATGGTACGTACTCTTGTCCGTCGTCTGTTCGTAGGCACGAAATCTGAACCGAACCCTTTATCAACAATGGGTTCGATAAGACCGATTAATTCTCTCGGCCATTGTGGCTCCATTACACCTACGCTTATTCCCTTCATTCTTTGCGCCACGACTTCTCGTGGGGGCATGGAGACTTTCTCGGCGTCCATATCTGTGGCAAGTCCTCTAGGGGCGCATTCTTGCACTAAAAATCGGATTCACAACCCGGTGAAAGGTACCCGTTCCATATCTGATTTTATGCTTGATATAAAAGGTGTTGTTGATGAACTCTCACTTCTTGGTGTAGTCACGGACTGGAGGATTTAGTCATAAAGTCCTTAATGGACTTGATGATTCTTTCAAGGAGATTAGTAATGCTATACGAGCGCGCGACACCCCGTCTCCTTTGACGAGCTGTGGATAAGCTTCTCGGTGCGAGGCTCAACAAGCTTCTCGGGTGGCAGCCTCTTCGAACCACCCGAACCACTGCCCTGCCTTCCCGGCTTCCTCTCGCCGTCCGCTCGCCACATCAGCGCCCACGAAGACCAACAGCTGGCGCAGCCGGTCAGAGCCGTAGCCATGCCCCGTCTCGGCCAAGGGTGGCCCTCGGTTCCAGCAGTGTCCCGGCCGCATCCTCCCACGCAGTGTCGTGGCTGCCAAGGATGCGATTATGTGGCACTCATGGCCACTCCGCCCGTAGGTGTCCGGAAGTCGGGCTTATGTCAACCGGCCTCCTCGGTCGGGTTCTCCTTCCACCTGCCTACTCTTTTCCGTCTGCCCATACTGCTACGTGCATTTCGTCACACCTCAGTGGATTCTTGACTACGGGGCTTCTCACACATCACCAGCGATTTGGCGAATCTTTCTTTGCATGCACCCTACCTCGGTTCCGACGATGTGATAGTCGGGGATGGTATGAATATTTCTCATCTTGGCCGACTTGTTTTTCTGCATTTCTGTCTTAAATTTCAGGATATATTACTTGTCCTCCTCAATGGCAAGGAACCTTCTATCTCTGTATCTAAACTTTGTCAATGAGAATAATGTTGTGGTTTTTTCTTCTTAACACAGGTTTGGTGAAGGGCAGTCGTACGGGGGCGTGATACTTGAGGGTCGCGCGTTAATGGCTTTATGTGTGGCGGTTGGTACCTCGTCTCCACTTTCTCACTTTCGGCCCTATCTTCGGTTAGGCAGTCCTTTTCCCTTTGGCATTCTCGCCTAGGCCACCCATCCATGAAGATTCTACACTCTTCTTTATCTAGTCAAAATATAGCTACAAATAAATCTGATTTATTCGGTTGTGAGTCTTGTAAGTGCATTAAGAGTCACAAATTGCCTTTTGATGAATCTTCTCTAAATTCTGTTTTGCCACTTGATTAATTTATTCCGATGTTTGGACTTCTCTGTCTTATCTTGTGATGGCTATAAATATTATGTCATTTTTATTGATCACTTTACAAAGTATGTTTAGGCTATACCCACTAAAACAGAATCGATGTTAAGTCTACTTTTATGGCCTTTAAAGCATTGGTAGAGAACTTTCTTAACACAAAAATAAAGACTCTATACTACGATAATGGAGGGAATATCTTGCTCTTAGACCTTTTCTTGCATCTCATGGGATTACTCACCTCACCACCCCCACCTCATACACACGAACACTGATGGAGTGAGCAGCGCCATCGTCACGCTCGTTGACACGGCCTTGCTCTACTTCACCACTCTTCCATGCCTCTTGAATACTGGCTATGCCATGTATCTAGCGGGGTTTATCTCATCAACCGTCTTCCCAAAGTTGACCTTCTTATGGTCTCCTCCTTTGAGAAGCTCTTTCAGCAACCCCCTAATCTCTCCAAACTTCGTGTCTTTGGGTGTCAATGCTTTCCTGGCTACGTCCATATTCCTCTCACAAACTCGATGCACGATCTCATCCTTGTGTCTTCATTGGCTACTCACCCACCCAGTGCCTACCTCTGCCTTGATCGTTCGTCCTCCGGAGTTTATGCCTCTCGTCACGTGGACTTTGTGGAACATATTTTCCCCTTCTCATCCCCTCTTCCCCTCCTTGGCACTATCTCGACTCCCTACCCTCTACATCTATCCCTACTCCTCACTTTGTTCTTGCTCCTACTCCGTGGTTGATGTTGTTTCACTGTGCCCACACATACGCTCCAACGAACGCGGCGCGTCTACTCCTCGACCACATTGCCTTCACCGGTGGTCCCCTCCGTTCCTCCCATCACATCATCCATGGTGACTCGATCCCGTAATAACATTGTCAAACGAATCCGAGGTATGGTCTTGCATCTACCTTATCTTCGATGTTGAACCAACTACGGTGCCCCAAGCCTGGCTCACGTTGAGGCGTGAGGTATGTCTCGGGAATTCACCGCTTTGCAAGAAAATGGTACTTGGGATCTTGTACCTCCGGACTCTTCTCGAGAATGTTGTTGGGTGTAAGTGGGTCTTTCGTATCAAACGAAAGCACGATGGTTCCATCGATAAATACAAGGCCCGCCTCGTTGCTAAGGGGTTTCATCAGCGCCGGTGTTGACTACTTTGAGACATTTAGCCTGTTGTCAAGTCGGCTACTATTGGTATTGTCTTGAGCATTGCTACTACTCGTAATTGGCCTCTCCGCGGCAGTTTGATGTTAACAATGCTTTCCTCATGGCTCCCTTTCGGATGGAAGTTTATATGTCTCGACCTCCGGGTTTCTTGATTCGAATCACTCTACCTATGTCTGCAGAACTCCGTAAGTCTATCTACGGTCTCAAGCAAGCCCCTCGGACATGGTATCATGCTCTTCGCACATTTACGGTCTCATTTGGCTTTTCTGCACTAAATCGGACGAATCACTATTTGTCTACCATAGTCGTGGTGTCATTTGCCTACTTCTTGGTGTATGTGGATGATCTTATCCTCATTAGCGTGTGACAACTTTCTCACTCGTGTCGTCACGAGGTTTGGCTTCTCGGTTCTCGATTAAAGATCTTGGTCCTCTATCCTACTTTCTTGGTTTAGAGGTTCTTCGTGATTCTTCTTCGTGTTTTCTATCTCAACGGAAGTACACCTACGAGATCTTCTATCTCAACACAACATGCTCAATGCTAAGCTTTGTTCGGACACCGCTTTCTCCCAACGTAACTTTGTCTCTCCATGATGGTAGCAAACCTGTGATGCGTCCTTATATCGTGTGCAGGCGGTCTTCAATATCTTCTTCTCACTAGGACATTGCCTTTGCCGTTAACAAGCTTTCTCGGTTCATGCATGCTCCTACCGAGATCCACTGGGGCGGTAAAGCGTCTTCTTCGCTATCTTAACGGCACTCGTCATCTTGCTCTACATCTTCGCCGTGACTCTCCCCTGTCCCTTCATTGTTTTTCGGATCTTGATTGGGGTGGAAATTGTGATATAGGACATCCAGGTGCATTTATTATCTATCTAGGTGTCAATCCCATCTCATGGAGCTCAGTAAACAGCGATCGTAGCTCGATCCTCGGCAGGAGGCCGAGATATCGAGCATTGCAACTGCCGCTGCGAGCTTCAATGGACCAGTCACTTCTTTACGAATTGGTCATTTACTCTCTCTGCTACTACTCCGGTTCTCTATTGTGACAACATTGGAGCTACATATTTATGTGCAAATCCGATTATTTCACTCCCGTATGAAGCACATTGCTATCGATTATCACTTCGTTCGTGAGTTGGTTCAATCCCGCCTGCCTTCGTGTTTCACATGTTACCTCTGCGATCAACTTGCGGATGCTCGACAAAGCCTCTTTCTCGGACTCGTCTTTCTCTCTTATTGGACAAGATTGGTGTCGTCTGACCGCCACCATCTTGAGGGGCGTATTAGGAGTATTAGATGTAAATATGTATTTGTGTATTTATTCTTGTCCCACATTGATTAGTTTTTGAGAGTTTCCTACACTCTCCATTGTATATGTACATTGTGAATACTTTTGTATATATATCTTGGATATTATCTCAACATTTTGTTTGTTTAAATTAATAGAATTTCATGCATAATTTACACTAAATAGATTAATTGCATTGAGATGAGAAATATAGTATTTGTTATTTTTATAGGTAATATGAACATTTTTAAAAGCAAAATATGAGCCTATTATTGATTTGTGTTTATTTATAAAAGCACAAAGTTAATTTTTGCGGGTCTTTCATGTGCAAACATAAATAATGAATTCATCTAAAAATGAAGTGTTTGTGGAATTTTTTTATTTATATTAATTTTTTAATTTATTACTTTTTCATATTCGTATACTGAATTATCAAATTTATCCTTGGGAGAGAAACCATCGAATAAACAATTTAATATGACTTAAGTTGTTTTCAAAGAAAATTTGAATTCAAGATGTGGGTATGAGCCAAATATTTTAATATTATGAAAGAGTTTTGTCTCATTTAAACTTCAAACTTATTAAATTGCGTGAACTATGAAGTCAATTTATTTATATCAATTTCCTAATACAAACTCGTGGCTGGTAAGAGTTCTGGGGACGGATTTAGGAGGCGCGGGGGCGTCGCCCTTTGATTTAAATTTTTTTCACTATATGTATAGAATTTTTTTATTTATACCTTAAATTAGTACTATAATATTTTATCATTTCGCCTCCTTGAATTTTAAAATTTTCCTCCTGTACTTGTATAAATTAAGTAATTCACTCCTAGTGGGATGAAATCCTGGATCCGTAATAAATCGGTTGTTCTTAATCTAATTCCAGACCTCCTGCTTATGGGTTTAAAATGTTTTTGATGGAGAAAGCCTTGATTGGCATTTTGAAAGGGAAGATGGTAGCTTTGAGTTTGACTTTGTGAAGGTCTTCAATGCTATCACAAATCTCCAATTTTATATATTTTGAAAAAAAAAAATAGACATATAATAAAATAATAAATAAAAATAAAAACATAAATTTATATTTAATATCGATCCCTTCAAAATTTATAAAAAGTTTTTTTTTTTTTAACTGAAAATGCGAAAATTTATAAAAAGTTAAACACAAAAGAATGTAAATAGGATTTCTTATAGTTGCCGTGGCAATAGCAATCTCTCAACGATTCGACTTTTCAGTTGTAGGCAATGCGACTACTATGTGGTATTATACTTTAAAGGGGAAGGTATTGTCTGTGGAGTGTATTTCTGTTTTTACATACATTTTATGTCTAATAATTTTTGCACGCACCAGTTGCATGTATAATTTATAAATCTTTTGTTGTCTAATCAATCAATGTTGACTGATTTCTATTAATCTTATTAATATATTCTTTTTTATTTTAAAGAATATCATGAATTTTAAAATTTAAATATTACTTGCAAGTTACAAATCAGCTGGCTATGTGAGTGGCAATTTTAATAATGGATGAAGAACTATGTGAGTGATAATTTTAACAACTTAAAAAAGGATAAAAAATTTCATATAGAGACCTAAGGTTTAGTTTAAGGCTCATTATATATGTCTTCTTTTTTACAAATGTCTCATTTCAGTATTCAATTTTCTTTTTTCTCATCTCAAGACTTAATTTAAATAAAATCTCAATTCAAGATTCGATTAATTTTTTTTTTTCAAATTAAAATTATACAATACGATTTTTAGTGGCCCTTATTTTTTTCGTTGTATGACTTGAATCAAAAGAAACAAAAACTAAATCCTATATATTTCGAAACATTTAAAATTAGAAGACCTAACACAACCTTAATATTGAGTTCCTACTGAGAGTTCTCCCTATTTCATGTTCTATGCGCACAATTAATTATAAAAATATCTTGTACTCTCTCATTTCGATTTATATTGTTCAAAATCAAATGATACGAATTTTAAGAAAAGAATGTTATTTATTAATATTAAAAGATATAAAGTGAATGATAAATACTTTTTTTTTAAATTTTATTAGAATAAGTAATTGAGTAAGAGAGGTTTAATTATAATTATAAACTGAGGTGTAAAAAGAAATGTTGTAAGAGTTTACAAGTAAGTTTTTTTTTTTTTTTTTGCTATTTTGAGTATGAGAAAATAAAAATATAGCATTAATTTTAAGATTTTGAGCAATAAATACTCCCGGACATAGTCAACTTGAAAAAATTATCAATTGTATATATATTTGGTTGCAAGTTGACTAAATGATTCAGGGAATTTCACGTTACTGCATTATGGGAACAATATTAATTAATTAGCACACTCTATTAAGCATTTCATATTATATATTATTTGACATTTTTATTCAATTGTATTAATTAATTAGACGAAATCTTATGTGAACATGTTTCACCGTGAAATTGGATTGATGGGTATTAATCCCCCATATACTAATAGGGAGTTTGATTTTGTTTATGTGTCGACTTGTGGTGAATTACCTTATGTGTCTTTCTTTATATTTTCACCGCCACGTGTCGTTTTATTTAGAAGTATCGATTTATGGTAAGTTTGCTTATGTGTCAATTTTACGTAAAGTTTTAAAAAATATTCTTAAGGGTTTGAACCTATCACCTCTCACACATTTATTTTAATGCTTACCAACTAAACCAATTTATACATATTTATATGTTCTGTCACAAATACGATAAAATACCGACAAAATACCGTCGAATTTTAAATTTTAGATTTACCTACAAAATTTTGAATTTTTATAAACAGTGTTTTCCGACGAATATTCGTCGGTAATTACCGACGGAATACCGACAAATATCCATCGGTATTTACCGATGAATTAATTTTTCGCCGGTATTTTGCGACGAGAAAAATACCGATGAATGACCAGCTTTACCTACCGAAATCCATCGGTAAATGACTATTTTTTTGTAGTGTGTATTAGATATTTTCTTGAGAAAATTCAATATTTATAAAAACTAATTGTGAGTATTTCAAACAAGTGAATCTCATTATATATTAATATGGAGTTTATAATATTTATGTGTATATTTTTGTGAATTCGGATGATATGTCACCGAATTGAAAAAATAATTTATGTGTGTGATTAGGAGTCAATAATATAAAGAGTTGTATATTAGTAATGATTATGTGTCAATGTATAATTAGTCACCTATACAATAATATTAACTTATTGGGTAAAATTATTAAAAAGGACCGACTCAATTAATTTACTTTATTTCATCCTAATGAATATATGTATAAATATAAGTATTATTAAAAACTTAATATAATCATATATGATATTTATTGCTAATATACGATATATATATATATATATATATATATATATATATATATATATACACTATTCAAAGTAATATTTATGCATCGATTATAAAAGATTTTTTTTCTATTAATTATTTTTTTATTAATTGTAAAACAAATTTGAAACAAATCTTATAGTAAATTTTCACATAATTATAATAATTATAATACCTAGCATGAATTATTATATAATTAATATTACCATTATTTAAATTTAATATTATAATTACACAAAATTTTATACATATATATTATTATTTGATGAAAAATAGTATATGTATAATATAGTAACACATCTTTCACTATACAAGAACACGTTTGTATTCATATAGTAACATATTTTTTTCAACGGTATGTGTTCTTGTAAGAACAATTATGTGTTAATGTAAGGGTAAGTACGTGTTCTTGGTCTTTAAAAGAATGAAATATTGGTTTTGTTCATTAATAACACATTTTTCTTCATACAAGAACACGTGTTTGACCTAATAATAACACAACTGAGAGTAAAAATTTATTTTTACCTTTGCACGAGTTTAATACACATATTTGCCCTTACAATAACACATATTTACCTCAAAATCTTATACTTGGGGATCAAATAAACCCATGATTTTTTTCTTTAACACATTAAAATCATTTATCTTTAATATTGAGATCAAATAAGTCATCATCTTAATAAAATCACACTCTTTTAATAAGAATAAAGTTGTCGAAGATTAAAGACTTATTTGATTCACACATATAATTAGATTAGATATTTATTTGACCATTTTTTTATTTTTATTTTTGTATTTGAACGATTATTTTTACGCAAATACGTATTATTTATTTTACAAGAACACATATTTATCATTAAAGTAACACATGTTTAACCTAATAGTAACACTCATGGGAACACCTGAAAGCGAAAATTGTATTTTTGTCATTGCGCGAGTTTTTTTAGCCAAACACGACCTAACCCGACCCAACCCGCCCAAGATCCGCGAATTTCATTAAATGGGTTATTTCACGGTGCAATATTGCATATAAGAATTTGTCTTATAAAATATATCTTGTACTCTCTCATTTCGATTTATATTGTTCAAAATCAAATGATACGAATTTTAATAAAAATATTATTTATTAATATTAAAAGATATAAAGTGAATGATAAATAATTTTTTTTTTTAATTTTATTAGAATAAATAATTGAGTGAGAGATGTTTAATTATAATGGTGAACTGAGGTGTAAAAAAGAAATGTTGTAAGAGTTTACTTTGAAAAAGTAATTTTTTTTTTTATTGCTATTTTGAGTATGAGAAAATAAAAATATAGCATTAATTTTAAGATTTTGATCAATAAATACTCCCGGACATAGTCAACTTGAAAAAATTATCAATTGTATATATATTTGGTTGCAAGTTGACTAAATGATTTAGTGAATTTCACGTTACTGCATTATGGGAACAATATTAATTAATTAGCACACTCTATTAAGCATTTCATATTATATATTATTTGACATTTTTATTCAATTGTATTAATTAATTACACGAAGTCTTATGTGAACATGTTTCACCGTGAAATTGGATTGAAGGGTATTAATTATTTTATTAAAGGATAATAATTATTTATATATATCGTAATGTATTAATTTAGAATTATATTAATTATTTTATTAAAGAATATTAATTAAATATATTAATTATTTCATTAGAAAAATATTAATTATTTTACGAGTGTGTCTACTTGTGAACCAAATTTCACGGTGAAACTTGATCCATATTAAAAGTAGATCAACTTACTTGATCCATGTTATTCGACTAATACCTTTTAGTAATATAGGTAATACTCTTCCGTTATCATTACCGATATTCTTTAGTAATATAGGTAATACTCTTCCGTTATCATTACCGACATTCTTTAATAATATAGGTAATATCGTTCAGCTTATTACAATCGATACCCTTTAGTAAATGATCAAGTTTCGCGTGAATCCTTGTTCACATTATACTTTGCCTTATTGACCAAGTCAATTAATGTCTCTAGCAACGATGGGAAACCAACAAAGTCAATTTAATCAACAAATATTAATTAATCACCAATTGCATGCGGATACTAAATGATTATAGATCAAGTGGACACTAAATGATTTAGTCAACTACTTGCACGTTAGTGATGGGAGCAATTTAGTCAACATAGAGAGAGAGTGTAGTGTAGGCCTTTATATATAAAGAGGTGCAATTGGTCAAATTATTCATACCCAAATAAAAGTTATTGATCTCCATTGAAGATGAAGATGAAGATGATGGTATTGGTATTGGTAGGTTTGTTGGTGATGATGTTTGCAGTTGCAGTGGAAGCTCAAGTTTGTTGTTCTCAGTGCGTAATTAACCAGAATCAATGCGAGAGTGCGTGCAATAGGGCACGACCAGTTATAGACAACTACTGCCACACATATTGTACTCAAGCTGTGTCCTCTTGTTTTCTTAATTGCAAAACATGTTAGATTGATTGATTGATTACATCCCCCACCTATGTATTAATAATTGCAACCAGGTGCATGGCTCGGTCCACACTGCGGGTTCCTCACTTTAGTGGAAGGTCTGAGTTCGATTCCCTTTGAAAACGAATATTTACCGATAAAAAAATGTATTAATAATTGCATCTATGAATGCATCCTACCTTATCTTTTATGTATAATTCTCTTGTTTTCACATTCCTTCTTGTATTTCTTCTTCATATGCTATTCAATCAATTTTTCTTTGGTTATTGACAGTGGTTTTGAACTAGGTTGAACCGACCGGTTTCGGTCATGAGGTGGTCCAATTACCCCTAATTTTTTTAGATTGAATCGGCCAAATTTGGAAAAACGGGCCATAACGGGAAAAAACAGTTGAACCAATTTTTTTATTTATTAGTAAAATTTAACGGTTAAACAATGACATATTTCTCATCTCCTTTTATTTAATATTTTAATTATTAAATTTATTAAATAAGTCTCCTAATTCTCATCTCTCGATCACCGAGTTCCTCACTTTAGTGGGAGACCCAAGTTCAATTCTCTTTGGGATCTAATTAATAGAGTTATAAAGTTTCTTGGTGAACTAACTACTAACAACTAACATTTAAGTCCCTTAATTGCCAAAATTGTCTAATACATAATGTCTATTCATTTCTTTCTCATTTTAGTATTCTAAACAAATATTGTGTTGGCTACGACTCAATTGTTTTAATTTCAATATAAAATTGATAAGTTATAATTTTGTGTTTTTAGAAGTGTAAATTTATTTTTGTAATGTCACATATGGAATGTATTGTGTTTTTAGAAGTGTAAATTTATTTTTGTAATGTCACATATGGAATATAAAAATAGGCAGAAATTGTTTTAATCTTTGGACCGACTAATAGTGTCCTCGTCCGGTTTGATCGTCGGTTCGATTATGAGCACACCGATTCCGACAAAAATGTCTATGAAACAATCTTATAAATGACACAAATACAATTTAATCATGTTAATTATATGATGTGTGGGTTTAATACCCCATGTCAATCACATTTAAAAAATAATTATATAACTCATATTTAAAAAAAAAAAACCCCATATACAAACCCGCGGGAAAATTCGTCTCATATATATGGATCGAACTTGTAAAGACTCGTTCATTTTTATTTGCTAGGGATTTTAGGGATTTCATTTCTATATTGATTATTAAGTTATAATATTGTTTTTTATCTTTCCAAATTAAATAAAGAAAATATGAGAATCAATTATTTATTTATTGAGTGTAAGTACAGTAAAATTGTGTTCAATCAAATGGAGGCAGTACAAATTACATGCTCGATATCAATTAAATTTACTACAATGCATTATTTATCAAAACGGTCCGTCCTCTACTATATGCATTATTTCCTTAAATAACAATAAAATAATTTTAATATTTTTATCTATCTTCCTTAACATATTAATATTACACCACATGTCATTACTTTTGTCACACCCCAAAAATCCGCATAGCCTAATGACATAAATCGAGCCCAGAAATAGCCCCAAATTATGGCCAATAATTTTCTAAAAAAAAATTCATGCATACATACATTCATCTTGCATCTGCATCTTTTTTTATTAGAAAAAATAATATTCATTCATAAAATAAGGTACAAGTAGTACCCAAGAATTGTAAATGGAATCAAAGATCGAACATGATATTTTGCATTTGTATCTACTTTGTAGGAAGGCTGTAACCAGAGATCGAACTTCGCAAGCCTTAACTAATGATACAAGAACAAGTGATTAGTGTGAAAATTTCTTGAAATTCATGTATTTTGTTTGCTTAAATTAATAGGATTTCATGCATAATTTACACTAAATAGATTAATTGCAGTCGAGATGAAAAATATAGTATTTTGTTATTTTTATAGGTAATATGAGCATTTTTAAAATAAAATATGAGCCTATTATTGATTTGTGTGTGTTTTTTTTTTTTTTTTTTTATAGAAGTACAAAGTTAATTTAGTTAGATTATTTAGACTAACTTATTTTTATTTTTTTATTGGTTTTCATGTAAATCCCACACTCTATAAATTAATTTATATTTGCATTTTTTAAGAGAATAAAATTACGTAATTAATAAGAAATTTAAAGTACACGTAAATTAATTTTGTTTTAGTTCGTATATTTGATTTATAAAATATATGAACAATAAAAAAAAATGTCTAAAATCTAAAATTTTTAATCATCCCGCATATTACGCAGATTTACGCACTAGAGTTATATATTGTTATATATTGAAAATTTACAGTCTCTAGAGTCAAAAGCAAAAAAAAAGATTGAAAATTCTATATTTTGGTTTCGATAGGAGATTATGCAATTATATAAAAATATTGTTTACAAAGGATTTTTTTATTTTTAATTACAAGTAAAAATTTGGCCTCAAATAAAATTTATGGATTCTTTAGTGTTTTATAAAATTATTAATTACAAAATATTTAATTAGTCTTTATATTTGAATTACTATTTAAGTTTAAGTATATCGTGCATTATAAAAATTTGTATATATAAAAATATTTAAAAATTAATACCTATATAATTTTTCGGCAAAATTCACAACTTAAAATTATTTGTATTATATATACACCAAGTGAAGTACTCATATTTTTGTCCTGTTTTATATGAAAGAGTCTTGTTAGTAGCTTTTCTAAGAAATCCTTAGTCTTAACTTGAATGGTTCACAAAAATTAAGATTTAGTTATGTTAATTATCTTTTTCATATATGTCTCCATCCATAAAATTTTTCATAGAAGAAAATACACAATTTAAAAAAAAGAATAATGATTGAAGTTTTAAAAGATAATCTTATAAATTTTTATATATATAATAAAATTATTGACGTATATGCATGTATGAGTCCAAAAATAATGATATTTTTGTATATATTAGTGGATATTGTGAGGGTAGAGTTCATGGAGAGTTTTTCATTTTAAGAGTGAAATTTATTGTGGGACGGAAATTAAGAAAAAGAAAGTATGAAGAATTCTTATATGACAATCATCTAATCTGTGAAATTGAAGATCCAACCGATCAATTTATTTGTTTTACCAATTAAAAAAATAATATCCAACCTAATTGTTGGATATAATTGGTGCGAATCACAACAATTCCGATCAATCTCCGACTCAGGCCGGTAAGATTGACGCACTAAGCAATTATTTGCAAAGTAAAGTATATTCAATTTCTCGTTGAAAAAAACTTCTGAGTACAACTTTTCCCTTTTTAAAAAGAAGACTTGTTCCTATGAGTATTACAAATATGCCCTTTCAGAAAATACAGCTAACTTCCCCAAATCAAATATATTATCAGTATGTTAATTGGGCCTTCAGTGAGTTAGCTTCGTGGGCTGCATCTTCCTGATATGTTTGCTGCCGAGCCGAGGACTCTTGGGCCGAGGCTTGGCCCATTTCTTTATCCTTCTTCGACGAGCTCGATTGTATGCATTTTTAGTTCTCGACCCTCGTTGGCATCGTTCCCCAATCCTTTAGCAATATCCTTGTCCTCAAGGATGAATTCAGGAAACCTTGCCTTCATCATCTCAACGTTCTCCCATGTCGCATCCATTTCTGGCAAAGATTCCCACGTTACAAGCCCTTCCCTACGAAACCTGCCACCCCTCTTCACATGCCGATATTCCAGAACCCTGTCCGGCCGAAACATCAGACGTCCATCTTCGTTTACTGCTGGTAGCAAACCCATGGTGGTGTCACCATTGCCAAGTCGCCGCTTCAACTGAGATATATGAATCACTAGATGTATGTGAGCGTTGTCGGGCAAATTGAGTCGATAAGCCACGGCACTGATTTTCTCAAGAATCTGAAAAGGTCCATAAAACCTGCAACCAAGCTTATAAAACGCCTTTTGGGACACCGATTGTTGCCTATAAGGACATAACTTCAAGTAGACCCAGTCCCCAACTTCAAATTTATCATCTCGATGTCCTTTATCATATTGTTGCTTCATTCGGTTGATGGAAATTCCCAGCACCTCCTTCAATTCCTTGATCATCATATCTCTCTCAAATAATTCCCTATCCACCTCCGCATTGGGGGAATTTCCAGCTGAATAACTAATGAGGTGTGGTGGTGGCTTCCCATAAACGATCTCAAATGGTGATTTTTGTAGACTCATGGTACGTAGTGTTGTACCAAAACTCAGCCCAAGGCACAAACTCTTCCCACCTATGTACAAAGCAGCGCAAGTATTGTTCTAGAGTACGGTTAGTCACCTCCGTTTGGCCGTCCGTTTGCGGGTGGTAAGCCGAACTCATTGCTAACTTGGTTCCGTGAATCTTAAAGAACTCTTTCCAAAAATTACTAATAAAAATACAATCACGATCAGTAATAATCGAACGAGGTATCACATGCAATCTAACAATATATTCTACAAACAATCGGGCCACCGACTTAGCCGTATAAGGATGAACTAAAGGAATAAAATGAGCGTATTTAGATAACCTGTCAACCACAACAAGTATACCATTATACCTGTTTGACATAGGTAGTCCTTCAATGAAGTCCATGGTAATATCTTCCCAAATGTGCTCCGAACGGGTAGAGGTTGGAGCAGTCCACTAGGCTTTCTAGAGTCACTTTTAATTCGTTGACATATGTCGCACTGCATGACGTACTTCCTGACTTCAGTTTTCATCCCAGACCACGTAAAGGTTTGCGCCATCCTTGCCCAAGTTCGATAAATTCCGGAATGCCCTCCTATCCTGGAATCATGGAAGTATTTTATTAGTTCAACATGTAATTTACCATTATTAGGAACAAATATTTTACCTTTATAGAAGAGCATTTGCTCTTTCCACTCATAATCTTCTACGGTCTCATCCTGCTCATCAAGTTGCCGTCGCTTTTGAGTAATTTCTGGATCTTCTATTGAGGTTGTTTTAATTTCATTCCAGATTTCCCAGACCGGTCCGGTCATAGCGCTGATCTCAGGTGAATCTTTACATCTTGATAATGCGTCTGCAACTGAATTCTGACGTCCCGGGCGATAAAGAATTTCAAATTCATACCCCAATAATTTTGCCACGAACTTTTGTTGTTCCGGGGTAATAATTTTTGCTCAAGCATATGCTTTAGTGGCTGTTGATAGATCACAATTCTGAATTTTTACCCATCAATATGGCCGCCAAACACGGACAGCCTCTAGAACCGCAACCATTTCTTTGAAATACACTGACCATTCCAATTTTCGAGGCCCCAATGCTTTGCTAAGAAATGCTAATGGCCTTCCATCTTGCATTAATACCGCCCCAATTCCATACTTCACTTGCATCGGTGTGCACCTCGAAAGTTTTTGTGAAATCTGGCATGGCTAGAATAGGCGTGGTTGTCATCGCATGCTTTAATTTCTAAAATGTGTCGTCACTCTCTTGCGTCCACCAAAATCCGCTTTTCTTTGTCATAGTTGTTAGTGGTCGTGCAATTGTTCCGTAATCCTTTGTGAATTTTCTATAATAGCCCGTTAACCCCAAGAAACCACGTAATTTTGTTAACGATTTTGGCCGAGGCCACTGTTGCATAGCCTCAATCTTAGATTGATCAACCTGCATCCCTGTTTGAGAGATAATGTGTCCTAAATATTCTACAGATGTTTCACCAAAAGTACACTTACTGCCCTTTACATGAAACTGATGCTTTGCCAAGATTGAGAATACTTCCCGCAAGTGTTGAATATGATCTGCCCACGACCGAGAGTACATCAAGATATTGTTAAAGAACACTAAGACGAATTTCCTCAAATGATCTTGAAAAATCTGGTTCATAGCACACTGGAATGTGGATGGCGCGTTACATAACCCGAAAGGCATAATCAGGTACTCATAATGGCCTTGGTGAGTTCTAAATGCCGTTTTATGAACATCATCTTCGGTCACTTTCGGATTTGATGGTAACCGGCTCGTAAATCCAGTTTTGAGAAATATTGTGAACCCTCAAGTTCGTCCAACATGTCATCTATAGTCGGTATAGGAAACCGATCTTTGATTGTAGCTGAATTAAGTGCCCTGTAGTCGGTGCAAAAATCCATGTTCTGTCTTTTTTCTTGACAAGGAGAATCGGTGACGAAAATGGACTGGTACTTGGTCTGATAAGGCCATTACGAAGCATTTCTTGCACTTGTCGCTCGATTTTCTCCTTTTGGAAGTGAGCATAACAATAGGGTCGAACGTTAACTGGCTGATTCTCATCTTTCAATGGTATCCGGTGATCGAAATTGCGCTTTGGTGGTAATCCCTGCGGTTCATCAAAAACGAAAGAGTAATCAGTAATAACTTGATCAATATCAGGATGATTTTTACCTGACTTATTGGTTTCTGGACATTTTGATCTCTTTGCTTCAGGGAATGTTGATGGTTGTATTCGTATAGCATAACACTACGCCCCCTTGCTCAATATTCTGGTAATAGCCTTCAGTCCTACTTCTTTGGGAAGCTGCTCATCATTTGATTTTAATGTGATTACACCATTCCCCACTTAAATTCCATTGTCTCATAATCTGTCACCACTTTTCCTAAACCTTCCAACCACTGCACCTCAAGCACAACATATAGATCTCCTAATGGAAGAGCAAACAAGTCAACTGTAATTGTGACCCCCTGAATTCTAATTGGGACTACTACATATTGTCGATCACAAGTGAGCCGTTCACCATTGACTACCTTAACATGGAAAGGATCAATCACTTTTGCCTTCAGGTTCAATTTCCTGGCTACGTCTTTGTTGACAAAATTATGAGAAGATCCATTGTCAACTAATACCATTACCCTTCTGTCGAATATCCACGACCCCATTCTCATCGTTCTTGGTCCATTTACCCCGGCCATGGCATGAATTGATATTTCTGCCTTATCACCCTCCGTCATATCATTTGGCTCTATTTCATCCTCCGAGCTCATTGGTTCGATCAAGAAAGCTTGCCTTATCTTGCATTTGTTGCCTGGAGTAAATCGCTCATCACAATTGAAACATAATCCCTTCTCCCGGCGTTTTTGCAACTCCTCCCACGACAACTGTTTTACTCCTGGAGGCATCACTTTGGCCAGAGGCCTTGACATCTCGCCGTCAATGGTCACCCCGTTCCCCTTCGTATCAAGACCAGAGGTACCGGTTCGTCAGAACTCTATACGGTTCCCTTTTTTAGTTCCCAAATAGTCATCATGCAATCATGCCAACTCAATGGCATCACTATACTTCCTTGGTTGATGCACCCTTACTTCTGCCGCTAATTCAGATTTTAAGCCACCCATGAACGCCCCAACTAGAGCCTTTTCTGGCCAATTGATCACTCTACTGGCTAACCTTTCAAATTCCTTTTGATAATCACGTAACGAACCAGTTTATTTAATATGCATTAATGCTTCATCGTAATCTTTATAATTAGTTGGCCCAAATCTTGCTAAGATTTCCCTCTGGAAGTCTCTCCATTTTATTACTCTTCCCTTCTTACGATAAACGTGACTTAACCACTGCCACCAAATGTTAGCCTCCCCTTCAAGATAGTAGGCGACGTACCTTATTTTATCAGGTTTCTCAATTTCGTTGAGATCGAAATACTGCTCTACTCCTACTCATCCAAGAAATCAGATCGGTACCATCAAAAGTAAGGCAAGTCAGTTTGGGTCGCCGTCGCCAGTTGTCATCACCTCGGCGAGGCCGTTCCCCTCCATCCTCACCTCGACGAGGCCGTTCCCCACTGTCTTCACCCCGAACGAGCCGTATGTCGTCGGAGCTAGTATTTGAGGCGCTGTTTTCATCAGAAAAAGATGAAAACCCTGATTTCCTGGGTAATTCTCGTAATACCCTCTCCAATCTCCTCTCAATTCGATCAATTTTGGCCACCCCTGTATCAAGGGTTTCGAACTTAGCTTCGAGTCGCTCAATTCAATCTCTGTGTGAGCCTGCCATATGGATCAATTCCGATGTGATTCGCAGTAAGACCTCTCAATGAAAGCACCAATTTGGTGCGAATCATAACAATTCCGATCAATCTCCGACTCAGGCCGGTAAGATTGCCGCACTAAGCAATTATTTGCAAAGTAAAGTATATTCAATTTCTCGTTGAAAAAAACTTCTGAGTACAACTTTTCCCTTTTTAAGAGAAGACTTGTTCCTATGAGTATTACAAATATGCCCTTTTAGAAAATATAGCTAACTTCCCCAAATCAAATATATTATCAGTTGTTAATTGGGCCTTCAGTGAGTTAGCTTCGTGGGCCGCATCTTCCTGATCTGTTTGTTGTCGAGCCGAGGACTCTTAGGCCGAGGCTTGGCCCATTTCTTTTATCCTTCTTCGACGAGCTTGATTGTATGCATTTTTAGTTCTCGACCCTCGTTGGCATCAATAATCTACGACTTGAGTAGCGTAAATGTGTAGAACCGACTTAAGTACAATCATATTCAAACTCGACTTGATCAAAATCAAGCTCCATTTTTGAATTTGAACTCGTTTCAGTTTGAAACATGAATTACTCGAGTTCAATTCTATAATGAGTAACACTTATGTGAGCAGGATGCATACGATGAATTATATTATTACTATCACCATTATGCACATTTACTATCACGGTAATGCACATATACTATCACTATCATAATTTACTTATAACCGTGCAAATGTATGACGGTGATAGTCCATGTTCATAATAGTGATAGTGAATGTGCGTGATAGTGATAATAAAATAGAATTCATCGTACGCACCCGATTCACATAAGTTTTTGCCTTCTATAATTTAGATAACCTTAAATATATTTTATTATATTTAAAATTAAAATATATTTTAATATTTTTAAATAATCAATATACCGTGATGAGCTCGAATTCAAAAATACGTAATACTCAAATAATAATTTAAGCTCGGCTCGATTAAATTTGATTTTTCTTGAGCCGTTTCTATTGACTTGTATTACACTTATTGAATCGACGTCCAAAATGGGGAAAGAAGACGAGGTTGAAAGATGGTATCGGAATTCAATTGGGACGTCTAAAACATATATTGGACTGCACTCATTCTGCATGGACGAACAAACCTAACAAGAAGGCTGCAGTATTCTATTGTTGACTTTTTTATTTTATTTAATCGCAATTTGCAAGCCCCACCCTTTGATAATTATTTGACATTTCACTGTCTTCTACATGTGTCATTTATTTTATAATACGTGTTTGCAAATAATTTTTTATGTAACTATGAAATATGAATAAAATAGAATGATTGCCAATGACACCCGTGAGTAGTAGACAGGAATGCAACGTGATATTTAAAAAATTAAGTACTTAAAAGATAAAATGTTAAAAACACACTTATGTAAAACTTGTTATTAATATGAAATTGATATCATTACGTTAATCAGTAATATTATAATATTAATTTAGTAATATATTTATACTTATAAAAAATGTAGTATCAATTTTATACATTAACTCTGATTCAAAATGTTATTAGACCAAATCTTTGGTCTACGCATTTGAAGTGTATTTTAGTTTTCGCAACAAAATAAGGAATATTAAAGATTTTTTTTTTTTTTTTTGGGTAAAAACACCCAAATACTTGAGAATTTCTCCAAAGCCCATCTTATAACTACAAAACACTTTGGCTCCATTTGGATGGAGTCATTTGAAATCGAGGATTTGAGAAAAATACATCATACATTCACAAATCAAAATGAAAACTAAGGCTTCATTTGGATGGAGTCATTTGAAATCAATGATTTGAGAATAATACACCATACATTTACAAATAAAAATGGAGAAAAACTAAATGAATGGATTTGGTTCACACAAATATTACTTATAAGTGGAGGATTTCAAATACCCAACAAAACCTAATCATTTGAAATCTCTTCACTTCTTCCACTTGCGCTTAATATTTGCGTGTATCAAAGTCATTCATTTAGTTTTTCTCTATTTTAATTTGTGTAAATGCATGTATATTATCCTTAAATCTCTTGATTTCAAATTCAATCCATCCAAATAAAGCAAAAAGAATTTCTCCAATCCAAGTTAATAGTTAAAGATATTTTTGATTTGCAAAAACACAAAAAGAAAGCATATATGAATTGAGTACAGTTTGTTCATATGCGGAATGCTGAATTAAGTAAATACGAATTTCTCGCCCGTGATGCCTAACTCACTTTTTGTCCCATGCATCTCTTCTTTCAACATCCACCACCCTCTGACACTTCACAAGATCCATTTCTTCTCTCTCTTCCAATTTTAACCTATAAGTAAATCTTCAAATTTGCGATAGTTAAAAATCGATTTGATCCCATAATTCTGGTTTTTTTCGCAAAAGATCCCAAAATATTTTAAATTTTCAAATTTATCACATAAATCACTAAATAGTCCGATTTTAGCCTGAATTTTCGCGGAAAAATACAAACAACGTCGTTTCGTCGTTTCAATTTTGTCCCAAAACTCACCAAGTAATCCGATTTTAGTCCCAAAAATGCACTTTTCCAACGAAAATGGAACTGAAATTGAATAACTTGGTGAGTTATGGGACAAAATAAAAATTTTTGAAATATTTTGAGACTATTTACAAAAAAGTCAGTGTTATGGGACCAAATCGATTTTTAACTCAATTTACCACACTTATTTACAGCCTCAGTAATTTGTGCTGTAACGCCCCATCTCCATCGAAGCAAATTCTTGCAATTCCTTCACTCCAACTCCAAGAAAATCCCTTGTTAGACTGTCCTCACCCGGCATATTCATTCTCATTCCCATTCTCATTCCCATCCCCATCAATGGACTGGAATTGGTGTCATCGATCATCAACGTATGATCGCCGTTGATGGATGTCAGCGTCGAAGCTGACGTCGAACCATTCAAATTATTCTTACATTTTCCAAGAATTTGATGATGGTCTTCGTATCTTGTGTGGTTGAGAGAATTGAAGCAGTCCAGAGCCGGAAACGACGACGTCACGAGGCCGAAAGCCTCGGGATTGGTTTCTTGATGATTTAGAATGGTGTTGATGTAATAAAGTGATGAACTCACATCTTCTTCCTCTTTTACCCCTCGATTCAACCACTGATTCTGATGATGATGATGAACTAATTCTTCAGCTGATGGATTTGCATTGTCAAACCATAATGGAAGCTGATTGGTTAGCTGATTTCCAGATTCGAACATTAAATCTTGTCTGAAAACCCCACCAAAATAACCATTTTTTAGATGGGGATTTCTCATTATTTCATTTCTGAAACTCATGTTTGCAGATGGAATTGGTGTTGAAAATCTTGCATTTTCTTCAGCTAATGCATTGCAGAAAGCTCTATGTGTAACAAAGCTATCCTTTCTGCAGTTTCAACAATAAACATAGCCCAACTATTAAACCAACTAATTAATAAATTGTATAAAATTCATGATCTTTATATATATAGTTATTAAAATTCGATACACAAACTAATTATTTATTACATTATATACTAATTTTCAGAATAATGCGGTCCAATTCAATGCACCAGACTAATTTTCAGCATCTCATGTGTCGTCTTTATACACCAAAAATTAATTTAGTGCATCGAATTATAAACATATCGAATTGCAACTAATATCCTTTCAAAATTTAAAATTCAATACACAAACTAAATATTTATTACATTATACTAATTTTCAGCTGAATATGGTTCAGTTCAATGCACCAAACTAATTTTCAGCATCTGACATTCTGTCTTTGTACATCAAAAATTAATTTGGTGCATCAAATTGTAAACATATTGAATTGCAGCTAATATCCTTTCAAAATTTAAAATTCAATACACTAACAAATTATTTGTTGCACCAAACTAGTATTCATCGTAACTAAAGATCATGATGCAGTTCAGTTCGATACACTGGACTAATTTTCGGTGGTTACACCACAAATTAGCCTGACAAATCGAATTGCAACAAATAATCAGTTTGTACATCGAATTGCAACGAATTTATTACAAGTTCAATTAGAGAAAGAGACCTGGAGAAGAGGGTTCCACAATGACACTTGTATTCTCTAGTCCCACAAGTCTTGGCATGAGCTTTCAAATCAGATTGAACAGCATATTTCTTGCAGCATTTCCCACACTTCCATTTCTTCTCTCCATGCTTTCTACTGTAATGTTTCTTGATCCCTGTCAAGTCCCCAAGTGCCCTACCAGGGTGGTGATGAGCACATGTCTTTTCAGGACAAGTGTACACTTTTTTCCTCACTATTTCTTCACTGCTTCTTTGCTTGAGCTTCCATGGAAGATTATGGCCTCTCTTGTGCAGCTGCAAATTCTGGTCCCTCTTGAAACCCTTCTGACAGATTTCACAGATGAATCTGTTTGTGGCCATCAGTGATTTTGGTGATAGAGCTATCACTTCTGCATCTGGATCTGCATACATACATACAAACAATTTTTACACACAGTGACTTTTTTATCGGTAAATGTTAATTTGTTAGTTGTTAGTAGTTAATTCATCAAGCACCCAAACACTCAAGAACTTCTCCATGCCACCTTATAACTCCGTAATTCGTTCCCAAAGGGAATCGAACCCGAGTCTCCCAGTAAAGTGAGGAACCGGTGGCAGTTAGTTCATCAAGCACCCAAGCACTCCAAGAACTTCTCCATGCCACCTTATAACTCCATAATTCGTTCTCAAAGGAAATCGACCCTGTAAAGTGAGGAACCGGTGGCCAGGTGAGCTAAGCCACCTGGCGACACACAGTGACATGTGTGTATCTATATATATACATGCTTAATTACCTGGTGCACCTGGAGGGTTTCTTTTCCTTTTTGATGGTTTTGGATCACTACTCGGATCTTGAATTAGCTTTCTTGTTGAAGGAACTTCATCATTACACATCATTTTTTTTGGTGAAAATGAATGTAGTGTTAAGTTTGTTTCTCCTCAAAACAAGTGATGAAGAGAACAAGAGAAAGTGAAGACTTGTGCTTTGCCTTTTCAATGTTTGAACATTGATACGAAATGTAGGTCACGTAATGAAGGGAGACTTAGTTTTCATTTGTGTTCCCTTATCTCCTTATCTTGCACGGCTGCTGCTGCACTATACAAGACGGTCAGCCATAGACTCAGCTTGGACCCCCACCCTACCCCACCCCACCCCACCCCTCATTGCAGAGCTGGTCCTACGATTTGGGGGTCCGGGTATAATTTTTCTTTTTCATGTTTTATTACACAAATTAAGAAAGTGAAAATTCGTAAATATTTATATATAAAGTAAAAAAATGAGTCGTATTGGATGGACACAAAAATATTGTCATTTTCTGTAAAATCCCTATCTCTATTATACTTAAAAGGAAGTTTAATTTTGATGATGTGTTACCTTACATCTCTTGAATAAATGTTATGTTACATGACAACTAAACTAACTCATAAATATTTATAAGTTTTGTATAACTATTTTATTGAACACTTTCTGCAATTAAACTCATCGATTTATACTATTATGTTTAACTTAAATCTATAAATGTGTATTAGTTATTTTATTGTGATTATATTAACATATATATATATATATATATATATATATATATATATATATATATATATATATATCTCAATATATTTAAGAAAACCTTGTCAATTTATGCTTTAGTATTCGACAAATAAGCGAAATTAACTTAAGAACACAATAAAATTTTATCGGCATAAATTTTAAAATATATATTTTTTTACATTTAAAATATGATTTTATTTTACATATGTTTCTTCTTTCTTAACAATATGATATTCTTCTTTATTTCTTCTTATTATAAGGAGTTACAAAAATACATGAATTATCATACCCCATGAATTTATTAGAAAATATATATATATATATATATATATATATATATATATATATATATATATATATATTTATATATATCTTAAATTACTTAAGTGGGAGACTGAGTTTGGTTCCTTTGGGAACGAATTAGAGTGGGAGGTATAAGGAGGCTTGGAGAATTTAGAATTGTAAAGAGACTTGGTGAACTAATTTCTAATCACTAACAACTAACATTTACCGATAAAAATATATATATCTTAAATTATATTCATATATTTATATATATATATATATATATATATATATATATATCTTACCTAATTTTTTTAATCACGGTAACTAATAATTTACATAATATAATAATTAATGTATGGATATTAATTTGCATATTAATTATACTAAAAATTTAAAGTAATTATAAAATAATTTTAATTAAAAATTATAAATTATAAATATTACTATAATTTTAAAAATAAATTTATATAAAATATTTAAAGAGAGCCACGTAATACGCGGGGATTATGCTAGTTGAGAATATTGTGAAGGTAAAGTTATGGAGAATTTTCATTTTTAAGAGTTTTCTAGATACTTTGGGACATACTAATATTGACAGTATGAGTTAAAAACCGATTTGGTCTCATAACTCTGTCTTTTTCATAAAAGGTCCCAACATATTTCAAATTTTCAATTTTGTCCCATAACTCACTAAATAGTCCGATTTTAGTCCCAAAATGAACTTTTCAGGGAAAAATGGGACTGAAATCGACTATTTGGTGAGTTATGAGACAAAATTGAAAATTTGAAATATTTTGGGACCTTTACGAAAAAAACCAGAGTTATGGGACCAAATCGATTTTTAACTCATTTAAAAATTGTACCAACTAATAATTAAAGATCATTGGAAGTAAAGAGGATGACGGCTGTTGAGAGCTAAAGAAAAAGATATATATACTTTGTATATCATTTTTAATGCAATTAATTTGTATGTATTATTAATTAATGATATTAGTTAAATGAGATATTGGTGATGGAAATCGTATGCCTTTAATAAGTTCAAATTATATTTTTGAATAATTAGATAATACTCCCTCCGTCCAATTTTTGTTTTCCCATTTGACTTTTTGACCGATTTTTGTGTGAAAATTATTTCATAGTAATATGTGTACAAACGTTGTTTTATATTTATTATTCGGTATATTTTTAATAAGAGTTATTTAATAATTTAAGCGTTTTATGGGATAGAGTAATCTTTCAATTTTGATGTTTAATAGTGTATCCCATAAAAATTTTCATATTTTTTTAATTTTCATTCGTTGCACAATACATTTCACACATTTAAAATAAAAACTATTAATAAATTATACCCTCACAATATCCTCAATTCTATAAAAAATGTCATTACTTTTTTCCCATACATACACTCAATCCAACTTATTTCCTTATTTTATTAATAAAAGTTTATAAAATTATCCTTCAAATCTCTACCTATTCTTTCACTTTCTTAATATGTGTGTCTTCCCTCTTATTAAAGGTTCTATGGGATGGGTATCAAATTGAGTTAGTGTGAGAAAAATAATGACACGTGGTGTAATATCGAGGTGTTTGAGGAAGATAATTAAAAAGGATAAAATTGATTTATTGTTATCTAAAAAAATGATTCATGAATTATGATATACATTTGTTTGGCAAATAATACATTTAGTTTTTTTAATTTAGAAATTACCTTTGTGTTCGACGGAATATTCTATATACAATCAAATTCCATATATGCACCTTTCCGGTTATAAATATATTTATATCTCTTTTTGAGTACATGAATAATGAATTACGGAATCACCTTGTGTTTTTTTCTGTTGTGTGTGAGCAGGTAAGAACAATGATGAACTTCAGTTGTGTTTTCAAAATAAAGGACAGTACTAATTAGGAGTGACCACTATTTAATTAAAATCTAAAAATCGGGTCGAAACGAATCGGAATTTTAATTCGGTTTAATTTTGATTTTATATGTAAATTTTTCGATATAACCAAAAATCAAACTGAAATTTTATTAAATATTATTAATATATATATATATATATTGTTGGAGAAATTAGGTTTAATTATTTTAATCAATTTATTTGATTATTTAATTAAAATAATTTGATATTTAATTTCCGGGAAATTAAACGAGATTGTGTTGGTTGTTTAGATAATTTCTTAAAACCGAATTTCGGTGAGTGGGAAATTGATGTAAACATTGAAAGGCTAAAGTATCACTCTTAGGTATTAAATGTGCCACATTAATACTAGTGATAATTGTCCCACATCGGATAATGTGGGAGTTAAGTCACTCCTTATATGTAAGAAGTGATTAAATGAATTCAAATTATAAGTGGGCTATGCACACATAAATGGGCCACCCAGCGCGTGCGCGCCCGCCGTCCGGCCGTGCGTGCGAGCCGAGCCACTTGCGAGAGATGAATGCGGGCCAGACGAGTGTCAGTTCGAGGAGTTACAAGTCAATATGTACTTTGAAATTTGAATTCAAAGGTCTTGATCGGAGGATGAATGCGACAGACGGATGTCCAGATTCATGGCGTTTCAAGTCAAGTGTAGCAGTGGGTACATTGCAAAATTAACACAATTCTCACTGACGGATTGACATTGATTGCCATAATTTCAAGTGTCTCTTCAATGATCTCGGGTGTTACGCCTATAAATAGGAGACATTTGCATGTGCATGGCCACCTAATCTCGCACCCCCTGCATCGGCACATACACCCACGTCAAATTTTTGCAAAATTTCACGTCCGATTTTTGCATACATACTAGTTTGCAGTCGATTTCACGTTCTTGAGTTCGTTGGAGCTCGTTTTCAAGTGGTGCTACTTGAATACGAGGCGAAAAATCGTTTCACCTTTGAAAACATTACGTCGAACCGTGAGCACTAAGCGGGACGTATTTGTTTTGCGGGCAAAGGATTCTTCCTTGACTCGACTTACTTGTTGTTCGTGATTGATCAAGTTCGTTGTCGTTCTTTGTTTGAAGCTTGTTCGTTGTTGAAGAAGAGACTAATACTTTTCTATTGAAAAAGTAATACTTTGTGTAATCTTCTTTTTCTTTTGTATTTTCTCTTGTTTTTATTTTCGTTATTTCCGTTCGTTTATTGTAAAAGCCATCGTTGGTGCAATTATAAACCAACATATATATATATATATATATATATATATATATATAATATGATTATAATCCAACATTTAAACTAAATAAAAATTACTCCAAACCCTAATTACT
This sequence comes from Paraleonurus japonicus, assembly GCA_030762865.1. Lineage (NCBI taxonomy): Eukaryota > Viridiplantae > Streptophyta > Magnoliopsida > Lamiales > Lamiaceae > Paraleonurus > Paraleonurus japonicus. The sequence goes on from CM061052.1 coordinate 36,364,482, forward strand.
CTCCTTCATTCAATTGGATACTAACACTTAGATGTGGATTTCGAAGAGAGATAACTATTTGATTAATTTAATTTTTTTATGTTGTAATATTCTTATTTATTAATATGTTATAGTTTATTTTAAAATTTGTCAAGTTCAGGAGTTAGAGTATTATGAAACACTAACACCTAGAGGTGAATTTGAAAGAGAGCATGTAATTTACTAATTTTTGCAGTTTTTTTATTGTAAACTCAATGTCTCATTATTATAAATGTGGATTAGAATGTATTATGTTCATGTTTTGGTTTGTTAAGATATTATTTGTATTTTAAATTTTGTGTCGAAAACTTGAAGCATGGATAATTCATGTTTGTGACATGAATATCTATGTTTGTGTTTACTTATTTTGATTGAAACATGATTTAAAAGATGGCCTTAAAGTCCAAAATTTTGGTAAGTTGGTATTATATCGAAATCGAACCAAAAATTTTGGTTTTGGTTAATATCACTTTTTATATAATTTGGTTTTGTTTTTGTATTTTATAGTACCTATAGTTTTCTTCGACTTTAACATTTCGGTTTCGATTCAATAACTGAATATTGAATGTTCACCCCTGTACAATATACTAGCTTTGGATTAAATAGATAGAGATTGTTGGGCTCATGTGAGTTTGTATGTTTTGGTCCAACTGATCAATTTCCTAAAGCCCATTATGTGTAATTTATATCCTTCGTTGTCTTTGTGTGTTAGCCCTAAGGTCTCCCACTAAAGTGAGGAATTCGGTGGCCCAGTAAGGCTAAGCCGATTAGAATCTCAACATCTTGATCTTTGATTTGCTGCAATTTCATCCATCGGAAATTGGTCCTTCCTCGTTTCTTTTCTTTTTTTTTTTAAATAAAGAGAAAATACATGAAGGTGCAAACCTTCCACTTATACGAGAAATTCCTTGGTCAAGCGGATTGTAAATCGAGGAATGTGTACAGTGACAACCATACAAGTGAGATGATTTTTGGGAGAGACGAATCCAACAAGATGGTTTGTCTTTATTTTTGTGTTAAGTATGTTTTTTTCTTTTTAATTCCAAATAAGAAATGTAAATAATGAAATTGAATTGCAAATAAGAAATATGTAAACTCTACAAGAAAATTTCATTCCCATGTCATCATAACTCACAATTGTAATGCCCAGATTAAAAAAAAAAATAACTAAACACTACAAGTTTAATAGCAAAAAAAAAAAAAAAGAAAAGCACAAGACTTGATATATAGTCATGTTGAATCAAGAACTGACCCTTTAACAACCTGGTTTGCTCAAGTTCCGGCGGCGCCGCCAGTGTCTTCGTCGTCCGGTTCAGATTCAGACGGGTAGTACCATTGAGCAATCACAACTGATACCAGAACAACTCCTAAACAAAACACTGCATAAAACTTTCTGCTCAACTTCCCCACAAGCCCTCCAAAATCAGGCACCTTCATTTCTAAAATTGATAAAAAAATGTTTTAAAAAATGGTAACGTTTATTTAGAGATGGAGATGACATAGATAGGCGCAGTGATTTGATTAAAAATAGAAAGAGTGTGTAAGCGATTTTCGAAGAATTTGTCATGTAGTTTGCATTTGAAATTAATTTGCATCATCTCTTTTTTCAATTTTTTTTTGATAAAAAAATTGTTGGGGTTGAGGCAAGCCATTATAACTCATGCTGTACTTACTTTGTGATGTACGAGCAAACAAATACGTGCACGTTATTTAATGCATGTGGTTATCAATATCAATACTGGGAGAATGATATTTTATTTACATTAATACATGTGGTTATCAATATCAATACTGGGAGTATTATTAAAGGTTAAATTGTAATTTTGATCTCAAAAGGAGTGGTTTGCAAAATGGTCATTTTTTTATATTTTGGTTTTTTTCGACATTTTAAATTTCAAGAAAATTGTAGTTTTAGTTAGAAAAGAATGATAAATTGCAGTTTTGGTTAGAGAGAATGAGATAAATTGCAATTTTAATCCTAAAAATAATGGTCGGAACTATTTTTATAAAATGATAATTGTAGTTTTTAAGTTTAAGCAAAGATACTTCTAAACAATGATAATTTTTATAATCCTGTCAAAAAAATGATAATTTTTATATTAAAGAATGCTACTTAAAAAAAAGTTTACGTAAATTCGAGTTCACAGTACTAAAATTAAAAAAATGATAATTGTGAACCAGTGGGATCTACATACATATAAACAACCAGACGTACGGACCAACCTTTTATTTAGACAAAAACACACTCTACACACAGTAACATGTGTATGTATCTATATGTTTACCTGGTGCTCCTAGAGGATTTCTTTAATTTCCTTTTTGATGGATTTGGATCACCAGGTTGGAATTAGTTCTCCTATCATTAGAACAAGAATTTGCTGAAAATAGATAAAGAATTATTGAGCAGATTCCTCAAAACAAGTGAAAAACAGAACAAAAGAAACTGAGGTTACATCAAGCAGAAGACTTTTCTCTCTTTTTTCAATCTTTTCAAGAAAAGAAGTGGGAAAAGAATTATGTAAAATATTGACATGAAATCTAGCTCAAAGGGAGACTAGCTAGTTTTACTTTCTGTTACCCTATCTCTTTATCTTGCACGGCTGCTGCTGTAGACTCACCTTGGTCCCCCTCCAATTATATATTCCATCCATCGGGATTTAATGAGGCATTCTTGTTAAATAGCGTTTTTAATAATAGAATTATTTAATAATATAAGTTGTTCATAAATGTTTAATAAAAACTGTTTAATAATATTAATTTGATTAGCGTGGAGAAAAAAATGATGAAATATAGTGTAATATTAAGGTGTTTGAAAGAGATATGTAAAAAGACTAAAATTATTTTATTTTATTGCTTTATTTAAAAAGTATTGCATTATGTATGGGACGGATATTTTGGACAAATAATTCATTTTCTAGTATGAGACGGAGAAAATATATAACACTAATATAAGTGAATATTGATATTCGCAATAAATTATGGGTACGTAGTACTAAATGATCAGATTCAACCGGAGTGATAGGGGTATTTTCATAAATATATTCACACAATTACTGATGTACTCCTAATGAAAAAATGTTATTCCCTCCATTCCGGTTCTATTTGCATTTTTTTAGCACGATTTAAAAAAAAAAATACTTTATTGACTTTTATAAGAATAAAATGTAGGAGAAAGAATAATATAAGAGTGATATATTTTTAAATATAAATAATATTGTAAGAATGTTAATATTGTGTGATATATTTATTTTAAAGTGTCGGTATTATGGATAAATAAAGTGTGGAAATAACACAAGACCGAAATTTTCGAAATCCGAATTTGAATTTTTCTCTTTCTCCATACTCTTCTCATCCAATGCATATTCTCTCTATATTTATATTTCATTCCTTTACTTCATTGTTACACACACTAGTTGAAAAGATAATTATTCCCGTGGGATTTCGTTCAAATTATTCTTAAAAAATAATAATATATCCATCCCACAAAAATTTGCATAATTTCCTTTTCAGTTTGTCTCATAAAAATTTGCACATCTCAAAATGAAAATATTCCCCACAACCTTCACCCTCACAATACACATATTTACCCTTCATTCAATTGCTTTTGAAACGCCACATACATTTTTATTCATAAAAGTTTATAAAATTATTCCTCGAATATTTTATTTATTACATTTTTTTCTTAAACTTTATGCAAAAAAATTTCCCCAAATTTTTCGGGACTGAGGGAGTAATATGAAGCAACATCAGGGGTATGTCCATCCCGGAATATACCACAGCACCTCAAGTTCTGTCCCACATGGTTTTGGTTCGTCATCTTCGTGGTTAATTTGTTCATATATGGGATATTTTTACTGTTTTACAGAAAAGTGACTTTTTTTTCTTGAATTGTATTCCGAAAATTATGTAATGTTATTATATTCTATTAATAAGAGATCTGGTTAGTTTTTAACTTTTAAGAACGCAAAATTTTGACGAGATCATATTTTTTTATTTAAAACTATAATATCTTGTACGTTAGCATCGGTGTATGGTGAATTTTTTTACGAAATCATGTTTTTTGAATTCATATTAACTTGTACATTAGATTTCAATGTTGAATATTTATTTCCTTCTAAATAGGAAATATGATTTTTTTGTATTTAACTGTGTCGTGTATTTAATTAATTAAGTACCCCTTATTAAAAGAGATTATAAGCCTAAAAATATCTTGAGCCTAAAAATATAATATTGTCTGTCTAAAAATAAAGGACCAGGATATTTCAACCCCCATAATTGAAAAGTTCACCACCCTAAATTCTATTTTTTGTAAAATTTCGTCAAATGGACAAAAATACCCCTCGGCTTAAATTTAGTACCATACAATGATAAGTTCACCACCCTTAATTAGTTTACCCCCTCGGTTCAAATACATTACGCAAACCCAAGCAAAACCGACGAACACGTTTTCTTCTCCAAGAAAAGGATCGAACATGACCAAATATTGAGAGAACAAGAATCATTCACGTATTTCGGTCGATTTGGAGTCATAATGGTGCGAACTCGTAGTTCTCACCCCATATATGTAAGTTTACGTCATTCTTTTTAACCTAGGTTTTGCATTTTTGTAATGTTTGTTATTGTTTACGTCTATTTACTACATTTTGTGTATAATGGTTGTGTTAGAGTAGTTTTATTGCAATATGAATGGATATATGTTGGTATCATGATTTTGCCGCCATTTTCACGTTTTTGCTCGTTTACCGATTGTTCGATTACGGTTGTTCGAACAAGTCACTAATGTTCGTCTTTTTTTCCGAATGTCTTGTACGTGTTCGAAAGTTTTAACCGAACATTTTGTCCGTGTTCGGATTTCGTAGTCGAACATTGTTGTTTCTTGCGAGACATTATTTTGAACATTTCCTATATTTTTTACTTTGTTTTTGAACGGTTGCCATATGTTCATTATTTTTTCGAACATTTACTAATTATTTTTTTGTTTTTGTTGTCTTTCGTAACTTGTCGATGACAAAGATCCATGGTTGGATGAGTAGGGATTACAAGATAATGAAGAGAGGTATATTGGGAGTGAGGAGGAGGAGGATAAAGATACGGACTATGAATCAAAGATGGATGGTAAAGATGTGCGGGAAGGACGTGAGATAGTTATGGACTACACTAATATTTTCACGAATATGAACTGTTTGAATCACGTGATGATTTAGTCCGGTGGAGTACGTCAAGTGGCAACGGATAATAATATGGTGATCACCATAAAGCGGTCCGATAGTGGTTCGGGAAGAAGAAACCACGTGTGCTTTTAGCTTGTGAACGTGAGGGTGTCTACAAGAAAAACAAAAATTTGAAAGAACCGTCTAGAAGAGAAAGCGGGACAAAAATGTGGTTGCCCTTTTTTACTCAAAGGAACCAAGCAAGTTCCTTTTCAGGTGGACTTTAGAGGTGAAGTGTGGTGTCCACAATCACCCCATTTCCACGTTCTTTGAAGGACATTCGTATGCCGGACGACGACGAGTACGGAGGAGGCATTTGTTATAGATATGTCGAAGTGCAATGCTCCCCCAAATCTGTATTGAAAGCTCTAAAGGAGAAGAATGTGGAGAATAGTTCGACGATCGAACTATATATAATGTCGGGAGGAAGCACAAGATCACTCGGTATTGTGGGCGTTCCCAGTGCGAGTACTTGATGAGTCGATTCGTTGCCAACAATTACTTTTACTCAACCGGAAGAAGTGAGGACGAGAACCACTCTTGAAGAGTTATTCTTTGCCCATCCGATCTCCATGAAGTTGGTGCGTGCATTTCCACGAGTCTTACTTGATTGATTGCACGTACAAGACCAACGGATCTGCATTACCTTATTTGGAGATCGTTGGTATGACTTCTATCGGGATGACCTTCTCTGTTGCTTCGCTTATTTGATCTTGAGAAGGAGGATAATTACACGTGGGCATTGGGTGTTTTGAAAGAGATGTTGGGTGAAGGTTCCATGCCTCGTGTTATTATTCTGAGGCCGAGAGTTGGCCTTGATGAATGCCATTGCCTCTACATTTCCGGAATCAAAACATTTTCTTTGTACTTGGCACATCGACGAAATGTGTTAGCCAAGTGCAAAGGGGACTTTAAGTTGGCGAAGACGTGGGAGGCATTTATTCGGCAAGTTAACTTAGCTATGCATGCCGACACCGAGGCGATTACCGGGAAGCTATCTATGTCCTTCACCAAAAATTCAGCAAGAAGTTGGTTGACTATGTCATGAATCAATGGTTCAATCCTTACGAGAGAGAGGTTTGTGAAGGCATGGACCGAATCGTGTGATGCATTTCGGAAATACCACCACCAACAGTACCTTTAACATTATTTAAGTATTCTTTTATTTTTTGAATTATTAACGAACGGACAAGTCTTATTATCTTATAATTTTTTTTTGTAATTTTTTAGAGTGGAGAGTCACCACGGTGCTTTGAAGAGACTCTTGGGAAATTCGTTGGGAAATTTCGAGACCTGCTGGGTGAAGTGTGACACTCTCTTTGAGGCATGTCACACCTGCGATTAAAGCGTCGTTCGAAAAAAGCTTAAATGTCGCCCAACACAAGTTCTTGCCCAGGATTTATAGCGATCTACGAGGTGTAGTATCCACATATGCCTTGGAAAAATTGTTTGAGGAAGTGAAAATTGTTAAGACACTGGTTTGATCCGGCTAGTTGCAAGCACGTATTGAGAACATCGCATGGTTTGCCGTGTGCACATGAAATAGAGGAATATGTGTATGCGAGACAAACCAATTCCGATGTCCGCCTTTGACCCTTTACGGAGGAAGAATTTGGATATGGAGCCATTAGTTGATGATGTGAAGAAAGACATTGACAACCGATTTGGAGATGCGAGTTGTTGGGATGGTGATGTTTATATCAAATTTGATGAGAGCCGAAAATTGCGGTGTTTGAGGAACATGCGAGAGATGGTGTCTCAGGAAACCACCAATTTGGTGGAACCGAAAACAAAGGCGATCCACGTGGCCGTCCGAAATCAGCAAAGAAGAAGGCTTCGAACAATCCACGAAAAGGGATCCGAGTCTATTTGAGCATGTTACGGAGGAGGAGGTGAGGAGGCTGCGGTGTTGATCGGAAGAAAGAAAGTCGCCCAAAAAAACAAGCGGTAAGCAATTAATTGTGGTCAATTGCATTTTATTAATATTAGTTCTATAATTTTACTAGTACGTCATTTTATTAGTTCTATTTGTGTATAGGCTTCACGAAAGTCCGCTCGATCAAGATCATCTACTGATTTGATATCATTGATCCCCGAGGCATACCGAGAGTATGTGGTGAACATTGTAAATGTCAAGGGTGATGGTCTTTGTGGATTTCGGGCGGTTGCTAGTCTTATGGGGTTTGGTGAAGACGAATGGGCCCGTGTTCGTCAAGACTTGATGTTTGAGTTATCGCATAATGTGTCGATGTACGAGGATGCTTTTAGAATGAAGGAACTTGTTGGCGAGGTCATGAGTCACCCGAATTGCTTCCGAGGCTGAGGCCACTCGCATTGGTTCATGTTGCCGTACATGGGCATCTTAGTTGCATCGGCGTATAATGTTGTCTTCGTTGCGTTAAGTCCAAGCATGTCCATCTCATACCTCCCACTTAACAAAGGCAAAGTGCCTACAAACCCGAGATGCATATGTATGGCTTTGATTAACAACAACCACTTCGTGCGGGTATTTTAATTTATTTTAAATTTATAAATGCTTTTAAAAGTTGCTTGTTATTTATTTAATTAAATCTTGTGCGGAGGTGAACCTGGGTGCCGGAGTCACTTTGCCTCCTATTATTACTGACATGGAGAGATTGTCGTCGTCCGATTTCGAATGGATGGCAAAGTGTTTTTCGGTTTAAAAGACCGGGCGACACATGACATGACTTAGGCTTATTAGTAGTAAATTTGGGCTATATTATGTAGATTTGTTAGCTAGTGAATTACTATACTATGTGTACATGTGTACACCTTTTGCCTATATATATGGAAGTATGTGTATTTTATAGATTTGTTAGCTAGCTCCATTATTATACAATGTGTACATGTGTACACTTTTTGCCTATATATATTGACGTATGTGTATTTTGGCGAAGTTAAATTGAGGTTTATGTATATCATTTTAGGTGTTGGAATAAAGCTGTCTATCTGTTGAAGTCGATACATCGATATTCGACCAAAATTTTGAGCAGGACTCCTATGTTCGAAAAAAACCGAACAATATGCCTTTTTCGGTAATTTAAGTCGAACAAAATGCTCATGTTCGACCAAAAGAGTCGAACAATGAGCATATTTTCAAAAATTTATATCGAACAATGAGTAGGTGTTCGTTTTTTCGAAGCATGCTTGATTCGGCCGTATTTATAGCGAGAAAAATGCATTTTTGGTCCCATAGGACATGGACCCTCACGGTTTTGGTCCCAATGTTTTCACTTTTGGTCCCATTCGTAAAAATCATGTCAAAATAGTCCCGCCGTTAACTTTTCGTTAGGGTTAGTTGCAGGATTAATACACCCTTTAACACCCTTTAGCATTTTGGAGGGAAACCCTCAACATTTACCGCCATTTTTGGGCGGTTCCGGTATATATATGCCTCCCCATCGGTGAACCCCTACAATTTCATTCATATACCACACAAGAAAAAAATGAGCAAAGAAGCATGACCTCTCCTCCTCAACACAAAGATGCCAACATCAACATGCGCTATTGTGGCAAATCACCGCCACATACGTTTCTCAAAGGGCAAGAAGTAAAGGTAGGTGGTTGCAATTTTTTTGTTTGGGCAGACGAGCACGAAATAGGCTTTGGGCAAGGCATGTTCCCGGGCATGATGAGGAGGATCGACTCCTTAGTCTCGAGAACTTGGAACTAGCTCAAAAGGTGAAGGATGCGATCTGAGGAGAAAGAAGCTATAGAAATGGCCGAAGTATTGAAGAACGAGATGGTGCATGTGGTAGATGAAGTTTCATACTTGAAACACTAAAATTGATCCTTTTCATTATAATAATTGTGTCTTGGGCACCAACTATCTTCAAGTTGATGAATTAAGAATTAAGAGTCTAGGCAATATTACTAGTTTATGCTAATGTTTTCCTAAATTTCCAACGGTATTCTCTGTTGGATATGTATGTATTAAATGTATGCAATTAAACCTTTTGAACTACTATTATATCTTTACGGTATGTATGCAATTCATTATTTACACTACTTTTCGCATTCGATTAAAATTATGAAAAAAGAAATTTCTTAATTTAACATGGGGTTCATTTAAATTTGAAAATGTGGGAATTTATCATGAAAATCATAATAAAACTCCCATGACAACTTGCCCCTATTCATAAACTTAAATAATATTATTATACGCCCTTCTTATTCCATCGGCAAACAAACATAAATAACACAAGTCTTGGGGCATATGCATCATGAACACTTCCATCATTTCTTGAATCGAGACCAAAATTCAGTACTAAACACGCTCTTTATTGTAGTATCTTCACGATCGGTCGGGTTAGACACGCTGGCCTCTTTCTGTACTCGTCGGGTGCGATCTCTGCTGTTGTTTGGTGGAGTTGGTGGAGTGGCTCACCAAAAGAATTTTCAACCATTCCCAACAAGGATCACCGTATTTCTCATACGCATGGGCAAATGCATCCACCTACAAAATTCCAAAAATTTTTATTTTAATACAAAAAACGATTACAATATTGACCATTAAGACCCCAAAATTTTAGAGTTTACCTCCACCAAAGTACGCTAGAGTGCGGTGTCGGCATGGATACGGTTTGTCGCTTCATCATATCGAACTCCGGGGACATTTATCAACCATGAGAACACATGATACCTCTTACGCAACTTCGAGCTTGTATCCAACAATCTTTGTACTCAAGATTCTTTTTGTAGACCATATTAACGGCCATTTGTGCGATGCTTGATAGCATCGGTGTTACCATAACATATTAACATGTTATCGCCTATTGGATGAAAGTTGCCGAGCGTGCACAGTCGGAGAGTGCTTCGGCAAACAAAGAGTCCACCTTGGCGTCCCATTCAGCTCGTACAAGAACGCTTCTTGCGGATATCTTGCCATATCGATGATCGGGCGAGGATATTAGAATGTTGTGTTATTTTCCGGTATTTAAAGACAATTTTCCAAGTAGGGGTGAATCAGACAAATTTTGTTACGTTAAAAACATTAACGTTTTTGACTTTTTCGGGACAACACAGCGAAGGACAAGACAACACCTGCTTTGAAAAGACAACACATTCTTGAAAAAGACAACACAGCTACGAGGAAATAGTAGTTGACCAAAGATTCGAGGGGTGAACTGAAAGAAAGTTTACACATGCAAAATTACAATAGTACGGTATATTCACGGGTATTCGTAGAAGTAAATGTAAACATAAAATTCATAACAAGTGTTTCACAATTTAAATGAAAACATAAATTTCATCAAGTATTCAAAAATCACAACTAAACTTCATAAATATAGAACAAATGTTTAAATATCACGCACGCCTAGCACCCCGACCTCTAACTCTAACTCTAGATCCTCGTTGCTCGACCAGGCTCCAACACGTGAAGATGAACTTCCTCCTTCCGGTCCCGTAAGAATAGTTATAGCTTTTCGAACTTGCTCTACCGCATCTTCCAAGGTGACCGGTTCATCGATTCATATTTGTCCACAAGATTCGTAAGCTCAAACTTGGCGGCATCAATCCTCACCCGGGTCGGTGATCGTGCAGCACGGGAGCATTGAGTCTCGTTGTGTCGGGATTAGACACAACGGGGTGACCACGATCAACGAACCGATCAACATAACCATAAGAGGCCTCCCAAGGTTGCTTGCACATGTCTCCAAGTCTTTCAACGGAAAGTACATGGGTGTCCCACGTAGCATAATACCCCGCATATACCATCCAAGCTTGTCTTTCTTTTACGGAACCACTCCTCTTAGGCTGCAAGAGGAGGCTCGTATCGTTTGCACATATCCATACGTCTCGAGCACTCTATCGGCATGTAAGGCTCGATCACGTCCCCACTTACAATGCATCCATGGAAAAGCGACACTGCTGGAATGTATAAAACTCCCCGAGTGGATGGTACGGAGTCCAAGTAACTGCACGTTATGGAGAGTACACATGCATTAATTAAACATATTATATAAAAATAATATTACAAATTTAAATATGAAATTCTTACCATTGTTGGAGTGAAGACATCGAGACGCTCTCTAAAGGCTCGAACGCGCTCGATACTTGGAGTTGTATGGGCATCGGGGTGTATTGACATGATAGCGGTTCGGGATGTTCAAAGTCCACATTCTTCGGAGGTAAAATCATTTGAAAAATGTTCATAAATCCAGCCCTGCAAATAATACATGTCAAAATAAGTAATATAAACATAATTAATTAGCTAATACACGTAATATAATAAATATTACCTCCAACGATGTCAAATAATCAGCAATCGACGCACTTTGAATTGTGAAGCTTGGCTAACCTGTCTATACAAATAAGCCAAGGCTGCAGTCCCCAAGCATAATTTCCGAACTTAGACATGTCCCTCGTGTCTGCAACCACGAGGTGCTTACACGAGTACCACTCTTGTCGGCCAAATAGAGTGGTTCCGAACGTGTACAACACATATGCCCGAGCGGAATATAGAACCTCGGTATCATCGTGAGACCCCATCATCGGTGCAAATGTCTCCTCAACCAAGTAAGCTTGACGGAAGATCCGCGTACACCTTCGAGAGCTTTTACTACTTCTTAAGGACTTACACCGAGCAACTCAATCGGATCATTCAACCCCTGTCCTTTCTCATCGGGCTTAGGCTGCACGGGATACCATCCACTCGTAGACCGTGTAATGCAAAACACATCATCGAGGGTGATTGTCATTTCACCAAATGGTAAATGAAAGTTGTTCGTCTCTGGATGCCAACGCTCAACGAAAGCGGTGATCAAATTTTTATTGGGATTTTTGTAAGAGCACCTTCTTAGCGAAAGCAATTTCGATTTTCTAAACATACCCTTCCAAGGTCTGGATAGTCTTTTTGAATCCACATCCCAAGCAAGAAGTTTGACCACGTGACTATGACACTTCAACACATCTCTCTCGGTCCCTTCAAAAATGTATTTTGCTACGTGGTTTTTGAAGCCAGGGGAGAAGCGGAGGATGTGGTATATCCGACTCTTCCTCCTTATCTTCACATTTCTCGTCCTCTTGATCTACAACTTTCTCGTCTACACCTTTCCCTTCATTTCCTTCTTTATCATCATCATCCTCTTGATTGTCCCCAAAGATCGTTATCCTCTTCTTCATCATCCGAATACGCTTCGGCCCCCAAAGTGTTATCCGGATGTTGCGGATCGTAACTCTCTTCATTCACAAGAGCATTATCGGTGAAGATTCGGACGATTGATCCTTATTACTTTTTCGCATTAATTCCTCAAGTTTTCTCTTTCTAGAAGAGGCGGTGGGACGGTCCCTAGCTTTTCCTACAAATACCAAAAATATGGGTGTGAATAAAAAAAACACAATGTTCGAAAATAAAAATAAACGAATAAGCAGCATATGCATATGTTCGAAAATTTTACTTGAAAGAGCAGACAATGTTCAAAAATTTTTGTTGAAAGAACACACAATGTTCGAAAACAGGATTCGAACGAGCGAGAAGTTGTTCACCTACAAATGTCGAACATATACCATTTGTTCGACCAGAATTCTCGAACAGAAATAATTTTGTTCGACAAAGGATTTTGAACAATACATCGATAATGTTCGAATAAAGTTTTCGAACAACAATTCTATGTTCGAGTGAATGATTCGAACAAAAATCAATATCATAAATCAACCAAACGAACAATCGCAAAATGTTCGCACAAACAATTCGAACAAACAAACATTTTCGAACAAAAAAATCGAGCAGATACCTCAATCTCGAAAAACCAGATTAGAACAAACAAGGGCATGCGGGTTTTATCAAAAATTGAACAAATTAAACACAAAAATCATGTATAACTTCAACTAAATTCATGAGAACACGGAAAAATCATGAATAACTCAACTAAATTCATGTAATACCAAAAATTTAACCTAGAAATTAGGAAAAATACCTTTATCCATGAGAAGACGGACGGTGACGACGGACGGGAGCGTTGCGATCACGGCGGCGAGGCGTTTGCGATCACGCAGCGCGGCAGCGGACGGCGGGCGATGGACGAGCGACAGCGGTAAGTGAGTAGAAGACGTGTGCGTGTTTTTTTAATTGAAAACCGAAAACCATGGGTGAATTAAGGGAGGGAAGGGTATAATGGGCAAACTTGGGTGGTGAACCGAAGGCTGAAATGGGGAAACTAAACCGGGAGGTGAACTATGCAAAAATGGGGGTCCAAATATCCTGGTCCAAAAATAAAATAGTTTGAACCCAAAAATATATTCGCAGCCCAATAGTTTATACTCCAAATACTTTATAATCAATTAATAAAAAGAGTTGGGCCCATAAATATAAATATTATGAGCCCAATAACGCAGAAAAGATCAATCAAACATAGTTACATAGATGCGATAAAATACTACTCTCTCCATCACATAATTATTTTCATACGAAGGTAGACATATATGTTAAAAAAATAATAATGAATAAAAATTTAAAGGATAATTTTATAAATTTTAATATATAAAGTAAAGAGATGAGTTTGTTTGTGTATAAATATGGGCTTAAAAGTAATGACAAAATTATTTTGAGATAGACGAAAAAGAAAAAGTATAAAAGTTTTTGCGGAGCGTAGAGAGCAACACAATTGAATTAGTCAACAAATTAAGTGATTAATTACTGGAAATAACATACAAATAATTATAAGAATCAACTGATTAATCTTGAATTTTTTATTTTTTATTTTACGAAGTAGTATATCTTAAGTAGATAGAGCTCCATTACACCTATTCCCAAATGGTTATGGGTTCGAGTCACCATTTAACCGATTAAAAAAATTGAACTTTTTTCACAGGGTTTAAAAGTGTATATATATTTTGATAATCTTGTTTAATCGTGAATATTGTATTTCCTTGTGAAAAATATACAAGGTGTTACATAATTGGTCTTATGTAACATTTTAAGTGTATGTAGTGTATTATGGTAATATTTTTCAAATTTTATCATGCAACACTTTTACAACATTTTTAGTTAATACTTTTGGTGATACTTTTAAATAATACTTTTGTATAAGTAACACATTTAAATAACACGTTAAGATAACATTATTAAATAAGTACATGTAAATTATCTATACCTAAAATGTGTACTTATTTAATGCTAAATGACTCATCCGATTCAATATTGCAATTCCCAAAAAGCTTGTAAATTGCCTCCAGCATTTCCATTACCTAGCCTCGACCTTCTTCTCTCGCGCATTTAGGAAAATTCGATAAGTTTTCTTGAAAGATATTCGATATTTTCACGACCACCAACTTTAAATTCACACAATTTAATATTCTCACGTGGTGCAATATTCTTAATATCATTTGTCTCAAACTGTCTTCTCATATTTACATTCAAGTTTCTATACATGAGAAGACATTAAAATTGATATATTAGGATAAAGTCATAGAGATCATGATTGAGGATTGTAACTGCTTATAAAACCTTCATAATCCATCATCTTTCTTTATTGCATTTAGTCTATCATCAGTACATCCCATTCTTTTTTTTTTTTATTTTATGTATGATATTCCTAATCATGATCTATCACATTCAATTACCACAAACTTTTTGTTACGTTGTTTTCACTTCACAACACTAAAGCCCTTTTTTTTTTTTTTTTTTCATGTTCTTGATAGGCTGACATATTCTTATTGCTCTCATAATACATATCTTTGGTGCTTGGAGTATTTGTATCAAAGACATCTAGTCTTAAATAACATTACAAAACTTCTTTCTCTTGAAAAATAAACCGTGTGGAACAAAATAAAACTTTTTTATTTTAACACAATCGTAGTAAATTGAGAGACTCAAATTTATTCTCTAAATTCATAATTTAAAACAAGAAATTTGTTGAAGATATTTTTTTATGTGAATGATTGCTCAAAATAAAGAGTATCATTAACTTGAATAAATGATTGGAAATACTCTTATAAAACAAATAGAAAACTATCTGCCTTATGAATAGTGGTACCAAATCCGGAAACCATTTAATCAAATTCACCTAACAATTAAATACTTATTCCCAAGACACCTTAAAACTAGTCATATTGTTGAATGATTCTAGTTTATTTTAAATTATCATTCTTGGTAATCTTGCTGCCCCAATTTGCACGATGGCCGGCCGGGTACTAATTACTATGAATTTGAACATATTAATTAATATTATAAAAAGGTTATCCGGGCATTTTGTGATGAATATCTAAATAGGAAGTTAGGAAGTTTTTGTGTTGATTGCTCGGAAGGAAGTGAAACAAATATTAAGAAAATAATTGTTTATTAGTATAAAAGGTATATAATTAAGGGTAAATGTGTATTTTTAACTTTATTAAAATGAATTATTTAATTGAGTAACATTAGAGTGTAAATAAGATATATGTTGCAAAAAAGGTGTAAATAAGATATGTTTATAAAAATTTAATTTAATAGGATAATGTTATTTTTTTGCTATTTTGGGTATGAAAAACAAAAATAAGATGTTTATTTTTGGATTTTGAGTAATAAAAATTAGGATGAACATTTTCTTTAAAACTTGATTTGAAGGAGTATATATATTAATTAGATAATGTATACAATATTTTGAAGATATAAAATACTAATTAAACTGTAGGAGAAAATTGTAGTTTTGGTCCGTGAGAATTTTTCAATGACAATGTTAGTCGCACGTTCTTTTTGGTCATTTTTGCAAATATAGTCCCAACCATTATTTTTAGGACAAAAACTGCAATTTTATTTCATTCTCTTGGGATCAAAACTGCAATTTATCATTCTCTTGGGACCAAAGCGTAATTTTTTGGACTAAAAATATCAAAAAAACTATGGGACTAAAAGTGTCAAAAAGAACCATTTTGCAAACAATTTCATTATCTTGGGACCAAAAATACAATTTAACGTTTAAAGTTGTATAACGGAAAGAGGATGTACTTCACGCTCTCGTTTATCAACAAATTTTTATTATCATGCTCAAATGAAAAAAAAAAAAAAAAAACAAATACTTAACCTAATTTATTACTGATAGATACAATATTTCTAGAGAGAAAAAAAAACACTAATTTATCGGGAAAAAAACACTAATTTAACCAGCCCTACTTAGCACTACAATTTAATTGTTACAAAAAAACACACACACATAATTTTTTTAAAGAAAATAAATAGAAAAGAAGGAACAAGAAACAAAAAGACTTGAACCCATGTTGAACCAAGCATGGACCCTAGCAACTCTGGTTTGAACGGTGGCAAAGGGGCGGAGCAGCCCACTTCACGGCGGCGCCACCAGTGTCTTCGTCGTCAGGCTCAGGTTCAGACGGGTAGTACCGCTGAGCAATCACAACTGATACCAGAACAACTCCTAAACAAAACACTGCATAAACTTGTCTGCTCAACTTTCCCACAACCCCTCCAAAAACAGGCATCTCCATTTTAACAAAAATAAAAAGGGTTCTGAAAATTGGTTGCAAATAATAATTGTGTAAAGAGTGGAATATAAAAAGAACATTCATTCATTCATTCAAGGGGCGCATTATATGGCAAGGCAGCAGCTGATTTATTACTTTATTTAGACAGAGATAGGCACAGGGATTTGATTAAAAATAGAAAGGACGTGTGCTGTTTTCGAAGAATTTGTCTTCTACTTTGTATCTTCTCTTTTCTCCCTACCTACTTACTTCATCATATACGTTATCATCATATTATTTAAATTGGATTTTTATTTATTTATTTTTTTATACCGTAAATGTTAGTATTTAATGGTTAGAAGTTAGTTCATCGAGTCTCCTTATAATTCCAAATTCTCCAAACCTCCTTATACCTCCCAACTAGGGATGTAAATGAGTCGAGCCGAGTAGTCTTGAGCTCAAAACTCGACTCGATTGCAATACTCGAAGCTCGAGCTCGACTCGATAACCTTTTTGTTATTTTTAATCTACATATTTATATATTAATAATATAAATGTATTTACTTAATAAAATAAATGGCAAAATTGTAAATATAGTACAAGCTCGATAAGGTTCGCGAGTTTTCGAGCGGAGTATTTGTGAGCTCGAGCTTGATAGCTACTCAAGTAGCTCGAAACTCGACTTCGACTTGATTAATTTCGAATCGATTTCGATCTTTTTCGAGTCGAACACGAGTAGCTCGCGTGGTGGCTCGACTCACTTACACCCTACCTCAAACTCCAAATTCGTTCCCAAAGGGAATCGAATCCGTGCCTCCCACTAAAATGAGGAGCACGGTGTGGGCTGAACCACCTAGTTTATTTATGAATAGGGTCGTTTTCTTCCCTCCCATTATCTCTGCATATGCATGGCAAAATTTAGTGTGAAACAAGATTATAATATGAAATTAATACCATTAAAATTATTTACGGATATCATAACATTTATTTAGTAATACTATTACACTTATAAATTGATAGTACGGTATAAAATGATTATGATATCGGTGAATAATTTTAATTGTATCGATGATTGATTCTAATGTTACCAGCTTTATACTACTAAACCGCTTAACAAGAGAGTGATAAGAGAGTGACTCTTCAAGTAATTAACTCTAACAGTAAACCATCGGTTCCACATCAACACATCCAAATTGAATAAGATTTTTTAAATATCACCAATTTAGTATGAATATTATTAATATTATGATAGTATGTGAAAAAATTCAATTTAATGGTCTCAAAATTCGGCGTTAAATAATTACCAGAATCTTCCCATTAAGTAGACGATCATTTAGAAGAAGGGATTTTCTTGGGTTAGTCGATATGTCATTGACTAACATTAGTCGATGTCTAAAATTATGCCATGTGTCATCGCATTCTATCGCACTAACTCGCAATTGCTACACTAATATATTCTTTTTAAAATATTTTATAAACTGTATTTATTAACTATTTTACCCTTTTATTTAAACAAATTAAAAACTTTAATTAATTAAAACATTAGAACAAATCAAATCAAATAATAAATAGAAACTCTATCGACCCTCTCTTCAATCAAATCAAATAATAGATACAAAAACTCTATCGACCCTCTCTTCACGATTTGTACTCCACCAGAGCCCGAAGCCCCGCCGCTCCAACCACGCTCCTCGCACAATCTTCACCGTACCACCAGTTTTCATCTCCGTTGCATTTAGGGCTTGTTCCTTCTTCGGTCGATTTCTGTCTCCTGTCGCCCTAACTTGTGTCGTTCTTCACGTCCACCCTCCTCAGCGTCGTTACTATCTATTTAAAAGTCGTGTCGTCGCCCTATCTTCTCAATCGGTATGTAGTTTGGAGCTTGTGTTATCCAAGATGAAAATCTGATTAAGGATTCTGGATTTATTTAGTTCAATTTTCGTTCAATTCTGTGTATATTTAAGTTTTTATTTGATTAGATTTCAGAATATTAAATGTCAGAGACTTCAAGGTCTCGAATAACCATCACCCTTGGGTATACTTGGCAGGTAAGTTTGTTGTTTAAAGTTCTCAATTTAGTACTTGGAATGCTTTTTAGAGTTTTTATGGATACCGATCATATGATTTTTTATTGATTTGTGATTTATGATTACGAGACGGCGTAAGGTTTTCTCTGTTCTTGGTGTATGGTTATTTTTTGTAAGCTTAGATATTTGATGTGCATATATAAAATAGGCGATTGAAACCCAGTTTTCATTTTGGGAATAATAAATGTTTTTCTATGTATGTGTGTTTGTCTCTGCATTTTGTCAACATTTGTCTGTTATTTGGTGTAATTAAATTGATGACCATTTGTATTGAAAAGACCTTGAAGTTCATTAGGTAGTTCTTTCAATGATAAGTATCCAATTGTAGGAAGCAAAAGGCCAAATCTAATTTATGCATAATGTCTGTATATGTATTTATATGTTTGTGCAAGTATTGCAAACATTTGTAGTAACTGACAAATAAAGTTATATGCTCTCCTAATAATGTGAGGCTGAGCTATTTGACTCATGCTTATAACTGTTCTGTGGAAGTTCTAAAAAAAAGTGTGTTTCATTTTTTTATTTAACTAAAAGATACAACATCTCTTGCACCTTTAATTTATGATCACCTCCATTTCATGAATATTTAGTTTTTGTCTTGTATCTGTTTTCCTCCTTGAATGATTATATTGAAACTCTCTCTATTTTTGTCTTCAATGATGAGTTTTCTTTCTCCATATCTATATGGCCTCTCACTCCATTTTATTTCTTGATTCCATTACTATGTCCAACACTTAAGTTCTTACTTACTGCTAATTGTTTAGTTGGTCGTTTGGAACTAAGTGTGCTTATTTAATTATTTCTTGAATTGTTGTTATGTTCATGATGTACTAATTATCATTCTACTTTTCTACGCATTCTCGTAGTCATGAAATTATGTGATGATTGCATGAATATGGGTTAAATTCTTTTTATTTATAACCCATTTATTACATCTTATTATTTGGTATTGGATATTATATAAATGATGGAGTCTTGTTTGAGACGGTTTCATATATGAGACGGACCTCCACTTTGCAATTCATACTTCTATTTGCTTTAAAAGATGATGCAGGTTGAATTGGATTGGCCTTCTAATAGTTATTGTGTTGCTTGTAGTGGTAATGATAATATGGTAGACAACCCGTGGTGATTTAATGCCTGAATGAAAATATAATTAATCTGAGGACCTATTCCTCAGTCCCAACGCTTTAATCTGTTATCTCATTACTAAGCTGTGAATTTTTCGATCAAAACTGGAAAAATTATTGCCTTGACCATGTTTTTTGTTTGTAAAAGAGAAGAACAAAATGTTTAGCTATTTAATATTAAGTTATCATATATAATTTTGATTTCTCTTATGTAATTTGATTTTGTTACTATTCCTGTCAAGTTTGGTTGTAGATATTATTGATCAGTTAGTTTATTCACAAATCAAATACTAGCTTGTCTTGTTAATCAATCATAGTAGTAGTCTCTCCTTGTCTGTTTATAAGTTTAGTTGTTCAGAAAATATCAGAATAACATTTCAGTTATCGTATTACTAAGCTGTAAAAATCAAAACTAGAAAAGTATTGTCTAGACCATGCGTTTTTGTTTATAAAAGAGAAGAAAAAAATAGTTAGCTACTGTGGCATTGTTGAAGGCATGGTTTATATGCATTTCAATTCTTAACTGCAGATATTGTTCTGTCTAAACTACTTACATGTTTCTAGCAAGCTATTAAATTATAATTTTCTTTTTACGCACATAAGCTTGGGTTTTTGCACTATTCTGTTATCCATTTTTTCTTTTCATTTTCTCCTATTTTCTGTATATGATTGTTTTATCAGGACTCTTACCTCAGTGTGGTCTTCCTTTGGACGCATTTATTTGTATTTCTAAAACTTCATTATGTTCTCCTTGCTTATAATAAGCAAGATGTCTTACAATTCTCTGGTGTTTTGGCCGCAAAGTCAATTAGTTGCTGCTGGAATTAGTATTTTAATTTCTATTTAGTATAAATATACTTTTAAATGTTTCAGTTGCTGTAAAATATACTGGAAATTTGGTTTATTGTTTAATTACCTAGCACACTTGCCTATTCTCTTTCCTGGACAAATATCGTGCAGCACTGCTAAAAGTAGGACACTATAAAGATGGGTGTTTGTTTTTGGTGTTTTATTTATTGATTAGCTGAAAGAGTTTGCGTATGCAGTCCATCCCTGAAAACCAACTGTTAAATTTATTTTAGTATGGGAACTCATGTAGTAGCTGAAAGATATTATTTTCTTGTTCCTCCACTCCAAAGGTTGGAAGAAGAGTGAGGTGGCCTTAGGACTGCACACATTTTGTTCAAGTCTGGCTTATAATCTTCTCTGTTCCAAGCTGTGTAGTGCTTTTATGTGGCTACTTAGAACCAATATTGTTTTGAATTTCTTGATCATGGGCACTGCCAGGTGCTTTTGTTTTGTTTGGTCAGATTAAGGCCGCTAAATTCCATTTTCTCTGATTATTAATTACAATTCCTTTTGCAGTTATTTCCTAATTGCATTGTGTTTTGACGGACATGTGATCAAAACGTCATCGTTTAATGTGTTTTCCGACTAATTTGGACTAAATTGGCAAAATATGTAAACATAGTGGACTAAATTGATAAAGTAAATTATTAGAGGACCCATTTTAATAAAGGTGAAAAGTTAAAGGATGAAAATAATTTAAATCCCAATATAAAGTCATTTGAAGTTTTAAGGAACTGTTGTATCATTTTTTTATCGTTCTATGGATTCATTTTTGCAGATCTATGAAATTTTTTTGAGGACTAAAGCTCTTTCAAGAATTTATAATTGTATCTCCATAATTATATTTTAGATTAACGTTTTTCTTTAATTTACGTGCATAATTTAGGAATAGCTGATAGAAGCAACAGTGAGAGTAACTCTTAACTTGTTGAGGTTGTGCAACAAAGTTCCATGTATTAAACAAGTGATGTTAACATCCTCTACCGCTGCAATCTTGTGTAACTGAAATTCTCAAGGTCTTATACTATGTCCAACAATCTTTATCTTTTTGTGACTTCTGATTCTATTGTTGATTCTATTGTAAAATTATGAATACTTGGCTTGTTGTATATTTTTGTTAATACACTTATCATTGTAAATATTTTATGTTTTATAACTGCTAGTTTTGATGGGGCTAATTTATTTTTGACTTTCCTTGTAGAAATGACTTGACTTGAGATAGAAGACCAAAGATGGAAGATACGATATTGAAACTAGTAGCTATATTCTTGTGGAGTTTAATGATATATTAAAATTATTTTAATTAGGATTTAATGATGTATTGTTTGTTATCTTATTCAAATTACATAAAATTGTATATTGCAAAATATATAGATATACAATATACACCTACAATAATAGTATTGTTGCGTAATGATTATTACAACATATATTTTAATTTATAACGGCTATAAATTGTCGTCGTAAGAATTATTACGAAAATCTATCCGAGTTAAAGTATATTGGTCCTTTGAGTCCTTTCAACTAGTGTTTTTATAATCGGAGCGACGATCAAGCTGGATTGGACACCGATTGTCGGGTCCAACCGGCGGTTAAACCGTTAAAGTAATTTATGTCTATTTTTATTTATTTCTATATAATTTTTATGTGAGATTAAAAAATAAATACACACTTATAAAATTATAACTTATAAGTTTCATATTAAAATAAACACAATAAATAATATACAACACAATATTATTTTAGAGTGGGAGATATAAGGAGACTTGGAGAATTTGAATTTGTAAGGAGACTTGGCGAACTAACTTCAACCACTAACAACTAACATTTACCGATCAAAAAAATATATATTTTAGAATATTAAAATTTAATAGTTGCTAATGAGAGAGAATTGAATATACATACACAACAAACAATTTTAGAAATTGAGAAACTTATTTAATAAATTTAATAATTGAAATATTAAATAAAAGAAAATAAAATATGTTATTGTCTAAAATATAATAAACAATGAATTTTTTTAAGAAAAAAATAGTTCGACCGGTTCAAGCGATTTTTTTCAATTTTGACCGATTTTTCTAGTTCAACTTCAAAAATTATTTTATGGAGGTAATTGATTCAGTCACATGGTTGTTTTCCGATTCTACTAGGTTTGAAAAACAATGCTTTCAACTATCATTTTGATTATTTTTAAATTCATTGATGAATATCATATGTTGGAGTATTTTTCATGTATTTAGATTGATCGAGAGTCAATATTTAGTCGTAAATATCCACAACAACATGTGTAGGTTATATGATACTTATGTCTTTATTACGATTTCTAGTGATTTCAAACTATTATTTATTTATGTTCGAAATATTAAAAACATATGAAGGCGGAAGAATGATGAATTTCAAGTTGTAAGTGTTTATAACAACAATCGTTACATTATAATAACACTTATATCGTTATTAAAATTTCAGTTGTTTCAATTATTTTGTATGTTTATATTCAAAATAGTCGAGAACGTGATAAGGTGAAAAGTGGTGAATTTATAGTCGTAAATGGATATGACATCATAACGACATACGTGTGTCGTTATAATATATGTTGGTCCTAGAGAATCAAATCTTAAGAAAGTAAAATCTACAACAAAGTATGTTATCACTAACTACTTCACCGACTATACAAAGCTTTTCAAATTGGTCATATTATTTTATTACTTATCTTAACTTTATCAAAACAACATTTTTATCCTAACAATGTCACACATGTTGTTTTTTGAATTTCGAGTGAAATCAAATACTTACTTTTCCCGATGTGCTTAGTTTGCGATTTTGGAACGTATTATTCAAAGAAAACTAAGTTTAAGAGTAAAATTGAGTCTAATTGAGAAATAGTATCCAATTTCTTCACTTCTTCAATAATGTTATAATGTGAAAGGGATATTTTAATTGTACAATTGTGTATGTCGATGAATATGATGTAAATGCATCCAAATCTTTTAAATATGTCGAATATAGGGTGATAGAAGTTATAAGGAGGTTGTATAGTAGATACAAATTTGTTTATACCCATAACACCATGTGTTCCTTTAAAGGACCATAGATGTTGGATACCGACTTTTTTATCAACTATTGTTAAGATGGGTGCGGACACACAAAATCATGAATAATTTACTTTAATAACTTGATTAAATATCGGAGTGATGGAAGAAGTGGTTGTTGACGCGAAAGAACTCCATCTTACTTGCTAGAGACTTATTTTTCCGCCAACAAACATAAAGGGAAAATCAATAGGTTGGATTTGGAGAAAGTGTTTTGTAAGTGTAACAATCCGAAGATAAATATAACTAGGCCTTTTTGTCTCTCGTAGTATGGATTTTATGTCTCGTTGATATTGCAACATTATATTTATTGTTTGTTTATACACAATCACATGTTAATAAAATAATCTTTTAATTTATTAATATATGTGCCGCGATTCACTTGTAAATGTGTATTCACGTTCGACACCAACAATTTTTACAATTTTCGACAATGCTTGCAATATCAAAATCAGTTTGTGATTAAACTTAATTTATTTTTATTAATATCGACCACCTTTTTAAAAATAATTCATGTCGGTTATT
Organism: Paraleonurus japonicus; assembly: GCA_030762865.1. Classification (NCBI taxonomy): domain Eukaryota; kingdom Viridiplantae; phylum Streptophyta; class Magnoliopsida; order Lamiales; family Lamiaceae; genus Paraleonurus; species Paraleonurus japonicus. The sequence continues at coordinate 36,388,808 of CM061052.1, forward strand.
AGAATTATTATAATTATGTGAAAATCTACTATAAAATTTGTTTTTTAAGTAAATAAAAAAATGGTAGTTAATAGAAAAAAATCTTATACAATCAACGTATAACAATTAGAAAAATATATATCATATATTTGCAAATAAATATCACATTATGATTATATTAAGTTATTTATACTCCCTCCTTCCCATATAAATCATCACATTTTTTCTTTTTGTCAATACCATAAAATAAATTTTACACCCTTAACTAATTTTAAATATATATATATATATATATATATATTTCTTTTTTTGTCATATATATTTCTAAATTTTAAATATTATTGATCCATTCAAAAAAATTAAATTAAATTAAATTTAGTTTTAGAGAGATACCATTTCAAGATACCTATATTCTTAAAATACTCATTAAATATTTAAACCTCATCATTTCAGTTTTGAGAATTTTATAGATACCTTCTAATATATATATATATATATATATATATATATATATATGTGGTTGTATTCATAATTGATTCATAGAAATAAATAAATTATATTTATAAATTAAATTTATTTTTGCACTATTACCATATAAGCAAAAACAGAGCATAGTGAAAAGAGGAATTTTTTTTTTTTTTTGAGGGAAAATTGAATACAGTCAATACACAGAGCGGGAGAACGATTTAACCTACGCGCCAACGAGAGAAAGGAAAACGCTATAGCGTGGCCACGATCACAGTTCTGCCTATAGAGCAGTTTTTGCCGTGTTCTCCATATTATGAATGAAGAAGAAGCCCATGTTCTTATCCAAATTGCAGACATGACTTTGAGCTTCGGTATTAGATTTGAGTTCAGGTAATATATAAACACCCAAATTTCCATTGGTAATCTATAGGTTATTGGTAATCAAATTATTTCTCTCTTCTTCTTCAATTTATTTCTCGCAATTCTCTGCAACTTTCTCGTTTCGTACACTCCATCGCATATTTTTGTTCCTCCTATTAATATTGAGATGGTGAGCAAGAGGAGTTGAGCCAGGTAGGTTTTCACAAAATAACATCTTTCAATTGATTGGTTTTCAATTTTTCAGGGCAAGATCATTGTTTGTCAAATCTGTAATAGTTGATGAGGTGTAGAATTTTCCATTTATTTTTGGTTAAGTTATTTCTCCAAGGTATTTATATTACAATTACTATTATTCTCTCTATTGTCTTCCAGATTACATATTCTATAAATTAAATTATGTTTTTCTAAATAAATTTAGGGGTTTCAATCCATTTTGTTTTTGGTGTAGGAGAAAGGTTGTTGTTGGGCCTCTCAATCCGGGCAGCGCCGACCAGATTTAGACTCAGGTAATGATCTTTCCACTGATTTTACTATTAGTTTGAAAAAAATTAGTTTGCCTGTTGAGAGTCTTCTAGTTTGGAATGTTTAAAAGCTTTTCATAGTACGGAAAAATGTATTCTGCAATATATATTTGGTTGTGAGAAGAAGCGCCGTTAATGTCCATTATTGAAATAACAGCCCTAGTATTCATAGTTTTGTTGAGATGGTGATATGGCAATTGTTTTGCATATTGAATCTTGTAGTAACTTTGCTAGTTTCAATAAGATGATTCACATTTTAGCATATTGAATCATGTAACTAGCTTGTTCATACTTATGATTTCCTTATTTCCCCTCAAATTTTCTAATACTCAATTGAGGTGAGTAGCATTTGAGTTTCAATTCTTTTGCTCTTCAGCGGACAGCTGCAACCGTCTATATCAAATTGGCCAACTGTAATTTAAAGGTTAGTGTTTGCATGTTTAATTTTAATGCTCTGTTGATACAATTGAGTTTTTGAAATGATGAGTTTAACTAATTGCATTTGAAATTTGGATAGTAAGCACGAAGCGGCCATCACTTATGTGGATAGTGAAAATTTCCACCGTGTCATTATTCTATTTCAATTATTGTTAGTAAAACTAACTGATTTTTTTCCTAACACGTTCTTCCCTAAGCTTATCAATTGTGTTTTGTTTTCTAATATTTGTGGTGTTGGGATGCAGCAGCAGACATATAGCTCATATCAATTTTTCTAATTTTTATTTAATTTTTTTAGTCTTAAAAGGGTTTCTCTGTCGAAATTTCATGTGACAGTCTTTCTATGGTTTGATTAGTATTCAACATTTGAAGAAATAAGAGAAATTGTATTATTCTTAATCATGTACATGTGTAGTAAATGAGAGATGAAGCTTTGTTCTATTGAGGATCAATCACTTCTATATTGACTTATGGATGTTCTCTTAACTGATACTCTTGAAGGGTGGATCTGGGGCAATTTCAGCTGGTGGAGATATTGTCTCTCTATAATCTGACTTTTGTTCTTTCCAGCACTGCAGATTTTCCAGTTTTGTGAGATGCTGCCGCTTCCTCTTTTGAGGTTGCCCGACGATTGCTCATCCTTTGGTCTCGAAACTGTTGTGTGTATTGAGTGCCCACAACAAAGTCACAGCCGCATTTGTCGTGTAAGTATGAAGATTTAAAACTACGAGACATGACTTTAATTTTTAATTTTTGCTTACCTGATTTCCATTAGTCTGAGAATGTGATTTACATGTGTTATATCAAAGATGACTTTCAGTTGTGCGTTATTGCACACTCACATATGGGAACATTATTTAATGAATATTGGAGGATTTCATTCTCTATTGCATAACTTCCTGCTTGATTTATAAAAATAGATTTTTTTTTCTAATATGTGTGTGTTAGAGATTAATATCAGAAGCTTGATCTTAGCCGTTCATTCTCAGCAAACTGATCTTAGCTAAAAGGAAGAGTTGTTAAGCAGTTAGTTATTTTGTTAGAAAAGATAGTTAGTCAGTTTCCAGAAGCAAGTTAGGAACACACAAGATAATTAGAACTCTTGTACATATATTTGTAAACACTCTTTTCTAATTAATTTGAAACACCTTTTTATTCAGTTTCACATTTCAACATGGTATTAAGAGCTAGGCTGTCACTGATTTTGTGTTGGTTTCTTCGAATCTTCAACTAATTTCTTCCCATATTCAATCGATTCTTTTGAATCTTCATTTTCTCTGAGTATCTTTACCGGTTTAATTCATTTAACTAGCTGACGATTTTTATGTTTATTAATTGACTGGGTTCCAATACTGGGATTTTAGTTATTGAAAGCTAACAAAATTTCAAGTGGAACTTTGTAGATGCATAATAATCTCATCAGCTAAATGATTTTTGGTCTTTTGAAATGTAATCATATGAGTTGTTTAAGATATTAGTCACATTATAATTTCCGAGAGTCTGTCATCCAAAAGAAACTTTTAATCTTATAGTATGGTATAATTACTGGGAAAATTGAATACGTAAGTGATTTATTTGTTTTGAAATGATGAGTTGTTGATTCAAAACTCATTAGTATGAATTATGTTTACATTTTTTAATTGCATATCTTGATTAACCTGTTTCTGAAAATATTTGTTGACCCCCATTTCACCTATCGTTTCTCTGACAGAAAGTGCATGCATAATTAAGGGGACATCGATGATACAGGAGTGCATCTGGAAGATGCAGGCTTGCAGACTGAGGTCGAGATGCTCAAGATATATCTCCATTTTGAGATTTGATTTATTCAGCTGTCATACCGCAAGATTGATATGGGAATGTAACCTTTATTTAGCAACCATATTTTTGTCTTTTTTTTTTTTTTTTTTGTAATAGAAAATATCATTTGTAGCTGATATGAAGAAATAGTCACAAATGCTTTTGAATGTGTGGCACTTATGCCATAATGAGTGAGGTATTTGACAGAATATATGATATACATGTGAAATATATAATGTCAATACACCCATAATTGAGGGGTGTCTGTTTAATTCTTAAGGGTCAAATTAACTTGCGTGAGCTAAAATGTGTGTAGTTTAAAACAATTATTTAGTAATCTATCTTATTTTCTTCTTAGATGAATATTTATTTACATTTGGTGCGCTATAGTCCATAGTTAAAAATGCCTCGAAGTTATTGTTGATGTTTATTTTGTGGTGGCAACATTTTATTTCATCCACATCTATACTTATAATATTTTGCTCTTCGAAAAACATGTTTATTATTCAAAAAAACTACTCTGGAAAATTGCATTTGTCTTGGTTCTTTGTCAATGTCTAAAGCGAACTTTTTGTGCTTATTATATTTCCAATTGTGTCTTTCAAGTTTAGATCAAGGATTGTCAACTAATAACAAAAACTCATGCAAGTTGTACATGTGCCCCGTCAAAAAAAAAAAAAAAAAAAAACATGTGAACTATTTTTGTAAACTTAACTATGCAACGCACGTGATAAGAGGCTAGTAAATAAAAAAAGCACCCTACAATTGGATTCTGGTAAAATTTGAGAGATTTTCTCTTTAATCAACACACAACAGCTCTTTTAGCCCCACACGCTTATTTTACCAAATCTATGTACATTCATCAAAATCATGACCTCACGGCATAGGTAAATCTCCAAGCCTTGCAATGACATCAGAAAGAGCTTGTTCATGCTCCTGTATTTCCATTAAAAAGTTTTTAAATAAGAACAAATGACAGATGTGGAATTGTTCTCTGACCTTCAGTAATTTCTTCGCCTTCTCTATCTCTACAGGGTCGGGATGACTAGCACCAAAAACCCTCTCAACCTGCCAAGTTCAACAGCCAATTAACATAAAGTAGTATACTTATGTATCTACATAGTATACCATCATTCTATACCTCCTTAATTAGGGAATCAGTGTGAAGCAACTGAATGTCATTCGGTCCATTCTTTCCAACGCCATTCTGCGATGGTTGGAAGTCCTTCCTGGAATGACTTTTAGCCAATCCTCTTCCTCTTCCAGCACCTGGAGCAGCAGGTCTACTCAGTCCATGCCCACCATAGCCCACATGCTGAGATATTCCAGGATCTTCACCATCCCACTGTATATCCTGAGGAGGAATCTGCAGAGAGAATAAAAGTATATCATAATAGTACTTCCATTCTAGCAACAATAAAGTAATATAATTTTTTTAATATCTACAACTGAGGTTTTTCTCTTTTTGTAGTTAACATAGCCCTTGGGCTGCTCATAAAGTTAACATATCAATTAACGACATTTGATTAGCTTTCATTTTCTTTCTTCTTTGGTCAATTTTTTTCCCTTGTGCTGTCTACTGCTCTGGAATTCGGTTATCCAGTAAGAATCATAAATCATGAGATTTAGCTGATGTTAGTATATTCGACAAGTATTATAAACCATCCAAGGACTTCATAAAATGCTGAAGTGTAATTTTAGTCCAAGCACTGGCAAAAGTTTTAGTAAACACATGTTGCAACTCAGCAGTGATAATACATCTCTGCAGTACAATTCATAACCAAAGACTGACTGATACGGATGCATCAGAAACCTTGGGTAGAACAAATGAATAACAATCGCCTATTGCTTTTTCAAGAGAAAAATAAGTAAAAACTCAGAGCAGGAACCAATTGCCGGCTTGGTCAATAAGCTGTATTATCACACTGAAGCTGAGATACAATCAAATATTGCATAATTAAATGTACACATCAAGTTGTTTTGTAATCTGTTACATACTTTAGTTATCAAGAGTTAATCAAGTCAAACTGATAAAGGTGTGAGATATTGACACGTTCCACGACCTCCTATCATCCAAACTCATAAGTACAAACTAGCCATTAATTAAATTTTGTGGAGTCTATTCAGAGTGATAGCCTGAATACATAACTACATTCTGCAACACATCTGTAGAATCGAAAATAAAAACAATACAATAGTTTTGGATACTTGATATTAATACAACATAAAATGTTCAAATTAACCAGTATGCAAGAAACATCCTTCCATGATCTCAATATAATATAAAATTACAATTTAATATATTTCCGCTCACACATTAATAAAAGGTAAAATACTTAGTAAATAAAAAGAGCACAAAAATATAACAAATGAAAGTATTGATTTGAAATGTTTAATGAACAAAAAGCATATATCTACCTCAGAAAGGTTGACCATATATCTGCTTCATCTTAGAAAAATACCGAAATAAACTCAAATACTCCAGAGTAATCTCACCATCAATTTTATCAAACTATGATGATATAATTGCTGGTGCAGATTTCAGGTCACTTTCATATATAGGAGACAGGACATAAAGGAAAATCAAAATGAAGATTTTAAAGAGAAAGAGGAATCTAAACATAATATGAGGCAGGAATCGATCCATTAAGCTTCATTCACCTTAGAAAATATAACACTATTGTAGTTTCAATGTGTCCACTATTTGTCGAATTTTATGAAGTGTATCAGAAAACGTGGATATCCAGGCACCGCTCGTATCAATCTTGCAGAAATGAAGTTTCAAATCAAGATTGTGCTACCACTTGTCAATATAAATAACAAAACTAGGATAATCACAACTGTAATTAAAAATGCTAATCAATATCCTTCTTTCACATTTTTATATAACAAAGATCAAAGCAAGCACAAGACGTGGTTCAATCCTTATTGAACTAGATCTGATCTCAATAGGAAAGATACCAATAGATGGTGTTTGTATTCCTAATTTGTGGGAATGTAATCTTGCTGCCTTATAAACTTATATCTCAAGGATCCTGATTTAAGATGCATCTGGTGATTTTAATACTCATCTTTGCCACTTTTGAATCAGTATAATTGGGCATCAGACCCCAGATTTGTTGTGGACAAGGTCTGTAACTATCCTTGTGCTAATCCTCATTCTATAACTGGTAATTTACCTTTGGCATAGTATCATTTTTTGTTCTTAAAATTTACTCTCTTTTTTTCTCAGTTTGGTCCCCCTCACTCACTATCAAATTTGGTCTTGGAACTTTAGAAGTACACTTTTACTCTCACATTTGGTCCCACTGTTAGTAGACCGTCTATTCACTGACGGAATCAACTATTTTGGGGGTGCCAAAAGTGTACATCCATGACCAAATTTGATAGTGAGTGAAAGATGGGGACCGAAACTAGAAGAAGGTAAACTTTAGGAACAAAATTGGTATTATACTATACTATTTTGTTACTGGTATGATTATTTTCCTGAAGGAATCAAAATTTTCATGTTCTGACAGACAAGTGTTCATTTCTGGAATCCCCCTCTCAGCCATATATAGAGGCCAGTAAAATGGAAAAGGAGAGATATGAGAAAGAGATGGCTGCTTACAAGCAGCAACTAAAAAACCAGAATGCTAAGAACCCAATTTTGTCTAACAATACTACTTCAAGCATGATAAACTTCACCACACCGTCGGGAACAGATGATGCTTATCACGTGTCTTTGGAGAAAGAGTCTGAAAACTAATTAGGGTTCTACTGATTTTTTGTGAAAGTGGTTGTAATGATTTAGTTGAGAATCATAATGGATTTGTTCACCTAAAATGCTCTATGCTTGGCAGACCAGAACATTTGATTTAATCTTGATTGATACATGTTGACTCTTTCCATTAATGTATTTCTCATATCTATTACACTTATATATAGATGATATTATAACTGTGATGATAAGAGAGTTATGTAAGTCTCTTTTAGTCATTTTGGCTCTTTATCAGTAGATATACGCCAAATGACCAAATCAATTTTTGTTCTCTGTTCAATCCTAAACAATCAAACAGAATAGTAATATCTGGAACCTAACTAGTAGAACAAATGAATACCTAACTTGTAAGACTAGGGGGTGTAAATGAGCCGAGTCGAGTTGAGTAGTTCCAAGCTCGAACTCGACTCGACTGCAAAACTCGAAGCTCAAAACTCGACTCGAGCTCAAATTTTTTAACTCGAACTCGACTCGTTGAGAAGCTCGATAAACTCGAGCTCGACTCGGCTCGATAAACTCTAAACAATTTTTGAATTCAGGGATTGAATCAACCCAATCTTCTACCTTTTCTCTCTTAATTTCCTTATATCCTGATTTCCATTACCCATCACAGGTGAACATACAATACAATAAACAATATACGATAAAAAAACACAGCTAAATAATTCTTATCAAACACACATTATGATATGGAAACAAATCAAATTGTGAAAAATTAAAAACAGAGAACAAATGCGACTGAAATTCCTCCATGCCCATCACCTTCTCACATCATTGTCATTAGCAAGGCTTCTCTCCCCATATAACCTGCTGTCAAAAATTTTCACAGCCCCATTGAATGGAGCAAACCACGACAAAAACCAGGCTTAAAAATGAGAGACAAAGTCGTCTTCTGCTACAGCTTCACCCTCATTAGCATCACTCGATTTGACAGAAAAACTAGATTTAAATTTTCACCATTACTTGAACACCCAACAAAATTAAAAACCAATTAAATAGGACCTGTCTTTCTCTAGGATGATTTAAATTAAATTACCGGCCAGGAACAGGGACAAGTCTTTCTCTAGGATGATGAATTCGAGAAAGCCAATTAAATAAAATAATTACCGTTCCAATTTATGGCCTTGCAACAATCATCTAATCGATTCAGTGGTGGCGGCTGACGTTGAAGGCAGTGGCGAAGAACGATGATGTCGGCGACGCTAAAACTATTGTGAATTGTCTCTCCTGCAAGAAATCACATACGCACATTAAAAAACCCAGTAACCAAACTCCCTTTTCTCACCCTAAAATTCACCGCAGCGAATCAGATTTCAAGGTTCTTACTGTTGTTTCTCCAACTGACCCATCAATTGATCGGAAAAGAAAGAGATGCGATTGAGGTGATGAACGAAGTGGGTGGGATGATAAAAATTAATAAATCTGATTTTTAAATTAAATAATTAAATTTAATTAAATCATAAAAGTCTTATAGAGTGAAAACTATTGCAACATAAACGATGATTAGTGTAACGCTTAGAAGAAGTAGTGGTCATCAATTTTAAAACCATTAGATCTTAAATCTAATTACCATAAAATCGATTAATGTTAGTCGGGCTGACACTGATCTGACCTAAGAAAAGCTTAGAAGAATTCAGAATATATAGTTTTTAATCTTATTCTATTTGTATAAGTTGGCATTGTCGTGGTTATGTATGGCCCTATAAATATTTGGGCTTCGGCCCAATAAATAGGTTCATTGGCCTACTTCTTAAATGGGCTCGAAACGTTTTTAAACGTACACTCTGTTAAACCATCCAACACTATCATTATTCATTAGATGTTGACAAGATTCCTAAATATCAAGTATCCGTTGGGGTATTAAATTTTGAGTGATAGTGAAATACGCGATACATTTGATTTTCTATATGTGATATGTCTTACTAAATTATACAAATCACATGTTAGTTAATATAAATTGTACTTCTCCTGTCTAAAAAAAACTTGCAAAGGGAGAACACACAATATAAGAAAATAAATTAATTATTGGAGTTTTGAAGGATAATTTTGTAATATTTTATGTACTTTGAAGGGGATAAAGTAGTATAAGATAGAATTATTACTAATAGAATGAAAATATATATACCGATCAAAAAAAGAATGAAAATATATATTGTGAACATACCAAAAAGAAAAGCGAAAATAAATTTTATTTTAGAGGTGTGAAAGTTATTTTGAAACAAACGAAAAAGAAAGTGTGAAAACTTTCCATTGACGGGCAATAGCATCACTTTTCAAAAAATGTATGTAAAATGTACTACCTCCGTCCCAAAAATTTCTCGCACATTTTTTTACGCCGCCTCAACTTTTTCTCGCACACCGCAAAAATCAAATATATAAAACCACCCCACTCATTCCATTTACTTTTTCTTAGTTTCCGTGCATACACAAATGTGCAAAAAAATTTGGAATGGAGGGAGTATCATTTTAAGATAGAATTTTGAAAAGTGATACATTTTACATTAAAAATGACAAGTAATATTTTATTAAAAACTAATAATAATCTTATAAAAGTCTCACATACACTAAAATAATTTCACATAAATTTTTGCCATACATAATATTGTAAAAATAATATTACAAAATCACATTAAAATTAGAAAAATGTATATGTACAACATTTTTAATCGCACATAATTAGGAATAGCAGTTTATGAGGATTATACGTTAGCCGATCGAATGAACCGGGTAATGTGGAAGTTTGGGGATGTTGCTTTCAGCACCTACGTAGACCAATCAAAATTCGTAGCTAGGGTATATTTGACCAACACAAATCAATCTTTCTACGTTTTATGAAAAGTACTCCTCCGTCTCTAACTAAGAAAAATTAATTTTGTTGACTTTTATGAGAATAAAATATACGAGATAGAATAAAGTGTAAGACTCCATTTGGATAGAGTGATTTGAAATCGGGATTTGAGGATAATATATCATATATTTACAAATCAAAATAGAAAAAAACTAAATTGATGGATTTGATTTACACAAATATTACTTATAAGTGGGAGGATTTCAAATACCCAACAAAATCTAGTCATTTGAAATCCTCTTACTTCTCCCATTTGTGCTTAATACACTACAAGAAAAAACACTTTTAATGAGAGTAAAAACTGTGGCTAAAAGTTAAAATACCATCACTAATAACTTTTAGTGACGGAAAATTGCCCGTCATGGCCTCTCACATCGCTTCTCTAGTTAAAAGTCAATAATGACCGGATAGCCCCCGTCACTAATAAGTATTTAGTTAGAGTAAGGTTACCATCACTAAAAAGAGCATTAGTGTTAAAAAATCCCGTCACTAATATATCATTTGACTCTCATTGTAAAATATATTTAATTACAACATATACTATCATTAAAATTCAAATATTCAGTTTAGTGATGAAAATCCTATCATTATATCTAGAATTTGTCTGTCACTATATGATATACTAAATTTATCATGTCATTAATAATTGACATACTCAATTTATGGACATTACTATAAGAAGAATATATTTATCGCGATAACATTTTCAAACAAGCAAAATACGAAAAATCAAAATCAATTGACATACAAAGCTCTAGAATTAACATTTCCAAAATTACAAAATATTCCGTAAGCTGTTTGTCAAAAACTAAACCAAATAGTTAACTATTAGATATGCTATTTTTCACCAATCCATTAATTGTCACCTGTAAAATAAAATGATAAAAAAAGGTTATGATGAGAAACTTAAACAAAATTTAATTTATACTAAAAATAGTATATCAATTGTATTTAGTACATTATCTTTATCTTCCTTATGACGACATTATTTTCTTCTCTCCTTTATTTTTCTGAGAGAAATGTAAACATAAAACACAACAAATTTGACAAAATTAGTAAAATCCATCAATTTATGCATTAATAAGCCAAAAATATATTGAAAAAGAGTACAAGAATATTCTTTTTGAGAAATAAAGAAATACTCAAATGAAACCATCATAATAGCATTGAGAATTATACCTAAAGTCCAAGAGCAAGTGAGGAATCTGCATTAACAAACCTTCTCCATTTCACAACTCAATGCAAATTTTTCCTCCTACAACTGCACATTTTCTTTGTTGTAAGGATATCTGGGAGAATGTGGCAACAAAGATTGACAAAGAAGCCTGATTAGCGAACAATGAACAATCATCAAGCAAGTGATTTGAGGACACTGCACAAAATGAAATGTTTCAAGAAGACACTATATATTAAGTAAAAGAGAGCAATCCAAAAGTTCTATTGTGATGCATCAATCAACAATAAAAGCAAGGGGTCGGATAAAGTTATTCACTACTCTTTTTAATATATTAAAATCTCAACATAATCACATAAGTCTCCTATGTCAAATTTTCCCGAACGAATCATAAAGAGAATGGTAAATGTATAATTATCCAACATAACCTTCGTAAAACAGTTCTATTACTTACTGATAAAGACGAATGAACTCTGCTTCTAAAAGTTTTAACGATAATGGTTTTATAACTTTTTACCAGATTTGTCAATTAAAATCATACATTATCCCATGTTTTCTGTACTGCCTCCTCCCAATCACAACCGCCACAAATTAAACCTGAGGATAATTCATACTACACACAAATTTTTACCTCCCATAAAAGGAATTCTAGCTTTAGTGGCATTCTGCTTCAACTGGTCAAAAGCACCAGCTCTGAAGGTATCTGCACAAACCAGAGCAGGTTTCCATCCCTTCTTCTGGTGGTAGTATGCATACTTTGTACATGTTGTTGTTTTCCCCAGATCCTGGAATCAAATTGATACCAATAGTTAATTCCTTCCTCTGAGAGATAATTCAGAAGCAAGGGGAAGATACTAAAATCATATGCAATATCTCATGTTTAGTCAGTTAACATATAATTGCAAAATATAAATGCCAGTCAATATTAATAAATAGGCTTCCCATCCACAATAAAACTTATATACATGCACATAAATACTACCATGAATTAGAAAACCAACTATAAAGTCATGATAGCAGCATACCTTGCAGACCAACAAACATAACAACACTGGGTTTCCCCTTTTTTGGAGTGAAAAAGGCTTCCCTGGATCCAAAATCTGGCATAGCTCATTAAAAATAGCCTACAAAATAAAAGAAGAAAAAGTTGATAGTGAGATAAGCATTAAAAAGATAAAGCAGTACAGTGCTTGTTCTGCATCCTCACATCATCATGCATATATTATCTACAATTCCACATGCCTATTTTTAGAATGGCTTTGCCAAACTAGCACAGGAAAAGGAAGGACCAAGGGCAAACATGTACACTGTGTTTGGAGAAAACGCCATATGTAATTTGGACTAAGATTTCAGAGCTCTCATGTTCTAAACCAGTTCCAATGTACCATTTAGATGAATTTCAACGTATTCTACTGGACCATAATTAGAGTATTTACTGAAATCTCAAGAAAAGATAATATAAGGGATGAAATTCTATAATTGGAACTCAACTCAAAAGAAAAAATAATTTCAAGGACCTGGTAGTTTTCTGAAATACCATCAAACATCAGAAACTACAAACAAGAGAAGTATGAAATGTATCAGCATAACCACAGATATAAAAGCTCCACCAGAAAATTTCGATCAACATACCTGCAAAATGAGTTTCCACTATGACATCAGATTGAAGAATGATCACATATAGTGGTAGTTGTTACGTGATGATATAATTGAAAGATATGGTTCATACACTTTGTCAAGATAGTCTAGCAAGTTGATGAATAGGTCATTTATCTCTGCGATGCTCACGGTCCATTCCAGAATGAAGTAAAACAACAAAATTAAACGAGGTTACCTTCAAACATCAAACACAAGATGCTAGAATCAATTGAGCAATAACATTAATTTCATGAGAGGAATTCTAGGGTTAATAGAAATCATAAATACCAGAAATCAGTCAATTCCAAAGCTAATTTCTAGAGCCAATAAGAATTTATTAATTATTCCTTGAAAAATTTGACAAATAATGCGTGAAATATAATCGCTGCTTGTGAGTGTAATCGGATGCTCAAATAAAACTTGGAGTAAACAAATTGGTTCCAGCAATTAGAGCAAAATGAAAACCAAAACGTACCTGGAAGAAGACTACGACAACCACCGGCATCGGATGGAGGATGCGCTGTGCATCGGATGCCGTAAGTCGTGGATTCACTTTGCGTCGGACAATGACGCGGCACGAGAGAGAAACAGAGAAAGAAAGAGAGAGAGGGGGAGAGAGAGAGAGAGAGGGAGAGAGAACCTGTGGCGAGAGAAAACCGCCGCGGTCGATGGTCGCCGATCGATCGTCATCGTCGCGAAGTTGAGAAATCTGCAATTGGAAGATTCTCAAATGATTTTCATAATGATTCGTTTGATTATAATATTTAGTTTATGATATAATATTAATATGATAAATATTTTTTAATTAAAATAATAAAAAAGAGTAATAATTATTTTTAAAGATTATGTTTATTACTTTTAATGACGGTATATTTTTATAGAGATAATATAGACATTTTACTAGAGTATTTTTATACTCTCATTAATACTATGTTATAAATGACAATTAGTGAGAGATATACATCCTCTCATTAATATTTTTGTAACTAAAAGTCATATTTGTTGTAGTGATATTTGCGTGAATCAAATCCATTCATTTAGCTTTTCTCCATTCTAATTTGTGTGAATATATATTATATTATCGTCAAATCCCTTTATTTCAAATCACTCCATCCAAATGGAGCCTAAGAGTATTTTGGATGATTTAATGAGATAAAGTAGGAGAGAGAATAAAGTAGAGTATAATAAAAGTGATATTTTTGTGATTTAAATGATATTGTGAGGTTATTAATATTGTGTGATGTTTCCATTTTAGGAGTGTGTATAACTTGTTGGGAGACATAAAAAGAAAAGTGTGCATAACTTCTTGGGACGGTGGGAGTAGTATTCTAACAAACAAAAAAATAGAGTTGCTCTCTTGTAAGGTGTATGAATACATGCACTCATGTTTTTTTATGACACTTTTAGTTGATTTCGTTGACACATTTCAATGATATTAAGACCTAGAACTTTTCGGTTATAATAAATAACATTTTTATGATAAATTCAAGTGAATATGTGAGTGCATATGAGATTAAGAAAAAAGTTACTCTTCTATAAACTCCTTTCAAATATTAAAAAACTATTTGACTTTGACAAAATAAAATTATTCAATTGATTAGAACCCACGTCCCCAAATATGTAAATATATAATCAAAATTAAAATGTTAAATTTGAATTTCTTGTTAAGAGTATCACCCGTGCAACTAATATAAGAGTTGTTCTCTTGTAATGCGTACATGCATGCACTCAAGTTTTTGTTGTATTAACTTTCGGTTAATTTTGCTAACATATTTCAATGATACTAACATCTAATATTTTTCTATTATTATAAATTAATAATTTTTATTTATAGTAAATACTCCCTCCGTCCCATGTATTTTTACATACATCTTTGGACACGGAAACTAAAATTAAGTTTGTTGACTTTTATTAGAATAATGAGAGTATTTTGGGTGATTTAATTAGATAAAGTAAGAGAGAGAATAAAGTAAAGTAGAAAGAGTGATATTTTTAAAGTGGTATTGTGTGATATTGTGAGGGTGTTAATATTGTGTGATATTTCTATTTTAAGGTGTGCAAAAAGAATTGGAATGACGAACAAAAAGAAAAGTGTGTTTAACATCAAACACTTTTTATGGTAGATAAAAAGTAGATTTGTATTCATATGTACACTGAGGTGCATGTGATATCAAACAATGTAATTTCAAAAAAAAATTTAACCATTCAAACTAATTTCTATTTAATTTCAACAATAATTTTATCAAAGAATATATATAATAGATACAAAATTCAAGTTAATCACGTTGTATGTCTTTTGTCAAATGAGAACTCTTTTGTGGAGCCACTAATAGTGATCTCATGCTGGCCTCGCGGCGGGTCTGGCAGCGGCGCCATTTCCTGCGAGGAGCTAGGCACGTGGTGGAGCTCCTCCACGTCGGCTAGCTCGATCTGGTGGTGAAAGCCGTCTCCCCGGCCGTGGAGTCGGGAGGGGGACGGCGAGTCCCATTGGTCAACGTCGTAGTTTGACCTCGGGCTGTCAAATTCGGACCGGTGATGTCGGAGCAGGTGGACCGGGGAGGCGCTGCGCGACGGCGTGACCGGCCGGCTCGGCGTCGCCGGAGTTGAATGCTTGCTTTCTTTGATGTTTTTCTTGGCCGTCTGGTGCCAGCTTCTAAGGGCGGTGGCCACTTTATCGTTGAATATGGTTGGTTTCATTGTTGATCCCATCTGTATCAAATATTAATAGGCAAATTCTACTATTAACAAGATTTCATAGTGAAATTTAATTATTTATTAAACGGTATTAATTGTAATAACTGAATAGTATTACTTATATTATTAAAAGGTTTCAGTTGTGATAATCTGAAGAATATGTCATGTATTGCTAACAAGATCGGTCGTGATAATCAAGAGTATTATCTATATTACTAAACAAGATCGGTCAATAAAGAAGAATATTATTACTTATATTACTAAAAGATATTAGTCGAGATAACTGAAAAGTAAATTGATCTATTTTTACAATAAGAATTAAATTTCACAGAAATTTGATTCACAATAGACACACTCTAATTAATATCAGGTAATTAATATAACAGTAAAGTCTAATTTAGAAATAAAAAAAAGTTGGAGAATTAAAATTTTCTTGAAGCACTAATTCTTGTATTTTTTTATTTTATAGTATTGTAATATTATAAATTGAAAAAAATTATACAGTACAATTAAGAGTGTGTTTTATCGAGCAAAGGGTGACTCGAACCTAAAGATCATAGTAGTAGTAGAGCTCTAACCACTTGAGTTATACCACTTTGTCAATTAAGAGTGTGTTTTAAAATTCTACAAAAAATATAGCTTTTAGAATTATATTTTTTAAGTTATGAAAGATAATTTTGAAAAAAAAGTGATTTTAAAAGCTATCTATAGAATTTAAAACACATAATTAATCCATGCAAGTATTATCCTCGTGAAAGTGCAACAAAAATTAGAATAATATATAGGGTATGGGAACAAATGCCTATTTTATTTCATCGGAATATATTTACTATGTGTATAGTATAGTGTGAATCACGTGCATTACAAGCACACAGAGGAGTGGAAATACAATAAATTTTTTTAAAAAAAAAAAAAGGAACGATCTTGCATAACTTATCCTAATTTATAGGTTTACCACTGTATTGTCAAATAAATAACCAATTAAATTAATTAAATAAAAAAATAAATGAAATGGTATAGTTCAAGTGGTTAGAGCTCCACTAACTATAATCTAAAGGTTATGTGTTCGAGTCATTATTTATCCGTTAAAAAAATCAATTAAAAAAATAGACTCCTAAATCTATTTATGTTGTATTACAATATTAACAATGTTCATATAATTATTTCCGTATGCATGAATTATTAATGTTGAATAATTGAACATAATTATACCAAAGATTCTTTACTGAATTATATATATTTCTAGGGAAATGGCTTGTTTTATAATGAGATTTTGTTTCTTGTTTAGAGGAAAAAGAAGTTCCTGTTTTTTTTTTTAAAAGATTGAATATATAATAATTAATTAATGAATAATTGGTGCTGATTATATAATTAGATCTAAGAGGTAATTAAGTACCTGAGTGACAAGGGCATAAAGTGGGAGAGTGACATAGCTGCAAAGTATTTGTATGAGAACCCTGGTGAAAAAATATAGAATAACAAATTTGTTAATAAATAAATTTACTAATTTCACACCAAAAAAATCTAAGAAATAAAAACAATACTTTTAATAATTATATAATATATTCCAATAAAGTTAAAGTGGTGAGAACGAACCCCATTGAGATTCTGATGATGACATCCTCCAATTTTTCATGGAAACAAGACTTGAACCCAAATTCATACTGTTTTAAAAACAAAAAGTGAAAAATTATATATACATCAATTGACTTCATATATTTCCACAACTTGCAAATTATGCTTAGGTAGCAATTAAATTAAATATCAAGTAGCGTATATATTGAAAAACATTAAAATATTAAAAAGAACATACCCAGCTCCAGACAAAGAAGGCCAATTGAAATGCATTCTGCAATGGTGAAAACACAATTATATAAATTAATTAAACAAGCTTTTGGGAGAGAAAGAAACTCGATTCTCTTCACTTTTTGTGTTTAATTATCACGTGTTACATTTTGTGAATGTTTAACACGTGTACATATCATATATTTCTCCTTCCCTTCGAAAGCTTCTCATTTAAGATGTGATGAAAAATAAAAAGATAGACAAAGATAGAGAGAAATAAAGGTATAAATAGATAAGTGGAAGCTTTGGATGGGCCGACCAAAATGATAAAATAGAAAACTTTCGAAGGGATGAAAAGACTATATAAATTAATAATTTTATTTTATTTATGTATGTAACATGTCATATATCTAGAAGTATATATTGAAATACAAAAAAAAAAGTTAATTACAATTTGCAACCTTTACTATATCACATTTTACAATTTGCAGATGTACTATATTTTTTAACAAATTGCAACATCTACTATGTAAATTGACAGACGCAGACCTCAACTCAAATTTTGTCATTTTTCCGTACTCAAATTATATTTGAACAAGGTTATATTTGTCCCTTTAGATTTACTAATTATTTTTTTACTTAATGTTTAATTTCTAACAAATAATTGATCCTTAATTTGACCGCAAAAAGAACAAAATTTGTATTTGAGGTACTAATCTATCATTTTTTATATAAGACGGATTGCAATTTGTTATAAAATATAATACAGATCAAATTGTAAAATACACTATAATATAGATTGCAAATTGAAATTAACCCTAAAAAAATTGTATATGATATAATATTAAAGCAGAATACCTGAAAAAGCACAAAATTAATGAGATAAAGCACGAGACGAGGACGATTAAACCAGAAAAGATCGTCTCCAGGTTGAACCAAAGGCACTCCCTGGACAACTTCACCCCTCTGTTGAAATCTCAGACCCATTTTTGTAATGATCACTTGTAGCTTGGTCCCTACCAATAATATTATCTGTGCATTTTTTCACATTTCAAGGTACGTAATTAACTTTCTAAATTAATTGAAAATTAATTTTGTATTTATTTTAGGGCTTTTATCAGTGTCAATTCGGTGACTGAAAGATAAAACTTATCAATCCGGACTGAAAGATGTTTATATTAAAGGATTTTATCAATCCGTAACACGGAATTAAGGTCCGAATCGATAATTGTCCATCTTTCAGATCCCGAATTGATAAAATTTCTTAATATAAACATCTTTCAGGTCCCGGATTGATAAATTTTATTTTTCAGGCCCCAAATTAATAATTAACATATCTTTCATGACATTCAGACTGATAAAAATCCTTTATTTTATGTATTTAGAAGTCAACTTAAAAAATTGACTACTTACAACTAATGGGATGAATGGAAGCCAGAGATAGGAATACCAGCCTGTCCACACAAAACAAAACAAAAAAGTTAATCATTAATTGAATTACACTTTATCAAAGATAGGAATACCAGCCTGTCCACACTAAACAATATAAAATAATTTATTATTTAACTTCCCAGATTTCGTATCACAATTCTATTTGTTTTTTATGCAAGTGGCCGGAATTAAGCTATAACGATAAAAATGTGTATAATTTTCCTAGATTTCCTTATTTCATTATAAATATATATATATATACACATATATATATAATCAATTACTCTTTTGTGTTCCTTTTCTGTTTCATTAAATGCATATAAACTCTTGTGTTTGATAAAAGTATACACAAAATTCTCACCGTCCACTTAATTTTAATATTTACATGTTTTGTATTATGTGTTTTGACCATTTGAGTTTTGTGTGCGAGTTTTATATTTATATAGAGGATAATTATTTGAACTAAAGTGATTAGTGAAGATTTCATGTATATTTTTATTATAAATAAAAAAATTATACAATTAATGAAATATATATGAGAATTTTATGCATGTCAAGGATTTTATGCTTTTACCAAGCTATAATTCATATCCCAATTACAGTTATTAGCCATGGTAATAATATATATATATATATATATATATATATATATATATTAAAATATACTTCAAATCAATTCCTGCATGTAACATGAAAATGACATAAGTTTTTATATTATATATTGCATATCAGCATATGAGGTTTGTTATGCATGCAGTATATGTCAGATTATTTAAATAACATTATTTTGCAATTGATGATGATTCGAATTGAAATTAAAAGGTTCTTGAAATGATTTCATGAGTTTTGACATAAGTTTAGTACACTCACCATGAGTATTGAAGAGTAGGAACAACACAGCAAACATCCAAATTGGAGGACTGAATTAACAAAAATAAAGAAATAAGTTAATTAAAATTAGTATATAGTCACGTAATTATTTATTATATGATTTATCAGAATTAACTAAATTGAAACGATAAATTATTTTTGTAATCGAATCATATTATGCATTTTCTCCGTCTAAAATACCTTTCACAAAGTTATAAGGTGCATAAAATAAGAGAAATAAGTAATAATTGAGGTTTTGAAGTACTTTTGTAAACTTTTATGTATAAAATAAAAATAATAATTAGATTGTGTGTATGTGTGGGTTTAAAAATAATGATATTTTTTTTTTTTGTAAATTTGTAGATTTAAGAAGGTGGAGTTTATTAAAGATTTTTATTTAAATAGTGTAAAAATTATCGGTACAAGCTCGAGAAAGATATGTTAATTATCAATTCAGTAGCTGAAAGATAAAATTTATCAATGCGAGACACGAAAGATGTTTATATTAAGGGATTTTATCAATGCGGAACTGAAAAATATGTCAATTATCAATTCGGGACCTTAATTTAAACATTTTTCAGTCCCGAATTGATAAAATCTCTTAATATAAACATATTTTCAGGTCCCGAAATGATAAATTTTATCTTTCACATCCCGAATTGATAAGTTTTATCTTACAAGTCCCGAATGGATAAGTTTTATCTTTTAAGTCCCAAATTAATAAGTTTTATTTTTCACGTCCCGGATTAATAATTAACATATTTTTCGAGACTTGCGCGATAAAAACCCAAGATATTATGCAACGAATAAAAAGAGAAAGTGTGAAATTTTTTTGAAAATAGGAATAGCATGTATGAATATAGGCATGAAAATGAGGCACCAACCTAATTCCGACCACCACTTTGAAATCTTCGTCAAGTGATCTCTTGATATACTTTTGAAAATTAAATCTAGCATGTGTATGGGGTCCAAGGTGTGCCTGCAGATCAGATTGGACAGGTTAACTACCTAAATTAATTCATATTGTTCAAAAATTAAAATCGTTTCATATAAATCAAATAAATACTGTTTAAATTATGAAAAATAATATTAAATACAAAAGTTGAGAAAATAACTAATTGATAGTAATATTTACCATAATAAATCCATGGCGGAGAGTTAAATAATCAACTTTGGGCACGGATCTCACAAATTGTCTGAAGAAACACACCTGAAATAATGAAAAATAAAATGATCGATCGGTCTCCATTGTACTGATTGAGCCGTGTAATTGGGCATAAGGATGAAATATGTTGATACATATAATTAAAATGTACAAATTATATTTGATTAAAAATATGAAGGCAAAGTCTACGTGAACAAGGGTTCACGGTGAAACATGATCATTTACTAAAAGGTTTCATCGTGATAATCAAGATTATGTCTTATATTACTAAAGAGTATCGATCGTGATAATCGAATAGTATTACCTAGATTATTAAAGAGAATCGGTCATGATAATGGAAGAGTATTACCTATATTACTAAAAGGTATTAGTCGGGATACTTGAAAAGTAAATTGATCTATTTTTTCAATATGGATCAAATTTCACCGTGAAATTTGGTTTACAGTAGAGAGTAGACACACTCAAATATGAATGCAACAGATAATTTAATATAATTGAAGTGTGTAAACTAATATAATGAAATGCAATAAGTGTACGAATTTTAAAATATGCAAGCTAATATATATATATCTTAATACATCAATTTTAGTGCAATAACCTAAAGTTCATACACATACATATGAAACTTTGTGAAAAGGAAAACATTGAATATATATATATATATATATATATATATATATTGAAAGCGTTGAGTATGAGTATATATTGATCACGGTAACATTGAATAATTGAGCCAAACACCACGTGTAGAAGATGAGTGTGATAGCCTAATAAAAAATGATGCAATTTGTTTTCATTTCTTATGGATTACGACACTAATGAAAAAGTAGGTTAGTCGATCCAATGAAAAAGTCAATATTTGAGAATTTTAAAAAGTGAATAACTAGCTAGTAAAGATGAAAGGTCATTCAAGTCGTTCGCAAAAATTAAATGTTTTTATATACATTGATTTTATTCAACATTTTATCGTATTCCATGTAGCTATATGCACACTATCTAATCAATTGAAAACTATGTTCGAACGTAATTAAGTTCTTTATATCATGTAGAGAAAAATAAAGTTCTTTCATATAATACGATATGACATGATTTTTATGGGATGGAATGAGTATTTTTTTCTTAAAAATGTGCAATTTTTAAATGAAAAATCTATAAAAGAACGTAGTTAGTAATATTTAAAATTGTTCGATGCAGCTGGTGCACGCATACAAGACTTTGAATAATTTTTAAAAGTCCAATTAAGACTCTACTCTGCCACCCATATAATGCAAAACCTACGTATATATATATAAAGGTCAATGGATTAATTTAGATAATGTGAGTAATATAATTAATTATTAATTAAATATTGTTTATGTCAAACGTCAAATTGGGCAAATACTGTAAGTAATTAAAGCACTTACAATCCAAAGTAGAACAGGAGTTTTACTCCATGAACTCATGTGCCTCCTCCCAAATGATGTCTCTCTTGCAAACCTAAATCTTTCAGGATCTGCCAATATAATTGTCATATAATTCATTAATTTGAGTACGTGAAAAATAAATAATAAATTTACGTATATATACCCCCTCCGTCCCACTTAATGTGTCCCATGACTTTTGGGCACAAATTTTAAGAAATTGTGTATAATAATAATATAGTACATGTGATGTGATAGATAGAGACGAAATGTAGTATAAGTGATGTGATGAAGAGAGATGAAAAAATATATTTAAATATATTAAATGAGTGACATATTGTGTAAATATGTATGTAGTATAGAGATAATTATAAAAGTAGGGTATGAATATAAAAGGAATGAGACACTTTGGTGGGACGGACAAAAATGCAAAAGCAGGACACTTTGAGTGGGACGGAGTGAGTAATATATTTCAAAATCTAATGTAAACATAATACACAAAAACTTGCATGAGAAGGTTTCATACATGAGATGTGATACTTTTACTTATTTTTATAATACTCATACTTGAAAAAATATCTATCACGTCTCATGTATGAGATTGTCGCACACAAGACTTTCTCAACATAATAATACAGACTATTTGATTCGAAATAGTTCATACCATGCGAAAATTGGTACTCGTCTGTTCTTGTTTCGATTTCCCATGCTTTCCATCTCCTCATCTGAAATCAATCAAACAAATAACACATCATTGTAGTTAATTATAAACGCATTGAAAGTACTGTATTTTTTGAATAATATGTATCATTTTTTTATCTGTACATTTCAGTACAAATAATTGTTATTATTCAAAAACACATTTGAGGTATAAATGGTGCACAAGAGACGTACTCTCCGTAGTTAATTATGTGGTGTGATTTGAATAACACAGAAATTAAGGACATAAGTGTAAGTAATTACCTTAAATCTTCCCAAGGTTATGGTGAGAATACAGTAGAGGACATGAAATAGAGCCAAAACAAAGATGAAAATGTGTAGCTGATTCATACCATCCGAGGACATAAGTGGTACTTTATCCTGAAAAAAGCCATCAACAAAGAATAATTCTCACATGTTATATTCCATGCATAAATTAAATAAATTAAATATCATAATTATTAATAAATATTTCATGATGATCTAATTCAAAGGTTGAGAATATTCTTTCTTGCCTTGGCTGCGCATTTGTCACTACCACCGCCGCCGGCCAAGATCCGCCGAGCACCGGCGCCAACTGCGAGAAGTCTCCGGCGGCTATCGTCGCCAAGATCGTCGTCTTCCGGTGGGTACTTCCTCTCCTCATTCTCCTTGCTGCATGGGTGCCACGTGGACCCTACATCCTTTGATATACATATGTCCGAAATTGTACTCTGTCCTACTGTTAGCAGCAACGATATGAACCCTAGCAGCATCAGCTCTTTAAATGCAAAAAAAAAAAAATTAGTCCAATTTATTTCGAATTTTAATTTGAATCGAAATTAATCAAGATTTTTTTTTTTCCCACCAGATTTGATCTTCTCGAGTGACTCATACAGAGCCTTTTTATTCTTCGACTTTAACCACTGCAAATATTTTGAAAACAAAATTAAGATGTAAATTAAAATGGTATTTTTATTATTCATTATATAATTATTTCCATTTTTGTACGGTACCTTTCCTATTAAATGGATGATGTGCTCAATAACAATTGAAATCGCCACCAAAACAAAGCACACGACGGCCACCGCCCATGTCGGCGTTTGCTCCAGCGACCTTCCTCCGCCGCCGCCCGCCATTTTTATATCCTCCGCCGCCGCTCCGGGAAATTAAATTAACCGACTTGTAACACTAATTAATCTTGCTTCTAGATAATATTGTGAAAATATATTAAAAATTTTCCTTTTTCGGCCCCCTTTGATAAATGAGGGAAGTTATAAATAAGCGTAGACACATGGAAAGAGAAGACGTATATATATATATATACATACATACTATATAGGAGTATCATTTTTTTGAGGAGAAAAAGGAAAGAGGGGTGGGAAATGGGTACAAGACTTTGACTTTGGAGCCGCGTGAGGGGATTGGGATTTTCTTGACTAATGAAATTATTTAATTAAATCCAAAATATATAATACCCAGATTAATTAGATATTATTGACCTTCATCAAAAAAAAAAAAAAAAAAAAAGATATTATTGACAATATATATGTGGTGAAATTTGTGAATGGTCTTATCAATTGGTGAAACATTATTTGTTTAGTTCGTTTGACGCAGGTTAATTATCCCCAGAGTCTAACCTGAATGTGGAAGTACGTTTCCTTGGAATTATGTTCTTCAAGAACATTATTTGACTTTTTTATAGTACAATTTTGGAAGATACTCAACTTGAGATTTTACGCAGGTTGAAATAAATATGTTTCACCAAAATAAATGCTTCTGAGTAATTTGTTAATTAAACTGCATCCCATCTCTCATATCAAGATCCAGGACTTTTCTTTTTGGTTTGTCTTACATTAGTTTACATTCCAAAAAGAAAATCTCTCCTTAAAACTCCACCCTCACAATATTCATATATTTACACAAAATGTCATTACTTTTTACACTCAACCCAACCACCTTCCTTACTTTAATAATAAAAGTTTACAAAAATACCCTTCAATACTCTACTCATTACATTTTTCTTAAAATTTGTGCAAATTAATCTGGGACGGAGGGAATAATATTTTATTGGATTAACTAGTTTTTTTATGCATCATGTGAACTGTGGAATTCAAGTGATTTTTTAAATAGTATCGATTGTTTTCACTAAACAGCTTGTAATTGTTAAAAGACTCGACTTCTACATCCATTTTTTTCAGCCAAACCGAGATAATTCTAATATTGTAGTAATCTTGATTTAATTAAAATGTCAAGGGACACTTTCTAGTCCTGTTTTCTTCACATTGGATTCGACTATTTTGGAGTTTAGATGAGTTTCAATTCTCGTACAAAGTTTACTTTAAGTGGAGGCCAACTCAACTTACTTGTAACCTATAATGCACAGTACTTAAAAAATGAATAATGCGGTGTTGGATACTCCACGGGCTTTTGGTACATGCGGGATACACATCTCGATATGCCACTTGGTGTGTCCCAATTAAAAAGAAAATAATAATATTGGGTACCATGTCGATACTGAGATGAGATACGCCCGGGTCAAATTTGTAAAATATTTACTTTTTTAGTCAAATAATGAATTTATCTTATGCATATTTTTGTATAATGACTATGATTTTGTGATGGAATGATTATTTACATGTTTATTTTTGGGACAAAAGTAGAAATAACTTATACATATAACAAGTATAAATATAGACAAGCTATCTCCTTGGCTTGAACAATCGCTCCAAACCAATCGTGAGGAGTGGAGGGACTAGCACAATCTCCACCTTCCAAGAAGAACCGGTCTCCGTCCTCGGAAAAGAAAAATCTGGATACCTCAGGCAATCTCATTCCAAGAAGTTAAAGATAAAAGACAAAGATACACCAAAAGCCGAATCCCCAATATATAGGGACCCACATGCAACCTCGGAAGGAAGAGCACACAAGGTGTAGAAAATCTGTACATGCAACGTCGAGACTTCACTACAGAAGACAGAGCGGCGAAAATCTTGACCAGACAAAACAAAAAAAATAAAGAAAAAAAAGAAAACTAAAAGAACAACGCAAAAAACAACAAAACAAAAAAACCAAGAAAAAGGAGTCAACGCGATGATTCTTCAACTAGCCATCGCATGCACGGCATCGTTGTAGGAATCATCTTGTTGGCACACGTACTAAGACGGTGGACGAGCTAGTAGACAGATCGGCGTCGGAAGACGGGCGGTGACGGAAGAGCGGGTAGCTTTCTTCTTCTACTTCAGTTCTCCTGATCACTTGTTCATTTCTAGAAGTCTTTTGTAGGGAAAGGGGTTTTTCTTGGTTTTGTTGAGGTGGGAGGAATTGGGAAGAACGGAAATATAGGTTAAAGGGAAAGTGAAATGATAAGAGAGAGAGAGTTTAGCTTTGATAATTTACATGTTTTACTGTAATGTTTCTCTTGTTTTGGCTTTATGTTTGTTAGGTATTAAAAATTTATGAAATTATTTATATTTACAAGGATAATACAATATATTTTTTTCCTGTTAGATAGAAATAAAATGTGACCCCAAAGAGCCCTTCTTTACGACTTTAGATAGTGGGGTTAAAATTATAGTCGTACCCTATCGTATCTTACCCATTTTTTCTTAATCCATGTCCTCATACTCATGTGTGTCGTACCATATCGTACACGTATCTACACGATCCATCTTGCAACTTATTAAACAACCTAATCACTCAAACTCGAGAAACATAGGTTTGGCTTTGGTTTACAATGTTTTAGCCCGAAACTAAGGCTAGGAATTTTCTTAATTTTGAATATGAAGTATATGCTTTGATGCAAAATATAACACTTCTTCGAAGAACCCACTAAATTCTACTTATAGATGATTCTTTCAAACTATCATATCAGTTTCTTGAATGGAAATGCTTAAAAATTTAGAATGTTTGTTCATTGATTAGTAATCTTACTAAGAAATTTATGTATGTATATATAGTGGACATTTGAAAAATTACCGTTGGTGAGTAACCTACAAACTATACTATTCGAAGTATGATATCTTCGTCGGAAAAGGTCCTCAAATTTCTTTAGCTTCTATTTGGATGGGATGGATTTGAAATTAAGGAATTTGAGGATAATATATCACGCATTCACACAAACTAAAATGGAGAAAAACTAAATGAATGAATTTGATTCACTTAAATATTAAGCACAAGTGGGAGAAGTGGGAGGATTTCAAATGACTAGGTTTCTTTGAATATTTGAAATTCTCCCACTTATAAGCAATATTTGTGTGAACCAAACTCATTCATTTAATTTTTCTCCATTTTGATTTGTAAATGTATGGTGTATTATCTTCAAATCTATTGATTTCAAATGACTCCATCCAAATGTATCTTATTGGTTTTATTGTTCGTCAAATAATCTCGTTGTACTCTAAAGTTTAAAACTTTGTGTTAGCTTCATTCAGTCTATGTTGCTTCTTCATTGGTCGACATAGATTGGTAATGTAGAGCAGTCAAAGAATTTATTCGATTAAATTTAAAGATTGGACCATCTCATAAGCATGACTTTATAGATAAAACCTAAGCCTAGAAATCATAACGTGGCTAACATATCAACTTACCTATGATAATATTTTGAAATAATTATCAAAACTTAATACAAATTTCTCACATTAAAAAAAAAAAAAAAAAGTTGGTATATATATATATATGAGCCAGTTGCCCATATGTCAGTTTTCTCGATTTTAATTCTACAACGTATATAATTGTGTTAATATATTTTTTTAGATTTTAATAATTTAAAAGCTCATTTTTATTAGGCAGGTTTTATTTTAAGGCATTCAAATCTTGATAAGTAGTACCTTTATTTGCTAATCTTAGATTCTTAATTACAATTCTACGTATATACTCCCCCTTTTCCACAAAAACTTGCATACTTTCCTTTTTAATTTATCCCACAAAGTTTTGCATATCCTAAAATAGAAATATTTCCCACAACTTTTACCATCACAATTTATGCATATTTACCCTTCATGTCATTACTTTTGAGATCCCACATACATTCAATTCAATTAATTCGATCTTTTATTTTATTAATACAAGTTTACAAAATTATCCATCAATACTCCACTCGTCACATTTTTTTCTTAAACTTTGTGCCAAAAGATTCCCGCAAACTATTTCGGGACGGAGGGAGTATAGGGAACCTCTTAGTTTAAGATTTTCAAGAAATAATTTTTTATTCATAATTTAAAATTAAATGTACATTATTTAATTTTAATTTTGATGATATTAGAAGAAAATTGGAACATAAATATGAAATTTGTTTTTTGACATAATATTATTAATGATGAAAAATTAAGTAGATTATTAAGAATTAATACATACCAGTTTTAAGATTTCTTTCAATAAAAGTTACTCCATATAATGACAAGTGGATATAATTAATTAATTAATTATAATCCGCATTTGCACTCCACTTTTCAAGTACCCAAAATAATAATAATAATAATAATAATAATAATAATAATAATAATAATAATAATAATAATAATAACAACAACAACGTACATGCACTACAAGATATTTATATATGCATTCACAATTCAATACATATATGTAATTAACTTGTAATTAAGGTGATACATGGATTGAAATCACGACGGCTCTCACCAAAAGAAAAAGAAAATTTGTTTAAGAATTTGAATTTTCTATGTATATAAATATATATTTTTAATCGAGCCCTCTACAAATAATGGTGGAAGGTGTTCACACCCTTGAACGATATGCACGTTCCTAATGCTATTGTTTTTAAATTTAATTACTCTCTATATTTTATTTTATTAATTAGTGTACAATATATAGGGAGTATAGAGTACACAAGAATGTACTAACATATATAATAATTATGTATTAATGAGAAAAAGATGATCCAATATGCTATATTAATTCGTTTCATTATAATTTATTTAACCAATTTTTATATATATGATATTGCTTGTAAAATAAAAAAGGACGAGAATCATTCGTCCACAATATTTTATTTTATTCTCCTTCCACCAAAATTGGCTTTGAATTTAATCTTCAAATAGAACAAATTTGCGTTCTTCCATGTATGAAACAGCTCATTTCTAAGGCCAGAGTACATAAAAATATTTCCTTTGTCCCTTGCATGCACACTTTTTTTTGTCCATCATTGAATATTTTGCACACTTTGAAAAATAAAATTATTTTTAATAAATTTCATCCTTACAAAATTTACATATTTACACAAAATACTCCCTCCGTCCCAAAGACATTTGCATATTGAAACTTTTCAACGGTTTTGTGTGAGAGTTATTTCATAGTAATACGTTTACAAAAGTTGTTTTATATGAATTATATGCTAGTTGATCTTATTAACTAGTATACCATTCATATAAAATAACTTTTGTACACGTATTATTATGAAATAACTCTCACACAAAACCGCTGAAAATCAATCACAGAAATGTCCTCTGACGGAGAGATAATAAATTTTATATGAACATCCTTTCATACTATGAACCACTATTTAATTTCATGAATTATGTCAAATTTTTAATACTTTTGATCAAATACTCTTGGAACGTATGATAGATGGATTGAGTTTAATTCGACTACTTGTAAAAAATTGAATGTTTTTGCACCAATGAATGTTCTTGTCGATATCATTTTTCAGTATATTTGCTTCAATCAATTGGACTGTGTAAAATTATTCTGTTTTTGCATTATATTGGTTGTACTGGGTTTGGTCTAATGAGAACAAGGAAATGTCATAAAAATTGATGAGTGGGTCAGTGGTGTTTTTGAATGATTTGTCAAAACCAATTGAACCGGGTAGGATTTTATTGCTCCAACTCAGATTAATTAGTGGATCATATGTAAATAGAAACAAGTTGGCTGGGTGGTAGGATATTTTTTTCATGCCTGTCACTCCACGTGTAACTCTAGAAAAAATATATATATAACTCAATTCTAATTTACACTTCTGCTCACGTGAGGTTTTTTTTATGAAAATATAAAAAAAGGACTAAAATTAATATCGTCGGGACTGAGAATGTGCTTGATTGACCACTCTAGAGCACAAAGAATGGAAATGGAATGAAATTATATGATTGCTTTAAGGTGAGGAATGGAAAGAAACCCCACTTTTGAGAAATCAGTCATTCCTCTGTTAAATGAGATGAATGAGTTTGATTTCTCACTTCTTTCAAACTCATATTCTTTTCATTTCCTTTTTCATTCCATTTAATTTACCAAGCATCCCCTAAAATTTAAAATGAGTTAAATTTTAGGAGTAAAAGTGAGATCAATCTAAAGACTAATTAGTTTTGATATTAACACTTCAAACACACCAACTCCCTAATAAATATTCATGGATTGAATCCCATGCAAGATGTTAGCATATTGGCAAAGTCTAGTGTGAACAACTGGTTCACGGTGAAACTTGATCATTTACTAAAGAGTATTAGTTGTAATAACTAAACGGTATTACCTATATTACTAAAGGTTTTGATTGTGATAATCAAAAGTATGCCCTATATTGCTAAAGAGTATCGATCGTGATAATCAAGAAAGATTACCTATATTATTAAAGAGTATCGGTCATGATAACGGAAGAGTATCGCCTATATTACTAAAAGGTATTAATTGAGCTAATCGAAAAGTAAATTAATCTATTTTTTAAATATGGATCAAGTTTCACCGTAAAATTTGGTTGACAGACACACACTCTAGCATCTTTAGGTAAACTTCATGTATCAACGTCCCTCAATGAATATAAAGCAACATAAGAATTGTCCTAAATTATTTAATTTTCTCCTAATTTAGCTATATCAGTTTGAGAGCAATGTTTTATAGAAAACCCTATTTGTATCTTCACGTGATTCGTTGGTCCAATGTAAAATGACCTCCATTGTGGTCTCCTCGAGAACTGGGCCAAACTCAGTCATTGAATTAATTAAATGTCCTTCTATTAAATGTTTTTATTGAAATTCTTGGCATTGGATGTCATGTCATGTCATATTCAAAAGTGGAGTATTTTTGCGATCCCTATGATTAAAATGTTGAAAGAAACAGAATAAGGGGTTAATTGGCCACGGCAGGAGAAATTTGATTGGAGTATATACACTCCGACATTCCATATTTAATTTCGTGTGATAATTTTTATTGAAATAAATTATACTCCCTCCGTCCCGAAACTATTTTTATATGGGAAAAGGTACGCTTATTAAGAAAATTTAAATTAGTGTAGGAGAGAGAATAAAGTGTAAGGGTATTTTGGGTGATTGTATGAGATAAAGTGTAGGAGAAAGTTAATAAAATAGAATAAAGTATAAGTGACATTTTTGAAATAAAATTGATATTGAATGTTATTTCCAAATTTGGGGTGTGAAGATAGTTCCGGAGACGAAGGGAGTATATAAATAAAAAAAAAAAAATAAAGGGTTAATTTAATTAATTCGCGGTAATTGTATAGAGATTTTGGGTGAGACATAATCTTCGTTTAGTCGCTCTATCTCGTTTTATTTAAAGCTAAACCCTGATTATAATAATATTCGTTCATTCACCCTAAATTTCCTATTATCTCTTTATATTAAAATATTTTAATCTTTTGTGAAAAAAATGTATACTCTTTGTTTCATTATATAAACTTATTTTCATATTTTGTGGAATTCTCAATTATATATATAGACTTATTTTTCATATTGAATATTTTTTTAATTTAATTATTAATATAACTTTATTCATTAATTATATTAGAAAATATAACACTTTTTTTTTTTTGACAGGTTAGGAAATATAACACTTATTAAATAGGTTTAAATTAAAAATAACGATATTATTCGTCATTAGACAATGTGGGGTCTAGTAAATATTTTATCAATGGGCCCGGATTTGAAAGTTGAAACCAACAACAGAGACAAATTAATTAAGACGGGGACAGAAGTTCAAGTCCCTATTTTATACTTCCTCCATTCCTCAACTATTTTAACAGCTTAATTTTTTAACGATTTTTGTGTGAGAATTATTTCATAATATTAAAACTGGAATCACACAATATTAACACCCTCACAATACCATTTAAATTTAAAAATGTCACTCTTATTCTATTTTACTTTATTCTCTCCCTCTACTTTATCTCATTAAATCACTCAAAATACACTTACACTTTATTCTTTCTCCTATGTTTTATTATCATAAAAGTCAATAAAGTTAAATTGCCTTAATCCTCGTGCCCGGAGAAGTATGCGGAAATAATCGGGACGGAGAGAGTATTATTTTTCCTCCTAAATAAGGTAATCATTACACATTTTGACTCCTACAATCATTTTCCCTCAATTATTCCCTCCACACTAACATCAACACCAACAAGCTTATTTTGCCTCATTTTTCCAAAATTGAAGACAACACTAATAATGTAACCACCACAAAGATATATTCCTCCTCCAATATATACAAGTGAACATAGTATAAAAAGACAATTTCATTATATTCTCATCGAAGAGTTTGTAACAAACACCTCCTAATTTTTTTTTTTTTTTACTTTGTTGACCAACTTATAAGGGACACTTTGTCAAATAGTGGAGATCAACTCAAGATTAAAGTTAATCATTCCCATCATTTTAAATGCTTGGAAGGAAATTTGAAAACATGCATTCATTAAATAACCCTACATTTGTCACTGTCATGACATATAAACGAACACAAACATTACATTGTTCATACAATCCCTAAATACGTAAAATATAGTACAATAATATTGTCTTAATTGTTCATAATTACTACCCCTAAAATACGTAAATCATAGTCCAAAAATACAGAAAATACACAAATAATTCTTCAAAAACCTATACATATGTTGCATGATCTGAAAATAAAAAGATCAAATGAATTCAAGTTCCCTCCACAAAACATTTGTCTAACCAATGAACTATTAGTGAAAAAGGCTCAAAATTCCCTCCAAAACAAAATTTACACCTAACACAATTCAAATTTTACTTTTTTCTCCTATTTAAAACTCTTAAATACAATTAGATGTTCATAAATTCACCCTTCATGTCCGAAATTAGTATAATAAATTCTCCTACAACTACAAAAATCATAAATGACAAGAGAATGTACAAATTTTACTTTAGATTCAATGAATCGGATAACAAACTTCTTCTTTGCAAATAGCTCGGATGATATTGTGCACTATAGAAAGGCAACAGAGACATTTCAACTATTTGGGGTTACTAGAAAAACCATCCACTACATTTAACAAACCGCAATAAGACAAATTAATGAAGATATGTCGATTAAAAGGGTGAGCCCAAACACAATGGCATTTACGATTTTGACATCATTAAAAAAAGGGAAAGATGTTAGGAATTTGGTTAAAATATTTTCTACTCTATTTCAAATTAGATACCAAAACAACTATATTATTTTATCATCATAGGAAATAATTTTTTTACCTACAACTTTTCTTAAAGATAGTATTTACAAATAAGAATATATGTAGCATCATGTCTATTGTATTATCTATGTTGTATTAGAAGAACCTTTGGTTCTAAATGGAATGAACTTCCATAGAAGACTTGTTGAAATTAGTAAAGGTAGAGGGTTTAAATATACTCTGTTAAATGTGACTTATATATATTGCTCGATTACAATACAAATTGTGAGAAGGAATGAAGAAAAATTGATCCATGAATTGACACTATCTCGATTTCTATCAAGGTATAAAGGAAGAAAACTCAGTTCATTTTAGGCCTTGTTCTTATTGAAACCCAAATGAAGTTGGGATTTAAGATTTTGATTTTTCCATTCCGTCCATTTTTTAATTTGTAAATCCAATTCTCCATTCAAATACACATTCACTCTTATTATACACTTATATATCTAAAACTATCACATCACCTTATTTTTCTTAGAGCAACTCCAATGTTGGGGTATGAATTTTGAGGTATGAATTTAACACATGTGTGCCACCTCAAAAGTTTCATACCCCTTCCTCAAAATACTCCTTCCTCTTCCAATACATCATTCCTCAAAAGTTACTATACATGGGTCCCACTATCAAATTATATATTTATTTTTTATGTTTATTAATTTTATTAGTCATGTTTATTTATAATTTAACTTCTTCAATTAAATATTTATTATGATATTTAAATTATAAATAATTAAAATTAATTGAAATATATTATCTTTTAACAAATATTAAAAGTTTATTAAAAATAAAATAAGAATTACAATAGAAAATAATACAACAATTGCAAACATAAATTAAAACAATAATTAAATGCTTCATAAGTTATAATAATATTCTAATTTTCACCATATCGTGCCCATACGTTCTCAACCAAGTTCTTTTGTAGTTGTTGATGTTTACGTTTATCACGAAGCTCGGATCTTGCATTAAGGTAGCGGGTGAATGCTTCGGTAGATCCTTGGATTACAGATGGATTATAGACGTTGTTGATGTTCGTGATTATTTCATCCGACCAATCCATCGCCGTGTCCCCTTCATGCTCGACTATTATGTTATGTAATATAATGCAGGTAATCATGATTTCTTTCAAATTACTCTTATACCAAAAGCGACCTGGACCTACGATCATTGCCCAACGAGCTTGGAGCACCCCAAATGCTCGTTCAACATCCTTCCCCGGCAGATTCCTGCATTTTCTTGAATTTATTTTTCTTATGATCATGGGGACATTGAAAGCTCTTGACAAAAGTTGGTCATTCCGGGTATATCCCATCGATTAGGTAATATCCTTGTGTATATTGCCTACCGTTTACGATAAAATCCATATTCGGCGCACGTCCTAACACAAACTCATTAAACAAAGAGGATTGATTAAGCACATTGATATCATTATTTGACCTCGCGACACCAAAATAAGCATGTCATATCCATAAGTCTTGAGACGCGACCGCTTCAAGCATAATTGTTGAAACTCCATGATCACCTCGAGTGTATTGACCTTTCCAAGCAAGCTGGACAATTTTTTCATTACCAATGCATACAATCAAGACTCCCAACATCCGGAGAAGCCGTGTCTCGCTCGTGAATTTGATACAAACGTTGGACGTCGGCGCGGTAGGCGTCCTTAAGTAGTACAGACCAAATATGTCAATCACGCATCGACAAAATTTAAACAAGCATTCGATGGTCGTTGATTCAACAACCCGCAGGTATTCATCGTAATGATCGGCCTGACCTTCGTACGCCAAATACTGATTTAAATTGCTACCGTGCACTTTTGTAGTAGTGAGAAACATTTTCTTCCCACCGCATCGACTCTCCACCGAAAATATGGATCACGAGATTCCAATTCATGAACAATATGGAGAAAAAGATCTCAACCTATTCGAAAACATCGTCGAAATATATTACTTCCGTATATTGGATTTTCAGAGAAGTAATCGCTCACAAGACGGTGTGTGCACCTTCACGATCACGATTGATGTACTTTCTCTTTCGAGTGTTGGAAGACACATTCATCATTTCATTAAGAAGTTGTCATTGCTCTTTCACCTCACACATAAATTGTTCCATCCGAGATTGATTAATCAACTCCATTAACTCATCTTCGTCACTTTGTCACTACCGTCACTAGTGCTTGAGTGATTATAAGATGAAGACATGTTTTGTTGGATCAAGAAGTTTTGATGAGTTAAAAAGAAGCGGCTCGGCTTGATCGAGACGGCACGAAGAACGGGCCGAGGTTAAGCTAAACGGATCGACGGGGTCGAGAACCAATCTAGTCACCGAGATCTAGTCATCTGCAGGAGACAAACATGAAGAGCTCAGACGAGGTCAAGATAAGCTGAGTAGAATAAGAAAGGCGAGTCTTCACCGAGTCACCGCAGACGAGGAGAGCAAGGACAGTGAGGACTAGCAGCTTTTCAAGATTAAGTTTGTTAAAGCAGCTTTCTAGTTTGTTAGAACTAACTAACAAACTAACCGACTTTTCAGACTTATAAATAGGTCTAGGCACTTCATTTTACACAACTTTTACTGAATACAATATACCACAGAATTCACAAGTTACTTCTCCGTAAATTTACTCTCTCAAATCACAAGTTTTCAAATCACAAGTTTTCTTCATAGAATTTTCTAAGTGTTTGTAGAACACTTCACTTCACATCTTCAAAAATACTTCTTATTCTTAGAGTTAGATTTTAGAAGTTTGATTAGCATTCTTGAAGAATTGAAGATCAAGTTGTAAGTTGTAAAGATTGTAAAGTAAGTAAGTAAGCTAGTGGAGACCCTTCTTCAAAGTTTGGAGAAGGAGAGTGGATGTAGGATTGTTATAATCCGAACCACTATAAAATCGGTGTTCTTTACTTCTTCCATTTATATTTCTGTTCTAGTTACAATTTGTTGTTCAAAGTTTAATTTCAGAATTAAAGTTAAGATTTGAATATCGGTGTTGCTTTTGATCTTATTAAAAGTTGAGATTAATCTTGAATTCCGCTGTGTACTTTGGTACTTTGAATAAATTTTTGATAGATTTGAAAAATCTCAAAAATCTATTCAACCCCCTTCTAGACTTTGCTAGAAGGTGATACATTTCTCACCTAATCTACTCAACTACTGGGACCAACAAGTGGTATCGTGAGCGGTGTTAAGTCGTTTACGATATTGATTTTAGGTCTTAAATAAGATTCTAAATTATCTTGATTTTCTTCATTCTCTTTATTTTTACTAACAGTGCTACTAATTAGTTTGTGGAGTATTTTGTTTCTTTGTTTCATCATGTCATCGGAAAAAGTAATAAGTCTAGGAATCTTCCCGAATTCTCTATTGAAGATTATGATTATTGGAAATTTAGGATGGAGAATCACCTTAAAGCCATTCATGATAGGATGGAAGAGGTTCTTGAAGAGGGACCTATAAAATTTTATCATGGAGGCACCAAAGATCGGAGCCGAATCACCGAATCGAGCAACTGCAGAAGAGAAAAAGAGTTACGAATTGACAAATGATGAAAGAAAGGTCCACAATCTTGATCAAGTAGCTCGAATCGAAATCATTGAGACTCTAAGTAAGGATTGGATAGAGAAGGTTAAGAGATGCAAAGCGCTAAAGAAATGTGGCACTTCTAGCCAATGTCTGTGAAGGATCCGAACAAGTTAAAGAGAACAAGTTGATCAGCCTTGCATGCATTTGAGACATTCAAAATGAAGGAAAATGAGTCTGTGGTCAATTAGATGTAAGGTTGACCAATCTTCTCAACAAAGCGGTGACCTTGGAAAGAATTATACAAAAAAGGAGATTAATAACAAGATTCCGAGATCATTAACCAAGAGATGGAGGAGAAATCCAATATCCTTAAGGCTACTCAAGATTTATCTTCTATTACTCACCATACTTTGTTTTCTCATCTTAAAGCTCTAGAATATGATATTCAAATAGAAGATGAGGAGGATGAGATGGAGTTGAGCACCTCATCCAAGTCTGTTGCCTTTGTCGAGTAAAGAAGACAAGGTGTCACCAGTCTGTAGGAGCCGACCTATCTTTGAAGGAGCGAGATGGTTTTGCTCACTAAAAGGTACGATAAATTGAGAATGAAGTATAAAAGAAATAAATTGAGATTTGCAGGTAAGGATAAATCAAGATCCAGATCGTAAAGAAAGAAAGATGAATCTTGAGATGATGACAAAAGAAATCGCACAAGAAGATACGAGATCACTGTCGGAAGAAATCCTTCCGGCCCTAGATCAGACGAGGTGATACTTGTTACACATGCAACAAGCCAGGACACTTCAGCTATGATTGTCCTCAACTCGACTCCTAAGGAAAGGGAAGAAAAGAGGAAGAAGAGAGACAGGAGATTTGCAGATCAAAGGGCTTTGTTGGCTGAAGAAAAGGAGCCAAAGAAATCATCATCATCATCATCCTCATCGATTTCGGATCGGATGATGAAATTTGTCTCATGGCTAAAGAGGTAATCTACTATTCATCTTCAGATAATGATTCATGTCGAGCATCGATCATGACCAAACCGTTATCCATGAATTATTGAGAGATTTAAAGACATCTCTGGCCGCTTATAAACAATAGAGACAGAGAATTTGGCTTTAAAGGATCAAATTCTAATTCTAATTAAAGGCAAGCGGTGATGAATCGTTTCGAAACCGAGGAAACATTCAAGGGGGAATGTTTTCCTCAGCCGAGGCTAGTACATCACCGGCTTACGAAAGGTTAGAAAATGAATTGAAAACTTTAAAAGACAAATTTGAAGTAGTTGTGCTGAAAATGAATCAATTAAGAAAGACAATGAGAAGCTTGTCTTCAAAATTAGTCAACTTAATAATTCACAACAAGAATAGACCATATCTTTAATACCTCTCGAAATCCCATGACAAAGCAGGTATTGGTTATGATAGAAATAATAAATCGATGTACAAAAACCTAGGAAATTTGTGAAAGCATCTCGATCAATCAAAAGAGGTTAAAATTGGTCCTTGGAAACCAACTAGTCGAGTAAGGATCGCATTCCCGACCTGAAAACAAAAATTCAAATGGTGAGGACTCCTTATCGAGACTAGGAGAAACCCAAGAACCAAAATAAGAAGAAATTCTTATTATAATCCTTTTGATGGAAGGAGCGAGATGTTATCCCACATTTCCTAAGTTTAGGAAAATTACTCAATCTGAATACAACAAGTTATCTTTCAAAAGTGATACAATTGTAGGCATGATTTGGTAGAAAACCGGGTCCGATTTATTGTTTAGAGATGAGATGTTTATTTGGTTACCTAAAGTGATACTTGACCTTCAAGGACCCAAGATCACTAGGGTACCTTACAACCTGATTTGTTTTTCAGATACACAGGATCATCACTCGAGGAAGAGATTTTATCTTCAATATGGTACATTGATAGTGGTTGTTCACAACACATGACCCATAACAAGAGGCTGTTATCAAATTTCCAAAGCATTGATGGTCCAAGAGTCTTATTTGGTGACAATAATTGTGGTCGTAGACTAAAGGTGTAGGTACTACGATTATCAAGGATATTCGGTATCGAGGTATATTTTGTTGAAGGTTTGAAACATAATCATTATCTGCTTTCTCGGCCTTTGTGATAAAGGTTTTCTTGTTAAATTTTCAAGGGATAAATGTGATATTTTAGATAATTCCTCGGATAAGGTACTTTTAATCGGCTTGGGACATGGTAATGTCTATGTGGCCAACTTTAATAGTTGTCCCAAAGATACTGTCGATAGCTAAGGGTGGAGAAGATCTCGGTGGCTATGGCACAAGAGGCTTAGTCATCTGAATTTCAAGACCCTTAATAAGTTGGCTAAAAAGAACCTTGTCAAAGGATTACCTGAAAACTTTTATCCACCGATCTTAAATGTGATGCCCTGTCGAAAGGTAAACAGCCTAGACACTCATTTAAGAGTATTAACTCCTCTTCAATCCGAAAGAGTGTTACAACTACTTCATCCGGATCTGTTTGGACCTGTTTCTCCTCTCGATTTAAGTGGAAGAAAATATACTCTTGTTGTAGTAGATGACTTTTCTAGATACACTTGGGTTATATTTCTTTTCAAGAAAAATGAGACTATGAACAAGATCCCCGATCTGTTAAGGCAGATTCGTAGAATGAAAAGGGTGTTAATATTATTAAAATAAGGAGTGATAAGGGCACAAAATTTTTGAATTCTTGTTTATCTAACTTTTTCAATGAGTGTGGAATTATTCATGAGACATCTTCAGCAAGAACTCCTCAACAAAATGGAGTGGTTGAAAGAAGGAATAGAACTTTGAAGGAAGCGGCCCGGAAGCATGTTATTTGAGTATGATACCCCTCATAGGGTTGGGCTGAAGCCATCAACATAGCTTGCTATACCCGAACAAGTGTTTAGTTGTCAAAGACAAGGGTAAGACTCCATATGAGATTTGGAAGGGTAAGACTCCAAGAATCTCATATTTGAGCTTTTGGTTGTAAGTGTTTTATCCATA
This sequence comes from Paraleonurus japonicus, assembly GCA_030762865.1. Taxonomy (NCBI): domain Eukaryota; kingdom Viridiplantae; phylum Streptophyta; class Magnoliopsida; order Lamiales; family Lamiaceae; genus Paraleonurus; species Paraleonurus japonicus. The sequence goes on from CM061052.1 coordinate 36,428,802, forward strand.
ACAATGGGAAATCTAAGTTAAGAACTTTTGATGCTTAGGCGGTGATGGAATATTCTTGGGATATTCTAACACTTCCAAGACATTTAGAGTTTTTAACAAGACAACCCTTTGTGTGGAGGAAACCCTCATGTTGTTTTTGATGAGTTGTATTCTTTCTCGATAAAGTGAATCAAATTTACGAAAGTCTAGATAAAATTGAATCCCAAGACTAAACATAAGACTGTCTATCTACCTAGTCTTGATTGAGAATCAGGAGTGAAGAAGAATTCTCATCCGATAATCGAAGACAACTCGATCGACTCCATCGATCGAGACACCCTTGGCGTCGATTGATCGAGCGGGGGTCGGTGATGAAGAGGAATGTCGGTGAGGAAGAGTCGGAGGAGTTGCTCTACCGAGACTCAAGATGAGGATCCTTCTCCTCACATAGGCAAAAGGATGAGAAGCTACCATCCATCCGATCGATTATAGGAGATCCATCTAGTAGTGTGCGGACACGAATGATCTTTGGACTCACGAAAGCCTTTTCATTGTTATGTGTCGCTTCTTGAACCCAAGTCTATTGAGGAAGCTCTATCAGACTCCAAATGGATAAGCGCCATGCAGGAGGAATCGCATCGCTTGAAAGGCAAAGTGTATGGGAACTAGTGGAAAGACCCTTATACAGTAAAGATTATAGGCACCAAATGGGTGTTTAAAAACAAAACAGATGAGAACAACATTATTGTTCGAAATAAGGCAAGATTGGTTGCACAAGGTTACTCATGATCACGAGGGGATAGACTATGATGAAACCTATGCTCCGATTGCCAGATTAGAGGCAATAAGGTTGTTCTTAGCATTTCTTTGCATATAAATCTTTTAAAGTCTTTCAAATGGATGTTAAGTCTGTTTTTCTTAATGGTGTGTTGCTTGAGGAAGTCTATGTGGAGCAGCCTCCTGTGTTTAAAATCAATAACAAGGTCTATAAACTCAACAAAGCTCTATATGGACTAAAACAAGCTCCCAGAGCTTGGTATGATACCTTATATGATTTCTTGACATCAAATGAATTTTCAAAAGGTAAGATTGATAGAACTTTATTTAGAAAGGAAGTAGATGGTAACATATTATTAGTTCAAATTTATGTAGATGATATAATCTTTGGTTCACCTAATGCGAAATTATGTGATGAGTTTAGCATTCTCATGAAAAATAGGTTTGAAATGTCAATGATGGGCGAATTAACATACTTTCTAGGCTTACGGATCAAACAGACGAGTAAGGGTATATTTATACATCAATCTAAATATGCTAAGGATCGATTGAGAAATTTGGAATGACTACTAGCAGAGAAGTTAAAATACCTATGGCAACTAACTTCTCTATGGATTCGGATGAGCGGGGATACCCACCGATGCAACGGAGTATCGTGGGTGATTGGATCTCTTCTCTATCTCACTGCAAGTAGGCCGACATAGCCTTTGCGGTTGGGGTATGTGCAAAATTCAGTCTAATCCCAAGAAAACTCATCTCGGAGACGGCTAAGAAAATTCTTAAATATCTCAAAGGAACCTTACAAGTAGGGTTATGGTACCCACTAATGACAACCTTGAGGTGACAGTTATTGATTCAGACTTTGGAGGATGTAAGATTGATAGGAAATCCACTTGAGGAACTTGTCAATTCTTAGGCAACAAATTAATTTCTTGGTTATCAAAGAAGCAGGACATCTGTTGCCACCTCCACAATGAAGCCGAATACATGGCGGTGGAAGTTGTTGCTCACAACTCCTCTGGATTAGTCAACGGACTTAGAGATTATAGTATTCACACATCACTGTTCCTATTTACCGTGATAGTAATAGTGCAATAGCAATGACTTACAATCCTGTTGCATTCTAGATGTAAGCATATAAATATTAGGCATCATTTCATTAGAGATCATGTTGAGAAGAATGACATTAGGATTGAGAAAATTGTCACCGAGTCACAAAGAGTTGACATTCTTACAAAACCATTAGTGGGTCTAGGTTTAAAGAATTATGCTTAGAATTAGGATTACTTGATGCATCTTTAGTTGGTTTCTAAATTACTTGCATACATTATTTATATTCCTTATTTACGGTTTTTTCTTTTCTTTAAATCAATGTCTAGAAAGAATTATCCAGACTAGATATGAGTCAAAGGACAATCAGGTAGGCTGATATCATTGATCTCCTTTTTAGGAATCAAGAATCAAGGATTAGTCATATTGACCTTATCGACTTGATAGTTACTTATACGACATTTGGTAAATCGAGATGAGGGCACATTAGTCGGTGATCTCTTAAAGAAATAGATGACCCACTATCTCGATCTACCTCAAGCTATTGATGGTTTTTCTTAAGTCTTTGTCCTTGCGGGAATAGGTCACAAGATCGATTGTTTCACCTCATTTTCTTTGCCTCAATCTTTTATTCGAGACACCTTTGTTTCCAAAATGAACTTCATTTTTTTTTTTCTTATAAAATTTTTTTGGATTGATTGGTTGGAAATCCCATCTTTAGAAAATTAAGTCTCGAGTCTGTTTATTTAAAGCTGTCTTTAAGATTGCTAAAAAGTTGAACCTAAGTTGATTTTAAAATCGAGACAGGTTACTTTATCAGAGATGACTTTTCAAACCCATCTGCTTTTTAAACTCATCTGCTTCTAAACTCATCCGATTTACAAAACCTTTAGTCAAGTAAGGTAACCCTAGTCGACGTCGGGTATACTTACTTCCGCATAAAGTAACCTACATCTCACAAATCAACATCTATAAAGTAACTATTTACACATTCCAAAGGCGATTAACATCCACGCGCTGAATCCTAATCGTTTATCTTAATTTTTAACCGTTGATCTATGCGCGGTAAAAACTTTTTGAATAAATGGCTCAGATTAATTCAAATTTTCTAAAATGGCGGTTTCTCTTTCCAATCTTCCCTATAAATACATCTTCTTTCTCAAACAAACTTTTCCACTTTGAAATCCATACAAACACTCTGCAAAATTTTCAAAACCCTTATTTGATCATTTCATGAGCACTTCGAGAAACAAATAGAAGTTACTTCAACCATGGTGGATGTTCACAACGAAACGTATAACAAGAAGATCAAATCGAGAGATGTATGTTGACTTCAAACAACTTAGATGATGAATCTAGGGAAATTTTGGGATTATTGGAGAGGGTGGATTGAGGACATTTTGCTCCAAGAAATCCTCCTCGATAAAACTCTGGATATGCGAGGGATAGAATTCTACGTCAATGGGACGTATGAAAATGGGGTGTTCAAAACCAGAGTATATGGAGAGGTGTTGACGGTTACTCCGGCGGAGGTGGCTCGGATATTTGATACAAGTAGTGAAGGAGTGAACCCCCTCACTTATAAGTCGATGAATGGGTAGAATCATTCGAGATGATTGCGGAATTCCATGAGGGACCGGTGATCGAGCTGAAGAAGAAAATGCTCCGACGGAGGTATCGACTCGATGACCATCGTAACAAAGGTCATCCTTGGAGAACAGAGATTATCATGATGGTGACCAGGACCAGGCTATGCGTCATAAGGACGATATTAGATGGAGTCCAAGCCAGGCCAGGCTGGGATGCTCTTGGAGAAGCTGGAGACGGAAAGCGAAATGGCTGGAGGTTGTGAGTGGAAAGTGGCAGGCAAGGTCGATCACCACTGTTCAACAAGGTAATCGTGATCATGGAGGACCTGTCATTTGAGATCAATCGGGCGAGATGGAGTCGACCTTATACAAAACAAAAGGGAATTCGACAAAGGATGAACCTCTTGGGGCTCCAGTGACTCGGAAGAAGCAGAGGAGGAGGAAGAAGAAGAGAGGGAAGAAGAGGCTGCTGCGATGAGCTCGAGTGAGGCTGCTTGACCAATGAAGGCTGAAGGAGAAGACACCTAGGAGGAGGAGGTTGGTTAAAACCTCGGAGGCTGGAGTGGGACATCTGGCCGACCGGCCAAGTCTTCTACCCGAAGAGGCAACCACGGCTGCAGTTGCGGCTCGAGGTGGTCCAATCGGAGGAGGTCCAGGATATAAGCTCGAGAGAGGACCCCTCCCCACCCACGATCGGAGTACACTTTTCCCCTCCCACTCTCCAGCCCACTCTGGCGATGAAGAGGTGTCCCAGTGGCACCTCGAGCCTCTAAAACAGCCTACTCCCGAAATAGTCCAAGTCCCAACCTCATCTACCCTCCCCCAAACCCAAACTTCATCCCCCACCATCCCCATCTCGATGTTGTCCTTCCTAACAGGACCAGTTTCGCTCCAACCCCCATATCTATCTCCCCACCAGCCTTACCCACATCCTCTCAAACTCAACTCATCTTACCCCAAACAACCTCATTTCCCCACCTACTACTTCACAAATTCCACCCCCACCATCTTCACCTCCACCGAAATCCCCCTCCCCCATCGAGACATCCCCACCTCATCTCTCCCATCGAACCTCAACCGGTGGATACCTCCAATATCTTTGGGGATATCCACATGAGCTCCTCGATCCAACTTCTCCCACCACCTCTTCCTCATCCGAATCGAGAGGAGGAGGCGATCCCAATCCTTGCTATTTCATCGGCCTTTGAAGATATGCACAAGAAGATTATCTCTCAAGTTCAAAGGATGATGGAAAAGAAGACGAGGAAGGTGATCCGAGCGATCACCGATACAATGCTCGCCAACATGCAGATTCTTGAGGACAACATGTCAAGGAACCTATCGGCTAATCTCGGCCTTTCTTGTTGGATCTCGGTGAGTGACCTGGAGGAGGAGGTTAAGGCACTTAAGCGAAAATGGCGGTGACAACGAGATCCTGGTCAACACTCTCACGTCGATCGGAATGACTTGTGGTCCGTTGCTCGGCTCTGGAAAGACAGCTCCAGGACCCTCAGAATGAAGTTAAAAAGGGGAAGGAGCCGAAGGAAGGATGGACACCCTCACTGGAGTCTTGTCACTCCACAGACAAGGTGGACTCTAAGCGAGACTCATGAGTTGGAGGCGACAAGGCGAGTTAAAACTAAAATCGAGATGAGGTGGCAGCCTTGCAACCGAGGGTGACCCAAATAGAGGAGGCCATCCGAGAGGATGAGGAGAAGAGGAGGAAGAGAAATCGGAAGCTCTGCTGGCCAAAATGAAAGAAGTAGAAAAACCCGAGGCCAAGGGCGAGGGTAAAGGCAAAGCAGCAGAGAAGTCTTCATCGGTGAGCGGATGATCGCCCCAGAGCCGAGCGCAAAAAAAGGAGCGACTTCTCAAACCTATCAGTGAGATGATAAGAAGAATCCATCTTTTGAGAAGGAGAAGTATGAGAAGCGAGGAGAAGAAAATGCTGAAGAAGGCTGAGGAAAGGCGAGAAGTGGGACGAGGATTCCGGAAATGGGTATCCAAAGCACCGAGATGAAGCGGACTTCCGCCTGTCCACCGCACTTGAGCCCCCTCCAAAGATGGTCTCGGGAAATACACAAGCGAATACAAGAAGCGAGGCCACTGGATGCGAGATGGATGTACTCTGGTACATCTTGAAGGCATCGCCATCTGGAAGCGGCCGATGAGGACAAGAGCTGGCATGAGTGGATGGAAAAGGAGGATGCCGATCTCTATGGGAAGGCGCTTGATGAGGCGCACAATGTGTTCAATCTGCGACTTAGTTGCACCGGCCTATGAGCAAGTTACCCCCAAGCTGAAAGAAGACGGCTCTCACGATGCGGAATGGGTCAAATCGGTTATAGCCAAAGCGAGAAGGAAAACCGAGCTCATAGACGAAGATGAGCTTAAACAGCTAAGAGCGAGGATTTTCAACTGAACATTCCAGAGGCCACCGATGGGGAATACGATAGAAACAGGATTTTCTTTCCTTATCTTTTATTTTCTATCAGTTCTTCTTTTTGTAAATCTGTAAATTTGTGAATAAATATATCTGGATTTATGTGAATTACTTGTATCATTTTCTTAAAGTTTTTCTGTTAAGAAAAACTTTAATTTTTCCTAAGACTTTTGTATCTCGAGACTTAAAAACTTTTTCCTAAAATTTTTCTAAGTCTTAAGACTCAAATTTTTTTAAAGTATTTCTAAAAAGAGTCTAAAGGACTTAATTTTTAAGTGTTTGAATATGAATGAATCTGTTGTGATAAGATTAAGTGCTGCGATATACCTATCTGATTATTTCAACTAATTCTAGTACTAACTTCATTGTGAGTGTGTTTCTTCCTTATAGGTTTTAACTTCATCAAAAGGGAAATTGTTGGATCGAAGTTTTGATGAGTTAAAAAGAAGCGGCTCGGCTTGATCGGGACGACCTAAAGAGCAGTGAGGTTAAGCTAAACGGATCGAGACGGGGTCGAGAACCAATCTAGTCGAGATCTAGTCATCTGCAGGAGACAAACATGAAGAGCTCGAGACAAGGTCAAGATAAAATTTGAGTAGAATAAGAAAGGCGAGTCTTCACCGAGTCAGTGGCAGACGAGGAGAGCAAGGACAGTGAGGACTAGCGATTTTCAAGATTAAGTTTGTTAAAGCGGTTTCTAGTTTGTTAGAACTAACTAACAAACTAAGCTGACTTTTCAGACTTATAAATAGGTCTAGGCACTTCATTTTACACAACTTTTCTGAATACAATATACCACGAAATCACAAGTTACTTCTCCGAGAGAAATTTAATCTCTCAAATCACAAGTTTTCAAATCACAAGTTTTCTTCATAGAATTTTCTAAGTGTTTGTAGAACACTTCACTTCACATCTTTAAAAACACTTCTTATTCTTAGAGTTAGATTTTAGAAGTTTGATTAGCATTCTTGAAGAATTGAAGATCAAGTTGTAAGTTGTAAAGATTGTAAAGTAAGTAAGTAGCGGCTAGTGGAGACCCTTCTTCAAAGTTTGGAGAAGGAGAGTGGATGTAGGATTGTTATAATCAGAACCACTATAAAATACGAGTGTTCTTTCTCGCTTCCATTTATATTTACGTTCTGAATTACAATTTGTTGTTCAAAGTTTAATTTAAATTAAAGTTAAGATACGAATATCGAGTGTTGCTTTTGATCTTATTAAAAGTTGAGATTAATCTTGAATTCCGTTGTGTACTTTGGTACTTTGAATAAATTTTTGATAAATTTGAAAAATCTCAAAAATCTATTCAACCCCCTTTTAGATTTTTGCTAGAAGGTGATACACTTCTCACCTAATCTACTCAACTACTGGGACCAACATGTTTGATATGGTTGAAAATATTTATGAGAATTATGAAACTTGTGTAGTGAAGAAATGAGAATCATCTACCAAATATATATAGTGATATTTCCAACGGCTAGTTTTGTAACTTGGCGCGGCTAGTTTTTGGCAACGCTAGTTTTGCAACGACTAGATTTGTAATGGCTACTTTTACAACAATTAGTTGGAATGGAAGTAAACTACAATATTAAATAAACTACGAGATAATCAATTCAAACAATAATAAGTAAAAATAAGCATAGACGATCAGCGGGGAATACAACAACTAGTTGGAGCAGTAAACTACAATATTAAATAAACTACGAGATAATCAATTCAAACATTAATAAGTAAAAATAAGCATAGGCGATCAACGCATTCCCACTTCTTCTTGATTTCTTCACAATACAAGTTGTCTTTGGTGTCATGTTTTTGGTCTTTTTCATGAGGACTTTCCACTCGGCCTTTTTGTCAATGCTTGCAATGCCTCTCTGTGTTTGTTTGTCATGTCAACCGTTGTTTCTTCGATCACATTTAACCTCGTGTTCCACTTTGTTCGACCATTTACGAGTTAGCTTTTCCTTTAGCTTTTCTCTTTGCCGCTTTTGTCCAATTGTTCGAGTACGCTGAGCACTTGTATCCTTATTTCCACTCGTATCTGGGTTGGAAGGCAGTATCCACCAAACTCATTGATCTTCGTCTTCTTTGTTGGACGTATATCATTATCGCACTTTTCGAATTTAGGACACCTCTTGAGGCGTTGCGGCTTAGCGAAGTTTGAACTCATGCTTAAGGTGCTATTTCTTAAAATCTTTTTGTGCATTTTCATAGATATCGAGCATCCTTTACTACCGCTCGACCACAAGTCCAACTGTTCATTGTAGATTGCACAAAGCATGTTTTACTGTTTTGAATTGCATAATATTTTGTTTTTAACATAGATTGCGACCTCTACGGTGTATTTGCGGGACGATTTTTGTTGTACTCAACGGCAATCCTCTGCCACATTTGATCCAACTTTTGATCAATTCCAACGACTGAATCCATGCTAACATTGATCTAACACTCTACTAGCAATTCACTCTCTTCATCGGTAGTTTTTGTGAAGTTTCCGTCATTTCGACCCACCACCGATATTAATGCCACCCACACTGGGAGAGAAAATTGTGCTTGAAATTGAGGCGTTCTCCCGAGAAGATGGTGTCGCCCTCTCCGTTGGTGCTCGCTCCATCGGTGTTGACCACTTCTCAACGAATTTGAAGGAGATATTTAAAATCGAACAAATAAGGGGAGGCATAGAAGAATATTGATAAAACGGAGACTCAGGAAGATCCCATCAAATTCATCGGAAAATTTGGAGAATTGGAAAATTTTGGAGAATATGAAAAATTGGAAAAATTAGAAAAATTTGACAAATTTGAGAAGTTGGAATTTTAGGGACGAATATCGGAATATTGAGGACGAGCATCGAGAATTTTGTGAGCGAATATTGGAATTTTGAGAAGACGGAATTTCTCCAAAACTACTAGAATTATAGTAATTCATCCAAGCACTTTAGGATCTATATTGAGAGAATGATTAAGAATTTTTTTTTATGGAGATAGAAAATTTTGATGTAAAAATCTTAACTAATAACCTCTATTTATAGATAAAAAATATTATCGTTTTAAATTATTGTTTGTATGTCAAAAGTGAATTTTATTCGAGTATATGTTTATGACCGTTTACACATTTTGAAGTCAAATTTTTATATAAATATTTCTTACAATTTAAAACAAATAAATTCAAATATAAACAAATAAAAAAAAAAAAAAATTTTGGTCCCCACAATTTAAATCCCACCCTCCATTTCCTTGTCAATTTCTGCGCGCCTAATTCCCCACTAAATCTCAATATTTGCCTTTCACGCCCCAAAATTTCTCCCCCACTCTCACCTTTTTTCCCCTTCCCAGGAATGAATTTTCCTTCCCCATTCTTCATTCCTTTGCCATGTCACCACATCCACAATCATTACTTTCTCAATTTTTGGGTAGTGGTAGCATGCCACATAGAATTCCTTCCTAGCATTGTGAATGCTTTCTTATATTTACTCATTCTCTGCATACTTTTTATATATTTATTCATTCTCTCTCCTTCTTTTCATATATATATTCACCCTCTCTCCTACTTTTTTATATTTACTTATTCTCTATCTTACTTTTTTTTTTTTTTTTTTTTTTACTTAAGGGCATCTCCGGTGGATGGATGGATCCATCTAACCATCTTTTCTCCTCCACATCATTCCCAATGGTTCATTCATTCAACCATCAACTATTATTAAAAATACATTCACGAGTGGTTCATCCATCCAACCATCAAATCATCTAAATTTAATTTATTTTTATATTTTAATAAATAACTAAATTATTTTAATAATGTTCAATTTATCAAATAATACTAAATTAAATAAAATAATTATTTATAAAGTTATTAACGAAAAAAATTAAATATAATAAAATTTTATATATAAATTTTAATTTTTGGTAACTAAAAGGGCAATATTAAAATTATAACAATGCACAATTTTAATTTTTGAAAATGATTTTTATTTTAATTTTTGAAAACGTGCGGCATAAAAGCAGATTTTCATAAAAAAAAATTGACACCTTAAAAAAATATATTACACTTGTGTTGAAAGTTTCAAACGGTTAGATTTTAAATTCATAAAAATATATATGTTTAATCCATTTGTTGACCATCAAAGCGGTAAAATAATAATAAAAAAAAAAAAAAGAAGAGAGGTGAATGGGTAGCGAGAATACGGTTGTCGGCGGGAATATTGCCTTTTCACTCTCCTTTCTCTCAGGTGTAATGTCCGCGCTATTCTTTGTAGAAGAGGTAGCGTCCCACACTCTCCAATTGCAGCCGATCCATCCTCTCTCATCCATTGTGTCCAATATATTGGACATTTCTCTCTCCTCTCACCTCCATGGACATCACTCTCCAATTAACTTTTGTCCATCCATCCATTAAACACCTCCATGGATAGCCATTGGAGGTGCTCTAATCACTAACAACAATAAAATAATATTTCATCATCACTAAAAGTATTGATTTGACATAATGTTACATCCACTCATACTTCTTTATCCCAAACTAAAACACGATTTACTATTCATTGAATTTGTCTCATCTACTTTATTTCCCCATCCGAATTTGTCAAATCCCACTCAAGCCGAAAAATAACATAACCTTAATGCATTGAAAAGATATTTTCATGTAGAACTTAATGATTAGGATGATATAGTGCATGATTTGATGTGAGTTTGGACATGTACTTGTGCTAATTTCATTGCATTATTCATCGTGATTGATATAATTGTGAATCTAATAGTCGAGAAGGGTAGTGTTGCATTTGTTGCAGGACTTGGCTTGGATAATGACACGAGAATGAGAAAGGCAAAGAAGTGAGGGTCGAAAACGCAACAAGAATCAGTGAATCGGAGCTCGGGAGTCTAAGTTATGAGCGTGTGGCGAGCGGCACCAACTCGGGCCGAGTTGACTCAACTCGAGCCGAGTTGGAGGAAAATATGATTGAGAAAGCATTGAAGCCAAGCGAGAAACCAACTCGACCGTTCCACATGAACTCGAGCCGAGTTGACCAACTCGAGCGAGTTGGTTCAACTTCGAGCCGAGTTGAGGGCTCCAGAAGATTCTGCCCGAAAATCCTTGTTTCAACTCGACTGTCATCATCCAACTCGAGCCGAGTTGGTTCAACTCAGCCGAGTTGACACCGGCCTGTAGCGGTTTTTCTTTGTATTATCCGATTTTGAGGGACCTAGGTGCAATTTTCGTTATTTAAAACTTTGCCCTCATTATATATACCCCTGTTTCAGGTGATTGGAGGAGTTTTTACACACTTAGAGCACAATTTAGACTTAGAGAAATTCCTTAGTTTAATTTTCAGCATTCCTTCACACACACAAACACATAGTGATAGGTGTTCTTCCAATTTTGAGAGATTTCATTTACCCAAGTGTAATAGCTGCTAGAATTGATCATCCAAGTTGTAATAGACTCCATCAAGGTGACTTCTACCATTTATATCAAGTTTTGTTTATTGATTTCAGCATGTTTATGTTTCCCCTTTACTCAATGTTCATGGGTTACTTTCCATTAGCTATGATTGGCTAAATTTCTTATGTGCTTGGGTGCAATGATCCATAGATAAGTTGATTTTGGTGAATTGATGATTGGGTGTTCATTTGTTGAGGTGATTAATTGTCTTAATGGTGCTTTGTATGATTTAATTGCTTGGGTGAGCTTTGATCTTGTGTTTATTGATTTAATTGATGCAAGGATACTTGGTTGATTGAATTGATGCATAGGTGTTAGGTTTGCTAAAGTGATTGAAGTGGATATTTGGTTAACACAAGGATACTTGGTTGATTAATTAGAACCTCATTAAGGCACATTGATTACTTGTTGTTGCTTGTAATTAGTGAGGGGGTGAGAGTGCCGTCTCTCACATTCCTACGTGCTCAATCGATCATTTCGAACCTAGACTTATCAAGTACGGTTTTATTTGAATTAATTGTTGGTTATCCCTATGATCCCTCTTTGAATGAACACTTGATTGTTGATGATCCAAAATTGACGAGTCTTTGGTGATTTGCACCCGAGCACTAATATCTCATCCTTGGTATTTCTTTGGTTGATTACTTAGTTTAATCTCTTGTCGTATTTGTGTTTGCCATTTTGTTGCTTTAATTTTGAAATCGTGACTAGCCACTATAATTCAATGGAAACGTATGTTTTTGAGGCTCCATTGTACTCCTAGTCCCTTGGGTTCGATATTTGTTTGGTCTAATGAGGCTCCATTGTACTCCTAGTCCCTTGGGTTCGATATTTGTTTGGTCTAAAATACTTGTTGCTAAAATATTACGATCAAAATGGCGCCGTTGCAGGACTAGTTGAGGACACTTAGGTGGAACTTGAATTCTAGTTGAGTGGAGTTACTAGTGGCATTTATTTTTGTTGTTTTGTTGTTTTTGTTTTAAGAATTTGATACTTGGTCTCTTGTTGGTAGGTGCTTGATCGAACTTAGAAAATTGATAATCGAAGCTCTACCAAGAAGAAGGAATCGGAGGAGGAATCGTAGGACTTTTGATAGAGAAATGGAAGGGGATCCACCCCCACATGGAGAGAGGGTTGCTCATGAAGGAGGAGAAGGGGAGATCAATATTCAAGGCATCCAAGTGGAATTGAGAGGTGCCCAACCTCAAAGAGAAGAGATGGTGCATCAAAATCCACAAAATCCCCAAAATCCTTATCCTTACCCTTACCCATACCCATATCCATATCCACCACCTCCAATTCAAGGCCAAAATCCATATCCATACCCACCTCCATATCCACCATATCCTCCATATCAAGACCAAAATTACATTGATCCATACAATCCTCCACCACCACCCTTGCATAACAATCAAAACCCACAAAATCCCCCACCTCAAAGGGAAGGTAGACCCATTCGTGCTTATTTTGAGCCTCAACTACGGGAGTATTACGATGGGATAGCTAGGCCGAATATTCAAGCTAATAATTTTGAGATTGCACCGGCTATGATCAAGCTTCTCATGGAGAATCAATTTGAGGGAAGAGATGGGATAGATGATCCTCACAAACACTTGGATAGATTCTTGGAGCTAGCGGACACTATGAAGTTTAATGGAGTCACCGAAGATGCTAAGAAGTTGAGGATGTTTGCATTCACCCTCACGGGAAAGGCCAAGCGGTGGCTAAGCAAAACCTTACCGCCGGGAGCGTGCGTACGTGGGAGGAGATAAGTCAAAAGTTTTTGCTTAAATTCTATCCTCCTTCTCGAACCGTCCAAGCAAGGAATGAGATTGCGGTTTCAAACAAAAGCCAAAGGAGAGTATCAAGGATGCATGGGAGCGTTTCAACAATTTGTTGATTTCGTGTCCCCAACACGGCTTTCCGGAGGAGCAAACCATATGCTTCTTTTATTGTGGAGTGGATGAAGCATCTCAACTACATTTAAATGCATGTGCTAAGGGGGACTTCTTATTCTTGACCTCACAAGAAGCCATTGAGATTTTAGATGGTGTAGCCAACAATGCCTCCCAATGGAACACCAATCAAGGCCCCAATCAAAGAGTAGCCAATGTGGAGCAAGGAGACTTAATGAAGTCTATGATGATGACGCTTATTGATAAGGTAAGCTCACTTACCGCCAATCAACAAAGGGATGTCACTCCTCTTCCAATGATGCAAGAAGGGCAAACTCTTAATCAAGTTGGGCCATGTGAAGATGTAAATTATATGGGAAGGCAACCTCAAGGAGGATATCAACAAGGCTACCAAGGAGGAAAGCAATTCAATCAAGGGCAATTCCGACCCCCGTATCAACAAGGAGTTTCATCTTCTTATCAACAAGGAGGTCAATTTACTCAAGGTAACAACTCCTATAACTTTCAAATGTTCGTAAGAATGACAATTTTTCATATGCAAATCCGAAGGCCGCCATACAATTTCCACCCGGATTTGATCCGGGAGCTAAACCGCCTAATGGAGAAGGGAAGCCTTCAACGGATGAGTTGTTAGCCTTGTTGATAAAGAAGACGGAAGAGAAAGATGCTAAGCTAGAAGCAAGGCTAGATAAAATGGAAAGTTTGTTTGGGAGCCAAATTTCTCAACATGGTCACCAACTCAAGACCCTTGAATTCCAAATGGGACAATTAGCCAACACCTTGGGGAATTTGCAAAATAAGGGGAAGTTTCCTTCAAATACCGAGGTGAACCCAAAAGAGCAATGCAAGGGAATTCTATTGAGAAGTGGTACTAAGTATGATGGACCATCAATGCCAAGAGAAGGGGAGTTTGAAAGGGAGAATTCTCATGAGAAGAAAGAGATTGAAGAAGAGAGTGGTGAAGAGGAAGAAAACGAGTTTGAGAGATTTGATGAAGATGAGGAGGAAAAAGGGATGAAGAAGGAGGAGGATGAAGCTTTGTTGAAGAAGAAGGAAAAGGTGCTCGAAAAAGGGAGTGTTCAACTCGTATTCCAAAGTGGAAATTGGCCAAGGAGTTGAGAGAAAAAGAGGAGCATGTGCCTTGTGATAGATGGGGAGTACCCAAGACACCAATTCCACCTCCTTTTCCAAAAAGGTTCATGAAGCAAAAGATGGAGGAGAGATTTGCTAAATTCCTAGAAATCTTCAAAAAGATTCACATCAACATACCTTTTGCCGATGCCTTGGAACAAATGCCACACTACATGAAGTTCCTCAAAGATGCGATTTCCAAGAAGAGGAGGCTCCAAGAGCATGAAACGGTGAGTTTAACGGAGGAGTGTAGCGCCTTGCTTCAAAAGAGTGTGCCACAAAAGCTCAAAGATCCGGGGAGTTTCACAATTCCTTGTGAAATTGGTGGAAGTGATACAATGTGGGCGTTATGTGATCTCGGAGCAAGCATAAACCTTATGCCTTACTCTATTTACAAAAGGCTTGATCTCGGTGATATTAATGAGGTCTCCATGACACTCGGTTTGCCGATCGATCAATTAAGAGACCTAGGGGAATGGTTGAGGACGTGCTTGTGAAGGTAGATCGCTTCATCTTTCCGGCGGACTTTGTGATTTTGGACATGGAAGAAGATCAAGATGTGCCTCTCATTTTGGGAAGACCGTTTCTTGCAACGGGGAGGCTATGATCAATGTGAAAGATGGAGAGCTCAAATTGTGTTTCAATAATGAGGAGATCAAGTTTTCTATTTACAAGACGTTGGAAAAGAGTGATCAAGTGGAGAGTGTTAGCTTCGTTAGCTTAATTACGGGGTCATTCAAGATGAATGGGAAGATTTCTCAAACTCTTCTTTGTCTCTTGATTCTTATTCTTTCTTAAATAGAAATTTGCATGCATTGCATTTGGGTGAGTCTAATGAATTTTCTTTGCATATTTCTAATGATTGTATAGGCAAAGTTGATGAGAAAATGAAGGGATGTGATCAATGGAGAGGTCAACCCAAATTTCTACCCTTGAAAATAGAAGGAGAAGAGGTGCCTAAATTGGAGGAAAAGAAGGACAAGCTCAAGCCTCTACCCGATCACCTTCGGTATGCTTATCTAGATGAAGAAATGAGGTACCCCGTGATTGTTTCTTCTACCTTAAGTGCTAATGAACTCGAGAAATTATTGCATGTGCTAGCTAGAAACAAGGGTGCTTTGGGTTGGTGTATTGACGATTTGAAAGGGATTAACCCATCTATTTGTATGCATAAAATAAGGGTAGAAGAGGGTAGTAAGGCTATAGTGCAACCTCAAAGACGGGTTAACCCTTTAATTCAAGAGGTGATTAAGAAAGAGGTGATTAAATTCCTTGATTCCGGTATGATTTTTCCTATTAGTGATAGCCCATGGGTATCTCCTTTACATGTGGTGAGTAAAAGGGAGGGATGACGGTGATTACCACCGACTCCAATGAGGTCATTGCTACACGGGTAGCGACCGGTTGGAGAGTGTGCGTAGATTATAGAGAATTGAATAAGGCTACATGCAAAGACCATTTTCCCCTTCCCTTTATGGATCAAATGTTGGATCGTGTGAGTGGACATGCATTTTATTGCTTTCTCGATGGTTATTCGGGGTACAATCAAATCATGATTGCCCCGAAGATCAAGAAGACTACATTTACATGTGCTTATGGAACGTATGCGTGGAAGCGTATGCCATTTGGATTGTGTAACGCTCCCGCAACGCTTCAACGTTGTATGATGTCTATTTTCCATGATATGATTGAAAATGTGATGGAGATATTTATGGATGATTTTTCAGTTTTGGAAGTTCATATGATGTGTGCTTAGCTAATCTTGAGAGTGTTCTTAAGAGGTGCCAAGAAACTAACCTTGTCCTAAATTGGGAAAAATGTCATTTTTATGGTAAGGGATGGGATAGTTCTTGGCCATCATGTGTCTCATGCGGGAATTCAAGTGGATAGAGCCAAGGTTGTGGCCATTGAGAAGCTCCCTCCACCCACAAACATCAAAGGGAATCCGTTCTTTCCTTGGACATGCCGGTTTTATAGGAGATTTATAAGGGATTTTTCCAAACTCTCTAAACCCCTTTCACATTTGCTTGAGAAAGATGTTCCTTTGAATTTAATGATGATTGCTTGTTTGCTTTCGGGGCTTTAAAGGAAGCATTGATTTCTACGCCTATCCTTGTGGCACCAAATTGGGAGGAGCCTTTTGTAGTGATGTGTGATGCTAGTGATTGGGCTATGGGTGTGGTGTTGGGACAAGTGAGAGAGAAGAAGTTTCGAGCCATTTTATTATGCTTCCAAGACATTCAATTCTACCCAACTCAATTACACTACAACGGAGAAGGAGCTCTTAGCGGTGGTGTATGCGGTGGATAAATTTCGACCCTACCTAGTAGGTGCGAAAACCACCGTGTATACCGAGCCATGCGGCCATAAGGTACTTGATTGACGAAGAAAGACTCTAAGCCAAGACTCATTCGGTGGATTCTACTCCTACAAGAATTTGACTTGGACATCAAGGATAAGAAGGGGAGTGAAAACGTAATTGCCGATCATTTGTCACGATTGGAGCATGATGAAGGGTATGATGAAGAAGGGGGTGAAGTGAAAGAAGAGTTCCCGGATGAGCATTTATTTGCTATCAAAACTAAGGAGGATGGAGAAGAAGGGTCATGGTACGCGGATTTTGCTAATTATCTTGTAGTAGGAAGGTTGCCCTATGATTTGAAACCACATGAGAAGAAGAAATTTTTGAAAGATGTGAAGGATTACTTTTGGGATAATCCCTTCTTGTACAAGAAAGGGGTTGATTCCATTATTAGAAGATGTGTGCCTCAAGAGGAATGGGAGAGTATAATGACTCATTGTCATTCATCACCTTGTGGAGGACATTATGGAGGAAAAGACCACCTTTAAGATTCTTCAATCGGGATTCTATTGGCCAAAAATGTTCAAGAGTTGCAAAGAGTTTGTGATGAGATGTGACAAGTGTCAAAGAAATGGGAACATATCGAAGAGGGATGAGATGCCATTGAACAACATGCTTGAAGTTGAATTATTTGATGTTTGGGGCATGGATTTTATGGGACCTTTTCCTAATTCCTTTGTGCAATGAGTACATTTTGCTAGCCGTGGATTATGTCTCTAAATGGATTGAAGCGGTTGCAACAAAGAATAATGATGCCAAAACCGTGATCGAGTTTCTAAAGGGGAACATTTTTGCAAGATTTGGTGTGCCAAGAGCATTGGTGAGTGATGGGGGTAGCCACTTCGTGAACAAATTGTTGGCTAAAGTGTTGACTAGTTATGGAGTGTCACACAAGGTTTCCACACCTTACCATCCTCAAACAAATGGACTTGCCGAAGTGTCGAATCGCCATATTAAAAAGATCTTGGAGAGAACAGTGAGCATTTCAAGGAAGGATTGGTCTAAGAAGTTAAATGATGCATTGTGGGCTTACCGTACGGCATTCAAAACCCCTATTGGGATGTCCGTATAAAT
Source organism: Paraleonurus japonicus (assembly GCA_030762865.1). NCBI lineage: Eukaryota > Viridiplantae > Streptophyta > Magnoliopsida > Lamiales > Lamiaceae > Paraleonurus > Paraleonurus japonicus. Next base: position 36,446,559 of record CM061052.1, read on the forward strand.
TGGTGTTTGGAAAGGCATGCCATTTACCGGTGGAGTTGGAGCATAAGGCGTATTGGGCTACTCGAAAGGTGAATTTAGATAATGATTTGTGTGGTGAGAAGAGGATCTTGCAACTCCATGAGCTTCAAGAATTTAGGGAGAATGCTTATGAAAATGCCAAATTGCTCAAAGAGATGACGAAAAAATGGCATGACCAAAGGATCAAGAAAAAGAAGTTTAAGGAAGGTGATAAAGTGCTTTTATTCAATTCCCGATTGAAGCTTTTTCCGGGAAAACTAAAGTCTAGATGGAGTGGTCCGTTTGTGGTGGTGCAAGCATTTCCTAATGGCCACATTGAGTTGATAAATGAGAGAGGTGATAAGTTTGTGGTTAATGGTCATAGAATCAAGCATTATTTTGCACCATCTCAAATCGGCCTTGTGGATGAGCAATTCTTAGAGGAAAGTTGAGGCAACTCTCACGCTCCGTCCGGCATAGGGCGTTAAAAATAGCGCTAGATGGGAGGCAACCCATCCTTTTCTTGCTTTCTTTGTTGCTTTGTTTGTTCTTTGTTTTAATAAGTGTTTTGTGTTTGTGATAGGTCTTGGATGGCGTTTCGAGGGAATTAACGTGCGTTGAGAAGTTCGGGGTATCATTGGTGCAATGTTTGAGTCATGATACGTGAGTTTTGGGTAAGCAACCCCGGGCTCGAACTTAGATATTTTTGCAATGTCTAAGTTTGGGGGATTTTGTTGTTGAACACTTGACCTTTGCACCGGTGCACACGGGTTTATATGACCTTTGCACGGGCGCACTACCCGTTCTTTTATGATGATCTTGAGGTTTTTACGTGTGTATGAAGATGATTAATGTTGCTTAGGATTGGGCTTGTGAGATTGATAATGATGATTGATTAATGGTTTGGGGATTTTATGCTTGAAGTGCAAATTTCATTGTATCTTGTTTGCCCAAAATTTTTAATGTTTGAGCAATAAAAAGTTTGGGGGTATGATCAGCTCACAATTCCATTTGCATTGCATATTGTGTTGTTTGTGTTTCAGGCGGGAGAGAACGGAAAAAATGAAGAAAAAATTTCGTGATGGGTGAAGGAGGCAACTCGACCCGAGTTATAGCCAACTTTCGAGCCCAGAGTTGAAGTGGTTAAAATCATCCGAGAATGTGCCAGGTGCCAACTCGACCAGTCAATACAACTCGACCCGAGTTGAGGTGGTCGATGAAAATCAAGTGCAATCAACTCGAGCCGAGTTGAGGCAACTCGAACCGAGTTGAGTGGGCGAAATGGGTAACTTGGCGAGCAACTCGACCCGAGTTGGGCCACTCGACCCGAGTTGGGTTTGACGGTTTTTTTATATGGGTTTTGACTTTTTAAGTCAGATTTCTCTTTTTTCTCACTCTCTTCTTCATTTTTTTCTCAAACTCAAGTCCCCCATTCCCTTCAAAAGACAATACACGCACGGTCTCTTCTCTCAACTCGGTTTTTCACCAACAACTCGGATCGAGTTAATTCCATAGAGTTTCAAGTCTAGTTTTTCATTTCCCATTGAACAAGAGGTATGTTTTCTACTCTATTTCATCCATTGGTTAGGATTGGAGTTTTTGTGAAGTAGTGGAAGAACCCTAGAATTGAAATTTTGGGGCTTTTTATTTGTGGGATGAATTGATGCTTAATGTGGCCTATTTGAGATGAATTTGTTGTTTTTGAGTGATGGGTTTTCCAATTCTTATGTCAATTTGATATGGGTATGCCAAATTTGTGTGGAATTGAAAAATTTGAAGCATTAGGTCTCATTTTGCTTAATTTGGAATAGAGGGAATTTGTTGAAATTGATGGTTAATTCTTGTTTAATTTGTGATGAGGAATTACTAATTGGTGAATATGCATGATGGGTGATTTCAATTTCAATCCAATTGGGTAATTTTGTATCTCATCGATTAGGCATGGAATTTGATTTATTGTTATTGAGAAATGAGAAATTGTGAATGTCTTGAGATAATTAGAAAAAAATTGTTTGGTAAATTGCTTAATTGTGAGATTTTTGCATGCCTCATTGGGAATTTCTTTTATAATGAAATTTTCATGGGTTGAAGTTGTGAAGATAGATTCTTACATGCCTTGTTGCTAGACTTGTTGACTTCATGAATGTGATTAAATTGCATAGTTCTAGCAATAGGTTGAGGTTGTGAGAATTTCATGATTATGCTTGATATGTTGAGAAAATTTTAAGACTAGCCTAATTTGCTTGCTTGAATAGGAAATGCCGCCAAGGAGAAGAGAAAGGGTACGAAGAGACGTTGAGGATAGAGAATTCCGAGGAAGTCCGTGAATGTATTGATTATGATTGCTACAAGGGGTGTAGATGGACTCCCTCCGAATTTGGCATAGACTTCGGGGTTGATGGGTACAAGTACGTTGGCAGATTCATCGAGCTCGCTCAAATGTCCATTAGAGCAACAAAATATTATGATGAGGCATGTGTTGAGGCGCTCGGGATAAGAGAGGAAGTGGAAGGATTGTTTGAAAGGATAGGATGGAAGAACTTTCTCACGGTTCGAGAGCCGACTTATGAGTCATTGGTCATGGAGTTCTTGAGCACCTTGGAAGATGCAATGTTTGGTGAAAGCGATAGGCGAAACGGGATCGTATTCAGACTGGGAACCAAGACCGATTTCTTTACTTGTGGGAAATTAATAGGATTTTTCATACGAGAGGAAGAGCCGGACGTGGTGAACATGATAATTTAAGTCTTGGGAGTTTTGGATAAAGATTGCCGGAGTTAATGAGTACGGCAGACAGATACAACCCATGTCGCTCAAAGGCATCCTTGATTAGGAATCCGGTGTTCCGTTATGTGCAACGGGTTCTATCTCAAACGGTATACGCTAGGCATGAAATTGGAGAGTACATTAGAGAAGATGAACTAATAGTTATGTCTAAGATGGCCGGTGAGTGTGAAGCCAATTTTGCGGAGTCTCTAACTTATCGGTTTTGGCGGCAAAGAGCACTGTGAAGAATATCCAAATAGGTGGATTAATAACCCCTATTGCTCGGCATTTCGGTATGGTCGATTTTGGTAGAACCAATTGAAGGGGAGACTCGGTTAGATTTGGGGTCCTTGATGCGATCAAGGATGATTGTAAGAAAGAAGGGAGTCCTATGCCTTAAGCTCGAAGATGATAATGCATTTCCACTTCCAAAGCCGGAGCTTATAGAGTCTTGAGTGATAATTTGAGGAAGCGCAATTATCATCGCAAGCACATAAAGATTGGATGAGCACACTTGACGATGCCCCAGGAAAGACGAGAAGAGAAGAAGAGATGTGCGGAGTCATCAAGAAGAAGTGAGGCAGGAGGAGAGAGAGGAGCTGAAGAGAACCATCTATGGGACATCAAGAGGAACCACCTGCTAGAGAGAACTGCCCAGAAGACAAATCGTGCAAACATATCAAAGGAGGACTGATTTACAAAATTTGACAAGGGGGTGGAGCGACTTAACTTGAGGATGACGGGAGTCGAAGAGCGTCAAGAGAGAATCGAGACTATGCTTTTGGAGCAAGCTAGGATGCAAGAAGCCATGTATAATTGGCATTTGAGTCAAGGACATTTCGCCATACCAACCACCACAATGATGAAGTTGATCGTGAGAATTCAGGAGTACCTTGTGGTGGTACTTCCTTTGTTTTTCCATTCTATATTTGCCGTGCTATCTCTCCTTGTGAGTTTATTGACTGTAGACTTTTTTGAGTATCTCTTCTTTAACTGATTTTCGATTTGTGGGTTGTATGGATTTGATCTTAGACTTCACTTATTTTTAATTGTGGATTGAATTGTTGATCTTTAAGTTAAATTTGATTGAGTGAATGTTATTTGAAAGAATTGAGCATGTGAACTTGGTGATCATAGGCTGTGGACTTTTCATGGGTGAAATTGGTGATCTTGTGATTTGAATTGGAGGTTGAATCAAGTTAGGGTGTGATTTAGTCATTGTAGCATGTACTTTTGTGGGAACTTGGTTTATGAGAGCATGTGTCTACCATAATAAACCAGGGAGTTTTGAGCCATAAATGGGTATTCATTTAACCCGATGATGTTCTTGTGTGTGATGTCGTCCATGTGGTCATGATCTAGAACTTGCCCTTGGTCTTATTTGAAGCTTGTCTAGGTCTAATTTGTTGAAAGGGATAAGAGGCATTTTCGTTGTAAGAATCAAGTCACTTAGCCAAATTGTATCCCCACCAAATTGATGAATTCCATAGTTAGCCCACTTGAGCTTTGAATCCTTATTCTTTGGCAAGCTTGTGAGATTAAAGCCATTTGCCTATCTTTACGAGCCTTTTTGTCCATATGATTAGTAGAGCATGATTGTTGGCAAAAGAATGGTGAAGTTAAAAGAGAAAAGTGGGGTGGTATGATTGGATAAGTTTGTTGTGAGAAAGAAGAAAGAAAAGAAGGTGGAAAAGAAGAAAAATTGAATAGTGAAAAAAAAAAATGAAAGAAATGATGAGAAGGTGAAATTCAATTTTGAGCTTGATTGAAAAAGAAAAACTCAAAGGAGTTGGTGGTGAATTACATGTGAAAAGAATGAAAAGAAAAGAAAGAGTGATGATTGTTGAGACTTGAGATGAAGTGTATTGAATTGCTTAATCAACTTTCATTTGCTCTACTAATTGTGAGTCACTACTTCCAAAATTCCCCACCTTTTCCAAAGAGCCAACGGTACAACCCATAAAAATACCTCTTTGATTCAATGAATAAGGCCTAGTAAAGGTCGAGAAATTAGATTTTTGGCAAGCATATGGTATTGTGAGTATGTGGATTGACTACTTGAGTGCATATCTGTCCTATACACTTTTGAGTGATGAGCGTGAAACACACATCTCCTGCGAGTTGGTAGTTTACATGCTCAAATTCACCATTGTTGAAGCAAGATGCATGTGAATGTGATTAGTTACTTCTTGGCTTGATGATTCATTTGAGGAGAGTCACTTGATTGTAGAATTTTGTTGATTAGTCCACAGATTTGTGCGCTTTATGAAAGTTTTTCCCTTTGATCATTTATTTCTTTGCTTGAGGACAAGCAAATCTTTTAGTTTGGGGGAGTTGATTAGGATGATATAGTGCATGATTTGATGTGAGTTTGGACATGTACTTGTGCTAATTTCATTGCATTATTCATCGTGATTGATATAATTGTGAATCTAATAGTCGAGAAGGGTAGTGTTGCATTTGTTGCAGGACTTGGCTTGGATAATGACACGAGAATGAGAAAGGCAAAGAAGTGAGGGTCGAAACGCAACAAGAATCAGCTGAATCGGAGCTCGGGAGTCTAAGTTATGAACGTGTGAGCGAGAACGGCACCAACTCGGGCCGAGTTGACTCAACTCGAGCCGAGTTGGAGGAAAATATGATTCAGAAAGCATTGAAGCCGCGAGAAACCAACTCGACCCGTTCCACATGAACTCGAGCCGAGTTGACCAACTCGAGCCGAGTTGGTTCAACTCGAGCCGAGTTGAGGGCTCGAAGATTTACGCGAAAATCCTTGTTTCAACTCGACTGTCATCATCCAACTCGAGCCGAGTTGGTTCAACTCGAGCCGAGAGTTGACCCGGCCTCGCGGTTTCTTTGTATTATCCGATTTTGAGGGACCTAGGTGCAATTTTCGTTATTTAAAACTTTGCCCTCATTATATATACCCCTGTTTCAGCTGATTGGAGGAGTTTTTACACACTTAGAGCACAATTTAGACTTAGAGAAATTCCTTAGTTTAATTTTCGGCATTCCTTCACACACACAAACACATAGTGATAGGTGTTCTTCCAATTTTGAGAGATTTCATTTACCCAAGTGTAATAGCTGCTGGAATTGATCATCCAAGTTGTAATAGACTCCATCAAGGTGACTTCTACCATTTATATCAAGTTTTGTTTATTGATTTCAGCATGTTTATGTTTCCCCTTTACCCAATGTTCATGGGTTACTTTCCATTAGCTATGATTGACTAAATTTCTTATGTGCTTGGGTGCAATGATCCATAGATAAGTTGATTTTGGTGAATTGATGATTGGGTGTTCATTTGTTGAGGTGATTAATTGTCTTAATGGTGCTTTGTATGATTTAATTGCTTGGGTGAGCTTTGATCTTGTGTTTATTGATTTAATTGATGCAAGGATACTTGGTTGATTGAATTGATGCATAGGTGTTAGGTTTGCTAAAGTGATTGAAGTGGATATTTGGTTAACACAAGGATACTTGGTTGATTAATTAGAACCTCATTAAGGCACATTGATTACTTGTTGTTGCTTGTAATTAGTGAGGGGGTGAGAGTGACGTCTCTCACATTCCTACGTGCTCAATCGATCATTTCGAACCTAGGCTTATCAAGTACGGTTTTATTTGAATTAATTGTTGGTTATCCCTATGATCCCTCTTTGAATGAACACTTGATTGTTGATGATCCAAAATTGTGAGTCTTTGGTGATTTGCACCCGAGCACTAATATCTCATCCTTGGTATTTCTTTGGTTGATTACTTAGTTTAATCTCTTGTCGTATTTGTGTTTGCCATTTTGTTGCTTTAATTTTGAAATCGTGACTAGCCACTATAATTCAATGGAAACGTATGTTTTTGAGGCTCCATTGTACTCCTAGTCCCTTGGGTTCGATATTTGTTTGGTCTAAAATACTTGTTGCTAAAATATTACGATCACTTAAATAGCTCTTCAATGATCTTCCTCTTCAACGGGAAGAAATCGAAGGTTCTCTATAAATAGAGATGTTACTCATACTCATCAAATATGGGAAAATCCCCAAAACCAAAACTATATCACAAAGAACTCGAGTCATTTCTTATTCACAACATATACTTCTTACATTAATTTTTCCTAAGTATTTTTCAAAAGAGAGTTCATCTTCTAAGCTAGCAAAAGATCAAAAACTTAGAAGTGATATCCTAGTCTTAAGCATTGCTTCACTTGTTGAAAGATAACACACTTAGTTGGCCCAGGACACACCCTTTAAACTTTTTTCTTTCTTTTTTGCTCGGAAAAAAGGAATTTTATTAAACTTAATTGCATATTAAATCACCACCTTTTTGAAATTACATTTTAATCTAAACTTTTAAATCTTGGCAAATAAAACTCCAATTTAATAAATTTTTGCAATTATAACTTACGGGCAGATTTGTCTACGCCCGTTGCTTACGTGGCGTCCACGTGGCGGTGAAAAGAAACGAGCGTCATTTTATTTAAAGAATATTTAATTGCAAATAAAATCACTACTTTTTCGCAAATTGCAATCTAATCTAAATTTTTTAATCTTGTTAAACAAAACTCCAATTTAATATTTTTTTGCAATTCGAGCTTACGGATGATTAATTTCTCCTTGTTCTTTGATGTGTTGTTGAAATTTGAGGATTTTTATTATCATTACTTAGTGTTGTCTGTGTTTTAAATTTTATTTTTATTGTTTATTCAAATCAAATTTGGAAAACCAAATCAAAATTAAATCTCAAATCATAACTCCGTGAAATAATTTCGCGTCGAAATTTGAGATTAGATCGACATTGTCGTTTTTAGTAGGTACCAAACATATCGTGATTTTGTCAAGTTCCCAATGAATTGAAATACTCGGTTAACATGTCACGCAGATAAAAAATGTCTTGTCATTCATTTTCGTCGGGTTATGTGCGCACGTGACCGACACGTGAGCGAAATGATATCGTTTAATTTGTTATTTTTAATTTATGAAAATATTTTAATTTAAATTGAATAAAATTAGTTTAATTTTTTAAGTTTTAGTTTTGATTTATTTTTACGGTTTATTTTACAATGTATAGTAAAAATATAATAAAAAAATTAAAATTACAATCGGTTTCCATTTAATCAAAGAAAATAAAACCCTCAAATTTCAACGATACATTAGATATGGGGAGAAACTAATATGCCTGTAAGATCGAAATGCAAAAAAATATTAGTTAAAGTTTTGTTTAAAAAGATTCAAAAGTTTAGATTAGATTGCAATTTGTTAAAAGGTGGTGATTTAATTTGCAATTAAACATTGTAAAAATGAAACGACGTCGTTTTTCGCGCAGCCACGTGGACACCACGTAGCGACGGGGAGAGACAAATGCCCGTAAGCTATAATTGCAAAAAATTATTAAATTGGAGTTTTGTTTGCTAAGATTCAAAAGTTTAGATTAAAATGCAATTTCGGAAAAGGTGGTGATTTAATATGCAATTAAACCATTTTATTAACACATCATTGGGTACAAGATATACACAAACCGCTAATCTCCAACTACAAAACCAGTACAACTAAACTCAATACAACATCTCCTACTAACACCATCCCTCCCAACAACAACTTTTCCTAACAACTACCCCTCCCAACACCGAGGGTCCATGCACCACTCCGAAAATGAACCTTTGATAAGTTTTGTTTTTTCACCGATACCCAAGACCAAATTCTCGTCTTTATCTCATCCACCAAACTACTCCAATTCAAAGAACCACTTTGTTGAAAATAATATCATTCCGGGTCTTCCAAATTGTCCACACGACACCTACCCAAATCGTAGAAGTAAGTAACTTACCTCGTTTGAATCAAACAAGTCGCCGTGTTGAAGGAAGTTGATTGACAGTTGTTATGTGCCACCATGGAGATCTTCAACCACTGTGAATTTTCGACCAAATCTTATACGTTGATTTGCAATCGAAGAACAAATGAGGGATGTTCTCCTCCACCCGATCATCACACAAAGCACAATACATATTCGCTCCTCCTAACTCGACACCCCTTTTACGTAGATTATCCTTCGTTGGTACCCTCATTCTAAGGATTTTCCACACAATTGCCAAAACTCTACTTGGCGTAATGCAACTCCAAAGCCGCTTGAATGAGGAGTTCGGTTTCCATGAGGGGCTTGAGAGGCAATGGCCAAGGAGAAGGAAATTTGATATGCCCTCTTAGTTTGATAAATGTCGTTGTTCGAAAGATTCCATCGCGAGAAATCTTCATTCTCTCGGTTAATTTTGACTCTATTCACAACCTCCAACAATTGAGAGAGCCACTCTTGTTCACATGATCGAAGACCATATCTCCATCTCGAGGTCCCACCGCCACTCATTATTAACCCACTTTCCCACGTCTCTCACCAATGCGTCTTTCTGCACACTTAACCGATACAGTGCGAAATTTCGATCGGAGCGTAAAATTGCCCCCCCATTTTTCTTTCCAAACTTGTTTGACCTCCATTCCCCACCACCTTAGTGAAGTCCGCCGCAATACCATGACCAATTCCACCATTATAAATTTCACAAAGGTCTCGCCACCATCCTCGACACATTGCTACCATACCTTGTTGCCCCCTCTTCTCTAATGTTGCCTCGAAAATTATCATATTCCGATTTCAAAACCTTTGCCCACAAACAACAAGGATTATTCAGAAACGAAAAATCCACTTGCCCAAAGAAAAGCTATGTTGAAAGCTTTCAAGTTCTTAATGCCCACCCACCTTGGATTTGTTTCGACAAACATCCTCCCACGAGATCCAAGAGATCGATCTATCATTACCTCCTCCCCTGTCCATAAAAATTGCCACCGAGCTTTAATGATAGACTTGATGGATTTTTTCGGCATTAAGTAGAATGAGAGGAAATAAGTAAGGAGGGTCGATAATACCGCTTGGATAAGTGTTGCTCTTCTTGCCCGAGAGATATTTGTTTCCCACTCCATACCCCATTCTTTGTTGAATTTTTGTCACAATGGCTGACCATCTTGAAGAATCCCGATGGTTGACCCCAACTTTGAGCCCCAAGTACTTGATAGGTCCCGAGCCCATTTCACACCCCAACCGACTTGCCTTATTTCTCAATTGCACTTTGGATTAACGTGAATTCCATAAAGGTTGCTTTTGTGAAAATTCATCTTAAGCCCCGATAGTAGCTTAAAGATCCTTAGAAGGTACTTAATTGACTTAATATTCCTCTCCGCATCCGAGCAAATAAATATGGTGTCATCTGCGTGTTGCAGATGCGAAATCACCACTTTATCATTGTCTGACCTTCAATGCTTCAAAGGCCCTTTTCTCAATGGCTTTATTGACTAAAAGATTAAGACCTTCCGCTACAATAAGATATAAGAATGGCGATAACGAATCTCCGCCTCAAACCCTTCTCCAAATTGAATTCCGACGACGGCCGCGTTGACAAGTACAAGCGCTATTGCAAAGAGAGACGCACGTCAAAATCCACACTCTCCACCACTATAATGTAAGTAATTTATTTAGAAAACAAATCGATGAATATCTTGGTGGTAATATTTTCTTATTCAAACGTAAATTATATTTATACAAAAATAATACCAATGAATAATAATTATTAATATAATATTTATTTTCAAATAGTCTTGAAAATACATGACTGGTTTTATTTTTCAAGATAAAAAGTTATATATATTTAACAAATGACATCGACATAATTATTCGTTAGTAACCAAAATGATCACATACACCATTAACATCAACTTATATGTCCACCATTACTATTGTGATGACATGTAAACACACATAAATATAATTAATTAAATAGTTATGAGTTCCCCTGCTTATGTATACTTTCTTGTGTCCTTAGTAATACTTCAGGATATTTAAATTTTCAATAAATAATAATTAGTTTTTGTTAGTTTTTAGTTAAAAACTATTTAAACCTTTTTTAAAGAAAAATCTATTTAAATCTTAAATATACTTTTTTTTCTTTTAATTATATCGGGTTTCAATTTCAATCCCACCCCCTTCTCACTTACAGAAATTCAATTGCCCCAAAAATCCCTAACTTCCCTCCCCTGCGTGCTCCGCCGTGCCTAACTCCTCCTCCGCCGTGCCTGACCCCTCCCTTACTCGCAGCCCTGTTTCTCCCAGTCGTGCCCAGATTGACATCCCCACAAGCGAGACTTGGCATCGGCGCCGGCAACACGTCATCTCCGTCTATCACCGTGGGGTAATTGTTCGGTTTCTCCATCTCCTTCAACCTTTTCTTTCAGTTTATATCCCCGTAATATAATAATTCTTCAAACAATTTATTCATTTTCTTAAAAAAGAATTTAAAATCTGACGAGTGTTGCTCGTTAAGAAAATGGATTATATACCATCCATACCTGTAATAGATTGAGTAGACATGCAAATTGGTGATGCGGAAAGTGATCACTGATAATCTATTCTTTGATTTTTACTGATGCTGATCAGTATATGTGATTCGGATTGGGAGTGCCAACGCTGGTGTTTTGCCTGCTCCAGAGGTAATGCATTGCGCTAGTCCTCGAGTCGTTTTATTTGGTTATGTTGGATTTCTTAATAAATGTTTCCATGTTCTGTAGGTTCAAGTTAAACGTAATTCGTTCGTTGAGTCTCTCTAAGAATGCAGTGGCTGTTGCACTCGCTGTTTCACTTGATAATGACTCTCTCTCCAGACATGGAGTGGTGAGGTTATATTTTATCGTATTCCTTTATATATTCATTATGAAGCTTTTTGTTTGTATACATAGTAGTGCTTATGTAGGGCCATCTTATCATCCCTAATTGTCAGGGTTGCAAATCAAGCCATCTTAAGAATTATCATTATCTAAGTGATGGTTGAGAAGAATAGTCTAGAGCTGGGTGTGTTTTGACTGGCTTTGATTGGGCAGAATTTCAATCTAAACTAGTGTATTTTCTGAAATACAATATGGGCTACCAAACACTAGAACAATAACATTATTTAAATTGATAAATCTTATTATTTACATTAAAAGATAATGCTAATAGCTTTCTGAAATTGTATTATTTGGTTGCCGAACTCCATGTAGCCTTTTTATAGGACATTCTTTTTAATTTAGTTAAAACAAATACTTCAGTAAATTAGTTTATAATTTAGAAGTAAAATAATTTAAAAATCTATAAATTCTAGTCTTATTGTGTTCAAGCATTTAAGTAATCTGATTTTAAACCAGGACACCATCTTATAAATTTCAAAAAAACAAGTATAAGATGATGTACAAGTTTAACGTTTTAGTTAGAAGTTAGGACTCCATTAAACTATGGTTATACATGATTTTAGAAAATTACATTAAATAAATTGTTATAAGATAAGCTTACCCAAACTATCTAATTGCAAGATCAGGCCCCATTCATTGATAGAAAGATCAAGCCATTCAGTCATCAGCAACGTGTGTATATAACTTTTATATGTAATTTCATGTTTTTATTGTTTACAATTGATTCATATTTGTTAGTTAAATTATTGAAGCTTTTATTAACATTACTTTCAGGTGCATAAATATACATTTTGGCCTGCCGTTTCCTTTTGTTTCAGCATTACAAGTTACACTTCCCATTTAATTATACTTTTATTTGCATAATGATAAGTAGAACTGTGAGACGAGCGATTTGGGTTGGCACAATTGCTTTTTGGAGAAGCTACTCTATATTATTCAAGTGATGATTTATGGTTCTTAGGGGTTTTGTACCCTCACTTTTGATTAGTTATCTGTCCTTTGACTCTCAAATATCATGCTAGATAACACTGATCCTGGAGTCTTCCTCTCAATTCCTGAAACCTGCTGAAGTTTCTTAAAGTGCAAGTTCTTAAATTGATTATCATGCAAAAATTTCACCGGATTTGAATCACCAAATAATTGAAGTAGATTGACCAGCGGCAGACTTTTCATAGTTTTCAAAGGCGCTAAAGGCGAGAGGCTATGCCCTCAGCGCCTTTTCTACGTATTTTAAAGCGCTATTCCTCGGGCGAGCGCCTTTTGGCGCCTCGCGGCGTTTGAGGCAACAAAGGCACGCCTCAGTGCGCCTATTGTCCAACACGAATTTCACTCAAATTTTAAATTTTTCGACACTTTTACTTATTTTTTTAAAACTACTAACACTTTTAACACCCTTTAGTACTTACTTCACGTCCTCCTCCTCTCTCTCGGTCTCTCCTGCACTCTAGATCACCACCGACCCTCTTCCACCACCGGCGCACCTTGAAACTCGAGGGATGCTATTGGGGATGATGACCTGTATATCAAACTCAAGGGAAACAAGTGAACAAGGGGAAGGGAAAAGGAAAAGTTGTGGGTGGTTCAAGTGCAAAGTTACCTTCTAAAGGTAAGAGCAAGCAAGTGGACAAAGGAAAGGGGAAAAAGCTTCAACTTTACTTGGAGATGAAGATGATGATGAAGAGGAATTTGATGAAGAGCAAGAGGAAGAAGAAGAGTACATTGACGATGATGAGATGTTTGATGAGGAGGAGGAGGGCTTTGATTTTGATGTTGATGAGGATTGAATAATGTTAATTTAGTGACTAATTGATGGCTGTTTTTTTAAACTTTTCATGGCTTTTGTGTGTGAAGAATGAACTCATGAAGTCTATCTTCACTTCTTTGGTGTTAATTTTGTGTTTACTTTATGTTATAATGTTTATTTAGTGATTATTGGTAGTATTATGTGATATTATGTGGTAGGTTATATTTATTGAGTCTTAAATTTATATTTTTGCAAAAATTCCTCTGGCGCGCCTCGGGCGTTCCGGGCGCTACAAGACCCTTGGCGCCTCTCGCCTTTCAAAACTATGAGACTTTTGTCAGAAACAGATTATTTCCATTTTTGGCTGAATTTGTTTTGAGATATATATAGTTAGAGATCATATGCTATGGGTAATTTCTGGATATATGGGGTTCATTGTGCTACGTGTGTGATACAATGGAAATTTGAGTGCAATTTTTGGGCTTTTTACTTCTTTTAGTATTCATGTGTATGAACTGTTGAACTTCATGCAGATTTCTCATATGAAGCTGTGGAGAAGATGTAAAGAAATGAAGCATTCTTGTGGTGTTTTCAGGCTACTGAGCTTTGTGGAAGTGGGATAAATTGGTTCTCTTATGGAAGCTGACTTGATAGGCGTTGAAGAGGGCAACATGAACCATCATGGAGGAATGGCCGATGATGGTGATGATGATTCCAACAGTACTGAAGAAATGGATGCTTTCGGGCACTCACTCGTTGTGGATGAGAATGGTGTTTTTCCCGAGCCACATGTCGGAATGGAATTCGATTCCGATAATGCAGCTAAGTTGTTTTATGAAGACTATGCTCGAAATATAGGGTTTAGCACTAGAGTTCACTTTGATCGGTCAACAATTGAGGGCTCGGTAGGCTCCCGGGAATATTTGTGTTCCAAGGATGTGTTAAAGAAAAGAGCAGGTGAGAACTGTAGAGCAATGCTTAGAATCGAGTTAAGGGGTGAAAACAAATGGGTTGTGACAAATTTTGTGAAAGAGCATAGTCACACCATAGTCGGTCATAGTAAGTTGCACTGCCTCAGACCTAAAAGACATTTTGCTGCCACAACGAACATAGTTCCCAGTGGCATGATGTTTGTTTCCATGAATGGAGATAGTATCTCTGCTCCAGGCTTAAATCATGCAGTTAAAAACATTGGCCTTTCCGCAGGGAATTCCACCAGAAGAAGAACATTTGGTAAGGATGCTCAGAATCTTCTTGATTATTTTAAGAAAATGCAAGCTGAGAATCCTGGATTTTACTATGCCATACAGCTTGACGAAGAGAATCGCATGACTAATGCATTCTGGGCAGACTCTAGGTCTAGGACAGCTTACAGCCATTTTGGTGATGCTGTTATTCTGGATACGACTTACAGAATAAATCAATGTACAGTATCAGTTGCTCCATTCACAGGAGTGAACCATCATGGTCAGATAATTTTATTTGGTTGTGCTCTACTTCTAGATGAATCTGAAGCTACATTTTTGTGGCTATTTAAAACATTTCTGGCTTCCATGGACGACCGTGCCCCTGTCTCCCTGACCACAGATAAGGACAGAGCCATGCTGTCTGCAGTTGCACAGGTGTTTCCAGAAACTTGCCATTGTGTAAACAAATGGCATGTGCTAAGAGAAGGCCAGGATAGAATGGCTAATGTGTGTCTTGCTCATCCTAACTTTCAAGTGGAGCTTTATAACTGCATAAACATGACTGAGACCATTGAGGAATTTGAATCATTTTGGGTATCCATTATTGACAAGTATGATCTGAAGAGAAATGAATGGCTTCAGTCTATATATGAAGCCCGCAGGCAATGGGTGCCTGTTTATTTTCGAGACTCTTTCTTTGCTGCCCTTTTCCCCAGTCTCAAATATGAAAGCTCATTTTTGATGGCTATGTGAATCAGCAAACTACTTTGCCAATGTTCTTTAGACAATATGAAAGAGCTTTAGAGAGTTCGTTTGAGAGAGAAGTCGAAGCTGATTTTGATACAGTATGCACCACCCCTGTGCTGAGGACGCCTTCCCCTATGGAAAAACAAGCTGCTAGCTTGTACTCAAAGAGAATATTCTCAAAATTTCAAGAGGAACTGGTTGAGACATTTGTATATACTGCCAATAGAGTTGATGGAGACGGGCATAACAGTACATACAGGGTGGCTAAGTTTGAGGATGACCACAAAATCTATTTTTGTGTCACTGAATATTGCAGAAATGAAAGCACATTGTAGCTGTAAGATGTTTGAGTATTCTGGCATACTTTGTAGACATATTTTGACAGTTTTTACTGTAACAAATGTACTTACCTTGCCATCACATTACATATTAAAGCGGTGGACCAGAAATGCTAAATGCTCAATTGTAGCTGATGAACAAAGTGAGCTGCAGGGTCATGAATCTTTGACGAATAGATATAATAATTTATGCAAGGAAGCAATTAGATTTGCTGAGGAAGGGGCTATATCTTTAGAGACATACCGTGCAGCACTTGTTAGTCTCAGAGAAGGAGGGAAGAAAGTTGCTGGTGTTAAAAGGTGTAGCAAAAGTTGCCCCCTCTAGCTCACAGATTAGTGGTGTTTCCTATGATGATCGGAGAACATCCTTAGGAAATCCTGAAACAACCCCTCTACTTTGGCCCCGACAAGATGAAACAATACAACACTTTAATCTTAATGATGCTGGTGTTTCTAATCAAAGGATTTCAGATCCAAATTTCTCACACATGGCCCCAGTTTCTCTTAACTGTGATGGTGGTCATACTGATAACATGGTATTAGAAATACTATGAAATGTATGTATAATTGGATTCTCTCTTAGAACATTGCAGTTTAATCTCTCATTTTCCTGCTCTGCAGCTGATGCTTCGTTGTCTTAAGTCGATGACTTGGGTAATGGAGAATAAGAACTTGAATCGAGCTAATAAGGTAGCTGTAATTAACCTAAAGGTATGTGCTTCCAATTATTTTATGAGCTCTCTCCGGAATTAGTTATAGACCGATGGCTTCATTTCCTATTGTGTTGTCCCTTTTTTATGTGAAAAGTCCGAATTTTTTTAGCTGAAATAGAATTACTGAAATGTAATACATTGATCAAGATCAATCATATAATTCTCTGTGAAGTCTGAAAAACAGAACTAAACTAAAAGTCTGATGATGAACTTGCATACCCCATCATGGGCAAGTTCCTGTTTGTGTATGAGAAAATTTGGCAACTGATGGTCTTTTGAAGTATAAAAATAACTCCATATATGTTCCTTTATTCTATAGTACTTGCTGTTGTATCTCAATTAAGATCTTGCATCTAGTCAGTTTCCTGAATCGCCTTTGTCTCAGAACTAAGTTCCAGCTCAAAAAGGCTATTATTGATTTTTCTAGAACTGTCACGGGTTTTTCAATTTTTATCTTGATTTTTGAGTAAATAATTTCCATATGATGCTCCTAAACATAGATGTAGAAGTTAAGTAATGTATGCTTCTAAATTTCTTATATTGTGCTGCTTGTGCAGTTACAAGATTATGGCAAGACTCCAGCAGGAGAATCAGAGGTGAAGTTTTCACTGTCAAGGGTTACATTGGAACCCATGCTGAGGTCGATGGCCTACATCATTGAACAGCTTTCTACCCCTGTCAATAAGGTTGCTCTCATCAATTTGAAGGTCCGTGCTTCTCAAATTCGATCCTTTATATATTATGATATACTTGAGCTTAATATACACTATTTTTTTATACTGATTTTAAAGGTTAAATTGACCAACTCTCGAACTGCGAGATAGGCTAAATCTACGGATGAGGTCTCTAAAAGTATATAGGGGATCAATATGTTACGTCTAAATGCTCAAGCTTTAATATTGCCTTAGAGAAAATAGTTTCTTCTAGGCCATTACTTGCCTTAGCATAGTGTAGTTGGAAGTAATCCTACAATCGAGAGAAGGGTTGCTAATTGATCATGTAATACCTCATGAACCTCTTTCTGGATTAGTCCTAATCTTGATTACCATTCGTAAGGAGTGGAATCTCGCTTTATGGCTTTGTCATGTTTTCCCTGTTTATCTTATTTGTATTTCCACATAACTGGCTTCTAATAAATTTCATTTGAATGTTGTGTTGGTTCTGAATTTATGAGAAATATCAGTCAATCTAGGATTTCAGGCTTATGTGTTTTTTGTACAATGAAGCATTGATAAATGAATAAACAGTTGTCTTTACTCACCCGGTGGCTATTCACAATCATATTGCAAACTAATATCCTTTTTTATGAGTTTTACACAATACATATTCTGTTTTCTTATTCAGCTTCAAGACACGGATACAACTTCAGGAGAGTCAGAAGTGAAATTTCAGGTGTCCAGAGATACTTTGGCTGCCATGTTGAGATCAATGACCTATATCCGTGAGCAGCTTTCAAATGCAGTAAGGATTTCTAACCTGCTGGGAAACATCTTTTTCTTTTTTTTTTTTTTTTTTGTCAAAAGTCATTGATTTCCTAACTCTGAAACTAGATTATGTAATTACCTTTTTGCTAATTCTGATAAGTCAAACAAATATATTTTGTGCATGATGAATGAATAGGTAGATATTTACTCTAACTCCTGTCGTCCGGCTTGTCACATAGTATTATTTACATATAATATATATGCATTAAAAAATGCAGCAGCAACATTGAAAAGTCAATCTGATCCATGATTGTAGTACGCAAATTGATCTAATGGCATGGGCTGACCTAACATGCATGATTGATTGTGCATTCTATTGTCAATCTGATCCATGATTGTAGTACACAATTATTTTTTCATTCCTATTTTTATTTTCTTATTTTTTCCACTCAGATGAAATTAATACTCCCTCCGTCTCGGAAAAGCTTTCATATGTAGATGGGCACACACTTTAAGAAAAAAGAGTAATGATTGAGGTTTTGAGGGTAATTTTGTAAACTTTTATGTTTGAAGTAAAAATACTTTATTAGGTTATGTATATGTGAGTAAAAATAATGACACTTGTGTAAATTAGTAAAAATTGTGAGGGTGGAGTTTATAAAGAGTTTTCCATTTTAAGGGTGTGAAACTTATAATGGGACGGACGGAAAAGGAAAGTGTGAAAGCTTTTATGGGATGGAGGGAGTATATCTTTTTTTTTTTTTTGGAATTGTGATTTTATAAAAATATTTTTGGATAACTAGAAACTATAAGATCTTATAAATGGTCTTAAACTGTGTTAGTCCTAAATTGATAGTTTCTATCGTTTAAATTCCTGATTGAAAGTTTTCTATTTTTCAGGCTTTGGATCGATAGAAAAAAAAATTCAGGCCATAATTGATAGTTTTATTATTTTTCAGGCTTGAATTGTTAAAACACCATTTCTTAGTATGCTACTGAAATTAGATAGTTTTTTTTTTTTTGAAAAGTAAAATTAGATTGAGCGCAAATGAGTACAAGGGTACTCAAACCCGTTTAGTTACATCCACATCACAACAAAACTAACAGCACCTAAGAACAATCTCCACATCCCTCAAGTACCAGGACCTATCAAATTCTATTTAATCAACTTACTTGCCTCCCCTAGCCACTCTACGTAAGTGCATTCCTTTACCTTAGGCATATGAATTGCTAGCCACGATTTTAAATTCAGCTTCAATTCCTCTGCTACTTTCTGAAAATCAGGTTTAGATTGTTGAAAAATCAAAGAGTTCCTAGCTTGCCAAATGCAACATACCAACCCCACCCAAATTGTTGAAATTAGATAGTAAATCTAGCAAGTGAATTCTTGTTATAAGAGAGGTCTGTCTTTGTTTCCTCGTTGTGGAATGACATCATTTACACTTCTCCATTAGACGATACATGTTAATTGATATAATATCAATATGTCTGTATTGCCATATTCTATGATCCATAATTTGTTTTTATTAATTATCATTGTTCATACGTTCGTCTCATGACAGACGGAGCCCAAACAAGATACCCATTTGAAAAGGCCACGAAAGTAGATATCATGCCTCGTTCCTACATACATATTGAAGCTGAGGTACAGGTTTGATGGAACAATCTCATTGAAGTTTCTTCTATCACATGACACGATAGAATCATGTTTGCTGTCGAATGCTTGTAAATTAATTTTTTTCTTCAGTTGGGCAGAGCTTGTGTGTGTGTGTGTGTTGTTTCTCTTAGTCATGGTCTCCACATTGTACGATAATCAGATGAATCCTTGTATATATTTAAGTAGGTGGTAGGAACTAGTACATATTGTTATCATACTTGCTATTTTTATACACACTAGTAGTATACCTATACATTCCCATGTTTGAAATTGTGATTTTGAGCCTAATCATTTTCCTGCATTTTTCTGATACAATTAACACTTTTTCTTTTTTTTTGGGTGGGTTTCTGTGTACATATTTTCCTTCGATTACATCAATGTACAATTCATTTCATTTGTTGAAAATTGAAATATATGTACTTTAATTCATTGCAAGGTCAAGTTTTAGTGTACACATCGTGCCAAATTTGATGCACACTATCTGGTCTGAAGGTGTATTTGAAATCTCTAATAATAGTTTTTAGAATTATTTTTTTCCAGAAGTTGTGAGGAGTAGATTTTAATAAATGGGTCACTCTTGTGTGAGACCGTCTCATGCATGAGACCATCATGAGACGAAGTCACTTTTTATAAATTGTTATCGTTTTTCATAAATTGTTATCGCTTTTTAATTTGTTATCACTTTTATATTAATTTGTATAACTTTTTAAAAAGTGATAATAATTTATTAAAAAGTATTTCGGTCTCATGTATGAGATCGTCTCATACAAGTTTTTGCCTTAATAAATATGTTTATTTCATTTTATCGAATTTGCAAACACCACTTAATATATATATATATATATATATAAGAGGGTAGGTGTAGGGGTGGTATCAACTGGACTGATCACCGGTTTGATTTTTGAAAAGGTGCTCTCTTATGAGACCTGAAATAGTTGAAATTCATTAAATATTTCAAAAGAAAACGAGTATGGTTTATTGAGTATATGTGCAAGAGATGAAATACATCCAATTTAAATGTCTCACGCATGGTTTCATACAAGAATTTGTCATTTTTTTGGAATAGTATGATACTGATGCCCTATGTTTTGGTCATTTTGGTGACTATGAATGTATTGTAAAAGCCTTTCAAAAAAAAAAAAAAATTAATGTAAAATATTCTTAAGTAGATTAAATACCATCATTTGTAGAATGTGAATAGTCATAAAGTTGAAAATATAAAACAGCATGCAAACACACCAGAACCAGATGAACACTAGAAATATATAAACAAAAGTGTCCTGAGGTTTTCTTTCGACAGCTACGTTTCCCTGAGTAATGTCTCATGCAGATTTGATTTATAATTAATTATATTTCAGAAACATGGAAAGTCATGGTCTTAATTCTTGAAAAGGGATTAACCAACTAATCCTAGCTAATTATAATTAAAATAATACCTACTCGAACATAAGTTCAAAGTTTGACGCAAATTGAGATATTCATATTGGCAAAATCTTGTATGAAGCAGTTTTATAGTATGAAATTAATACCATTAGAATCATTTACTGATACCATAACATCTATTTAGTGATACCATTACACTTATAAACCGATATCACAATATAAAATGGTTATAATATCAGTGAATGATTCTAATGGTATCGAGTGATTCTAATGGTGCAGGTTCATACTATGAAGCTGCTTCGAGAGTGATATTCATATTTAATGTCCTGCATATTACTATGAGTCAAACTTGAGCTACTAATTTAAGGTCATATATAAAATACCACAGAATTAAAAGATAATTTTTAGTCATTTCTAATTATTTTGTTGTAGGATCATGCTAAATGTAATTGTCATTGAAGTAGTTTTTTTCAATAATTGGATAATTTATAAGTTTATTTCCTGTTAAAAAAAAAAATCAGATGGTAAAATTAAAATAAAAAGGAAGTATTTTTAAGCTCTCAACCCAGTCCACAACCACGAGAGAATAATTGCACTTTTAGTTCAATATAGAAATATTTTTGAAATTTTTTTGTCCTTATGTTGATCAAAAGTGATTTTTATTTTTTTCAAAATTATCCCAAAATTGCAAAGTTATTGCAAAAATTTTGAGACCAGTTTTACAAAAAAATAAAAATACTTACCACTTTTGTTCAAATAGAAATCAAAAGTGCTTTGAAAATATACATATTTGACAAAAATACAATTTTTCCCAAACTTGAGTAGTTTCCATCATAAATCACATATTTTATTACTATCTTGTTTGAAATCAATATAAATGAATTAATTATCAACCCTCTACGAGTTCGAACTTTTAATGAGGCGGAATTCTTTCATGGTATCGAGCCAAAGGCTCACGCCCGCACGTCCCTGGGTTCGATTCCCTTTGAAAGCAACTCCTCCCATATTAAATTATTCACTCGATGGGTCTCCTCCCTAAAAGCGTAGAGGTTATTAATTCGACCCACGAGTGAGGGGAGTATTTGGAATCAATATAAATGAATTAATTTTCAACCTTTCTACAAGTTCGAACTTTTAGATAAGGCCTAATTCTTTCATATACTTTTAAATTTACGTTTTACCAAATTGATAAATTAAGTGTGCATATGTATAATTGAGGACAATATTATATAGGTGAGTTATTTCATATAATATATACTCCCTCTTTCCAACCGTCCAATTAAATTATTCTCGTTTCTCTTACTATAGGGTTTAATAAATATTAATAATTTATATATAAAATATATGGGGTAAAAAGTTTTTATCCATTCAATCGAATCTTTGTTAATTAAAGGATAATTTTGCGTAAATAAGTGATTTTTGATAATAAAGTGCTGTGAATAGTTTAATTATTATTAAAATTGGAATGCAACTACATATTTTAAACAGGAAAAAAAAACATTTATTGTACAAAGGGAGTTTAAAGAAAAAAGAACCCACATGCATTTCAGAAAAAAATAGTGATAAAAATCAAATATTTGACCACTAACTGAATTAAATGGAGAAAAAAATCTTAATGTGTATACACATATATATATATATATATTTTTTTACAAAGACTTATATTTTGATGGTCAATTTATCTTGACAATTGCTTTTGAGTAAGTCGTAGATCAAAGAAATTAAAGTAAGAGAACATTTCCATAATCAAGTGGCAAATTGAAGATTGTAATAGCTGACATCAAGTTTTTTTTTTTTTTTTGAGAGGGACATCAAGTTTTGTATGCAACTGCTGTTGTTCAAGTTTTAATTATATTAGGCTGCACATTTTATTTTATGTTTTTAGTCGAACATAACAAACACGTTTCAAACTTTCAATTATATTAACGTGAGTGTTTTAATCATAAGAGACCTACTCATAAATTGATGGTAGAATTGTTTACAGAACTATACTTTCCAAAAAATAAAAATAAAAACCAAATTTTATCATTAATAGCATGTGGTAACTCTACAAAACCCAAATTTAATCAAGATTATGTCTTTGTAATTAAGACTGTCCCATGTAAGAAATCAATTTCCTTAATTAAATCTACCTTCATGATAGCGACCTGAGATGACAGCTCAATAATAAAATTCAGTTAAAGTTAAAATTAGAGAAAGAAAATATTTCAGAATAGCTAGCCGTTAAAATTCAACTTAGTTAAGGTCATTTTTATGCATTTAATTAATTCATTGTAATCTTAATTCTTACATAAGCCACTCTCAACCAGTTAGCACTACCCTACATCAGTTCATCACTACACTATTACGTCTCATTTGGTTTCCTTTATTAGGGGTGTATTAATCTCTAATATAACGTTATCACTTATTTGGTTTGTTGTATACATTATACTTTCAGCGTTATTAAGAATGGACCCATTTTAAATAATATTTAATACATGGTATTATAGATTCCAAGTTTTATATGGTATTTGTAATACTTATTATTTTTCCGACATCTATTAAATTTTAAAATACCAAAAACACCCTTCTCTTTTTATTTTTTTATTTATAAGAAGGACAAATTGGTCTAAAATAAATTAATACTATTTATAATATTTCATACTAGACATAATATTGATAGCTAATCATTAATTATTTATCTGAATTTTACGAAACCAAACAAAATATTGATAAATAAATTGGTATTACAAATATAAGTATTATAATTCGGGTATTATCTATAATGGCAACCAAACGAGGCCTTATAGTATTAATAATAAATTTTCAGCAATTTACACTATTTTTTTACACTAAAACAAAATATTTCATTTAGATTCTTTATTTATGAATTATTTCTTATTTACACAATAATAATTTTTATTTATAATACATTTGTCACAAATTTAATACAAAATATAAATTAAAATTGAAAATTCACCATAATATTATAATGAAAATTTAAAATTCAATGAAAAGTCAAATTACATCGAAGATTAAAATGCCAACGAAAATTAAAATTGCAAAACAATAGACACTAATTAATCGTGTTCATATTGTAATATTTGTATCATTTTAATATATTTTTATTTGTGTTATACTTTCAATTGATGTGTAGTATTTTATTCATAGCATATTATATTAATTATTTTAAAAAATTAACTATAATATTAATTTGTTTTAATTGAGATAAAAAATAATTAATTTTTTTATATTGAATAAGAATTGAATTGATAACACAAAACTACAAAGTAATGATAAAATTACAATTATCATCCCAATATATATATGGCACAACTGCTGGAGTGGAAAATTTTAAGTTTTAGGCTCTTCACGGCACTGCTAGAGATGCCCTAATAATTAATTGTATTACTAAAATTTAAAAATGATTTTCAAAATCACTTTTTTCAAAATTGCCCTAGCAGCTTTTGGTAAAAATAATTCTAAAAACTACTTAGTCGATTTTAAAAACACGCCTTTTAGTGTGATGGACGTATTGCATGAGAATAATATTTATCAATTTTCAGATTACGGTTGAAGATTACTACACTTCTTCTGCCCACCTTATAACTCAATTAATTCGCTAAAGTGAATTGAATGCGGATCTTCCACCAAAGAGAATAACCCGATGGCAAGGTGGGCCCTTGGTTTACGATTGAAGATTCTTGATTTTTTTTTCTTTAAAAGTTGTTATCATTGAAATAATTATGAGGTGACCCGTTACCAAAAATATTAAATGTTGGTTGCTTGCAATTAATATATATAGTTACGGCGTAATTGGTGTGTTTGCTACTTGTGGAAGATCAACGTTCCACATAATAATATTATTGTTCATCAATAAATGGTCCTGCGCCCTATTTTTTTTTTTCTTGAGGGGGTCGGATGGTCCTTATATGTGCTAATTGATTTTTCGGGAATGATCACATGTCTATCGGTAAACACCAATGTATATTTTTAATACTTATGATATGATTTCATATATATAATTAGGAAGAATAACAATTATTTAATTAATTATTTATATGACATTAAAATATAAATGGTGAACGTATAAGTTGATGTCCATCAATAAACATGTAATCTTTCCCGATTGATTTATATAGTTTGAATTCTAGAGGCCATGTATATAGGGGCAGTACTCTTGTTTGAAACCGTCTCATGCATGAGACGGAGTCACTTTTTAATAAATTGTTATCATTTTTCATAAATTGTTTATCACTTTTATACTAATTTGTATCACTTTTCTAAAAAGTGATAACAATTTATTAAAAAGTGATGCATTTAAACCGTCTCATATAGATTTTTGTCATATATATAATATATGTGTGCGTGTGAGTGGAATATGCTGCTTAATTTATAGACTTGGATGTTTGACTTGGTACAAGCCAATACTTTTGGTAATCTGTCTTATACGAGTTTTGCTATTTTATTAACTAGTATATCACCCGTGCGTTCGCATGGTTAGTGATTGTAAAATAAATATGATATTAATTTTTAATATAATCATTTCAATTGGTAAAAAAATGTATTAAATAAAATAGAAAGAGTTATTTTATTTATAATGTTTTCCTTACACACCCCTCGGTAGTGTTGGTTTTCCCATTTTTAAATATTCATATATACACCACGATCATTAATTATTATTTTTTTGATGTGATGCTCGATATTTTTAACCCTTTTTTCAAATCACCGTAAAACGCTTTTATGCCTTTCGAAGTGTGGAAAACATGTACATTGTTAAGTAAGACAAATATGAAAGATATTATGTTTGCTTCTTTTTTTTTTATCGGGTAAAGGGTGTTATTATGTTTGCTTACAAATTTTGTAATATTTCTTTATAAATCATGTTGATTGTTTTTTTTTATTTATTTTATTATCATTCCCGTGGCATGTCAACATTTTCAAATCTTCTCGCTTCTTTAAAACAAAGCTATGAAATTTTTATAAGATCCATCGAGAGACATATTAAAATGATATATGATTTATTAACTTACCCGTTAATCTATTTTGATTTTTTTTTAATTTGTTAATAAATTCTATTTCAGTTTTATGTTGAAAAATTCTCATATGAGTATTACCTCGCTTCATTATATTCATTTTAATAATTTTAGTCTATTTTAATACAACACAAAATCCAGTCGATCATGTTAAATATATATATATATATATATATATATATATATATATATATATATATATATATATATATATATACCAATTAAAATAAATATCATTTTAACCTAAAACTATATTATTATAATGGTAACACTATAGTTTTAAATTATGTATTTGTGTACATGTGTATTTATATACACCAATGTCATGAATAATTCAATAATTCTAACTTTAAAAACACATTATTTTTAAAATTTTATTTTTCTTAAATATTTTGAGAAAGTAAATAGTTAGAATGATAAAAAAATTCAAATTTAAGAATTAATAGATTATTATTTTTATATTTATGTTTTTACGCACACATATTATATATATATATATATATATGGAATTTATTTTAGTTTTTAGAATGTTGTTGTAATGTCTGTTAAAAACTCTACGAATATAAAAATATAATTAAACTGATTTATATTTTAAATTACGTCAATATATATTATACAACTCATTGGAATTAAGCTTATTCGCTTATCTTTTACACAAATTTATACCAAATAAAATAAAAATATTTTAATAGAAATATTTAATTTTATTTAATATATATATATATATATATATATATATATATATATGCTTAAATTCAAATCACATAATCTATCACCTTGCACCAGGACTAATATTATTTTAAATCGTAATATTATCTATTATTATAATATAAATATTTATTTTAATATCAAATTATATATATAGATGCGCGCTCAACCAAGAAAATAACTAAATTACTTAGGTGTGAAATTAAGAAAAAAATATGTGTATGACAATTTAATTTTTTTGTCAAGAAACATGACAATTTAATTAATTAAAAAATAGAAAGATTAAAAGTTTATAAACTAAAAAAAAAAAAGTCTTGCAAATTTGCATTATTCAACAATAAAGATGTTTTCCTTTTTTTTTTATATATAAACATTTCTCAACAATTAAAAAAATTAAAATATCAATAAATCATGCAAAGTCAACAAACACACAAACTTTTACGAACATTCATATCCAACAACATACTTAATTTAAACAAACAAATCTTGCAACTAAATTACTTAGGTGTGAAATTAAGAAAATAAAATATGTGTATCTATATATACATGATAATTTAATTAATTAAAATAATAAAAGATTAAAAGATTTAAATTTCCAAATGAAAAGTCTTTAAAATATATCATTTATTTTTCTAATGTATATATTAATTGATATTTATTATATTAATTAATAGGTAATTTATTAAATATAAGACAAATATAGTAATAGTCTTTTGGTGTCAAAATTTTCTTTCTATATTTAGTATAAGTTTTTGTTATTATATAAGTATAGATATTTGACTTAATTTTATTAATAAATTATATATATTTGGATAATAATTATTTTTAATTAGAAACAAAATTTCCGGCCAGCTATGTGCTCACTTGGATAGTACTCCACCAGTTGGGGGTACGCATGGATATATAACAATTAATTATTGACTATATATCCGCAGGTAATTATTTTTATTTTTTGAAAATCATCTGCAGGTAGTAATCAAAAGAAAGACCCTAATTATTTTTGATAACTCGGTATTCGACCCAAATACTGACTATTACGGGGACCAATTTCACCATCCACTAACGGGGCCCTACTTAAAGCCACATCAAAACTGTACTGACCTGGCCCATTTCGAATTATTTGCACCCAATAGTATTCGAACTTGAGACCCATGAAGATCACACTTCCAAGCGTCAAGCCCTCACAACCAGGGTTAAAAGAAAGACCCTAATTAGCCAATTCACATCTGGAAATCAAATATATCTATTAATCTTTTCATGGGTAACATAAATGTGAGAGTTGATCATGATTTTTTTACTTCAAAGTGTGTAAGCAAATTAATAAGTCAAAGCATATAGATATGGCCTTCCCTAGACTGACTTTGAATTGTTGTATATTTACTTCCATCATTAATCTCGAGGACCTAAGTCTGCAAATAATTGAATATTTCTTTCCAAAATTTAATGTCAAACTACTCTACACCACCTCCCACCACCACCACCACCCGTCGTGCTTTTTAGTTAACAGCTCAGAAACATGGCGGCGGGAGGTGGCGGCGGCAGATCTCTAGAGGAAACTCCGACTTGGGCTCTCGCAACAGTTTGTTTTGTATTCATCTTTTTAGGCATTTTTATCGAATACTTGATTCATCTAGCTGGCCATGTAAGTGCCTATTTTTTTATCACCAATTTTTATTTTTATTTTTTTATTTCATGTTTCTTGATTCAATTTAAACATATATAGATTTGTCTTAACACCTACTTATATGTATATATGTAGTGGCTCAAAAACATAAGAAAGCTGCTCTGTATGAAGCAATAGAGAAGCTCAAGTCAGGTTTGTAAATAAATTTTATTTTATTTTATTTTTATGAATGTCAATATTAATTGTGACACATATTTTAGGTAGGACGTCTCTTTTTTTTTTTGATAGCTCTTATTTTTTGGATGATCTTCTTAATCTTTCTTTCTTGTTCTTGCCTTAATATAAACTCTTTTTTTTTTTTTTGGCTTTAAATAAATGAATTCCTTTATTAGTGTTGATTAAATTATTATTTTTTTTTTAGTTTTGATGCAGTTGGGATTTATGTCACTAATATTAACAGTGACACAACGATGGATATCGAAAATATGCATCCCAAATAAAGTAGCAAATAATTCGATGCTGCCATGTCGAATCCAATTTTATAAGGACATGAATGCATCTGCTTCCACCTTTTCAAATTCTCTTGATCATTGTAGCTCTAAGGTTTGTTCATAATTAAACAACACATGCACTTCTATATTATTAGTACCTCTTTTTAGCCGTTAATTTCTCGTTATTTATATTGATTAAGGATTAAGGGATTGTTTTAAACCCCTACAAAAGTGCTTAGAAGCATTTAATTAATTTTTAAAAGCTATTAATTAGACATAGTATTTTTTTAAAAAAAAATTATTATAGATTTCGTGTTGGGTTTACAAACTCCTCTGGATACGTCGGGATAGGGTAAATTGCATTTTTGGTCCCAAGAGAATGTGTGATTTGCAAAATGGTCATTTTTACATTTTTGTCCCGTAGTTTTTTCGACATTTTTAGTCCCAAGAAAAGTGCAGTTTTGGTCCCAAAAGAATGATAAATTGCAATTTTGGTCCCGAGAGAATGAGATAAAATTGTAGTTTTTGTCCTAAAAATAATGGTTAGAACTATTTTTGCAAAAAGAGGGACCAAAAAGAACATGGGACTAACATTGTCGTTGAAATTCTCATGGGATCAAAATTACAATTTTCCCCTTTGGGAAAGGAAAGGTGTGAATCATGGGGGTTCAAATTGTGGACTATTATTTCAAATGTTAATTAATTATATGATGCAATTAAGTAATTAATTAATATTAATTAAAGATGTGATGAATATATATAACATGCAGGGAATGAGTTCATTGATGTCGCAAGGGGAATGAATGAGCTCAACATATTCATCTTTGTGTTAGCAGCCATGCAGATTATCTATAGTTTGGCCACTATGACCTTGGGAAGGGCCAAGGTATCTATTAATTAATGAAACGATACAAATAGGTTCAAAAATTCAAAATTACAAATAAGTTCAAAAAAAAATTGTACAGCGCAACACAAGATAAATTTGCATGAAGTACAAAAATATTTGCACAATGAACCTATATGTAATTTTGGATTACTTTTTAAACCTATTTGTATCAATTCCTTAATTAATTCATGGTGTTTGTACTAATTGATCGTATTAATATTTTAATTGTATTAGTAATTTTATTAAAAAAATACTAATTTGACAATAATACTGTATAATAAATTTTGTTTACAAGAGACTCTTGATCAAATATATCAGTAGATCATATTTTGCATTCTTAATTTCTTGTTGCCTAAATATTTACAGATGAAGAAGTGGAAAACTTGGGAGAAGGAGACTCAAACCGTGGAATACATGGCAGCCAATGGTACCCCATATACATGAACATATAATACTTCATAGATCTCAATGAAATTTAATTAATTACATTAATACTTTATCATAATTACATGAATACTTTATCATATAATTACATGTGGTGAATGTATTAGATCGATGCATATCCACCATCAATACATAAACACTTGCATTCGTACGGATGTATTTTAATATAGGAGAATGCTACATCTATTAATTGAGTAGATTCAATGAAAACATGTTAAAATAATATAAAAAATAATGGTTAAAGAGAGAGCATAAATATTGAACAATGTGTCCAACACTTTTACAAGTGAAAAGAGTGGATAGATTACCCACTGGGTAGATAAAGTTTTTCTGATATAATATACTCCCTCCACCCCTTATTTAATTTAAAGTGACATTTATTATTCGATACAAGTTTATTAGGAATATTGACAAAAATATCTCGTATACTGAAAGTAATTATAAAATTACCCTGTATTTAAACTATTTTTATTTTTGTTCATTGTGCTTCAAAAACTTGTAAAAATGCCCTAATCTTGGCTACAACTATTTTTCTTGGTAGAAGTCGACGTTGATGTATATTTTGATGAAAATATCCTTTTAGTTTCCTATTAATCAATGAAAATGTCATTTTTATTTTATGATTAAAAATTAGTGATTAATATAAAAACTATTTAATAATTAAATAAAATAAAAATACTTAAAATAAAACAATTAAATTTATAAGTTATTTAATAATATAAGTTACTTTTTCAAGGGGTAGGATAGTTTTTCTAACTTTAATAAGAGAGTTGTTTAATAATATTAAATTGATATAGTGTGAGAAAAATAATGACATGTGGTGTAATATTGAAGTGTTTGATGAAAATAGATTAAAAAACTAAATTTAATTTATTTTTATTTTAAAAAAATAATGCATTTAGTACAAAAACTGATATTTTTGACAAATGATTCATTTAATACGAAATAGATAGAGTATATAAAAATTGTAAAGTCATATTGTAATGCACGCGCAACTATAACTAATAAATTTATGCATTTAAAAATGACTACACATTACTACAAAAGTGCACATAGGATATTCTTTTTATAAATAGGAAATATTCGAAGGTACAAACCCCTTTATTTGTACCAAAAGGCTTCTTGATCCGACGGGTTATAAATCGAGGGATGCGCAGTAGTGGTCAACCAACACATAGAATATTCTAAAATCCATTATCTAATGTTCATATATATGTTGTTTAAGCTATATCCGTTATCTATGTTATCTTATTGATTTCTAATTAAAATTTAATTAATAACATTAATTCAGACCCTGAAAGATTCAGATATACTAGACAAACAACATTTGGGAGGCGACACGTCACCAAGTGTACTACAAATGCTGCTCACCTCTGGATTGTGAGTATTTTGACCCTTTTTCTTTCCTCCAACTATATCCTCCTGGAGAATCTTTCACACTTGATTTTTCAACGGTTTTGTGTGAGAGTTATTTCATAGTAATACGTTAACAAAAAATTATTTTATATCAATGATAGGCTAGTTAATAAGATCAACTAGCATATCATTCATATAAAATAACTTTTGTAAATGTATTACTATGAAATAACTCTCACACAAACCGTTGAAAAGTCAAGTGTGAAAGGTTCAATGGGACGGAGAGAGTATAATTTGGGTAAATTGTATTTTTATCCCATGAGAATAAGTAGTTTGTAAAATGGTTCTTTTTTGACACTTTGGTCCCATAGTTTTTTTTTGACATTTTTAGTTCAAAAAATATTGCAGATTTGGTCCCAAGAAAATGATAAATTGTAGTTTTGGTAGAAAGAATGAGGTAAAATTGCAGTTTGGTCCTAAAAATTAATGTTTGGGACTATTTTTGCAATTAAAAGGACAAAAAAGAACGTGACACTAACATTGTCGTTGAAAAATTCTCATGTGACCAAAACTACAATTTTCCCTATATATTTTACATAATTGATTTGCCTTTTTATTTTAATTATTGAAAGTATTAATTACCCAGTTTTTTAATGTAGAAATGTTTTTTTCGGCAATTCTTTCACTCTGTGGCCAAAGTCGACTACTTCACTCTGCGCCATGGATTTATTTCGGTTAGTATTTTAATTTATCAGTCAAAAATCGAATTATGTTACAATATTTATTCCAATATTAATATTACATGATTTACGTGCAATTATTAATACAAATTCATACAACATGTTTCCATATATAAATTAAGCTGGTGATTAATTGCTAAACAATATTTGAACTTTCGTAGGCTCATTTATCAACAAATAGTTTCAATTTTCGTAAGTATATACAACGATCATTGGAAGACGATTTCAAAACTGTCGTTGGCATAAGGTATGTATATATAAAAATTAATTTTTGTATATATAAGTTGTACTAGTATGCAACTTTTTTTATATATATAATTGCAATATCATACTTTCCCACTTATCAAGTGATATCCCTATGTTTATAAAGCAATACTTCAATATTTTTAAATGTTTAACACGTTGAATTGTGTGCAAAAATACTGGAGTATGACTTTATAAATATATGAGAATTACTTGATAAGTGATAAGATGTTGCAAAAGAGATTACACAATGCAACGGGTGAGTGCATGAATTACTCAATAATTTATTATTTTATTTCTCACCTTCCAAATTAATTTATTTCCATTATATATATATATATATATATATATATATATATATATATATATATTCACTTGCTTTTATTAAAAGAAATTTTATCAGTTCAAAAGATCAGTCAATTATCAATTCAAGGTTTGAAAGTAATTTTTTTATCAATTTAATTAACCCCCGACCAATTTTAATTAGGCAAATAGGTTGGACACAAATTTTAAGAAATATTATTTGTTTATATATAAAGTAGATGCGTGAAGTAAAAAGTAAGGATATTATTATCAAGTCATTAATAAAAGAGAGAAAATTGTGTGAGACTCAAATGACAAATAGTGTAAATAAGTATATGTTGTAAGGGTAGAAATAAGTAAAAAAAATATATATATATTTTGGAATGACATATTAAAATTGGACGGATCAAAGAGGTATATTGACTAATTAAAATTGAATAGAGGGAATAATTTATATCCTTATTTATTAATATATATATATATATATATATATATATATATATATATATATAATTATTTTTCATTCCTATTTTTTTCCCTCACATGAAATTAATAAAAATATTATGGGTACATATTTTTTGAAATTTTAATTTATAAAAATATTGTTAGATCACTAAAAACTATAAAATGTCAAATATATTCTTAAAATATATAAACCCTAAATTAAATAAGAAAAAAATATCGGTCCCTAATGAATAGTCTTACCATTTTTCATGCCTTAAAAAAATTTCTAAAATTTTAAATTTGAGTTTATGCAAAAGCCTTTCGTTAATTAAATTAATTATTTATTTTTTCAAACCTATCTGGGTAAAATCAATTTATTATCAACTTTTGTCTTTTGAAATTAACTGTTTTTGTTTTCCTAATTATTAGAAATTAACTGGCGCGCATACTTAACTGCCTTTGTTAAATTAGTTACTGAGGAGCCTAATTGATTAAAAAATCCAGACTTTGAAAGAATAGATAATCTATCTTTCGAGTCTTATATTGAAAAAATTCCAAAGAAATATGATATATATATATATATATATATATATATATATATATATTTAACTTTTATTAAATTTTGTTTTTTCCATGCACGGACAGCCCAATTATGTGGTTTCTGGTGGTTATATTCTTGCTGGTTGACGTACATGGTAAGTAAGATGTTCGATTAATTTGGTATTGCATTTTACATATATACATGTGACAATTAATTATATACACTCTCTATACGAGCATTACAAAATATATACGGATAAGTTAATTATCTTGTGAACCAGATTTATTGTACAACTTAAATCAGTATAATTATTATCATTACTCAGTATTATTATTAAATTAAAATCGTTTAGTAAAATAATTAATATTGTTAAAAATACAAACAAGTTTTACAATAAAATTGATTCACAATATATTTTTTCTACAATAAATAGGCTTAAGTGAAACTATTTGACGGCAAAAGAACATAATATTTTTATGTTTTAGTGGTTGCTTGGTTTGCTAAAATGAATGAAAATAGTAATAATTTTGATAGTATGGTCATTGTTATTGAGTTGTTTGGTTGATATATAAGAATGACTATCATTACCAATGATAATAGAGAGTATCAATAGTAATATCTTTTGTATTAAAAATATATTATATACATTAATAATGCATGTAAATATCATGAATAATAATAAAAATAATTTTGGAAAACTAATTTTTTTTAAAAAAACATTATAATATAAAATTTTAGGGGAATTACTTTCATCCCCCATTATGTTGAGATATGAATGTATACATTTCATTCCATAATTTTAGGATATTAAATCACTATTCAAGGGTTCATATATATATATATGTATATATATATATACTTCTACCAAACAACTCACTTTTATTTTAGGATTTTTATCGGTACAAATCTCGAAAAATATGTTAATTATCAATTCGGGGCCTAAAAGATAAAATTTATCAATCCAAAACACGAAAGATGTTCATATTAATTAAGAGAATATTTTATCAATTGGGACCTTAATTTCAGTGCTGGATTGATAAAATCCCTTTAATATAAACATCTTTCGAGGGGATTGATAAATGTTATATTCAGTCCCGAATTGATAATTAATATATCTTTCATGACTTGAACTGATAAAATCTCTTTCTTTATTACCGTTTCTTAATTTTAAACTTTAAAATCATCAACCGAGCACCCTAAAAATAATATTTTGACATTACGATAAAATCAAGGAATAGTTTCGTTTATTTATTTATTTTCGTTGGCTCACGCATTGTAGGTTGGAATGTCTACCTTTGGGTCTCATTTGTACCACTCATTGTAAGAATTTACATCTCTTATTTTTATTTCGTTATTGTAAAAATGATAATTAAATTAATATATGGTATTTGTAGATAGTTTTATTCGTTGGTACAAAGTTGGAAGTAATAGTTGCAAGAATGGCATTACAAGTAGCAAATGAGACTGTAATAAGAGGAACTCCTTTGGTGCAACCCCACAACAATCTCTTCTGGTTCAAACGCCCTCACCTCATTTTGAATCTGCTTCATTTCACTTTATTTACGGTAATTCATCTAAAACCCATGTATGTCAATTGATTGGATTAATGTTGTAAATTAATCACCTATTTTCACTACAAAAAAAAAAAAATAGCCATTTACCGACGGATTTAACTGGTCATCCGTCGGTATTTTTCTCGTCACAAAATACCGACAAAAATTAATTCGTCGGTAAATACCGATGGATATTTGTCGGTATTCAGCCGGTAATTACCGACGAATATTCGCCGGAAAAATTAAATTAAATTCACAATAATTTTATAGGTAAATCTGAAATTTGAAATTAACGGTATTTTATTGATATTTGTGACGGAATTTGGTCCGTCGGTGTTTGACAGTTTTTTTATAGTGTTTTTTAATAAAAAATAGTAATAATAATAACAATTTAGGAACGATGTAACACCCCTAATTTGAACGGTGTCGATTTGCATAAGGATTGTCATGTAAGAAAAACGGACGCAAAAGGAGCTATCCATAAGCCTAATTAACTGAAAACATTAAGGGGGTGCTTGGTTGCAAATTCTTTATGGGAATGTGAATGAGTATAATGCAAATTATGGTGGTTAATGAGAACAAAAAAATAAGGTAATCACTACTCAATTTGATTAACTTATTTCCTCCTACAATCATTTCTCCTCAATCATTCCCCCACCACTACCAACTGGCTTATTTTATCTCATTTTTTCCAAAATTGGAGCACAACACTAATGATGTAACATCATGGAGACATTCATTCCTCCAATATATCCAAGGGCATTGAGGAAAATATAATTTTATTCTCATTCCCATTGAAGAGTTAGAAACAAACGCCTCCTAAATTTGGTGATGGATATACAATATATCTTGATTGTACAGGTTAAATTGCAATTAAGTTAAATAGGTAATTTTATTTGCAATTAAATTTTTATATATTCTCATTTTTATAATATTAATACAAGGTGTGTACATATATAACTAGAATATGATAAATATAAACAGAGTGTGTATTTAATATATTAATATTAAAGTATAATTAAATACAATTTGCAATGAGCAATGAATGGTCGGGTACAGCTAGCTCCCCCTTTAATTATTGGGTAAATTAAAAATAAGTTCAGATAATTTTTGCAATGTTATCAAGACTTTGAATTTTTGCACTATCGTTCTATTTTTCAGTAATTAATTTTATATGTGACAAAAATTATATGGCAATTATACTTGTAATTGTTGTTTTGTGGCAGAATGCATTTGAGTTTTCTTTCTTCATATGGGTCACGGTAAGAATTCTTCAACCTATAATCATCATCATCTCCTAATATAATGCCCTCTATTTAATTATTAATTGATGTGCAATAATTAATTTCATCATTATTAATTTTACTTTATAAATTTGCAGTGGCAGTTTGGAATAAATTCGTGCTACCATGACCATGTAGAGATCATTGTTACCAGGGTCGTCTTAGCGTGAGTATATATACATGTTATTTATTTAATTATTTATAAATATAATTCAAACAGGCCAGTAATTATGAGATTATTTAAAAAGAAAAAAAAGTAAAGTGATAGAAATTGTATTGGTTTGCAGGGTGATGGTCCAGGTGCTTTGCAGTTATATCACTCTTCCCCTCTATGCCCTTGTTACTCAGGTTTTGCAGTCTCTTTATATTATGAATATTAGACCCCTTATAAATAGGTTCAAAAAAATTTAAAATTACAATTAGGTTCATAAATATTTGTACAACATCACATGATGAATTTGCATTGAAACACAAAAATATTTGCACAATGAACCTATTTGCAATTTTGGGTTACTTTTGAACTTATTTATATTAATAGTTCCTATTATGAATTTCAAATTATTAATCTTACCTCTAAGTTTCACTTATTTTCAAATCTATCGCATCCTGTTTTTCTTTATTAAATGTACTTTTTATTTAAATTTAGCATATATATTTTCTCTTAATTAAAAGTATACTCATATTTTTTATTTTATTTTTTTGTCAAATTTAGCACATAGTTATTATATTTTATCAATTTTAGCAACATATTATTTATCAATTAACTTAAAATACAAAAAAAAAAAAAAAAGAGAAAATTTCTATATTACTTAAGAATATGAAAAAAGTATCTTAAATATGTTTAAATTAAAAACAATTTAAAATCTATTTTGAGAACTCGAAATGATCTAATATTATTATATTATAAAAAAGTGATTTAAAAATATAAGAGACTTTGTAATAATATTAATAATAATTAAAATAAAGTATATAATTTTTATAATATTTACTGAATTCCTTTAAATAATTTTTGTTTTTTCATTTTGTATTTTTCAGAATAAAATATTATATATATGATTTCAGTTTTTTTTTTTTTTAATTTTAAACATTTTAGAAAGTACGGTTTCTTATTAACTAATTTGATTATAATTTTCATTAATTGGTAGTAATATTAATATTAAAACTAAAAAAAAAAAAAAAAACTAGTAACTTTGTGTTAAGTTTGATTTCACAAGAAAATATAATATTTGACGTTTATTATTAAGCTCAACTAGTAATAATCTGTGTTGAGTTTAGCTCCATAAAAAACTCAACATGTGTAACTCTTAGGGATGGCAAAATGCCCCGTCCCCGAGGTCGCCCCCGCCCCGTTCGAGAAAATGGGGCAGGTCCACCCCGCCGCCCGCGCTTGCAGGTCAGGTCGGGCATGGATATGTGTTCTGCTCCGCCACGCCGCTGACCCCGTCCCCAGCGCGCACACACACACACATATATATATATATATATATATATATTATGTATTTAATATTACAATATTTATAATATTATATATATATATATATATATCTTATGTTAGGTAAAAATATATTATTGTATAATATAATATAAGTATTACATATATTATATGTATATCAATATATATAATATTATTTGATTTTTTAAATAATGTAATTAAAATTTAAAAAAATAAAAAAATAAAGCAGGGCGGGCGGGCGGACCCGCCCCGTGCGGGGCGGACTTGGGGCGAAAGTTCTTGACCCGCGGCGGGGCGGGGAGGCGGGGCGGGCGGGCGGGGCGGGTGGGTATTTAGATACCCGCCCGCCCCATTGCCATCTCTAGTAACTCTTATCATTAACTAATGTATATATCTCTTTAAATTTAGGTAAAAATTCGTATGAAAATGAGTATCAAATATATATATATATATATATATATATATATATATATATATATGTGTGTGTGGGGGAGTATCAAATATTTGGGAATGGAAATTGGAAAAAAAAATTATCGAAGGAATGTCAAATATGTAAACAGATGTATCGTCAAATATGTGAGCAGAGTTATAAACTATGTAAGGCGGGTTAGGGGTGAGACCCGTCTTATGTATTAGACCGTCTCACCCAAGAGTGTCTTAAATTTATGCTTCTTTAGTGGTATACAGTATATTAGCATGTATCACGATTAACTACATACTATTACTTATAAATCTGTTAAGCTTTAAGGTTATTTTTAAAATTTTATTTATATATACATATATAGTTTATAAAACAACATAGAATTATAAATCCGCAAATATTATGTTTAATTTAAGAATTTAAAATTCAAATTTCAAATAAAAAAATAAGAAAGGATCATACATATGTAACTTCATATTGGATCCAAAGCCAGCCCCATATGGATTGGGCTACTTTATTATTGGTCCAGAAAAATATCAAATCACATTATATTTTGGTACATAAAATTTTGGTATCTTAAATCCATATGATATGGTATTAAAAATTTTGGTATATTAAAAATTCATACCATTGCATACCGTAAATTCAGTGGATTTAGATCGTTTTCATCCTCTAACTTTACCTTTATTAAAATGGTCCTCTAATTATCTAATTTATCAATGTAGTTTACTATATTTACATATTTTGCCAATTTAGTCTCAAAATTAGTTGAGTTGACTTTTTTATCTACATGACCTTGACGTGACAATTTTTGACAATAAAAAAATTTAAAAATATAAAATAAAAAAATAAAATTTTGGCAATTTTTGAATTTTTATTGCCAAAAATGCTACTTCGAGTCACGTGGATAAAAAAATATCAATTCATCAACGATCGCTTGGAATCGATCACACGTGATCAAAATATCATCGTTTGATGTATTTTCCGACTAATTTGGAACTAAATTGGCAAAATATGTAAACATAGTGGACTAAACTGATAAAATAGATTATTAGAGGATCATTTTAATAAAGGTGAAAAGTTAAAGGACGAAAATAATTTGATGGAGTATAATTTATGCATGCACATGCAGATGGGGTCTGAATACAAGAATGCAATACTGGAAGAACACACACTCAATGCAATAAAACAATGGCATGCAGAAGTGAAGCAGAAGAGGCAAGGCATTCGCACCACTAATTCTCCTTCGCCCCACCGACACGATCCTACGTTTAACGACCTTGATTTTCGTCCCGATGGAGCTCGTGATCACGAGATAGTTGAAGAAGACATCGAAATATATAGAACTTCATCGTGATCCGATTATTAATTATCAAAATATTGATTAGTAAATATGTATATGATTAATATAGTTATAATTTTGGTACATGTACGGAATTTTAGTAAGAAATATATCTTTATATATCTTTTTAGGCTATATAAGATATTCGTTTTGATTCTTTGATGTTTGTAATTATCTTTGTAAAAGTAAATCTTGTAGGTTCTCAAAGGCGTTAATTATGACATTATCGTTTAAGGCATGCATGTTTTTTTTTTTTTTTCCAATATTTAATTATTTGTTAAATATTTATGGTTAGTTAGTTAAGAGCAAACGTTCCTTAAATGAGAAATATGTTTCTTCCGTTTTGAATATGTTTC
Source organism: Paraleonurus japonicus (assembly GCA_030762865.1). Lineage (NCBI taxonomy): Eukaryota > Viridiplantae > Streptophyta > Magnoliopsida > Lamiales > Lamiaceae > Paraleonurus > Paraleonurus japonicus. Next base: position 36,486,477 of record CM061052.1, read on the forward strand.
TATCCAAACTTTGAATGTATTTATTTCTTTTTGTCTGTCCAAACTTAATATGTATGTCTCGAAATGGAAAGTAATTTCCTACAATACTTTCTCCACCCTTCAAGCATCTCTATAATAATTTTCTTTTATCGTTAAATGTTAGTTGTTAGTAGTTAGCTAAGCCACCTGGTTATCTCTATAATTAATATATTTTAAAACTCGTGCATATTTAAAGTTTGGATAGAGGGAGATTAGGTTTAATTAATTGTTTTCTTGGGTTCCTATTTTTGTTTTTCAATTTGTTAGAATTTTTTTATGTATACCTTTATTTAAAAGAGTTTTGTCTCCTGAAAATTGAAATTATATGTGATATTATAGTAGGAAGGTTTGATTCCTCTTGGAGTGAAATCATATATATACTTCCTAACTACAGTCTATGCTAATCTTTTGTTTTATCCATTCGTTTAATTTATTATGGAAGAATTTTATATTAGGGCTCAATTTTTAGATTGAGTCTCAATTTAGATCTTGAATTTTGAAGTGTCTCAAATTAAGGTTTAATTTTTAGTTTTTTTTTCTCTCAATTTAAGATCCAATTTTATTCCTTATGTCTCAATTCAAGGTCCAAAATTTATTTTTATTTTTTCATTTCTAATCATACACCGCTAATTCATTTATAAAGAATTATTTTTATTATGTATAATTTTTCTTATCTACATTTTGGAATATATTTTATATATTTGTATATTTTAAATTTTTTTATATTGTTGTCACTGCATTTATTCTAAATACTCACATTCATCACCTTGATTAAAAAAAAATATGAAAAATAAAAAATTGAAAAAAATGATTTTTAAATTTTCAATTTAATATATTATTTTTTAAAAATTGATTAGAAAAATTATTATACTTTAAGTATTTTATAAAAATAATTGAAATAAAGATAAATTAATCGGGTCTTGAATTGAGACCAAAAAGAAAAGTGGATCTTAAATTGAGAAAAAAAAACTAAAAATTAGACCATAATTTGAGACACTTCAAAAATTCAAGACCTAAATTGAGACTCAACCTAAAAATTGAGCACTAATATAAAATTCTTCCATTTATTATATACAATAGATTGCACTTTGTGTCTCTCTCTAAATAATGTCTTATAGCTCGACAAGTTTTGATTTGGAAGTTATTGTGGGACATAATCATTTTAAATGAATTTTTCTTTAAGGAAATTGTGACAAGTTGTCCAAATAATTTGATGGCAGAATAGTAATCAAGGTATTATGGTGTGGCGTCATTATATTAAATGAGAGGGTTTCTTAAAGGACAATATGACATGACCCCATATGTTAAGTTTTTCTTTCTCTCACTCAATCTCTATTGTTTGGATTTTTGTCCTAATAGCAAGCACGATGATATTTGCTGACTGAAGTTTCATATTCGAGTTTTTTTATCAATATAGTGGAACCGAGTTTCCCTAAAAAAATCTTTAGAGGATTTCGGGGGTATATGGTTGTTGTGCGGTGGAACCGATTACATTAAAAAGTTTATTCTATCTTAGTTTTGATGTTTTTGCTTAATCCAAAGGTGCAAAGCATGCATTTTATTTTGCCCTCATGAGCATAAACGAACGGTAAGTGGACAAGGTGATTGGAGTACAATTTAAAAAAACAATTAAAAAGGCCCGTGGCAATTAACCAAACATAATCTTACAAAAAGAATATCAACTAGGAACAACGGTAAGCTAATCAAGTATAGAAATACAAATGAGGTCACCCTATTTAAAAACTTGTTTATGGTATAAAATTGATATTATTATATTTATATATTAATATTAATACTATTACAAATTAATATTATAATATTTTACACTGTGATCGATATTAATTTATAAGTAAAATGATATTATTAAATGAATATTATGATATTATTGAATAAATGTGATGATATCTCGGTGGAAGAGTTGTGCTTAAAATTATGATTGTAACTTGGGAATGGCTTAGAGTTAATGGTAAAGTTTCATCTTTGTATTCGATCAATGATTGGATTAGGGAGCCTAATATGTGTTTAGTTTGATAATTGTATTTGTTGTAACTCTCTGTTTGGGCACTTCTTATGACCTGTTTAGTACATTCTTTTGCTTTTTCAAAAAAAAAAATGGTATCATTGTATTAATGTAATAATATCACTTTCATACGATGAAAAAAGTTTCACAGAGAGTCTGTAAACACAAATTAAACCATATATAGTGGGTGGAAGTCTAATAAAGCAATTGATAGAGTATGTATTTTGTGAAGTAAGTTTTACAATAAAGATTTGATCTACATTTAAAAAATGGATCCAATTTACTCTTCATCTATCCCGACTAAAACTTTTTAGTAATATAAGTCATATCCTTGATTATCACAACTAATACCCTTTAGTAATATAAATCATATATCCTTCAATTATTATGATTGATACCCTTTAGTAATATGTGACAACCCTCCAATTTAATTATCACGACCGATATCAATAATATAAATTATACCCTTCATTTAATATAATTGATATTCTTTAATAAATAACCAAGTTCATCATAAGATCTTGTTCATTGTAGACTTTGCTCTATTGATATGGAGTAATAATCATAATAACAAAGTCAAAACAGAGTTATCTATTTCTAAAACACGAGTAGCATAGTTGATCCATCTGAATAGGTAGCAAAAGGAACAAAATGTCGAATCGAGCAAGATGGTCAGCCAGTATATTAATCCCAATAAAGTGTTGCAGATTATCTGCAAATGTCCAATTCAAATTCACATTTTTACTAGTTTATACTTCCTCAGTATCATTTTTTATTGCTCAACTCAAAATGGAACGGATTTTAATAATAAAATTGTTTATTACTATTAAAAGTGTAATGTTAAGGATAAATGAGTCATTTCAACTTTATTGGAGGAATATTGCTTTAGTTTGAGAGGGTAAAGTGGATAATTGAGTGACATAAAGTGTAAATAATATTCCCACCGTCCAATTTTAATTAGCTAATATACCTCTTTAGTCCGTCCAATTTTAATATGTCATCCCAAAATGAATTTTTTTACTTAATTCTACTCTCACAACATATACTTATTTACACTATTTATTATTTGAACTCCACACTATTTTCTCTCTCCTATTAATAATTTGACAATAATACCCGTACTTCTTACTCCACTCTTCTACTTTATACATAAACAACTAATATTTCTTAAAACCCGTGTCCAACCTATTTGTCTAATTAAAATTGGACGGAGGGCTTAGCCCACTTGACCACCGTGTTCCTCACTTTAGTGGGAGAGTGGGTTCGATTCTCTCCGAGAACGAATTTGGAGTTATAAAGTGGCTTGAAGAAATTCTTGGAGTGTTTGAGTGCTTTGCGAACTAACTACTAACAACTAACAAGCTAACATTTACCGATCCAAAAAAATAATAATAAGATATCTATTTTTTAATTTCAAGCGCAATCTAAAATAAAATGGAGGGAATAATAATTTATCCACCAAAATTTATTGGCACTCCAAACAAACATGCCCTAATAAAAGATAATGAAATTCTTGGAAGCAGCCAAAAGACAGAAAATGACTAATCAAAATGTAAATGCATATCCCATATGGTAGGATTGTCAAGGGATTGATAATGACAAACAAACATGTTATGGTTGGAATGAGGACTAAACATGGGACAATGACATGACTGTGTTAGCTATTTAGTCAGGCCCACTTCTTAATCAATTAACAAAGATTAGGCCCAAAGCAAAATGGACAGGGCAGCAGTGAGGTGGACAACAAAAGACACCTTAAAGATGAAGGCCCACCTCTTTAATATGTATGGTAAATTACTTGTCGGCCCATTACTGCACCTTCGATAGCAACCTCTTGATAGACACACCAAATTATTTGTTCCATATTTAGTGTTACACTTTGGATTCATTTATTTTGAGTGATTATTAGGGGTTTTCTGTATTTTAAGTGTTTGTTATTGTTGATTTGTATTACATATAATCCGGAAAAAAAAAAAAAAAATTGACCTATGTTTTTCCATTTTTGAGTGAAATGTATATCTCCCTCATGAGGTATGGCAAAGAGACGGTCTCATGCCGAGATCGAATTACTTTTTAATAAATTGCTTTATCACTTTTAAAAAAGTGATACAAATTAGTAAAAAGTGATAACAATTTATGAAAAATCATAACAATTTATTAAAAATGACTTCGTCTCATGTCCGTCTCATGCATGAGACATGAGACGATCTTACACAAGAGTGCTCCTAAAATTATCACTCATCATCCCTTTCAAAAAAAAATTATTACTCATCATATTACCAAATTAATTGATAAAAATATTTTTTTATTCCAACAAAAATATTAGATTGAGGTATAATTGTAACCTTTTACTTTATCATATGAATTAATTCTTAATGTATACATTTGAAAATATTATGACTCATAATATATATTAACCAATATGTGATTTATATGATTTAGTAAAATATATCACTCATAAAAATTTAATGTATTACATGTTTCATTATCCCTCCAACTTTAGTACTCCAAAACAAACAGGTTCTTTGTGTTTCATGTTGTGAATGAATAGCAGATGGAAGTTAAAAATAATAATATACACTGAATTAACATGTGTTAATAATCTAATAAAATGTAACACCAAATGAATTATGAAAGTGAGAACAAGGAATGGAATTTTGACGGTCATCATTTTGAACAAGACATTAGATATTTCTCCACACTACAAAACAATGTAGTTTATATCAAATCTGGATAATTGACACCAAATCATGTATAGTTTAAATTATTTTGAATTATTTTTAAACGAACATTATATGGAGATTCATCAATCAAGAGAAAAACAAACTTTGCTACTTGAATCACCAACAAGATATGGTGACTCAATCCAAAATGTTGTGCATGCATTAGAGGGTTTATTTTTATTTTTTTGGTTCTTTTCAAAGATTATCAAAATTTAAAAATGTATTCAATCATGATATTTGGGTTCTTGGAAAATAATGTATTTCAAGTCCAAAAAAAAAAAATCTAGTTCAAGATAGACTGAGTATAACATTATGTTCTTTAAATATATCCCTAACTAGATGTATCAGTAGTAAAAAAAGTTTGTCTCTTACTAAATATATTATTTCCTTAAATAGTATTCCTCCGTCCCATAAAAGCTTTCACACTTTCCTTTTCCATTTGTCTCAATATAAGTTTCACACTCTTAAAATAGAAAACCTTTTATAAACTTGACCCTCACAATTTTCACTAATTTACACAAATATCATTACTTTTACTCTCACATACACATAACTCAATAAAGTTTTTACTTAATACATAAAAGTTTACAAATTTATGCTTCAAAACTTCAATCATTACTTTTTTCTTAAAGTGTGCCCACATACATATGAAAGTTTTTTTGGGACAGAGGGAGTAATAAAATAACTTAATATAATCTTTTTATTTATCTCTCTCAAACACCACAATATTATCCCATGTCATTATTATACAAATCTCTTATTAAAAATTAAAAGACTATCATACCCCCTTTAAAAATAACTTATATTACCATCTTCATCCAAGACTAAATTATTTGGACGGATGGAGTATTAAACAAATCTTTCATTAAAACTTGTGTGAATAGTAAATGTCACTTCAAGTACGAAACGAAGATAATTATACATTGTTTAGTTAATCGGGTATGGGATAGAGCGTGTGTGAAGATTATATGTATAACAAGTCAAGATTAAATTTATACACATCTAGAGTTGTAAATGAGTTGAGTTAACTCTAATGCATTGTAGTTCAAACTTGTTTGAAATGCTATCATGCTTCAAAAATTTATATTTGAGCTTGTTTGATAATTAGTCGAATCGAGTTCGAATAAGTTTTAATTGAACCGAACACGAATCGAGCTCGGATAATTTAATATTTTTAAACTAGTTTTATCTTCTTTTTTGTACTCATCAAACTTAAACCGAACTGTAAATTCAAACTTATTTGATATTTATGTGAAATCGAATTTAAATGAGCTAGCTTTTATCAAACTATTTCTAATTAATTAAGTATCAAATAGTTTGATGTGATTTCTTGAATATTCATTTATTATAGTAAAATAAAACTCATCCTACTATGTGTGTACATGTCGTCTCATTGTCTCATATTCATTTATTATAGTAAAACTCATCCTATATGTGTCATGTTTACATATTGTATCTAAATAATTTGCTAATATTCCCATATAATTATTGTTGTTGTTCATTTAATTTACTTAAAAATAAACTATATAATAAGACAATTGGCAATAAAAGAAGCGGCAGAGACAGATGGTGAACTTACTTGTGTTTAAATGGGGTATGCATGCCATACAAATTGTTTGATAGACAAAAGACTAATTGAAAATAGTGCTTCAACCACCGTCGATCTCTATCAACTTTTTTCTTTTCATTTATTTATATTGTCCCTCACTGTAAAATCACATTCCACCTTATGATCATTAATATATGATGATGACTTTAAATTATATTTAGAAATTATTTCAAATAGGTTCAAAAAGTAATCCAAAATTGCAAATAGGTTAATTGTGAAAATATTTTGTGCTTTGTGCAAATTTATCTTGTCTTTGATGTGCAAATATTTTGAACATATTTGCAATTTTATTTTTTTAATTTATTTGTAATTGACCCATAAATTTATGATATATAATAATATAAATGCGAATTATATATAAATGTAAGTATATTGATCACTACGTACGATTTATGTCACGCATGGTTTGGTGCATAATTGTAAAATAATTAATTTCATGTGTGAACCAATTTCACCTTAAGTTTATTGATTTTATGCTATACATGTTTTTTATAAGTGGTTTTGTGGTGATAAAATTCTATTAAGCATGTATGAAATGGATGTACAGGGATAAGTTGATTGATTTTTTTTTCCTGAAATATTATATGTTATATATTGTCATGTTTTTTTGCAAAATCGATCTCAACTATTATTTTTAGGATCAAAGCTGTAATTTTACTATATTTTTTAGAATCAAAACTGCAATTATCATTCTCTTGGGAGCAAAACCGCATTTCTCTTGGGATAAAAAAATATCGAAAAAACTATAAGACTAAAAATGTTAAAGTAAAATGATTATTTTGCAGACCACCTATTCTTTTGGGACAAAAATATAATATATCCATACTTGCTAATTGTATCTTTATGTTATTTATTTATTTCTTCTTTTTTAACAAGTTGTTGATACATCAATTACAAGCCTTCCTAGGATGACCACAAGATTTTAGATTTTTAGGCATTTTTTCCATATTTTTAGACTACACTGCAAATATTTGATCTTGCAAATTAAAACATTTAATTGCATTATTGTTTAATTTCTACTTTAGTATATTTTAGGATTGAGAAGTTGAGGAAAAAAAAAAGGTTTTATCAATCCAAGTCCTGAAAGATATATTAATTATCGATTCGGGCACAAAGATAAAACTTATCAATCAGGGACACGAAAGATGTTACATTAGGTGATTTTATCAATTGGGACCTGAAATTAAGGTCGAATTGATAATTGACCAATCTTCCAGGTTAGGATTGATAAAATCTATTAATATAAACATCTTTCAAGTCCCGGATTGATAAATTTTATCTTTCGAGATCCCGAATTGATAATTAACATATCTTTCGGGACTTGTACCGATAAAAATCCAAAAAAAAAAAAAAAAGGATTGAGAAGTTGAAACTTATCTTATGAGTGATTGTCTACAATCAGGTAGAAACAAAAAAAAAAAAAAATTTGTTTACAGGTTCAGTCATAAATTGTTACCATTTGGGACTTTGTTGATGGATAGGCTTTTCTAGCTTGTATTTTTAATTAGTTTTATTTATCTGCGATTTTTGTGCTTCTCTAGATGGATAGGTTTTGTTTTTTATGATGCTCTTTTATTTAAAAAATATATATATTATGGTTAAATTTAAAAAAAAAAATTGTAACTAATAATTGCGATGACGCATAATATTTTATTGTTAATTTTACCATAAATTTTTATACCAATTAAATACTTTGGTAAGGAATGATTTACTTTCATTGCTAATATTGCGATGAAAAAATATATTTACATAGCTAATATTTTACAATGAAATGTGGTATGTGATTCTAATGTTTGCGATGAAATAAAAATTTCACTACAAAATATTAACGATGAAAATATAATTTTTATCGCAAATGTTAACAATGAAAATATGGTTTTCATCACTAAATATTTGCGACTAAAATTATATTTTCGCCGCTAACATTTGCAACAAAAATTATATTTACATCCTTAATAATTTGCCATGAAACTCATATTTTCATTGCTAATATTTGCGATGAAAATCAAATATTCGCCGCAAAAGTATTAGTCATGCACGAGTGCATTGCGATAAAGTTGTCGACTAAATAATTTCATCACTAATTTTTGTTAGCGAAGAGAATATTAGAATTAGCGATGCTTTTTTCGCAGCTAAATTTCCATTTTCATAGTGTAAGTTCATAGAAATTTTTGTTATATATATATATAAAAGTATATATCAGATTTTTCTAAATGGTTAAGAAATTAAGAGTTCAATAGAGAATAATGTTTTTTTTTTTTTTTTTTTACAGATTAATAGAGAATAATGTTGATTGTGCATATGTGCTTAGACTTGATTTGATGTAATATTGGAACCACCAACGTCATACATGTATTATGTATATGTATAGTTATACATACACATACACATACACATACATATACACATACACATACACATACACATGATTTTGTACGAAGATATCAAATCAACTAATTAAATTCAAACGAAGTATATGTATATATTTTAGGGTAAATTATTTTTGTAATCCCTTAACTTGCTGGTTTTAGTCCTCCCATGTTTTTAATTTTGAAATTAGTATTTTAAATACACATTTTTTCAAATTTTGATCCCTCTTACATGCTATATCACAAGTAATCATCATGTTACACATGATGTGATATTTTCTATTTAATTTTATTTTTAAGAAAAATAATATATTAAATCTGAAAATAAAATAAATGTCAAAATAAATATATTAAAGTAATCAATTAAATCTTTAAAAATAATTAAATTAAAAATACATAAATTTAATTTTTTAATAAAATCTAAAAATATTTAAAAAATAATTTTCAGTTTTTAATTTAATTATTTTTGAAATTTTAGTTGATTATAATAATATTTTTCAAATATCATAAAAAAATTAATATGTTCAAATAGCTTAAATAAACTATATAAAATCTAAAAAAATATTTAAAAAATTGATTAAATACTAAAAAATAACAAATTAATATGATCATTTACAAAAATAAAAGTCATAACTTTTTTAAGATTTAATTGAATTTTTAATAGAGATTTTTTTAATTTAATAATTTTTGTATATACAATTGATATTTTAATATTGTTCTGATTTTATTATATTTTTTTAAAATTTAATTATTTTTTAAATATTTAATTGATCATTTTAATATTTTAATATTGAAATTATTTTTATTTTTAGTTTAATATATTAATTAATTCTTAAAAATAAAATTAAATAAAAAAATATCACATCACCTGATGATTATTTGTGATAGCAAGTAAGAGACCAAAATTTAAATATATATATATATATATATATATATATATATATATATTTAGAAGACTAATTTTAAAATAAAAAAGATAAGAGGACTAAAACTAAAAATTAAATCAAATAAAGAGATTAAAAAAATACTTTACCCCGTATTTTATGCCATGGTTTAGTGATTATATCATGAGAGTATATACATTCAAATGATTCTCGTGCATGCTAATGGAAATTAGACAGACTTATGTGTTATTTATCTAAAAAAATATACTAACTCTTATATGTACAAATTGAACTTCATGCTACTGATGACTTTTTTATTGTAATTTACAATATATTATTACTTATGATCAATTATGCCCCTATGTTTATAAAATGGGAAAATTTCATATTAGGGCTCAATTTTTAGGTTGAGTTTTAGTTTAGGTCTTGAATTTTGAAGTGTCTTAAATTAGAGGTCTAATTTTTCTCAATTTAAGAAATAAACTTATTAATGATCTGAGCTATTTGCCTAATTAAAGGTGGACGGAGAGAGTATTAAATACTCATTTTCTTAATGAGATTCTTCCCGTGCAGAATATTAAAGCTCTAATTGAGAACTATATTTTCGAACAAAAAAATGCAATTTTTTTATATATTATGTAAATAAATACTCCTCTGTTATAATTTAGATTGATTAACATTAAAAAAAAGGGGGCTTTTATCAAGAAGTCATGAAAAATATATTGATTATCAATTCGGGACTGAAAGATAAAATTTATCAATCGGGACTGAAAGATGTTTATATTAAGAGATTTTATCAATCCAGGACTTGGAATTAAGGCCCCGAATTGATAATTATCTTATCTTTCAGGTCCCGAATTGATAAAATCCCTTAATATAAACATCTTTCGTGTCTCGGATTGATAAATTTTATCTTTCAGTGTCCCGAATTGATAATTAACATATCTTTCAGACTTGTATCGATAAAAATCCTAAAAAAAAATGTTATAATTTTATTTTTCTATGTCCAAAATAGCAAAAACTCAATTTTATCCTCTCAAATTAAACCCTTAAAAACATCTCTTATTTACATCTCACGTCAATCAATTCTCCACTATATATAATTAAATCTCTCATTCAATTATCCACTTCAATAAAGTTAAAAAGACTATTTCACCTTTGTAAATTTTAATACTAATAAACAATATTTTTATTAAAATTAATATCATTTAATTTTGAGCAATTTAAATCGTAACGGTGGAAGAAGTAATTAATATAGGTGTCAAAAATAATAGATGCACATCCATGAAATGTTATGTCACATGTGTGTAAAATCCAGCTAGCAATTTGCAGAGAGGATACATAGAGAATCTTGTAGATGGTTTGAGTATTTTATTAATATATACTAACTTGGTCTCGTATCTACTTTCACGTGTGAAGTGACACATTTTTTAAGAAAATTTAAATTAGTGTAGGAGAAAAAATAAAGTATAAGGGTATTTTGGGTGATTGAATGAGATAAAGTGTAGGAAAGAAAATAAAGTATAATAAAACAAGAGTGATATTTTTGAAATTTAGATGATATTGTGAGAGTGTAATTTATATATGTATTTCATTATAAGGGTGTGAAAGTAATTGTGGAAGGGACGAAAAAAAGAAAATGTGAAAGTAATTGGGGACGGAGGGAGTAGTATGAGTAGATTTATGTGTGCATATTGTGCACAATAAAAATTGTGTGCACAAAGTTTGACTACAAAGATAAGATTATTTCAGACATTGTATAGTATTAATTTGGTTACAGATGTAGTATTATTTCAGAACCGTATAGTATTAATATTATTAACAATATTGAATAGTATTAGTTTAGCTTACAAGATAGTATTAGGTAAAAATATTGTGCACACTATTTTTACCGAGAGTATTATGGGGTACGATAAACGCGGGCGGCCGCCCCCTTGGTCCACCTCTTGGGTTGATTAAAGCACATAAAACACACTCTAACATTATGGGCGTGGCCCTATAAGGGGTCTTGTCTGCATCAAACTACTGCTGCATCCACTAATTTTGATACGTCTATTTACAATTCTTTCTGTTATTTAAGGTTTGCAAATAATACTAAAGACTGTGGTTTATGCCTCAATTTTTTAATTAAATTGCAGGTTTTGAAAACCATTATCATATGTATGATGGTTTTGAGTTATGTTTCAAAATTATGGAGGGGCGCCGTCGGCTATGACGCCCATGGAGAATTCTCGACATTTCTCCCGCAAAAATTAATTTCTTTGATAGGCGCCAAGGACTATGGCACTCGCTTGAGAATTCAAACATTTTCTGCATCAGCCTGTCTAATCTTACAACGAATTAAAAAAATATAATAATTTTTTGATGATTGAAGAAAAAATAATTTGCAAATCTGATTTCGCCTGCAAATTCACAGGTGGTATTGCTCTTTCATCCTCACACCCTTTCTCTCTTCCATTTCTTTACCAGTAAAAATTCTTACAATACTCTCGTTTCTTTTTTCTTCCAATTTTTTCAATCAATAAATTACATTTCAATTGTTTGTGCAGGAAATAGTTATAATTTGAGTGAGAATGGAGCAACAACCTAACAAAATTAGTCTACTTTAAATATTATAAATTTACTTGATGTCAAAAAAATATATTATAAATTTACGTAATATGTAATTTAGTACCTGTTATTTTCTTAAAAATATAGTAATATTATCTTTTAGATGTATTATTTGGGATGTTCACTTAATTTTTTTGTGACATGCTCAAAAAATCATTTTGTTTTCTTTTAGATGTTAATTAATGAGATATGTCTATTTGATTATTATGTGTTTCATTTTTAATAAATATTGAAACAGTAATTTTTTTATTTATTGGCCATTTTATTATTATGTAAAAATTAAGAAATTTTTTATATGCTCTCTACTTATTATAGAAAAATATATTTAAATTTGGTAAATTTTTAATTAGTTTCCAAAGTGAGTTATGAATTTTTATGTGAAATGTGTACAATATGACGAACTATGTTACGCACTCGCTTTTATTAAACATTCGGTAATGATTCGTAGCTCAAATGACTTAGGTGGATGTGCGTCACAAGCATTCAAGTAATATTTTATGTTTGAAAGTTAATTTTTTTTATTTAAAGTTTAAACTAAGAATTTTGTGATTTTAAATATTTATATATTTGAAAATAAATTATATTATTTTCGATTTATTGAGTTTCATTTTTAAAATTGCTATTGTTTGAATATCTACTTCCACTGCAAGTTTTTACAATAATTGTTTGGTTCTTAGTTCCTTTTATAAGTGTATTTAATTAATTTTTTATTTGATTCGTTGCAGGATTAGACAGTGGTTGGTGGGGGAAATGTCGGAATTCTTAAACGGGCGCTATAGACCACGGCGCCCCATCAAAGAAATTAATTTTTTATAAGGAAAATGTCGAATTTTTCATGGGGCGCCATAGCCGATGGGCTCCTCCACAATTTTGAAATAGATTCCAAAATCATCATACATATGATATGATAGTGGTTTTCAAACCATAATATTTAATTAAAAATTCTTTATGCGTTGTGTTTATTTTTCTCCAAAATTTATCAAAATAAATGGAAGAGGATATATTTTCACACATTTACTCATATGTGTGTAGTAGAAATTTACAAAAAAATTATCCAAATAAATGGAGGAGGATCTGTATCCCCACAATTAATAACCCCCTTTTAACCCTATGTGTGTAGTATATGGTCCATGCATCTATTTATTTTGGGCAAAGTTTTATATGAAAATGAATGATGATCAACTTATGAAATTGTTTTGAAAATTTTAAAGTATTAGATTTTTCATTAAATTTATTTTTTGAAACTTTATTCATTTTAAAAAAGTAATATTAATTGATTTTTGTAGTAAAATTAAAAGTGCGAAGTGCTTGAAAATAAAGTGATTTTAAATCAAATTGATGTGTTTGCAAAAAAAAATCATGTTTATTAATAATTTAATAGTGAGGTTATTATATATAGGGTACTAATTATTATTTGTTTCTTCTCTCAATGGGAAATATTTTTTTAGAGAATGCAAAATCAAGTAAAACTTTTTCTCAAAATTGATTTTAAGTTTTTAAAAAAATGGTTGCAAATATTATATAAGTGATTTTTTTTTCAAAATAAAAGTGATTCTTCCAATAGAATTGAGTTTGCAAACACACACTAAAAATATTAAAAATATCATTAGAAGTATAAAAAATTAGGGTCGGTGGTATCATATTATTGTTCAAAAGTATCAACATATTCCTTTTGTCCCTTCGAAAGCTTCTTAATTTGATAATTGCACTCGATTTAAGAAAGATAGAATTTTAAATATAGTGGTGTTAAGATGTGATGAGAAAAGAAAGAGGTAGAGAGAAATAAAGGTAGAGAAGGAGATATATAGGGATATTTTTTTGTCATTTAAGGAAACGAAAAGTTTTAGATGAGCCGAACAAAATGATAAAATGAGAAACTTTTGAAGGGATTGAGTAACTATTTAGATGTTCATATTTAATACTCCCTATAAAAAAATACAGTAAAATATTAAAAATATTTAAAATATCAAGTATTTATCAATAGTATTAAAATTGGATAGTGATTAATAAAATTAATTAGGACTTCATTATATTCATACAAAACCTCTTCTTCAATTTAAAACGAACCAACCAAATAGATATTCAGACTTAAATAGTTGTCTTATTATTTAGTCTCTATTTCATGACAAATCCAAACACTTTTGTACTTTCCTCCAAAAAGAAAATTCTGTTTTTTAAATACACTTTTGTAAAGTATATAGCAAAATTGTTAAAGCCATTTACAAGGTAAATTAAATAACGTTATAATAAGAATAATAGAATTTCATATATAGGCTTAATTTTTAAATGAATTTTAATTTAGCTCTTGAACTAGTAAGCGGTGGCTTAGCCCACTTGACCACCGGGTACCTCAATTTAATGGGAGATTCGGGTTTTGGTGTTTGATCAACTAACTACTAATAAACTAATATTTACCATTAAAAAAAATAGCTCTTGAACTTTAAAGTGTTTCAAATTAAGATTTAATTTTTATCTTAAAATTTAATTTTTTGTGTCTCGCTTCAAGACTCGATTCATTTGTCTTTATTACAACTGCTTTTTTTATAAGAAACTCAAGCATAATAACGTCTTTGTTTCTAAATAAATATTTAAATATTATATATTAATTTAAAAATTATACTCCCTCCGTCCTGAATAAGGTTCACATGTGCACCGGCACGTTGTTTAAGAAAACTAATAAAAAAGTTGTTTTTTGCTTTTGTCAAGGGTATTTTCGCCCTTTCAATAACCAGATAAAGGGAAGATTAATTTTGGGGTTTAAGACTAATTAAAAATCTGGAGGGAAATCTGAAAAATTAAAACCGACAAATGCCTTTTTACACTGCTCATTCGGTACTATTCACCTGCTCATACATAAAAAAATGAAAATTTACAGATGGAGGCAATTAATCTGCATTAAATACATGAGATCATCCAAAAATTCCCCCAAAACTTAGTTAAGCCACCGATTCCCAAATTTTCACTTTCCTCCAACAAGAGTGGCAATAAATACATTCATTCTTCAAGAATGCAACAATTCAAAATTCCTATCCGCAAAAAATCAAACCACAACAAGAAATTTATTGCAAACACAATTAAATGTCTACAGCCAAAAAAGTCTTACCTTAGATGAAAGGAATCGGATTGCTCAGCTTCTTAATTGCTAATAGCACCAGTTCTATCAATTATGGAAAGATAAAGAAGGCAAAGCAGATTTATTTGATGTGAGCAAGATCACCCATTACATTTGGGCACAAGCAAAGTTACAAATTGATCAAGGTATTCCAAATACTCATGCTTGCTAACAAAAGGAAGGGAGTACCAAAATAAAATTAATTGAAGTTTGATGCGGAGAAAATGATGAGTATTGGTTTTCAAAAAGATCGACAATAAGGAGGTTAGCAAGGGAGCTCATGCAGAGCAAAAGCCAAGTAGAAAGATGGGTTAAAGAAGGGGTGATAAAGTCACATACAAATGCTATTAAGCCCGAGCTAACAGATTTGAACAAGATTCAAAGAGTCAAGTACATGCTTAAATGCAATCCGTTATAGAAGGGAATCAAATACGCTGTGTATGCATAACACCGTACACATTGATGAAAAATGGTTCTATATGTCACAAGCAAGTGAGAGGTATTACATGGTGCCCGGAGAGGATGAGCCCTATAGATCATGCAAAAGCAAACGATTCATTCCAAAAATTATGTTCATGGGGGTCGCTTTCAAGACCTCAATATGAGAATGGAAATATGGTGTTTGATGGAAAATCGACTATTTCCATTCACAACAAAAGAACCAAAGAAAGAGAAATTCTAAGAATAGGGTGAGGGGTACTTTGGTGACTAAGCCAATTGAATCAATCACCAAGGAAGTTATCAAAAATTGTTTGGTGAACCAGTAATAAACCGCCGATTATTTTATCATCATCCAAGAAGTCACCATGATTAAGTCTCCAAAATAGAGGATCAACCTCTAGTGGTGACATTAATCATGCTAATCTTTCAAATTTTTTTTTTTCCAGATAATACGAATTAAGGCCAAGTGGCCTGGTAATGCAAGCAAAGACATTATCATACAACAAGATAATGCAAAGCCTCACATAAGCAACGATGATCCGTAATTTAGAGCAGAAGCTCAGATGGCTTCAACATACAGCTTGTATGTCACCCACCAAACTCACCGGATACAAATATTTTAGATTTAGGTTGGTTTAGGGCAATATAATCACTTCAGGTTGACACAACTTATTATATTGTGGATGACTTAGTTAAGAATGTGTCATTGCCTTTTGAAAACTTAATGTACCCATCACACTTAACAAAGTCTTTTTAAGTCTACAATCTTGTCTAATTGAGATCATGAAGGGTAAGGGTCGAATAACTATAAGTCGCCACATATGGGTAAGGATAGACTCATAAGGGAAGACAAAGTTGCCTATGGTTCTACAAGTGAATGAAGAGCTTGTGAGAGAATGCATTCACTTTTAATTGAAAATGGGCAAGTGGAAGGATCAACTTATGACATTGGCACCTAATTAGAGGGTTGGGATATTGAATATATGGCAGTGGTAAAAACACTTTTTGGGAAGTTTTTGAAGATATGGCCAGTGGTAAATAACTTTTTGGGCGCTTTTGAACAATTTTAGAAACTCGATCATTGTTTGCAGATTAAACATAGAAATCATGCATGATATTTTGTGGGGAAAATGATTATGTTTATACTGTAAACATTAAACAAGTTTATTTTAGAAATGAAATTATGTTTACTTTTGTAATTTAATGCTTACTTTTGTAAATCATGCATATATTTATGCTTGCTTTTTTAAATCATGCAAATATTTATGATTGCTCTTGTAAATCATGCAAATACGAATGCTTGTTTTTTTAAATCATTTAAATATGTATGCTTGCTTTTGTAATTCATTTAAATATGTATGTTTGCTTTTGTAATTCATTTAAATATGTATGTTTGCTTTTGAAAATCATGCAAATTTGATGAAGCCTACAAATTCCTCATTCATTCTTTATGAACACAAGTTTTAATTTGTTCAAGCCTACAACCCTCAAGATAATTTCATCATAGGGGCTATGTCTCCACACTAGGGAATTGCCTAGTGGTGACTAACAAAAGTCTCCAAACTAGGACAATACTAGTGGTGACAAACAATACCATGTGTTCTTAGTCTCAAAACTAGGCAAGACTAGTGGTGACTAAAATAACCTAGAAGGTCTAAGTCTCCAAACTAGGACAATGTAGTGGTGACACATAAAACCAAAGAAATAAATCGCAGAAGACCATACACGAAGGCCGTACACATAAATCATCGTAAAGCCATGCACGTAAGGCCAACATCATTACCTAAGAAAACATGCATTTGCAAACCATCGAAGGCCATACACGTATGGCCAAAATTAAAAACTCAGATCATTTAACAATTAAAACCAAAGAAATAAAATCACGAGAGAAGGCCAAAATTAAAAACTCAGATTCATTAAACCAAAAACCGAGAAAATAAATCACAAGGCCATACACGAAGGCCAAAATTAACATACATAGATTATTTAACAATTAAACCAAAGAAATAAATCACGTAAGGCCATACACAAGGCCAAGATAATTTAAAAACTCATAAATAATCCCGCATCGGTAGAACTTATACAGATACGTAAAATAAATTAAGAAAATTTACCTATAAGTCGGACACCATATACAGACGGCTTCAAAGATAGCCTTTTCCATCTCCTCACTCATTTTTTTCTTCAAAACAGATCCGTAATAAGTCGATTATTCTTAGATGAGAATAGAGTATATTTTTCACGGCTTGTAACGGAATACGCTCATCGTCGAGAATCGGGACAACTAAATCATTTGTGAAAGAATCTTTCTTACCGTAAACGAGCTTACTGTAATCCGATAAAAACCGGCTCATAACCAGAGTCGACAAACACCTCATCGGTGTCAAAAGAATACTCACCAATCGGTGAAAACCGGGTCGTACCTTAATCGGCCAAAAAACCTCATAGGCATTTTCGATGCCAACTCTAACCCTAGGTTAGAGGGTATCGATCGGACTCCCTGCACCCATGGCTTAGAGAACAAGTCGGTCGATTAGGGTTTTTTTTGAGAGAGAAACGGGAACCACCGAATCTCACAAGAGATCGGTTAAAATCTACCTATATAACGAGAAGAATATAGATCGATCACGGTTAAGGGTGAGAGCGAGGGTGGAGAACATGGAGCGGCGAGTGAAGAGAGAGAGAGATTAGGGTTTTTTTAGAGAAGAAGAACATGGAGCGGCGAGTGAAGAGAGAGAGAGAGAGATGCAGCCTAGAATGATCGATTGGGAGAGTAAATTAGGTTAGGGTTTAGTTATTTTAGGTTTGGGTTAATTGGGTTTAATTGGGTCAAGTTAGTGTTAATTGGGTGGGTTAGTATTAAAATTAATTATAAATGGATTGAAAATAAAAATAAAAGTGGGCCCAATGGATGACATTTTTGAAATTAAATTGTGTTTGTGAGGGTATTGATATGTAGTGTTATTTCCTAAAATAGGGTATGAAGATAATTGTGGGACGTCCATTTAAGGAAAGTGTGAAGATAACTCCTGACGAAGGAGTAATTTTTATTTGGCACTTGTATTAGTCTATTAGATATACTTAATTAACAATATTGAAAGATCAAGTTTTTTAATTTTGTAATCTAGGCAATGACTTGAGTATTTTTTAATAAATACGGTGAGAATAATATAAAAAATTTAAAATATAAAACATATTTCAGAATGTAGATAAGAAAAATATTTTTTTATAAAAATAAAAATTAATGGTGTATGATTAAAAAAATAAAAACTATTTCAGCCTTGAATTGAGATGAGGGTAATAAATGTTGAACCTTAAATTAAAAAAAAAAATCTTGATTTGTGACATTTTAAAAATCAAGACCAGAGACTCAACCTAAAAATTGAATCTTTTATATAAAATTCTTTTAAAAAAATATTGTTCTCATATTAAATTGTAATTGCAATTTGCGCTACTACTATGCCCCACAAATTACCAATAGGTTC
Organism: Paraleonurus japonicus; assembly: GCA_030762865.1. Classification (NCBI taxonomy): domain Eukaryota; kingdom Viridiplantae; phylum Streptophyta; class Magnoliopsida; order Lamiales; family Lamiaceae; genus Paraleonurus; species Paraleonurus japonicus. The sequence continues at coordinate 36,505,748 of CM061052.1, forward strand.
AAGGAAAAATTTAAAATTACTAATAAGTTAATATTCAAATATTTTTATGCGTATCGTTCAAATAGTTTTTGTGCTTCTTTTCAAATTTGTTTTAATTTTTGTTTGGCGTTCAATATTTGCACCCACATTTTTTATAAATACACTCACTTAGTTTTTTGTAAATTTTTATTTTAATATAAAATGTTTAGCCTACCCTTCTTAAATAAACATGCATATACCCATTACTTGTACCAAATTCGGCCCTTAAGTGATTGAAAAAATGTGCAATTTATGATCAAGTTGTTTAAAAATTACAAAGAAATTGGTGAATCAGAGTCGAAATTTGGGGCCCGAGAACTATTGCTACAAAAATGAAATCTACCATAAGAACTACCAAAACTTCAGCAAAACTTGATATACAACCTCATACTTTTATAATTTATATCACATATCAAATATTATTCACTAAAAAATATTAAACTAGTAAACTTAAGTTAACATTCAATATATTGCAAATAGAGAAAGGAAATAACAATATTCAAATTTGTTAGGTCATTTCCCATCAATCATGATAAGGTTCGATGAATCTTTCACAAACAAAAGTAAGATCTGTTGTTGTATGTTGAGCTTGAACTTGCGCAAAAAGTATACCGCAAATATATTGGTGGGTGTATATATGATTTACATTCTTATTATTTTTTTAAGTATAATAGTACATTTAGTAGTTTAGTGTGTGTGAATTATTTTTTAAATTTTGGAGTGAACAAATATAGCAATGGGTGTATTTATAAGAAATGTGGGTGCAAATATCCACCTTTTTGTTTAATTGGTTCATCTGCTATGAATCAATTTTATTATGTATGTTCGAAAATGAACTAATAATATCCCATAATATTTTATCTTTTTTTATAATTCGATATCCGACTCAAGAACCAAATTAATTTAGGAGACTAATTCTACCATTCACTAGAAGGGGCTCCAGGTTGAAGCAAGAGCTAAGCTCTGTATGTAGGGGTGGGAATAGGCCAGCCAGGCCAGCTTTGCATAAGAAAGCCTAGGCTCGTTATATAATTTTTAGGCACCGAGTCGGCCTATTATCTACGATAGGCTTTTTTCAAGGCTCGGTCTGGCCTTTTTAGTAAATAGGCCAGCACAAAGCCTTTTAAAGGCCTATTTGTCAGAAATTTTTTATTTTTCATCAAATTTTAAAAATTATATTTTTATATTACACCGTAAATACTATAAAACTCAAAATACTAATAAAATTAACATACAAAAATTATCAACTAGCAAAAGCAACAACAAAATCTTCAAATAGTGCAAAAATAATACCCCAATGACAAATAATTCAAGAAATGTCTTCAACTATTACAAAGAAAAATAAAATATGAATCTAATTATATATGTAATATATATATATTACATATATATTATTATAATATATTTCTTATATATACTATTTTCGTATCGTAATGTTATTATGTTATCTAATATAATGTATAATATATATTGTATACTATATATTACATATATATTATTATATATATAAATATAAATATAATATATAATATTATTATATATATTTAAATAGGCCGTGTTAGGCTTAAAAGGCCTACAAAAAGTTTAAGCATGGCCTATTTAATTAAATAGGCTTCTTAAAGGCCGAGTCCTGGCCTATTTATTAAACGGGCCGAGCCGAGCTAGGGTTTAATAGGCCAGCCGTAGGCCCCGTCGGGTAGCCCGACCTATTCCCACCCCTATCTGTATGTTTCGAATTTGAGACCTATAGAGCATCACATTTCTAAACCTCAAGTCCCAACTATTAGGCCAACCCTTGGGGGTTCATAATATTTTATATTTACTCTCCAAACATAACTTTAATTTTTTTATTTGTCATTGATTTATTAATAAATAATTACTTTATTCATTAATGAATCCCACAATATCTCATAATATTTTTCTAACATATCTAATATATATAAACTATTAATATTTATTAAGTTACTATACACTAAGTTTTGAGTATGTCTCGTGAACCAAGTTTCATGGTGAAACTTGATCCATATTGAAAAAATAGATTACTTTACGTTTGATTATCCTAAGTAATACTATTTAGTAATATAGGTCATACCCTTCATTATCATGACTAATACTCTTTGTAATATTGTCATGTTGTAATATAACTATATACGTTATACCTTTCACCATCATGATTGATACCCTTTAATAATATAAGTAATATCATTCAGCTTATTACGACCGATACAATTTAGTAATATAGGACATATTGTTCAATTATCACGACCGATACTCTATAGTAATATTGATAATACCCTTCATATATTACAACCGATACATTTTAATAAATGGATTAAGTTTCACCATCAAAAGTTTTATGACTACTAAAATTGGATGGAGGGAGTTATATAATAATAATAATACAATTAATTTTAACATTTGTTATGATGATGTAATAAAATAAAAAAACCCCCATTTTGTATTAGGAAATCTCACCACCTATTGTTTATTGAAATTGAATGGTGGTTTAATCAAGTGAACGCATTTATTTTATCTCTCATCATTAAAAGAAAAGGGAAAGTGATTGATGGAAAATTAAATGATGCGTTGTACGTATATTCCTAATAACGATGGTACATTGTAAGATAAATAAATTGGTCGTCATAAAAATGCATACATGTGTATCTCTATACATTTATACATTGATCTCAAAAATATTTTAGACATTTCTAATTCTCTCAAAAAGTTTATGCCTCCATGTTGATTTTTAGAAGGGTTAATTACAATTTGCAACTTGTACTATATTACATTTTATAATTTATATTCTATATTATATTTTGTAATAAATTGTAATTTTTATTATGTAAAATTGACATATTGGTACCGAACTCAAATTTTGTTATTTTTCCGGACCAAATTATATTTGAACAAGGTTATAATTGATCCTTTTAGGTTTATTAATTTATTTATTTTTTGCCAAAAGTTTAATTTTTAACAAAGAATCAATTCTTAATTTGATCGAAAAAAGAATAAAATTTATATTTGAAGTACTAATCATCAATTTTACATAATATGAGTTACAATTTGCTACAAAGTATAGTCTGATTGCAAATTATAAATTTTTGGGAAAATTACAAATATGTGTAAAAAATTAGTAAAATTACAAACAGGTGTAATGTAAAAATTTTTTGTGCTTACTGCAAAAAAAATTGTGCTTCCGTGCAAATTTTTACACTGCTAGTTGTAATAAGGCTTCACATCTTTCTACCTTATTGTAAATGCAACATTGGGTCATTTACAATAAGGTAGAAAAGAAGGTAAGTCTTATTACAACTAGGTGTAAAAAAATTTGCTAACACACAAATTTTTGCAATGGAAGCACAAAATTTGCACGTTTACACCGTTTGTAATTTTGCTAATTTTTTACACCTATTTATAATTTTTCCAATATTTTATAATTAATATGTTCATCTAATTAGTTTTATATGTATTATAACTAGATATGAAAAAAATCCTGATAAAAAAAAAAGATATGAAAAAAATCTATAATACCACTATAAATAATTTTTATTTATTTTTTGACGGAACTATAAATAAAATAAAATCTAAGTTAATTTGTTATCAAACTTATTTGTATTATAAATTTTTTTTTTTGAAATGTATTTGTATTATAAATTAGATATGACAAAAAAAAAAAAATTGTGTCACACTATCTTATGAGTTCCGATTCACTAATAGGACTATCGAACCCTAAATAGCAAACTACAAACATTATTTCTAAAAATTTTAATTTCTCATAATTATTATGTTTATCTAAATTTTATTTATATTATAATTAAATATGCTAAAATTAAAAAATATTGAAATTAAGCAAGAAAGCAATTAAATTATTCAAAGTCAAATAATTAAAAAAATTAAAATTAGAGAATGTCAAATAAATATATTATCGGATTTTAAAAAAAAAAAAAAAACTAAGAACATTTATAATAATTAAAAGTATAATTAAATTATCTATATCCAAAAAATTTGAGAACATGAAAAAACATAAATATGAAAATCTGATTTAAATAATTTAATATTTAAAATAATGGAATATGAAAACAAATAATGAGAATATGAAAAGAGTAAAAATAAAAGTCAATGGAACTTGTGTGTGTGTGTTTTTTTTTGGAGGGGAAACTTGTGTGTTTTGAAAATAAGAGTTAGAGAGAGAAATAATTTGAAGCATAGAAGTTCATTCTTTTTTTTTTTTAAATAAGGGTATTTTAGACAATTTGAATGACACAAAACATCAATATTACAAAAATTATTTTTTTCTGGATATCCAAATTCTGAACATTTAGCGGCATAAAAAAAAAAGATAGATCTCAAAATGAGTAAATAGTGGAAAAAGTTTGGGGAAGAGTTGACTTTTTCGATTTTTTAAATAAAGCATGTAAATTTAGTTATTAGTCAAATTTTACCCGATAAAAAAAAAAAAATTGGGGGTCAACTGACTAGTTTGCCAACTTTAAATAAGTTGTTTTGAATTAGTGCAAAGATGTTTATAAGGTCAGCTGATTTGCTAGGCCAACTTCAATAAGAATTAATGCAAAGATGTTAAGTTTAATAGTGATAACAATGTTACTGAGAGATAATAAATTGATTAGTTGGATATATTTAATCGATGGCTCACCCTACCTGATCACCGGATTTTTCATTTTAGTGGGAGACCTAGGTTCGATTCTCATTGGGAATGAATATTTACCGATGAAAAAAATTAGTCGGATATATTGAAAGGGCAAATAGACAGGGGGCTTATTAGTCCACTGCCACCGATTTTCTCACTTTAGTGATTAATAATGTAAAGGTGAAGGTGTGAAATTGTGTTGCAAGTAGAATTGATAGACTACGAGATTTTAACATAGGAACTTGGTTAAGGGAACCGTAGAGTTGTCTATTTGTGTTGTAAAATTTTGTCTTGTTCTTGAGGAAAATACTCCTTTTACTTATTAATAGTGATAATGATACGATCATATCGGAGAAAGAAGATTAATGCAAAACTGAGAAGATCTGGCGCCACCATAGTCAAAGATTTGTTTGTTTGAATTCAAATTTGTATATATCTCTTTCCATGTATTTAGAATCTAGATTATGCAATATGACATATATTTGAGATCAGTATGAAGTAATTACGGTGTCTTTTTGCCGAAATATTCTTTCTATATGGTATCGAGAGCACTCACGATCCACACCCACAATTTACTTCTTCCTGGCGGCCACAATCCCGAATCCCTCCCTGCCGCTTTAGTCGACCATGCTTCACGGATGACACCTGTGGCGGCACAATAATACCACGTCTCCATCCCAATCTCCCTCCTAGTTGAAAGCCCTGCTCTCGACTCCCTCTCGCCTCATCTCTCACGATTACGTTACGTGGAAACTTGGTTCGTCACTTTTCTTTGATGCTGGATCTCGTGGGGTATCTCGATGGGTCGTCGCCTCCGCCTCCAGCATTGCGATGGTACAGCCCTACTTGTCCCCAATTCGTCTTTCACTCATTGGCGCGTAATCGGGATCAATTAATCCTCCATCGCTCATTGCATCAATCTTGAACCTGTTATCCCTATCATTGGTTACGCAGTGGCGCCGCGATGCTTGGACACGTCTCGTGTGTTCCGCAAGCAGTCTCAATCCGCGTAATTCACTTGAAAATAGCTGTCCTCAATGAAGGTAGAGGAACACTTTCTGTTTCTGAATTTTATTAAATGTAAAAGCGGTGCGGATGAGCTTGCCACTCTTGGTGCACCTCACGGTGATGAGGACCTATTAATTTCTGCATGCGCGGGGGTCTCGGTCACGACTTTGAGGAGGTGATTGCGGCGCTCAGTACTCGTGATACTCCTGTGTCCTTCGAAGAATTGTTTGACATGAATGACCATGAAAGCATTACTTGCGGGACTGCGAAACTACAGTCCACACCCCTACTCTGTATCGAATGCCATCTTAGCGGCCGTTCCGACGCCCACTGGAACTGCTTGGCATCGCCACGCTTCTCGGCTGAGGAATTCTTCCATCTCCTCATGCCGCGATCTACTGCGTGTACCACCACCGCCCTCGGCTCGCGGGGCCTCGCGTGACTCTCGTTCAGAGTAATCGTTCTTCCATTGAGTGTCGATATTGTCATCGTCCGAGGTCATACGGTGACAAATGCTTTGGGATTTATTCCCACATCTTCGACACTGCCGTCCCGTGATTAACGCCACGCATGCCGCCTCTTCGAGATGCTGCCCATACCAACACATGGTGCTGCTCGACTGGCGCCTGAAATCATGTCACACCCGATCTCTCGGACTTATCGTATCATCGGACTATGATGGCCAGATGATGTGGTTCTTGGTAATAATACCTCTCTTGGAATTTCTAACATTGGTAACCTTTAATATTTCTCCTACTCTCTCGCTTTGAATGTCTTGCATGTTCCCCTTATAAAACGTAATATCATATACATTTCTCGTTTTGTTACGATAATTGCGTTTGATTGAATTCTTTCACTTCTTATTTCGTTGTTAAGGACCTCGTTCCGTCTTATTCTCCAGGGACAGTAAAAAGTAATCTCATGAATGGTCCTTTCATCCTAAACTTTGCACCTAGAGTTTTCTCGGTCACGGGGTATCTCGTTCTGTGGCACGGTCGTCTTGGTCATCAGTCTCATGAAATGTGAATCGACTTTTGGCTTCTTCCTTCGCTTGACCCTCCTAGTTCTTTTTCTTGCACTTCATGTTTCGGTAGTAAGAGTCATAAACTAGCTTTTGGTTTCTCAGTATTAAGAGTCGGGCACCTGCGGATATTGTTTTTTCGATGTTTGGGGCTGACCCGAGCTTGAGTCTATTAATGGTTTCGCTTACTATGTTATTTTTGTCGATCATTTCTGAAGTATATTTGGTTTTACCCGATGCGTTTGAAGTCGGATGTTGCTACTATTTTTCCTATATTCGCTCGAGGTGTTGAAAAGCAATTTCATTATTCTCTTAACACTCTCTATCTTGATGGTGGTGGTGAATGTATAGCGCTTAAATCATGTCTCGAATCTCTTGGTATTTCTCACATGAAATAACCCCACCTCATACCCTCGAACATAATGGTGTCTCTGAACGTCGTCATCGTCACATTGCATTGTTGAAACTGCTCGCACTCTGCTTCATCATGCCTCGATTCTCATTAGATTACGGCCTTACGCCTTTCACACGGCGGTTTACCTAATCAATCGTCTTCCCTCCTCTCCTTTACACAAATTAACTCCCTTTTTTGCCTGTTTTGGTCACGATAAGTCTCTATTCCGCTCTTCGCCGAGTTTGGGTGCCTCTGTTTTCCGTGGCTCGTCCATACACCTCTTCTAAACTTGAGCCTCGATCTCGCCCTGCGTATTTCTTGGCTATGATGTTCAACATCATGCTTACACATGTCTTGATCCAGTCTTAATAAGTTTTTCATATCTCGTCATGTTAGATTTGTAGGAAAACATCTTCCCACTTATGCTTTCACTCCTCTCCCTCGCTTTGACTCCTCCCTCGCTGTCATATTCTTCCCGACTTCTTAAGTCAGCGTTACCGATCCCTCCAGCCACCACACAAGTCCAGGCGCATCCACAGGAGGTTGTGTCTTGACCCCAGCTTCTCTCCCCTCCGAGTGTCATGACTCTGTAGCCATCGGGCAGCGCTCGCCTTCTCTCCCGACGGTTCGACCATGTCGCCACCCTGCCCCCTTGTAGCGATACTAGTCCTTCTTCCCTCGATCCACGCCTCGCTTCTCAGCCCGCCTCCCCCTGTTAATACCCATCCCATGATTACTCGTTCGAAAAATAATATTTTTTCCCCCAAACAAACAATTCTGTCACTGACTCTTCACTACCTTATTGATTGAGCGACATGTTTCACGAGGCTATTAAATCTCCTCGGTGGCGCAATGCCATGAATGATGAACTAAATGCTCTTCTACGTAATCATACTTGGGACCTTGTTCCTCCTCTTACGCTCCTAATATCGTTGAGTGCAAATGGGTATTTCGGGTCAGACGTAATCGAGGCGGTACTATAGCACGCTCTGGCTCGTCTCGTTGCAAAAAGGTTTTCATCAGCGTCCTGGAATCGATTTCACGAAACCTTCAGCCCATGTTCAAACCTACAACCATTCGAATTTTCTCACCACCCGGCTCTCACTGGTCTTGGCCCATTCGGCCGACTTGATGTAAATAATGCTTTCCTTCATGGGTCTCTCTAGGACCACAGATATACATGTCCCGACCCCGGGTTTTAAGGATCCTCAACTCCTGACCACGTTTGTCGCCTTCGGCGATCTATGGTCTTCGTCGACACCTCGAGAGTGGTATAATGCTCTCAAACCTTCCTCCTTGGGTATGGCTTCACCGACTCTCTCTACGATACCTCCTCTTTCTACTTTCTAAAGGCTTGATATCACCATGTTCTTTCTTGTCTATGTTGATGATCTTCTTATCACCGGTGATAGTCACATAGCTATTAAATCTTTCATTGCTGCTCTCTCGGCCCGTTTTTAAGCCGAGGACCTCGGGCCTTAGCTACTTTCTTGGTGTTGAGGTCGTTAGACTTGACTTCCATTTTCTTAGCCCGGCCTGAATACATTCGTGATCTCCTCAAGACCAACATGCTTGGTGCAAAGTCTCTACACTGTCTTCGTCTCATCTCTGCTGGTCGATGGCTCTCAGATCCACGGATGCTCGTGAATATCGCCAAATTGTTGGCGCTGCAATATCTTTCCACCCGACACGATATCTCTTTGCGGTAGGGAAATTATCTCAGTTTATGCACGCTTACTATTTACCCACCTGTGATCAGCAAACGTGTTCTTATATCCCGAAACACACTATCTTCCACGGTCTTAACTTCTTCATAGCCCTCGTCCCTCTCTCTCATGACCTTTTGATTTTGATTGGTAAGTGATCATGATGGCCGCACCTCTACCTCTGCTTTCATCCTGTATCTCGGTTCTGCCCCGTTTCTCTGGTCTTGAAAAGAAGCAGCCATGTGTTGCTCGCTCGTCTGCAGGCGGAATGCAGCTCACTTGCCACTTGCTCATTGAGGTACTCTGGTTGACCCAATTTACTTAAGAGTTCCGTGTCACTTTACCCCTCTTCCCAAACTCTTCTGTGATAATCTTACGGCCAACTTATCTTTGTGTAAATCCTGTTTTTCATTCTCGAATGAAACATATTGCTATTGACTATCACTTTGTTCGTGAGTCATGTCGATAATGGATCATTAAATCGCGTCTATATATCCACTCATGATCAATTAGCAGATATACTCACCAAACCTCTGTCATCATTAAAATTTACTATGTTTCGTTCCAAGATTGGTGTATCGATGGATCCTCCATCTTGCGGGAGAACTAATAGTGATAATGATACGATCATATCGAGAGAAAGAAGATCAATGCAAAACTTAGAGATGCAGGCGCCACCATAGTCAAAGATTTGTTTGTTTGAATTCAGAATTTGTATATATCTCTTTCCATGTATTTAGGATCTAGATTATTACGTACGCTTATATATTTGAGATCAATGAAAGTAATTACGATTGTACTGCAAATATTCTTTTATATACTTATTACTTATGCAATGAAAATTATTTTACTGTTAAAAAAATATTAAATATTACGGCATGCGGCGGCGACACTTCCAGGCTTGTAGATGTCGGCTACAAGCCTACAACCAACTAGGGGTGTCTCATTCTTTACTAAAACTTGTAGGGAGTGTTAAAATGTGAAGAAAATTAAGTAATAAGGTATAAAAGAGTTTTGGAAAAGTGTGGATATTATACATTTTTAGAAAAACGTGGATATTATACATTTACCCACACATATTTTGGGAAGTTTTAGGTATGAACACTAATATATAGGGGTATTTTTATTTTTATCCGGCAAAATATATAGGAGTATTGATCTTAATACTAATTTAGTTTTAATTCTAATATTTATTTATGTATTTTAAAATAATATATGTAACATAAATATACATTATTAATGTAATGAGACACTTTCGGGTTGGACGGTCTTATACATGAGACGGATCTTATCTTGATCTAGTCTTACGTAGTTGATATCCCTACTCATATATTTGATACTCCTATCAATATATATTTGATAATTTTGCTCACATAATTGATATTCCCGCATATATATTTGATACCCCATTAATATATTTGATACTCATTTGAGGAGTGAAACTTATTTCATGTATAAGATAGTATCATATGAATTTTTACCTTAATGTAAATATATACATACAATGTGAGTTAGGTGGCGTGTTGGCAAGACATATCTTATAACATCGATTATCCATTCCATTTGATTTGGATCCAAACAAGATGGGTTTATTTTAGGCAAAGTCTTATATATTTTGTAGATACTATAAGTTTACGGTGTTTTACTTTTCAATTTCATCCAATTTTTATACTTTGATCAAATATTTAATACTCTTGAAAGATCCAATCTTCTAAATTTCGATTCTTTTTGCTTGATACCTTAAATGTTATTTTTAAAAATTGATATTTTAAATTTAAATATTATAATATAATATTTTTATATTAAATATGAATAATTTAAATAGTAAAATTTGATATATTGTTGATAATAGGGATGTCAACGGGGTAGGGTAAGACAGGGGGACCAATCCCTATCCCCGTCCCCACGATATAAATGAAGATTTTTTCTCCTCATTCCTGTGGAGATCCCCATCCTCGCCTAACTTTATACTCTGCGTCCCATTTTTTATTGTTCAAATTAAAATGACATGAATTTTAATAAGAAAATTGTTTATTAGTATTTAAAGGTGTAAATTTGAGGGCAAATTAGTCATTTCAACTTTATTAGAGGAATTTGCTTTATTTTGAGAGGGTAAAATGGGTAATTGAGTGGTATGGAGTTTAAATAAGAGATGTTAGATAGAGTTTAATTTGAGAGGGTAGAGTTACTTTTTTGTTATTTTGGATATGAGAAAACAAAAATAAAACATTCATTTTTTAATTTTGAGCAATCTAAAATGGAATGGATGGATTATTATTTTTTTAATTTTATTTTATAATTTTTTAAATTAAATTGTGAAAATAATTTTAAAATATATAATAAAAATAATATTGAGTAAGGATTATAATTAAAAATTTATACACATACATATTAAATTAAATAATATAATAAAATTAATAACATCCCCGCGGGGAACAGGTGGGGAGTATGATCCTGTCCTCCTCACCTCTTCCCATTCGGCCCAGATCTCTACGGGAATGGTGATTTCCCGCTCTATTGCCAAGCCTAGTTGATATTCATAAAAATAATATGACATCATTAACCCTAATGTTTTATACTCATAATAAGATTTTAATACTTTTTGATCAAATATTTATTATTTTAATTTTTTTAAAAAAATAATAACACCATAAATTTACTATGTATGCAAAACAAAATATAGCTACTCTATATTTTAAGTTGGGGTTTAAATCAATCATTTTTATTTCCTAATTTGAAGATAAATATTTATAGATAATGTCTTTCAAAGATTTGGATTTCTCCATTTTTTTATCAGAATTGTTGTAAACACAATAATAAAATAATAGGATAGACACAATATTTTTGTGTCTTTCTCTTCAAAATTTATAAAAAATTTATAACAAAGAAATAGAGAGGATCCAAATCTTGTCTTTCACTGGGTATTGGGCATACATATGATTTAAACAAATTCTTAAAATTAATTACTTCGGATTGAGGTACTGTTTTAATATACCTTGCAAGCTCATTTCTATATTCCAATTTTCCTATTCAATATAATTAATCATAAAAATATTATATATTTAATTACAACATGATGACAAACGCAAACTTGCAATCACCACTGCACCAAAGGCCAAAGCACAGCAGACACTATAGGAAATAGAATAAAAATAACATTAAAATTAAGAAGGGGTATTTAAGTAAAATGACATACTGTCGTACTACTCGTCACTCGTGCGCTGCTGCTGCTGCGAGGTTGGTGCCGTGAAAAAGGGAGCCTCAGTGGCATTTCTGCTATTATGGGGAAGTTGGAGGCCGTTTTATCTGAGCAACTCCAACCAAGGCAATGTGCGTATAAATACGAATACGTAGCGGCATTAGTCAGAACGAAAGAGAAATATGCAAAGTAGCCGGGGGTGGGCAGTGGGGTGTATGTGTCAGGTGGGGCCTAGCAAACAGCGCCAAAGACGCAGGCTAACCAATGCTACTTTTGTTTTGGATTCCCTTCTAATAAATTAGTAATACTTTTCGATTCACGTTTCATATGAATTATAGATTTAAGAGGGTGTTTTATTTGTTGAAAGGAATCGAATAACGATGGGCTTGAAAGTAATGAAAGAATGATAATAAATATGTTAGTTATTGTTGTTTTGTTTGATTTAATAAGAATGAACATGTTAGTTATTGTTGGATTGTTTGATTTATATGTAGGTAAAACTATCATTACCATGTGAAAATGTTTGGTTTTAATAAATTATTAATAATTAAAATTATTATTAACTCTTTTTTAATATTAAAAATATATTATATAATAATTATGCTTAGAATATTTTTATTAATATTAATAAATAATTTAGAAGATAAAATAATTTTTTTAAAAATTATATACTCCCCGTCTCATACTCGTTATGACATTTACTATTTGGCATAAGTTTTAATGTAAGATTGTTTAATAATATAAATTATTTTTGATGGGGGTAGAGTAGTCTTTTCAACTTTAATATGAGAGTTGTTTAATAGTATTAAATTTGATTAGTGTGGAAAAAGTAGTGGCATATGATGTAATATTATAGTGTTTGAGGAATATAGATAGCAGTGAAAAAGTTGATTTATTATCATTTAAGGAAATGATGCAACGAGTACGAAATGAAACTTTATGACAAATGTTACAACGGGTATAGGAAGAAGGGAATATGAAATTTTAGAAAGGAATGACTTCCATTCCTCCAAAAATGGTGAGGAATGAATGTATGTCTTTCATTATTCATTTTTAAGATATCAAATATTTGATCCTTCTCAACCAAACATCACATTCTCCTTTCATTGCGGATGATTAATATTCTTTTATTTTTATCGTTAAATGTTAGTTGTTAGTGGTTAGAAGTTAATTCACAAAGTCTCTTACAATTTTAAATTCTCCCGCCTTTCTTACACCTCCAACTCCAAATTTGTTCTCAAATGAAATCGAACTCATATCTCTCACTAAAGTGAGTGAACACTGCCGCCGCTAATGATTAATATTCTAAAGATTAGAATTGGTATTGAATCTCATACAAATATATCAATTTCATAAAAGTTTTGCATGCTAAAAAAAAGTGTAATGTCATTCCAATTGCTTTATACAAACCAGGCAGGCGTAGGTCATTAAAAAGACAAGAGAGTAATTTTGAAAGAATTGTAGAAAGTAATGACACGCGCGGAATGGGAGAGTGGGGGTGATGAGGGAAAGAAGTGATGAGACTTGAGAGAGTATGTTTAAAGCAGAGAGTCGTAACTGCTAACAGCAAAGCACATCACTCCCACAATAGTTGCTGCCAAACATTTTAGACTGGGCCCCACAAACTCCTTTTCTCTCTCTACCTATACATACACACACGCATACAATGTACTTTTCTGATTTCAGTGCTCATTATAAATTAATTAATACCGACTTCAAGGATGTCTGTTCTTGTAACTGTTTTCTTCTCAACCCACGTCTAAATTTTTTTTTTTTTGAAATATTAGCTTGCTTCTTCCTTTTATAAGTATTTCTGCAAAAAGATAATGATTTTTTTAATAATATATAAATTTTTTCATCTCGGAAATCCATATTATACTAATAGGGAGTTTAAAATTGTTGAAATGTCGTTTTACTGGTGATTTTACCTACGTGTTATCTTTTGGTTGATTTCACTTACGTATCACCTTCTAACCGCTTTGTTAATATATTGATTCTTTTTAGTGATTAAAAAAAAAAATCACATTCTAACTGATTTTACTCATGTGTCAATATGTTTTATATGTTTGTCTATATGTCAAGTTCATATTAAATTCATAATATAAATGGAAATTTTGAATTTCTTGCAATGATACTAATTTCCTAAAATTGTGCAATTAATATTGTTTTCTCAACTCATAAGATTTATTAAAATTTGATATCCTATTATATTATAGTTTAAAATTCAAAAAAAAATTTGTGTAAAAAAATTTAATTTTTTATATTTCATAACATGCGTAACACGCACTAGTGTATTTTATGTTACAGTCGCTCATAAAATTTGTATGATTGAGATTTTAGAGATTCATGCGTGGTAAGTATTCGATTTTCAATTATTTAAATCATGTTTTATCATTGTTGATATTCAAAGAGCCCTTTTTCTGTTCCATAATTAATTATCATTTGGATTTCAACACTAATAAATTTTAATATAAGAGATGTTTATTTGTATATAATAAAAGGAAAATTGACAACAATAGTTCAACATGCGATTGTGGTAGGTGAACAAGTTCATAAATGTGATTTGTCGGTTTAGATGGTGATCCAAACTCATGATCTTTGCAATATTTATATTCTAATTTTAATATTGCTACACATCCATATATAATTTGAAAATTTAGGATAACAAATGTTTACTTATGCGGTTTTGTAATATTAAAGTTGTTAATTCAAAAAAAAAAAAAAAAGGTTGTTAAAAAATATTAATGTAACTAAAAGTAAAAAGAAAAAGAAAAAAATTAAATCTTCATACCACACGATTTGATCTTGCAAATTAAAATTAATTGTGGAAAATGTGATACTTCTTCTATTATGATACTCTCTTCTTCCTTTACTTAATACAACATTTACTGTTCGATACATGTTTCGATGAACTCTATTTATACTATCATTTTTTTATCGATAAATGATAGTTGTTAGTAGTTAGTTCAACAAGCGTCCAAACACTCTTAAACTCCATTTGGATGGAGTGGATTTGAAATCAAGGGATTTGAGGATGATATATTATGCATTCACACAAACTAAAATGGAGAAAAGCTAAATGAATGAATTTGATTCACCATTAAGCACACGTGGGAGAAGTGAGAGGATTTCAAATGACTAGATTTTGTTGGGTATTTGAAATCTTTCCACTTATAAATAATGTTTGTGTGACTCAAATCTATTCATTTTTAGTTTTTCCCTATCACTTTTATTAACATTCAATATCATGCATATACATTATTACCGTCATCCACATACAATGTTATAAGTAAATATGATAATAATAATAATAGTGCATATAAATGATAGTAATAGTAAAAATAGAATTCATCGTATACACTCGATTTATACAAGTGTTACTCATATATTTTTGATTTGTTACATTTGTTTTAGCAAACGAACAATATGTTGAGAAAATTGTGATTTGTTAAATTGTTATGTTCGGTTAGAACAAACGAAAATACATATTTACAAATATTTATTGGTAACTTTTATAGACATTTAATTTAAGAATAGTTTTTATATCTAAAATATATGCAAATGGGAGTTTATTTATTCGTATTTTTAAAAATTATACTTGAACGATTGCCTTTACTGATCGAGTTTTTTTAATGGAATTCTCTTTTTACTAATTAATAAAACATGCTTCTTGGATAGTATCATTACCGACATTTGATATTGGATTGAGCATTTTAATGATAATAGATATCAAAACAAGTATATAAATGCACTATCACAATAATGAGTTTACAACTAATTTCTTTTAAATAACTGTAGTTTTTATGCATGTATACATTTACACTACATGCAACTGTGTTTTTTTAATTTTTTTTTATTTATAACATTTTGAAACTGTGATTTATAACATATTCACTAATCAAGTAATACCTTCCATATTTATAAAACAGTACCCCAACATTTACATGCATAATATGTTGAATTGTGTGAAAAATATTGTACAATTTTTTTATAAATGTATGAGTATTATTTTATAAGTGATAAAATATTACAAATTAAAAGAAATTGCATTGTAGTGCGTACAAAAATTACTCTTTAAATAATTGATAGGTTGAAAAACAAACTTTTTGTACTTTATATATAATTAAGTAATTAAATAAATAAAATAGAAAGTGTTTCAAGTGCCACAAACAAAGATGGCCTTTTCAATTTTCTTTTTGTGGGTAGGTCCTGGAAAAGAAAAATGTTGTCAATCGCATAATTAGAGCTCCACCTTATAAATCTTAATGGATGGGTCATGCATGTTAACCCAAACATATTTAATATTTTTATCCATTACTTTTGTTGATATGATTAAAATGATGAATAATTAAGAGCATTTAGGAAATTGGATAAGGCTAATGATCAAGATTAGAACCAACAGGCTGTTACACAATCTTGTAATATAATAATAATAGTAATATTTTATCTTCAAATTTATTCTATAATTATATACCACATGTATTGTATAGTTGAACTTGTTGATCTTATTTATATATATAGTATTATGCATGAGTGAGTCTCCTATATACCAGTTGCACACTTGAGAACATGATGGATCGTTTTGAAATAAGAATAAACTTATTGTTTCATTAGTGATACGTTTCAGTAAAAATTAGTGTCACATTTTATTATACACATATAATACTATATAAGTGAAGAAGGCAATAAAATCAACTTTGAGATTATATTGTTTGATTACACTAGTCGACACATTTAAATTAAAATTATTGTCACGTTTCATTATATACCACCAATACTTTTAAAGTGAGGAGGACAAGCAAAGCTTTCTTGAAGAGGCTGAGCTGCTTTTTTTTTTTTTTTTTTCGGTGCCCTCCTTTCTTTATTTAGATATTAAGGCAACTCCAAAAAGGACATTTAGCGAGGAGCATAGTTTTGAGGGAGGGAAAGCGTGGTTGACAAAGCACTTCGAGGAGCCGCCTGGACTCGGAGTGCTTTCATCAAATGATGCATGTGGGTTGAGCCGTTCCCATCCCAAGTGGTAGTCCCGCCGCGGCCTCCGACCGTCCGTGCCGCCTCATCGTGATTTGGCTATACTTGAATGTAGCAAGTCATGTTAGCTTCACAACAACAAAACCTATTTTGTGATTATTTATATAAACTAATATTATTTGATTACATTAGTTGACACATTTCAATTAAAACTAATGTCACGTTTCATTATTCACATCTAATAATATTCAAATGAAGAAGACAACAAAACTTACTTTGTGATCATATATATATTGTATCATCACATTAAATAACACTCTTCAATTAAAATTAAAGACATATTTTATTATACACCACTAATACAGTT
This sequence comes from Paraleonurus japonicus, assembly GCA_030762865.1. Classification (NCBI taxonomy): domain Eukaryota; kingdom Viridiplantae; phylum Streptophyta; class Magnoliopsida; order Lamiales; family Lamiaceae; genus Paraleonurus; species Paraleonurus japonicus. Next base: position 36,523,080 of record CM061052.1, read on the forward strand.
TGTTGGATCGAATAACAATGAATGCATGCATAGATTTAAAATATGTGCCCTAGTTGTACATAAAATCCGATGTTTATACGTATATATTAATAAAATCTATATGAGCAATATAAAAACATCGCATACTCGCAATCTAAAATATTAATTTGGTAGACACCTTCTTCCTAGGATATATATATTAGTCAAATGGATTTCAATGACAAAGATGATAGTGGTACATACTATGATGGCTTGTCTACAAATTCTTGAATAATTGTTTTTTTATTTTTAATTATTACAAAGGCTGAAAATCATGTTTGTTTGCATTGAATGAAACCCTCTTTTTTGTCTCGGTGGTGGTGGATGGAGGAGGGGCCATAAACAAAAGTTAAAACAAATTTATTTAATAGTAAGAAAAAAAAAAAAAAGGCATTTTATTACTACCTCTATTCCGTGATAATCTGCACACTTTCCTTATTTAAACGTCCCAATATAATCTGCACCCCTACATAAGGAAAGTTCACTAAATACTAATACCCTCGCAATATTACTTTATTTTAAAAAATGACACTCAGCTTTTAATAATAAAGTAATTCTCTTCACTTTATCTAACCCAACCACCAAAACGCCTCTTACATTTTATTCTCTCTCCTATTTTATTAACTCCAAAAAGAACTTTTCAGAATCTACGCGCCCATCAAAGTGCACATTATCCCAGGACGGAGGGAGTTATTATTATTTTTTTCCTCCTGAAAAATCATAAAAGCTAATGCAAAGCAACAAAGAAAGGAGTGGGGTTAGGCTTTGGCTGTGGGTTCTGTACTGTCTTAGCTTGTCCCCTCCACTTAAACACAGTTCTCTCTCTCTCTCTCTCTCTCTCTCATCTCCCTCTCTCTCTCACACACACATACACACACAATATCAGTTTTAAGTCCAAAAGGGGCACTACCACATTGGCTTCTTTTGCCTTTTCTTCTGTGCTTGCTAAGCAATTGTCTATGTCTGTTGCTGCTGCTCCCCTTCACAGAACTGCAAATGGGGGAGGAATCATACTTTGAATTTCTTGTTATTATTTGATGCCCTCCTCGTCTTTTAGATTATCCTCTTTCTAAGTACTCGCTTTTAGATTAAAACCCCTCTTCTCTTTTTGCTCTCACTTTTTGTATTTCTTGCCCACAATTTAACTGCTTAAATTCCTCACAACAACTTCTTGATTTTCTCCAACCGGTTTTCAATGTTATTCACCCCTTTGTTTGACAGTGAGTGAATTATTCGGTGAAAAGAAAGAAATTCAATTTTGGGGGAATTCATGGAAATTGATCTGAATAATGCATTGGGTGAGGTGGAGAAGAGAAATGCATGTGGGAAAGGGGAAGGGGAAGCTGTGTTTATGGGTGTTTGTCTACTTCCACTTCTTCCTGCTCTTCACAAGCTGCCTCTGGTTCATCTTCACCCACTTCAGTTTCTGCTCCATCTTCAATCTATGTAGAGCTATGGCATGCCTGCGCTGGGCCCCTCACAAGCATGCCCAAGAAAGGAAATGTGGTGGTGTATTTCCCTCAAGGTCACATGGAACAAGCTGCCTCTGCCTCACCTTTTCCTCCCATGGAGATGCCCACTTTTAATCTTCCTCCACAGATCTTTTGCAGGGTTGTGGATGTTCAGCTACTTGTAAGTTCTAAAATTAAGTTCCTGTTGCCAATAAAATAAAATAATAATAAGCCTTTTGATTTTGCTCTGGGAAGTAGTTTTCCCCAATTTGTGCAATTTGTGATCTGCTTGTCTTGTAATCTTGTGTTTGAATTATCTTTGGAACAGGCAAACAAGGAGAATGATGAGGTCTACACTCAGCTGAGTCTACTTCCTCTACCAGTGGTAATTAATATGTGTAACCTTGGACATATTTTGGTTATAGAATTGGGTGTATGACTTTGGAAATAAGAATGTTAATTTCTTGTTGTTTTTAGTTTTATTTCTGATAGAATTTAATGATTGAGAAGATTTGGATTTGTGAAATGGGTAAAGTTTTTGGAAGTAATCAATTTCAGTTTTTGTAATGTTGTGACAATTATGCAGCTGTCAGCGGTGAAATTAGACAACAAAGAGAATGAAAACACAGCTGTGGATGGAGATGGGAATGGAGCTGCACCTGCAAAGTCGACTTCCCACATGTTCTGCAAAACTCTCACTGCTTCTGATACCAGTACCCACGGTGGATTCTCCGTTCCTCGTAGAGCTGCTGAAGACTGCTTTCCCCACTGGTTTGGCCTTTAGCATTTGATTCTCTAATAAGTTCAGACATTATTTGTTTTTCTGAGTTTTTCCGTGCATTTTATGTTTTCATTTAGGATTACAATGAACAAAGGCCCTCTCAAGAACTCATAGCCAAAGACCTTCATGGAGTGGAGTGGAAATTCAGACACATTTACAGAGGTATAAGGTTATGTTCACCTTGATTCTCTTGTAGGAGATTGTGACTCATTGATTCTAACCTTGCAGGCCAGCCAAGACGGCATTTGCTGACGACGGGATGGAGTGTTTTTGTCAGCCAGAAAAATCTTGTTTCGGGTGATGCTGTTCTGTTTCTGAGGTACATTTCATCTGCAGTTTCCGGTTTGAGCAATGCATAATTTCTAGAATCTGTATGAAACTTAGATTTTATAAAGGATAATGAAAAGGGAAATCATGATCTGAGTTATGATTCAGTTGTGTCAATAGGATTTATTAATACTTGACTTGTGGAGGATAAGTATGAAATGTAAAAACTAAACTGACACGTGTCAATGTTGTAATATACCTGACTTGCAGTTAAAGTAGGTTGGTTATAATCATATTTTTAAGGCAACAAAGTAAATGCAATAATGAACTTTTCCATAATGAGGAAAAAAACAACTGATATAAGAGCTTAATATTGTCTTAACTGCAGCATCTATGTTTCAAGTTTTTCATTCCTTATGTCTTTTATGTGTTATTATACACATAAGACATTAAAATTTTGTTTGTTATCAAAAAAGTTTTTTGTGTGTTGTTTGTATTGCAGGGGAGAAGCTGGAGAACTGCGCTTGGGGATTAGACGAGCTGCTCGACCTAGGAACGGTTTACCTGATTCAATCATTAAGAACCAGAATTCTTACCCCAATGTCCTCTCTCCAATTGCAAATACTTTATCCAGCAAGGGCACATTTCCTGTTTTTTACAGCCCAAGGTACTGTATTGCACTTTCTTTATTTACTGGATTATTTTAATGAGGTCATAAAATTATGGTGTTTGACGGTACTCAACCTAATAATTTTAGTAGTCATTGGAGCTCTCGATGTCCCTAAATTACTCAGTGTACTGCATTTCCATGTAGTGCTGCACTTAATTAGTTGCATCCAACAACTGACTATTTGACGTTGTTCAGTTTTTAAAAAACTTATGATGGGTTTTCTTAAAACTGTGAACAAAAACTTGGTTAGTGCATTGAGAGCACATAATAGAGATTAGAGAAATAAATTTTCATATTGATAAAAGACTATGTTTCAGCTCTAGTATCTGTAATGTCCCTGAGATGTTGCGTTTATTATTTGGCATTCCATAATGTAGCTAAATGTTTATTCATGAAAACATGTATAAGCCAGCTAAATGTGTATTCATGAAAACACATGCATGTGAAGATGATTAAATAGTAAAAAAATTTAAAAATGAAGAATATGTGCAAATTGGTGTTATTAGGCCCACACTACTTTGTATTATCTTGTCCGCCGAAGGGTATACACGTATATGTGATTTATAATCTATTCAAGAAGAATTCCTGGTTGATTTAATACATAGGCACAAAGAAACGGCAATAAAAAGAGAATCTCGAGTCTTACCTATTATTTCTGTACGCCGTTTTGTCTATAGCACATTATTGTCTCCGTAAAGCCATGACCACTTAATGTCATTTCTCCGAATTTATGGAAATTACATTATGTTTTTTATGACTATGACCACTATCAATAGAGCATGAGAGATAGATTGGACATTTAAAGCTCGTAAATTTGTTTGAAAGTTATTTTCCTCAATTGACGTTCTTTTTTATTTTTATTTTTGTTGGTAGGCCCTCTATTGAGATAGACTGATAACGTGTCATCTGATCGAATTATAGCTCAGCTAAAATCAATATTCTCATTTGTCTTTATATAGAAAATAATACTTATTGTATATCTCATTTCATATCAATATTTCAACTGAGAAATGTTTTAGAGGACAAAAGAAAATTGAGAATAAAGCAAATTAAGATAATTTCTTGTAAAACTCATTCACCTTATGAAACTGATACCATTATATTAATTAAGTGCAATGATATTACTAAATGAATGTTATGGTATTACTGAAGGAATATAATGATATCAACCAATGTCCGCAATCCGAAATCCGAAATTCCTCACTATAAATGACAATTACAATGATGCTCTCTAGTATAAACTAGAGCACAACATCTCACTATCTCAATGTTTTGCATTGTAACTCTCTCACCTATTTGGTGGATCAGAGTCTTTCTAACTCACTTAGAGGAACACTCTAGATTTTTTCTTTTAGATCTTTAAAAGTCAGTCAAACATCTCTATTTATACTAGGCAATGGTAGGTTCTACAATATGTATTTAATACATGTACCATCCAACACTTCCAAGACAATCTCCACAATATTTGTTTGTTTTTTTCTTTTCTAGAAAATGGGCTATGTGCTAAAATGAGCATACCAAATTATGGAGGAATAGCCCACCAATTTCTCCCTTCTAACTTAATTGGGGAGATTTACCAGACCGGCCCCTTCACAATAATCTTCAAATTTCTTAGTCGAAATAGCTTTTGTCATGTAACTGTGAAAAGAAATAAATAAAAAGATTTTTTTCAAAAGAGTAATGAAAATCTAAAAATTGAAGCAAATGATTTAGTGAAATTGTTAAAGGAAATTTAAACCCTTTCCTTCCCTCTATAAGCTACCTGTTTCAAAAGGACAGGTCTTAAGGAAAAGTAATATTTAATATGTAGTGGGTGTTAATATGTGATGAGAAAGGAAAAAGGTAGAGAAATATAGAAAGAAATAAAGGTAGAGAGAGAGGGATGTGGAGAATACTTTGCTAGAAAAGAAAATGGATAACTTATGTTGGGACGCCTGTTTTGGCAAAATGGGTAACTTACATAGAGACGGGGAGTATCATTTATTTTTTCTATTTATTATAGGCATGCTTAATTAAAATTATTTAATGAAATTTCTATCACATGGAAAGATTTTCCTATTTTTGTGGAAAGAAGATTAAAGATTGTGATATAAAAATAGGGATAGGATCAAATCTGAAAAAATATTGATAAGTGGTGAGCACTATTTTTTTTTGATCGGGCAAATGGTGACTTGAACCCATGACCTTTAGGCCATAGGTAGTGGAGCTCTAACCACTTGAGCCATACCACTTCGTCGTGTTGAGCACTATATCATTCTCGTTAAAGTAAGTGCACCATAGATATATAGCAAATCTTTTAATTAAAGTTTCTAACACCAACAATTTTTGTCGGTGTGGACCTTCTCAAGTTGTAGAAGTTTCTTTTCCAACACATCTCCAATCCAATGATATTGACCATCAGTGTGTTTTGAGCTGGAGTGAAAGGTGGAGCTAGGTTCTTCATCCATAACACCTCCTTGCACGTTTCAGTTGTCGCTAAACACTTTTGGAGCTTAGATCCCCCTGCAAAAGTTGTCGAGTATCATGATGTTGATTTTCTAGAATCAATATCACCAGCCAAATCTGCATCCGTGTAACCTTCCATAATAGTCTTCCTTTTCCAAAACATAAACATTTGTTGGTTGTACCACGAAGATATCGATTTATCCACTTCACACCTTCCCAATGTTATTCTCCAGGATTGGACAAGAAGCGGCTCACCACTCCAACAAGAAATGCAATATCCAACCTTGTATATATCATTGCGTACATAAGACTACCAACTGCTGATGAACATGGGATATTTTCCATCTCAACTTTATCCTTCTCGCTCGTTGGACTTTGCTACTTGCTTAACTTGAAGTGCAGCAAGTGGTAAGTTAGCCGCTTGGCCTTGTGCATGTTGAATCTTTCAAGAACTTTTTGATGTACCGTTTTTGAGAAACCACTCGATCGTGAGTGATCTTCATTCCAAGGATTTGCTTTGCCTGTCCCAAATCTTTCATATCAAATGGTGCACGTAGTGCCTTTTTCAAGGCGGCTATTTTTTGAGTCTCGCCCTTCGATCAACATATATCCACAAGTAAGAGTATAATGAAATCAACATTATCATACCTCTTTATGAAGACACAATGATCAGTGGAGGTTTTCTTGATACTGTGCTCGCTCTTGAATGAGTCAAACTTCTTGCTTGAGACCATAGAGGCTCTTCTTGAGTTTGCATCGCATATGCTCTTTCCCCAAAGCTGTAATTCCCTCGGGTTGCTCCATATGGATTTATTTCTCTAGGTCTCCATGGAGAAATGTTGTTTTGACATGAAGATTTTCTATCTCTAAGTCTAGGTTGGTAGCTAGACCTAAAACCACCCGTATAGATGGACATTTTACGACCGGTGAGAATATCTCATCAAAAAATTGCTATTTTCACTGTCGTATGCACCAAGATATTCCCAAATACTGGAGGCCTGTTAGGATTGAACATTTTGGCACTACTGCCACTTGTAATTTTTACTAGTTTGGGGCAAAAATTGGAAAAAGTTGCCAACATGAAAGTTTTTCTCTCCTTATTAATTTCCAACAAGCCAAGAATAATTTAGGTTGTACTTTTTCGGATTGATAGTTATGTTTGTTCTTTTTCAACTGGAGTTGAAGCTCCTAATAACGATCATCAATTTTTCCCCTATTGGTTCGTCAACTCGGGCTCCTATATTTCTTGTTTGAAGGTTTATCTGGCTTCTCAACACTATATTGTCTAATTCTTCGAAAATGCACTGATTCCCCTGCATAATAAGAAAAGTTCATTATCTTCTTCAAAAGAATAAGCAAGCTAATCTCCTTAACTTTGTGTGTGCAAATCCATAGAAAATCAAGTCAAACAAGCACCAAATATATGCATAAACAGTGTACGTCTCCATGGTGTCATCCTATTGTTAATGGGATTATCAAGTCAGAAGCAGCTAACTTACCTGATTAGTTTAACTCGATTGAGGCCCTTAAGTATGAATCAGCTAAATTTTGAAGGAAAATGCAGCATTGCCAGAGAAAATTGGAACCCTAAATTGAGTGAGATAGCCAAAATGGCAGGTAATTGTAGTAATATGGTTGGAGATTGCGTACTCAGTTATTTCTTTTGCTGATACACCTATTCAATGATTTGAAATTTGTTGCTATTACAATCTGTGTAAAATTAATTGCATGACCATCGTAAAATTAACGTGTTGCTATTTTTGTATTATTAGCCTGTCTTTATGTTGCATATAATGGTTGAAGTTACATTTCTATACCACTTCTATTGCAGGGCAAGTCACGCCGATTTTGTTATCCCCTACCAAAAATATGTGAAGTGTACCACCACTCAGCTACCTGTTGGGACGAGATTCAGAATGAGATTCGACTTTGATGATTCTCCAGAAAGAAGGTTCCATTTTTTAAATTCAAGTTATTACCAAGAAACTGTACCTCTTTGATGCATGTGGATTACAAGATATATTTACTTTGCAGGTTCAGTGGAGTGGTGACTGGAGTTGGTGATATGGATCCCTATAGATGGCCTAACTCAAAATGGAGATGCTTGATGGTAGATTATTGTTCGAGTCCGTATATTAACACCCACGAAATTAGTCTATTCACCACTTTATAGTTTGTTTGATTATACAAGTAGCTAAAAAATGTTGTACATATGAGTACATAAAACAATTCAGTGGGTGTTAGCACCCTTATAGTTTTAAGTCATGGCTTTGAATTGAATTGGTGGCTACACTATCTTTTCAGTATAGACACAGTATTTGTTTCATTAAAATCATGACTATCAGTAGGTTCACACCCCTAGAATCAGAGTGTCTAATTCAATATTGTTAAACATTGAACATAAAAAGAGTAGCTTGCAGCTTGGTTTATTTGTAAGTTGATTTCTCCAATCTCTTTTCACTATAATGATTGTTATCGACATCTTATAGGTCCGTTGGGATGAAGACATCATGAGTAACCACCAAGAACGAAGTTTCTCCTTGGGACATTGACTTCTCAGGTAACTATGCACCACCACCACTTAGCATTCAGTCCTCCCGAGAATGAAGAAACTCCGGTCGAATCTGCACATGACCCCACATGGCAGCCCAATTGCTGGTTCGTACCTTTCAATTTGATTTTACTGGGGAAAATAGTTTTTAGTCCTGTAAGTTAACATTGATTTCAGTCCTGCCGGCTTTCATGAATTAAAATTAGTCCTGTAACTTTCAATTTTTCTTGTAACCTGCTGTAAGAGGTCAAATATCCAGTTGACTAATCAGATTCAACCGGATGTTTCACCCCCTAGAGCTAGTTACCAGACCAAAATGTCAAATATTGAAAGTTACAGGACTCTCATTGCGAGAAAGTTGACAGGACTGGAACAGAAATAAGGATAAGTTATAGGATTAAAAGAAATATTTTCCCATTTTATTGCTTTTGCTTTATATTTCTCTCTCGTTGTATTGTGGAGGCTGACTTAGAAACCTCTCTCTCTCTCTTACATAAAGTAGGAGGGGGTGCAGTTTTGGACTTTGAGGAATCTGTAAGAGCCTCCAAGGTCTTGCAAGGTCAAGAAAATGTTCGTTTACCATCGCCTTACTATCGAGGTGATCGTGTTAACCGCCAGCTCGATTTTGAAATGCAGCCCACAGCAGCACCAAACAGAATGGAAAAGGTTAATTATGGGGAGTTTATGAGAAACCATGCTCCCCCAATTTCACAGGCTTTCTGGAATCCAACTGGTTTCCAAAGGTCTTGCAAGGTCAAGAAATTTGCTCATACAAATCTATAGCTGGGAAACCTGATACGAATCTCGGTGTTTGGTCCTCAAAACCACAACTTGGTTACAATCTTCATCAAAGACCAACACCTAGCTTCTATCCCCTAGCTTCTGAAGGTACTAGAAATATGTCATTTCCCCACAAGAGCCCTCTTATGATATCCAGCTTTTCCAATTTCCAACCGGGAAATCACGTGTTGGGCCCCACAACCATTCTTAGTGGGACTAAACCAGACACCGTTCGATTACCACATGATCCAAGGGCTCTGGAGAAAGTGTCTGCACCAGCTACTTCGATGATGCATCTTAAGAATATGAACAGTGACAGCAACCTAAAGGAGAAAATCCCGACTTGTAAAATATTCGGGTATTCTTTGACTGAGGATCCTGCTTCCCTTAATTTACAAGGTCCAAGTAAGAGGAGCTGCACAAAGGTAAAATTTCAGTGTAGCTCTGCATATAGATAATTGCTACTCACTCCAATCCAATTTAACTGTCGTTTCAAAGAACAAAAATTTGTTCCAAAATATGTGCAAGTTGTTGGCTTTCCAAGAGAAATTAATTATTTTTTCCAACTTTGTCATTTTCTTAATTTTTGTGATATATATTAGTCATTTATAAAAATAATTATAGATAGTAAATGATTTTCGTAATCTATGTGAAACACCAAAAAATGACAGTCAAATTGGAGGATGGAGTATTATGCTTTTGTAGAGACCCCAAGGGTGACTGTCTGTACATGTATATATCATGTAGGTTCACAAACAAGGTAGCTTGGTGGGAAGAGCCATTGATCTGTCAAGATTATATGGTTACGATGATTTGCTCGCTGAATTGGAAAGGCTATTCAACATGGAAGGCCTCCTGCGTGATCCAAACAACGGATGGCGCATACTGTATACCGACAGTGAGAATGACATGATGGTAGTTGGCGACGACCCATGGCAGTAAGTTCTCACATACCATGCTCAATCTTTTCTTATTTTTAGGAGAAGAGAATTAAAAACAAAAGATTGTTACAAAATTACCCTTGGAGGTTTAGCTAGCAATTACAATAGAAAACCAATGAATTTTGTTTGCATGCAAATACCCCCACAATTGACAAACCTCTGTTAATTTTTGTAAGTAACTTGTGATTTGTGGTTGTTGCTACTTTCTTGACAGTGTTTTTCAACTTTTAATCAAGATTAAGGTAATGATGCCTACGGGATAATGCTTGAATTATCAAATTTTGTTTTGATAGGTCCTTATTAAAATTTTATTTCATGAGCTCCTCTCGAGATGAAAATTGACGGAATTTTTCTATTTATCCTAATATCCCCATTAAATAATGTGTGTATTAATATCCAGATGTGTTCTGTGTAAGTCCTTTAAACCTCATTACTTCAGGTGATGGGTGCTTGAAATGACTTTCAAAAAATACTTTCATATATAATTTAAAATAAAAAAACTAACACGTACATGGTTTAAAAAGATCATTAAGGCGAATCTAAAAACTGTCAATTTACTTCCCAGGGAGCTTGTGAAATACTTCTAATAAAAATAGTTTAGGGACTTTTGATGCATCATATTAGGATGATTTTTACCAAAGTAGTAATACTCGTGTAATGACGAAAGATTATCATTTCAAGTCGAGTGATTGGTAATAAACTTGAATTGCAGTGAATTTGTTGAGGTAGTTACCAAGATCCATATATACACTCAAGAGGAAGTGGAGAAGCTGAGCATTGGAATGAACAGTGATGACACTAAAAGCTCTTTGGAAGAAGCACCACCTGCACCTGATGTCTCCAAATCGTCTTCTGTGGGCCAGCCCGATTCTTCTCCGACTGTCATCAGGATCTGAAGACGTCCCTCGTTGGGTCTACTTTAAGGTGATGTGTTACTAAATAATGTTTGCTTGTGTTATATATGACACTCTGTATCTAGCTGTTGAAGACTTGATGTGAACTGCTTTATGTATTATGGGTGCTGTAATCTTATTACTGCTATATTTGTATCTTGTATTCGAATTTTTCGTTTGATGTTGTCGTTTTCGTTGTCATGTATGCAGCTGATACGTTGTTGCTCATTATAATAAGATGTTAGAGCTTATAAGATGTTTAAAATACGATTCGGCAGAGTTCTAGCATTTATAATCTTAGTGTCACAGGCAGGGGACGCCCTTGGATTTAAATTTTTTTCACTATACGTATAGAATTTTTTTATTTATACCTTAAATTAGTAATATTTTATCATTTCGTCCCGTTGAATTTTAAAATTTTCCTCCCCTTTACTTGAATGAGTAATTCGCTCCCGTGGGATGAAATCTTAGATCTGTCTCTGGTCAACAAGGGATGATTCAACTCTACATATAATACCGTATTTGTGAGAATTTCCCAGTAAAGACAAGAAAATATCTCTCCTCAAGAACCATGTGAATAAGCAACGAAATTATCTAAACCCAAAACAGACATTGATTTATGATTTAGATGGTTTATTATGAGGTAATAATAATTATTATGAGGTCTTTCGAAAAAAAAAAGATAGTGTTTTATGAGGTAGTTTTAATTGTGAAAACTATCTCAAAATTTAAAGTTCAAAATTATAAAAAAAAAAATCATAATATATTTCCCAAAGAAAATTATTTAAGATGAATAAAAAAATAGACATAATATACTTGATACTTCTGTTAATTTTTATGTTTAATTGTAGGTAAAATTATAGCTTTATTGCTAATTGTAATTTAATGTAAATTTTTTAATCTTGTTAAACGAATTCCTAATCTAATTTGTTTTGGCAATTATAACCAATTGAAATATTTTCTCCTGTTAAAAAATTTGCATCCAAACAAATCTAAATATATTAATACCATTAATTATTTATTGTCGTAGGTGACATGTCATTTATGAATTAAAAAAATATGTTCGTTGATTCTAAATGCGAGAAAATAAATTAAATCGAGATTTTTTTAATAAAATTTAAAAATTTAAATTAAATTGCAATTTCAATAAGATTGTGATTTTCTACAATTAAACCTAATTTTTATGATATTTAAAAAATGATTACTATAATAAAGACATGCAAAAGGGTCTTATACAAAATTCTCTCTCTACACACACACACACACACACACATATATATATATATATATATATATATATAATTATTAATATACACTCCCTCCGTCCAGGAAAAGATTTCATATGTAGGTGGACACACACTTAAAAAAAAAAAAGAGTAATGATTGGAGTTTTGGGGTATAAATTTATAAACTTTTATGTATAAAGTAATGATGGTAAAAGTAATGACATTTGTGTAAATTAGTGAAAATTGTGAGGGTGATGTGGAGTTTATTAAGAGTTTTCCATTTTAAGAGTGTGAAACTTATATTGGACGAACGAAAAGAAAAGTGTGAAAAATTTTATGGAATGGAAGGAGTATAACAATAATAATAATATTTTGAAAAGATAATAATAATAATAATAATAGTAGTAGTAGTAATAATAGAAACAAATGGTGAAGCTGTGAATTTGAAAATTTTCCAGAATCTGCTCCAACTCCAAAACCTCAGCAATGGCGAGCATTCAAATGCTAAAACCCTAAAAGGGCTATTCTGCGCCAATCAAACATCTTCAAAGAAATCGGATATGGATCGAAGTGGAGGACATCAGCAGCACCCGGCGTCTGCATCGAAGTCCTCGGCGTTCGCAGTTTACCAGAACCCAGCACTCTCCGCTGCTCTCACCTCCAACAGTCTCCGACCCTCCACCTCTAATGTCGTTTTCATCCTCGCTCTCTCCTCTGTTTCTGCACTTGCGCTCATCATCTCTCTCTATAGGTAATTTTCCCATTATATGTGTGGGTTTATAATTGTTTGATTTATTTGCTCAATTGTTTGTTTTTCATCTGCTCCACATAGGTTAACTAATATGGGGTTGCAATTAGTCTATTTTATTGATGTTTCGTTTAACATAGCACTAAACTGCATGCGTAAAGTTGAGTGGGAAGTGAATTTACCACATGGGATGGAAGTTACTGTTTCTTGCTCCTTCTTCGAGTTCTATCGGTTTCTAAACTAACACGATCATCTAAATATTAAGACATCATATAATATGGACTGATTTTTTTATCAAAATCAATGTAGGGAAAGTTCAGTTGTTGCTCACTTTGGACTTGGCTTTGTCTCTCAAGATATTACCCGTAAGTAATGTTTCAATTTTCATTTCGATCCTTTAAAGACAAAAATATGGCTGGTTCTCAAAAATTGTGATGTGATGTCAACATATTAGGTCTATGTTCTAAGGTAATAACAGCTGTGTCAAGTATCATCTTGATTGGAACATCGCTTGCCTTTATCAAAGTCATCTCACAGTGGAGAACTAGAAATGCTGCAGATGTAGTAGTGGTATCTCCAATGAAAGGCACAAAGGAGGTAATGCACCTTACCAATCGACAGATGGGCCTTCTGGGGTTAAGGTCAAAACATGAAACGGGTTTTGAAGAGTCACCAAAGAAGCCTCCTAAATCAAGAGTGAGCTCGATTTCTCCATCCAATTTGCTTGTCCCACTTCATCCTTCAGTAACAGGGTCAAATCAAGGATACGGAATGAGTGGTGGGAAATCAAGCACCAGCGGTGGGAACAAGATGCATACCTTTAACTCACCTTCCAAGTCACCAGCTTCTCCCTCTATGTATCTTGTACCACCTTCCTCTACCCGTTCACCAGTTCCCTCACTATTCCTGCAGACACCACCGGGTGGTGAGAAGTTGATTGCCTCCCCATGGTCAAATAAGCGTCCTGCTTTTCAGAGAGAGATATCAACTGAGGAAGATCTTGAAATATTTTTGGCTGATGTAGATGAGAAAATTTCTGAAACAGCAAGCAAATTGGCAACTCCACCACCTAGTATAAATGCGTTTGGTGTGACCAGCCCAAACACCTTCAGCAGTTCGGTTAATACTTCTGGAACTACGAGGAGTACACCTTTAAGGCCAGTTAGGATGTCCCCTGCTTCCCAGAAGTTTACAACTCCCCCAAAGAAGGGGGAGGGAGATCTTCCTCCTCCAATGTCCATGGAAGAGTCAATTGAAGCTTTTGAGAGATTGGGCATCTATCCACATATTGAGAAATGGCGTGATAGTCTGAGGCAGTGGTTTTCTGCTGTTGTACTTGATCCGCTTCTTGGAAAGATTGATACTAGCCACTTGAAGGTGAGTAACTTTTTCACTGTAATTCTTACCATCTGGCCTGAGATATTTTTCAAGTCGGTGATTTTACTTGCCTGGGATTCTCTCCCTTATTAATATAGTTTCTTGTTTTTAACTGGAATCCACTTGACTGCAACTTTTCGTTTTTTTATGACTCGGTATCCGGGCCAAGTACCGACTAGTCGACTACAATGTATTTAGGTCTTTTTTTTGTGCTTACTTGAAGTAGACAACCGTATAAATGATCTGCTTGAGTGATGCAATTATATGTAATTGTAATCCTCAATTCTTGTATTGCTTTAATAATGCATGCTTCTTACTTTCAATACATTTACTTAATTAATTGTGTATCTCAAACCTTTTAGGTTACCGAAGCAGCTGCAAAACTTAATTTACAGATTACTATTAGTCAAGTTGGAAGTGATGCACCAAGTACGCCTACTACTGCTAATGCATCTCCGATTGAAAGAAGTAATGAATGGAAGCCAGCATTTACAGTTGATGAAGATGGGCTTCTTCATCAGCTACGTGCAACTCTTGTTAATGTTCTCGATGCTTGTATGTTAGATTGTTTGCTGGATATAACTCCTATATACATCTGGTAACTTGTCTCAAATGTTGACCATTAGTCTTTTCTGTTTCTAGCAAAATCGCAAACTAGCAATTTCCAGCAATCCCCTCAGCATGCCACATCAATTCATGTTCTACAAGAGGGTGTTGATGCCATTATGGAACATCAGAGGCTCCATGCTTTGATGAAAGGAGAGTGGTGTAAAGGTTTACTTCCCCAAAGTAGTGTCCGAGCTGATTATACTGTAGAAAGGATTCGCAGTAAGTGATTCCTAATTACTTGGGTGATGTTTGTTTTGAGTTTTAATTGGTTTTTTAAAAACTGGTTTTTAATTCTTTTATTTAGGGGATTTTGAAATCCTGATAAATAGTAAGGTGTATGTTTGTTTTGAGATTTTGAGTGGGATGAGATTTTACTTTATGTCAAATCAATGTGCAAGAGTGAATGATGTATTATTATATTGTTATTGTTTGTGATTGGGCGATGTGGGTTGTGTTTTAAATATATTTAGAGTTGATTGTATTGGAAAGTGTGATAGTAGAGTTATAGGTATTGTAGTGGTGGTTTTATAAAACTGGATTTCAAAATCCCGAAATAGAACCAAATTTAAATTTATTACTTGCAAATCCAAAAACTGGTTCTGAAAACCCAAAACAAACATCAGCATAATAGCTTAATGCTATAGTAAATTGATGAAAAATCAATCTTGCTCCACTTTTGTTGTTTTTACCTTCTGATATTTCATTGGCACTTTCACCAATCTTATAGAGCTTGCTGAAGGAACGTGTTTAAAGAACTATGAATATCTCGGAAATGGCGAGGTCTATGACAAAGTGAAGAAGAAATGGAGTCTTGAGCTTCCCAGCGATTCTCATTTACTTCTTTATCTGTTCTGTGCTTTCCTGGAATACCCGAAATGGATGTTGCATGTTGATCCTATAACTTATGCTGGAGAACAAGCAAGCAAAAATCCTTTGTTTTTGGGTGTTCTGCCTCCTAAAGAAAGGTTTCCTGAGAAGTACATAGCTGTTATCTCTGGTGTTCCCTCAGTTCTACATCCTGGGGCTTGTATTTTAGCTGTCGGGAAGCAAAGTCCACCAGTATTTGTCTTATACTGGGACAAAAAGCCTCAGTTCTCATTCCAGGCAAGTAATCGTAGTGCTTCATGCTTCTCTTGATTTTGCTTCCTATATGATAACCGAAAGTAATATACTAATATTTGATCATTTAAAAATTTATGGATGCTTACCCAAATGTGTTATCAACCAACAGAGTCCTAGAAAACATGTATATATCATTTTCTCAGTCATTTTTCTGTCCTTAATTTGAATCTTATATTGAGCTGACTCAACATTTAAGAAAAGATTTAATTTAGTGAAAGGTAGTGGTATACTTTAACCCTCAAAGGTTGTGGTCTGAGAGTTGTGTGCTCATCTATATTTGGAGTTCAAGGAAAGCTTTTTAAATGATACTTAACTACTTAATATGCCAGCACTTCATAAGATAAGGCCCCTCGACATCTAGGGAAATAATAAACATAGATTAGTGATATGTGTTATGGCCATCTGTCTCAATTCTTTTTAGTTTTCTTTCTTTGGTTGCAACATTTTCTTCAGCTGCATTTCAATGAAATCTTGTCTTCATGGTATGATTTTGTTTCATTAATTCACTAAACCAACACCACCACTGATGGATAAAGGCTTAATTTGTTCTTGTTTTATTGTTATATTAAGCTAATTATTAGTCTCTTATTATAATTGATCATGATGCATAGAGAGTCCAGAGCTGTGCATACTATATTGGTATAAATAATTGAAACTGGCATTCTACAAAATCTCCAGGCAACTTCTTTGAATTTTATTATTGAAACCATAGAATGGCCAAGCATGTGGGTTAAATGTACTCACACAGTTATTCCTCCCTATGTTTTAAGGGAGTGGTCTCTCTTGCCTCAATGGCAGGTAGCGTGTTTCTGATGGTTAACAAATGGTGTGTGGGTTTTGTTTGCAGGGAAGAACAGCAGTGTGGGATTCCATATTGCTTCTGTGCTATAAAATAAAGATGAGTTATGGTGGTATTGTGAGAGGCATGCACCTTGCTTCATCGGCGCTCGCCATTCTACCGATTCTTGAACAACAAACTCAAGACTGACTGACTCAGTCGTCAATCTCATTCTTGTTACTTGTAAAAGGTAGAGACATTGTATGTAAACTAGTAGCATCAGCTGCAGCCAGCCATTTGTAGGCCTCATTCCAGATAATATTTAGGCACTTTGACAGCATCTACCATTCATAACTAACTAGTCAGTCTATCCAAGCAAAACTTGCATTCCCACATTGCCTTCAAAACTACAAGTTTTACTGAGAAATTTGTTTTGACGGTATTAGATATTAGTGTTTTACCATAAGGTATTAGTTTTAAATGGTATTATTAGTTATTTTATTGAAAGATATTAATTATTCACAAAATGGTATTAATTGTACATTAATTTTACGGTGAAATTTGTTTACACAATTTCAATTATCTACACTTTTCTCCTGTTCATTTATTTTAATTACTAGCTATTTTTCTTCCCCCGTCCAGCATTTTATTTTTGACGGGTAAAAGTTACTAGAGGAAGAAGTGCAGAAGGGCAAAATTATAGAATATAAATGCCATAATATCATGAAAGAAACATGATTTTCCATGTGTTTTTAATTTATCATGGGATAGTTTTTGGTAATAGAACAATGATGTGATTGTTGATTTTTTTTTAAAAAAAAGACATTACAAATAAATTTAATTGTTTCATTTTATTTACGATATTTATAAAAATTATTGAAAATAATCACATGATAAAATTACACATAAAAATTTGAACATCAAATTATAAAAATTTCAAGATCACGGATGAGTTTAAAAAAACATGGATTTTATGCTATTTCACAAGTTGTCACTAGGACTAGGGTAGGAAATTGGCAAGCCAAGTCTAGTTGTCCATTGAAAAGTTTGTACATGGTATACAATTGTTAGATTCAAAACTGATCCATTATCTGTAATAAATTTTTCAATAAGCTTGGGCCTTACCACTTTAATGAATGAGTTCAGTCAGAAAATCTATTTTAAATCTCTTTAAAAATTTCACCTTAAATCCCAAAATTAAGAGATATTTATATTAATGTTATGATTTTGGGTCTTGTTTGTTTTGTTCTTTAAAAAAATGAGATTTAGGATTTCTTAATGTTGAGTTAATTTATTTGGAGTATTTTTTATTTAAAAATATACTACTGTATTATTATTATTATTATTATTATTATTATTATTATTATTATTATTATTATTATTATTATTACTACTATTATTATTATTATTATAATTAAATATAAAATATGTTGTATAAATAAATATATATACACACACAAACACAACACTTAAACGGATTGAAGTCTCTTTGAGCTTAAAAGACTTTTGACTTTTGTAATGATCCATGTCTGATATTGTAATTAAATAGGGTTAATTTCACAAAGACCTTTAGATAGGGTTTTTTTATCAATTAATTCAACACACCACCTTTTTATATTTTGCAAATAAAAAATTCATTTTACGCATGTGTCTTAATCCTACATAGGGATAGAAATAGAATAGACCATGCTTTACATAAGAAAATCTAGACCTATTATAATCCTACATAGGGATAGAAATAGAACAGACCAGACTTTACATATTAATCCTACATAGGGATAGAAATAGAACAGATCGACTTTACATAAGAAAGTCTAGACCTATTATATAATTTTTGGCCCGAACTTGACCTATTATCTATGATAGACTTTTTTTTAAAAAAATTATTCGAAACGTTGGACCCTTTTTGCGTCAGCTAGAGAAAAATTTGGGCAACCTCGACAGCAACTTCTGATTTTTGCCCGCGTGGGATGTGACACAATGGCGCCTCGACTCAGCAGCAATATAAAGATTAATTAAATAAAGCTCCCTTGTGACAACTGACAACACACTATAAGTGGTGAACATGTAAAAATCTAAAATCGACATAAGTGGTGGACATGTAAAGACCAAAGATCCATGATAGATAAAAACAAATTAAAAATCATTCAAGGGCAAAAACAATATATTGAATCTAATAGCTACTGGCTACAGAAAGTCATAGATTCTTCAGCTTTCACCTATAATAATGGTTGACCTCAATTTTCAACTTGACACTAATCATCAGATGGATAGACAGCAGCCATATCAACAGCAAAAATTACCACTACGGGCATAATTTACATGGTGGCGATTCAAGCAAAAATCTATGTCATTACCTGTGGATCATTATAAGAAGATGTATCCTAACCTAAATGTAAGCCATGGACCAAAATTAGCTCAATTACTACTCCCCTGTTTCCCAACCCGTGAAATGTACGGTTTAGCTGCACCAGACCTGCGAGTAGTGAGAGAAAAAGGTTAGAAAACAATGCAGAAGCTTCAAAACTTGTATGTGTGAGACCGTCTAATACATGTTTTTATGATACTCAGCTTCACGTATGAAATTGTCTCACACAAGTTTTTGTGCTTGTATGTTCATCACTCACCAATCGAAAAACAACTCCTCCTGGTGGCAGCACAACAGCTACTAAGAAAGTTATCTGAGTATCGTCATTTTCAAGTGATGCAGGTACTATAGTCAGCTACTTCAATTTTCTACATATACAGATTTACTAGGTAGCAATAATGAGACACGTCGTCTTCACCAATCACAGCATTCCAATGAATTTGAACATAAAGTCTCTTCTCCAATGGCTTCACTCGGACTCTGAATCAGTAGACAAATATAACTTTTGCCTTACAGAACGACGTTGGCGAGGAAACTGAAAAGGACCATCCGATCTTTCCCTACTCATCTTACCACTCCTATTGCCGTTCATTCCCAACATAAAAGTTTCTGCCAACAAAGATTAAGGAAAATAAGAACTAAACACATCTGTCAAAAAGTACTTCCATCAAAACTACCAGAAATCTAATTGAATCAGAACAGCTACTCTATAATGATTCCGCCTTTATGCATACAGAAGTTACATGCAGTTGAAACTGCCAATTTCAGAAGCTAAGACCCCTCATGTTAGAAAAGTTGAGGTTGAATTTGACCTTTATATAGATAGAGTAATGATACGTGACATGATGGTGTGTTTCTTATGAAGCACAACAAATCCTTAAAACACTTATACATTGTAGCATGGTACAAGTAGTTTATGCTGATGGTGGACTCCATAACAAACCCACCATCAAGCTCCATAAAACTCTGATATATATATATTGGGGGAAGGTGCGCGTAAACAAACTAACATCATGTACCATCTGCTAATGAATCCAAGGCCCCAGTTTTCGATTGTAATACATTTCCTGAACTCAAACCATTTCCAGCTGCAGATTCAACCCGATCCCTTCCACCGTCATCACCGAGCCTCAAAGAAATCCAATCAGTACGAATAGAGTTTGGAACTTCTGCATTGACTCTCAAATCAGTCTGCACTGTTGAAGCATCAGACGCCCTTGTGGGGAGAAATATTTGAAGAGAAGGATCATTGCCACTAAATGCCACACTATTATCCACCAAATCAGCATTCATATTAGAATGTTGGGCAGTAGACGTGGGGACAAGGGCAGCAGATCCCAAAGCAGTCTCTGTATAGCCATTTATAGGCAACTGGCAATTAAGATTACCGTGCTGCATTTCAATTAAAGGGTCAGAAATGTCAGCATCAGAACCAAAAACTGAAAACTAGAAACTCCTTGACCACCAGAAGGCAATGTACAAAGCCTGTATTCATCATCGTTCGTGTTGTAAAGAGCGAGGCATGAATTTGCACCATTACCAAGGGTAGCATCTTCATAATAAGGGGCTGAAAATTGAAGGCCACTAGTATCTGGTACATTGTTTTGCATTGTTGGTACAGTTTCTTCATCAGAATCACTAATGACAATAACATCAGTATCTCCAGCTTGTGCAGTAGTAAGTGGCTCGTTGAATACATTTGGTGGCTCAACGTTGGAATCATATTCGGTACCATTTACGGTAGGAAAGTCGAGATCACCCCCGCCATCCTGGTTTACACTAACATCTTCACTAGTGGAACCGCTGCTCATAGGGATTATGTTTTGACCATTTATGTCAAGATTGTTTTGAAATATATTTGCAGGTGAGATTCCTTGAATATCACCAGATCTGTTAACTACCCAGCGGCCATTTTGGTTTTTTCTAATTCCTAATTTTAAAGGAGTAAGACTATCAGAACCAGTTTCCAGTTTGACTGGTTTGAGTTTTGATTCTGCTTCGGGGATGGACGGATGGTGCCATCAGGGAATGCCATAGCCCAAGCTCCCCAAGAGTTTTACGATCTCCCTCTACCTTAGCACGCCATGAGCCATCGGGCTTTAACTCAATATCTGACACATCTTCTTCAGAGTGTAGCATCTGTAAGACATAATAGAGAGAGCATAACATTAATAGCAAAACGAGGAAAGAAGAAACAATACCTCTAACCACAATGAAGAAAGCAATACCTTAGATGTGATCCGATTAAAATATGGATCTCTGATGATTTTCTCCCAAGAATAGTTCTTCATACAAACGGGACATTGCCACTGTACCAAGAAAAAGTTTCAAGAATATAACAAGTGAAGTCATGATAAAAGAAAACATAAATTTAAGTTTTGTGAGTTAGTTAACTTGGAATGTCAACTTTTTCTTGTATATGTAGTTCATTCACAACAAGAGTGGACAATCCACGAACACACAGAAAAGAAACTCCTATAAATTACTTGCCTTCCTAGAACGTTGGTTCATTTCCACAAACACTTCCAGATCAAAACAGCCCATGTGCGCACAAGGCTTAAACCTGCCTGCCACCTTCATTCTTAATCCACTCATCTGAAACATGCAAGCAAAGGTATAAGCAAATAACAACTTTCAAGAAAGAATCAATGGAACAGGCATGGTCTTGCATCAAGAAGAGATGCCATTGGTAACAGCATAACCTTTAACCATCGATTACCCAAGAATCGCATCCACAACATATAGACAAAATACATAAATGGGAAGTGACTAGGAAAATCATCAGAGGTAACAATTTAATGAGTACATGGATTTTTATATTTAAAATCATTAAGTGGATAATAAGAAGTCCAAAATGATTCAATAGAATTCCAGCAATACAAAAATCTAAAAGGAACACATAAACTAAGATGATCAATCATTTATCAGAAATTAGTGCCTTGTGGTTACAGATATATTCAAATTCATTTTAAATTGCTGAGCAATGTCGAGTAAATAAGATCACAAAATACATCAAATGCAGACTTTGAGTTCTGCTCACTAGCAGGATATTCACAAAGGAACAAAGAAAATTTTCCCATATAAAAGTATTTTCCAGCATTTCAAGTATGCAATGGTAACACTACTCACAGGACAACGCAGGTTGACAGGAACTAAATCAGCAACAACTTCAATATCGCTGTCACTATCAGCATTTTCTGTGGCAGCCCCTCCACCAACACATTTACGTACACGAGCAAGCGCATCTTCAAAACGCTCACCTTCATCCTCCTTTGGAATCAAACTGAGAATCTAGAAAAAGAGATGACATGGTTACACTATTAACTCTGGGGCAAGAATGAAAATTTTAACATATGCAGAATGTCAAAAGCTTCCAAAAGTTCTGTTCTTACAATAAGAGAGCAATGGCGACCAAGCCCTTATTATTATAAGGTCAATGAAGAACGGAAACTGAAAAATCTAACATGCAATTAAAAAGAAAATCAGAAGGCATAATGCAAATGACACGTGACAAACATGATTTTATACCGATAAAACTCTCAGATAAGTGCCCAAAAATGATATTTAATAACTCAAATAGAATTATGCCAAGCGAATTCACAGTCAAGAAGAACTACGAAAGGGCATGTAAGCTAGAATTATGTCATACAGGCAGAGATCATATCTGTACAGCATGATTGAGAAGCATACTTTCCATGCATTACTTTGAACTAATTAATATACACAGGCTCAATAAGTACATGATATACACCAAAATAAAGCCTTTTAGAAAGATCAGCCAACCTGATGCAATGTTCGACGCTTTACAATTCTAACTCCTATGCAGAAAATGCGCGCATCACAGCCTGTTAAGGAAATCTTATTAATTCCGTCTTTGATGACTGTTGAAATCTGACAAGACAAGATTAAGGATACATAAAGTCAACATGTAATACATGATTGAACAAAAAAATTAGTTTTCACTTCCCCACAACACCCCTAAGACTCCAAGAAAAGAGGGGAAAGTCTGAAAGAAGAGAAAACTTAAAGAATGAATGAAAAGTTATTTATAAGGGAAAAGAAATGACAACATCATGAAGATAAGATGTCAGATGGATTCATGATAACAAACAGAAACTATTGCTCTTCATTTTGTATTGTCTAACGTGCTCTCTGTGCTGAGTCATAATATCCATCTATCATCCACAGAAAGAGACATTTATCCTTATGTTTATAATCTTTGACATAGCAACCTAGACAAATAGGATTCATGTAGTCAAGTCATTTTTGCACATTATATAACTTGATGATAATATAATATAATTCGCAAAAGGTTGTCAGTTAGTAATACGTGTAAAAATTAACCACAAAAGGTTGCCTTGTGTGGTAAAATTTTGGATACTAAATGCTAACAGATGCATGCAAAGGAGGGTGAATATAAAATAACGTGTTTCCCCATCAATGGAAACTAAATGGCAAATACTATTTCCTTTATTAATTATGTTTCAACAGAAACTTCATTTTGGAAACAGAAACTCACAATTGGTCCATCATCTCGACCATTTGCACCGAGCAGTTGAGCGTCAGGTCTGTGAATTGCCCTTACCAATGCACCTGTTAGGTTAAAGGCAAAATGTTTTCATACAAGCATGGCAAAGCCGCCTTTGTACAAGCTGATGTAGCATTTTCCACGAGATCCATCATATACATCACAGAGAAAACAAAAGAAAAAGGAAATATGATAGGGAAGTGTTTGGCGCTGTACACAAAGTATAACAATACAATAGCTTTATAGGCCCATATTCATGTACTGGATCAATGAAAGAGCATTTAGAGAGGAAATTCAAACAGTTAGAGACAGAAGTAGCCTTCAATTTCTTTTTTAGATTCAAGAGTTCAAAAATTGAGCAATCCAAGAGGATAGCATACCATTAACCTGTAGTTTAGCATGTAGTGGCCACTGCATCCTAAAAGTCACATCGTCATTGAGTAGCATGCACCAAACCTAAATATAATAGAACAAACATAACCAAATAAGAAAACAAGTGTACTCTAACTGCAAAAATACTTTGTTTTATTACAAGGACCCTCACCAACCTGGACATCATATTCTTGCTTTGATATCAAGTCCTTGTCTACCCTTGTAATTTGAAATGTTTTCTCAATGCTCAGATTAGGTTTTAAGCTGCAAGCCAAAGTAAGTAGTTTATGCAGCCAATAACACTAAAAATCAGAATAAGCACTAACAAGTAAAAAGGCAAAAACCTCAATGACAAACAAACAGCACATATTTGTGGTAAGCACCAATATCCAAAACATCTAGAATGACTGACTTTCAGGATTCGTTAATCCCATTCACGAAATACAGCCAGAATGGAATCAAGAGTCATCAATCAAAAGTTAATTGATGCAACAGTTCTCGAGGAAAATAACTGCAGAAAGAAAAGCCCAACGAAAGAAAATTTGAAAGTTCAACTAGAACAAAAACGGCTCACAAGTGAAATAGAGACTTGAATCAGCTATTCCATAAGCACTTATTCATTATGTATTAAGTATTTCTGAACTTATTGTAAAGAAGATTCGAAAGTACACAGTTGTCCATCCCACATTCTAGTTTAAGAAACTAGCTACATA
Organism: Paraleonurus japonicus; assembly: GCA_030762865.1. Taxonomy (NCBI): domain Eukaryota; kingdom Viridiplantae; phylum Streptophyta; class Magnoliopsida; order Lamiales; family Lamiaceae; genus Paraleonurus; species Paraleonurus japonicus. The sequence continues at coordinate 36,547,718 of CM061052.1, forward strand.
CCATCTGCAGAATAATTATCTCACTCATGAAAAACCTCTTAAAGACACAATTTAGCAGATGTTCAGGTTCAGCCAGTAAATAACTCAATCCATTACAGTCATAAATCTGAACCTTAGAAGTCAATAGGAGAAGGAAATAAAATTTATGTACCCATCTGCAGGAATTGGAACATGGGCTATGCTCAACTTCACAGGAAAAAGAGGATGAGCGATTGAAATCAAGAAGCTGCATATTTCAAAGTAATTATCAATATCAGACACAGAATGTATTTGATGAAAATAATTTTAATAAAAATAAAAGAACTAATGTATCATGAAGCTGAAATGCTCCACAGGGCACATATCTACGTTTCAATCTGTTGCAAATATATTAAAAGACTATATGTTAAGTAAAATACTTATTTAAATGACCGCCCAGCTAGGAGAAGATATGCAAATCAAATGAAAATAAATAAATTATATTAATTGGGAATGTGGCGTTCAACATCTGTGACCCAACAAAATATCTTAATCCATTTCTAAGCATGCTCAATTATAAATATCATACTTGGACTTCTCTTCATCGGATTCTGTATACTTGTAAACAATGCTTGGAAAAATGTTAGATTGAGAAAAAGGAATCTTAAACCAGGTTGCAGACTATAATAATAGCAATTGTCTGTTCCAACAAGAATATGCTCAAGAAATGAATACTTTATTCCAGTCTCCAGCAAACAACAACCAAATGGCCTGTTCAGCACCTCAAATATTAGGCATGTGTTTGTGTTCTTTATGCCAAGTTTTGAAGAGAACTATCAGAAAAGAAGCGACTATCAAGACAACTTCAACTTCAGATCATAGCAATGGAATAATTACTGATTTAATGTAGTCCTCAAAGAAAGTAAAGACAGATCCTATAAGAGGAAAAGAATAAAACCCCATTTAAAACTACAAAACAACATTACCATCTTTATTTATTGCACTAAAAAATAAGGAAGCTTAACAGATAAATATTAGATAAGGGCATAAGGCTGCCAAATGGAGGATATAACACGCCTAGATAAGCAACAAGTTCTAGAAAAGAAAAATCATCTTGTAGCACATATCACAAATCCAAAACAAGTAGCAAGAGGTGGGTAATGGTAGTACATGATGATGCAACAAGGCGAACAAAACATGGCCACTTACGGATCAGCTCGACTCAGCCTACATATTTCGCAGTAAAAGATCTCTGGAGGCCTAGGCAGATTACCCTCCTCGGGTTTCTCCGGAATCACCACGCATGACATATGCTGCCACACATTGCACTTACGATCCTCGCACTGCACCATTGTTTACATTAAAGGAAATAAAATATTCACCATGGAAAAAGAAGTTGGGACTGAGAAACTCAAAGGTCACGTGTGCCCAAGGAAAGAGAAGGAAGAGAAAACAAATGCACACAGAGTTAACACATATCAAACCTTATAAAACTCCAACAGATAAAGCATATATGTACCTTGATCATTGAATCAGTAGGCAATGAGCTTCCACAGAGGCAACGTATCTTATCTATGTGATAAGAATCTAGAACTTCCTCCTTAGGCTTAATACTTGAACTATCTGAGATGACTGGTGATTTTGATACCAAGTCAGCAGCCCCAGAAACCTGCATTTTTCTGAATATAGAATGTGGAGATAATGGCATAAGATCATCTCTGAGAGAAAAGACTGTTACATTTATTTCCAGGAAAACATTTAATTACAGAGTTGCACTTATACTCATTTTAGTTTAACTCACATTTTAATCAACCATCTTTATTTTTATTTTATTCTCTTTATACATTTTGACTCAAGGTTATAGAAAGTGCCGAGCAGAAGTAGTACACCAGTCGTACAACACTTAAATTTTCATAAGGAAAGAAAAAAAGTAACAATAGCTTGATGATCCATACGGACAAACAAAAGAGAAATCAAGATGATTAGGAGATATGGCAAAGCTCTCTAATATATATTTGATATAAGCCCATGATTGGAACAGAAAAGTGTACCTGTATGTGTCATCAATGAGCTTTGCCACTGCATCCTTTCCAAAAGTATGTTTCTTCGCCAAGGATCCTGAAGCTGTTAAACAATACATCAGATTGCACCTAAGTTTAGCATGCAGTAATATTAAGTGACAGGCAAACTGGTTTATCGGATACTGATGGTATGTGACACCCAAGTAACCCACTTTTTGCACTCAAAAGTGCCAAAGTTTGTGGGTGCATGTTGTTGCATTTTTGACTGTAAATGAACCACATTTTATCCAACTATCAGAACAATGACTTCAGCACATTTACTTGATTAGTTTCTAAGCATCAGACAAGCAACAAAAACAAGATTAGAACTTTACATCAAGACATTTCATTAAGAGAGCACCACTTTCTCAAGAACTTTCTATGTTATACACTTTAAATTGTCTTCTGTTTTCCCAAGGATTTACTTTATATCATCACAACAATTTAAAACATGAAAAGACCTTGCTGCATATATTACTTTTCATAGGATCTATGCAACCTGAGTTTGTTTAAATTCTAGAAAATTGTCATCCTCATTTAATGGACCTGTTAGGAAGCTACAGTAACAAAGTGATAGAGCCATGTACCTTGTCCATCAGAGAGAACTGCTAATATTCGATCAACAAGGTCCTGTGCCAAGTCAAAGCAGCAAAACCATTACTATGTTATTTAACTTTAAAACATCTAAAAACTGAAAAAGAAAACATGAATATTATCAGATTATGCAAAAAATAGCCAATTTATCAATCCAAAAGTATTCTAAAGTTGCAATTGCAGAATGGCAGCACAAATATAACAATAGGCGATCTGTAAAACACAGCAGCAATTGAATGAATTTTAAGCTACACCAGGCCCTTCCAGCCAGCCTATAAGATGAGCAAGATAATGGGGAGGAGACTAGGAGAGGATGATAGCCTCCTTACAATATAGTGCCACTACATCAATAACAAATTAGGTATGTAAACCTGTTTTTTTCCCTGCTTTGACAGTCTTAGATTTGTGAGGACATCCTTAAGCTCCTTCACTCGGAAATATGTTAATTTGTCCTGTCAAAAAAATTAAGAATACTCAAGTCATTTACATGGCATAAAACGTATTAGCTGAGAAAACCAAATACAAAAGTCATTGGGACCCAAACATATTAGCTGAGCCAATGATCTTATAGGGCTTTCTTTACATTTGGATTTCATTTTTAATACAGTTGAACTTATTTTTGTGTACGCCGACATGAGGACTAAAGTCCCCAACCGAAACTATGATTCAGCCCATGAGAAACTTTAGGAAATAAGAATACAAAAAGAGATGCAATGGCTAGAGTCCAAAAATGATGGGCTTGAAACACAGCAGTTTGGCATTACTTTTGGCAGCAACTAGAAAAAGTTATCAGCAATTCCATTATTCTTAACATAGAATTGATCTCAGAACCTAGCTTTTTATCAGACTCGCTCTCATTCTCATACCTGCACTACATGACCATGCAAATGATTATAACCGAAAATGCCAAATTCGAACTCAATATCTGTATCCTTCAGTTGAAATGCCAAAACAACTTCTCCTCTTTACCAAACTGAAAATGATAGGCAATGAACTGCATAGTGCTGAACCTTACACGAGGTCTAAAAGAAAGGGAAAAAATTGTTCATAAGAATAAAGTATAACAAGAAAAGGGAGGAAAAAAACCCAGGAAATGATCCAACCATATACTGGCTCGAATATTCCATCCTTCAGATTAGAGAAAAGGATCAGAGCCATTCCCAATGGAATCCTCGGTCTAATATGTAGGACATTTGAATAAACATCGAAAGTGCGAAAGCACATAATTGATGTTTCTTTCTAGATTCCACAAACAAATGGCACATGTCATCAAATTGACATAGTTCAAATTGCAAAAACTAGCAAATTTCTGCTCCAATGAAAGAGTTTTTAACTTGGTAATAACATTATAACACTATAGCAACTTTCAGTGTGATCATCAACACAAAAATACAAGCACCATTTGATAATTGGCAAAAAAATAAAACAAAAGAATAGCAAAGAAACACCATTCAATAAGAGAAAATAGTACAAATTCAAGCAGAACTGCACTAAAAACATTGAAATTCATTAAGTTTACCTTGCAACGGTCCACTAGGTCCATTTTAAAGAATCAGACTGCCGCAGCAGAATCAGCAAATTGTCAATTAAAATCTCTACTCAACAGAGCCATGCACCCTCCGAACTTTCAACTGATCCATTTCAAACAGACCAAAATTAGCCATAAAAATTCAATCCACTCGCATCATCAAACACAATTAGGTTCATAAAAAACGGGAAATACAACTCGCACAAATATTGAAATAAAAATGAAGATACAACAACACAAAAATTGAGGATATTAGTCGGTAACGAATCCAAAATTACAGCGAATACCAATAAGGCAACCAAGCGAGCGACTGGTCCGTATCCCCTAGAACATACACGCGCAGCAAAAGGTATTGATGAGGGTTTATTTTGCCCAAAAAGAGCAACCGGAGGAAGAACCTACCAAAATTCCGGACGTATCGTCGGTGTATGAATTCCGGTTTATTTTCTGCACATACGTCCGGGTTTCGCTTGCCTGAATTCGGGTACACGACAGTCAACACGACACCATTTTCTCACTTTGATTATCAATTAATTATTATCTTAATTAGGATCCATTTATTTTGGGCATGGGACGAGACTCCTTTTATGACTATTCAAATTTTTGAATACTTTTTTTGTCAGTTTATTGCCACCAGTACATACTTCTAAATTCATATATTTGTGCAAAACTTTTATCCAAATAAATATTCTTAGTGCAAAATTTTTAGTTGCACACTTCGAATATATATACTTGTGTGAAAAATTTAATCGCACGTCGAGATATTTTTGCAAAAATTCAAGCACACACCAAATGTGTGTATGTTAATATAGAGGTGGTTTTTATTTAAAAGGAATATTTTCTCGATATAGAACACTCAAGACATTTTTATTAACACAATGACACTTCGCTTTTATTGTAGCTCGTGCTCTACTCGGTAATTTGGTGTGTTGTAATAACTTGTTCATATTTGTTTATCTCAACTTTTCTACATTTATATCATTTTTATTTTTATTGTATCACGAATATTTCTAAGTAAATCATGAGAAGTCAACCAAGAAAGACCAAGTCCAACGCCCGAGCTCGGCCCTCGCTCCGCTCTTCCATTCGACCTTGGTCACCGGCTCGTCCACCCAATCTCGGTCGTCTAACCTCGTTTGCCTTGCTCGATCGTCTTGCTTATAAGGAGATGGTACGATTCACGTACAAGACTACCGACACCTTTATAAGACATGACAAAATTCATTAATTGTAAGAAATTTGTTTTTCATTTGTTTATTTATGTTTGTAGTTCGTTTAATAGTCACATGAATACCACATTTTATACGATAAAATGAGCTACAACAACTTTCATACCATTCTTTTATTTATTTATTCATTATTATTTTTTTCAAATTTATTTTATAACCCACAAATCAATTCTACAAATTTTTAAAGTCTCTCTTGCGATTTGCTAATCATACCACCTTTCAAACATATTATAAAAATATTATATATTTCATAATTTTATTAAAATAATATTCTCTCTCGTCCCATACAAAGTTACTTATTTAAAATTTGCACACTTTTTAAGGAAAAATAATATTTCAAGTGTATTTAGGAGGCGTTACAAGCTTTTCAACGAGAATGACAATAGAAAATATTATTTTCCTCTATGATGGTTATATCATTAGTATTGTGCCCTAATTTTGAAAAAAAAACAAGATAAAATAAGCTTCGTGGTGGTGTGGAAGGGAGATGATTGAGGAGTGATGATTGTAGGAGGAAAAAAGTTAATCAAAATGAGTAGTAATTACCTTATTTAGGAGAGAAAATAGTGTTATTGATTATTATTTGTTCTCATTAGCTACCTCAAAACAAACGAGTTCTAAATACATTTAAATTATGGTAAATTATATTTAATCATAGAAATCAATAATATGACCTTAAATTTATATTGACAATTTAATTATGTGATTTCAATCAATTAAGTTAACTCAATTAATTGACTAGTAATTTTGGTAATTATAAATTATTATAAAAATTTAAATCATAAGTAATTATAGTAAAATAAAATTATTTTAGAAAAATATATTCGGTAAAATTTCTTTAATCATACTAATATTTGTTAATTGACTCGATTAATTGAGTATGCATTTGTTTATATAGTTATGCAGATTAATTTTAATGACTTGGTCAAATTAGCTTGATCTTTTATTATCTTATTGTGACGTAATAATGGAATGTCATATAACTAAATATTTGGATAAATTTATTTTCCATTTACAATTCAAAATTTGACCAAAAAAGTATTTTTTTTTAAGAATTCAAAGGATTATGTACTAAATATCATAGACTTAATCAAATGTGTATTTTAGATATCCCAATTAATTATAATAGACTTAGCTATTAGCTTAATTTATAATTATTTTAATTAATTGTGATGTAATTATGTAATCAAATATAATCAAAAGATTTGAATTAGTTTTTTTCCATTCAACTTATTATAGAAAAATATATTCACTAAAATTTATTTAATCATAATAATCTTTGATTGTGTAATTATAATATGAATATATGATTTACTAAATAAAAAGTATCCGTTTTCAATTAATTAATTATGTAAGCAAAAATGCCAAGACTTTGAATTAAATACAAAATAAAATAGATTTATATAGCAAAAAATTATAAATAAATAAATTGTGATATAATTGTGAATCAAAACTATACAAATCAATAGAATGCACTAAATAAATAACAATTGAGGTATGATGATGCGAACCGCGATTTACGATCAATAATTTCGATGTCCCAATTCGGGTTGGCAAACACGAAACCCCAAATCGATACTCTAGCTCGGACTAGAAAGTACTCGATTAATAGCTATCAAGTTTTTTTTTTTCTATTTTCTTCTTATTCAAAACAAGAGCTACAAGTCTTTATTTATACAAGTCTCCCATCATGAAATGGATAGAACCTATCAACCAATTAACTTCCTAATTACTAACAAACTAACAATTTAAAGAAAGAAAACACCAAAAGAATTACAAAAATCAAGTCCAAAAAGTTACTGAATCAATACTAAAAACTAAGTTTGCATCATTCGACCATAACACCTTAGGGTTTGCGTTCTTATCTTTAAAGAAAGGAAAGCGAGAGGGAGATGCCACTCAACATCGTCTCATCCTTTGATCGATGAGAGAACTATCGAACAAAAGGAGAAAGAAAAAAGTTGGATACCTCAATAAATACAAATCAAAACTATACATTAATTTGAAATCAAACAATTGAAATTTTCTTCCAATAGGATACAAATAAACAATGAAAATTAAATATATTCTTCGTAATGTTCTAAATAGTTGATGGTCCCTCAAAATTTTTAATCAATCTTCACAGATAAGAATTAAAAGAAAAAAAAAAAAAAAAAAAAAGAGGATGAATAAGTGAAGCTTTTTTTTTAGTAACATGTGTGATCATACGATGAACTCTATTTTTATTATCAGCATCATGCAGCATTAGTCTTGTTACATCATGCACATGCACTTATCACCGTCATGCATATACATTATTATAAGTAAATATGACGGTGACAATATATGTACATGACAGGTGATAGTAAATAGAGTTAAATAAATGCATCTTCACACAAGTTTTTGTCTTTTTTTTTTTTTTTTTTTTTGTGTGTGAAGCATAAAGGATAGTGATTGTGTAAAATTCTTTTATTACAGGTATGCATTCAATTCAGTTGGAATATATCATATATGTGTGGGTTTATAATTGAATGTCTAGCTGCTGCATGAGTTGCTGATTTATTTAGAGTAACATGAGTTCTTTAAAATTTAAATGTGATTTATATATGAATAGTGATTGTGTAAAATTCTTGTATTTAAAATAACTTTAAACTATTCCAATTTTATGTTTATCGAGTTGCGATTATATTATAGATTTAAATTTGTATATTGAAATTGATTTTGATTTTTTTCAGTTCCAAATATTATCATAGTATAAAAGCTAGGTTACGCTAAATGGCATGCATATTTATAAAGAGTCATATTGAAATTTGTTTATTAGTTTGACTGTATTTATTCACTAATACTTTTTGTAAGCAAAAATTTAATTAATTAAATTAGAGCTTAGTGACATATTTACGTATGAGGAGGATAAGTGTATTACTAATTTAATTAGATAATAATTTGAAATAGTATTTATAGTATATTTTATTGGATTTGCTAGTGAAAGACGGGAAAGTGGTTTGAGGGTTCGAGTTATCAACAATTGCAGGCTCGAGGTAAATGAAAATTTATTTACAACTACAATGCATAAACTTAAATTGTGATACTTAAATGATGCTCAATAATTATCGTTGAAGGAGCATGTGAGCTCAATATTTGATGTAAATTGAATATGCGAGTTCGGTGATTATTGTAAAATGAACTTATGAGTTAAGTGATTATTGTTGAAATGAATAGAGTGATTGAATTGATAAGTTGTGAATAGAAATGAATTAAGCGAGTGATTAGAAATGAATAAGGTGATTTAAGTAGAGAGTATACCCATATTAGCCACGTGATGACCTCTGTATTGAACATAAACCAACACATATCGGTAAGTGTGGGGCCTCCAACAAGTGAGTATAAATGAATTAGGAGAGCGATTAAAAAGGAGCTGGGGGTTTTTAAAAGTGAAGATATCGAGAGAGTTTCTAAAAATATATCATGCATATTTTCTGCATATTGAAATTTATCTCACGTTATTTATAACTAATTCAACAATTTTGAGATAGTCAAATGCATAATGAATTTGGATCATTTCCATCCCTTTGTAAAAAATCATATGTCAGTAAAAAAATTAAATTAATAAAGATCCAAATATTCCATGTGTGATAAATAAAATAAATTTAATTTAAAAATCACAATTCCTTTCACATTAAAATTTATCAACATTTGTGTGATACAAGTACAACACAGAATGCGTGTATCACAAGAGAGAAATACTAATAAACGAAGTGGTATAGTTAACATGTGGTTAGGCCTCACTACTTATGCCACAAGTTCATGTGTTCGAGTCACTATTTACCCAATTAAAAAAAAAAAAAAAGAGAGAGAGAGAGAGAGAAATACTAGTAGTAAAAATTCAACATAGAAAACTTGTCATCAGCCAAAAGAAAAGCTAATTTAATGAGCAATGCAAGTCTTCATCGATGTCAAGTGAAAGTGAAGCAGGGCTGCAGGGTGTCCTTGTCCTTTGGTTTTTTCGATCCTACAACTGTGCACCATACACCCCCACACACATACACGCACCCAAAAAAATGACAAATATATTTATCATTGCCACAGGTACACTATCAACTCAACTATAATTTTAAATGGTACATTAATTATTTTATTAAAAGTATATCTCGTGCATTAAGTGCACTTTACAATTGAAATGCATTTTTAACAGTATCAGTTATTTTCACAAATAAGATTTTCGCTAAAAAGTGAAGTTGTTTTAAGGTATTAGTTGGTCAGTCATAAATCATAATGGCTTTCTCTGAACATAATTAGTTATTTTCATTTAACAATATTAGTTGTGCATCAATTATATCGTACAACTAACCCAAGGTTACCCAATATAAATGAGAAGGAAACGTTTTCTTTCTCTCCATCCCATTGTTTTAGCTATGCTTTTTCTTTTCTTTTTATAGCATGCCTTAAATGTCCTTTCCCTACCCAGCCTTTATTACTATCAAGACAGTGCCAACAACCCCATGCTTCACAGTTCATATGCCACTTTTGAATACCACATAAAGAAATCTACCATTCAAAATAGCCAAAAATTTAAGGTAAAAAGATGCTACCAATCTTCAACAGTTGCGGGCTTCCTATTTGTCTTTCTGGAATCTCTCATCCTCTTGGTCTACACAAAGAGTATCTCTCTCTCTCTCTCTCTCTCTCTCTCTCTCTCTCACACACACACACACACACACTCAAGAATGCAAGCACTAGTCTGATAAATCTTGTTGACTGGCATGTATTAGGATGAAGGATCACGATCGGAGAAGGGAGGCCATGAAAAGATGAAATTTCAGGAAAATTTGCAAGGGTGTGAGATTTTCAGAACTCTAAATAGAGAGGGATATGGAGGTGGCAGTGATGTTGGTACTGGCCAAGATTTATCATGCATTTCTCTGGCCCGTACTGCAAAAGCAGCATGAAGACAGTAACTTATTAGATTTCTTTTGTAATATTATGTTCTAGGCTGCTTGATTTATGTTTCTTCCAATTTATTGTTTAACATTATGAGTATCTGATATTCAGGAAGTTCTACATTGGGTGTTATTATTCTACTATGTTTAATGTATCACAGAGAGAGAGAGAGAGAGAGAGAGAGAGTTATAACCAATAAATGGGTGGGGGGTGACCCTTATGCCTTAGCAATATCTTCAGCCTAGTTATTCAAGCCCAAGTATGTTAGATCTAGTGTTGAACTTAAAATAATTTTGGCTCTTGTTGGGCCCAGTAATCATATGGACAAAACTAAGCAGAAATCAAAATGTGATCAACATAAAAAAAAAAAAAAAAGAAAAGAAGGGACTATTTTTAGGTAAAATGATGTCTCATCTCATACACCTATTTTGTTGCATCATCACACCACTTGTATATTATTACATTTAAAAAAAAAACTATTTTGTTGCATCATCACACCACTTGTATATTATTACATTTTTAAAAAAAAAAAAAAAAACTCATTCATCTCATTTCATAATATGACATAAAAATCACAGTTAAAAGCTCTTTTGTAATTAGTAGTACTTGTTTTCATCAAAATACAATAGGGATATAAACTAACTTGAAACACAGTGACACACATTAGAGAAACTAAAGAATCTAGACATCTGCTGAGAAAAGATCAACGGACATGAAAATGCAAGATGCTAAGTCTGGTTGATGTTTTGAGCCTTGAAGTTAGGTTTGGTTTAAGGTTTGCATTATTGATATACAGATAGGTGGAGGTGTTCAAGTGTTGATTACAAACCATTGCCACTTATGTGTCTAAAATTTGCTTCCCAATCATATTATTCTTTGAGTTCAAATTAAGGTACGAAAGAGTTGAGGCAAAACCTTACTCAGCTACTGTTGTTCGAAGAGGCAGCGAACTTTCCACTTCCTTAGTCTCCGAACTCCTTTCTGCAACAACTTTTGACATGCTGAACATCTACGAAAATATTAAGGGTAGACATCAGCAATAATCTATCTTATTAAAGAGCAGAAAATCACAAATTTCTTTCACTTTAATCTATTGAAAAATCTATAAGGAACCTTCTTGATTGTCTTCTGGAAGCAAGTCTTGTGTTCGTCCATGGACGCATGGATGAATTCATCAATGTGATCTTTCACATCTTCTAGAAAAGTCGCACTCTCATTCTTCTTCCTCCGGCATGAAGCCACAGCCGGTGTAAGAGCTGCAGATGATGGTTTCTCATTTGGACTATTTTCAGTCGCCATTGGTAGTTGTACCTATGTAAGTAACATTCAGCACAATATGACAATATGAAGACACAAGCTGCTGAATATAACAGCAAACTAGAAGTGGGAAAATAATGGTAAAAGATTATGTTAACAGCATAAAACAAAAGCATCAAGAACAAGGTGGATCTAAAGTCTCAGTTTCAACTTCATATTAAGGAATTCGTTGAGATTGTTTGGATAATTTCATATTATGATAAATTATTGAGCTAAATTACTTTTAAGGGATCTTTAAAACCACTTAATATGAATGAAGCCTGACATTTTCCCCAGGAAATCCTTCTCATACCTAAATTCTTTTACTACAATACATCTCTTATGAAAAGTTTCCAATTCCTAAGCCAAACCAATAGAAATGCTCGTGCAAGTAATCAAGCTCAATTTTGTTACGATGAACAAACCTATCTCTATCAATCAAGGCTACACGTATACAAATGCAGCCTCCCATTACATAAGCGAAAGTAGACTTCAATTAATTCCCAATTTCATCCTTGCACACTTAATTAAGAAGGAAGACAAATCGCTCGATGAAATTCACACTCGTTTTCCTCGAATTATATATTAACAAAACATGAAATATAATCGCGCCATCGAATTGATCAACAACGATAACAAAATTAGGAAATTTTATTAGTAAAAACCTGGGAGAAGACGGAAAGTAAAATACCTTTCACCTTCTGATGAGAAATTCGTTCAGCAGAATCAATCAAGAAACGACGACGATAATTTGAAGCTTCTTCTGGAAGAAAATCCATATGGGCTTTAAGCATAATTTATCTTTGGGCTATACAGCGAAAGCCCGTCTAATAAAATACATACGAAATTAATCATTTTATTAGTACTTTTTAATATACAATTTCCCATTGCATTTAATTTGTTGGGAAATTATGAAGAGTTTTAAATCAACATAGAAATATTCAAAACAACTCACTAGTATACTTTTTAAAAAAATATTAGGGTGTTTGGTTCAATGGATAAAGATGGATAGAATATATAATTCAGACTAATCCGATGTTTGGTTCGGTGGATATTGGCCTAGGATGGATATTAGGCAGGACCAAATTTGAGTCATTTCCGTCAATGCAGAATTTTTTTGTCCATAGTGTTAAATTTATCATATTGTCCTTTCATATTAGAAAAAATAACCAATATATATTAAATTTGATTTTTTTATGATTGGATAAAGTTGTCAATTACACTATTTTTGTTATTTATCCCACAATCCAAACAATAAAAAAACTTATCCTGCAACAATAAATAATAGGAAAAATGCATTTTTGTCCTCTAAGTTTCAGAGATTTTGTTTTTAGTCCCCTTGACTTTGACTTTTTGAATCGAATCCTTCAACTTTCAATTTTTCGACAAATTAGTCCTCGACTGCTATTCTCGGTTATCTATCAGGTAAATCATACGTGGATTTTTTTAAAAATTTTTAATGCTTCTAGAATACGTGGAATTGGAAGGAAAACGCATCTTCGGTGAGAATTACGAAGCGGGAATAGAGAACAAAATTCCCAAAATTATAACCCTACTAATCTGTAAAAATCATATAGCCAAAACCGATCAAAATTCCCTAAAAATCAAGATAGTCAAAACCGATCAAAATCAAACACAATCGATTCAACATACCCGGAGATTGAAAGATGAAACTGAGGGATGCAGACAAATATGGAGACCCTCCCTAGAATACGGTATGTTTGACGATTCGTTTATTTCCTTGGTGTGTGTGTCTTGTTCGATTTATTCATAAAGTAATGTGTGTCTTGTTTAATCAGAAATTGATGTGGTCCCTAGGGTTTGTTATTTTTGACATAAAGTATTAGTTTGAAGATTCCCTTGGTGCGTGGTCATTGGGTTTTTTCATAAAGAAATAGGGTGTGGTCCCTTGTTTTTAATACACTTTTGCTATTGTTATCAGGAGATTTGCATTTACACTTTTGCTGCATAAAGAAAGAGGATATCATTGTTTATTAAAAAGTAGGTGTGTGTGTATTTACTATTTTTACTGTATAGTGTATATATGGATGGGCTATGCTATTAGAGAAATATATATGTAAATATATATTTTTCCAGACAAAAAGAATAAGAAGGATACAACTTTGTTATATATACTTGTTGCAAGTTGTCCTTTTTTTTTTTTTTTTATCTTTTATCTTGTCAGTTGTTTGATTGAAATGGGCTCTGGAAAGTTTACTTGAAGAATCTCTATTTTTGTGTTACTTTTGTGTGAAATCATTTCACTAAATACTTTTTTTTTGTGTGTTTTGCTTTTTCGGATCGAAATGGTAATCTATTTACTCTATCGATTCACACGGGTGGAGAAATTTCTATGGGGGTAGATTATGTAGGTGGGAGTAATTTTAAGTTCGATTATGTTAAAAGAAATGCAAAGTGTGCGTGTAGTGTAAAGCAGTGATATTGTCTTGAATGTTATGACATGCACCACAACATCTAAATATCGAGAATGTAAATAGCGGAAGACTAACACTACAATGCAGAGGAGTAAATTTTTCATAGACTTGTTAATTAAAGTCTATGATGCCTGTCAATGAAATGTTTCACTAAATCGAGAGTGAATACAAAAGTTTGTGTAAAGAGTTTCCAAGGCGAATCTTTACAACGAAAATAAAGACTCAATATCACCTATTGACTCTTAAACGGCTAAGTGTAGTATTAAAAATATTACACCGTCAAAAGTAAATCAAAGTATCAAAGACATCTACGCTAATGACACTTCAAGATACCTATGTTGCTAAACGAGGTAACATGCGCAAGTAGCAACGTAAAGGGGAATAACGGCCCTATCGCTTAGATGCACTAACGCACTCAACAATTGATATTTGGATATTCCTTGCCATTCTTTGAAGTCCTCAGGGAGCGAATTGGAGTGGGAGGTATAAGGAGACTTAGAGAGTTTGGAATTGTAAGGAGACTTGGCGAACTAACTTCTAACCACTAACAACTAACATTTACCGATAAAATATATATATATATATATATAGATGTCCTCGGCTTCAACCATAGATCCTTGTAGATGGATCTAGAAAAACTCCAAAATAACTTCCCTTAATTCTCTCACTTAACCGTCCATGTAGATAGTTGATTTCGTGGCTTTACTCCTGCAACCGCATGATCTAGGTCCTTCTAAATCTCTGGAATTAGTCTTGAATGCTGAATCCTTGTGGAAGATTCTCGAATCCGTCCTCAATATTGCACTCGATGTTACAAAGCAACCTCGACAACATCTAAGCGAGTCTTCATTCCAGATTCTTGTAGAACGTTCTAGATCTTCAACCCGCAAAGTCACAAAATCTACTACAACATTGAATCGTTAGAGAATAAAAGTTAGCTATATGAAGAAAGAAAGAGTCAAATTCGATGTAGCAAAATATGTGATAACATCACATGCAACATCAACAAAATCTATTTTCCGTAGAATCATTGCATATGTTTTCATGCTATATGGGAGATAATGATTCTTGTCTTATGTATGTAAAAGATGATGAAGGAAAACTTGAACAAATTAAGACAAAAGTGACTTCCAAAAGTTTCTTCAAAGGCTATTAGTGAGGGTAAAGAGTTGGATATTTTCATTGTAATTGAAAGTGGGAGTCGAGTCTAAAAATGAATTGGGGAGTGTGGATGAAAACTCTCGGGATAGTGATTTTGTAGTTGATGACTTAGGTGATAGTGATGACGGTTTGGATGAGGAGGAAGGGGTAAAAGGGGTGGAAAGGGAAGGGGTTAGTCATGATGAGGGGACTACTGATGATGATTTGGTTGATGATGATTCGGGAGGAGAATTTGGTAGAAAGTGGGGAGGATTTTAACAGTGGCAAAGACTGCGATAGTGATAATGATGGTCATAGGTATCCTATTTATAAGCCAAGTACACTTTATAATCCACATATAGAACTAAACATGATTTTTAGTAACAAAAAAAGAGCTAATTGATGCCATACATTCAAATGTTGTAGTACAAAAGAGGGTAATCAAGATAGCAAAAATGATAAGAAGAGGGTTCATGCTAAGTGTGTTGGGGATGGGTGTGAGTGGAAGCTACATGCACTTAATATACAGGGAGGCCACATTTCAAGTTAAGACCTATCTTTATGTACATTCTTGTCCGAGTCTTACCATTTGAAGAGTATTAAGTCAAGATGGTTAAGTGGTAGGTTTGGATACATGTTTATCAATGATAATAACAAAAAGTTTTAACTTTTATGAATGACATCTCTCGTGAACAAGGGGTGGATATTACACCATCAGTGCCTATAAATGCAAAAATTATCACTTAGAGATCAGTTTTCTAATATTGATGAACAAGATCTGTTGCTATGGTCTTATGCGAAGAAATAAGAAGATCAAATCCACAGGTCCACAGTCATTATAGGTCTTGATAATTCTTACGGTTGTCATAGGTTTGTGAGATGTATATATGTTTTAGAGGCGGTGAAAGAGGGGTTTGATTGGTTGTAGGCCACTGATTTTCATTGCTTTAAGCTCAAAATATATTTCATTGAATTTTTCTTGTTTTACAACAAAGCGAAGAGCCAACAGAACATCAATACAACCAAACATCAATACATTAACCAACATACGGTCAAACTAAGAGAATTTTACAACTAATACATTAACCAAAATGCTAAGAAAAAACACCAAGATACAATCAAAGCAATTTTCATCCGTTTTTCCCATTGTTTGAGCTTCTCGATTTGACCTTCCATTTCACGTTTTTGCACCATCAATTGAGCGATTGTATTTTTGGCTCTTGAAAGGATAGAGGGGTCTAACCACTCAAAGTAATTGCACTTACCTCCACCACGCTATGTGTATTAAAAAAAAAAAACTGAATCGGTAAAAATCGGTTCTTCCGTTTTAAATTAATGCGTACAAAACAATGAGCCAAATAAGCTTACCTTCGGTGCACACACCCATAAAATCTTATGCCCGGATTTTCGCGGTACAAGAAGTACGAACCCGAGCACTCATTCCACCGGTGACAATGAATTATAGTAGCTCCGTTTGAATAAGAACTCGTTGACGATATAATTCTCCAACGATTTTCAAATTCCTTTTCACGAGAGCGAATTGATTTTGAGAGAAGCGTGATTTCGATCCAAAACGTGAAATTTCTTCAATCTTTCAATACGTATTAAGAGAGGGCGGATTGCTCTTCAATCTTTTGTCGACTCAAATAGGAGATCGCATTTTCGAGAGAGGCAAGCTGGGATTGGATTTTCAGAGAGGGGAGTTGATATGGGGAATTAAATTTGTGATTTAGGGGATTAGGGTTCTAATTTGGGGATTTTGTTCTCTATTCCCGCTACGTAATTCTTATGTGGGTGAAGATGTGTTTTCCTTCCAATTCCATGTATTCTAGCAGCATTAAAAAATATAAAAAAAAATTTCACGTATGATTTACCGGATAGGTAACCGAGAATAGCAGTCGAGAGGACTAATTTGTCGAAAAATTAAAAGTTGGAGGATGCGATTCAAAAAGTCAAAGTCAAGGGAACTAAAAATAAAATCTCTGAAACTTAGAGGACAAAAATGCATTTTCTCTAAATAATATAACCCATTAATCCAAAAATATCACCTAATTTCAAAAATTACAATCCAAACCGTACAATCTGACTAATCTTGTCACGAGTTATTTGTCTCGTCCATTGAACCAAACACAAAGAATTTAAAAATGTCATATATTTTATAATGGAGTGGGTATTTTTATACTGTTTTGAACATAATTTGTGAGATAATTCCACACAAAACTTGTTTATAATCATATTACTTTAAAAATGTGGATAATGTTGATATTAGTTATATTTTTAAAATTAAAAGATTATCCGCGCATACATTAAAATGTTAATGATAATGATATTAGAAATATTTGAGTTCATGATTCTTGATCATCTTGTTTATGTACTGGTGTAGCTGAGGATACAGTATGCACATAATGACACAAATCGTCAATTCTAATAATATTTTTATAATAGTACCCAACAATATATTTACTCTTAAAAACATTTAATATCATCAGAATTTGTATACAAATAAAATGTAACAAAGCAAACAATATCATATATTATATCATAACAAAATATGTATTTATCTTCATCAGGAACTTCTCGAGGAAACTTGCAGTCTATTTAATTTCTAAAAGTAAAAAGAAAACGGGCATGAGTCATACGTGTTTGATTCGAAAAAATTTAAATCGATTTGAATTTAATTAATTCGAAAAATAATTCGTGAAACTTGTGAGCTTAATCGAGTTTACATAATTTTATTTATTATGAATATACATTAATTATAAATAAAATAAAAGATGTATATTTTTTTTTTTGAAAAGAATAAAAAATCTATAATTAAGATTATGTAAGTTATTGTACCGAGCTTGAGTATTTCGAATGTTTCATCAAGTCGAGCTCAAGTTAAAAAAATTGAGCTCGGTAAAATTTGGAGTTTAATTTCGAACTTTGAAATTTTAATCAAAATTAATACTACTTGACACGATTTATTTGCACACTACTTAGGGGTGGGCACAAAATCGAAAAATCGAAGCTTCAAACCGAACCGAATTCATTTCTTAAATCGATTCGGTTTTTGGTTTGATTTGAAAAATAAGAAATCAAATTTTTATCGGTTTGGTTTTGAAAGCTTAAAAATAGAAATAATCAAAATATTTATTTATATAATTTTAAAAATATATATAGTAAATTACTATATTGAAAAAATATAGTTTGATTACTAAATTACTTAAAAAAATTATTCGGCTTAACCGAAATAACCAAAAAATATTTGATTTTATAAAAATTCAATTCGGTTTCGGTTTATATTTTAGAAGATTCGGTTATTTCTATTCGATTTTCAAAAATATAATTCAGTTTTGATTTATATTTTAAATAATTTAATTATTTGATTCGATCGAAAAATACCCCAAAAATAACTGAACCGGCTAAACGTCCACCCTAACACTATTTTCGACCAAATGTTACAAAAATCAAAAGGCCTATGCTAGAGCCTAGAAACACAATGAAACGCTCGAGGGCTCGAAGAAAGAAGCCCAAAATACACAGCCCTAACAAGAAGAAGAGCAATAGCCCATGATAAGAAAACAACTTACAAATATAAGAATTTATTTATTTCTTTAATTAATCTTAGATAATTTCAAATTTAAATACATTTCTTTGATATATATATCTATACTAATATAAAAGTGGCTAAGAGTTGAAAAATATTTTTGGACCCTTCTATCCTTGCCACTTTTTATTTTGCTTAAATTGATCCCTATTCTTAATAACTCTTGTCTTTTTGTATTCTCCTTTTAAACCCCAAGTCAATTAAAGAATTTGACCTTTTATATGTAACAACACATAGGCCTCTTCGGTTACTTTCGAT
This sequence comes from Paraleonurus japonicus, assembly GCA_030762865.1. Lineage (NCBI taxonomy): Eukaryota > Viridiplantae > Streptophyta > Magnoliopsida > Lamiales > Lamiaceae > Paraleonurus > Paraleonurus japonicus. Next base: position 36,566,722 of record CM061052.1, read on the forward strand.
CAAATTGATTACATAATTAATGATGGAGACGTGACAAATTGTACGAGATGAAATTTTTTAGGTAGAACCTACTAGAATTAGATAATATTTTACATTGTGGAGAAGTCTTAGATTGAAGAGGAATCGATATTAATGTTAAGGAATTTTAAGATGTTACTTGCCCCTATACTCACTATAGGGGTGTGCTGTAATTTTGTGCAATTTGTAAACTTAATCTACCATACAACACCGATCATGGTTTCTACTTGTAAACTTAATCTACCTTACACATAGATCATGCACATCACAACATGACTTTTATTAACAAGACACACACTTATGTCGTTTATTACTAACAACTTATATACAACGTGCATTGCTAACAACTTATATACAACGTGCAACGCATATGTTAAACGGTTAGTATATATTAAATATCAAAATTTAATGGTAAACGTGCATCTTTACCCTCATGTTTCATAATAAGAAAAATTAATGTTAAGTTAATTAGAAACTAGTGAGTTAAATTAATTTCGAAACATCAAAATCCATCATAATACATGAAAAAAATGGTTGATAGAAAAAAATATCACACTTATTTAAAAAATTCAGAGAATCGTCAACAATATAATCTAGACCATGATAACTTGTATATATAATTCAGAGATTTATGACCATGATAACTTGTATATATGGAACCTAAAAGTGAAAACTTGAAGGACAAGTGGTGAAATCAAAGTTGTAGAAAATAGTGGAGCAAGGCATCATTTTGGCTTCATATTTCTTCAACGTCTTCTCTGACTCTTGATGATTTTGAACCATAAAATACCTCTGAAATCCCCTCTTTCCTCATCCTGAACAATCTCAACACCTAAAAGCTGAAAAAACACTTCAATAAATTAATTAACCTTTTCAATAAACGTCTTCAAAGCAAGACTAATTAATTAGTAATTGGATCTCGAAATTAAGGGTAAGTAATAAGATTTCCAACTTTAATTACCAATCAAAAGTAATTTGAGGACAATATGATCGGGTTAATTGCACATTTGGTCCTGTAGGAATTTTTAATTTCACAATTGATCCCTATGTTTGCAAATAGTCCTTTTACATGCATATTTGGTCCTAACCGTTAACTAAGTTAACAGATTCCGTTAAGTCTGAAATTGTGGGACTAAAAGTGCAAACTTGCGGGACTAAAAGTGTAAATTTACAGGATTGGAAGTGCAAACTTTAACGACGCGTGTTATTTACGCACTCAATATCCGTTAAATATTGACGGAATATTAGTATAGGACCAAATATGCATGAAAAATGACCATTTTAAAATCGTAAAATTCTTAGAGGACCAAATGTGCAATTATCCCCAATATAATCATATAGTACAAAAGCGGATTTGGGATAATACTTCCAAGAATTAAGTGAAAGAGTTCATATTATAATTAGTTTAAATAAAAAAATCAGGCTTGATTAATTACCTCGTTGGAAGCTCTATAAAAGCACTTATAGTATAAATAGCTTTCATCCATCCAAGGCATCAACTTAGCAATCCCAACACAGCATAAGTTATTCGCAAGCTTATCTGCAAATTAAGTAGATTTTAATCTAAACTATATATATTTCTCTTGTATTTTCCAACAATAAGTATATAATTAATAATTATACGTCATGATCGAGATTATATTTGTCCCTTTTTTTTTTTTAAACAAGATCATTTAATTCTCAAACTTATTAAGCAATCAATAAACTATAATAAAAATTCATTTTTCATATCAAAATAAATAAACGCTACAGTTGCTTCTGATTATCATGAGAAAAAAATAATTAACTTGAGTCTTGATTTTGATCCCAAAAATTTATGCCCAATTTTGGTACCATAACTTTTGAATTTTTCTAATTTTGGTCCCATTTTCGCGAAAAAACTAAATGACATAATTTTTGTCATGTGACATGTGCGTGCCGGCAGTTATGAGACTAAAATTGGACAAATTTTTATGTCACGTGACAAAAAACGACATCATTTTAGATTTTCCGTTGAAAATGAGACCAAAATTAGGACAAATTCAAAAGTTATGTGGTCAAAATTGAATGAGACAACTTTTTAGAACCAAAAGCGAAGACTCAACAAGTTATGAGACCAAAACACTTTTTTCTCTGAATATCATAGTTAATTTTTACAAATTTCAGAAGAAATATAACCTTGATCATAAGTGGCAAGATATAGTATAAATTACAATCCAATAAATATTATATATATATATATATATATATATATATATGAGCCATTTACAATAAGGTAGAAAGAGGTAAGCCAACTAGGTGTAAAAAATTTGCAAAGAAGCACAAAAATTTGCACTTTTACACTGTTTGTAATTTTGCTAATTTTTACACCTATTTGTAATTTTTCATATATATATATATATATATATATATATATATATATATATATATTGAATTGATTAAAAACTATAGATAGAAGACGTTGTAAAAATTGATATTAATCTTACCGGAGGATTTAATCCAGTATGGAGCTAGCCTGAACATCTGGAGTTGATAACCACTGTTGAGTTTTTCCCATACTTTAACCTGATAGTGACATGTCTCGCCGGCGGCATCCTCCGCCGCCAAGGTCATGTAGTAGATTGCACCGGCGGCGGGTTCCGTGTTCAGATTTATTATATGATAAAATTTGAGCCACCCTTTTTGTTCTTGTTGTGCTCCTCCACCGCAAACTTGGCGGCGCACTCCGCTCTCCGGTAACACTCATCGGAATATTCTCCGACAGTCCTTATGCCTCCCACCAACAAACTACCATCTCTTGGTGGCGTTATGTAAAACCCCTGGAATCCACATATATTAATTTATCGGAAAATAATGACTCGAACCCATGACCTTTAGGTTGGATAATGGAATTCTAACCACTCGAAGAATACCACTTTTTTTGGAATCAACATAAATTATTATTATTATTATTATTATTATTCATATTAAAATTAAAACATTAAAACGCACGTTCATATATCTAACGTTGAAATTCAATTTTTTTCCACAATTTTAGTTTCGTTGAAAAATCAGAAACGATGTCGTATATTGCAAAAAAATGTGAAATTATAAGATTAACGTTCCAAAATAAAAAAATCGAACCAATAGTTATATTATAAGATTACATTAAATTTTTTGAGATCTTTTACGAAAAAGTTCATAAATTTGTGGAACAATATTTATGTATGTATTAAAAGTAGAAGTAAACCTGGCTGTAATTGAGGTCATCCATGTATTCGGAGTAAACTGATGGATCAAAACATAAGCCTGCCATTGATGAAAAAACTGATAAAATCTTGAGAAAAAGTAAGAAAAAGGCCAAAGGGCGTCCACAACTATATAATCTGAGTTATCAAGGGATCTATATATATATATATATATATATAAACGTACATATGGGAAATATCAGATATATATATATATATATATATATATATATATATATAGTTAGATATTTTGTCTTTTGGAAAAAGCGTATATATCGCTTCTTGTTTTGCAAGAAATCGTTTTTATATTTGGAATCTTTTGCGATTATGAGTCCTTATTTTAATTTTTAAATAGAGATGTGGCATGCTTCGCACGGCAAAGGCCGCCCAAACTTTTGCCTTTGCAAAATACTATACACATTATTTACTCTTTCTCCAAAGAAATTATTCTTTTTTTTTTTTTTAACAAAATTTTTAAAAATAATAATAGTAATATATGTGTACAATATATATGTTGAAGGATATTATGAATATTATGAGGTACATTGTAATTAAAGTTAATGACAATTAAAATAAGGCAAAAACTTATGAGACGGTCTCATTCATGAGATCGAGTCACTTTCTAATAAATTGTTATCACTTTTTAAAAAAGTGATACAAATTAATTGAAAAATGATAATAAATTGAAAAGTGATAACAATTTATTAAAAAGTGATTCCGTCTCATGATGGTCTCATGCATGAGACGGTCTCACACAAGAGTGTCCCTTTAAATAATTAAGAGACATTTGAAAAGTAAAGATAAAGTGTCCTATTCTTTTTAGAACAAGACTAAATTTTTTTGGACAAATTAAAAGGAAGAGCAATACTAAATTATTTGAATGTTTTTTTTTTTGAACAGGCAAGAAAATTCTATAAAAAGGGAGTACAAGGGGTACTCAACCCAAATACGAGAATACAAGAGATCAAATCAAGGAGTTTAGACGAGTCCAAGGGACTCCCAACCACGTACTAATATTAAAGTTTGAAAAAGAAGCCTCCCTACACAAAATGCAATACCACAGCTTAATTTGGATAGACACAAACACCTGTCGGTATGGATAGTAACATCATTGAACCTCATGTCATTCCGGAAATCCATAAGGTCCAAACGGTGATCACCCATAGAGCCGAACCGATCTTTTGAGCTTTCTATTCCCCAAGCAGTCGCTAAATTGAAGGAAATGAATTGAAGGATTGGAGTGGAGAACCATAGGCAAACCCAATCAATTCAAGATGGAAGACCAAACACGAGTTGCCAACTTGCAGGAAAAATGAAGGTGGCTAATGGACTCTGGAACCTCGGAGCGAAAGTGCGGTTGAGGGAAGTTGATTCAAGAGGGACTCCACGGATCACAAGATTATCTGTTGTTGCAATATGTAAATGTATTATTTTAATATGTAAATGATAAAATAAATTTTAATACTTAGATATTAAATTTTATTATATATACATATATGAATTAATCTTGTGTCCATGCTTAAACACCAACTTATATGCCAACCACTAATATGATGGCATAAGCACCACATAAACAATCAATTAATTATCGGTGGACTTCACTACTTATTTGTCATCACCCCATTTGGTAGACATATAAGTTGGTACCACCGGGTATAAGATCAATTTTGTTATCTATACATATCTAATAATTCCCCGTTTCTTAATCATCTTTACACTTTCCTTTTCGATCCATCTCAAATATATCTTCACATCCTTTAAAAGAAAATAACCATCAATATAAACATTCTCACAATACCATTTTATTTTCAAAATTGCTACTCTTATTCTATCATACTTTATTCTCTCTTCTACTTTATCTCATTAAACCACCCTAAATACACTTAGAACCTCTTTGGTAAGCCTCATGAATTGTTGGCCCAGATTGGCAAAAAGTCTTATCGGCTTAGATTACTCATCATCTCCAATATTTGTTTGGCTTTAGTAAGCACACAACATCGATGCGATAAGTGATTTGTGTGTGCGGTGTGAACGATTACATTAAAAAGTAATTGACAATTCTAACCTCTTTAATTTTTTGGGTTGCCGCCATTGTTAGGATATTGGGGTGTTTTAGTCAATTGCACACTCAAATCATGAACATTGTTTAGATGAGATGGAGAATCACCCCAAATTGGACAGATAACTCTTCCACAATATTGAAACAATAATTAATGGCAGGCTTTAGTAATGGGCCTAACAGATGGCTACCAAAGAGCCTATTTTGGATGATAAAAAATCTATGACCCTCTAATCGTATCTACCAAAGAGAGTCTTGCATTTCATACTCTCTCCTCCACTTCATAATCATAAAAATCAATAAAGTTAAGTTTTCTTAAAATATGTGCAAACACAAGTGTGAAGAGATAATGGGCGGAGAGTAAAAAAAAAAATATTTTTATATATTTATACATATCTAGATTTCTATTTTGAAATCTTTGATCCTAATATATTTGACTTATTTATGGTATTTTAATTAATATTTTTAATTTACTACTTTTTAATTAATATTAAATTCTAATGGTTGTATCTTTTTATATTGATAAATTCCATTTAATTTATATTAATTTAAATTTCAAACTGATCATCAATTTTCCATTCCAAATATGGTTTTGGTTAATATTTCAATTTTATGTGACAACACTAATATATTCAAATGTATATTCGAGTCTACGTCGCACTACACAAGTCTTCTATTTTATTTTCTATTTTTTTAAAATTAATAATCATAATTTAATTAAGACAAAAATGAATATCCACAATTAAAGATTAAACATTTATGTATCAAATTTTATTTTCAATTTGACTTAGCAATATTCATAATTGAAAATACCATAAATTTAAAAACACATATAATTTAGAAATAAATTTGAAAGGAAACATATTTTTGTTTTCTATTTGTGAATTAATCTCATCTTCATGTATGTTTTTATTTTGAAATGTTTGATTCTCGTGCATTTGACTTATTTATGGTATTCTATGAAGTTATCTTCACGTGTGAAGAGTCACGTTTATTAAAAAAACTTAAATTAATGTAGGAGAGAGAATAAAGTGTAAGGGTATTTTGGGTGGTTGTATGAGATAAAGTGTAGGAGAGAAAAAAAAGTAAAATAAAGTAAAAGTGATATTTTTAAATTTAAATGGTATTGTGAGGGTGTAGTTTATGGAAGGTATTCCATTTTAGGGGTGTGAAGTTAATTGTGGGATGTCGAAAAGAAAAACATGAGTTAATTGCGGGACGGAGGGAGTAATATATTTAATTTACATTACATTTTAGTTTAAACTTAATTTTAATGATCGTGTTCTATTATGGTGATAAATTCTATTTAATTCTCGATTGGATTTTATATGAACATGGTTCATTTTATAAATAATTATTCAATTTTTATGAATCACTATCTAATTTTTTAAATATTTAATACATTAAACATATTTTTTTAATTTAATTTTTTATACCTTTTTTTTAAAGCAAAAATTTAATATTTTATACTTAAATATTATATATTGTGATTTTTGTATTGAATTCGAATAATTTTAATAACAAAAATATTAATTATTGTTAATTTTTATACTCTAAAATTTTCAAAACAATTTCACGATATTAAACTTTGTCATATATGCATTCATCAACAATAATTTTTTTTTAAAGATTAAGTTATGTAATCAAATTTAAATTAAAGTAATTTCATTTAAGATATCAGATTTCATCAAAATATTAAAATAACTCTTAGGGGTCATTTACTTTACTATTTGGATTATTTTGTTTGATTAAATATTAACTAATCATCATAAATTACATACTCCATGTGATATCAATTTATCTACATATAAAAATATTTTTTTATGATATAATTATACATATTTAAATTTATCAACAAATGTAATTAATATTATGATAAACATTTCAGCTATACTGGGTGTAAACTAGTTATAGATTCTCAGTAATCATCCTAAGAATTGCAGGTTTGAATTATTAAATTTATAAACATGCTTGCTACAGTTAACTCCATTAATTAGGCATAAACATATTAATAAAAACGCGAAAATTGTATGCATGGATAAACCTCTAAAATCGATTGCACAAAATAACAGTAACAAATAATAATAATAAAAATAATAGTACCAAAGAAAAAGTAGCTCAGGCAAAGAAAAGCCACCGCCGGTCGAGCACCCAATTCTGGGAATGGGTAGCCAACAAACAAGGCAGAAAATCATAAAACAATAACAAACATAATAGACCTACTAATGTAGAACAAACTTCAACTTCACTAAAATTGCAATAAGACCCCAGCATGACCACCACGGTTCACTTTCCACCCTTCTTCACAGCAGCCTTGGTCACCTTGGCCCCGGTCGGGTCTTTCTTCTCCACGCTCTTTATCACACCGACAGCAACCGTTTGCCTCATATCACGCACAGCAAAACGCCCAAGTGGCGGGTACTCAGCGAAAGTCTCTACAACCATAGGCTTTGTTGGAACCATCTTCACGAATCCAGCATCACCGTTCTTCAAGAATTTAGGCTCCTTCTCAAGTTCCTTACCGGACCGCCTATCAATCTTGGTCACAAGCTCAGCAAACTTAACAGCAATGTGGGAGGTATGGCAATCAAGAACCGGGCGTATCCTTGTCCGATCTGCCCAGGGTGGTTCATGATAATGACCTGGGAGGTGAAGTTTGCAGCTTCCTTGGCGGGATCGTCCTTTGAGTTGGAGGCCACGAACCCACGTTTCAGATCCTTCACAGCAACGTTCTTCACGTTGAACCCAACATTGTCTCCGGGAAGAGCTTCTTGCAGGGCCTCGTGGTGCATTTCCACAGACTTCACTTCAGTGGTCAAACCTGTGGGGCCAAAGGTGACAACTGTACCGGGCTTCAGGACACCTGTCTCCACCACGACCAACAGGGACAGTTCCAATGCCACCGATCTTGTAAACATCCTGAAGTGGGAGACGAAGGGGCTTGTCTGTTGGCCTCTTGGGCTCTGTAATCGAGTCAAGTGCCTCCAAGGAGTGTAGGGCCCTTGTACCAATCTAGGTTGGTAGACCTCTCAATCATGTTGTCTCCCTCAAATCCAGAAATGGGGACAAATGGAATCTTATCAGGGTTGTACCCTACCTTCTTGAGGTAAGATGACACTTCCTTAATAATTTCATCATACCTAGCCTTGGAGTATTTTGGCGTAGTGGCATCCATCTGCATACGTAAAACAGATGTCAGTTAAACATTACAATAAAATAGGGAATAAGGCCATTAAATTTTAATTTTAGAACATTGAGGTTCGTAAATTTTAATTTTCCCACATTTAGGCCAAATTGGGCTATTTCGGGCTTCCAAACTTAGGCCATTATTTTTTTTATTTTCACACATTAAGGCCAAACATGTGAGCAGCACACGATTTTAAGCCCGAATTTGGGTGTTACGTGGGAATTTGGCCTAAGTGTACAAAAATTAAAGTATAATGATCTAAATGTGTTGACCCGCAAACACAATGTCTTACAATTGCTACACATAGTTACAGTCCTAATAAAAATATTCCACAATAACATAAAATGATACATGACAACATTAAGACGATTAAGTACAGGAGTTAGCTAACCTTGTTGCAACAACAGATCATTTGCTTGACACCAAGAGTGAAAGCAAGCAGAGCATGCTCACGGGTCTGGCCATCCTTGGAGATACCAGCTTCAAAACCACCAGTGGTGGAGTCAATGATAAGGACAGCACAGTCAGCCTGTGAGGTACCAGTAATCATGTTCTTGATAAAGTCACGGTGACCAGGGGCATCAATGACAGTGCAGTAGTACTTGTTGGTCTCGAATTTCCACAAGGCAATATCAATTGTAATACCACGTTCACGCTCTGCCTTTAGCTTGTCGAGCACCCACGCATACTTGAATGACCTCTTGTTCATCTCAGCTGCCTCCTTCTCAAACCTCTCAATGACACGCTTGTCAATACCACCAAGCTTGTAGATCAAGTGACCAGTTGTGGTAGACTTCCCAGAGTCGACGTGGCCAATGACCACAATGTTAATGTGGGACTTTTCCTTACCCATTCTGAACCTTCCAAAGAGCACTACCACAGCAAAATTTAGGTTAGATAATTGCATATGCAAAAGCAACCAAAGCAATAACGATTATAATTTATGTTATATATGCAAAAACAACATAATAAAACTTCCATAATCTCAAAACTACTTGATTATGAATTTTTCCCTAAAATTCAGGAATTACAAATCACATGGGAGTTCTAACAAAACATTGCACCTACGAGAAGGTTATCCTCCCCTATACAAATAATAAATAATCAGAGAAGTGGATAGATGTAAAGTAGTGATGCTATAAACAGATTATTATTATTATTATAGCAAATACCAAAATTTCGCACAGGATATTCTTTAATCACACCATATTAAAAGATGGACAAAATTAGTTGATTCTATAACAGATCGATCAGAAATTTCTAAAGATTAAAACCCAATACTCATATCACATAAACTCAACACTTATACAACACTACTAAGAATTCATGACAGAGTCAAGGATCTTAAAACACATATGCACGTCCACTGAAAAGGGCTACTAACGCACAAAGAACATCAGTTCATGAATCCAAAAATCTAAAACTCATAGCGAGAAAGGACAATTCTATGATCAACCAATGAGAACCGCATCCAAAATAAAAACAAAATCCAACATCAAATTTGCAATCGGATGACAATTAGCAGAATCAAGCAAGTGATCGCAAACTAACACGCAAAAATCAAACGAAATTGACATGAGAATAGTCCATACCTCGGTAACAGATGCGAGAAAATAGATTAAAACCCTAATTGCAGTTGGAGGAGAGAATTGCAGAAGTGAAACAAGACGAGTGGGGGTTTATATAGGAGTGAGGGGTTGGGGCATATCGCGTTAGGTCTATTTCGAATGGGCCGGGCAATTTACACATGGGATATTAAATATTGTTTTATAATTCTTATATATATATATATTTTTATATATCTTATATTTAAATTAGTGTTCTAAACGAGACTAATAATAAAATATTCGATTTGATTTGTTAAATTATTCGAATCTTGTATATTAAATTTAAATTTTAAATATAATTTTTATTTATTTTTATTGTATATAATTTTAAATATAATATTTTTTTATTCGATTTGATTTGTTAATTTATTTCAAAAGTGGAATCTGAATTAGATAGTGATAGTATTTGATTACTCGATTCAAAATTTATTTTTAATATTCTTTTGAAAAATTATTAGTATATTGTTTAAAATCTATTTTTTTAAAAAAATAGATTTTTTAAAAAAATTAGTATACATTATGCATTGATTGTAGATTATTCAATTAATTATAATATACTACATTACTTAATTTCATTAAAATCATAATATATATTAAATAAAATATAAATATCTTAAAACAAATATTTGTAAATATCGAATTGAATATAATGATGTGCATATTTGAATTCAAATACTTTTTGAATCAAAAAATAAATTTGAATTTGAATTTGAATATTTCAAATTTGAAACTTAATATTCAAATACAAATACGGTATAGAATAAAAATATTTTTGCATCCTTATCTACAATAAGAGTAAATCTTGTCTCTATTGTATCTACCATGTGTCACTATTTAAAAATATATTTAATTTGATATGTTGCTCATCTCAAAATCAACAACGGTAATACCATATACTCGATTTTTTTTTTTCATGCAGAGGAGGTTAAATGATATTGTAAGGATGTAGTTTATGGATGATATTTTAGTTTAAAAGTATGAAAGTAATTGTGGGACGGATGAAAAAAAATGTAAAAATAATCGTGGGACGGAGGTAGTACAAAATAATGATACTTAAAAAAATCGATTTACATAATTTTTTGTCTACAATTAGTATGCTAGATGATTCTATAATTTCTCGATTAAATATTGACTCTTACTTAATTCTCGAGAATATCCTTTCAATGAAAGGAATGTTTAGGTGAATAATTATTTTATTTAGACATATAGGATGATTGTATTATATATAAGGTTAATTAAAAAAAAACCTTTATATTATTTATTAACTAGATGAGCTCCGCGTGTTACGCGGTATGTTCGTTAAATAAATTTTATAATATAATATATTATATTATACATATAATATTTTTCATCAAATAACAATATATAATATGTATAAAATTTTGTATATTATCAATATTGTATATGAGACTAATTATATATTAAACTCGTCATCGTTACTAATTTATCAAACTCTTTATATAATTGACATCTAAACACAAACATAAATTTATATTCTCATTTAATGACATATCATTGGAATTCACAAAAAATTGAAACAAAAATGTTATAAACTCCCTATGAGGATTCACTTGTTTGAAATACTCACAAATTAATATTTTATAAACATTGAAATTTCTAAAATATACTAAGATAAAATATAAATTGATACGGTCACAAAAATTTAATACACTTTTATATGCTAGAGTTAAATAAAATATTTTTTCAAAATATATAAATATTTATAGATTAGTTTAGTGGTTGGTGTTTTAAAAACCAACATAAGAGGTGTAGGGTTCAAATCCCTACTCTATTTTTACAAACTTAATATTGCCACATATACAAAATGACACGGCAATGAAAACATACAAAATCGACACATAAGCAAAATACATAGAATTTCCACATATACAAAAACACATGGCAACGAAACATACAAAATCGACACATTAGTAAAATGCATAGAATTTTGACACATAAACAAAAATGAACTCCCTATTAGTATATAAGATGGTTACAATTTTTTCAATTGATATACCACTTTTTTAAATTTTGCAATTCGAATCACAAATCTATTTTTTTTTGTCTAATATAATCTTATGTGGCCGCTATTTCACCAAAGTAATATGTTGTGTTCTTCGGATCGATCGTATTTTTATCTGCAAATAGAGAGAGGGGTTAAAAGATAAAATTTGCAATATATAGAATAAAATATAATGATTGAGAAGGTTAGTGAAAATTTGAAATAGAAGAATGTGTTGAAAAATGTATTTTCTTCAATTCGATATATTACTTGTTCAATTTTGATTTTAAGTGAATGAATTATTATTATTATTTTTTTAGTTTGTTGCAATAAAAGTTAAATGTGGAGGTTTGTTAGGGAAAAGTTTGTTGTAAACTTGTGATATTGGAAAATTGTTGTTGAGAAAGTGGAATATAAAGTGAAAATCACTTATAACTTGTAAGATGTTATGGACTTATGGGAAAATGCTCTTTTATTCTTACGCAAATCATTGTCGAAAATTGGCTTATGATACACGAATTAGTGTGCGGGCAAGACCTGCGTACACAAATATCGCATCCAATTGGTTGCGACTTAACAAATTAACTTTTACCTCATTTTTCTTTTCCATCTAGTTGCTTGAGTTTTGTAGTGTGCAACTGGTTGTTGAGACATTAGTTGTTAAGTCCAAGTCTACCCGGGACACATACTCTACGACCAATACAAATACGTGGGCCGCCGAGACCAATAATAGTCTACAAAGACAAGCTTCACAAAGGCTACGCTACAACTAAAATTTTGAAATTTAAAACCAGAGTGTTAATTGTGCGAAAAAATCGGCTACGGTCGAGGCCACTAGTTCACAAAGATCACACTTGCAACATTCATTTTTTTAATGTTATAGGAGTACATTTTAATACACTCTTGAACAATTTGAGTGAAAGCGTTACAAATATTATTCCAAAGAATCGCTACAGTGCAATATTTCAATTCATCGTAAAGCAAGATATAATATTAATATTGTTACTTATCTTCGTTATATCGTAGAACACACGTATCCTACAATTCAAACATCGAGTAAAGAACATAATTTATTTTAAGAAAACTTTAGCTAACCCTCAATTTTCTGATTTTATTCTATTTTTAATCACTTTCGTTGCCCCTTAACACAATGTTGCTTTCAAAAAAGAAAAAATTCGTAATAATTTATCATTGATAACAAAGCACAATATATACAAGTACAATCTAAGAGGTTGTTTGGTTTAAATGAGTAGATGGGATGGACCGAGTAGCTAGTTGTTTGGTTTGTGAGATTTTGGCTCGAGACTCTCTCCCGCCTAGAAAGAAATCCTGCACTTATCAATGCCATTGTTGGATGGATTTATCCCGGGCTTTATAGCAGGATTTTTCTATCTTTCTTATCAAAATGACTTAATGATCTTCTTATAAAATATTATGGTTTTTTCTTCTATTTTAATCATCATAATAAAAAAGGATATTATTGGTAATTATTATACTTATCTCATATATCCTACAATGCAAACACAATATAATCATTTATCAAGAGGAACGTAGTCCCGCAATCCAAACATATAGATTTTCTCAAATAAAATAATCAAAACAATACAATCCCACTAAATTCTATCACAACTAATTCATCCCGACTTGTGAAGCAAACGACCCCTAGGAGTATAAAATACAAAAATCAACGTAGAATATATAATCCTTCGAAAACTTCTCATATTTTAAAATTTGATGTAGAATAAATTTAAAAATAATATATGAAGTGACATAGCTCAAATGATTAGAGCTCCAAAAATCATGAATTTGAGTCACCATTCACCCGACAAAAAAAAAAAAAAAAAAACTAAAAATAATATAAATTTAATTCATTTATATAATTTCCTATATTAATTCTCTAATAAAATGAAACCCCACAGCTTAAATCAACATTTTAAAACTATAAATTTAATTCAACATTTTAACGAAACCCCCTCGGCTTAAATCAACATTTTAAAACCACGAAGCAAAACATCATCCAAAAGATGCTAACAAAGTAAGTACATTACCACTTTATTCATATCAACACAAATTAACAAAGCAAAACAAATAAATTCCAAAAACTAAAATTCACATTCAACCAAATTAAAACTCATCACCACACTCTCCCAAAGCTCCTCATCACCGGAGCACCCTCCTCCGGCGGCGCAACGGTGGCGGACGGCAGAATGGTGGACTCGCGCTGCGCTCGATGATCTCCCTCAGCCTCTCCTCACTCAACCCGAATGCGGCTGCAAATTCGGGCCCTCGCATTGTCTGAAGCAACGAGTTGGCTCCCACAAGGAACTGAGGCTTATTGTTCCGGGCCGAGGTGGTGAACCCGAAGAACTTCGAACGGGCCTGTCCGTGACGCAATTTGGCAGAACGGGAAGTAACGCGGTACCCAGAATACGTCACCCACGGTCACTTTAGCATTCATGGCTAAGGTTCCGTTTGGATTGACTATTTGGATAGTGCCAGCTCCTCTCAATACAATTCCATACTCGGTTGCACTTGGGTTGATGTGAGGTGCCATCATTGATCCCTGCATTTACCACCATCTTGTTAGCATATCAACCCTCCTAATTTTAATTTTTTTATTAATATTCAGAATTTACATTTATAAAATGCTTTTAATAGATAGTGAATATCTCTTTCTTCAAAAGTGGTAAACATGAAAACCAGATTGGGATATTAAAATTAGTCCGATATTAAATTAAGTAATGAGAATGATTGGGATATTAGAATTGGTCGGATATTAAATTAGATATATTAAATTAAGTAATGAGAATGACTCGTGAATCATTCAGATTAATAATTCTTGGTAATATCTATATTTTGAGATGAAATTAAAAATAATACTTAGATAATACTTATATTTTGGAATAAAAATAAAATAATTACTACTAATTTATTTTGATTACCTAATTTCTCTCTATAATCAATCACTTTTTCTCTCCCTAAACTTTCTTCCCAAACATCATAAATGGAAATGACGGATTTGATCTTACGCCCTTGCAGTGGACACTAATTTATATGTCCACCACCTATCATATGATGCCACATAAGTAATTAAATTAAATAATAGTGAGCTCCCTATATATGTGGCATCACATGATAGGTGGTTAACATGTCACATAAAGCGGTGAACATATAAATTGGTGCCCGTCTGTGGGCCTAAGATCAAATCCGATGGAAATGAATCATTCGTTATTCTTATTACCTAATTCTAGTATCCACAACTATGCGAAACTTAATTTTATTTTATTTTTTTAAATTTTGAACTCCAAATAAATTTTGAAAACACACACTTATCAAACAAACTGGATGGGCAAGGACGGATATATTTGATCAAAGTAGAATTAATTTTTATACGATTAATGCAATATTCATTCAACTAATTAATTTTAGTATATACTATATATTAATCAACCAAAGTAAACTCGAATTTTAATTTATTTATTTATTAGTCATGTTTGTAATCCAAACCATATTTACTAAAAAAAAGTCATATCATTTAAAAATGACATATTTAAACAACTGACAGTAACCAATTAATACTTTTTAACAAACAATTCATATCATTTAAAATATTTGCCTAGTTATTTACATTCAAAATTAGCATTTAGACAAAGTGATATAGATCAAGTGGTTAGAGTGTCACTACTTATAGGTCATGAGTTCTAGTCACCATTTAACCGATAAAAAGTGTCACTACTTATAGGTCATGAGTTCTAGTCACCATTTAACCGATAAAAAAATTAGCATTTATATGATTAATACTACTTATTCAATAAATGGGAGTCTAATTTTAATTTAACATTCATATGATCAATTCAACAAATTGAATTAGTAAGGGTGAAAACATGGATATTGATGAACCAAAGTAAAGTGCAGGGATTTTACCGCAGTGAGATTGACGAGGTAGACACCAATATCTTCATGCTTAAGGGGCGAATAGTCTGAATCATCCAACGCAATGCTCCATCCGTAATTGTTCTTGAAATCGGGCTTTCTATCGTATATGTTATAAGAATCGGGCCCTTTTCCCCTACCCTTCTTTCGATCGCCCTTCCTCCCAAACAAGGAGATCAACAGCTTGCTAAATGACCATTCTGATTCTTCTTCATCAAGATTATCCTCTCTAATTCCGACCATTCGCCTTATATACCCCATTTTTTGATGAAGTTCCATGTCCACGAATTTCGACCACAAGCTAGGCGTACGCGTGTCTTGCAAGTACACAATCGGGCCGTGAGCTTGCCTCGTCAGCATCTCTCTCAAGTCTCCCTTGGACACCTATGAAAGATGCACTCAAAACCAGATGAACACACGTACAATCAAAGATCAAAGAGAAATACTTAGGAGGCACTTGGTTGAAATTTTTTCAATGACAATGAGAACTAGTATAAGACAAATTGTAGTGTTTAATGAGAATAACATATGGTGAATGACATTATTTTCTCTCCTAAATAAAATAATCATATTACCCATTTTGATTAACTTATTCCCCCTCCTACCATGATATAACCAACATGGAGACATCCATTCCTTCAATAAATTTGTGGTTCAATAAATCTAGAGGCATTGGAGAAAAACCAATTTCATTCTCATTCCCTTCAATAAATCTATGAATAAATCTGTGGACATAAGGGAAAAATCAATTTTATTCTCATTCCTTTCAATAAATTTATGAATAAATTTGTGGACATAAGGAGAAAACCAATTTCATTCTCATTCCCTTTAATAAATCTATGAATAAATCTGTGGACATAAGGAGAAAACCAATTTCATTTTCATTCCCTTAAAGAGCGCGTAACAAGCTCCCCCTTATTAATAGTGTTGATATTGTGGGAACACAAATTTTACCAAGAAACTAATGTATAACTAGTACCCTCAGTATCCTTTAGTAAAAAGACTAATATAATCCAAAATTAATACCTTAATTCTTACCATAAAAGAACTATAATTAATACTCTAAAAATTAAAATTCACAATAAAACTTTGTTTACACAATGCTTTGTGATACTTGTATACTCCAATTATTGATAATGGTGCGTAATTTTTAAAATTATCAATTATATCACAAGAAACACAAAATCTAATGTGCTTTGCCATACTTAAATGATAATGGTGTGTGATTTTAAAAATTATTAATTATTTCCTAGAAATATTGTACCAATTTCATACTATAAAAATAACTCCACTAGGAAATATTTGCTTACGACTAGAAAATATTCGCTTATTACAAATGGAGCAGCCAAGCAGTGACTGTTATTAATTGTTTTATTAAAAATATTAATTAATTCATAAAGAATATCATTCTTAGTAGTTAGTTGCTCCATTATTAATTATTTTATTAGAAAAATATTAATTAATTCATAAAGAATATCATTCTATATAATTGGTTCACACGAATATTACTCGCGATCGATCGAACTTGGATCGAACTTGGAATCGTTTACTTACATTGAATGCAGTGGACAATGTTAAGCTACCGAATCCAGAAAGTACAGAAGCTGGATATGTCCCCCACCAATGAAGAAAGACTGCAAACACATCAACAATCCAACAAATTATAACAAAAAATCCCTCTTTTTAATCAAATTAAAAAAAAAAATTCCCTCTTTTTAATCAAATTAAAAAAATCCCTCTTTTAATCAAATTAAAAAAAAAAATGCCTGAAATGTGTTCCAGCCCAAGCTCTGAGATGTATCAATGCTGCAGAGAAGGTGAAGCCTTTGTCCTTCAGCTGTATTGATCAAGTAAAAAGCCGATCCTGCCCCTATCCTATATATATCTCCCATCTTCAAATCCCTTTCCACCAGTTCATCTTTGTACACATGCCCTACCCTTACTTCCCCTGCACCCCAAAAATGGAAAACTTAATTATGTATAGGGACTGATTTGTAATTTTAATTTAGGCGAAATATGTTTTTATACCTAGGCTGTAAAAATCGAAAATTCCTAATCGGATAATTTTGTGCCGCCTAGGGTGCTAGACGGCCCTGTTCATTTTCTTATTATTTTTTAAAAAATTGATTTAAACTACAAAAAAATATAATAAATTAATAACATAATTAAAATTAGTCAAATAGTTAACATTCAAACTAATATAATACTACTAAATACATGTTTCACATATTAAAATCACATCAAAATAAATTTAAAGGTTTTAACGCCCTTATAAACTTCAACATTTTAGTTTCTTTTATTAATAAATTCAATTTTACCAAAAAAAAATTAATTATCTCGATCGTCTAGGACTCGACGACGAGACCGCCTAGATTTTGCCTTGAAAATCGGATTCATAAAAGATCGAATCGGAGTAAAAATCAAATTCATAAAAAATCAAATCACCTAATGACAGCCTAGTACCACAGTCGGGCCTAAGCGCGCCGCCTATACAAAATTTTTGCAACAGAGTTTTATGCAACCTAGCACCTAATAATCGGGCCTAGGCGGCGCCTAGACGGAATTTTTGCAACGGAGTTTTATACATACCTCTGCGGACGAAGAGAATGAGGCTAGAATCAAGATACTGAGGAATGAAAAGGGTCTTAGGCTCCATGGTAATAAAGCCAATATGCATAGGTGTCTTGGCGAATTTACTTCCATAGCCTCGCACAACTCTCATATAGCCAGCATCAGTCCTCACTACCTCCTTGGAATCCTGCAGCAAGAAGTGCTCCTCCCCTTCCCTCCGCCCTGTTCCGCCCTCTCCGCCGCGTTCCGGGTCATAAGCCGCCGCCGCCACCGCCACCAAGGCCAGCAAAAACAGACCCCTAATTGTCTTTCCTCCCATTGTTAATTATTTATGTGTTGACTGATAGAATAATATGAGAGAGAAGAGGTGTTTAAGTAGAGAGGAGAAGGCAGATGTCATCCATGCATGAATGGGTGGCCTTGCTGGCGATTTCTTGTAAAGACACACTAACTCTGTGCTCTTGACATATTATGCCTTTCAAATCGGATGACATTGGGTGAACAAATTCTACCATAATGTTCGGTGTAAATATAATTAGGATTGTTCACGGAATTCGAAAGTTATCAAATAAAAAGTAATGATTGAGATTTTAATGTGTAATTTTATAAATTTTTATGTATAAAATAAAAAAATTATTGAATTATGTATACGTAAGAGTAAAAAATAATGATATTTGTGTAAACTAGTGAAAATTGCGAGAGTGGAATTTATAATGGGTTCGTTTGGTTTACAAGACTAGTTGGGATGAATACATTAATCCTAAGTAATCAAATGTTTGGTTCAATGGACTGCACCACATGACTAAAACCGAGCCGGGTTAGAATCTCCACCTTATCACGTACATAGTTGAATTTTTCCATCCAATGCGTGTGGGTGAGAGTTATAATTGTCCTAACTACAAGATTTCAAAATTATCCTTCAATTTTAACTTAGAAAGACATTATTGTGTGTATATTTGATAATTAACGAGTTATCCTATGTATCCTACAATCCAAACATAAATAATCAATTATCATGAAAAGTGTAATCAAGCAATCCAAACATATATTTTTTCAAATAAAATAATCTAAACATTACAATCCTACTAATCCATCTCGTCCCATAAAACAAACGACCCAAAGGGTTTTAAAAAAAAAAGAAGAGAAAGAGTGAAAGCTACTAGTTGTTTTTTTTTTTTAAATTTAATCGCAATTTTATTTATTATGATCTATGCTATTATCTCAGTATATTGGAGAAATGGTAATTGAACGCATTATTATTATTATTTTTTTTTTTTTGTTTTATTATTATTATTATTATTATTTTTGTTTTATTATTATTATTATTTTATTATCTCAAATTATTTTAAAGTATTTTATTTATTGTATTTTGAATATTTTATTAATACCTTCAAAAAAAAATTTTAATTTTTTTCTAATGTTGATTTTTTTTTCTTCATATTTTCGATTTAAACCGTTCCGAACCGATTCGCTCTGTTATAATTGAAAATGTGTTTTGAACAATAAGAAAAACTAAAATATCCTTACTGAATCCATTGACACAAATATTCTAAAATACGGACACAGATATTTCATATATCCATTGATGCATACCGTGAACACCCCTGGTCATAATTATCTTTAAGAATCCATTTGTTTAGTATAATTATTAGAGATATAGTTTCTTTTTCTTTGAATTCAAACGTTTATTATTATTAATTTTTATTACTTAATCCCAAGAAAAAAAGGTTCGATATGCTTTTTTTTTTTGGAATTTGTGGATCTCACTCCACGTAATATTAATATTATCAACCGCTATCATTGATAAGTAATGAAAAAATAACATTTTTTCTCGATAAAAGCTCCACAATATTGTAGATGAGATATAATTGAAAATTTGAATTTATCTAATAAAATATATCAAATATTTTACTATCTCTCCAAATTTTAACATTCTCAATTAAACAATTAATATTTTTAATAAATAATTAAGAACCATTTTCATGTTTCTAGGAGTAAAGATGTAGCAAACAAGAACGGCTTTTTCATGTATAATAGCTCCCATTTGAATTTGACGGACTTGTTATTCGTAAATTAGAAATGGGTGGATTTCAAGTCCTATCACACCAAAATCACATAAAAAAGAAATTAGTTCCAACTTTCATTTTACGTTCGCCCCAAAATAATTTTGTGTGCCCTTTTACATATGAAAAAATCATGGAATAAAAACGAGATAGAATACTATATTGCAATAGAAATTCCAAATTGCTTACCACAGTCAATTTTGGCATGAAAAAAAGACAAGTAAACTTGAGGGGTTATGGTTTATGGCTACCTGCAAAGGGTAGCATTGGTATTATGTCATTTCATGTATTTACAAATTACAATGTTTAGCATCAAATCATTATATCCTGTCGTTACAAAAGTCTATTCAACCACCAAAGTGGTGTTAAACCTTGCCGTGTCATGTGAAAACACTCGTCTCGTCCTATGTAACGGCTTAATATGAAAAAATTCTCATTTCATTGAAGACACTATTTGGTATACTCTATCATGTAATAGCTTCCACATTCTATGAAAGTTTAGTTTTTACCTGAATTCATCATGCCGTTAAGCTTAAATAGTGATCTTCTCTTCATCTGTTGCTGTATCTCCACAAAGTGTTTCACTATCTTCTTCTCCATCATCGTCATCATCAATGGGAGCTCGGTTCAGTTCCTGTGTGAGAGGGCCTTGAGGATTCCCAAAAACTATAGTGAAGATCTGTCGATGGCATTCATCACAGAAGTAAAAATACGTAAAATGGCCCTCGTATGGGAGCTCGTGCAGAATGACATCTGGTAGAACTCGTTGCACAAATTCACTCATTGATGGAGGAACCACCCTATCTTCACCTCCCTATTCAATAAAAACGTGATGTTTGTTTATTGACTCTGTAGTGATACAATGAACTAAGGCTCCATTTGGATGGAGTCATTTGAAATGAAGGGATTTGAGGAGAATGCACCATATATTTACAAATTAAAATGGTGAAAAACTAAATGAATGGATTTGGTTCACACAAATTTTAGTTATAAATGGGAGGATTTCAAATACCCAACAAAATGTAGTCATTTGAAATCCCTCACTTCTCCCACTTGTGCTTAATATTTCTCTCACTTCTCCCACTTGTGCTTAATATTTCTCTCACTTCTCCCACTTGTGCTTAATATTTGAGTGAATCAAATCTTTTCATTTAACTTTTCTCCATTTTAGTTTGTGTGAATGCATGGTGAATTATCCTCAAATCCCTTGATTTCAAATCCACTCAATCCAAATGGAGCCTAAAAGTATTCATATTTGTTTACATAAAATGCATTACAATACTGACCTGCCATAAGTGAATTGGGCCAAGAAATCCACCCCATCTCTTTTCTGAACGACTGTAAAGTGATTTAATCCAAGCAAGAACGCCTTTACCCTTGTATTTGTTCGACCCGTTGAGATCAGCAATGCTGAAACCCCAATTTGAAACCTGTAAGACCGCCTCTTCAACAAATGGTTTTGCATTTTTCTGTCTAACAGATTCTTCTACATCTCTCTGCCAGAATTCTTTGAAAGTCCTTCTCTCTATCAGAGCTCTATCCTGGACAGATTCGTAGTTCATATATATGAGAGACTTTAACGAATCAAATTCTTTCTATTTAGTTATGACCACTCACACTCTTTTCTAGTGAAACGGAAAGCCATGTATCGATTAGACCATGGTCTCCAGCGAGGAAGCTTCTTCGATAGAAGTATGGAAGTAGTTTAGGATATTTCCGAGCTAAAAAGTACATCATTCTTCTCTTTAGTGTCCATTTCCCCCATATTTTTCGACTCTCATCTTTGGTCAGTATTGGTTCATATGGATTAACCATTGGAGCAACCATGATAGCACCTGAAAAATTGTGAAAGAAGAATCACAACTGGAAATGCTGAAAAGACATACCAAATAATTTATTAAAGAGTTGTCTTATGTAAAACAGTTTTAATTTGCAACCATCACTTTGTAGTATGACAACTAATACTTTTAAATGAAATAATTAATACTTCGTCTTAATGAAAACTATTACGGTTTAAAAATACACACAAAATCCAAAACATTATATGGTGAAACTGGTTTACGCAAAATTTTGCTCTTCAGAACAACAAAAATTCTTACAATTTAATCTAAAAGAAGTTACTCAAGTGATGTACACATTCTCAAGTCCAGCCAGACAATGCACGTTTAGCAATGTTGAATATAACAAAGTAATAATTACTAAACTGGCATATGAAGACAGTAAGCGAGCACTACCACAGAATTTTGATATCATAACCTAGGAAAGATAGTAATGAATTGTTCTTGTTCCACATGAAAATATTTTGTTTCACTTGCTATTACAATTTACAATGAAGATATTTCTTGTAAAAACTTATGTAAATAAGGATAAACAAAGGCGTCTGATGTACTAATATGCAGTTCACAGACTTACCTGCAACCCTATCAGGAATGTAATGAAGGGCAGCCCATGCATGTTTGCTTCCATCAGCAAATCCCAATACCCAGAATTTATCAGTAATATTGACAGCATATGATAAGTGTAATATATCAAGAGCTGATGACTCAAGGTCCCTAATCGAATGAGGATCACTTTCTCCAAATCCTGGTAGATCATATGTCACCATTCGAATACCAAACTCTTGCAGTAATGTACTCTTGAGGCCAGGAATCCCTAGTTTCAGAGAAAAGGCAAGAGAAAAAGGATTGAGCAAACATTTTGGCTTAACTAGTTTATCTAGCACCAATTTTAGGATTAGTTTACTAAGTGATGAACAACAGAATACCTGCAAATCGGGATGAAAGAAATGAATGGGGAATAATCATTGAATATCTAGCTTGGTCAGCTGAAACGCCTTGTTCTTGATAAGCTAAGCGTCTTCCATCAGGAAGCAATACAAGGGTAGCACTAGTTGGATGTACCTTCATCTTGTTAGCCAATGGTTTTGTAGTTTGAGTACTATTTGCAATTAAAACTGCACCAATTTTGTTCACTCTTTCAGATAAAAAGACAAACGATTTCATCATTCATACAGAGACAGTAATGTACTTGTTCGAGACGCCAGCTTAATGCCAAATCAACCCAAATGCTCTAATCTGTTTTGAATAGTTATGATTCAGATAGTTCAGTGATTGCACAAAGGAGAAGAGGGACACTGATAGCAGGAAAAAAGAGTCATTATAGCATCAATTGCTTTCCTCATTTGCTGAAACCCACTCAAATCAACGATTTACGAACTAATTCAGTGAGAACACTCTCCATTAGGTTATTTAATCGAAATTAACAAAATATTGAGACTGAACAGTCAAAATCCGAAATCAAAATCTTATAAGATTCCTCTAAATCAGCAGCGAAAATTCAAGTGATTGATAGGAATAACATGAAATCAAGTTTGTGTTAACATAATTTCAGCGATATACAGATGGTTTTTCATACGCAACGATCTCGAGAATCAAACTAGAGATATCATCTATACAGGCATTCTTAATGCAGATCACGGCTTCACATTCATCACAATTATATTTCCACAAACAATTTCCAACACAATAAACAAGGACAAACGATAATCACCTGCTAGAGTAATAATCAAAACACAGGAAATCAGAGTCCAAGCATGAACTGGATCACGATCCTCGGGCAGATACTCATTCAGAAACCCCAATTTTCCCCAAATTTTCAAACAAGGCCCCTTCAACTTTCTCATAATCACAGAATCCTCCCTCAGTAACGTCTGCTTCACTACATCCCTTACTCCCTTCCCGAATTCGACGCTCATCTCCGCCGCCCCCTTGGCAAACTCCGCCACCTGAAACTTCCAATCCCCAATCTCCGCCGCCTTCCCTGCGGAGGAGGAACTGTAAGTGGATCCATTGGCAAGACTGCCGGTGTACTCCCCCTCCAAGCAGTTGACTCTTTGACTTCAGACATCAACAAAATTCAACAATTCAACAATGGCGCATAACAACTACATTTATATATACATAGATTACAGATAGATGCAATTTTGTTTACATCATCTTAGGAGGTGACCTATTAAAGCTAAGGAACAAGAGATTGCGATGGGGAATTAAATTTTTATATATTAAAACTGAATAATGAAAGTTATTACTTTTTTAAATTTTATATTCCCTCCGTTCCATAAAATGTTTTCACACTTTCCTTTTCATTCGCCTCAATATAAGTTTCACACCTTGAAATGGAAAATCTTTTATAAACTCCACCCTCACAATTTTTACTAATTTACACAAATGTCATTACTTTTACGCTCATATACACATATCCCAATAATTTTTTTTTACTTTATACATAAAAGGTTACAAATTTATCCCCCAAAACTTCAATCATTACTCTTTTTTCTTAAAGTGTGGCCCACCTACATATGAAATTTTTTCCGGACGGAGGGAGTATATAAATTTTTAGAAATTTATTTTGTCTTCTAAATTATTTATTAATATTAACAAATAATATATTAAGTATGATTATTATATAATACTCTCTCTCGTCCTACATCGCTTTTCACACTTTCTTTTTAGTTTGTCCCACATTAGTTTTCACATTCTAAAAAAGGAAACCCCTCCTTAAACTCTATCCTCACAATATTCATATATTTACACAAAATGTCATTACTTTTTACACTCAATCCAACCACTTCTCTTACTTTAATAATAAAAGTTTACAAAATTACACTTCAATGCTTCACCCATTACACTTTTTCTTAAATTGCGTGCCCAACTAATGCGGGATAGAGGGAGTATATTTTTAATATTAAAAAAGAGTTAATAACAATTTTAATTATCAATAATTTTTATCAAAATCAAACACTTTTTATAGTAATGATAGTCATACCTACATATAAATCAAACAACTCAACAATTACTAATATATCTATTACCATTCATCTGCTTTCAACTCCATTACCATTTCAATTCCTTTCAACAAAACCAAGACCCTTAATATGAAAAAGACAAGAAAAGTTAGACTGATAAAATAAATTCCGTGTAGAGATAATTATACAGTAATTATAGATACAGAATTTATTTGGCAGCATACACATTTAGATGAAAAATTATAATCGTAACAAAATATATACAGTAACTTTGATGGAGGCTATAATTATATATAGTATAATGTGTGCATGAGTTGTTTGTGTTTGGAATTAATGGGTGGGGGTGGGGATGGGGGTGGGGGTAATTTTCAGGGTTAATCAATTGGAGAGAGAGAGAATGGCCTGTGTTCTGCCACGTCAGCAGGCGTGGCGCCGTAGTGGGGAGGAGGCGCTGACAGCGGTGGTTGCGTCGTGGTGGGGCCCGCCTCGGCAGTAACGGACGGCCCTTCAAATGGAAAAATAAAAAGGAGATGCACAATTCTAATTTTATTGCTCATTATACCCAATTTTATTTAGGTAGATAGGTTGTTCATACATTTTTAAAATTTTTAGTTGTTTATATATAAAATAAATAACTAGAGTAAAAAGTAAAGATATTATGATTAAATATTTAATTGGAGAGAAAAATAGTGTGGGAGTTCAAATAACAAATGGTGTAAATAAGGGTATATTGTGAGGATAGAAATAAGTAAAAAAATTCCTTTTGAGATTTACATATTAAAATCGGACTAATTTAAAGGGGTATATTGACTAATTAAAATTTGAGAGAGTACTACTTTTGTTTCAGTTATCTTTCATTCTTTTGTACTTGTCCGTCCTTGTTAGCTATATCATTTGTTATTAAACAATATTTCATTTGTCCCTAAATATGTGTTAATTGGATTGGACACAAATTTTAAACAAAAATAGATAAAGTAAATAAAGTAAAGGGTATTGTGGGACCACTTATGAATAATATAATTTTTTTAAATAAAGTACAATAGTAATTTGAGTAATTAAATGATAGTTGAATGATGAAGATTAAGTAGTTGTATATATAAATGGAATGAGTACATTTTGGGGAATAGACAAATAAAGCAAGTTAACACATATTTAAGGAACATAATGAGTATTACTTATTTTCACTGAATAATATTAATTGACAAATTTTTATATAAAAATAGTTCATAATAAACTTATCATGATATTATTTTGAAAATATTAAATATTTGAAAAAAAGTTTTAACAATCTCACCGTAAGTATCAAGAATTAGTGATAGCAATATCATATTATTGTTGAGGGGTATCAACAATGTTGTTACACCGATTAAAACCACCAAATAATCGGGTATTTGGATGTCTAAATGGCCTGTTTAGTAGTTCGATTGATGTGTGTTGAGTCCGATGATTGGTAATTAATGCGTATGCATTGATGAACAATGATGTGGAATGTAAATGCAGAAAACAAGAAATGCAAAAGAGATTTCTTTGGGAGGGTCATCCCAGACTTAAGGTTGAGTGTTTTTCGATCTCTCGTTATTATGCCTTGTAGGTCTTATTTATACATGCCGATTGGCCGTTTTCAAATCCCGTGGGATTGGGTGCATTTAATGTAATGGTACAAAATTAAATGCGTCTATCAAGGTCCGCACGGAGGATCGACTTCTAACCCTCTCAGACCTTCCACGTGGCTTAACCGCTGGGATCCTCTTGCGGCGAGATCTTTTCCTTTTTGGACGAGACATCTTCCGACCGCGGTTTGCCCCTAGATTCTTTCCTTCTTTGGGGAAGGTCTTGTCTCCACTGGTCGCTTCTTGGTCTTCGTCGGGACTCTTCGTGGGGTAGCTCTCCTCGCGTAGTGCAGAGGCGAGCAGCCTTTCCGGAACCAGATTATGCTCGCTTAAGGGTCTTTGCTTGCGCCTCAGGCGAGCATCATCCCTTGAATTATTTCCATGTCACAACAATTGCCCCGGCTCGGTCCTGGCCGTGCTCGGCCGGGAGCGAGGTGTGACTCGATGCGAGCTTGCTCTTCTCGGATGCTCTTGTGACGTCCTTCACCGCCCACGATGACGTCGTGTGGCGCCTTTACGGTGAACCGATGCGCCCTTTCACCTTAAAGTGGGTGAGTGGGCGCCATTTTCTAGCGCGTGGGCCGCCGCATTAATGGCGCTGGAGGTCCACGCGCGCGTTGTCCCGAGGCGGGAGATAGCATCGGGGTCCCACTTCGGGAAAATTCCCCTGGGCCCCGTTTTCTTACTTAGGGAAATTGCTAAGAGGCCCTCCCCCATATCTATAAATAGGGGGAGTCTCGTCATTCGCCACTTTACGCTCTTTGATAATCGAGAGACGACTTTCAAAAACTTCCAAAACGTCCCGATTCGACCGAGAGCTCCTTTGCTTTGGATTTACGTTGGTCTCCATCGGCATTCTTAGGTAAAACCTTTGTACTTCCCTCCCTTTCTTCCTTTTTCTTTGGTTTCGGAATGGAGAGAGGGACTAGTAGTGGTAGTGGTGGTTCTCGTAGCCCCGGCCCCGGCCGATCGATGGGGGCCTCGGTCCGAGGCAGACTGGAGGGCCTCGAACGTGGTGTTTGGGCGGCCGGTTGCCCCCATTTCTGTTTTGGGCCGGGCCGCCTCGAGGTGGGGGAGGCGCCGAGATCTCGCGGAGCCCCCGAGTTCGTATTATATATAAAAATACAATATTATACATATATAAATTTTAAAATATCAAGTCCTAAGAAAACATTTAAAATATTAAAAATTTAACCAAAGTATTAAATATTTGACTTAAAGTATCGAAAATTATAAAACATACTCTATTAATTATTTCCATTAAACATGATTAATTGTGCACTAATTATACTTACGATGTAACTATTACACACAAGTATTATTCATTAATTGACACATTGTTTAGCTACAACCTTTTTTTTTTCTTTTTCAAGTACTATGAACTTGAGGTAATCGCTCATCTATTTTTTTTTAAATAATTATATTCATTGTTTTTTTCCCCTAATTTCAAGAAGAATAATCTTCTTCATGTATTTTACCACCTATAATTTATACTGAGAATGTTTTGAAAAAGAGGGTTATCACTTATCCCATAATTAGAAATTACCATTAGTATTATCGTTAATTTTTACTAAAAGAAAATCAACAGTATATAACTACATGAGAATGTGAACAGGATAAATTAAGGCCGCTTGGATGGGGTATTAGAAGTAGGTAATGAAAATGACTCATTAATTATTTCCATTTATGATGTTTTATAATATTTACAATTTGAAAGTAATCTAAAAATAAAATAATCACTAATTTATTTTGATTACATAATCTCCTACTTATAATCAATCATTTAACAATCATTCATTTTTTCTCAACTCAACTTTTTCTTGCTTCAAATTTTTTTCGTGCTCAACTTTTTTCAAAATTCATCAATGAGAATGAATTACTAATCATTCTCATTACCTAATTCTAATACCCCCAACCAATCGCCCCTAAGTCATCAGAGAGCACCGCTTAAATGACACAATTGATAATTTTTTTAAGTCAAATAAATAATATTTATTTAAAAATACAGGGTGTATATAAATTTCCATCGAATTTATTTGTCACGACGTATTATTTATTGATAAAAGTACAATACAATCATTAATATTTAACTTTGGGACATATAGTTGAAAAGTCGATACAGAATTAAATGGTCATTGATATATGTAACAATTCTAATTAATGAAATTTCTGTAATGATTGGCTGATTGCCACAAAAATAAATTTCTTCCTCGCCATTATTTCGAAATTTTATTCACGTAATTAATTGATATATCAGGAATTTAGAAAGAAATATTACATAAAACAATTGCTATTTTAAGTGCAAATTTTGTGAATGTGTGTACCATAAGGTCCATAACTTTGTAGTTTGTACCATAACCTATAATTTCTAACAACGTTCAAATTTATCTTTGAATGGCTTGACATCACTTCAATAAAGTGTATTTTTGTGGCCAAAATTTTATGTTAGACGATCTTATATATATTACTCTCTTCTTTTTACACTCGTAATATTTGCCAAAAGGTCGGTCTCGTAATCATTGCATTATTTTCTTAAATGATAATAAAATAATTTTTTATTTTTACCTATTTTCCTTCAACACTACAATATTACATCATATGTCACTACTTTCTCACACTAATTCAATTTAATACTATTAAACAACTTTCTTATCAAAGTTGAAAAGGCAACCCAACTCTCATAAAAATAACTTACAGATTAGGGCTCACTTGATAGCACGTATAAGGACGTATTACACCATAATATGGCCACTCCACCTTTAGCAAAACGACGTATACGCCGCTTAGTACCAGCCATTCTGTCGCCCGACTCCGATGGTTATACGTCGACCCGGCCTTGCGATTGTCCGTCTTCACTGTTCCCTTCGCACAATTTGTAAGACATCGACCCTCTTCTTACTCGAAGGTGAGTTCTACAAGATATTTTTCTCCCAAATTTGCCCTCGTGAATGGTTCAAGGGCGCGGTGTTTTCAATTTTGAATTCATTTTCGGTGTTTCTCCTTTTGTTCTCGCACGTAGCGTTGGTTATAAACCCTAGCCATCGCATTTTTGGTTGCTCCGTCGCGATTGGAGTGTTAATCGGAGTATTTCGCGACTCTTGGTTGCGCTGCTCGATGATTTGCCGTCACCATTCCATTGCTTGAGAGATTGTCGTCGCCTCTGTGTTAGTTCTTTTTTTTTCTTTTTTTGGTTGTTTTTCCGATAACGGGGAATTTGGGAGATGACAAGAGTGGTGGTGAGGATTTTGGGAGTAAGATTTTGAAGCTATCTATTGTTGCATGCAACTTCATATTTTCGAATTTTGAGAGACTGTGTTAAGTTTTGTTGTCATGCGTTACTTTTTTGATTTGGCTTGAACACAATATGTTCTAAAATTTGCCTCGAGAGAGGGAATTTAGTTTTGTGCTTGATGTTCCCGAGTTTTGTCATCATATTTTGCTTCTACGACGATTTGTTTTTGCCATTTTAATTTTGGATTGAAACGATGTTCCTATTTTGGGACCAATAATTGATGGTTAATAGCGCAACAATTACCCGAACATCTTGCCTGCAAGTTCATAAAGAGTGTCCTCGTATTTATATCTCGTATGAATTATTCTTTTTTTACGCATTTTTATGTATGAATTACCCCGCCGTATGAATTTAGTTGTTGGCGTTTGTGTGGGCTATTCGTGGGTTTACTTCTTTATTGTTTCATTTCTCACATATTCCATTGTTTATAGTTCGTAATCAAAGCGTGGGAATTATTAACATCTTACCTATTGTTTACAACTTTAGGTATGTGTTCTCTTCTTTAATCCCTTTGTTTTTTCTGTTTTACCCATATTCTTGTCTACAAAACATGTTCTTTTGCTATAGAAATCCCACTACACTAATTTTTTATCGATTAATGTGTTAGGTTAATTATTAATTGGTTGCATTTGATTATGAATTTGTGGTGATTATTATGAATTTGACATTCGCTTTATATGCATTTGTGGTAATTGTTGACATATATGTTGATATCAATGTGGACAAAATTGTTCTTTGTTCATTTTTACATAGAGTGGGCATTGGTGTGGTGTATGTTGTTTCTCTTATTGTTTGGTCCCTTCGGTGTAGTAGGATGTCGACCTCGGACAGGAAGAAATTATTGGTGTTGATATTGGTAGATTGGTCATCTCTTAAGAAAAAGTTATGGTCGTGATAATTGCACACATAATTATAAATCAACCCGCTAGAAGAGTAAGAAGATGCAACAATGAATTAACTTATAATATGATAGGACAAATTCTTCGACAAGTAGAAGAGTTGAACCGATTGTTTAATGTAAGTGATGTTGATTGTCTATTAAACCTAAGAATGGATAGAAACACATTTGTACGATTGTGTTATTTACCGAGGGACTTAGGAGGCTTAACCCGCAAAAGTACTTGGGGGTTGAAGAACAAGTTAAAATGTTCTTAGCTGTTTTGCAACATCACAAAAGCAAAGCGTGGTTAGACATGACTACAATAGGTCCGGTCAAACAGTTTCTCACTACATCCACGTTGTCATGAAGACTATTTTAAAACCGCATTACCTTTTCTTGGTTAATCCCACTCTCGTTCGATGATTCAACGAATCCAAGATGGAAATGGTTCAACGTAATAAAAGAGAAATTTTATTTTAAAATTAAATTAAATTCGTTTCAAAATATTATAATGCAAATTGTCCTCATCAATGCATTCTTTCAATTCACTAGGGTCGCTTAGGTGCATTAGACGAAACATATATTGATGTTCATGTTGGGTCTGGATAAACCTCGTTATAGAATTCGTAAGGGTCGTATATGGACAAATGTTCTAGGAGTGTGTGATAGAGACATGAGATTTATTTATTTCTTTCTGGATGGGAAGGTTCAACAGCTTGATTCTAGAGTTCTACGAGATACTTTGTTTGTCAACCCAACGAATTGAAAGTTCCAAAAGGTACACAACTTTATTTAAATTATGTCCATTACATTTTTTGAAAATACATTTCCAAATTCTTTAATTGTTACTTTTTACCATTGATTAGGTAACTACTACCTTTGTGACAATGATTATGCAAATTCGTAGGGTTTTCTCTCACCTTATAGAGGATGCAAATATCATCTAAAGGAATGGGGTCCAACGATCGAACGTCCTACCAATCATCGGGAACATTTCCACATGAGGCATACTAGAGCACGTAACGTCATAGAAAATGAGTTCGTTGTCTTAAAAATGCGCTTTGGAATTCTTAGGAGCCTACCTTTTTACCCGATCAAGACTCAAATTAGACTTATAATGGCTTGCTTCCCGCTCCACAATTTCATTCGGTCTCGGATGTCTAATGATCCATTATTAATAAGAATAGACCGTGAGCCAGCCCATGAATTTGGTTCTCAACCTCCGTAAATTATTGATACGGTAGAGTTGTCGGCCCAATTTAATCAATGGCGGGAGGAGTTGTCCATCTCTATGTATAATATCCGGAGATCTTGTGTGTATGATATCAAAACATTTTTATTGTTAGTTGTATCGAACAATATTTTTTATTTCTTGTATTACGAATTTTGTGATTTTCTGGTACTACTTGTGCTCTTTTATTAAATTAGGTGCTCAAGTATGCTATTATCTCTTGTCCTATTTACGTATTTTTATCATGTTTAGCTTCTTCCTGAAGTATTATTTAATTTAGAAACATTATTTTATTCGGGCAACCTCTACTCATCGAATTATTATGCCTGCACTCCACGCTTACGCCCATAAGTATGTTCACGCGTATGCCTACCGTGAAAGAACTTCATGCTTTGTTGAATAGTCATGTCATTATTTTATTTAAGTTTATGCCCACATCAAATATATTATTTCTATTCATAGCCACGCTTCACCACTATGACAACATTAGATTTATTTTTGAAAAGTCATGTCATTTTAATCTTCTTTTCGGGTTATTCCCCACGCTTCGTCCACATATATGTCCACGCGTATGCCTACCGTGACAAAACTTCATGCTTTTGTTGAATATAATGATTAATTTGATTTATTTTTGTTGGTGCCCACGTCAAATATATTATTTTTGTTCATAGCCACGCTTCAACCCACTGTGACAAAGAATAGAGGCTATTTTTGAAAAGTCATGTCATGTTAATCTTCTTTTCGGGTTATTCCCCACGCTCGCCCATATATATTTCCACGTGTATGCCTACCGTGATGAGAACTTCATGCTTTTGTTGAATAGAATAAATAATTTGATTTATTTTTGTTGGTGTTCACGTCAAATATATTGTTTCGTTCATAGCCACGCTTCACCCACAGTGACAACAATAGAGACTATTTTTGAAAAGTCATGTCATGTCAATCTTCTTTTCGTGTTATTCCCCACGCTTCGCCCAAATTTATGTCCACGCGTATGCCCTATTTGTGAGAATTTCATGCTTTGTTTTTCTTTTTGGAGATATGTTTTTTCATCTATATATATATATGTGGGCATGTGTTGTACTAAGCTTCCACTATCTCACTTAAACAAGCAATCCAAAGCCTCTCTTTGTTGCAATTATGTCTTCTCAAAAATAAATCTTTTACAATAGAAATTAGACAAAGGGGATGGACAATTGTTTCATTGAAGCTCTAGTTGAACAAAATCGACTAGGCCATTGGGGTGGTCGGCATGAGCTGAATTTCCATGCAATTGCAATCGCACTTGAAAAAGTGAACGAAGATTTGTAGAAGTCTATCTTGGGAGGATCTTTGTGGCACGATGGCAGTTCTTGGAGGATCGGTATGACGCATTCCATAACTTATTTTCTTTTTATGACTTTTGAGCTCGGGATGACAAAGTGCATTAAAAAAACAAGCTTACAAACCACCAAGTTAGACTTATAACAACCATAAAGTGCCCCAATAACCATAGTGACAACCACCACCTTCTACCCTTAGTTGTCGGTGTGTTGTCCACCGAAGTGGAACCATTTGTAAGGGATACTCGAAGCCCGAGAGCCTTGAGTGGAGGGCGACGTAACATGACTTGAGCTCGGGGTATTACGGGGCCTTTGTGGAGGGCATCTTAGGATCGTATGGCGACCAACACGTACGAATGAGTACCGATCTCATCAAATAATCTCTCGGGCGGTGCTATGACGGTTCCCCATCGGAGGAGATACAGTCTCATCGTTATCATTCGAGATAGCAATGGTCGATACCACACGGTTAGGACGCCCTCCCGTAGCTCACTGTATCATCGGAGATCTCGATGATTTCGGGAATTGGTGGTGCTAGATCTCGAGCTGGGCTGGAGAGGGTTCGGGCCTCTCATACAAGTTTATTGTCTTTGTAAAAAAATGAATTAGCTATATACAAGTCATATATACAAGTCATTTAGTGTTTTATTGTACTAACCTTTTTAATGAAACGGTATGATTTTTCATGAACTCGCACAACGTTGGAATAAGCGCCCCAAGAGGTGCCCCAGGTAGCAACAAGTCATGGAATACGCCATACCGATCCGCCAAAACGTCGTCCGTGCCACATCATTCTCCCAAGAAAGACTCCTACATAAATCTTTGTTCACTTTTCCAAGTGCGATTCTGCAACCGCATGGAAATTCGGCTCATGCCGACCACCCCAATGGCCTAGTCGATTTAGTTCAACCAGAGCTTCAATCAAACAATTGTCCATCCCTTTGTCCAATTTCTATTGTAAAAGATTTATTCTTGAGAAGACATAGTTGCAACAAAGCAAGGGTTTGGATTGCTTGTTTAAGTGAGATAGTGGAAGGTTAGTATAACACATGCCCACATATATATAGAGATGGAAAAGAAACATATCTCCAAAAAGAAAAACAAAGCATGAAGTTCGTCACGGTAGGCATATGCGTGGGCGTAAGCGTGGGGAATAACACGAAAAGAAGATTGACATTACTTGACTTTTCAAAAATAGCCTCTATTGTCACAAGCAATGCGTGGCTATAAACGAAACAATATATTTGACGTGGGCACCAACAAAATTAAATCAAATTAATCATTCTATTCAACAAAAGCATGAAGTTACGTCGCGGTAGGCATAAACGTAGACATATATGTGAGCGAGCGTGGGGAATAACCCGAAAAGAAAATTAACATGACATGACTTTTCAAAAATAGCCTTTATTCTGTCACAGGTGAAATTTGAAGCGTGGCTATGAACGAAATAATATATTTGACGTGGGCACCAACAAAAATAAATCAAATTAATCATTCTATTCAACAAAAGCATGAAGTTCTCACACAAAGAGGCATACACGTGGACATATATGTGAGCGAGCGTGGGGAATAACACGAAAAGAAGATTAACATGACATGACTTTTCAAAAATAACCTTTATTGTTGTCATGGGGTCAAGCGTGGCTATGAACAGAAATAATATCTTTGACATGGGCACCAACAAAAATAAATTATATTAATTATTCTATTCAACAAAAGCATAAAGTTCTCACGGTAGGCATACGCGTGGACATAAATATGGGCGTAAAGCGTGGGGAATAACGAAAAAGTAGATTGACATGACATGACATTTCAAAAATAGCTTTTATTGCTTTGTCACAATGGGTCAAGCGTGGCTATGAACAGAAACAATATATTTGACGTGGGCACCAACAAAAATAAATCAAATTAATCATTTTATTCAACAAAAGCATGAAATTTTGTCACGGTAGGCATACACGTGGACATATATGTGAGCGAAGCGTGGGGAATAACTGAAAAGAAGATTAACATGACATGAATTTTCTAAAATAGCCTCTATTCTTTGTCAGTGAGTCAAGCGTGGCTATGAACGAAACAATATATTTGACGTGGGCACCAACAAAAATAAATCAAATTAATTATTTTATTCAACAAAAGCATGAAGTTACATCACGGTAGGCATACACGTGGACATATATGTGGGCAGAGCGTGGGGAATAACAATTATTTAATTTTGGAATGTATCTACATCCTCTATAAGGTGCGAAAACCCTCCGAATTTGCATAATTATTATCACAAAGGTAGTAGTTACCTAATCAATGGTAAAAATAACAATTATATAATTTTGGAATGTATTTCTAAAAAATGTAATGGACATAATTTTAAAAAAGTTGTGTACCTTTTGGAACTTTCAATCCATTGTGTTGACAAACAAAGATCTCGATGAATTCTAGAATCACCGCCGAACCTTCCCATCCAGAAAGGAAGTAAATAAATCTCATGTCTCTATCACACACTCCTAGAACATTTGTCGAGATACGACCCTTACGAGTTCTATAACGAGTTTTATCAAGAGGCCCAACATGAACATCAATATATGTTCCGTCTAATGCACCTAGGCAGCTCTATTGTATTGAAAGAATGCATTGGTGAGGACAATTTGCATTATAATATTTTGAAACGAATTTAATTTATTTTAAAATAAAATTTCTCTTTTATTACGTTGAATCATTCCCATCTCGGATTCGTTGAATCATCGGGAATGGGAGTGAGATTAACCAAAAAAAGGTAATGCAGCTTTTAAAATAGTCTTTAGGACAACGTGGATGTAGTGGGAAACTGTTTGACTAGACCTATTGTAGTCATGTCTAACCACGCTTTGCTTTGTGTGATGTGCCAAAACAGCCTAAGAACATTGCAACTTGTTCTTCAACCCCCAAGTACTTTTATGCGGGTTAAGCCTCCTAATTCCCTCGGTGAATAAAGCAATCGTGCAAACGTGTTTCTATCCATTCTTAGGTTTGATACACAATCAGCATCACTTACATTAAGCAATCGGTTCAACTCTTCTACTTGTCGAGGAATTCGTCCTATCATACTATAAGCTAATTCATTGTTGCATCTCCATACTCTTCTAGCGGGTTGATTTATAATTATGTGTGCAATTATCATGGCCATAACTTTTTTCTTAAGAGATGACCAATCTACCAATATCAACACCAACAATTTCTTCTTGTCCGAGGTCAACATCCTACAACACCGAAGGGACCAAACAATAAGAAAAACAACGTACATCACACCAATGCCCACTCTATGTAAAAATGAACAACAACAATTTTGCCCACACCGATGCCAATATATATGCCAACAATTACCACAAATGCATATAAAGCAAGAATGTCAAATTCATAATAATTACCACAAATTTATAATCAAATGCGACCAATTAATTAACCTAACACATTAATCGATATCAAAAATAGTGTAGTGGGATTTCTATAGCAAAAGAACATGTTTTGTAGACAAGAATATGGGTAAAAAAAAACAAAGGGATTAAAGAAGAGAACACATATATGAAGTTGTAAACAATAGGTAAGATGTTAATAATTCCCACGCTTTGATTACGAACTATAAACAATGGAATATGTGAGAAATGAAACAATAAAGAAGTAAACCTACGAATAGCCCACACAAATGCCAACGACTAAATTCATACAAATGGGGTAATTCATACATAAAAATGTGCAAAAACAATAAAGAACAATTCATACAGATATAAATGCAGGACACTCTTTATGAACTTGCAGACAAGATGTTTAGGTAATTGTTGCGCTTATTAACCATCAATTATTGGCCCCAAAACAGAACATCGTTGCAATCCAAAATTAAAATCGCAAAAACAAATCGTCATAGAAGCAAAAATGATGACAAAACCCAGGAACATCAAGCACAAAACTGAATTCCCTCTACGAGGCAAAATTGTCGAACATATTGTGTGCAAGCCAAATCAAAAAGTAACAAAGAAGAATAACAAAGCTTAACACACGGTCTCTCAAAATTAAAAATATAAAGTTGCATACAACAATAGATAGCTCGAAATCTTTACCATGAAAGCAATGGCCAATTACTCCCAAAATCCCCACCACCACTCTTGCCATCTCCCAAATTCCCCAGCTTATCGAAAAAACAACCAAAAAAAGAAAAATAAAAAAGAAGGCGACGACAATCTCTCAAGCAATGGAATGGTGACGGTAAATCATCGAACGGCGCCACCAAGAGTCGCGAAATACTCCGCTTAACCCTCCAATCGCGACGAGCAACCAAAAACGCGATGGCTAGGGTTTATAACCAACGCTACGTGCGAGAACAAAAAGAGAAACACCAAAAATGAATTCAAAATTGAAAACACCGCGCCCTTGAATCATTCACGAGGGACAAATTTGAGAGAAAAATATATTGTTGAACTCACCTTCGAGTAAGAAGAGGGGTCGAGGCTTACAAATTGTGCGAGAAGGGAATAGTGAAGACGAACAATCGCAAGGTCGTCGACATATAACGGTCGGGTCGGCGACGATGGAAGGGCTGGTACCAAGCCGCGTATTACGTCGTTTCTTTGAAGGTGGAGTGGCCATATTACGGTGTAATACGCCCTTATACGTGCTATCAAGTGAGCCCTTACATTAAAATTTGTATCAAACCGTAAATGACACAACGAGTATGGGATAGAGGGAGTACATAATATGAGTTTTATCACATATTATTTTGTATGATTTGTAATTTTATAATCCTATATGAGTCATGGTTTAAAGTAAACTAAGGTCTAAATATTTAAATGGAACTTCATCTCATACATGAGACTATGATTTGATTATCTCACACAAGACTTCATCATTTTTCTTTTTATTCTAGGATTCGGTCCAATGACCGATTAATTAGGAGGACAAATTTCACAGTCCGATAGCGGTTACCGCAAAAATTGATCAAATATTGTGAATTTCAAACCCGAGATTTAAAGAACAACACATTTATAAACCTTAAGCTCTCACCACTAGTGCAATCCCAAAGATTATACTTCATCATTTTTAATACTGAAAATATACTAAATTACTCTTTCAACTTGTTATAATTTATTTTATCCACTTTGCATAAAAATAATTTATTTTACCCATTTTTACCTTTTTGATTCATTTGCGACATAAATACACCTCAAAATGGGTAAAATAAATTTTTATAAATTGAGGGATCCCCACCCATAAGATACCCTATTCACTCCCCCACCCCCACCCCCACAATCAACACCCATTTAATCTATTGGTTAGTTGTCAATTAGTAAAATCATATAATGATTAATAATATTTTAATGATATAAAAATACTAATTAGTTGTTACTTAGTAAAAATAACAAAAAAAAATTGATATTAAATTCATCAATAATCAACAAAATTATTATAATCACCAAATATAAAATTAATAGTTAATTAAATAATTATTCAATGAATTATATGGGCATAATAAATTTATTTAATAAGGGTATTAAAGTAATTGTATGTCAAAGTGGGTTGAAAAGATTTTTGTACATTTGAAGTGGGTAAAATAAATTTCAAATTTATGAGCGTTGGTATTTTAAAAAATATACAAAATGTCAAAAAGGGAGAAAGTTGCACAAAAATTTACATGAGGGAGTCTCATACATAAAACTTGATATTTTTATAATTTTTATAATATTTTTAAAATTTGAGTATTGTAAAAGTTTATAAAAATGTCACGTATAGAAAAGGAAAAATCTATAAAAGACGTCATACAAGATCTGTTCAAAGAATTGATTTCGAGTCGTGAACATTGCATACTTCAGAATAGGTTGAATGTATTAGTTTTTAATACATTGTATACCTTCTCGATGTGCCTAAATTTTTCAATGCAACATGATATTTTGTGAATTTAAATCTGCTTTTTTAATACATAATTTAATGTCCCTAATTCTAAAGGAGAAAATTGTAGTTTTGGTCCTATGAGAATTTTTCAATGACAATTTTAGTCCCACGTTCTTTTTTGGTCCTTTTTTTTTTTTTTTGCAAAAATAGTCCCGACTATTATTTTTAGAACTAAAACTGCATTTTTATCTCATTCTCTTGGGACTAAAAGTGCAATTTATCATTCTTTTGGGACCAAAACTGCAATTTTCTTGCGACTAAAAATGTCAAAAAAATTACGGGACCAAAAGTGTCAAAAAAGGATAATTTTACAAACCGCTCATTCTCTTGGGACCAAAAATGCAATTACCTAACTCTAAAGTTGGGAGAGTAGTTGTTCTTTAATAGATTGCTTACTTTAAAGGAATTGATATGGATAATTTATTCTTATTAATTTATCACATCTAATTTATTATATCTTACCATTCCAACTAAATAATTTTATTATATAAAGCAAACTAGCCCTAAGTAGATTAGGGAAAACCATTCATCAAATAGTTACTGGGAAGAATGAAGAGGAGGCCAAGAACATCAACAATCTTCATTTGTATTCGTCTTTTGAAGTAGACGAATGAAGAATATTCATCGTGGGAAAAGAAAAGAGACCTAAAGAAAAAGAAGAAAGAATATTTTATAAAAGATTTTGTATAAAGGTGTCTGCCTATGTATTAATTGGTTTTGAATTTTTCAAATAGGAAATATTTGGATTGCACTTTATTGAAGTGTGAAGTCAATTTCACCCATCAGGGTTAATATAAACAAATGTAATATATAAACAAGGTTGTTAACAAACAAATTCATCTTTATTTAATAATAGTCTATAATCTCCTACCATTAATAATACCACATACATAGAGATATATCTTTCAAAACATAACTTGAAAACATATAATTTAGAAACCATACCTTTTATAGACTTCTAGTTCCCGGATGACCTCAATCTACCCCGGCGCTTTGCTCCCTTTTCCACTCGTGCGGGATGATGGCCTTGGATTTACGAGAGTCCCTCAACGAGGATCTTCCTAGAATTCTATATGGGGTTTGATTTCTAAATAATATAGATCGAAGAGTGTTTCTTCAAATATATTTCTATATGTGTGATACTATATTTGGTATAAAGATTATAGACTAAGAAAGTGTTTAGCTACACATGGGAAATAAGAGAATGAAGATTAAAGATGAACTTTGGAATTGATTGATAAATTTTGTTACAATGAGGCCTATTTATAGGAATCCTCAAGCTTCATAGTCTTACAAAAATTATTACAATTTACAATTTTCAAAAAGTAAATAGTGGTTTTTGCCTTCCACCATTATAATGCTCTTTGTAGTCTTCTTTGAGAGCTTGACATGTGTCTTCCATCTTTCCAACTTGTATTGTAGTATTTTTGTCGTCTCCTTTCTTTGTATTATTGCTCTTTGATACTTCATCTTCCAAATTGCCTTCCATATTCTTGATATTATTGAGTAGTATGAGCCTGTATTAGGCTTTTGATATATGGCTTTTGTAGGTTAAACTACATTGATTTTTAATATTTTTTGTGTAATATGGGCACAGTATTAGGCTGTGATATATTGGGCTTTGTAGAATTTCTTCTACATTAGCCTCTTCTTTTATATGGATCTTTTAGTAGATTTCTCTACATTAGATCGGTATTATTTATTATTGAAAAGGATCGAGAAGGCCCTTCCTCTTTTATTTGTTCGCTTTTTATGGTAATAATTGGCCTTTTTCGCTAATTAGCTAATATTTTATATTGCTCTATGGTTTCAGTGAATGAGTATATTTCATGTTTACAATCCTATCTTGCATATTACTTAATTCGTGGTATTTTGTATTAATGTATCGTTATTATAATATAAGGTAATAATCTCAAAGAACTTCTCCTCCCTTGGAAGTGCCAATGATACTTGCCTTTTGAGCTTTTAACATATCTTCTATTTTGGTTTTT
Organism: Paraleonurus japonicus; assembly: GCA_030762865.1. Lineage (NCBI taxonomy): Eukaryota > Viridiplantae > Streptophyta > Magnoliopsida > Lamiales > Lamiaceae > Paraleonurus > Paraleonurus japonicus. The sequence goes on from CM061052.1 coordinate 36,608,411, forward strand.
AATGTTAATAATCCAATTGCTCTTTTGATACTTAACCATTCTTGAAATTTTTCTATGCTATAAGGTATTTGCATTTTTAGGCTTTCATTATCTCCACTAATTATGCTATTTCTTAGGTTTTAAACAGTTGACATATTACTATGGGTTTTCCTATTAGGTCTGTTGAAGCATCAAAAATTTGTATTCCGTATATTCCCTTGCCAAAAGATTCCATCATGGCTCGGTGATTCTACTATAACCCGTGGTAACTTTGCTATCTTGAAAAATATTTCATCTATTATTATTTTATCTATAAATCCATAAGTAAATAATTTTTGTACTACTTCGGGGTTAGCTCTTTCACTACAAAGGTATCTTGGGTATTTCTTGATTTTAGAGTGCATAATATTTCACTATTAGTTTTATAATCATAAAATTTACTAATTTTTTCATATGCACTAATAAGTTCAGGTTTATACTTCAACTTATCACTCATGGTCATGGATGGTGGTGTTGGGGATGATGATACGGATGAAGATGTGGATGGCATGGTTGCTAGTTTGGATGTAAAGAATTGTGGTTCGTTTATTGATGGAGTTTGTAGGGTTTTTATGGTTTGTTTGTCTTTTTGTGGCTTCGCTAAGCTGTTGTAATAGGTGAGTATTTTCTTTATTAAGTTGGGTAATGGTATCAAGGGCTTTGGCTATAGCTTCATTGTTTTTGTAATAATATTTGTAACCTTGTTAATATATTCGTCATAGTTAATATCACTTGCCATGATTGTACCGCTAAGAAAATCGGCTAAAATATTCTTAGTTAGGATATATTTTTGACAATAAAATCATAACAACGAAGAAAGATTGCCATTTTCTTCTTTTATTTAATTCTCGTAAAGGATCAATTTTATTGGTTATAAAAGCTTTAACTTGGGTATTATCTGTTCTAACAATAAATTTTCTTGGTAGTAAATGATAATGAAATCTTTTTATTCTCATTTTAACTGCTAATAATTCTTTCTCATTAATATGATAATTCTTTTCATTTGGTTTCCACGTTCCTCCTCCATATCCACATATTAATGGTTTTTCTTTGTCAATATCATTTTTTTCATATGCTATAAGGACTGCTCCCCATCCTATATCACTAGCATCTGTATATAATTCTAATTGGTCATGTTCGGTTGGTATTCTATGTTTAGGTAAATTTTTTACTTTTTCTTTAATATTATTAATCTGCTTTATTGTGTTCTTCTTTCCATTCGAATATTTTATTTTTCTTAATTAGGTCTTGTAAGGGTTTTCTTAATAATGGTAAATCTTTTATATAGTCGATGCATAATTTACTATTCCTAGAAAGCTGTTGTACTTCTTTTTTATTCTCTAGTTGGGTTTTGAAAGTTTCTATTTTTGTTACTATATGTTCTTGTAATTGTAGTCCTTCTTTATCTATAATATACCCTAAATATTCTATCTTATTTTTAAAAATTTGGACTTCTTTTCGATAATAATATTCCATGTTGTTTTATAATACTTACAAATTTCTCTAGATGTTTGATATGGTCTTCCAAGGTGTCACTATATATCAATATATCATCTACATATATTAAATGTAAATCATAATTTTCTAAATACTTGATCCATTCTTCTTTGAAATATTTGTGGTGCATTTTTAATCCAAAGGGTAATACATTCCATTCATAATGTCCTTGAGGGGCACTAAAAGTCATTAATGGTTTTGATTTATTTGTTAACTTTATCTGCCAAAATCCACTTTTACAATCAAATTTACTAAACCATTTTTTATTTCCTAATCTATTAATAAGATTTCTTTTATATGGTAAGAAATATCCATCAAATATAGTCTTTTTATTTAATTCTCTATAATCTATTACCATTCTAGCTTTTCCTCTTTTTGTTCACTATATTTTCGTACTAAGAAAGCTAGGCTACTATGAGGACTTTTACTTTCTTGTATTATTTTCATATCTAGTAATTCTTTTATTTGATTTTCAAATTCTTTTTGATCTGTTGGACTATACCTAATTGGCTTAGTTCTAACTATATCATTTGGATTTATTAATTCTATTTCGGCATATATTTTTCTTTATCCCATAATTGTATAGGATTTTCCCCAAAGTTTGGTTTTAACATTTTAAGGTATTTTTCTTTTAATATTTCTAAATTATTATTTCTTTACTGTAATTAAATTATTTATTCTTAATGTTTGTATGGGCAATACTCTATTTAATATTATCCACTTATTACAAGGTGTTTGTAGGCTTAAAGTAGTTTTATTTATTACTTGTGTTTTAAAGAAATCTAAGAAATTATTTCCTAATAATATGGGTTGTCTCATATTATTCTCTTGATATATTATTGGTAGTTTAAATATTGTTTTATTCAATATTATTCTCATATTTTCTCGCTATTATATCTAATTCCTTTTTCTGTTCATTAAATCCACGATACTTTGGTCCTATGTGCCTTAGATCTTTTCCATCTATGTGTGACTAATACTTCTTTTTTGGCTAAACATAAATGCGCTCCACTATCAATAAATATTTTTTGTTTTATCATTTTGCTAGGTTTGTATTCTACGTAGGCTTCTATATATATAGCTACCATTTATGTTTATTCCGAGCTATAATCGATTCTTCAATAATGAAATTAATATTTTCATTTTCTGTTTATGTTTGGCTTATATAGAATTCTTCACATTCGGACCAATTTATTGTATCTTCTCTTATTTTTTCTAGATTCATTATAAATTGCGTTGTATTTATATATTTTACTCCTTTTTCTTTAAGTTTAGGACACTTATTAGCATAATGTCCTTTTTCATTACAATTCCAACATTTGCATTCACTCAATTTTTCTTTTATATGTTTTACATTCTCTCTTTTTCTAAACTTTCTTTTATGTTTAAATCTTCTTCTACTTGATGGTGTATTTTTGTATCTTTTAAATCTCTTCTTTTTATATTTATTATAGTATGGATTATAATCCTTATATTTTCTATATTTGTCATTGTATTTCTTAGTATTTGGATTATATCTCCTTTTATGCCTTACGTATTTTTTATCATTACACCCAAATACTAATCTTTTTCTGTTAATCCACATACTTCTCTTAATCCTAATTTCTTATCTTTTTTAACCTTTTGTTGTAATCTATATTCTTCGCATTTTCTCATAAGGTATCCTCTTAATACTCTTATTCGCTCTCCTAAGGTGTTTTCTCGAGGTTCTAACTTATTATATTCTTTTTGTTATTTCGGTATTATAAGGTTTTGGTAAATGATCATAATATAATTGTTGATATATTAAACCTTCTTTGGTAAGAATCCGGCTTCATAAAAGAATTTAGTAAAACTTATAGTATATTCGGGTAATTTATTTATTCTACAACATTTCATGTTATTTAGATTCATTATTATTTCTATTTTTCTTTCCACTAATACTTGGTCTCTAGCTACTATCCATTGTTCTCCTAAAAATTCTCTTTTTAATATCATATCAAATATTTGCGGCATAGATTTCAGTCTCGCATTTCTCATTACTTCGATTTTAATTGATAAGCTATTGATTCTATCCAAAATGCTACTTTTCCTATTAAGGTTTTAGATATTAAATCATAGACAAATTCTAAATCCTTAGTATGTTTAGAGTTCATTAGGGCTATATAAGTTCCAAGATTCCAATATGTTATTCTTCTATTAATTTCTTGTTCATCATATACATTATCTAAATCTAGGAAGTATCCATTAAGATTAATTCCTTGTGACATTGATCCTATAAATTCTTTAAATTCTTCATGATGTCCTCTTGGTATGTGTTCGGGTAATTTAACATTTTTCCTAGTTATAATTTCTAGATTAGGGTCTGATAATTCTTCTTCGGGATAGTTGTTTGCATCTTCATTTACTATTTCATCGAGTCTCCATTTCTGTTTCTATAGTTTCTTGTCTTATTTCTTCGTCTATATCACTTTCGGATCTTCTTCTATTATAGCACTTACATTTTTTAATTTTCCTAAAGCTTCCATTATTTGATTATTTTCTTCTATTATATCCGAATTACTAGTATTTTCTATTTCTTCTATGTAATTAATTATTTTTTCTTTAACTTCGAAGTTTCTTCTCTTGTGTCACCGATATTTTTACTACTTAAATTATCATCCGATTCTTCTTCACTAGTACTATTTTTCTTTTCTTTTGCTTTTAGTTTTTTCAATTGTTTATTTAAGTTTATTAATTCTTCTTTTACATCTTCTAATTCTTGTTTTATATGAATTAAATCCTTGTTTGTTTGTCTCAATTCTCTTTTAGTGTCTTTTAGTTCTTTTTTAATCATTATATATTTATCTTTGTATTTCTTATATTTTTCTAACCATTCCTCATTGGTGTTTAATTTTAATTTCTTGTTTTCTTTTTTAATTCTATAACTTCTAGTTTTTGTTTTTCTAGTTTTAGTTCTAAATATTCTATTTTATCAATTTCTTCTTTAGTCTTATCTTTATTACTAACTTCCTTCGACTCTTTCCTTATAGGTTCATATTTATATCTATCTTTTTCTATTATTTCTTTTCCATGCTTTTTTAAGAATGTTATTACACTATGTTCTTGTTTTTCCATTAGAATTTTCCTTCTTTATGTAATAAGGCTAATCTATCTAATACTTCATTTCTTGGTTTTGGAATATTAGGTTTCATTTTACTAATGTCTGTCATTATAGGTTCTTTAGTTCTTCTCCAAGCATTTATAGGTACTATCTCGGGTTGGCATTTAGTGAGGTCTATTATTGTATCATTATTACTAGTACTAGGTTTATCTTCTAATACATCTTGTTTATTTTTCATTTTTTCTTCTAATTTAGTTAGTTTTTCTAGTATTATTTTAAATGTTGGTATTTCGGATACATTCCATAAGTTGGTTAATTCTTCCTTTATTATGTATCTTATATTAATTTGATTTTCTCTTATTTCATCCATTATTGTTAGGGTATTTTTTATTTCTTCTTTTAATATTATTTCTTCCCATAAGGCATTTATTTTTTCGTTGGAATTAGTCGAGTTATTGATTCGTTTCCTTCCAACCATCTCCTACATCTATCCATATTTTATTAAATTTTTCACACTGTTGTTCTAATTGTTTTATATCATTTTCTAATTTTATTTCTCTTTCTCTATATTCAATATATTTTAATTGAGAAATTATTTCTTGTGCTAGTACTTCTTTTACTAGTTTTAACTTTTCTTTTTTCTTTATTATCTTCTCTTTTATATTCATTGTACTCATATTCTTTCTATAAATCTTACTTTCCCTTGATCTTTTATTTCTATTCCATAATTATTTATTTTATAATTTATCATAGTTAAAAATCACTTCCTAATAATAGTTCATTTATACTATCATATTCTATTACTCCAATATTTATGTTATATTCTAAGTCTTGGATTTTAAATTTTAGATTGACACTTTTAGTAATTATTACTTCTCTTTCATTTTCGTGTAATTATATACTTGTGGTTCTATTAGATCACAATCTTCTTCATTAATTCTATTTATATGTACAAAACTTTTAATAGCTCCGGTGTTTATTTCGCTATGCAATCTGTAGCCATTATATTTTTAAATATAATTACTTTTATCCTTAACCTATTAGTATTTATATTTATCAAATTTAATGTTCTAGGTATCTTGGTTTGTCTTGATATTATTGGTTCTCTTGTAAAACTTAGCCTAGATCCTTCTATCTTTGGTATTATTTTTCTTGAAGGGGTGATTGTTTTAATATTAAAGTCCATATATATCTCTTACGGTATTGTTATTTTTGAATTTTCTTTGTGTTCTATTTGTTCTAATATTTCTTGATACAATTTTGGTACTAATATATTCATTTCATGTTGTTTTCTTACATGATGATTTCAGTTAATGCATATATCATTTTTGTTTCAATACTTATTACTTTACTACCGGTGGCATCATTATTCCATCTAACTTGTAATACGGGGTTAATGCTAATTCTTTATGTTCATCTTTTAATGATATACTAAAATCTGGTTGTATTGTAAATTTTAATTTTTGATATATCAAATTTCCTCTTATTACGTATATTAATGCATCTTGTAAATTTCCTAATATTCTGTCATCTAGTATATATATTTGTATAGGTGTATCAATATTTTTACGGAAATATGCTTTTATAGTAAATTCTACTCCTCCAAAATATATATTCCTATATTTTCTTGCTTCTTTTGTAAATAATTTTGTTAATTCTCTTTTTATTATTTCATACATTATGAGATTTATCTTGGTTTTTCCATTTACACTAGTAGTATCCACTATATTTTCATGTTTATGGGCTATATATCTTATTTCTTTATTTCTTTCAAACCATTTAGTTTTAAATATTTTCTTTATTGATAATTCTTCTACTTCTTTTTGTATTTTTCGTATATCTCGGGTTTAAAATTTAATGTTTGTGTTGTACCTCCTTCATAGGTATTCATTTGATAATATGTTTCTTTAGAATCTTGATATTTCTTTCCCTCTATCCATTTATCTTTCTAATAACATATTTATCGTTCTATATTGTTCTATTATAACATCTTTTTGTCCTTTTATTTCTTTCTCTTTTGTTACCAAAATTTCCATTATGGTTTTATTTTCTTCTTCTAATTGTCTAATTCTTTCATCTCTTACTATTAACATATTTCTTAGTATTTCATTTGTATTTTCTTTTTCTTTATTATATCTAAACTTATTTCTGACTCATTATATGATCATTTATATCTCTACCATAAGTAAGAGGTTTGTCGGCTATAAATTTAATTCTTTCTAATTGATGTTCATCTACCTCATCCATCTTATTATTTTTCCAAAAATTTCCTTTATAGGCTCTGATACCAATTTCTACACAATTTCTATTAGATGTCTATAAGATCCCATAGAAATTGTGTAGAAATTGGGTTTTGACGTTTCAAAAGATAAATTTAAAAGTTGTCGGAAATTACAGGTTATTATGGTATAAAGTCAAGCATCTTACTAAAGTTGGGAAAAGGTGAGAAAAATTTGAAACAAAAACATAAATTTGTAGCAAATGAATTTATTTTAAATTATTAACTTCTATTCCGTTGTTTTACGAAATATTAAAGTTTTAATTTTTATTTTAAATATTCTCTAAAATATTAACATATGATTCAGTGAGATCCACTTTTCACATTCTGTGAAAGATTCTTTGATTAAATCAATGGTTTAATGAAACTGATGTTTTTATTAAAATTGATTTGACTTGGAAATTAATAAAAAAAGCTTCGACGAAAAGCTAAAACACCCAAATCAAATCATATTTCAATACTTCAAAAGTTTTTAACATAAAAATCCTTTAAAGACTTTTGAAATAAATGAAAATATTTTATGGACATTTAAATGAATTATACCTCTATTTTATATGCAATATATATCAGGCATCAAGTATATAAAATAGTATCACAGTGAATTAATAATATTGAAAAGAAAAATGAAACACTGCCTCGTATAGAAAAATCCTTCTGGTTTAAAGGAGCCATTACTAAAGAAAATGACCAAAGCTCCATATCCAAGAAACAGCAAGAAATGAAGACAACTTCATGATCACATAATTCAAACATTCTGAAAATGTTTAGCATTTCACTTTGATGAAAGTTACTCCTTGAATAAACACCAAATTATTAGTTCAAAAGAAGCTGCCAGAAGGCATTCCCAAGGACTGTAATCTTGATTACAATCTTCAGAATATCAAAGAAAATATAATGAAAAAACAATTTTGTTCTCTTTATTTCTGAATTGCAGTTGAACTCAAAAGTTCACCTGAATTGGAAACGATGAGCAAACTCAAACGATTAGCCCCAATAGTCATTTCTCATTTCATCGTCAAACTTCTTCCTGAGTTCAGGATGCTTTTCAAAGTACTCGTCAGCAGTCATCGTACTAAGCCTCTTCTGTGAACACCAAAAATAAGGTATTAAAATCCAGACAAAATGTGCATTGAGTCACTTTGTGTGTGAGAGAACGAGAGAGAGGAACAAATATCAGTTTCAGAAATGCAAAAAGCGTAACCTTCAACTCCTGGACTTCAGCAATTTCTTTCTCTAATCTTTCAGACTCCTTCAATGACTTCTCTTCAGCCTCTTTCAGCTCTACCAACTGAAACCCGAGAAAAATTCAATATAAAATTATCCCACATTCTTAATTTGATCTATATGAACTGAATGGGAATTTGGATTAAGTTAGTATGCCATCCAGTGTCAAATCCACATGTCGTTTCTTTAAAAAATGGATTAGAAACACCATTCAGAATATTCAGGATAACATCCTCAGATTCACTTAATGATTCTAAACGGTTACTTCAAAAAAGTATTAGCAACATCATTCGGTAATATTCACTTTTAGTGATTCCACAAGGTTACCTCAAAGAATGATTTCATGGTATATTAAAATATTAAGGAACTATGATATGTTGGTGTACATATCTTTATACTCTTCAGGAATTGAGTTTGTTTTTCAGTTTCAAAGCTACAGTCAAAAAAATGTATCCATTTATTGGACTACGTAAATCAGAGAGAAAAGTAAAAGTTATTAATTTATGGAAAAGGAAGAAAATGCAGGTAGTATTCATGAATGACTCACCAGGCTTTCAAACTTAGGTTTGTACTCAGGAGTAACATTATCAACAAACTTGGGGATTTTAATTTCTGCACGGAAAAGAATGTATAATTAAATCAGGTAAACGAGCTGAAAATAAATGGAAATAAATAAAGAAACAAGTGGAAAAGATTCCACCAGATTACTGATAAAAAAATATGTAAGATTCTAACAATTACACTCCTGACTCAATAAACTACAGAAACTTTAACTAAAAAAAAATTTAGATACAAAAAACAAACCAATTTTCACGCACATAATAGCAATGATGACATAAAATAACTGAATAAAATCAACTTGAAATTTCACAAATTGTTTTGAATGCTCTAAACACACTGATCTCTATTAAGTAAAGACAAAGTCTTGCATACAACAGTTGCACCGTGCAATAATGTATTTTTAAAAGGTATTAATTGTTTCACTAAAACGTAGTATTAGGTAGTTCACTAAAAATATTACTCCCTTCATTCCAATTTAAAAGTGTTTATTTGGTGTTTCACATAGATTAAGAAAGTCTTTTAATACCTAATATTTTTTGTATAAAATGACTAATATACCCTTTTGGAAAAATTAAGACAAGCAAAGTTGGAAAAATATACTCCATTTAAATACTCTTGGAAAACCAAAAGTGACGGATATTTTGAAACAATTTATTTTTTCTCTAAAACAACAGCTAAGAATGGAGGGAGTAGTTGTTTTAATAAAAAGTGATAGTTGTGTATTGGTTGCACCTTGCAACTTGTGCACAAGAGACCAACTTTTATGTCACATATGAAATGCCATTACACTTCTACTTTAACATTAGGTTAGTCATACTAATAGAGATGGAACGTGAAGGGAACACTAAAATAATGGGACTACCAAGTAAGGGAGTGGGGATGAAAGGACAATGAAGTTTTTGTTTCATATAGATCATTGTCTAACATCCTTCCTCATCATTCTAAGACAAACATTTACTGTCTCTTACCCTTCCCTTTCCTCTGCTAACCTTGTAAATGTTTAAATGAAAACCATATTCCAGATGTCAAAAGCTCTGGCTTAGACAAATAGATTGGTTTCAAGATTAACACGGATATTAGCATATTGACATGGCTTACATCATTTTGGAATTGTAAATTTTATCTATGCATTTGATATATGAAAGTACGAGTAAGAATCTTCAAGATCCAAATTTCATCCTACTCTGCCAACAAAATAACAAGGTGAGGCATGCACAGAAAACAAAATGTCTATAAATCTACTTTTTAACTTTCCTGCTTCTGCACCATCACAGGGTTGCAATATTGTCAACAAAATTTTGGGCAAGGGAGAATAACATGAAGAATGCCATAATGGACACAACTGCCTACCAATTGACTATACATACATACAAATACATATATATATACATACATATTGAAAAAGAATGAATAAATGAATAAACAGAAGGCAGGACATAGTAACACTGAGCATATACCATCATAAGCTTGCTTGTACATATCAACCAAACGAGATCCTATTCCCTTTCTGTAGTATTCCCAATCTACTGGTTCTGGTTCCTGCAAATTTATGATGAAGTGAGTGGATATTAATTTGACATGTACCTTTTCTTTATGTCATCAGGTAGCATTCTCATAGCACATTGGCAAGAGGTAAGATAGAACATTCAAATAAACGTTGTTGACTAGTAGAAAAAGTATTCACATAAAACCATAACATACAAGGCCGTAGTCTAATTAATTCTTATTTGGTTGCCTAGAGATTATTAGACTGGATAATAAAATGGTAGAAATGAAATCTTAAAGGAACAGTAATATAGTCAAAAATACCACAGAAATAGATAATTCTGCTGCATTGCATAAGGCTTTGGATCATATCCGTTTATATTTCCAACACCCATCTTCTCATCTTCTACTAAAAATTATAATTTATCCACTTTTCATTGAAAATGCCCCTTATATCTTACGTTCTAAACATGAGCACGCGGGCACCCTAAAGTCTTACAGTACCTAATACAATCTTGCAATTAAAAAAATTTCTGTTTAAAATTGATGCAAATTATAACAGCTTCTGGTGAATTGTATCCTAAATCTGATTCATGGCAAGCTCAGCCCCTACAGAGTGACACTACACCCAATGCCACTCGCTTCAATATTTAACTTGGAAGTACAATTAGCAGAGGAAAATGAAATAAGAGAAGTGAAAATGGAAAAATTACTAGACTTTAACCCGGCCACCATCAGCATGATGTAGAAAAGCAAAAATAAATCGGAGAAATAAATACAATCCTCAACCAAAAATAATCCCTAATTAATTAAATTACGAAAACCACAAAATATCAATGCCGACTTACAGTGCAACCGAACTCGGTCTAAAACCCAAAAGAAATGAAAATCGAATAAACGCAAATCATCAAAACCACAAAAATCAAATAGATCTTGAAATTTAATCGAGTCAAATATCAACACACAGAAAGAAAGGGTATAGTAAAAATTGGACCTGGCTAAACTTGGTCTGCAGCTGAGTGTTGACCTCGTCGAAGGCCCGACGGAGATTATAGAACTCGCGGCGAGCATCATCGGAGACCAGCATCTTGGCCATGCCCTCCCAATCGATGGTCTTCCCAGCTTTGAATGCGACGTCGACTACCTTCTTCCCGAGCCGCTCATTTTCTCTCTATTCCTGTTCTTCGATGGATGAATTTGATGTGAATTGTGAATTTGTGAAGGGCAGCGGAAAGCTGTAGTCGGAACTCGGGGGCTTTGTTTGTTTGTTTTTCTTATGTATCTTAACCCTGCCTAATTTTTCCCTTTTTATTATTTTCATTTTAGTTTAATATGCATATATATATATATATATATATATATATATATATATATATAACACTCCCTCCACTCCAAAATAACATTCGAGAACATACTTTTAAAGGTATGTTTGGTTCGAGCTTGTGTGAGTCTATGAGATTGACAAAATTCGAACATGTGAAATTTTTTAGAGCTTGTGAAATCTTGATGAATAGTAAGAGTATGATATTTTTGACTTTGACTTTTGAAAAGGTAGATGAGAGTGATATTATTATATTATAAAAATAAATGTGTAAGTTATTGGGAAAAGAAAAAGGTAGATAGATGAGTATGATATTTTTACTTTGACTTTACTTTTGGCTTGTGTAATCTTCAATCTGTAAACAAACATACTCAAGCTTATGTAATCTTCAATCCAGGATCTTGCAAGTGGAACCAAACATACCCTAAGAGAGTGGATGAATAATCAAGGGCAACAAGATAAGGCCTCCTTTGGTAACTTCTATTAATTATCGGCCGATTACTTTTATACCTTATCAAACCAAATTAATCGCGAATATAACTCATGAGCCGTTGTTTGGTATAAACGCACTTGCAGGTGAGATGTCCGATTAATACGTGCGGTATGTACATTAAAAAAAAGGGAAGCATCTTGTTGAGATTAAAAATCAGACCAAATTGGTGCGATAACTCATTAAACAAAGAACAATAATCTACGGCACCTAATAATTGTCGTGGGATGATGAGATAGCAATCACTCATTATTGGCTGATGAGATAGCAATCAAAGCTCATTATTGGGTTGATATTGTGTCTATCTTTTATTTATAAGGCCTATCAAAGGAGGCCTAAGACATCAATTACTCGAGAATTTAACACTTTTGGTTCCACACATCACGGGAGAGCTCATTTTAATCCCAATATTTGCAAAATTGGTCCCGTGCTAAAAAATATCGTATTTTTAGTCTCTTTTCACTAAATTATATGGTTTAGACAAAAAACGTGACTTGCATTTGCACCGTTAGTTCGACCATTTGACGCGAAATTTTCATTTTCCCAATTTGTTTCCATTTTCCTCCCCAAATCAATTCTCATGGAACCCAATTTTCCACTAAATTTCCCGTTACACTAAATCGCATTAAACATCGGTCCTCCTCGCAACCTTAAACGTGGTCATGCTTTAATACTCTTGCCTAATTGTAACTCTTGTTCGGATGTACGGGTTGAATACCCCTTGTACTCAAGTTAATAATATTTCTTTACCGTTTTAAAAAAATATATGTACAGGTAGATGAAATTAGTGTGTAGGTCGAACAATGTGGGTCCAAATTTCTAAGATTCGTATTATTATTGAATGTATAATGAAATTTCAAATTCGTATGAGTTATGACAAAAACTCATATAAAATATTTTACGGATTTAAGATCCGTTAAATTACTCATGTACAAAATTCGCCGATCCTAAACAGGTCGGATCGTCAAATGAATTTAAAAAAAAAAACTTGTGCAAAGGCAAACCGAAATCTCGATCGTAGGTTATATTACTACAAGGTCGAACATGTGTTATATCATAATGCACGCGAGAAATTAGAATTATTATAAGTATATAAAAATCTATTATACGATTCGTTTCAAGTTTATTCTATAGTTAATAAAAAGGTTAATAGAACAAGTTTTATATAATCGATATATAAATATTAATATAATGTATATTTTATATTTACAAATAAATAGTAGCATATATGATTATATTCAGATTTTTAAATAATACTATTATGTATACATATATAAATTATGATGAAATAAATTAAATTAAATTGATTATATATTAGTAGTTTTTATTTTTACCTTTGCTGCGCGAGTTTTTTTAAAAAAATCCACTTGACTGATTTGACCCACTTAGGATTCGCCAATTTTTCAAATATGATCCACGAATTTTGGATTCTCCCATTTTACACTACAATTTTACGGTAAAATATTTCACAAGAGTTTTACTCATTAATTATATTAGTCAGCATGATTTCATTGTATTAGTCTACACATGTCAATTATATTTATCTACAATTTTCAATTATATTAGTATGCACATAACACTAACTATATATATTAACAATTACATTATCAACTTGTTATCATTCAATATATTTGCTTTTTCTTTTTATAATTAAAATATACTAGATGAGATCACATATATTACACGAGATGTTTATAAAATTAATTACACAATATAATATATTTTACGTACATAAATTAATTTATTCATCAAGTAAAATAATAAAATTATATATATATATGTATGTATTTTTATATATATATATTTTAAAATTTCATTTTCAAAATACATGTAGTTTACAAAAATATTTAAATAATATATTATGTAATAGAAAAATACATATTATTCAAATATGTATAATATAAAATAAAAATTAATTAAAGATCCAGGAATAAAAATCACAATCCTCCAATAACATCTTGGCCCGACCTGTTAAACAAGTATGGGTTGATTGGGCCAACCCAACACATGATGGCGAATAGAGATGTTAAAAGGGTTGCAGGTGGTGGACTAATCCGTTTAGCAGAAAAATATAGGGTTCGAGACCATGGGTTTAATGTTCCGTTAAAATCGGGCTTTTGGCCCGTATCGATTAGCCCGCAGGCTAAGCGGGTTAGCCGTCGATTTTTCGACTTGGCTAGTCAACCCGGTTATTATTATTATTATTATTTTAATTTACTAACCTCATGCTTTGCGTATTAGTTATTTAATAAGAGAAAAATTGGAGTTGGAAATTTTTGGAGGTAAAAGCTAATAAGGAACAAAATGTTACTAAAGTGCTTGAGATATTTCAAGAAAAAAATCGAATATTAGCAAAAAAGTTGAGTTTGTTGTTGGCAACTTTTTTCTCGAAAATATAAAACACATTTAACAATCTATTTTGTTGTAATTCTTTATTGTTTAACTATTTTGATGTATTTCTAATGAATTTATGAACAATATTTATATTTTAAATTTGTATTATGTTATATTATAATTATACTTTAAACTTTTATATTAAAAATAGATCTCTAATGACGAAAAATTGCAGTAAAAATAAAAGGGAAAAGGTACAACCAGGGACACGAACTATTGCTCGAGGTACAAACAGACTCTTAAAGTATATTTGGGCTCAAATAAGCCCTCTAACTTTAATTTTTGGAACAAAGATGCACTTGTTTAAATTATTTAACACATTTGACAAATTGATTGTCTTTTGACTTAATTTCTATTAAAAAACACCTTCAAATATTGAGTATAAAAATATCCACCATTGAGAAAAATAAAAATGTACAATGCAAAAAAATTATTAAAAAAGAAAGTAAAAAGAGAGAAAGACCAGTAAATTTAATTAAATAATTTGAAAATTGAAAATTTCATGTTCAATATTATGTGATAATGATATCTAATTTATTTTATGAATTTAAAAAATAAGCAAACAATTAAGAAAATAAATAATGAAAGTGTTGTAACAATAAAAAAAGACGACAGAAGGGTGTAGAAGAGTGACGACTTTATTTTTTATACTCAATATTTGAGGGTGTTTTTAATAGAAATTAAGTCAAAAGACAATCAATTTGTCAAGTGTGTTAAATAATTTAAACGAAGTGTCTCTTTATTCCAAAAATTAAAGTTAGAGAGCTTATTTGAGCTCAAATATACTTTAAGGGTTTGTTTATACACGGAGCAATATTTCAAAGTCCCGATTGTACGTTTTCCAAAAATAAAATTAGGCTCCATTTGGATGGAGTGGATTTGAAATTAAATCAAAGTCCCGATTGTACGTTTTCCAAAAATAAAATTAGGCTCCATTTGGATGGAGTGGATTTGAAATTAAGGGATTTGAGGATAATATACATGCATTCACACAAACTAAAATGGAGAAAAACTAAATGAATGGATTTGATTCACTCAAATATTAAACACAAGTGAGAGAACCGAGAGGATTTCAAATGACTAGGTTTCTTTGGGTATTTGAAATCCTCCAACTTATAAGTAATATTTGTGTATCCCGAATCCATTCATTTAATTTTTCTCTATTTTAATTTGTAAATATATCAAATCCATTAATTTCAAATGACCATCGTCAAATGGAGCGTTAAGGAATAGTATTGGTATATAGAGAGTGTACGACTGTACGGCTACCGTCGAGAAAACAAGTGAAAAAGACGCAATAAACGGAGGTTTGAAAAGCAGTAAAAGTCGCCTGAACAAAGCGCGCCAAGTTTTGAGAATGGAAGCCGACTCTGAAATCGCCTTCAAGCTTCAAATGGAAGAAGCTCTCACGGTCTCCCCTTCTTGACGACGTCGTTCCTCCCCAAACACAACTGACGTCACCTACGACGCTGCTTTCGGCGCCGCTCTGTCGAACGTCCTTCAAAGAGACAATCTCTACAAGTACGAAGCGGAAATCCTCGACCAGTACAAGACGGAGGTGGAGGCGAAGCGTCTGCGCCTTGATCTCCACCGTCAGGTCCACGATCGCGCCTTTGCATGCGAGATTTCGACGGTTCCTGAGGCGGATTGGAGGAAAAATGGGGATAATTTGATCCGGCCGTACGGAGAGGGCTCGTCGTCGTCGAATGGGCAAAATTTGCGATTTAGGGTTTATGTCAAGGGTTTGGTGCAGGGAATGGTGGGTGGTATTGGTGTGGCAATTCGCGATGGGAATGATACGTTGGTGTTTGAATTGCGTAAGGGTTTGAGTGACAAAGAGACTAGGGTGAATGAAGAAATGGTTGAGTTGAAAGCATTGATCGAAGCGCTCGAGGCCGCCGTAATGTTAGACTTGAAGGGGGTCACCATTCTTACCGATAATCCATTGCTCTATCAATATGTAAGTGATCACTATGACTTCCATAACTTAATGAGTAAATTTTGTTTCATTGGTTTTCCATAACGTCATAAATATTTAGATTAACTGATTGTCATTAAAGATTTATGTGAGGGTTGTTTGCCATCCACAAAATGTTGAAATGCAGGGATTTCTGTGAACTAAGCCATATATTTTATTGAACTTGTTTTGTTAAGTTAGACGTGACTGATGCTCTTTACTTCTTACATGAGACCAGATCTATATGGCAATGCTAATGTGTGGATTAATGTATCCCTGTTTGTCAGCATTTCCTACTTTGTTAGATTAGAGAGTGAAGAGTTTAGTTGTCCAAGGCTTGTGAGTCATGCACCAATTGCAACGCATCATCGCCCTCAGTTTCTGCTCTCATAGTTGATGCATTTTAATATTTAAACAGACTTAGATTTTTATGTCATTTATCCACTCTTTCTAAATGCAGATAACTGGGAAAAACCCACCAATCTTGAAAAGTGCTGCTGCTTTATCGAGCCAGATAGACCTTCTTCTGCGAAAATTAAGTCACGCCCGGACATCTCTTGTCAGCACTCGCGATATCAAGTCTGCTGTTGAACTTGCAAGGAATGCAATTGCTCACGAAGTCAATCGTTCAGCAACGATCAATAATACGAAGAATCTGACCCAGACCTGTACTATTTGTTTAGAAGATACACACGCGGAACAAATGTTACTAATTGCAGGTTGTCGACATAGCTACTGCTTTTCTTGCATTTCTAAACACGTCCAGTTTCAGTTGCTTCACGGGATGTTACCCAAATGCCCCCATGAGAACTGTAAAACTGCATTGAAACTTGATAGTTGCTCAAAGTTTTTGAGTCCTGAATTATTTCACATAATGAGCCAACGCCTGAAGGAAGCCTCCATTCCTATAGCTGAGAAAATTTATTGCCCCTTTGTGAGGTGTTCTGCTTTGTTATCAAAAACCGAGCTGCAGAGACCCATTGGTGATGCTAATGTATTATGGGGAAGAACGTGCCCCAGATGTGGTGGTGTTTTCTGCCTCAATTGCAAAGTCCCTTGGCATAACAATATGAGTTGTGCTGATTTTAAAAGGCTAGATCCCAACCTATATAATGATGAAAATAAACTGAAGACTTTGGCTAGTAAGAATATGTGGCGTCAGTGTCCAAATTGCAGCCATATGGTCTCACTTTCTGAAGGATGCTATCACATTCATTGCAGGTATACTCTTTCCTTGTTCGATTTGCAGCATTCATTGTATGAATGGTGATTATCCTTTCTGTAGAATTGAAATCTTCAGGGGCACATGGTTTAAATTCTTTGGTGGGAATGATAATGAGAATCCCTCTTACCTCTATGCCTAGATGAAGGTTTGTATCAATGGTGATTACATTCTTGGTGTTGTTCTCTAATTTGGAATAAATGGGGCATACATGATTGTTAGTTGGGATATAGTGAAATGATTGAGGAAAAATGATTATTGTCGGGAGGTTGTTAATAAAAACGGGATAATGATTAATTTATTTCGGGCTCATTTGCTTTAATGGACATGATAGATAAGTAACAAACCCTCTTTCATGGGACAAATAGTCCGACCTCTCCCCATTTAACCAATTATCTCTCATTCATGGGACAATTAGTTTGACTCTCCCCATGTGACCAATTATCTCTCATTCATGGGACAAGTAGAGTTTTCTTACAGGGCTGGAAATCCACCACAAGCCGATGTCACATGAACCAAACATAAGGTAAATTGGATAAAAATATTCATTCCTCCTAATCCAACAAAGCAAGCATGCCCTTCGAGCCTTATTATTAAAGTATGATGAACGTGAATTGATTATCTTTTATTCTCATTAATCACTATAATTACTTCATGTTCATACCATTATTATTCTCATAGAAGAATTTTGAACCAATCCCCCTCATTCGATGTTTTTGTTCCACTTTTTGTATTATACTTGATATTTCACTTTGCTATATTATTAACACATGAATGTGGTGTATATCATTCATTGATTATCTTTTTACCCTCCACATGTCATTCATCCACGATATGAAACATTTGAGGAACACCAAATATGAAATTATATAATTTGGTGTGCATTTGTGTAGATGACTCACATCCTGCCACAATGGTATGCAGGTGTGGACACGAGTTCTGCTACACGTGTGGAGCGAAATGGACAAAGAAGAAACCAACCTGCAATTGTCCTATCTGGGACGAAGGCAATCTTTTGCGCAATCAAAGAAATCGCCAAGATTGATGATTAGTGTAATATGTAAGACTTTTATGCTCCTTGTTTTTGAAACTAAAATCTTGAAAGCATGCCTAAACTCGCAAGGCAAAAACTTATGTACCGTTTGGTGCAATTGGTGTACTTTCTTAAAAAAGTTTGAACTATTAGTTTGCTTTACTTAAATGGTTCACCAACTTAAGTTCATGATTTAATGTTTGGCTTAATTGCATTAAATGTTAATTTGATCTAATAAGTATATAATAAAAAAATATGTCAAGCGGCATAAAGCGGACTGTCCAGAAGATTGATTTGTAACTAACATTTAAAAATTGTGATTTATTTACAATTATTCAGATTAAATTGTAATTAATGAGGCCGTAGTGCATACTTTGTCAAGTGTATTTTATTTCTTACTCTTGTGTAATTGTGTTGGGATTTTGGCTCTAAATAAAAGTATTGCACGTGGATAGGAAACATTATTTAGTGGCACTTAAGAATTTTTGCAATTTCGAGGTTGGGTCAGTTTTATGAGATGGGTGGCCGATTTGCAGAACTCAATTTTTAGGGTTTGTGATTTTGGGAATTTTTAATTTTAGGTTTTGTAGAACTTAAATTTTTGGGAAGATACATGGGAAGGTAGGGCCCTGGGGGTGAGCGGTGGAGAACTGGATTTTGAAAATAAAGGGGACGATAAAGATGAATTGTATTTTATTTTTTTATTTTACATTTTAATTGTTTTATTTGTTTGACAATGTGGAATAAGAAAAAAGTAGTATTTAATAAGTGTCATTCACCGTGACAAACATTCACGCGATCCGATGAGGCATGTCATCCGTTGTCTATTGTAGACATAACACAGATCAGATATGAGAGCCTGTTGAATTATATTTGAATATATTTCATTTAATTGTTTTATTTCTTACCCTCTCTTTTTGTACTTTCATTTAATAGACTCGTTGTTTTAATTTATTAAAAACACCGAATCAACTAGCAATGGAAACCCTTATGGATTCTCTATTGCGAATTGTCGTTACTAAAAAATATACTAGAAAAAAATAAAAATATCTCATTGGGCTCGGAGTCAACCTAAATATTGTGAATATATATAGAATTAACTCTTATTTAAAATAACATTTAATATTCATCTAATATATAAACAAACACTTCAAATGTATATGCACGTAAACATAATATGGATAAAAATTTATATACACATATTGTACATAGAAACATTAATAAATATATATAACCGGTTTGAAAATAGGTATAAATGACAAATTCTATATAAATCACGACTCGTTCGCTTTATCTTATTCAAACCCCGTCCCCCAATGAGAGTTTTGAGTGTAACCCGCCTCATTTTCATATTTAAAATTGACATCCCTGACTATATTATTGGGCTTAAATTTGAAAATTATTAAAGGACAAAATGTCACATGACTTATTATGTACAGATTTTAATACACATTACCTCATAATATCCATTAATTTATGGTACAAAATATCATTACTTTGCCTTTCAAAAAAAAATATCATTACTTTTAAGTTCCACATACAAAATCCAAATATTTTTTCTACTCTATACATAAAAATTTATAAAATAACCATTTATAACTTCAATCATCACTCCCTTTCTTATTTTGTGCTCCTCTTAACTACGAAAGGTTTTCCGAGACTCAAGGAGTACATTTCATTATATCAGGAGAAGTGAAAGCGGAGTAAAAGCAACCAACAAATTGTATTTTACATCAATGGAATTCGTGGTAAGAAATCTTTAATCCCATAGGTAAAGGAATTGCTACTCGAGTAAAGACCAATCAGTGCCCATATTCACAATCAAAAGAAATTTTTGTTCGAGTCAAATACCCACCACAAAAATGGCTAATAAGATTAGAACCTAGAATGCGTGTAAATCAACAAGATGTACAGCGTTTCTTACAGATATTCATCATCATCAGAATCTGTATATAAGTAATATTCATCCTCTTCGTCTTCATCGAAGTCATCATCATCTAGAATGTAGTCCTCATCCCAAAGTGGGCAGCGGCAAGTTGCCTCCTTGTTTTTCCACTCTGCTCCGCAAGTATAACAAAATTCATAGCCACATCTGTAGGAAATGGAGACAATACCTAAATAAAGAATCGAACAAATGCATGCATCGAAGAAACATTATTCAAAATGAATGGGCATACAACTAGCCGATCAACCAAACACTTTTGTCATTGCTCAAAAAGAGTTCTACAATCATTTTAGAACTCTCTACCAATTGTTGAATAGTTTTTGGTCTCTCTTTCTCTTCCTGCTTAAAGTAGTCTCAAAGAAAACCTTACAATCGACAGTAGGAGCACAATATAGACAATGACACAAATATATTTTCTTGCTCATATATTTAAAGGATAGGAACAAGAAACTGCAACCAAAGGAGATAACTTTTTAATAAAACCATAACAATTTTACATACAACTTTAAAAGTTTCAACACTGCGCAATAAGTATTTCCATGTTGGATATTATGATTATGGAGCAGCAGTCCTGTCACCTCTACAGGCAATGGCTGTAGGTCGTTCTAATGCAAAGCTTGGTTAGCGACACGATTCTCTTCTCTTTTAGGAACTCTAGTCTTAATTCAGTGAGCATTCACTTCAAATCATATACTCCTTCCGTCCCGTAATGTGACAGATTTTAATGTAAGATTTTTATGGGGGTATTGATAGTTTTTTCAATTTAGTTAAGAGAGTTGTTTAATAGTATTAAATTGAGTTAGTGTGGGAAAAATAATAACATATGGTGAATATTGAGGTTTTTGAGGGAGATAGATAAAAGGACTAAAGTTGCTTTACTGCTATTTAAGGAAATGATGCATCTAGTACGGGATAGACCTTTTTGGCAAATGATGCACCTACGGGACAGAGAGAGTATTTTTCTTCGTTAAGACAACAGTACTTACAATGGTAGGAAAACATTACAAATATTTATAGGAAGAGTTTATATGTTAAAACTCAAATTGACATCAAATAAATCAACACACATGAAATCAGTAATACCTGCAAGTCATGTGGTAACACCCAGCAGCAAGTTCAATCATATGGTTGCACTTCACACATTGTCTCCACAAATTCATTGCTGCTAATCTCTTTAATTTTGCCTCTTCTATCTGGCGATGAGGATTTCTCATTTTGTAATCAAAACAAGTCATGTTATTATGCCAAGGTGCTTTACAATTAATGCAGAAGTAACTATTGCATTTTATGCACTTTCTTGCTCCAGATCCTTCCCCTGGCCCCACTAATACACGTTTGGAAAATTCTAGAACCTCCTTCTTAGACATTAGAGCAGAACATTTTGGAAAAGGGCAGTAAACTTTCTCGGTGGCTGGAATCGAAGCCTCCTTAAGACGCTGACCCATAATATCTAACAACCTAGGTGTCAAGAATTTGCTACAGCTGTCCATTTTCAGTTCAGTTTTACATCCTTCATGTGGACAATTAGGCAGCAATCCATGGAGTAGCTTTACTTCCACATGTTGTTTCATACAAGAGAAGCAATAACGGTGCTTACAATCATCAATAGAGAAGATCTGGCTAATATTTGTTTCCTCTAAACAAATTACACATGCCTCGATTATGTTAGAATTATTCAACTCTTTAGCCTTGTTCACCTGAGAAATGATTGCTTCTCTTGCTAGTTTAAATGCAAATTTTATGTCTGTTCTAGAGACAATAGAAGGCTGGCAGTAAGTAAATTTTTCTCTAAGATAGGAAACTTGTTTTACCAATGCAGAAACCTTTTTCTGTTTGGCTGACCACTGACCAGTAACCTGCCATTAGAATAAACTATTAACCAAGTGTACACCATATTACAAAATAACTTCCACATAGTCATTAAAGTTGAATAAAATATATTCTTTTCACGACATGAAGTTATGTGTATACCCTGTTTTAAAAGAAATAGGCTACCTAAACCCAAGTTTTAGATCATATTTCTTCATTCTTAACAAGAGTGCTTTTAAGTTATTTCCATATATCCATGAGGAAAGGCAGCAGGGGGTGGGGAAGGAGTTCACCGTGCATGCCCTATTATCAAGCAAGAACCTAGCAGAACAGTTCTTGGAAAAAAATTACAATCGAAAAGAGAAAACTTAAACATAAATATGTATATTGCTCATATCAATTTTCCTCATAAAGGAGTATCTTCTCAACTCAATACACAACAAATGAAAAGGTCAACGCAGAGAGTCTATACAGTTCTCTGGCATAAATAAAAAACAACCAAAGCCTGTTTCCACTATGCCAGGTTGGCTATATTTCGACATCATTTTTATCTAAGTAAATGTTTCTTATTTACATTAAAATATGCATGTTTTTTCTTAATAGTTTCTTTGCAATTCCTATCAGGTATTCCATTTGAAATTAAATTTGAGTTCACGGTTCTTTGTTTTTTCAACATCATAGCTTCCATAAACAATTCGGGACAAAAACTTCAAAAAAGAAAAACCAATATAGTATAGAGTGAGGGAGAAATACAGCAAAACCAATATAGTATAGTGTGAGGGAGAAAGAAAAAAATGCAGCCTTACAGAAAACTCTTAAGTCACCAGATGTCCATATTTCTATTACCCAGAGTTGTCAATGAGTGTGGAGATATTTTAGTCAAATCTTATGAAGCATTCAATAAGAGACGATCGCCATTTGACAAAATATATAACCTTCTTTGACAGATTACAGACACCTATTTTGCAGATCTTTTTCATGAGAATACATACATTACATATATGGCCACTCCACATTTCAAGTAATATAGCCTCAAACAGCTAATTTTAGGTCTTCAACATTTGAATTTCCAGACTCACCCAGTCAATGGTTGAACATATAAACATCATCTCTAGTATTTCCATCCTTATAGAACTCATAGAAGAAAATCTTTCCCCATCCTACTTTGTTAATTAATCAGAATATATTGAAAAAGAAAACCATTTCCAAGAACTTAAATATTAAAAAGTTTTTTTGGAAGTTTCTCCATCCTCTAAAGGTTTCATCCAAACAAAACCAACTAGGAAAACAGCAACTAAGCCTGTATACCATTACGTGGGGTCAGCTATATGAATCATATCTCGTCTCATTTGAGACACATGTTCTCATTTAAACAAAAGGTTCCTTCCAATCAGACCAGAAAAAACCACTTTCCACTTCGATATGCGTTGCAAGTATTCTCTCATCCATTATTCTTCCTATCCTTAAATTCCACGGCAAAAGCAACTGGTGAACCTGGTTCCCAGATACTCACAGATAACTCATCAATAATGTTATGGCAGATTTCCAGCAAATTCTTACTCCAAAAAGGCAAAAAGTAGTTCAGTTATCATATCAGTCTAGTCAATCCAAGGCAAAGCAACTCCTATTTTAGTGCAAGTGGGTCTCTGGAAATGTAAATGCCAGAAAGCTCATTTCCTGCTAACAGTAGGTTCAAGCTGCAAGGGGCTAGCAACCCCACTAGAAGATAAATTAGAAACAAGACGTAGATCAGAATTCCAGTTGAGTAAAAGCTAAATAAAGCAGAAAGAAAATCTTACTGATAAAGGATATTCTTATAGTTACACATAAGTCCTAACCATCCAGTAAGGGGTCCATTTCTACAATGTATTAGTAGTCCTACTATGTAACACCAATTTGCATATGCCTCCAATAACCAAACAGCAATAGGTCAAAGCTATTGGAGTAGCTCCTGATGCTCAAAGAATGGTAATCAACATCAAATCATAGCATAAAAGTACAATTTGGAATAATTTAACACATCCAATACTCATTTTCTTGAGAAGGCCTACGCAAAAAAACACAACGTCGAAAGATTATCAGTCATCTAGTTTAAAGTATAATACTAAACATTAAAAAAAAAAACCACAAAAGAATCAAACTCCAAGATGCATGTCGATGATCACAGTTGCTAAAACATTGAAATACAGGCCAGGGTAAAAGGAAACAAGGACTCACAAGTTTAAAAGTCGGGTAGTAATCGCAATAAAAACAACCCTGCTCAATTGAAGCTCCAATGCAGCATTAAGACCCGCCAACAGAGCCCGCAATTCTGCATTCTTGCGGCTCGTCCCATTCGTCACCAACGGCTTTCGCAACTCAAACAACAAATCATCCCTCGAATCGCAGATTGCGACGCCAATTCCTCCCAGAATAACCCCATCAGGGAACTGCTTCTCCACTAATCCTTTAAAATAAACCCTAAATATTTCGGTATTTACGACTTTTGAACTACCTTCACCGAACGGACGCTCAAAACCATCCCCCAATCCTCCCATTCCTCATCCGGCATTCTGGAAATGTCGAGCGCCAGTCGATGATCATGTAGACGACGATGAAGATCGTCCTTCAATTTTGAATTCGCTTTCGGAAACGGCGTGGTCTTTAAGTTCCTGCTCGAGTTCGAGGAGTTCGTGTGAGAAAAGGTCAGTGAATTTCGAGACGTCCTCATCCGATTGGGGTTGGGTGACGTTGGCGGAGGTGGAAGGTTGAGGATCAAGAGAGAGAGAGGCGGTGATGGCTTCCTGGAGTTGGAGATCGAAGGCCAAGTCTAGATCGGAATCAAGGGCTTCAGCGGCCATCAGTTCTTGGCGTTGCTCGGCGGCGATTACCTTGAGGTCGTCGGTGATTCGAGGCGGTGGAACTGACATTGTTTTTGTAGAGTGATTACCGCGTCAAAGATATTTAGGAAATTTTTTCAAAAATTAAAGATTTTCGTGAATCGTGGTGACTACTTGAAATATTATGGCAAAAACTTCACCCTTTTTAACCCACTATTCTAAATGGACTCAGTCAATCGAAATCACACTCGCTCGGGTTATATTCGGATAGAGATGGTGGTGGATAGGATCGAAGATGGAAAATTGGGATAAGAGTAATCATGTGAATTGTAAATTTGAGTTTGGTTAGGGATGGCAGGGGCGGGTGCAGGGACGGGTTTGGCATCCCAGGACCCCACCGTCAGGATTTTGGACTCGTTACCCGCCCCGCCCGCTTGGACCTGTGAACCCGGCGGGTTTTACCCGCCCGCCCCGCCCCGCCCCGCCGCTTTTTTTTTTTTTTTTTTAGATTTTCACATTTCTAAATCTCTACTGTACAATACAAATATAAAAATTCATCAACATTATTTTCAAAATATAACATATTCACGTGAATTATTGAAATTGTAACAAATAAAAATTAAAATATCATTAGTATCTTAACCATACAACAAATGACAAATCAAATATAAATATATAAATTTAATCACACATCAAATAAAATATAAAACTTTTAATATATATAACTTTTAAATAAAATAATTAAAATATAAAACTTTTAATATTTTATTTTAAATATTTAAAATAAAATATAACCCTAAATCCTAGAACATAAAATAATTAAATAATTAGTATATATATATATATATATATATATATATATATATACGGTCGGGCAGGTCGGGTCCATATAATATCGAGGACCCGTCCTGGACCCGGCAAAGACCCGTTTGACCGGGTCCGGACTGCCCGAGACCCGTTTGATCGGGTTTTACCCGCTCCGTGACGGGCCGGGTTTGTGGCGGGTCCGGTTTAGACTCCCCATTGCCATCCCTATGGAGAAGTAGGGGTGGATGAAACTTTATGTCAATCAAAGATGATGTTGTATTATTTTAATGTTGTTAGTAGGTTGAGGTAATGATTGTATGATTGTGATAGAAGATGATATAATATTATATTATTGTTAGTTAGTTGAATAATGATTATAATTATTATATTATAAATAATGTATACTCCCTCCGTCCCAAGAAGTTATGCACACTCCTAAAATGGAAACATCACACAATATTAATACCCTCACAATATCATTTAAATCACAAAAATATCACTCTTATTTTACTCTCTACTTTATTCTCTCTCCGACTTTATCTCATTAAATCACCCAAAATACTCTTACACTTTATTTTCATAAAAGTCAACAAAATTAGTTTTTCTTAATTTACGTGTCCCAAGAAGTATGCACAACTTCTTGAGACGGAGGTAGTATAAATATTTATTTAATATTACATATTAATGTTAATATTTTTATTTTTTTAATATATTTGTATTAAATGTTACTGTATATGTGTGTATATATATAATGTGCATATATAAATATGCATATTTGTATTAACATTTTTATATATTTTCCATGAATAATAGTAATATATAAATAATAATGATAACAATTTACAAAAATAATAATACTTATTAAAATAAAGTTGATAGTTTATTTATAATATCTACAATAAATAAAGGTGATAATATAATTTTTTTGTGCATAGAATAAATAATTTAACTTGAAATAATAATATTTATCAATTTAATTTAATAATGTATGGTATAAAGTGAGAGAGAGAAATAAATATAATATAATATATTTAATATGAAAGATAGGATTATTGTGATTGTATTGAGATATGTGAAAATAGGCGTGTAGATGTAATATAGGGTTGGATGAATATTTGAATGAGGCCAAATTTAAAATAGAATGGGATGGAGATCAATCATCTATATGCGAATGACCCCATCCTTAACCAGACATACCCTAAAAGTTAGGACATAAGAAAAGAAGAGGATTAATTTTGTTTTTCTTAAAGAAACGATAGAGAGAGTAAGCACAACCTTACTGGTATTAATTTTGCCAATCGTAATGGACATTCTTTTTTAACCTAATGCAAACTTTATCTTTATTAAACTTAAATATTTTAATTTCATAATTAAAATTATCAAGGTTATTCCTTCCCTCAATTATATACCAACAGTTTCTCTTTTTCATAATGCTAAAATTATCCCAAGTTGTCAGCAAAAAAAGATGGAAGCCACATTTCGACTGGGTCAAATAAATACTCTTCAATTTTCATCTAAGGTTAGACAGCACAAAAAATTGCAGAGCTTAAAAGGTACAAATATCCCTTCTTCTACTCTCAAATCTCAGATCATAATTTATTCATTAGAAAAGTAAAAGGAGATCCAACATATTCCAACAAAATGGATAGCATCATCCACCCCTCAAATAACAACATATCATTTGGCCTCAACGGGAGGGCTCGGGCTTTTGCTGAATTTTCGGCCAGTCAAGTTTTCGGACTCGTATAGCATGTGATTGATCAATCCTCTTGCCGCGCTGTCACACGACATAAGCAACAATATATTCTATTATCATGTCAAAATAGTAAGATGGCAGTTATGGTTGGCAAAATCAAAGGAAATTGAGGACTCACTCATCCTTCAGCTTCTGAACTTTTCTGGATCTGTCTCGTGCATGTGCTTTTGAACTGCTCCCTCACCATACTAACAAGAAGTTCAGTGTTATATTTCTGCATTCAAAATAGAGCAAATGAGCTCCTAAGTCCTACTCTTTCATGGGCAAACGCGGAGCCACAAACTTGAGGGTGCTTAGTTTACACCTTTAGAGCTAAGAAATAACAATGAAAGGAGAGTGTTATGTTTAGTTGAGAGAAATCAAATATTTGATATCTTAAAAGTGTGCAATGAAAGACATAGATTCATTCCTCACCATTTTGGGAGGAATGAAAGTCATTCCTTTCTAAAATTTCATTTATAATTTTTTAAAAATTTATTTTGTCTTCTAAATTATTTATTAATATTAATAACAATATTCTAAGCATGATTATTATATATAATATATTTTTTAATATTAAAAAGAGTTAATAAAAATTTTAATTATCAATAATTTTTATAAAACCAAACACATCCTATGGTTATGATAGTCATATCTACATGTAAACCAAACAACTCAACAATAACTAACATACCCATTACCATTCCTCACTACTTTAAATCCCATTGTCATTGCGATTCCTTTCAGCAAACCAAGCACGACCTGATTCTTTCTACTAAAGTACAAGAGAGGACATATTTGGCATGCTCAATAGATAAACAACAGGATAAACCACTACAATATATTCCCATATACACTCCGAAAACATTTAATACCAGATATACATATTAATTCATACACCTTCTAGCCATACATATAATTGATAAAATACAAAGTGTAATACAAACACATGCATACACTATGCAGCTGAGCATTACTTATCTCCCATTTTCTAAGACAAGATTATAGACATGTTACTCGTGCCATAAATAAAGGAGCTTCAGTAAAACCAATATAGCATATATATCAAATAACACTGTTCAATCCTTACACCTAGTTAAGAAATTGTTTGGTTTTCATCATTTCGACATTAAGCACAGGGCATTAAGTACCTTTTGGCCAATATATTTAGCTCGCCTTAAGCATTCGCGATAAAGCTGCATTTGAAAGGGACAAGGAAAAGTTAAATCACTAACATACTTAAATCAAAGGAAAAAGTTATGTGAGAAAAATTAAGCTCCAATTGAACCCTTCATATATAAAATTACAATTGAAATTGAAAGAAGCTGCAGAAAAGAATGGAAAATGATATACAATGCTTGGTTGCAAAGAATGGGTATGGAATAGTACTTTGATATCCCCAAGTAAGGGACGGAGACAAACCCTTCAACCCTGGGGGAATTGAAAGTTAAAACCACACGCATACCCCACTACTATCATCGTCATTCCCGTTCCATTCCCAATCCTATTTATCATGTTTCTATTTGAAAAAATCAATACCCAAATCCCAAGAGTGTTTCAACACCAATTTCATAAATATTTAACATCTAAAAAAATTCTAAAAAGATCTGGTTAAACAATAATGAGAAAAGCAGAAACTCTAACCCTGATGGCATTGTTGGCGAGCTCAGGAGGTAATGCAGTTTGGAGAGATGGCATTTTCTCTGCCAAAATTACCCCAGTTATAAATCAGCCAATTTTGCAGGCCTGATGCATACATAAGCAATGAGTTCACCACCGTCAACGTTAAATAGTTATATCATATTTTTTTGAATAAAGTTACAATAATTAAAGACTGGTGAGAGTATATATATTTTTAATTCGACAATCTCAATGAATTCCGAGATCAGATTAGGTATTCAAAGCAATTTAAGAATTAAAAGACAGAATGTCAAAGAAATGATGAATCATAAATCGTTCTAATCGTTCATAAATTTTCCTCCATCAAAAACCAAAAGTCTGTCACAAAAATTGGAGAATGACAATTTAGATTCCACAGTTAAATTGCTTTCACCTGCACAGCCAAAGTCGAACAAAATTTTCAATGCCCAAATCCCCTAATTCGAAAATAAATAGTCCCACACGAAAACCAACTAGCATACAATCAACTAGCATACCATTCATATAAAACAACTTTTGTACACATATTACTATGAAATAATTTTCACACAAAACCGGGCAAAAAGTCAACTGGGCAATCTAAATTAAGACGGAGGGTGTAATACTTATTAATTTAATTTAATAATGTATATTATAAAGTTAGAGAGAAATAAATATAATATAATATATTTAATGTGAAAGATAGGGTTGAAGTAATTGTATTGAGATATGTGAAAACAGTTGTGTAGATGTAATATAGGGTTGGATGGGTATTTGGATGCCAATCCAAAATAGAATGGGATGGGGCATCCGGATGGCCCCATTCTTAACCAAACATACCCTAAACTTACATGGAAAAGTCCTAAGTCCATCCAAAGTGTGAATCCCCAAAAGAACGTACCCTTAAGGCATAAAACCACATAAGCAAAAGTCAACCATTGAACAAAACTGGCCAGCAAAAACAATCAGAACAGTTGGGGGATAGTGCATCTTTCTAGGAGTTTCCAGAAATCCAAAACGAAACTCTCTAAACCCCATAAGCAAAATAACAAGAAACTGATAGAATTTATTCAGCTTAACAATCACTAAAGTGTCCAAAAGAAAAAGAAATGGAAAATACAGAATCACTAAAGTGTCACTAAAGGAAATAATCACTATTCAAAGGAAAATTAATCGTTAAATTTTTCATGTAGCAGAGAACAAAACCATAATTATTTCGACAAACCCAGTGGTTTCAAACTTCAAACACAAATCAAGGCTTCAAGAATGTAATATTTATGAAGAAATCCAACTTAAAGCCTCAAACTCAGTACATCATTAAATCAAAATATGCAAATTTATAGATTTTTTTTTAAAACAAGCAGAATTGTACCCGGAAAAAAAAATCATATTTCGACAAATATATTCGAAACAAATCCCAAATCCACAACAAAAATATTCGAAAAAACTCTAAATCCACAGATCTTTTTCTCACAAATTCCTCCAGAAAGCAGAAATTTTCGAAAAAGAAAAGAGAAACATAGATCTGAAAAAAAAATGTCTACTTACAGATGGTGGGGAGGGCGGTTGCGGCACCACGAGTGAGGCGGGTACTCGGCGTTGCAGATCGGCAGCGGCGGCGATAATGGCGATGGTGGTGTCAAGGGAGCGGTGGCTGCTAAACGGCGGTCACAGAGGCACGGTGGTCGCGAAGGAGCGGTGGCCGCGAAAATGGAGGTTAGCAGTGGTGGGCGATGCAAAATGAGAGAGGGGAAAGGAGGAGTGTGGGCGGCGCGGTGGCGTGGAGGAGGAGAATAAAATGTTGCCGTTTTGACATTTTTTTTTTTAATTAAATTTTAAGTAGAATAAGAATATTTGATTGATTGTCAATTTTTAAGGCATGCGAACCTAATTTGACAAGGATTTTTTTGCTTTTGTTTTTTTTTTTATTTGCGTTTTTTTGTTCTCAATTAAATTTAACAAAATTTTCCAAATACATATACACAATATAATAAAGTATCAATAATATAAAATACAAAAATTAGAATAATATAATTTGCTTATTAGAAAATCAATAATAAAAAATATAAAACATAAAATAACTGAAATTGTAATAAGCTACTCAAAATAATTTCATTTAGGACAAAAAAGTTAAGGCAATTAAATTTTAATATATTAAAAAGTGACTTAGAGTTATAAATTATTTTTGGACCTTTTACCCTCTAATATTTTGTTTGGTATATTTCGTCCCTACAATTTTATTTTATATTCCATTTGTTTAGTTATCACTCCCCAAATGAAAATTATTATGTTTTCTCCCTTCGCCAATCCTTCGCACTCATTCCTCACCTGCCTTCTCAAGCCGTTGTGACGTCCCCGCCTCACACCGCACTAAAAGCAACAGGACTACCCCAAATGATCGATCTCTCCTTCGTCGCCTCTTCGTCCCCGTCGCCTCTTTCGCACTCCATCCTCGGCCTACGCACCATCTACATTTCTTGCTCCTTGTGTATCCAGTATAGGTATCAACATATCCGAAATTTTGGCGCAAAGTATGCGTAAGTCGATGCAACACACTCTCATAATTAAATCCAGAAGAATTCACGTTCCACGTGTTTTAGAAATTTAGACCAAGAAGCGACCCGAGGCTTACCATAGCGATAGCGAGTTACTTTCTGTTGCCACCAAGACAAGGCCCGCCCGCTGAAGGTGAGTCGCCACTAAAGGGACGCGCGATCATCCTGGACACACTCTTACGTTATGGGGCCACAACTTAAAAAAATAAAAGAAAAGAAAAAATGTAAAATATTTCATTTTAAATGTGGGACCATAACCTAAAAAAATAAATGAAATGTTAAGCTTTAAAGTGACGCTTAAAATAACAAATACTCAGAAGTGAAACAATTAAGACTATTTATCGAATCAATTAATACTCTTTACTTTTTTGCTTCATCACTCCTCTATAGTACAATACCAAAATATGTGATTTTGATAAAAATATATTATCTATCACGGCTATAATGAAAATAACGTGCAAAGCACGTGCTAAAATTTAGTATTAATAAAAAATTACTAAGAATAAAACCAATATCCTTTTCTATTAATTTTTTATGCATTAAAAAAAAAAAAACTTATACGACAGTGTTTTAATGCCCAGCACCATTTGCTGGTTGGAATGCCCAGTAGGGGATCCACTCCCGATAATTAATTACCTGGGTCGCAGATTATAGATTTTCTAAAGCAGGTGTACTAATAAAATGATCAGACTACATTTAGGCTCCGCTTGGTAGTCCATAATATTGGAGGTGAGATAGTAAAAAATTAGTAAGGGGTTGATGATGTTTTATTATTTGGTAGATAATAAAAGGAGCTACATATAAAATTATGTCAAAAAGCAAATTTGTTTGGTAGGCCATAATAAAACATGGTATAAGTTTATACTTTGCTTGATACACCATATAAAACTTGTATAACATATAAAATTACAATTTTACCCTTAAATCTATCTTTTTCATTTCCCTCCATCGACTCCATCTATTCCCCCTCCCCAAATTCGACCAAATTGCCAAAGTGAAGAATTGGTCGACTAATTCAGGGAGGTAATCAAGGGATTTCACAAATAAGTTTTTCAAAGCGGAATCATGTGATGTCTACCTTCTCTTTCGATCGCTAATCGTTGTCGAGCAAAGAACGGAGCCGTGAGCTTCAACCGAACAAGCAAGCTAGGGTTTCGCCGATTTTGGATCGCCTATTGACAACCAAAGTTAGCAACCCACTTATTACAAACTTGTCTCTTATCTATGCTCCTCCTCCGCTCTTGTGTTTCTATTTACGGTGGGTTGTGTAGAAAGTACGATTGTGGTTCCGGTATTCTTGGTTTTAGCCTCACCGATGTCGATTTTGGGTCGATTTATTTTTTATGGGCCCGTAGTATATGCACCGCATATAGATGAGTACACCCGGTCACCCACATAGATCTATTTTCAACATAAAGTTTTAGATCCAACTTAACCAAATAAAGATCAAAATTATTCGGCAAAACACACCGTAAACAATGAAAATATAAGGAAATATTCAGAATAATTTGAAGAATTAGATAATTCAATTTTCAAAGAAACATTTTATAGTGACACTTCTTTAGATATTTTAGCTTCTTAAAAAATATGAAATAAAATTATTTTTCAAGAAATTTTTATGAACTAAGTTGCATCCATCTCAGATTACAAATTCTTAAAATTCAATTTTTATTCAAAATCGATCGGATCGCAAAATTTTCGTAAAATTCAATTTTGGACTTGTGTGTCAAAACAATGATTTGAACTAATTTAAGTATTATATTTATAACTATCCTATTTTTTTCACGCACAATCAAAGACGACGGAGGGAAACAAGTTAGGGCAAGAAGAAAATCAATTATTGATGAAAATAAGAAATTCAAAACAAAAGGTCAAGGCGTGCACGCATCTTCTTTGTTAACCTCGTATTACAAATGGTATGTAGGAGTATTATATTTTTATTAAATTTAATTTGTATAATTTTTCATTTAGATGACAAGATGTGCTCATTTTGTGACAATGTTGTTTTCAAATTTAGATTTTTTCAAGAATTTTTTTTTTTGAATTCCATGGTCAGCTTTTCTATATCAAAGTTAATTGTATTTTATATAGTTATATATTGCTAGAAATATTTACAGGGTATAGAATTTTTTTAAATGATTTTTTTAAAATTAATTTATTGAACATTTCTAAACTTATATGTCTACAAAATTCAGGTATTTTTAAAAAGTATTATAGATATTTAATTCAAAATATTTATACTCCTTGAGAGATCTTCGTTTTTAATTTATTAAGATTAACATGTTTCTATGCAATGTCTCGAATAGTGATTAAATAATTTATGATCGATAAATCCAAAATTTATATGTATATGTAAAATTCTATAGGTTTGAATTTATTAAATTATATTATATTGTACATGAATGGATTTGTGTGGCAAAATAAGTTATTTTATTTCATACCAAAGCAATTATGCAGCTTTCTAATTTACAGTATGTAATTCTTCATCATCACTACACTCATCAAATGTATACCCCATCATATCACTGCATGTTTCCTCGTTACTCAAACACCATACTCTACAATTACAAATATTTTAGATTCCAGACGACATACAAAATAAAAGACACGATGTATACAATTAGTTTTTTCTGAATAAATACCTTCATCCGAATCGCATTCGCATTCTTCAAACATTTTTCACCGAATACACATTAAAACATAAGTAATAGACAAAACTTAGATTATAATAAATAATATTTTTCACGCATGTGCGCTTCTATTTCATGGTGTCCACTAACATCACCTACTTAAATAACACATACTCTGCTTTAAAAGCTTATAATGAATGAACCAACCATAAAGGGCAAAAACTTCGACAAAAATATCTAAACAATACAGTTGACTAACCTACACAATTCGTAATTAACAAATTAGAACAGATTTTAACATTCAAATAGATTACTTTTGCACATAAACCACTATGTGCGTAAGTCCTGCACATATGCAATTACCTTTCCTTTTTCCACGCTTAGCCCTCAAAGTTACTCCTAACATTAGTCTTATTTTCTTTCAATTTACCTTGGCATTCCAAATTCAACAAGACTAGCTCAATAAATAATAACGCATTTCTCTAATACAATACGTGCTTCGAATCGAAATGACATGTAAAATCAAAAAATGTAAAACCTCTCGCTAGCATTGTCACAAGACAATCACAGTGTTCTTTGAACTCTTCTGTGACGAAGATTCTCGTACAATAAAACAAAAAAGGGACCCGTGGGTTACAATTTTAAAAAAATACAAATGAATTTTTTATTGTTTACAAGGGTTTTCAAGCCATCTTCTTTCCCAAAATAAAAACCTAATTCTTGAAATTCATAAAAGACAAACGAACCTTTAAATTTAGGCGAACCTCCATTTTTTCGCGTGCTTCTCTCGTACGGTTTGTGCATT
The DNA here is from genome assembly GCA_030762865.1 of Paraleonurus japonicus. Taxonomy (NCBI): domain Eukaryota; kingdom Viridiplantae; phylum Streptophyta; class Magnoliopsida; order Lamiales; family Lamiaceae; genus Paraleonurus; species Paraleonurus japonicus. The sequence continues at coordinate 36,643,716 of CM061052.1, forward strand.
GTCCACTTGTCTCAAGCGGCGATTATTTTTTGTTAAAGCCATTGTAAATACCTTGTACGGAAAATGGAAAATCAAATGTATAACTTCGCCTTTGTTAAACGATTCTGAAGGAGCGAATTAAAACACACGAGAAAAAGGTGAATCTGCGGTGCGTTGGAAAATGGCAACGAATATTGCGAAGAACGATCATGCATTTATGAACGATAATGGAAGATGAATCTTGAACCTTTTCTCGATAGAGAAACTTTGAGCTAATGGAAATGTGTTACAAAGAACGGAAAAGTCACATCAATTTTATTAATTAGCGTGCAGTGTCCTTGTGTCAAGAAGGATAATTTTGGTAGATTGCACCATATTATTGTATGTAGTAGTAATATAGATTTGGATTGTATCTAGATGTAATTTAGGTGTTAGAATTGTACCTAGATGTAAGTGACCCTAAATTTAATTTATTAATTTCTTTACTATTATTTTTTTATTAATATATAAATTATGTTGTTTACCCATGAATATATTACAACTATTTAATTAATTCTATAATTTTTAATAGTTACTAATCTTATTACAAATATTAAAATTCAACAAAACTTATATAATCTAAAAATTAAACTAATTAAATTCAACTCATATAATTAAATTTTAAATAAAATTATTTAAATTCAATTCATATAATTAAATCTAAAATAAAAATTTTAGATTTAAATTTATTTTTATATGTGCAATATTTATGTTAAATTAAAATTTTTAAAAGAGAATTAAGTTGATATATAATGTGTTAAAATTAGATTTATAATTAAAATTTATGAAAATTTGAAATTATTGGTGTAGAGTAAAACGGAAAAGAAAAGTTAATTCACCCTCCTTTAGTGAAGAGTGAGACTCACTATTATACATGACAAATGCATTTCACTCGCTCTCCTTACATTTCACTTACTCTCTCCTAACTTCTATTTTTATATATGAGTTGGTTTTGTGTGAGACAGTTTCATTGATTTCATTTCGTGAGACGGGTAAACTTTGACCCATATTCAAAAATGAATTATTGAAAAAAAAATGAATTATTGAAAAAAGGCCCGAACATCGTTTTGTTTAGGGCCTAGGCATGAAAATTGCAGAAATTAAGTATAGTTCACACACAGATAGTGTTGAGACTTGAGAAGATGATTAAGAAGCTGTGAGATGAAAAAAACAAAAACTTGTATGAGACGGTTTAATGCATGAGTTCGAATTACTTTTTAATAAATTGTTATCACTTTTTACAAATAATACAAATTAGTATAAAAATAATAACAATTTATAAAAAGTGATAACAATTTATAAAATAGTGATAACAATTATAAAAAGTGACTCGGTTTCATGTCCGTCTCATGCATGAGATCGTCTCACACAAGAGTGCCCCATCAATAAATTATTGATTTGAGATTCAAAATTATACAATATTTTAAAGGTGTATTACACAAAAGTGATACTTTTATACGAAAAGTAACAATGCACCATCTAAAAAATGTATTACTTTTCTTTAAAACATTATTATTTTTCACTTAAAACATTATTACTTTTAGTAAATCATTATCACTTTTATATAAAACATCATCAATTTTCATGTGGCAAAAACTTGTATGAGACAGTCTCATACATGAGACCGAGTCACTTTTCAATAAAATGTTATCACTTTTAAAAAATGATACAAATTAATATAAAAGTTATAACAAGTTAGTGAAAACAATTTATCAAAAAGTGACTCCGTCTAACGTTGGTCTCATGTATGTGAGACCGAATTACTTTTAAAAAAGTGATACAAATAAGTATAAAAGTGGTAACAAATTGAAAAGTGATAACAATTTTTATAAAAAAATGATAACAATTTATGAAAAAGTGATAACAATTTATTAAAAAGTGACTCCGTCTCATTTCGGTCTCATGCATGAGCGGTCTCACACAAGAGTGCCCCTTTTCACTTAGTAAAATATTATTTTCTATAAAACATTGTCATTTTTCATTCAAACATCATCATTTTTCATAAAATATTATCATTTTTTTACTTAAAATATTGTCACTTTTTTTTTAAAACATCATCACTTTTCTTTAAAATATTATCACTTTTTAGTTATAATATTATCGCATTTTTTTAAAACATTATCACTCTTTACTTAAATATTATCACTTTTCGCTTAATATATTATCACTTTTTAAATGTGATATTTTTCTAGTGAAAATGATACATCAGTAATTCATTAAAGTCTTAACCATTTTACATACTAAAGAAAATGACAAATACAACAATAACTTAAATGTGCATCCCCAAGTCAGCACAAGAAACACAATATTCATATGGGAATATCCACAAAACAAGTCAGCACAAGAAACACAATATTCATATGGGAATATCCACAAAACATTGACAGCATAGAACTGAAACACTAGATGATATCCCCAAATCAGCAAAACATTTGCTCACATGTAAATTAGATAAAAACAAGAATCGTCCCAAGGGCATAGACGGATGGTAAGTGGGCAAGGTGGGATCGGAAAGACATACACTCCAACATCCCGGATTCGACGTGTGGTGACAATTCTTTGCGAAATATTGCAGGGGTTGTTCTGGATTCGTGTCTCCCGAAAGTCCTCTCTCTTGCATGGGCCACTCGTGCACATCCTCGATTTACAACCCGCCCGACTGGGGCTCTGCACAGTGGTGGGATTTACGCCTTCGAGTATTTCCCTTTAACCAAAAATCTAATTCAAACTCAGCCGAAGATGATGAATTATTTTCAACAACAAAACAATTTATGTGTAACCACTTGGTATCTTAAAAACAAAAATGAGTGCTTTCATTAAAGTAAATATTTCATGGGCTCTATGATTTACAATGAAAAATACCCCAACTTTTGGGTCTGGTGTCATAATTGTTTATGATCATGAGCAGAGTTTAGAAGTATGACATTTTCTCCATCTATGAACGACCCTTTCTCTCTTTCACATACTCCTCAATAATGACGTGTCAAACCAACAAATCTGAAAACGTTTCGACTTGATCAAATGTTTTGCATGCCTCTTCTACTGTCATAGCTACAATATGAACCTTGATCTTTGATATCGGTCCGGATCTCCCTGTTACATAATGATGTTACATCTTTTTTACATTAATTAGATTTGCGCCACGTGTACATACATCAAAATTTACAAATAAGAGAATAACATCCTAATATAATAGTATGTACACGTGGCGCAAATTCTAATTAATGTAACAGGAGATGTAACACCATTATGTAACAGGAGGTCTTTGTGTGCTTTGATATACGATTTTGCAGCAAATGGATGTGCTAATTGGATCTTAATTAGGAAAGAGGAGAAGACGAAGGGTTTTATTCAAGAAAATTAGGAAAGGTGAAATTATTTATGAAAGAGGGAAATGGGCTGAGGTGTGTGGGTCATATTTACCACACATAAATGAATGGCCCAGGTTATTGACACCACCATAATTGTTAAACACACCATACAAAATTTTTGATAAAAAAACTACACATAGAAAGACTATATTGCCCTTTCATTAATTTAAATAAATTAAAATCAGTCAAAACCTAATTTATATACAACACCCTATATTCACCACACCACCAAGTCACTGAAGTCACCACCCAGTCACCGTCGAGTTACCACCGCGTCACCGCCGCCGAGTCGCCAAAACATCACAAAATTTGAAACAGTTCAATATTTCGAAAGAAAAATTCGAACAAACCCCAAAAATTTGAAAAAAAAGATACGAACAACCCCCAAAAATTTGCAAGAAAAACGAAAAAATCAAAAAGTATAAATCAAATTTGTTCGAAAATCAATTTCGAAAACAGATCAATATTTCGAAAAAAATCAAAAAACAGAAGTATTTCGGAATTTTTTCGAACAAACCTTATAAATTCGAAAAAAATTAAAAGAATAGAATCGGCTTTTTTCGAACAAGAACACATATTTCGAAAAAAAAATCAATAAAAAAATATTTCAATGGATCCAGATACAAATTTTTCGAACAATACAGAGTGGAGGCAAACATCATCTATAAGTTAAAATACGAATAAGTTAGGTTTTGTTTGAATTAATAAAAATGTATTTTCACAAATTAGTCAAATAATTAGATGTATTAACTAAAAATGTGTGCAAATAATCTGGGCCTTAACGAAAACGATGAATGTTACACACCAAAACTTGGGTTACAAAGAACCTGAATGGCGCGAAGGCGGTGAGGACGACGGAGTGACGCCGAAGAAGACGCGGCGCTCGAGGAAAGGCGGGTGTGAGAAGAAGAAGACGCAGTGCTCTGGGGGAGAAGACAACAGCTGGGAGGAGGAGGGGGCAGCGCAGAGGAGGAGAAGAAGAGGAGGCGGTGACGCGGCGGCGCAGAGGAGGAGAAGAAGAGGAGGCGGAAGAGGAGGCAGTGACGCGGCGGCTCAGAGGAGGAGAATAAATGGAGGGCGGCGCGACGATGCGGAGGAGAGGGCACGATTGGGGAGAGCAAATGGGCCTGAACTTATGAGGCAGGAGATGAGAAAATTAGGGTTTCTTATGCAAGGGTAAAATAGGTAACTCAATAATGGTGTGTTTACCAAATAATTAAAATAGGGTGGTGTCTTCATCTAGGTGGTGTTTTTAACAAATATGGTGGTGTCAATAACCTGGCCCTAAATGAATACACGGGATCAGATGGTATGGGCTGGGTCCATTAAGCAACCGGGTCAAAAAGATCCGTCTCACGAAATAAGATTCGTGAAACGGTCTCACACAAGTTTTTACCAAAAATTATTATTTTTATTTAATTGATACTAAAAATTTTATCTTTCAAAGAAAAACTCGTATGAGACCGTCTTATGCATGACGAAGTCACTTTTTAATAAATTGTTATCACTTTTTAAAAAAGTGATACAAATTAATATAAAAGTGATAACAAATTGAAAAGTGATAACAATGTATAAAAAGTGATAACAATTTATTAAAAATTGATTTTGTCTCATGTCCGTCTCATGCATGAGACGGTCTCACACAAGAGTGCCTCTTTTTAAAATGGTGAATATCAATAACTAAATCTAGTCCCACGGAATTCGCAAGATGAAAGATGGTGTATTTTTAAAATTTAATTAATATATATATTTAAAATAAATACAATATAATAGGTGAAAAAAATTAGATATTCTTTCCTATCAAATCAAATATATAATGATAAAAACTTGTGTGAGATGGTACAACTCATCGTGAGATAGTTCACAAACTTGTACAAATTAACATTCATTAATTATAAAGTGTTAAAATATTATTCTAAAGCGGTTGACCATACTCGGAATTTTCGGGGTAAAAAGTTTAGAATCGTGTGGAGTAAAATTGCACCTCGCAAAGTCTCGACAATAGCATGGAAATTACTTCGTGAGTCGTGATAGACTCTCTACTAAAACAAAATCTTGTGAAGAGAAATATTCAATTGTCTAATCATTTGTTTCTTTTACCCAAGAGCAAGGGAGGTATGGGCCGCTTGTTATCAATGGCTAGGAGCTGCAGTTGCACAACATCAAGACATCAAAGCTCACTTCCTTTCTCACTCCGGATTACTAAGGGGTCTCGTAAAGATAAAAATCTTGCAATATGTACTTGAAAATTTGTTTTGTGGACTCTTAGAAAGCTATGAACAATTTCTTCTTTAAGGGCATGAAAAGTTCTTCGCGCATAATTATGAAAGAGATCAAAGGAAAGGTGTGGAGTTGGAGTTATCTAAAAAATATAATCCATTATGATGCTTTTTACATTCTTGGCTTCTAGGTCCAAAACTTCTTGAGCGAGTTTCATGTGAAATATTTCACTGCGAAATTTGCGTTAAAAATATTTTTGCGGGTCACACAATGAAATGGGTTAAAATAAATATTTTGTGCGAATTAGGTCGAAATCGCGAGATATAACCAATAATACAGAGACGCTCGATGATCAAGGCGATAAAACAGCGAAATTCAACTACGAGATCAAACAGAGGAGAACACACAAAAATACAAAAAAAAAAAGACATGGATGATTTTTTCGAAAATTATCAAATAATAAGGTGTTGGATGAATCGATTGATGATAACGGTAGTGGAGAAAACTTAAACGGTTATTAATACAAATTTTATGCGAACTTCGATGATAAATTTATGTTTCGTTTAAACCGGAATTAATATCGCAACTATAATTATGTTTCGATTTGTTTATATAGTAACACATCTATCTCAATACAAGAACACCTTTGTGTTCATATAGTAACATATTTTTACAAAAAATAAAAAAACTCGCGCAAAGACAACAATAAAATCTTAATCCTAAATGTGTTAATATAAGGTCAAACATGTGTTACTATAGTCCTTAAAAAATAAAATATTTGTCCATGTGTTGTACCTTGAGTTTGTTCATATAGTAACACATTTTTTTCATACAAAGATCACATGTTTGACCTTATAGTAACACAATTTGAGAGTAAAATTTTATTTTTGCACGAGTTTACTACACATATTTATTTTTACAAGAATATATATTTACCCCAAATCTTATACGTGGGGATAAATAGACCCATCAACTTTTTCTTAACACATGTTGTTAACCGAAATATTTATGGGTGGTTAATGTGGCTTTTGATCGGTTAAAACAATATTGATTGGAGCATTTATTATGATAAATGCCCAAGAACAATCAATGGAAATGATGAGAAATAAATGAGCAATAAATGTAGAATTTAAAGCAGAAAGCAAGTAAGAACACAAGGTTTCTTTGGGAGTGTTAGTCCTGTGCTTAAGGATGGATTTTCGATCCGTTTATTATGCCTTATAGGTCTTATTTATACATGGGTTTGGTTGCCTTTTTGATACCCAAAGGTACAATAAAGTACAAATCAACATTAATGCCGTACCATCTCTTATTAATTGAGATGTACCTGCCCTCGCGAGTAGACGGCCACCCACTCGCTGGCCCCGCTGTGTCCCCGGGCAGGGGATCTTCCTCGATGGCCGAGGGGTATTTTTCGCCTTAATGGGATAAGTTGACCTTTACATGGAGTCGATATCTTGTACATGTTACCACTTTGGGCGTGGCGTGGATGACAAGGCGTCGCTCTTGCCGAGCTCGGGTGGCGGGGTCCTCGCCGCGCCGCCATCCGGCGTTGTCGCGACTTTGTCGCCCGAGGGAACGCTCGGCTCGCCAGCGAGCAGCCGGCCTCGACCAGCGGGCGGGATCTCGCGGGCGTGGCCCGAGAGAGTCCGATCTGCCCGGCCGAGTTTGCTTGCTCGACTCCCGGCGAGCCGATCTCCCGTCGTGCCGAGCTCACCCGGTCGTAGCCGAGTCGGTCCGTCACGCCCGGCAAGTCGATTGGCCGATGAGGCCGAAATCCTCGGGCCTAGACGAGCTCGGGTGGGCCGGCCTGGTCGCCGCCATTGGGCCTTGGGCGAATAAATCGTCATACAACATGCCTTATAGGTCTTATTTATACATGGGTTCGGTTGCCTTTTTGATAGTCCAAAGGTACAATAAAGTACAAATCAACATTAATGTTGTACCATCTCTTATTAATTGAGATGTACCTGCCTCGCGGCAGAGTAGGCAGACGGCCACTCGCCCCCTGCTGTGTCCCCCGGCGGGGATCTTCGATGGCCGAGGGGTATTTTTGCCTTCTTTGGGATAAGTTGACCTTTACATGGAGTCGGATATCTTGTACTGTTACCACTTTGGGCGTGGCGTGGATGACAAGGCGTCGCTCTTGCCGAGCTCGGGTGGCGGGGTCTCGCCGCGCCGCCATCCGGCGTTGTCGCGACTTTCACGCCCGAGGAACGTTCGGCTCGCTGCCAGCGAGGCGCCTCGACCAGGGCGGCAGATCCTCGGCGGGCGTGGGCCCTGAGGGTCCGATCTCGCCCGGCCAGTTTGCTTGCTCGACCCCGGCGAGCCGATCTCCCGCCGGCTTGAGCTCACCCGGTCGCCGCGGCCGAGTCGGTCCGTCACGCCCGCGAGTCGATTGCTGATGGGCCGAAATCCTGCAGGCGAGACGAGCTCGGGTGGGCCGGCTGGCCGCCATTGGGCCTTGGGGGCGAATAAATCGTCATACAACAATTGCCCCTGATTCGGTCTTCGAGGAGTTCGGGGCCGAGCTGGTCTCTTGGAGGGTTGTTCGCCTTTCTTGCCGAGCTCTCACCCGCCGAGTACCCCCCGGGTTTTCATTGATGGGACTTGGATTTGGACTTGGAGAAAATGGCGGTTGGATCCGACAAGGGGTCATTTATCCCACGTGCTCTGCAAAAGTGAATTTTGGCGGGCGCGTGGCGATTGGAAGGTGACTACCTCTAACCACCACGCGCGGACACGTGGCACGCCCCCACGGTGCGAGAAGCGGTCACGACCCTTCGCGAAAATAATCGCGTTTTTGCCCCGAGTCGAAAAGTTTCGGGAATTTTGCAGGAGGTCCTTCCCGCTTTTTATAAATAGGAGTCTTCTTCATCACGTTAAGCCGCTTACCCGTGTGATTTTCGTGAGCGTTGTGAGTGATTTCCGTGCATCCTTTGGGTTTCCCGAGTGCTCGAGCCTTTGATCGCATTTCAAACGGTAATCTCCTTTCACCATTTGAAGGAACTTCTTCTTTTTGTTTTTCTTTCATTTCTTCCGATCGAAATGGTGAGATCGAGAGGAGCTTCCTCCCGTGGGACTAGTTCGAATATTCCGGTGCGTGGCGCTGCCGCTAGAGGAGTCTTCCTGGGGATGGCGACGCCGCCCGGAGATATGGGTTGTCCGATCGTGACGGCTTGGATCCGGTCTTTGGCCGTGTTGGGAGTTCATGCCGCCTCCACTAGTGGAGGCGGTTTGGGGGCAGCCGGGACGCCCATTTGCCGACCTTGCCGATTTGGGGATCGACATGCGGATCGGCGAGGATCCGGGATGCCTCGCCGATGTTGAGTGGAGAGGGCCCGCTGCGGAGATGGTGGCCGAGCTTTTCTCCTCCGGAGGAGTGGCGACGAGAGGACTGCAAGCGAAGGTGCGGCGGGGACCTCGCCGGTCACTCAAAGTCCTACGGCCGCCGAGCTCTTGGACGAGAGCGAGAGGGTCCAAGGGAAGAGGCCGATGAAGAGGCGAGCAAGCAAGCCGCCGCGAAGGTCACTGTCGCCTACTCCGCCCGGGAGCGATATGTTGATCGATTGGCGGGACCGGCCCCACCTTCAATTACGGGAATATCTGCGGGAGCATCCGTATGTTCGCCCGGAGCGGACTCGCCGAATGTTCCGGAGTGCGGGTGACAGATTGCCGGCCAACGCCGCGGCGAGGCGAAGTTCCGTGTCCGAGGCCGATTTGGCCGCTGGCGAGCGAGGTGGCAGTCCCCTCCGACGTGCACCTTTTTGTGCTGCCGAGGATGAGAGGCCCGACCAACCCCGCGAGGAATGCTTGCCGTGAATTACCACATGATGGAAGCGGGGCTCGGTTTCCTCTCCATCCTAATATCTCGCACTTTGTTCGCGGCACAGGCGTCGTTCCTTTCGAGTTCATCCCAACGGGTGGATGAACCTCCTCACGCCGTTCGTTTGGTGAGGAAGTTCGGTTGTACCGGATGCCGACCGGCCGAGGTGAATTTCATCTTTACTCGGAGTCAAAACGGGAGTTGTTCATACGGACTCGGCGAGGGTGGGACACTCTTCAATGGGATCCCCTCCAAGCTCCGGGGCCAGGCAGGAGGTGGTTCTTCGTCAGCGGGGCTTGGCGGTCGCTTGGGGTTGACTTCGACTCGGATTTGGATATCCCATCCGTCTTTGGGCACAAACCCAAAAGTAAGACCTTTTGTTTAAATTTGAACAATCATTACCGATCTAATTCTTCTTTTCCTTTGCAGAGTTGCTCGTTCCTAAGGAAGGAGAGCCGAATACCGACTTCCGACTCGCTCGCCAAGCCGACTCTTATTCCCTTTGCACGACCGGAAGTGCTCGGTGGTGAACAACGACGAGTCGAGGCTAGAAGCTTCGGTTTTTCTCGTTATCCTCGCCACCTCCGCCGGACGCTGGTAAGACATTACTCACCAAGCCCTTGAATGTCTCTCATGGCGGGCGAGTAACTAAAGGTTCAGGGTCTCATGCAGTTTCAACTATCCCCCTTCCGCATACTCCACTCTGTTATCATGTCGGCGGTGCCCGATCTCTTCAGCCGGGCGAAACTCCGCGTGAGGAAAGCGAGCAAGCCTCGCGGGAAGCGAGAGGTCGGCGGACGAGGATGTCGCCGGGCAAGTGCCGCAGGGGTCCCACTCGCCCCGCTGGCCGCCGAGCTCCGCCGCCGAGCATGTTGTCACTCCCCGCCGAACCGGTCATCCGAGTCCCGACCGGGCGGAGGATGCCCCGCCAGGCTCCTGAGCCGACCGAACCAGCCGTCTCCCGGGGCGCGCAGAGGAGTGAGAGACCTCGCTGAGGTCGTGGAAGGCCCGTCCGCCCGCCGTCGGGAGTAAGCGGCCTCGGGTTGAGGAGAGCCCTGGCGCCGCGGCCGATCCGGCTCAGCGCCTGTGCCGAGCTGTGGCCGGACCCGGACGATCATTCCTTCCTGGGCGAGACCCCGCCTCTACGAAGTAAGTTGTGTTCCTCTACCCTCTTCGGTTTTTGACTCTTTTGGGAAATGCTAAAGGTTTTCCTTTCAGTTCTGGCCGGCGGCCGCAGCGTCCTCCTCCCGTGGTGGATTTCCTTACCTCCCGGCGAGATCCGGCCCCGACGAGCTCCCGACTACGTTCTCCGGGCCATGGAGAAGATGCCGTCGGCCATGACGACCGAGGTGGACGCGGACTCTTCCTGGAACTCGGAGAGCGCCCTCTTGCTTGCCCAGTCCTCGGTCTTGAGTGCCGCCGTGGAGGCGAGTGCACAGGCGACGGCCAGGGATCGGGAGGTGGCCAGGAGCCGGGAAGTCCGCCGGGAGCGGGACCGGGCCGGAAGGAGGCCGAGAAAGCACGGGCCGTGGCTGAGAAGGCCCGAGGCCGAGGCTGAGAAGGCGCCGCGGCCATCCGGGAGCGAGAGGCCGAGGTGGCCCGTCAAGGAGGAGGTCGCCCGTCGGCCGCGCTGAGGGTGAGAAGGCGGTGTGGCGGCCGTCCGAGAGCGGCTGGAGGCCGAGAAGGCGGCGGTGGAGAGGTCGGCCGCGGAGAGGTCAAGGCCGAACGGGCCGCGGCCGCCTGTGTCGAGAGGGAAAGAGACCAGAGCCGCGAGGAGGCTGCTCGGCCGGTGGGCGAGAAGGCCGGGGGAAGAGAGATTGGCCAAGTCCGAGCACCTCTTGTCTCGCGGCTTATGCGACCCCGGAAGCGGTTGTCATCCCGCCTCGACCAGTGATCCGGCTGTAATGGGGGAGTTCGCGTACTACATGGCCTCCGGGCCGACCTCATCCGCGCGGCGGCGAAGCAGCCTGGCGACCCCACCGGGGCCATGGAGAGGTACTTCAGTGGAGTACGCCCTTGCCCACCCTCTCCACGAAGAGCTAACACCGGAGATCAAAGATCACGGAGAGGGACCATGGGGTGGACCTCTCCTGGTACCCCCGACCAGAACAATTTGGACTTCACGGCGGGGCAAAGTGAGCGGAGAGGGGGAGCCCGGGAGGACCGCGGGTGGTGAGGCTTAACAGGTTTTCTCTTCTCGCCGGGGCGGGTGAATAACAAATCCATATGTCTCTTGAAAGTATTCAACAACGGATTCGCCCGTGCCCCCTCGGTACTTTGAACTCGCGTTCCCGCCACTGCTTGTTGCTCTCTCTTTTTAATAGATACTTTGAATTCCAAGTGGTTTCTTGGACCTCCCGCGCGGTTGTAATTCTTGTTCTTCTTTTGGTTTAAGGTTTAGGGTTTAGGATCTTCAGTGCTCGGCCATTGGCCGCACCTCTTTGTAATTAATGAAATCTGCATTTCCTTTTATATCTCCGATGATCTTGCCGACTTCAATTTTTGTTTCATTTATTGCTTTCTATATTTTAGAAAATTCTTGTGGAATTTCCCAAATATGACAAGGCTGCGATGACCTATCCGGCCTCGGCCTTACTTGGCCAAAGGAAGAGCTTGACCCTTACCTTCCCGATCTGGTTTCGGCATGGGAGAGCTTGGACTTTGCCGAGTAAGGATTAAATTAGGAGCTTGGCCCGTCCTTATATAACAATCGTTTAAAATACTTGGCATAATTTTTACAATTTTGCCGATTATTTCAAACTTTTCTTTGGCTTGTCAGCCCGGCCCTACTTGTTCAAGAGGCCGAGCTCGGCCAGATTCCTTTCCGACTTGGTTTCGGCATTGGCGAGTTCGGCTTTTGGCCAAGTAAGGATTTACTTGAGGAGCTAAGCTCGCCCAAGTGTATCATGGCGGGTTGACAGCCCGCCGGATCCTTCGTCGCCCAAACCGGTTCCAGCGATCGCGAGTTCGGTCGGGCGAGAGATGAAGGTGCTCGCTAAAGGAGACTTGACCACCGAACCGCCGCTAGGAATAGTTACGAAGTGGTTGCTCGCCGTGAGTACGTTTAGCTCGCCGGGAGACTTTTATCTCCGGGTAGAACCGGTGGCACTTCAGCGACACTGTGCAGTGCGCCAGGTGGCGTGCTATGCACTTTGGCCGATCGCTAGGACCTAACCACGCGACTTCGTCCTAACTCCGAGGAGCTTGTGGACCTCACTAGCCAGAAAGCTAGGAGACCTCGGCCGGAGGCTAAGCTCGTTGCGAGGAATTTGAGGGGCACACTCGACCGGAAAGTCAGGTGACCTCGGGACGGTAGCAGGACGCGTCACGAGGAGTTTAGTAGGAGCCTCCCAACTTATGGGTGGGCGGACCTCGCCATAAGGCTAAACTAGCCGCGAGGAGTTTATGGGGACTAGTCCCTACCTCGGCGGACCTGTCTCGGCCCGCGCGAGTATGAGAGGGACCCATTCTTGGCCGGTCGGCCTCGAGCGGAGTCCGCAAGGATACCTCTTGCGAGGATTTTTGACAATTTCGGGAACTTCGCTTTATTAATTATGAAAATTTGCAAAATTGCAAGAATTTACAAGGATTATAAACACTCCGAGACATCCCAAGACCTTCCTAGGCTACAAGAAAGGGCTTAGGTGACGGCTCATTGAAAATATTTCTTGAGGTGGCACGCATTCCACGGGTATTGGTCCGGAGTGCCATCCGGGTGTTCGAATTCGTACGCCCTGTTGGGTAACCACTTGGACACCCGAACGGACCCTCCCAGCTCGGGCCGAATACCCCTTGGCCGACCGTGGATCTTTTTAAGACGAGGTCGCCGACCGAGAATTGTCTCGATCTTGACCTTGGAGTTGTAATACTTTTACGAACGCCGCTTGTAGGCCGCGTTCTTGTGAACCGAGCTCGAGTCGGCGTTCTTCTAACATGTCGAGGTCGAGACTCCTTGCTTGGTCGTTGTTCTCACCGAGCCTCGCTGGCACGGAAGCTCGGCACGCCGACCTCGGCCGGATGACAGCCTCGGTGCCGAAGGCAAGAGCGAATGGGGTCTCGCCTGCCGAATTCCCGGTGGTCGCCCCGTAAGCCCATAGGACGTCCGGCAGCCGGGCAGCCCACTTTCCTTTTCTTTCCTCAAGCTTGGCCTCGAGGGTGTGCTTTATTATTTTGTTGATCGCCTCCACCGCCCATTGGTTTGAGGGTGGTACGGAGTGGAGAATAGTCTTTTGATTTTCCAACGCTCGCAGAATTCCTGTGACTTCGAGCCCGTCGAATTGCTTGCCATTATCTCGAAACTATGGCCCGAGGAAGACCGAACTCGCAGATGATGCTCTTCCATATGAATTGATGATGGCCTCGCGATCAATCTTGTTCGGCTGTTCGGCTTCCGCCCATTTGGTGAAATAGTCGACGGCGACCACGGCGAACTTACATCCCCGGCGCCACCGGCAGGGGTCCGACAAATCGATCCCCACCGGGCGAACGGCCGGGTCAAGATTGATTTCGTGTTCCGGAGAGAGTTTGATGTTGGGCGCCATGACTTGGCATTTGTGACATGCCTTGGCGTATGCAATTGCATCTTTCCGAAGAGTGGGCCAATAGTACCCCTCTGCCTCATTGTCTTATGAACGAGCGCTTGCCCCCTGGCGTGATTTCCGCTGCACTCCGTCGTGGATGTCCGCTAGGATCGCCTCGCCTGCCCTCCGGAGTGACGCATTTGAGTAGGGGTAGAAAGAAACTTCGTTTATAAAGCGCATTCTCTATCAGAGTGTACCTCGCCGCCCTTAATTCGAGCCGTCGGCTTGACGCGGTCGTCCGGGAGAATGCCCGCTACGAGGTAAAGGATGATGGGCGTCATCCAGCCTCGCCTCCTCGGGACGGTAGCCACGGCTCGGCCGCCGATAGCTGGGTGGCGAGCTTCGTGAGGACAATATTGGACATGTCCGCCGCCTCCGAGGTGGCGAGCTTGGAAAGCGCGTCCGCCCGGGAGTTTTGTTCCCTCGGGATCTGCTCTATAAAAACTTGTCAAGCCTTTTGCACAAGCAAAGCGACGAGCTCCCGGTACTTTATCATTTGTTCCCCGCGGGCTTCATATTCTCCTTTGACCTCGGTTTACCACCGTGAGGGAATCCATGAAGACGTGGAGTCGTTGACGCCGACCGCGGCGGCGGCTCAGACCGCCGACGACGAGCCTCGTACTCGGCCTCATTGTTAGTGGCCGGGAACTCGAATCGACGGCATTCGTGAAGCACCGCCCTCCGGGTCCGAATTAAAACGATTCCCGCTCCCGAACAAGATTGTGTTGAGGAGGAGCCGTCCACGAACAACTTCCACGGCGGGAAGGTTAGGGTTGAGGGGTTGTGCGGAAAGGTAAGTTCGGCGACGAAGTCGGCTAGCGCTGTCCTTTGATCGCCGTCCTCGGCGCGTATGTGATTCCATACTGGCGATCTCGAGCGACCACTTTAAAGCGCGGTGGTGTCCGGCCTGTGCGGAGACTTGCCGAAAGTGGGAGGGTTGTGAGGACTTCGACTTGATGATCGAAGAAGTAGGCCCTCGCCTTTCTAACACTCATGATGAGTGCGTATGCCAATTTCTCCAACGGAGTGTATCCGAGCTCGGCATCGTGGAGAACCCGGGCCGACGAAGTAGATCGGCGAGATGGTCCCGCCTCCGCCCCGACGAGCACAAAGACTTAGAGCAGATTCGGAGGCCGCCAAGTACAGAATAGCTTCTCGCCCGGCACCGGCTTGGCGAGAATGTTGGGGTTGGCGAGGTACTCCTTTAATTTGAGGAAAGCATCTCGGCTTTCTACGCCCCATGAAAATTTTTGCTTTTTGATAGTGGCGAAGAAAGGCTTACTTTGTCGCCAAAGTGAGATGAACTGTTCAAGGCCGCCGGACACCCGGTGAGTCTCCTGGACTCGCTTGACATTGCGAGGCTCCTCTATGTTGAGGATGGCCTTGATTTGGGCGGGTTGGCTTCAATCCCCCTTTGGCTCACGATGTGGCCGAGGAACTTGCCGAGCCGACCCCGAAACTACATTTCTTGGATTGAGCTTCATGTTGTACTCCAGGAGGATCACGAAGGTCTCCGCTAGGTCCCCTCAAATGATCCTCCTTTTTCACACTTTTGACGACGATGTCGTCTATATATACCTCCATTGTTTTTCCGATTTGTTCGGCGAACATCTTGTTTACTGACCTTTGATAGGTCGCCCCGCTTTTCAACCCGAAGGGCATCCTCAGTCCAGAGTAAACGTTCTTTTCGGTGAGGAAGGAGGTGTGCTTGACGTCCTCCACGGCCATCGGAATCTGGTGATAGCCGCAAAAGCGCCCATGAAGGACATCATTTCGTGATGGCCGTCGCCGCCCACTGGTGGTCGATGTGCGGCATCGGGAAGTGGTCTTTCGGGCACGCCGCATTTAGGTCCGTGAAGTCTATGCATAGCCTCCAGATCCGTTAGATTTTTTAACGAGCACGGCGTTCGCTACCCATTGGGGCTCGTCTTGGCCTCGCTCGATCGGCCTTGTTGTCGAGCGCTTTTTCACTTCCTCGGCTAGAGCGGCGTATTTCTCCGGGCCGAATTTCCGCCTTTGCGAGACGGGTTTGCGACTTGGGTCAACCTTAAGGTGGTGGCATGCATGTTTTGGATCGATGCCGACCATATCTGGTGTGACCAAGCGAAGACGTCCACGCCGCCTCCGAGGAAGTCTATGACATCCCCCGCATTTCCCGGGCGGTATCTTAGAGCCAATGAAGACTTCCAAGTTCGGGCGAGTAGAATCCACCGGAATGCGCTCCAGTTCTTCGACCGGGCGGTGCGTTTTAAACGCCGGCCGTTGGGGTCTTGGAAGTTTCCACAGGGTCAATGTCTAGCGGCGTGGGTTCAAAACCGAGGCGGGGCTCCAAGTCTTGCTCACTCGCTGGCCGGGCTCCATGGGAGCCGGGGCCGAGCGGGCGAGCTCGTCTTGAGCATGCTCGGATTGTGTTGGATTTGAGCAATCCATTGGAGTTGCCTCATTCTCGTCGGTGCCGGGCTCGCTGGGTGAAGTGTTCTCACGAGGGAGTTCGGCACTTTGTTGTTCGGCCACGGTGAGAATAGACGAAAAATCTAAACTGAGTGCAAATTAAATCTGGACACGAGTAGTTCAAACATTTCTTGGACATTTCGGTCACCCTTAATGGTGCCGACCTCCCCCTCAACCGTGGGGAACTTAATACAAGAAATAGGAAGAGGCGATCGCCTCAAAGGTTTCAAGAAAAGGCGACCAAAAAGCCGTTATACATGTTCCTGGCAGTCGACGATTACAAATTCAATAGGCCTAGTTATCCTAACCCTGTCATTCGCAAAGTCAACTAGCTCGACCGACAGCTTGATCTTCCCGTATGCCGAAACGACGGTGTCGCCGAAACCGCGGAGTTGGAGGTCATAGGGCTTGATGTATTTGGCGAGATTGCCCATCCGGTCCAAGGCGGACTTGAAGAGGATGTTGCAGAGAGCTGCCGTTGTCGACGAGGACCCGGTCCACGGTCATTCCCAGGATGTTGGCCGAGACGACGTGAGCATCATTCTTTGGGCGAGAGAACCCCTCGCGGTCGGCATTTGAGAATGAGATTACCGCGGTCTTGGAGATGGTGGGCTCCGGAGGCGCCGATTAGGTGGACGTGGTCAATGGCCCGCAGATTCGGCCTTCCTCTTCTGTTTGACCGGGCCGAACACCTCAACCGATCATGAGGCTACCCCCCGGCTTGGATCATGTTGATCCGTCCTCACGGGCGCGGCAGCACCGGGAGTTCGCCGCCCGATGTCTCCATGTCGGCGGCGACCTCAACCGCCGCAAGCCTCTCGGGAGACCACCTCTGCGCCGCCTCGGCGCCCGCTCTTGATCCGGCCGCGGAGGGGCCTCTTGACGTACTTGTCGAGAAGCCCATCCTCGAACAGCCTCCGAGCTGTTTAAGGAGGTCCCGACCGGCTGGTGTTGTGTCCGGCGAGTCGTGGTAGGCGCAGTAACTTGTTAGGATTTTGTTTGGTTGGGTCCCCCTTATGGGTTTGGGCTTGGGGACCATCCAGGCCTTTGGATCGCGTTGAAAACGAAGGCCGGGGAGTACTTGAGCTTGTCCACGCACTGGACGGATGCGTGCGGGGTTTGTCCTCGAAGCTCTTAAAGTTCCCCGTAAGCCTTCGCTGGCCTTTCCTCCCGCTCGAGGTTGGTTCGGCGGCCGGAGCTACCTTGGGGGTTGCCTTCCCCTTTTCTCGCCCCCTCCTCCTTAACCTCGCCTGCACCCTCCGAGCGAGCAACTTCTCGGCGGGTGATAAGCTCGCTTTGCTCGTCGGCGGAATTCAGCGTAGGAGGCGGGGTAGTTCTTGGTCATGTGCCGGAACATGTGGGATTCCGGTCTTAGGCAGCCGAGGGCTGCGTGTAGGCTGAGCTCGTCTCCGACCGGCTCCGGTTAGAAGGACCTCGTCCCGGACGGTCGAGGTAGGCCTCATCGCTCTCCTCCTTCCCTGCTTGATTCCCGTGATCTCTGCCGGTTTCGGCTCTGGGAATCTTGGAGGCGAAGTAGGTGGTGAATTTTTCGCCCGGCTCGCTAAAGGTCTTGGCCGAGCGGGCGGGAGAGAGACATACCACTTGTGGGCGAGCTCGCCCAGAGTTAGTGGGAATTGGCGGCACTTGGTCGCGTCGGAAGCCCCCTTCCAACCATGTAAATGTTGTATTCTGAGGTGAGTCTCCGGTCGGTCTTCCCTTCATAAACGGGCATTTGAGGGAGGATCTTGGTGAACCGGCGCTGCTCGACCTCCATAGAGAGAGGCTCATTCGCCGCGCTCGCTTTGGCTGCTCATCGCGGGCTCCAAAACGGGATTCCATCTCGTCGATCTTCCTCTCGCATGGCGACGAGGGAGAGCATCGTGAGAATCGCTCCGGGTTCGGGAGCAGAGTGCTCTGGCGGAGCTGGACCCAACCTATCTTTGGTGACACCCTTCCGGCCTCGCGCTCCGGGCGCGCGCTAGGTGCGAGGGCCCTATTGGTAGGTCGGCGATCCTCGCCGCTCGCCGTGCCGGGGTGCTCCTGTCCTAGACTCTGTTTGAGACTCGACTCGAAATCCAGTGCCGAGATGACCCAAGTCGTTCGCAGACAGTCCCGATCCACAGGTGATCGCCTCGGCTAGGGATCCCGGTCCGTCCCGAGCTCGTTGGGTCTTCTTCTTCTTTTCCCCTTACTCTTACGGGAGCGGAAGGACCGGGGTTAGCCATGGTGAGCTCACGGCCTCGAGCAGAAGAAGCTTGATAGCCGTCTGAATGCATTCGGGAGTTTGGTACTCCCGACGTGGGATGGGGCGATTCCCCGTGCCCTGGTGGGGTGAAATTACCCCGAAAGGTGTTCACCTTCATGAATGTGCATGGTGTCCATGCCGAAAGAACAGGGGTAAGATTTTCCCCTAGGAACGGCGTTTCCAGCTTTCGTCATCTTCCAAACGGGGAGGATCTTCTCCGGAAGGGAAAGGTAAGGAGCAAGTGATTTGAGTGAGAGTTATGGTTTGAAGAACGGTGAGTGTTCTTCAAAGTTTTTTTCCGACAACTTCCTTGTGGAAACGGAGGTTCGCCTCCTTCTAGCGCCAATTGTTGTTAACCGAAATATTTATGGGTGGTTAATGTGGCTTTTGATCGGTTAAAACAATATTGATTGGAGCATTTATTATGATAAATGCCCAAGAACAATCAATGGAAATGATGAGAAATAAATGAGCAATAAATGTAGAATTTAAAGCGGGAAAGCAAGTAAGAACACAAGGTTTCTTTGGGAGTGTTAGTCCCGAGCTTAAGGATGGATTTTTCGAGATCCGTTTATTATGCCTTATAGGTCTTATTTATACATGGGTTTGGTTGTCTTTTTGATCCCAAAGGTACAATAAAGTACAAATCAACATTAATCTTGTACCATCTCTTATTAATTGAGATGTACGCCTGCGGTAGAGTAGACGGCCGGCCACTCGCGTCTGCCGGGTGTCCTGGCGGGGATCTTCGATGGTGAGGGGTATTTTTGCCTTCTTTGGGATAAGTTGACCTTTACATGGAGTCGGATATCTTGTACTGTTACCACTTTGGGCGTGGCGTGGATGACAAGGCGTCGCTCTTGCCGAGCTCGGGTGGCGGGGTCTCGCCGCGCTCGCCATCCGGCGTTGTCGCGACTTTGTCGCCCGAGGAAGCGTTCGGCTCGCCAGGCGAGCGAGCCGGCCTCGACCGAGGCGGGCGAGATCCTCGCGGGCGTGGCCCGGAGGGTCCGATCTCGCCGGCCGAGTTTGCTTGTCGACTCGGCGAGCCGATCTCCGCCGTGCCGAGCTCACCCGGCCGCAGCTGAGTCGGGTCCGTCACGCCCGGCGAGCCGATTCTTGATGGGGCCGAAATCCTCTGGGCCGAGGCGAGCTCGGGTGGGCCGGCCGATCGCCGTTGGGCCTTGGGGCGAATAAATCGTCATACAACAACACATTTAAACTATTTTTCTTTAATATTGAGATCAAATAAGTCCAATCCTAATAGAATCACACTCTATTAGTGAAAATAAAGTTGTCAAAATTTAGAGATCTATTTGATCCACACATAAAATTAGAGATTTTTGACCATTTTTTTATTTTTATTTTTGCATTTAAACTAGTATTTTAGATAAATATGTATAATTTATTTTATAGTAACACATGTTTAACTTAATAGTAACAACCATGGGAGCACCCGAGAGTGAATTATTTTTCTTTTTGCCCTTGCGCGAGATTTTTGAAAATATGCAATGGACCCAACCCGTTATTTTACGAATCCTAAATTCGTGGAATATTTCATATGAGAATTTGTCAAACTTCTTTTATGAACCCCTTTTTAATTTTTAATTTTGAAGTTGGGGTTGAAAAATTGTAAGATTTATTGGGTATGTCTTATAGTCTGTTATTTATTTAATGAAATACATTTTTGTCTGATAAAAAAAATACTCCGTCTCACTGTGAAACGGTCTCACGCAATACCAACTCATCTATAATACTCCCTCCGTCCCACAACAATTTGCACTCTTTATTGGACACAAAAATTAAGAAAAATTACTTTTGGAGTAAATAGTGTATGAGAGAGAATAAAGTGTAGGGGTATTTTGGGTGGTTGAATGAGATCTAGTGTAGGAGAGAGAATACAATAGATTAAAATAAGAGTGACATTTTTTAAATTTAAATGGTATTTTGAGGGTATTAATATTGTGTGATGTTTTCATTTGAGGGAGTGCAAATTAATATGAGACGATCTAATAAGAAAAGTGTACTCCCTAGATTTTATAGGATTGAATAAGATTATATATCATTTTAAATTTAATTCGTATTTACTTTTAAAAAATAACTGCAATAAGATAGGTAAAATTATTCCAAATCAAATCTATGATATTTTTTATAAAATTTATAGAATTGTATAAGATTGTGTATCTTTTTAAATTTGATTCATATAAATTTTTAAAACAAATATAATTAAATCAAATCTATAATATATTTTGTAGAATTTATAAGATTGAATAAATTTGTTTATCATTTTAAATTTGTTTAATCTTTACTTTTAAAAAATAAGTGTATAAATAAATTCACAAAACACACAAATTTCTTGAGTTATGATAAAATTAGTACTCCATTGATACTAAACTGACACACTCAAAAATACGAAAATAATGATATGTGGTTTTATCTTCAAATTACCGGAAATCGATTGAAATTTAATTGAAAAAATTTTGAATTAGATCGTATGAGATCCACAATATTTACATTGAATGAAGATTTACATTAATTTACACTACATGTATATATACAAATCCCTATATTACTAATAGGGAGTTTGTTTTTAGCTTAGGTGTCGTCATGAGGTTAATTTGAATGATGTGTCACATTCTTATTAAATGAATATATATGTTAATAATCTATGTGTCATTTTTCTATTGATTTATAATTAATATATGACATCTATGTGGCATTTAATATAGGAATTAATTAAAAATATATTTCTATGGAGGTTTGAACCTTAGACCTCTTGCACAATATGTATATTTTTTAATAGCTAAGTTAATATATAAATCTTTAAATATTTTAAATATCTATTTTATATCTAAAAAGTGTTATCATATGACAATTTGTAAACATAAAATTATATTTAACTTAAGCCTATAAATGTATGTAAGAAAAATTGTGGTTGTATTAACTTTTATAAAAATATATAATATTTATTGTAAATAAATGATATATATATATATATATATATATCGTATATTATTCGGAGTAATTTTACGCATCAATTATATTAAAAAGTTCTATTAATCGTCTCCTTTTTTTTATTAATTGTAAAATAAATTTGAAACAAATCTTGTAGTAAATTCTTTCACATAATTATAATAATTTTAATCCCTAGCATGATTTGTCATACAATTAATATTACCATTATTTAAATTTAATATTATAATTACAATTTTTTATACATATACATTATTTTAATATATATATATATATATATATATATATATTATTTAAAAATATTATATATATAATATTTAATATTGTAAAGTTTATTTAACGAAAATACGCGTGTCTGTGGAGCTCATCTAGTCAAATTTATATAAAAGAGTTTGTCAATCCAATGTCATCAATAGAGATGGCAAATTTGGAGGGTTGGGATCGAGCCAATCAGTGTTCATGGGCCTGGTCCGGCCTATGCAATGAAAGTTCAGCCTATCCCTGGTTCAACCCATTTTTTTAAATTAACAAAATTATATATAAAAATTGTACTAAATAGTGATCACATAATGTTTATTTATACAAATAAGTCTAATTAACAATTGCACTAACTAATAAATCTATATTAAAAACAAGTAAACATAAATTTATGTAGAATTCATAAACTATTATAATTTGATAAGTCCATAAACATTACTAATATGTAATACACAATAAGTCCAATTCACAAGTGATTCTTAAATGTAATTATTTGGAAAAAAAAAAAAACTTGTGGCCCTGCAGGCCAGGCTCATCAAGCTCGTCGAGCAAGATTGGCAGAATTTTTTTATTTACCCGTGTCTGAGCCTTTTACCGATAAAAAAAAAAAAAAAAAAAGATTGGCAGAATTTTTATGGGTCTATAATTTTCTCGCCCAGCCCATATAATTCTTTGTGCGGTTGGATTCAAATTGCCGGCTCTAATCATCAACAACAATATTATATAAGCTTGAATGCAAGATTCATCTTCTTTTGAGTGCAAATCAGAGAGATGTAATCAACTTCAACGTGCCAACTCTAACAAAACAATTACTATAATCCAATTAAACATAAAATAGATATTAAAATGTCGCATACTTCTTTCATATTTAATCTAAACCTAAATATGTTGAAAATTAAAATATACGAGATTAAGTGTGCTAAATTATATAAAATTTACGGAATCGATCTTATGCCCGCAGGTGGGCATTAATTTATATGTCCACCACCAATCATGTGATGCCACATAAGTAATTAATTAAATAATAGTGGACTCAGTATATGTGGGCCACATAAGAGGTGGATATATAAATTGGTTTCCACTGCGGGCATAAGATCAAATCCGATAAAATTTAATAACATAAATTTAATACAAACCAATAAAGTGAGAAATTAATTAAATTGTTGGGAAAAAGTATGACGACCTAAAATTAGAGGTGTTCAAAAAATCTAAATCGGCGGTTCGGCCGGTTCGGACCCAGTGGTTTCGATTTAAAAGCCGAACCGCAACCAGTGTATTTACGGTTCGGTTTTGGTTCAAGGTTTAGAAAAACCGCAAACCGCCGGTTTAACCGAAACCAGCGGTTTCGCGGTTTTATTAATTTTTTAATTTAAAAATCGACCGTTAGATCATCTAACTTGTAACGCCCGAATTTAATAGTAACAAATAATAGGTAGGCGCTACCAAATTGGCCCGTTAACTCAATTAAAGAGAAAATTGTAATGGAATAAACGGGATTTATTACAAAATAATCATTTGAGATTTACAATGAAAAACAACGTAAAATAAATTACATGCAACCATCGCCTCATGCCTGCTCGAGCTCCTTTGACTGTAGAAAATCATAAGCGTGGGGGAATGAGTGTTTGAAAATACACCCAGTGAGTGAAACATCAATGATTGCACGGTTAAACAACATTCATTTGCGGTATATGATATTTTCATATATAAAGCTCATGAGAACATTTAATGCTTTATCACATAGTACGGGCCATTACCCGGCTTGAATATTATGCGGGCCATTACCCGGCTTGAACATTATATGGGTCATTACCCATCTTGAACATATACACGGGCCATTACCCGGCTTGCACATAGTACGGGCCATTACGGCTTGAACATTATGCGGGCCATTACGGCTTGAACATAGTGCGGGTTACTACCCGTCTTGATTAACAATGCAATTTAATATAGCAATCATAACATTGAATGTTAAACTCGATTAAGAGTGGAGATTGCCCTCACCTTAAAAACGATCTGTAACAAATGATGCAATGCAATACCCCCTTAGTGATCCTCAACTCCTTGATAATCACACTCCTAAAGGTCTCAAGTTTCTCTTCATATCCTACAAATAACATATACTCTTAATAATCTCCAATTCCAGACGCTACGGCGTCGGATCAATAAACTAATTATAAATCTATAATCTACGAGTGGATACGAGCATTTTGATATATAATACTACAATTAACGGAGATCGAATCTTTACAAAACGCTTGAGATTTCTCTCTCTCCCTTCTCTCTCTCCCTTCTCTCTCTTCTCTCTCCTGCGCCACTCTTTCTTTCTTTCTCCCCCTCTTTTCTTTTCCTTTCTTTCTTCTTCTTTTCTTTCTTTTTTTTTCTCTCGGTATTTCCTTTCTTCCTATCTAAAGGCCACCGCCTTCCAAACTTACTAGGTAAGTTTCATTTTAATATAATTATTATTATATTATTATTAACACACACACCACACATGCACACACGCACACCACATGCACAACACACGTACACCACACACCTCACACACACTATTATCTATATATATATATATATATATATATATATATATATATATTATAATATAATATAATATATTTTATATTTTTAATTTTAAAAGATTTATATAATTTAATTAAAAACTAATTATTAATACCAATACTCAATTTATTAAAAATAATTACATAAAAATATAAATAATTCACGTAGTGATTTTGGGATATTACAATCTACCCACCTTCTAAAAATTTCGTCCTCGAAATTCATTATAACTTAAATCATCACAACCCACTTTCCATGCTAGATTATCCTATAAATTATTTCTTCATCCTTTAACTCCAAATGTGGTTCACATCTATACTATTAATCCTTATGATTAGGGGATCAATCCAAAATAATTCCTATCTTGCACAATGCATAGATCATACTACCTTTCTCACTCTATTTTCTCATATTCGGTGCAAGAAGGTAGCCCAATTGCATAACTACTATTACACCACAATCCAAAATCCATATCGAATAATAAATTTCATTCTTAAATTATTACTCCAAATCTAAACCACAAAATCATAAGTCACGTGCATACGCACTACAAATTTCATTCCTCTAAACCACAAAACCATAAGTCACTGCAGATGCACTACAAATTTCATTCTTAAATCATTGCACTAAATCTAAACCACAAAACTTAAACTCACTGCACACGCACTACACATCAATGTACCAGCATGACCACACACGCTCACGAGCACACGCTGTCGCGGTTCGGCGGCTCGGTGGCGCGATTACACTAGGTATATTGACTATAATGACATCATGCGAAATAAGGTAACTAAAATCAGCCTTATAATCCACTAAATATCTCATATCAAACAACTTATAATTATCTAATGGGGTACACATGCATAAAAAATTGCAAATAAATTTTAAAAATTTCTAAACCCACAGTTATATATAAAACAAAAATTTTAATAAAAGCTGAACATAATAATACCTCATTACCTTGTGGAGAGTGTCGAGACAGGGAAGATGGAAGCAAGTAATTTACAAATCATCTTTTAAAAGAGAAGTTAACTTATAATTATAAATAATTTTTTTCCTTTTTTTTTTAAATAGTAGCGGTCTGAGAACCGAAATGCTCGATACCATTTGTAACGGCCCGAATTTAATAGTAACAAATAATAGCCGAGGCGCTACCAAATTGACCCGTTAACTCAATTAAAGAGAAAATTGTAATGGAATAAACGGGATTTATTACAAAATAATCATTTGAGATTTACAGTGGAAAACAACGTAAAATAAATTACATGCAACCATCGCCTCGTGCCTGCTCGAGCTCCTTTGACTTGTAGAAAATCATAAGCGTGGGGAATGAGTGTTTGAAAATACACCCAGTGAGGGAAACATCAATGATTGCACGGTTAAACAACATTCATTTGCGGTATATGATATTTTCATATATAAAGCTCATGAGAACATTTAATGCTTTATCACATAGTACGGGCCATTACCCGGCTTGAATATTATGCGGGCCATTACCCGGCTTGAACATAATATGGGTCATTACCCATCTTGAACATATACACGGGCCATTACCCGGCTTGCACATAATACGGGCCATTACCCGGCTTGAACATTGTACGGGCCATTACCCGGCTTGAACATAGTGCGGGTTACTACCCGTCTTGATTAACAATGCAATTTAATATAGCAATCATAACATTGAATGTTAAACTCGATTAAGAGTGGAGATTGCCCTCACCTTAAAAACAAGAATCGCAACAAATGATGCAATGCAATACCCCCTTAGTGATCCTCAACTCCTTGATAATCACACTCCTAAAGGTCTCAAGTTTCTCCTCATATCCTACAAATAACATATACTCTTAATAATCTCCAATTCCAGACGCTACGAGCGTCGGATCAATAAACTAATTATAAATCTATAATCTACGAATGGATACGAGCATTTTGATATATAATACTACAATTAACGGAGATCGAATGCTTACCAAAACGCTTGAGATTTCTCTCTCTCCCTTCTCTCTCTCTTCTCTCTCTGCGCCACTCTTTCTTTCTTTCTCCCCCTCTTTTCTTTTCCTTTCTTTCTTCTTCTTTTCTTTCTTTTTTCTCTCGGTATTTCCTTTCTTCCTATCTAAAGGCCACCGCCTTCCAAACTTACTAGGTAAGTTTCATTTTTAATATAATTATTATTATATTATTATTAACACACACACCACACATGCACACACGCACACCACATGCACAACACACGTACACCACACACCTCTCACACACTATTATCTATATATATATATATATTATAATATAATATAATATATTTTATATTTTTAATTTTAAAAGATTTATATAATTTAATTAAAAACTAATTATTAATACCAATACTCAATTTATTAAAAATAATTACATAAAAATATAAATAATTCACGTAGTGATTTTGGGATATTACATAACCATCGAGATTAAACGACCGTTAGAGATCCACGGTCGGATTAAATGACCGTTGGAGGAAACCACCAGTTCGAACCGAAACCGGCCAAACCGACGGTTAACCGGCGGTTTACGTGCAGAATTTTTTTTTTTTTTTGCATTTTTAACACTTCTATAAATACCACCCCATCCCAAACCAATTCTTACACCAATCTCTCAATTCAATTAGGCTTAATTGCAAATAAAACCGCCACTTTTCGCAAATTGCAATTTAATCTAAACTTTTGAATCTTGTTAAAAAAACTTCAATTTAATTTTTTTTTTGCAATTAGAGCTTATGGGCAGATTAGCTTACGCCGTTGGTGATGTGTCACTAAAATTTGGGAATTTTGTCTACATGGCGCACATGTATTATTTTGAATTTTAATTTCCATTAATTATTTTAAAGTAAAAATCCAATAAACCAATTCTAATTATTAAAAATATAAAAATAAAATTCATTTAATTAATAATCATTCCCTCAATCCTTGACTTCTTCTTCCCCAAACCTCCCCTTTTTTCTCCCCAAACTCCCGCAATCCCCCATCCCCCAATCTTCCTCCCCGGTCTATCCCATTCCCCACCCCACCCCACCCCACCCCCCAATCTTCCTTCCCAGTCTATCCCACGGCTCCACCCCACCCTACCCTTTCTTGGTTTATCCCAACCCCTCAATCCTTCAAGTCCTTTTCGCTCCACCCCATTCTTGATATATATGAATTTAGTTTTCAAATTTACAAGCGATGAATAGCGAGGGCGCAAAGTTGTAGATGGGGATGTCAATTACGGCGTTAATGATTTTTTAGTTGATGTTTCTTTCCCTTTATATGGGGATGTCAATTACGGCGTTAATGTTTTATTTTTTTTTCGTAATTGATGTTTCTTCTCTTTTATATTTTATTTGTAGATCTACAAATAGTATTTAAGATTTAATGGTTTTCTTAAATTTTGATTTATCTTGAAATAATTGAAAAGGTAATCTAGTTGAGAAATTCGACGACAATGTTAAATCATGCGTAAAAATATATTTTGGGATGAGAAAGATGAGAGATGAACACGGACGGCGGTGCAAATGAGTCTGCAGCAACACGATGAGAGTGTTTTTATTCATGTTATTCTCCTCACTTCCTTCCCTTGAATAAATTGACCTAATTTTTGAAATTTTGAATTTTGGTAATTGAAAAAAGTTTCTTTTATTGTTTAATTAAGAAATGTAATTTATTTGTTTGTATAAAGTGTTATTTTAATTTTCAAAGTGTTAGTTTTTTTTTAGTTAATGTATTACAAATTTTAATAAATTTAAAATTTAATATTTTAATTTAAGAATTTTAAATGTATTTATTAATTTAAAATGTAATTTTAAATTTTAAATTATTTCAAATATTTCAAGTCTTTTAATTTTTTTATTTTATAAATTTTTATGATGTGGATGCTTATTGGGATGATGACCGTGTATATTTTTGTACACATCGATTTCGGCAAGGATAAAGCCCGTAAGCTCTAATTGTCAAAAAAATTAAATTGAAGTTTTTTTAACAAGATTCAAAAGTTTAGATTAGATTGCAATTTGCGAAAAGGTGATGATTTTATTTGCAATTAAGCCATTCAATTATCAAGCATTCTCAAATCTCAAAGTCTTAATTCTTACATTCTTAGTATCTATTTACTTACATTTATACTTCCAAGTTTTATACTCTTCTCTCTTATAAAAAAATAAAAAAATATTTAGCAAGAAATCATCATCATCGAAGGGCAAAGCCCCTTCCACCTCCTCTACTCCTCCTCCTCCCTCATATCCGACTCAAATTTCAAATGTTTGAATTTTTGATCTTGAAGATGATGTAAATGTTGATGATATTCATCAAACTCTTGGTCCCGATTATGAAGATTTGTCTTCCGATGGCGATGATGATCAACATCAAACGGAAATGCCACCTCCTCCACCATGAGGTGGTCGATCACGACGAGTCCGTCTTCTACTCATTAAGAAGAAAGTGACGAGCAAGAAGCTTCGATTCAAACCAATCAAGAAAGGTTTTGAAATTCATGACTTTTGCTCGTCACTTCAAGAAAAATTACGTGGGGAAAGATGCTAATGGTAAGGATAAATTCCAAGCCATTTGCAATTATTGTGGAGCGAAGTATGCATTCACAAAGGGTAATGGTTATGGAACGTTGAATAACCACACAAAGTCGAAACATCCGGCCGAGTGGGGAAGTACAACGAGCCAAACACAACTCTCAAGTCACGGATATACCGAGTCCTTCGGTGGCGGAGTTCAAGGTGAGGTAAGTGCTTATAATCCTACTAATATATGGAAATATGATCAAATTGGTTATAGAAAACGTTTAGCCAAAATGATTTGTGTTCAACATCTCCCTTTTAGTCATTCCGATAATTTTATGTATACTCAAATGGTTCAACTTGGTCTTCAACCATGCACAAAAAAGTTTCACGTTCTACTTGTACTCGTGATGTTGCTAAAGTTGTAGGTGAATATAAATATGTTATGATTAATTCTTTTGTCGAACTAAGTGTTAAAGTTTCAATTTGTGCCAATATTTGGAGTGATAATTTTCAAAAACATTCATATATTGGAGTTACTTGTCATTGGATAGATGATTCTTATAAAGATTTTGATGTTATGTATTCCACCGCTAATATTAGAGATAAATTGCATGATATTTTGGATACATATACTTTGACAAATAAAATTTTTTTCAATTGGTTTTGATAATGCAAGTGCTAATACCACTAGTATAGAAGATTTAAAAGAAATTTGTCAATCATGCCTTGTTGGTAGATTTTTCATGTTAGATGTTTGTGTCATATTTTAAATTTATGTGTTCAAGATGATTTACATGCTTTGAGGGAGCATATTGCTCCTATTAAAGATGTTATTACTTATTTGACGAGACGTGGTAGTTTGATGAAAAAATGGAAAATGTTTTGTAGAGTTAATAATTTGCATCCAAAAAAATTTTCTCTTGATATTTCTACTCATTGGAATTCAACGTATAAATTGTTGAGAGAGTCTATAGAATATAAACAAGCTTTGTGTGATTTTTTTAATCAAGAAAATTTTGGTTTTTGTTTATATCCTCAATATTGGGATCCATGTGTGAAGATTTGTGCTATTTTGGGTATTTTTAATAATGCTACTCTAACTATGTCTAAAATTTATGAACCTTCTATTCATCTTGCTATTGATCATTGTTTACGAATTGTTGGAATTTTACGTGAAAATATGCATGATCCTATATTACATTTTTCGGTGTTTTCTATGATGGAAAAATGGATGAAATATTTTGCTAATATTCCCGATTTGTATTTAGTTGCTAAAGTTTTTGATCCTACGTATAAGTTAGATGGTTTAGAAGAAATTTTAAAATTGTATTATGAATGTTTATATCCACGTGGTGAAATAACCGATTTTGATCAATTTAGTGATGTACGTTCTAACGTAGATGAAATAATGCTTAGAATTAAACATACTTTAGAAAATTTATTTAGAGAGTATGCGGGGTCACATGTTAATTTGGATCTTAGAGTTGGTCAATCTAGTTCATCATCATCTTCATCATCTTCTCGTTCTACTAATGTTGGTCATGGTGGAATTCTTAGTCGAATAAATAGCTATATGGATTCTCGTTCCCAAAAAGATCAAGATCGAATGCTAATCCTTGTCAAGAACTAGAAACTTATTTGACAATAAATTTTGAGTATCAACCGGATGAGGAAAGTGACTCGATTGACATCCTAAAGTGGTGGTCGAGAAGAACAACCGTATTCCCGATAATGTTCAAAATCGCAAGAGAAATTCTTGCATGCCCCGCCTCAACCGTTGCTTGTAAACAAGCTTTTAGTGTGCTTGGGGTTACACGTTGGATGCAACAAGATCCAACATGACAGTGGAAAATATTGAAAACTAATGCTTACTTGATGATTGGGTTAGAGCCGAGCATAGAGCTCAACTAGCACTCGAAGATAATCAAGAAAGCGAAGAATGGACATCCACCGGCGGAAGTGAAGATTAAAGAATCGAGCATCCAACGTATAACCGAAAAGGTAAGTTTTGAGGTAAGAGAACTACGTGGACTTCGATTCCTAATTGGATACGTAGGCAACTTAATTTTAAGTTATGGACTACGAATTTCTAAGTTAATTTCTTAAAATTAAGCTCAAGTCCAATTTTTTAATCCCTCCCCTTCCCTTTAATTATATTTAATTTGTAAATTGATCTTTATTTCAATTAGTTATAAATTGTAAAACTTGTAAGTTGTAAGTTGTAATATTTCAATTTCAATATTTTAAAGTTGTAAGTTGTAACTTGTAACTTGTATTGTAAGTTGTAATATTTAAATTTTAATTTCAACATTCTAAGTTGTAATTTGTAAAGTTGTAACTTGTAAGTTGTAATATTTTCATTTCAATAAATTCATTTATACTTCAATTTCATTTCAATAAGACAATAACTCTAAGTTGTAACTTTTAAATTATAATGTTTTAATTTTAAAAATAATTTGCAATTGTAATTTTAAAGTTGTAAGTTAAAATAAACTCAATGTCAATGTAAAATAAATTTAAAGTTGTAACAAATACACATTAAAAATACCAAATACAATAAATGAATAAATAAATTTAAAAAAAAATAAAAACCTGCCAAACCGACGGTTCGGAACTGTAACCGCCGGTTAAAAACCGAACCTTAACCGTAAAGCGTCGGTTCGGTTCTGGTTTCGATTTTCAAAAACTGAAACCGACGGTTCAGAACCGTTGGGCACCTCTACCTGAAATTATATAAATGCAAAAGCTAGCTCAAAAATATCAAGTGCGAGAGGCTAACCCAAATCTCAATCACTTTATCCAACATAAAATCTTCTATCAATTTCGACAATATTCCTTTCATTTGTATTGTCGGCAATCAAAATTCATTACGAGAACCAAAATACAAATTCGATTCGGTTTCAATTTATTATGTATTTAAAAAGTTCGATTTCAGTTATTAAAATAAAATACTCATGAAAAATAGAAAATCGCACCGAATTAAAGGGGTACATATCTTTAATCAAAACTATTTTTTATTTTTTTATTGAAATCAATATTAAAAGAAAATAAATTTTCTAAATAAGTAAGATTACTATCATATATTTTTACCATCTGTTTACTATTACATTGATGATTTAATATTATATTTGTCGAATAATTAAACTATTTTTAAGAAAATATATAATATTAATACCCTTAATTTTGATTTTTGTTTTTGTTTTTTGTTTTATCGAAATCAAATCGAGTTATGATTGGTTTTTTTAGTTGTATGGTTCGATTTCAATTAATTATGGTAAAATTTTCGGTTTTGCTAATTCGATTCGGTAACCGAATAATCGAATGTTCATATATATACATATATGATGAAAGTGTACATATATAATGAAAATATATGATACGCGAATTTATTATTCTACTCAATTCATGGTTTAAATCAAAGTGAGTTTTAAATACTAAAATAGAGTTCCGTCTCATATATAAATTTCAATGTAGATTCATTATAGAGAAATATATTTTCTATATTTCACTAATTATAATATGATAATATCTGCAAATTCCGCATATTTTGATTTTGGGTAGCGGCTGTTGTAACGAGGCAACTCGTTTCATACTATGCTCTCTAATAGGAGCAGGTTGGGCCAAAATGAAAGTGACGTCGTATATAGTAATCTGTACCCACAGACTTTCTTCTAGGTTATTAATTATTGTGTTGATTTTATTTCTTTATCATCAAAAGAAAATTTTTGTGTTGATAATTTATTCTTTTATCAAGGAAAATTAATTAAAAAGGAAAAGATAATAGTCCTTACAAAATCAACTGCCGACAGGTGCAGTAGGGGAAAAGATAAATGCAAAAACTCGTATGAGATCTGCCCTACGCATAAGATCAAATCACTTTTTAATAAATTGTTATCACTTTTTAAAAAAATGATAACAAATTGAAAAGTGGGAACAATTTATAAAAAAATAATAAAAGTGATTCCATCTCAAGATGGTCATACGGTCACACACAAGAGTATATATAGCTTCTGATTCTTATCTTCAAGAAAAATTTTAAGTTTTTATTTTGTACTTCTATGAATAATCACAAAAGCACAAGCTGAGAATATATAATTATTTTAATATTCGATGTAAAATAATATTATATTCGATGTAGTATTATATATGAGACGGAATTTTATTTTAATATTTGAATAATTATTGTCTTTAAAATATAATTTGAACAAAGTATCATAAATATAAGAATCATATAATATTGTAAAATGCAAAACATCTCATACAGGAGTAATTTTTTCTACAGATCAAACTAATAAAAGACAATCCATGTTAAATTACACTAATTGTTTTCACATTATATAAAACCTGAATTAATTACTTTTTAATGTACGTTTTTTTTTATGAAAACTTAATGTATTTTTTTAAAAAACTGTCTTTTCAAGAAAAAAAAAAAGACCGACTTCTTCTATTTGTTTTTAATAATTAATGACTCTTTACATAGTTCATTCATATTGGTGAGTTTGCAAAAATGTGTCTTCTATAAAGGTGATGCAGATATCGATCGAGATAGGTTAACATCATGAATATTAATCATGCGTAATTATGACATTAGTTATCAACTTTTAACAATTTGTAACATTGATATGTTGAGGAAAAAGACATTAACATGCAAACCAATATTCAATTCAAACATGAGTTACATTATTTATTTAATAATATTATAATATTTATTTTTAATATTAGTGTATTTATAAATTAATATTATAGTGTAAAAATATTATGATATTAATTTTTAATAGTAATAATATTATAAATAAATATAATAATATTAATTTAATTTATGCTGTGAATAAATTTATAGAGAATTCATGTCCAAACAATTATTGAAAAAAAAACACAAAAAGGATTGCATTCAATTGCATTAAAACGAAAAAGATCGACCACCACTAGCCTTGAGTAGTTCTTGGTTTGATGTCAATTGCATGAACAATACCTCAATCATCATTACCTCCGACTAAAAAAGAGCAAATATTGGCAATGGGGTTGCATTTAATTAATTAGTTACGTCAATAAAATAAATTAAGTTCAAATAAATATCTAGAAAGATGAACAAGTTTTATAAGACATAAAATTTCACATAGTTTGATTTTTAATTTATTAAATTTATAAATAATAGACCATTGACTTAGAATAAAATTCTGAAAGATTATCTATATAAGGTAAATGAAATTAATCAAAAGCATATAGGAAAATAAAAAGTGAAGAAACTTCTCAAATGTACTGTGAGTGATTGTGATTTTGTAGAGAAAAGAAAATTGGGTTTGAGAATAAAATATTTAAAAATCAAAATTTTGAATAATTTTTTTTTCTGCACTTTTAAGGCCATGTTGTTTCACAATATATTAGTTTAAAAGTGATTGTTTTTCCAGTAAAAAAACAACACAGGATTAATTATTTCCATTAAGTATTTTTAAGCTTTTTAAGCACTAATTAGAGTTTATGAATACCTAATAAAAAATAAATTTTTGCCTTGGCCGTCTTTTGTCTTCGAAACAAGTCGCATATGCATTAGGTACACCATGATATTTAAGTATATTTTTTAATTGTATCAGTTGTTTTTTATTTAAAAATGTAGTTGTTTATTTATTTATTTATTTTTTTGAAACAAAAAATAAATGTAGTTGTTTTTACTAAAATGTACCGTTTGTTTTGACACTTGTACTTTTTAAGTGAAAATAACTACATTTTTCAATGAATACAAACGATATTGTTTGAAAAATACACTTGAGTTGCACGATGCACCTATTGCATACAAGATTTTTTGTCTTGTCTCGGAGGGTAGACAAAAATTTATACACATCATCATTTACATCGTACAATTTATGATATTTGACTCATTAAAAAAAAATCCCCTGAAATATAAATAACATGAAATATTAGTTCACATGAAGAAAGAATATTAGTTCATTTAAAAGAAAAAAAAATAGTTTGTAGGTTGAAAAATATTAACATTTTTTATCAATATATAACTAATATTTTTCATATATGAGCCGATATATATTTTTCTGCACATGAACTAATTTTTTTTTTTAATGATTTGTGAAACAGTTTAATTGATATATTTTAGTTAAATTTGGATTAAAATTAAACAAATTACACCGTATAACTTATGCATCGAAGTGTTATTTCTCTGAATATCATTGCAAATTTCTTATAATTTTTAGAATTACTTATTTTCTAAAGTTTAGCTTTTGAAAATGTGTAATTATTCACTATAATTCGCAGGGTTTTGCAGACACCAACTAACTACACATTTGATTGAATTGATCATCGATTCCTTCGGAACAAGTGCTCTTAATAATGATTAATTCCATCAAAAAGTTATACGTGTTAAATTTTGTTATATCCAATAATTATTTTCAAGTTTTCTACATCATCACATGTCAAAATTTGACATATAATAATAATAATAATAGATCTCTTGTCCTCCTTCTAGAGACGACAAAATCAATCGGAGATTAAATACGTCATGTTATCCAAATTAAAGGAAATTTAATTTTATATACTCAATGTCAATGTTAAATTAAAGAATTTGAAAATAGTCTTTAATTTAATTATTGTAAAACAATTTATTTAAATGTCGAGCTCGCCACGTGGCCGAGTTCGGTGAACAAGAGGCTTCGACGGAGAGACAAGGGTGAGCAGCCCAACCACCTAAGAAAAGATGCTCGAAAGACGGGCAGAACTCGTGGAGAAAAGTTGAGGACGAGGTGCGAGCTCACCTAATTCAGAAGAGCACCTTGGCGAATAATCCTCAACCGAGCAATGAGTTGGACCGGCAACTTAGCCAGTCTCATAAAATTATTCTTAATTAGGGAAGAAATTCTTGTAACAGGACTAGTGAAAATAACAATATACCTAGTACGTAAATAAATCCCTTTTGTATCAAAAAATCCTCTACCAACAGAAGGATCAATATTAACTTGGTGCATGCACATACGTTGGCAGAGTTCCCTGATTGTTCATCCACTTTTATGCAAAATATTAGGGGTGAAAAGAAAAAAGAAATGACCTAAAATGTCTTGTTTGAAAAAAATTCATATAGATTAAAAAAAAAAATTCAAAATTACAAATAAGTTCATGTACAAATATTTTTGTGCATCTATTTAAATAATATAAATCCGTGTGATTTGTGTATTTATGTGGCTTGAAATCGAATAAAATAAATAATGAATTAAATGTTTAGAATAATAAATGCTCTAATAACTCAATTTAAATGATAAAGCTTTAATTCTAATAAATGCAAGAAATACTATAAATGCAAAGAGAACTGACGGTTCTAAACTCAATCTATTTGGCCTGTCTATATTTATAGTGCATGGTAAACATTTTACGCCGCTCTCGACATTTCAAGGAGATCCATGCATTAAAAGCATAGACTTTACCTCTATGGAGGAGGTACTGGGATCTTTATTTTGGACATATTTTGACTCATTATCGTACAATATTAATATATAGATAATATTTCTCTAATTAAAGTTATTATTTCAAAAATAATACGAGGATTGAGAAAACCGCTGCTTCAAGATTTTCAACTTAGAAAAAGTTCCAATGGTTGAATTATGAGTTAAAAACATTAGGTAACCAGAAAGTCGAAGAAAAAGCAAGAGATGGGACATTGGAAAATGACATTTCTCCTTTTGAAATTAAATGATAAAAAAGGCTACATTGGAGGAAATTAAAAGACTCGTCAACTTCATTTGCCTTAAACATAATCATTAGTACTGATTAACCAATTACCTAACTACTATAAACTATATATATTCTTCCAACAACTAGCTACTTTAATTAATTATATATATATTATATTACATTTCAATAAAATCATTAGCTAGCTAGCTAGCTTTATTCAATTCTTAAATATTTCCTCATCTAATTAAATTTCCTCCTCCAAGCAAACGATTCAACTAAAATGCGATTCTGAGCGTCGTCTAGTAATGAAGACGACGATCAGATCACGTCCAAAGGGGTGATCGCAGAAAAAGTCGTCGGCGTTAGTTTGATCGACGCCGACGGAAGTCATTTCCATGCAGATTAAGGCCATAAGATTAGCATTTTGGCATTGGACGTAGACAAGCTCAGCTTGTGCCTTTGCAAGCTGTTGTTGAAGCTCATTCACTTGCTTTTGAAGTTGGCAAATTGCGCCTGCGCATCCGTACACTGGATCTCTTACCTAGGGGTGTAATCGAACCGAATATCAAAATTTTGTATTCGTATTTAATTATTAATCAAATCGAATCAAATCGAATATTTTTATTCGAATTCGAATCACAAAATTTCGAATACGAATATCAAAATATCGAATCGAATAAAAAATATTTGATTCGTTTACAACCCTACGCTTACCCTTGCATTGGCTTCGTACACCATGCTGCTCACTGCATCTTCTCTCTGTTCCTCTGGAACCTCCTGCACATTATTAATTAATTAATTAATTAATTAATTAATCATGAACACACATATACATTTTAACATGTTACAAACAATTTGTTGAGCTCTATAAGAAATCCAATACTATTTTAATTAAACCACATATCAAATTAAAGTTGCACTTCTGTTTGTAATTATTTTCATATGTGTAAAGACAAGCAAAAAAAAAAAAAAATTGAGTGTTTAAGAGATAATTTTATAATTTTTTTATATAAAATAAATAAATAAATAAAGTAGATTATATATATGTGTGGACCCAAAATATAATTATATTTTGTAAGAGTATAAAATTGTGGATGTTTTAGAAGTGAATGTATAAAATTGGACCAATTACAATAGGTTAAAAAAATCAAATTTGTAAATAGGTTCAAAAATATTTGCACAAAGAATTACAAAAATATTTGTAATTTTAGGTTACTTTTTGAATTTATTTGTAATATTTAATTTAAAATGTACAAATTATTTTAAAATTTTATAAAAAATTAAAGTGTGAAAATAATTCTATGACTTGACCATGAGTATATATTTTGTTTGGGGGAGATTTAAAGAAGCTTTGACTTTAGGCAATTAACTGTAGAATTGCATCGTATTCTCATGGATATGACATATGCTTTTAGTTAGACCGGTCATGTGAAAACGTCTCTCTATTATAAAATAATAATATTATTTCAAATTATATATATTTTATTGTACCGATATTTTTACACACAGGATCTACATGTCATAATGGTATTACATATTCTATTACATTAATTAGATTTGCGCCACGTGTACATACGATTATATTAGGATGTTATTCTCTTATTTGTAAATTTTGATGTATGCACACGTGGCGCAAATCTAATTAATGTAACAGAAGATGTAACATTATTATATAATAGGAGATCCGGACCGATATTTTTAATAGTGTGTGTATCACACACATGGTCCAACTAGTCATAATAGCTTTTGCCTGCATTCATAATTAGTTTCATATGCATTTATAACCTACTAATTAAGTAAATAGCGGCGTCCAAAATTTCTACTATATACGCAAAAACTTCTGCACATCAACTATTTAACATTAAAAAAAAAATCACTATTTTGAAAATTTGAAAAAAATAACACATATGCTAAGCAGTAATACTTTTTTTTTTTTACTAAACAATGATATTTAAAATATAAAATTTTATAAACACGAGTTAACAAGAGACTTGCTCGAAAGATGAGATTGATCCTCTTATAATTTACACCAACAATTGAACAATAATGAAAAATATATAGGGAAAATTGTAGTTTTGGTCCCATGAGAATTTTTCAACGACAATGTCGGTTCCACGTTCTTTTTATCATTTTTTTATTGTAAAAATAGCCTCAACCATTATTTTTAGGACCAAAACTGTAATTTTATCTCATTCTCTCGGGCCAAAATTGCAATTTATCATTCTCTTGGAATCAAAACTGCAATATTTTTGGAACTAAAAATGTAAAAAAAAAAAAACTACGGGGCCAAAAGTGTCAAAAAAATGACCATTTTACAAACCAACAGAATGGGACCAAAAATGCAATTTACCCAAAATATTTACATACACTCCAAGAACACATGATGACAATGATATATATATATATATATATATATATATATAGATATAGATATGTACCTGCAAGAACTTGATAATATTGCTGGCACCAAAGACACGATGAGCAGTGGTGAACTTGAGAGGATCATAAGGGGGAAATAAGGGGCCAAAACGCATTTTTCGACGCACCGTCGCCGTAAAATTTTGCAGGCAGCGCAAGGGCTAACGATCTGAGCATGAGAAGAAGATGAGGAAGAATTATTTGGTGAAGTCACTGTAATAGTTGTTGTTGTGTTACTACTGCCATCCATTGCTATTGCTAGTGAGAGAGATGAGAGAGAGAGGGGAGAAAAGAGGTTAATTAATGTAATAAAAATGGTGGTTAATGTGGGGATATTATATAGAAGGAAGTTTTGTGTGAAACGTCCGATAAATGAGATGTGATATACTTTTATATGTTTTTATGATACTTTTTCAATATGAATGTCATAAAAAGAGACATTTTTGGGTGAGATGGATCTCACCTCCTGCTGATGATTTTTTAATTTTATTTTTCTCAATTTTCATTCTTAGACATTCGATATTTTTGCATTATATTTGATACCCTTACTACTGATATATTTGAGGGGTGAGACCCGTCTCATGAATGACACGATCTCATATAAATTTTTATTTTATAAAAATAAATAAAAATTTCATATTTTATGTATGACACCGTCTCGTAAGTTTTGTGATTATAGATGGAGAGACACGATCGTGGCTTTGTTTGAAAATTAGAAACATAAGCTGGTGTTGAATGATCATGTGTTTTACACGGTTGTTACGTTGAATACATTCCTTTTGGTTTTTGCATTATTATTCTTTACTCTTTTTGGTTAAAGTCGTGTGAAATTAAAGATTAATTGCAGCGACTCTATTGGACCGAAAGGATAATTAAGATTATAGAAAGTACTATGGCTACTTACACATAGGTTCAAAAAATATTCAAAATTGTAAATAGATTCAAAAATATTTGCACAACAAAGACAAGATAAATTTGCACAAAAGCACACAAGTATTTACACAATAAACCTATTTGTAATTTTGGGATACATTTTGAACATATTCGTAATAATTCCAAAGTAATATTATTTACATCTTGTACACTGTATATTATCTAGTAATAATATTAATTTTTACAAGCAATAATATTAATTTTGATTTGTTAACGTTATTTATTTATTTATTTATACAATGAAAATAAGAAATCTTTCTACTCTTATTATGAAGTAAAAATATTACAAACATTTTTTTAATTTGGATTAGTTCATCAAATATAAAATGTTGTTTATTTTGACTTGATATTAAACTCTC
Source organism: Paraleonurus japonicus (assembly GCA_030762865.1). Classification (NCBI taxonomy): domain Eukaryota; kingdom Viridiplantae; phylum Streptophyta; class Magnoliopsida; order Lamiales; family Lamiaceae; genus Paraleonurus; species Paraleonurus japonicus. The sequence continues at coordinate 36,684,111 of CM061052.1, forward strand.
AATTACAATTTTAAAAACTAGCAATTAAATATGAAAAAAATAAAATAAATGCATAAGAATTAGTTTTTTTAATCTTGAATTGTGTTTCAATACAATCTTTATTTCATATTATTATGCTAAATAAATAAAAATAACCAAATTTGAATAAAAATAATTTAGAATTCAACTTAAAAATGTTGAGTTTAAACTAATTTATTAATTTAAAAAAATTAAACTATAAAATTTTGTGTAGAGGTGGATACTATACTATATATATTAATATATTAATGTGGATTTACATGTGTACATGTACATGTATTTGATATTCCAATTTAATATATTTCTAATTTCAAATAAGGACTCTAGATTGCGAAGTGTCGTACATCAGAATACCATACTCCCCTCTGCCCGCAATTATTTTCACACTTTCTTTTTCATCTGCTTTATAATTACTTTTATATCCTTAAAATAGAATACCCTTCATAAAATACACCCTCACAATATCATTTAAATTAAAAAAATATCACTCTTGTTTTATTCTAATTTATTCTTACTCATACACTTTATCTCATTCAATTACCCAAAATACTCTTATATTTTATTCTCTTTCCTATATTTACTCTCCGTTTTTTAATAAGTGTGTCTCTTTTTCTATGAAAAAAATTATGGGATGGAGGGAGTATAATTTTTAAAATATATACTCGCACATTATCAGTCAATAAACTAAGATAAAAACTTGGCCTGCTTAAGTAGAATAAAGATTAATTACTTTTCAAAAGAAAGGTAGGAAGTTGGAAATTAGAAACACATTGATGTAAAATACTCAATTAAACGTCTCGTTTTCCACGAACTTTTCTACCCATAATAACGATTTTTCTACTCTATCACTGTCCAGTCCGGCCCATTTAATTTTTTAAGTAATAAAATTAATTAAGTAATTGACTTTTGTGCATCAAATATATTATATAATTTTTATTTTTATTAAAATTATAATTATTCAATAAAAACAATGATGACTGCTTAATGAAAATAAAAATAACTATTTAAAAAACACTGGAATTTTCTTTCTTTTTTCTTATTTTTTTAAAAAAAAACACTGGAATTGAACCATTAGACTTTGTAAATTAATTCTAGAATTAACGTGTTTTCCACATAAGACTAGAATTTCTCCAACTCTTTTGGATCTAAGTAGAACTAATCAGGTAGAAAGTCAAGTAACAAAATTCAAACCTACCTATCAATTTAAAGAAAATATAGTTTAACTTTGTCACTTCGGCGTGGGACACAACTTTGTCTTAGAGACCCTACTAATTTAATTACTACTCCTTCAATCTAAAAATTTAATTATATTTAAAAAAATACAACATTATATTTTTACTCTTCAAATATCTCTTTAATTATTTAAATTGTTATTTATTTTATTTATAAATGGGTCCCATAATACCCGTCCAACATATTTATTTTATACACAAACTATTATTTATTAAAACTTGTGAAAAAAAAAGATTAAATTCTTTAAATGAAGAGAGTATCATTTTTCTAATAAGTGTAATATATAGATGAAGGAAAATCCATAATAAAAAAGTTTCTCCATATCAAAATTTAATATATATTAATAATTTGAATAAACAACAAATATATTTCAAATATGATATTTATATATTTACCTAAATATAGAGAAATTTGAATTTATGGTCTTGTTTAATTCATTAATTTAATGAATTTATTACTATAAAATATAAATATAAAATTTACTTTTAAATCCTTTAATAAAAAAATAATATTTGAATGCACTAGTTTCACCTTGCAACTGATAAAAAGATAATAATGTTCATTACAAATAATTAATATATATTCCAACAAATTACTGACCAATAATAGTACATTTTAATAAAATAATTAATATCATTTAAATATGCACATAATAGTATTATTTAAATATGCACATAATAGTATCATTTAAATATGCAAATAATTAATAAGTATTTGCCTTATTCAAAACATAATAGTAAAATTTTTTAAAAAAAAATCTACTGTGAGAAGGTGATGTATTGAGATGCATATAAATCAAGTATAACTTGTGCCCATTAATCCTAACCTTTTTATTTACTAATTGATGATTTTTTTCGATTGTGAAATGGTCTAATTAACAGTACTTTTCTTTTAAAAAAATACATATTATATAAATTCATTTTACGATCAGCAAATGTCTAACACAAGAATTTATCATACTTAAAAGATAAAAGACCACATGAAACTTCGTATATTATATAGCAAATATTTGTTGGTATGGATCGAATTACTCCATGAAAGTTCATCATGTGTGAATTCATAAATTATATTTCCTCGGTTTTTGTTAGGGTTTTCCATTTAACTTTGACACGAGTTTTAATGTAGAAGTTGTTTATTAGTATTAGAAAGATAAAATTATATTTTTTATCGGTAAATATTAGTTGTTAATAGTTAGTGATCACCAAATACCTAAACATTCCTAAATTTCTTCAAACCACCTTATAATTCCATAATTCATTCCCAAAGGGAATCGAACATGAGTCTCCCATTAAAGTGAGGAACTCGTTGGCAGGTGGGCTAAGCCACTTGGTTAGGTAAAATTACTTTTTGATGAGGGTGCTTCAGTTAAATTTACATGCCTAAATTTAATAAAAAATAAATAAATTCTTACAAGCCTACATTTGCCCTAAAAAATATTATTGTTCTTTATTTATCAATTTAAACACTTATTATACCACCCCTATAATTAGGAACCTATTTTTTCCCCCACATTTGTGGCCTCGATCCATCGTTAATTATGAAATGTATGATTGACACATGCATAATGAGTGCGCATGACATATCAAATACTCCCTCTGCCTCATACTCGTTGTGATACTTCTTGTTTGACACAATTAACTTTAAAAACTAGTATGAGACCAAGTCTTTTTAATAAATTATTATCACTTTTTAAAAAAATGATACAAATTAGTATAAAAGTGATAACAATTTATGAAAAAGTGATAATAATTTATGAAAAAGTGATAACAATTTATTAAAAGATGACCTGTCTCATGTCCATCTCATGCATGAGACGGTCTCACACAAGAGTGCCCCTTAATTTTAATGTAAAAGTTATTTAATAACATAAGTTATTTTTTTATGAAAGTAGGATAGTCTTTTCAACTTTAATAAGAGAATTATTTAATAATATTAAATTGAGTTAGTGTGGAAAAATTAAAATAGTGGCATATGGTGTAATATTCTAGTATTTGAAGGGATAAATAAAAGTAAGAGAGTTATTTATTACTATTTAAAAAAATGATGCAACGAGTACGGAATAGACTTTTTGATAAATATATCAACGAGTATAAGACGAGATGGAGTAATACTTGGTTTATATATGTTTTAAGTGGCATTACTGTAAACGCATGCACCGTATGTGTAGTTGTGGATCTGATCGATGCATGCTTCAAATCAATTCCAAGAATATGCATATATAACCAACACACACATATACATACATATATATATATATATATACGACTTTATCAATTAAGCCAACCTTTTGGGAAACATTAATTTCTCAGCCAAACTAGTTTATAATTAATATTTTATAGTAAATGATTTAATACTTTTCAATGATATAAATAATTAATATCTTTCTATTAGCACATTTTAATGAAACAACTATTATTATTCAAAACTAATAATGTCTTCATTTCAAAAAGATAGTCTACTTTCTATTTGCATACGGACCAATAAATTTATTTTTGTCATATAAATTTACTCGGACATTCCTATTACAACTAATATTATTCAAAATTAATAATGTCTCCATTTCTAAAAAGATAGTCTACTTTCTATTTGCACACGGACCAATAAATTTATTTTTGTCATATAAATTTATTCGGACATTCCTATTACACCCTTATTTTAATTTAGTGATTAGTATTAACCTACTTGTTTTTTTTTTTAAATGACTACTAGTATATTAATTAATATAAATATACTACAAAAAATCACAAAATTAATAAATGACCGTATGTTGGAATTGAAATAATTAAGTCATGCATTCTCTACAAAATAATATGTTGATTACAGTAAAAAAATTGGATCGAGTATAATTAATCCCAACTATCATTAAAAAGGGTATTTTAGATAAAAAAAAAAAAGAATTGGAATAAAAAACGGACTATAATTTGAGGCAACCTAAAAAGAATAATGTACTATCTTTTTGAGACGGTAGAAATATTCCTTATACTCTAATATCTTTTAATAAAATAACTAATATTATCAAACCAATTTAAAAAGGCTGAAACTGATTCATACAAAACTTTTCCTTCAATAATTAATATATAGAAATTAATTTAATTTAAGGTGATGGAGAAATTTGCTTCTTGGATCTCATTTAATTTCTCTTTGTAGGAAAGCACTAGAGATATTGGGATGTGGTTGTAATAATCCACATTGAGTGAACAGTAGTATTTTGGCAAAAAAAGGTCCACACGGTTTTTAGTGCAAGAATTTCGAACCATTTCTCATACGTACCATTGAATTTTAATTTCTTATTCTTAATTTTATCAAGAAAAAATAGAGTATATATCGACATTTCCCATGAATACATCTGGCAATAGGTCACCCCATCCTGACAGCTGATTTCACGTATGAGGAAAAAGAATACAAAGTAATCATAATCAATATATATATATATATATATATATATATATATATATATATATATATATATATATATATATTTTTGGCAGAAATAATCAATGTATTTATGATATCATGACAAACTGCAGTACAAAATTATTGGTTTTATAACGTTTCATTGTTTACACTTTTTTTTTTTTTACAAAAGAAGAAATAGTTTATCCAATAAAACAAGTACAAACAAAGGCAAGCTAGCTATTTTCCTGACTCGAATAATCGCTCCAAACCAGTCGGGAGGAGTGAAAGGACTAAGACAATCTCCGTCTTTCAAGAACAACCAGTCTCTGTTCTCGGAAGAAAACTCATGCATAGCGTCGAGACTTCACCACGGGAAGATAAAACGGCGAAAAATTCGAATAAACTAAACTAAAAAACAGGAAAAAACCAAAAGTGAAAGCTAAAAGAAACAACACAAAATTAAAAAATTAAAAAAGGGGTGAACGGACGATCCCACAACTAACCGTCGTATGCACGGCGTCGTTGGAGGAATTGTCCCGTTGATCCAAGTACAAAGACGATGGCCAAACGGCAGCGACGGTGGTGACGGCAGCGACAGTAAAAGGAGTAATTTTTGTTTACACTTCTAGTTTAACAATAAAAACTTCAAAATTGATCGACTTCTCGAATAGCTATACATAATAAAGATCAGCTTTTAATGGAGTCAACGGCAATATAAATTATAAATTAATACATTTTTGGCGAATGTGAGAGTGACAGACTACAGCCATATATGGTTAGGTGGATGACGTCCATGGAAATTGGAGATAAACTGAGGTTCAAATTGGACTCAAAAAATTAAATTTAATTAAATGAAACATCTCATCTAAAATGTCCGAGAATGTAAAAAAAAGTATTGAATTAATTTAATTATATTAATTTTCTAATAATTCCCCTATTCAATCCTCATTTTTTCCCAAAAGCCAAACGAATAGATTTATTTTTGGGTTTTTATCACTACAAGTCACAAAAGAAATATTAATTATAAATTCGAGATCCGCACGATAAAAATTATTAATTCGGGACTGAAAGATATTTATATTAAGAGATTTTATCAATTCGTAACTGAAAAATATTTTAAAGATCCAAATTAATAATTGTCACTATCTTTCGGGCGGTGGCGTATCTAGTTAATAACAAGGGGGTACAACTATACCCCCAAAATATTTTTAAAAATTCTTTTTAGGTAAAATAAAAAAAAAAATTATTGTGTACCCCAAATATTTTTTTCTCTCATTTATTATTATTATTATTATTCGTACCCCCAAATTCAAAATCCTGGATCCGCCACCGCTATCGGGTCTCGGATTGATAAAATTCCTTTTTTTTATCAAGAAAAGGCAATTTTATTGAAGGAGATGGATATAAGGCATATCCATCTCACCGTAAAAGAAAAAAACAGAGTATTACAAGAGAATAGAAAAAAAAATACACCAATCACAAATTCAAAGAGGATCTAAGGTTCGCCTCCCGCCATAATAACTAATATTTTGAAGAGTTGTCTCCTTTGTAACGCACCAACTCCAAAGTCTTCTTTTAAGATCTCCCATGAACTTCCCCACATCAAAAATTCCATTATTGAAGATCACATTATTCCTCCATTTCCAAATTAGCCAAACAACTCCAAGCTAAATTACAAGTCGAAACTTTCTTCCCTTTTTTTCCATACAAGATATTCCTAAAGACAGTAAAGTTTGAGAAGGAATTAACCTCCAATGGCATTGGAGAGTTTAGCCAATTCAAACACTTCATCCCTTAATTTAAATATTTTTCAAGTCTCAGATTGATAAGTTTTATCTTTCGGTCCTAAATTGATACTTAATATATTATTCAGGACTTGTAATGATAAAAAAAAAAGAATTATGGGAATCAAATTAGTATGTAGGCATGAGCCTAAAGGAAAAAAGTTGAGGTTAGATACTTCATTAATTATTTTAACTTTCCTCTAGTAAAAGTGTTCGAATTTTAGATGTTTTTCAGGACAAAATTCAATTAAAAATATCTTTGAAATTTAATTAATTCGCCACCATTTTTTCAATGAAAAATCTACTCGAAAGGTTTTCAAAACGCATTTGGCTATTAACACTCACAAAATTACTCGGTATATTTATTTTATAATTGTATTTAATTCTATAAATAGCTAAAAAATATTGTACATATATATGCATAAAATAATTTAGTGGAAGTTAACAGTAGTGGTTTCTTAACTAACGCCAGATAGAGATATTCATGCATTCTTAAATATTAGATAAGATCGAGAAGCAATAGAGAGTAATGATAACATAATTTTTGTAAAGTGACATTTTACCAGGACATAAGATAGTAGGGTAATAATTTGAGTTTTGAGAAAATTAATAGCATTTTTGTGTATATTATGCATAATGTGAGTTACAATTTATGATGAATTTTTATTTTTGAAGTATGCAAGTTAATTTGGAACTTAAACAAAAAAATGTGCAAAATATTATAGTATGAGGGAATATTATTTTCAAATTAATATAATGAAATAATTAATATTATTAAAAATAAACACAAAATACGTATAAGTTTTACGATGAAATTGGTTCAATGCTAACAATTCAATTTGTTCCAGTTTTCTTGTTGTTTTTTTATTATTATTATTGTTAGAAAATTAATATAAATAAATAAAATTCAGACTTTTCTAAAAATCTTAAATTTTTAAATGAGATAAAATTGTTTCAGTTATTTGTTACTAGCATAATATATTATTTCTACCTATATAGGTCTAATTAGAGTGATATGGATTCAGTTACTTGCCCAACATATATGAAATTAAATTAATGCGATGAAAATCAAACAATTCCCTGCTGCAAATGTTGTTTCTTAATTTGGTCTCATATATAAATTCAAACGAGCAAGTATTATCATGTCAATTAGTTTGAAACATCTAATCAAATTTTACTACGTATCCAAAGTCTTGATGGCTAGTTGAGTTAGGTATTGTTTGACCAGTATTATACCAGTATATATAAATAATTCCATATAATATAGGTATATAAACCATAAATTATTGTATGATCAATAAATTTTACCGTAAAATTAATTTTGACAGTATTTATTGCTTCACTGAAGGATTCGTTGTTTTTATTATAAAGAATTAGGTTTAAATGATAATACTTATTTTATTAAAGAGTATTAATTGTTTCACTTAAATATACTAGTTGCAAATCAATTTTACGGTAAACTAGTTCATACAAGACCAATTCAACGTTAAACTGTTTAAAACTAGTATTTTTTTAATGAAACAATTAAATATCATTTAATGAAATAATTGATATCATTTAAAATTAATATATCTGCAAAAAAATAGTCATTTACCGACGGATTTCGCCGGTATTTTTCTCGTCAAAAATACCGACGAAAAATTAATTCGTCGGTAAATACCGATGGATATTCGTGCGTATTCCGTCGGTAATTACCGACGAATATTCGTCGGAAAACACTATTTATAAAAATTCAAAATTTTGTAGGTAAATCTGAAATTTGAAATTCCGACGGTATTTTGTCGGTATTTTATCTGTATTTGTGACGGAATTTGGTCCGTCGGTATTTCACTTTTTTAGTGATATTAAAATAAAAAAATTAATATATTTTAGTAAAACAATTAGTAATATTTTCAAAATTAGTTTTATGATGAATTTTTTTTTCACAGAATCCTATGTATAGGAATGTCATTCTAAAGCGCCATGTGTCAAATTAGGTCATTCTTTAATTAATATAAAAAAGCCTACCAATGAAATCATCACATCACTCCACTAATTATTTTTCCAAATGACCTCAAATCTGTACTGAATAGTGTGCTAAAATTTTACTTTGTGACATGAGTTTTTTTAAATCTGATTTTCAAAATTCAGAGAATACAACTTATTTCATTATCTAATATATGTGGCATGCACATAAGCATTACTATATATAGTCATTAATTAGTACAGGAAATCAAATGACCTGATCAATGATATTAATAAATTGTACAGGAAATGGCTCTTACAAATATGAAGAAAGAACAAAATGGTGAAATTAATTAACCCACTATTTTGAAATGATAGCTTTAAATCGGTATATTATTTGTCTAATATAGTTCTGAATGAAGGTAAAATTTGAATTCAAAGTTAATATTTGTAACAAACGAAAGTAAAAGAAATTTTGTCCAACATTAAAAAATAATTTTGACAAAATGGTTTAATTGTAATAAGAGTCACTCTTTTGTGAAACAATTTTATAATATGAAGCGATACCATTACAATTATTCACTAATATTATTACAATCATTTATTGATAGCATAATTATTATATCTTGAATCAACCAAATAATACACGTGCATAACTGCATGTTTCGTTTAATTAGTATGTGCATATAAATAAAACACTGTTTTACAGTGTAAATTCAAAATTAGTATATTGAAAATGACTTAGGAGTCCAATTAAATGGCATCAAATTAATATTGTCTAAGAAAAATAATTGCTATAACAAGTGATGAATAATTTTTTCTCACTTATACGCCCAATTTTATTTGGTGCAACAACCAAAACAGTTGATGGACGATTATATATATATATATATATATATATATATATATATATATATATATATATATATATATATATATATATAATGGCAAACGCAAAGTGAAGAAATAAAGAAAAGAAGGACTATATTTTTGTTAATGCTTCAAATTGAATAATATACCTATTTTCTATTGCATGTATAGTGAAGTATGTACACACAAAAACTTATGATGTGTGTGTGGTTCATCAATCTAAACAATCACGGTTAGAGTAGGTTTTTGTGTTTCGTATATACCGTAAGCTTATGATTATTATTTTTGAAAAAGTTAAATATCAAATATTCGATCAAGAGTATTAAGAATCTCATCGGGAGTATCAAGAATTAGGTTCAATAATATCATATTTGACCGAGAGTATAAAAAATTTAATAAATTTAAAAAATAATATTTAAAGTATCAAATATTTAACTAAGAGTATCACTACCTCTGTGAAAATCTAGTCCTAGTTGTGATTGAGTATTATTTTGTACGTGATTTGAGATGCCTATTAAGATATATATATATATATATATATATATATATATATATATATATATATATATATATATATATGTGTGTGTGACATCTTTGTATATAGTTTTGTCCCACATCAGTTGTATACGACCACATTCCTCACTCTGTACTTCTATATATATTTGTTATAAGATATAAATAATCTTTCACTCAACTTCCTCTATATACTTAAAATATGTTGGTAATTAACAAAAAAAAAAAAGTATTGGCTTGATCTATTATAAGATTATTCTACCCATACACTCATCTTACAAGAAAATAATATCATGAAAACTAAAAGTAAAAAGTATCAACAAAATCAATTGAAGTATCATAACATAGCATGTGCATGCATTCACTCACCTCACAAAATACAACTCATTAATATTATATTGAAAAATAACATTTTAACTTATAAAATATTAATATTGTAATTCGGTATACCATGTAATACATTAAATTGATTTTTACATAGAAAAAAACAATTAGTTAATAGATTTTACCATGTAGCTAGGAGGTAATAATGTTTCATTACATATGTGTTTGGATATTTATAGGTTTAATAATTATGTAAAAAAATAGATAATAAAAAAGTTGAATTTTATAGACAATTTATGTATTTAGCCTTGAGAGAGAATTCATTCATTTTATAAATTAAGTTTAAAAATGGGAAAACAACTTAAAAGAGTTGTCTCAGGAAGTTGAGGTCATTTGCTAATATTAGATGATTTGAGCTCATTTAATAAAAGAAGTTAGTTGAACTAATATGATAAGCGAATAAAAGTTGGAAGCTACCCTATAAACATTTATGTTGAAGAACACTAAATTTATATGCAAATTCATAAAAGAGTATTTTAGATTTTTCACATTAAAATTCTCCAAAACTAAACATAAACTAACTAATAAAATTACTTGTGCACATTTCCAAATCATTTTTTATTTATCTAATGTATGCAATGTAAAAATATTTATAGAAAAGACTCGAACATATTTGAGCAAGTTAGTGAATTTTTGTAATAAATAATTATATCAACATGCATTGCACATTATACATATATATCTTATGTATTATTTTATTCATAAGATGCATGCATTCTTAGTAGTCGATTTATAATTTCTTTTAAAACATGATTAGATTGGGCACCCATAAACAAACATATTATAATATTATAGTAAATGAGATTTTTTTGTGTATAACATTGTTGCAAATACAAGTTTTTATCTTTCATAAATAGTAAATAAATAATATTTTTGAATTTTCCGTGGGACGTTTTCAGCAACTAACCCTATTCATTTTTCTCGTCTTGTTTCTTATTCCATAAATCATATTATTTTTTTGCCTCCCAAAATCACATATTGAGCTCCCGTCATTTTTTTAGCTGACCCCTATCTCTTCCCCTCGTTTTGTTCTCAATTTTATAAACCAAAAATATCTTTAATAAATAATACTCCCTCCGTCCCGAAATTATATCGTTTTGTTCTCCATTTTATAAACCAAAAAAATCTTTAATAAATATCACTCCCTCCGTCCCGAATTTATTAAGAAAAACTTAAATTAGTGTAGGAGGGAGAATAAAATGTAAGAGTATTTTGAGTGGTTGTATGGAATAAAGTGTATGAGAGAATAGAGTAAGAGTGACATTTTTTAAAATTGAAATGATATTGTGAGGGCGTAGTTTATGAAGGTTATTCCATTTTAGGGGTGTAGAGTTAATTGTGGAACGTCCCAAAAGAAAAGTGTGAAGTTAATTGCCTTACGAATAGAATAATAAAATATAAATATTAAAATTTTAATGAATTAATTTCTAATTGTAGCACAATAGCCAACAAACTCATATTCACCCCTTTTTGTACGCAATTAGACTTTGAGAGAATGGAGCTTTATTTTGTAAAATTTTATCACTTTTGAATTTCTTACCAATGACATTACTTTTCATATATTTATACTAATTCATTTTCTCAATTGATGGTCATGATTTTTTACATCTAACTATTATGATAAATTATATAAAATCCTATAACTTTAACTATTTTAGATATTTCTACATGAATCTAGAATAAACAACAAATAATATCATCAAATATATTATGGAGGACCAAAAAAATTAAGTTTAATCATAATTATTAAAATTGTATATGAAATTCTTTAGATAACCATTAAATAGTGTATGCTTATCCATTCACATCCAATAAAAATGAATATTAAAATTTTAAAAAAATGAAAAATGTTTAGGAAACAACATGTGTCAAAATTAACTTTTTAATAAATGCATGTGTGGCGATGTTATTAACTAAATAAATTTAAGAACAAAAATTTGTATGAGATAAATTTTTAACATTTATGTCTTTAGGATTTGAAAAATATTTATAACTTAGATAATAAATCTAAAAATCAATCAATTATATGATAAAATAATAATAATTTCCTAATTTAATAGCTTCATAATTATAGTATGAAACTGAAACCATTACAATTATTCACTAATATCATTATAATCATTTATTGATAGCATAATTATTAATCATCTATATCTTGAATCAACCAAATAATAAACCAAGGGGCATAGCCCACTTGGCCACCGGACTCTCACTTAAGTGGGAGACTGGGTCTGATTCCTTCGGGGTGGGAGATATAAGGAGACTTGGAAAATTTGAATTTATTACGCGGAATATTCGTTAAATTCAATTTTACAATAAAATATTATATATATATATATATATATATTTTGTGTGATTATAATATTTAATTTAATTATTATATGTATGTGAAAATCTATCATACTAATAGAAGAAATCTTATATAACTGATGTATAAATATTAAAATAATATATATCATATATCTACAAATAAATATCATATATATGAAATAAATTAAATTGATTGAGTGGATTATTCTCTTTTACTAATTTTAATATTAATATTGTATATGAGACTAATTACACATAACTCATCATAATTATTAATATATATCAAACATTTTATATATTTAGCATCTAAACACATACATAGTTTTATTTTCTCAATTAATGACATATAATCGAACTCACAAAAAATGACACATAAATATTATAAATACCCTATTAATATATATGAGGATTCACTTGTTTGAAATATTCACAAATTAAGATTTCATAAATATTAGAGTTTGTAAAATATAATTTGATACGGTCATAGGCTAAAGTTAAATAAATTAGTTTTTTAAAATATATTAACATTTATAAATACGGTGTAGTGGTAATCGCCACATATACACAAAAATAAAGCGCAACATAAATTGACTTTGTAATAAAATAACACGTGGCAAGGACTATATTTTGTTAATGCTTCAAATTGAATAATATACCTATTTTCTATTGCATATATAGTGCAAGTATGTACACACACAAAAACTTATGATGTGTGTGGGGTTCATCAAGCCAAACAATCACGGTTAGAGTAAGTCTCTTGTGTTTTGTATACACCGTAAACTTATGGTGTTATTAAAGTTAAAATATTAAATATTTAATCAAGAGTATTAAGAATTTCATCGGGGGTATCAAGAATTAGATTCAATGATATCATATTTGACCGATAGTATAAAAAATTTGACCAAGAATATAACATTTGATGAAAATTAAAAAAATACTAACATTTAAAGAATCAAATATTTAGCCAAGAGTATCACTACCTCTATGATAATCAGATTATCATATAATACATTAAATTGATTTTTACATTGAAAAAAACAATTAGTTAATAGATTTTACCATGCTGGAGGTAACAATGTTTCATTACATATGTGTTGGGATATTTATAGGTTTGATAGTTATGTAAAAAAATAGATAATAAAAAGTTGAATTTTATAGACAATTTATGTATTTAGACTTGAGAGATAATTCATTTTTAAAGGGATAAGGTACAAATTGGATCCTTAACTAATGTCTTAGATACAAATTGGATCTTAAACTATTTTTTGGTACAAATTGGACTGAACTAATGTCTCAGATACAAATTGGACCCCAAACTATTTTATTTTTAACAAATAAATACTTTTACTTTTAAAATTGAACAAATAAGCCCTTCAAATAATAAAATAAAATATGGAGACTCTTTCATTAAATGAATTGACATATATATTAGTAGATAAATTGACAAAAAAATTAAAAATATTATTATAAATTCTAAAAATAAGTGAAACATCAACAACACTTTTTTTCTATAATGGACTCATTTTTTTAATATACAATATAATGTTAAATTAAAAAAAGAACTATTTTATCAATAAAAAAACTATAATAAATTCTAAATTGGATATTGAACTAGTATTTTGAGTACAAATTGGATCTTTAACATTTTTTTAACAAATAAATACTTTAACTTTTAAAATGAAATACATATATTTTTCAACTAATAAAATGAGATATGAAGGTCCCTTTAATTATAGTTTTAAAACAATAAAAGTATATATAAAAATTATAAACGTAATAGTCTCGTATTTTTAGAAAATAATTTCTTTATTATATTTACGGATTTTAATATTATGATTTTTTAATTTTATTTTATTTTCAATTTATTATATTAAATTAGTTATCTTCTTTTTTATTATAATTTAACATTATATTGTATATTAAAAAAATATGAGTCAATTATTATAAAAAAAAAAAAAAAAAAAGTATTTGTTGATGTTTCACTCATATTTTAGAATTTATCATAATATTTTTAACTTTTTGTCAATTTATCCACTAATATAATAATATTTTATGTCAATTCATTTTATGAAATAGTCTCCATATTTGAAGGACTTATTTGTTCAATTTTAAAAGTTAAAATATTTATTTGTTAAAAAAATAGTTTGGGGTCCAATATGTACATGAGACATTAGTTCGAGTCCAATTTATACAAAAAAATAGTTTATGGTCAAATTTGTACCTTATCCCTTTTATAAACTAAGTCTAAAACTGAGAAGACAATTTACATCAGCTCACTTATCATTTGCTAAGATTAGATGATTTGAGCTCATCTAACAAGAGAAGTTAGTTGAGCTCATTTAATAAAAGGAGTTAAGTTGAACTAATATGATAAGTGAAGTTGTTAAAGTTATCTGATAAAACTGAGTGATGTAAGTCAGTTTCTTTGATAGAAGTTTTCTTCTCTTATAAAAGCCATCTCCTATTAAAAATCACATTATTTGATGAAGTTGAGCTGAAGATCACCTGATGAAAGTAATGTGAAGGTATGTGAAAAAAGTCACCTGCAAAAGTCATTTGAGCAATCAGAAATTATCCTAATATAAAAGCTGGCTACAACAATGTAAAAGGACAAAAAAAGTTGGAAGCTACCCTATAAACATTTATGTTGAAGAACACTAAATTTATATGCAGATTCATAAAAGAGTGTTTTAGATTTTTAACATTAAAATCATCTGTTGCTAAACTATCTAATAAAATTACTCATATACACATTTCCAAATCAATTTTTTTATCTAATGTATTAATGTAAAAAATATTTATAAAAAGACTCGAACATATTTGACATTTGTCTTGTTTATGACATTGTTGCAAATATAAATTTTTATCTTAACATAAACTTGTATGAGACCGTCTCATACATGAGACCTAGTCACTTTTTAATAAATTATTATCACTTTTTAAAAAAGTGATACAAATTAGTATAAAAGTGATAACAAATTGAAAAGTGATTATAATTTATGAAAAAGTGATAACAATTTAAAAAAGTGATAACAATTTATTAAAAGTGACTTTATCTCACATCCGTCTCATCATGAGACGGTTGTCCCTTTTATCTTTAATAAATAATAAATATATACTCCCTCCGTCCCATAGAACCTTTCACACTTGATTTTTTCAACGGTTTTTGTAATACCCCGAAATCCTTATATGAATTATTAATGCATGTTATTAATTTTAATAAATTAAGTATTATAATTTGATAATTTTTCTAATTGAAATAGAAAATTAAAAATTTTGTAGTGTTTAATAATGTGTATTTATGTATACAAATATATTTATAAGAGGTATTAAATAATATATATATATATATATATATATATATATTGAATATATTAAGTTAAATTAATAAAAATGTAAAAGTTACTGATAATGTAAAAATTTTTATAAGTTAAATTGAAAAATTTCTTTGACGTCCGTCCATATGCTTATCATCACTTTTCTTTTATTCCATTGCCGATGATTTTCTCCGGTATTATCATATTATATATGGAAATGCTCGTAGCGATTCGTAGATTGTAGAAATAAGATCAGCTTGTTGTTTCGATTCCTGTAGCGTCCGATAATTTAGTGCGAAGCTTGAAAATTATTGTTTAAATGTGCTTTTTCATTCAATCACCACCGTCGTTTCGGCAAGCGATAGGTGGCGAGGCTTATATCGTTGTGAAGTCTGTTGTGCGTAGATTAGAATTCTATTCTCCATTGTTAGAATCGGTGTATGAAATTAGTAGAAAAATAAGCCGAAAGTGACGCGTAGAAACGGGTTTCAACATTTAGAATTAAACTTTATTTTTGTGGATTCTTACGTTTCGGGTCATTATGGGATGTAGTAAAGGTCATAGGCCTAATTATGAGTAGGAAACGATAAAAATAGAGTATCAAAAGCTTGAAATAGACGTTAATGGCGTAAGTGAAATATTCGTCGTTCTCTGCCAAAGTGGTCGTCACCTTTCCGGTGACCGTTTGAGGCGAGGCTTAGGTGAAATAGGAAGCTGAGATTGTAAGGATTCCAACGGTATTTTCGGTTTTCCAATCGGAGGTGTAGAATGACCGTAGGGACCTTTTGTACAAAAGCTTGAAAGTAGAGGGAGGCAAAAGAGAATTAGATTAACTTCAGGGACTAAAATGCAAATTCTCAATTCTGGTCAGTTGACCAGTCAACGGTCAAAGGTCAACGGTCAACGTTGACTTTCCATTTAATTACAATTTTGCCCTCATTTTCAAACGCTTGTAGAATCTTCGCTTTTCATCCGATTTGATCCAAACCAGCGTCAAATTGTTTCAAATTCAAAGGTCTATATTTTAATTCTAAAATCATGGGACGAACAGTATTATAAAATGACCGTTTTACCCCTGAACGGCTGTACGCCGTAAACTCCCATTTTTAATCCAAATTCTTCGTTTCAAGTCCGTTTTTATCCCAACGAAGTTTCTACACGCTCTAAATAGGGTTATACTATCAATAAATTAGCTAGTTTATCTTTTGACCATCTAACACATTAATCGAACTTTAAAATCCTTAGGAAAAGACTGGTTTGTCCTTTAACCTCTGCACCAAATCCGGTGGTCCTATAACTTTAGGAAGCTCTTATTATAGTTATTATAAGTTAATTATCATATCTATTATAATGTTCTGAGCGCACGATATTATTTGTAGGGCCGAGAAGAACACGAAGCATAAAAGCGGTTCCGCTCTCCAAAACAAGGCTCATATCTAATCGTGTGGGATAATTTCCACTCTTAATTGAGTTTAACATTCCATGCTATGATTGCTATGTTAAGGTGCAATATGTGAGTAATATATGTCATGATTATGCAACAATTGTGATATTATGTTCAAGCCGGGTAATGGCCCGTACTATGTGTATTATGTTCAAGTCGGGTAATGGCCCGTACTATGTGTATTATATTCAAGCCGGGTAATGGCCCGTACTATGTGTATTATGTTCAAGCCGGGTAATGGCCCGTACAATGTTCAAGCCGGGTAATGGCCCGTACTATGTGTATTATGTTCAAGCCGGGTAATGGCCCGTACTATGTTCAAGCCGGGTAATGGCCCGTACAATGTGCACAAAAGTTATGTTTTCATGTTATATGTTATTTGCATATGCATTTTATCGGTGCAATCATTGAGATTATTCCACTGGGTGTATAAAACACTCACCCCTCATATCCATTGTTACTGAGATCTTGAGTTTGATGTGGAGGGACGATGAGGATGCAAAGACTGTACCTTTTGGTTCAATTGTGTAATTATTGTATATATTATGAGTTATGCTACTGGAGTGAAAAATAATGGTTCTTTTGTTTGACTAGTATAAATATACTAGTTGAAACGTGTAACAAAACATATTTTGCCCTTTTTCTTTTGATGTGTAATTATTGCATGTGAGTGAGGTTTGTTAAATTCTTCTTTCTCAAGTACGTATCACCGATTTCTGGTTGCTTTGGGGTATTATTTTTAATTTGGTTATAGCTTCCGCTTATAAAGATAATAATTTTATTATCGTATCTTTGGAAATGAGTTTGAAATGGTATTTTAGTAGCGCCTCACCCCAAAGTAATATTATTTTAAAAAGGAAGAGAACTTGGGCGCTACGGTTTTTGTGTGAGAGTTATTTCATAATAATACGTTAACAAAAGTTATTTTATATGAATGATATGCTAGTTATTATTTTATATGAATGATATGCTAGTTCATATCATTCATATAAAATAACTTTTGTAAATGTATTACTATGAAATAACTCTCACACAAAAACAATTGAAAAAGTGTGAAAGGTTCTCTGACGGAGGGAGTAATATTTTGGAATCCCGATTTAGTGGAATGTTTTTAGCAGCTGGCCTATTCCTTTTTCTCGTCTTGTTCCTCTTCTATAAATCATATTATTTCTTGCTCCTCTAAACTCACATCCCATCATTTTTTTAGCGAGCTGACCTCTACCATTTTTTTCGTCTTGCTCCCCATTTTATAAATCATATAATTTCTTGTTCCTCAAACGAGCTTCCACATATTGAGCTCCCGTCAATTTTGAAAGTCCTAATCTTAGATGTTTTAAGCGAGTTCTTGACTCTTGAAAGTTACTATTTTGACGACCTGTTTAAGAGAAGCTCCCATGCCATTGTTGGATCCCAAACCCTTTTAGCCTTCATGTGTGAAGATGTACATTTATTAAGAAAATTTAAATTAGTGTAGGAGAGATAATAAAGTGTAAGGGTATTTTGGGTGGTTGAATGAGATAAAATGTAGAAAAGAGAATAAAGTAGAATAAAATAAGAGTGACATTTTTAAATTTAAATGATATTGTGAGGGTATAATTTATGAAGGGTATTCTATTTTAGGGGTGTGAAGTTGATTGTGGAGCGTCCCGTAAAGAAAAGTGAGAAGTTAAGCTGCGAAAGCGAGAAGAAGTAGTAAAATATAAATATTACAATTTTAATGAATTAATTTCCAATTGCAACACAATAGCCAAAAGAGGAACAAACTCATATTCAACCCTTTTCACGCAATTAGACTTTGAGAGAATGGAGCTTTATTTTGTGAAATTTTATCACTTTTGAATTTCTTACAAATGATATTACTTTTCATATATTTATACTAATTCATTTTCTCAATTGATGGTCATGATTTTTACATCTAACTATTATGATAAATTATATAAAATCCTATAACTTTAACTATTTTAGATATTTCTACATGAATCTAGAATAAACAACAAACAATAGCATCAAATATATTATGGAGGACCAAAAAAATTAAGTTTAATCATAATTATTAAAATTGTATATGAAATTCTTTAGATAACCATTAAATAGTCTAATTAGTTATTATATTAAGAGAAAAAAAGCCATAAGATCACATATTGATCTAGAGGCGAGACCCTTATTAAAATTTAATAAAGATAAAATTTAACCCCTAAGAAAGAAAAGAGAAGAGTCTCTATATAAAATCCAAGTAGAATTCATATAAAATCGAACTGTCCCACCAATCTTACTACTACGGAATATCATCTTCACGCATATTTGCCCAACTCTTAGAAGCCACGACTCGCATTGATTTAAGTGCATTTGTATCACCTTTGAGGTAATCACATAGTTGTTATTATAAGGAGGCGAGATCCGCACTCCGCTCGGCTAGATTTGTTTCGCAAGTTATATTCCCGAGAAACAACCTTAGCACTCGTTTTTCCTTTTTTGCTAGTAGTTTTAGAGGCATGAACAAGTGAGTTGCCAGAGTTCGAAGACGAACCAATAGAAGTACCCTCATCTCCTAGCTTGTCAACCGCAGCTTGGTTGTTGGCCTCCACAAGAGAAACTTTCACCTCCTCATCCCGCGAGCCAAACCCATCTTCCTCTAAACCCTCGAGCACAACCTCTTTGGAGGAGAGATTCTCTCCAAAGTAGCTGCCGAGGGTATTTTGGTATGTTCTTGGTCCTCTCGTCCGTTGGAAAATGCATCGGGCCAACGTTCACCTCCTCCAAATCGGCCAAAGCTTCAAAGCTGTTTTTTGTGAAAATTATAAGATCCGCCAAATCGTTGTTCTCAATTTCCTCAACATGCATCACAACGCCCTTGCGGACCCATTCTCCTTCTTTGCTTTTATTCCTCTCATGAATGCTGCATCCTTGGTGGAGTCTGCTTTATTTCATCAACTCCTATCCACCCTTTTACCGATCTACAATTCTCAAGGGCATGTCCAACAATTCCGCAATGAGAGCAAAAAGACGGCAATTTCTCATATTTTAAGGAAGCAAACAAAACTTTTCCTTGAGATTCAAACATAATAATTTCCTCACAATTTTTAGTCATATTTACGAATTATTAAGTGAATAATCATTCACTTAGGATTTTTAATGTTCGGAGAGAGCCTTAAAACTATTTATTTAATTATTAAGTGAATAAACATTCACTTAGGATTTTTAAGGTTCAAGATTGGCCTTAAAAGATTCTACGGCTCGAGAGATAGCCGTGATATTGATTATGTGAATACGAATATTCACTTAGGATTTTTAAGGTTCACGAATGACCTTAAAAAGATTCTAAGACTCAAAGAGAGCCATGAGATTGATTAAGTGAATACGAATATTCACTTAAGATTTTTTAAGGTTCAAGAATGACCTTAAAAGATTCTACGGCTCGAGAGAGAGCCGTGATATTGATTAAGTGAATACGAATATTCACTTAGGATTTTTTAAGGTTCAAGAATGATCTTAAAAGATTTTACGGCTCGAGAGAGCCGTGATATTGATTAAGTGAATACGAATATTCACTTAAACCTTTTACGAGATTATTAAGTGAATAATCATTCACTTGGGATCTGTTAAGGTTCAGAGATAGCCTTAAAACTTTTACGGATTAATAAGTGGATAATCATTCACTTAAGATCTGTTAAGGTTGAGATAGCCTTAAAATTTTTTACGGATTAATAAGTGAATAATCATTCACTTAGGATCTTTTAAGGTTCAAAGATAGCCATAAAACTTTTTACGGATTAATAAGTAAATAATCATTCACTTAGAATTTTTTAAGGTTCGAGAGGGCCTAATCTGCCTAACTGGAAGAAGAGTTTTTGAAAAAGTTTACTATCAAGGAAAGAACACAAGAGGGGTCTTAGTATGAACAAGTAAAGTTTAAGTGAATAGAAATTCACTTAAAATTTTGCGAGGTTAAGAGAGAACTTAAGAAAATCTGGATGAATGAGAATGTCACGAGAAAGGGTTAAAAGAAAACCAATATGAAGATGGTGAATAGAACTTTACTTAACAATAAGAGATTCAGAGAGAACCAAGAATGACATAGGTGGATACAATTTCACTTAAGATCGGCCTGAAGGTCCAAAAAGAACCTGCACAAATTTGAAGTTTGGATAGAACCGAGAAAGTGAGTAAGAACTCACTTAATATTTGATTAAGGCTCAAGAGAAACTAAAGAGAGCCTAGGTACAAGAGAAGTTGAATAGAGCCTAAGTAATAAAAATTTACTTGAGTCTTTCATAAAGTTTAGAACCGTCTTGATTATTGAATAAGCTACACTACTCTCTCGAGGCCTTCACGTCCCAAGAGAGTAGGGGAGCAAGAGTTGACGTGGCATAAATATGATATTGGGTCGGTTGCTAATGGATTGGGTTTGAAGGGCCTGGGCCCTATGAAAGCCCAATAATGGACCCAAGTAAGATATGTGTAAGTAGGCTTGTAATCCTAAATATTGGCTCAAGAATACGGATATCAAGGGTAATTAAGATAATACCCGACTTAACTCTATGAGGAGCTAAAATAGATATGATTAAAGACCACTTAAAGTCCTAAAGGACCGAGTATGAATTCAACATTCGAAAGGATCCTAGGAGAGAAATAGTGAATGAAATTCACTAAGTACCTTGAGGTGAGTAAGAACTCACTTGAGGTACATTTCAATGTTCAAAGAAATAATCTAAGGAAAATTTTGGTAAAATACCAAATACCTAGAAGTTCAGGAAAGAATCGATTAGAATTTGAGTAAGAATTCAATTGAGATTTACTTAAGTTTTAGATAGAACCGGAAGGTGAGTGAGAATTCACTTGAGAGCGGATTTGAGGTTCGGATAGAACCAAAAAGTAAGAGCTCATTCGAGGTTTAATTTGAGGTTTGGAAAGAGACAAAAGAATTCAAGGTTCTTAAAGAGCTCGAATAGATTATGAAAATTCACCTAAAGATTTTTAGAACCTTTCAAGGTTCGAAGAGAACCTCGAGAAGAAATTAAGTAAATAGAGAATTCACTTAGAGTTTTTCGGGCTCGAGAAAGAGACCAGATTGAGCTTAAGTGAAAGAAATTCACTAAGCACTTTTTGACGCTCACGAGGACTACAAAGGGCCTAGAGGCCAGGAACCTCAATAAGGTCAAGAAATTTCATTAAAACACTTGAGTTTGAGGCCACGAGGCAAAAATCTAGTGAAATTTAATGATTCGCCGAATGGAGTCCGAAGGACCACAAGTCCTTAATTGAGGCCCAAGAGGGCTAAGACCTTGAGGTAATAATACATCAAAATCATAAGATATGTTGACTATTTGTTGAGATGAGGAGATACTCGATTATATATCCGATTGAATTTGAGATGATGAGACACTTGACAATGTTTGATTGATATTAAGATCAAGGAATACTTGGTCATACTTCTAGTCACCGTTGAAGCACTAGGTCAAAAATGATGAAAGAAATTAAAATTGATAGGGCTCTAGAGATCCACAAAAGTTTGATTGAGGTTAAGATATTAGATTAACGACGAGTTAAAATACTTTTGAATAATAAGTCCATAAGGACTTGTTTGTTTGAGGCTAGGGGCTGAAAGTGGTAGTGAAACCAGATGCTTATGTAAGTCCAATAGGGCCTAAGGGAAGTTGATAACTTGAATTGAGACTGTCTAGGTTAAGGCTACTGGAATTTACGGTAAGGTCGAAAAGTATGTGGAAAAAGTA
The DNA here is from genome assembly GCA_030762865.1 of Paraleonurus japonicus. Lineage (NCBI taxonomy): Eukaryota > Viridiplantae > Streptophyta > Magnoliopsida > Lamiales > Lamiaceae > Paraleonurus > Paraleonurus japonicus. Next base: position 36,707,056 of record CM061052.1, read on the forward strand.
AAAAAAAAAGAGAATTTTGAAGATTAAGAAAAATTGATTAATGGTTGATACAGATTCTCTTTTACTACTCTCTCGGGCCCTACACGTCCCAAAAGAGTAGGGGAGTAGTTGATGCGGCATAAATATGTTTTGGGCCTAAGTAGCCCCATATGAGGTTAAAGGGCCGAAGAGTGAGCGAGAGCCCAATAAGAGGTGATGCAGTCAAAGCGCAATAATAATTACAAACTTCGTTGATTCCGAGAATACCCGGAGAATGTAACGAGGCAGAGACGAACACGTCTCAAAGAGGAATAACCTCAATATTTTTAATTCATTATTCCACTCACATACAATGTTGAGATCCCTATATATAATAGATTAACTAGGGTTTAGGCATTAAAACCTAAAGGCCCGACCCACTAATAAAAACATAAATATTCTAAAACTAATATAAATATTAATGTAATATTTATCTTCATCATTCTCCTCCTCTTCGAAAAGATTCGTCCTCGAATCTGCGGCAATATTTATCTCCGGCGGTATAATAAAATGAACTACTCGCTCGGTTCGAGGAAGGGCAAAAATAATGAATATCGCAGGACTCTTGACGTCAAACACATCTGCGGTGCGTATGTTGCCCAATGTCTTGAGGCAGTACGCAAATTGATATCTCCAAAAGGGTTAAAATAATTATCATTAATAATGAAATAATTATAGTTATTAAATGCAAACCCAAATTTAGAATTGCCGAGCAGAGTGTACTCATCAGCATCATTGAAACTCGTATCCAATAATTGGACCAACTCGATTTCAGGATCGGTATCATAAACAAGTTCTTCATCAAATATTGGAGGCCCAATATAATCTTCATCATTATTTCCAAGCCCATTCTCACCATTTTTGTAAAAGACCCATATTCATCAAAAGAAAAAGGCCCAAAAATAATTTCAGGCCCATTAAGAACTAAGGCGGTAGAGGGACGCATACCTCCTCCATCTTCTTCATCCTCTGTGAATTGAACCTCGGCAAAGACCATGCTGTATCCTCGGCATAAAGCGGCGGCGAATTGCACTTGGCGGACGCGGCGGTGAATTGCACGGACAAAGGAGGCGCGTTTGCCGGCGGGAGGTGGCTTGGGCAGCGCGACCTTTGGAGGAGCCGGGCCGGAAGTCGCGAGTGCATGCGTGGCCGGCAACAGGGAGAATTGGATTTCGCGACGGAGGAGAAGGCCCAGGTGGCAGCAGATCGGACTAGAAGCGCGTGCGCGTGGCTCGCGGCGGTTGCACCGGCGTGGGGCGGCGCGGCTGTTTCTCCTCCAATAGCAGATCGGCGTCATGCTCGTCCAAAACTAACGAGGTTGATGCAGATATGGTTGACGCCACGGTCGGCGGTGATGGCGTGAGAAATGACGACTTCGCCATGATCCGCGCGATCTCTGTGAGTGGAAGAAAGCGAAAACCCACAATTTGCCAAATGGTGTGGCGTTATAAATTCTCGATCCAAATGTTTTCTGAATTTCTCCCAATGCACAATCTTAGATTTGCCCCGACGGAGACGAGTTTGCTTGAACTGATGCCACCGCATTGTTGCCCGTCCTTTGAAACGGGATTTGACAAGCTTAATCCAAAGAATCATGCGGGAATCGAATTGAATACCAAGTATGATTCTGTGCATTAATCCAGGGAATATATTTCCTAGAAGAACCCCGAATTACGGTAAAACACGATTGAAATTCTCCCGAAGGAGAGAAAATCGTGATGCATCACGAGAATCGTGGCCCGACTCACGATACCAATCGATGCAGCGCAAGCGCAATAATAATTACAAACTCCGTTGATTACGAGAATACCCGGAGAATGTAAACGAGACAGAGAGGCGAACACGTCTCAAAGAGGAATAACCTCAATATTTTTAATTCATTATTCCACTCACATACAATGTTGAGATCCATATATATAATAGATTAACTAGTGGTTTAGGCATTAAAACCTAAAGGCCCGACCCACTAATAAAAACATAAATATTCTAAAACTAATATAAATATTAATGTAATATTACGATTGATATTAAGATCAAGGAATACTTGGTCATACTTCTAGTCACTGTTGAAGCACTAGGTCAAAAATGATGAAAGAAATTAAAATTGATAGGGCTCTAGAGATCCACAAAAGTTTGATTGAGGTTAAGATATTAGATTAACGACGAGTTAAAATACTTTTGAATAATAAGTCCATAAGGACTTGTTTGTTTGAGGCTAGGGGGCTGAAAGTGGTAGTGAAACCAGATGCTTATGTAAGTCCGGTAGGGCCTAAGGGAAGTTGATAACTTGAATTGAGACTGTCTAGGTTAAGGCTACTTTGGAATTTACGGTAAGGTCGAAAAGTATGTGGAAAAAGTAAAAAAAAGAGAATTTTGAAGATTAAGAAAAATTGATTAATGGTTGATCTGATTCTCTTTTACTACTCTCTCGGCCCTACACGTCCCAAAAGAGTAGGGGGAGTAGTTGATGCGGCATAAATATGTTTTGGGCCTAAGTAGCCCCATATGAGGTTAAAGGGCCGAAGAGTGAGCGAGAGCCCAATAAGAGGTCTAGAGGGAGAAACGGTATGACCAAGCCCGGAATTTCGATGTGGGCTCTGATTCGCGAGAATAAAGTAGGTAGTTGGGATAATCTTCGAAAAATGTCTTTGGCGGTTAACAATAAGCCCACGAAATAAGGATTGGTGATAAGTAAGCTAAGACTTAGTCAAACAGAGCCGATAAAGAGTATCTAGAAAGATCTAGAAGCGGTTATTACGGAGAAAGAGGAATGAGACGTGGGAAAAGGATGGAGCGTGGGAGGAACACGATGAAGAGTGGAGAGCTTCATCGGACGGTGGCAATAACCGTCCTTTTCAGTATTATTTATGTACGATCAATGTGAAGGGAAAGGTACAAATTCACTTATCATACTTTGAGCACGACACTTTATTTTTATTATCACTTAATCAATTTAGTTCATATTAGCTCACGGAGGTCCCTTACCTGGGTATTAAGGGCCCTCCTTTCATACTCTTTCCGATCACCGACTTGAACGTCGGAGTCCCTACGCCGGGGACCTCTCCGGCGTGTTTTGCAGTATTCGGAGTTCGGAGTGCGGGTTCGGATTACGAGGTTATAGTTCGTGTTCAAGACATGATTCCACGAACCTCGGATACGGGATTCGATTCTTGCTAGCGTGACTTTATTGCACGCATCATTAATAAACTTTGTTAAAGTTCATTAATTGAACTTATATACATTGTGTATTATTTTAATTTAAATTGAAAGTACTTAATTTATTTTTAGTGAGAAATGTAATATACTCTGGTAAGAGCCAATAATAGAAACTAATCATCTCTCCAAATAGACAAAAATAATGATTGGAAAAGTAATAAATAAAGCCATGATTTTGTAAGTATCAGAAATGTAATTTAAATAATATAAGTTGATTTCACAAAATAATGACAGTTTATCAATTATAATAATTGCACAAAAATTTGTGTGAGAGAATCTTATACATGTTATATTTTTGTCTATTTTTATAATATTTAAATTTAAAAAATATTATAAAAATATTGCATTTTATATATAACACGGTCACACAAAACTTTTATAATTGATATAGTTTAAATTTATATTTGAATTGTGTGGGAGACTTAGTCGTAAAGAAATTGGCTGATTAATATAGGCAGGCCGGGCCGGGCCGGGCCGGTTCGCGCGTTGTGAGAGGACCGTCTCCAACGTAGAAACCTCCCATTTGGACTCCCCCAAGAAAAGGCAAAGTAAACCAAATCCAGCGCAAACGACACGTTTCTTCTCCACCGTCTTCATCATTCTCTCAAATCTTATACATTCATAATTTAATCATAATTCATTCCATTTCCTTTCCATATCAATAATCTTCGCAATTTCGATTTTATTATTATTTTAACTATTGAAAGGATTGGATTCTGAGTCGGCAAGTTTGAAGGGCACGAACCAGGAATTCCGAAAATGGTTCAGATGAAAGAGTTGTATCCTTTATTGCATTACGAAATTGAAACCACCGCTTTTTTCATTCTCCGGTCATATGTTAAATTTCGGTTTCAGAGGAAATTTCTTTTGAACAAGTCAGGTTTGGTTTACTGTTCCATTACCTGCTCAGAAGATTTTCGTTGGTATTTCGATTATTATTTGAAATATAATTTGTTTCTGTTGATTGTTTTAATCCATTCATGAATTTGATGGCCTACAAACCAAATTGTCGTTTCTGAGGAAAATTATGAGAATTTATATATGCCTATTTTAATATTTATCGAATTCTCTTTGGATATATAGCCTTTTGTTTTCCTTGACCAGCATACTACAGTCGGGTTGTTATGCCGTTATCATTAGAAGAGGTAATTTAGAATCAAGATATCTATGATGAGGGATTGATACTGTGTGATCTTTCTCTTTTTAAGGAAGTATTGCAATGATATTTGGTATTAAAAATTTTTCGTTTGTTTGTTTGCAGTTTCAAGTAGCTCAGATGTATATGGTCATGAAAATGCAGCAACAGAACACCACAGGGTCAGAAGGGGTGGAGGTATTGGAGAACAGACCTTTCGAAGACGATGAAATTGGGAAGGGCCAATACACATTGAAGATTTATAGGTTGCAGAGGTAGTTTTCGAGCAATATGATACTTAGGATAAAGCTTAATTGGTTATCTGGAACTTTGTTTTTCACAAAATTTGTTGTTTCTACTGTTTATGTTCTTTACTTATGTTTTGTGTTTGATGAAACGGCTTTCTGCTGCTATTCGTTCTTATTTCAATCTATAGGCAATTGTATACTTTCTTCATAGGTTTATAGTTGTCTTGATTAGTTCATTTTATTTTTTCCAGCAAAGCTCCTAGTTGGTTGACTAAATTTGCCCCAACAGATGCTCTTGTGATGCAAGAAGAAGCTTGGAATGCATTTCCAAGATGTAAATCAGGTGAGCTTTCCGTGGTCTGTTCATATTATTTCTTGGCTTGAGTTTTTCATCTAAAATATTTCTTTGTTGTTCTTAATGTTCGTTCGTGCGAAACTCATTTCCAACTCAAATAGTTATCAAGGTAAATGCTCTGAAGCCAATTGCAGTTTTCTTCTAATAGGTCATAATCCCAGATGAAGTTCTGATCAAGTGTTCCATATTTGCATATTTCAGTGCCCTTATTTCACAAGGTTTATTCTTACTATTGAAACTATTCACAAGGCTGACCGTGGTGACTCTGAAAATGTAAGTTCATATGTCACCTAAATTTTATGTGATGTGATGATGTCTGTCGAGAAAATTTCTGCTCATTTTTCTCCAATAATGGAGTATGTAACTCATTTTTTTCTTTTGTTTTGTTCTTTTGGAAATTGGATAATTAGGTGCATGGCCTCACAAAAGAGCAATTAGCAGTTAGGCAGGTGGAGATGCTTGATATAGCTTCAGATGTACACGATTATTGGAGCTATCTTGTTGGGACTAGCAACATTGATTTTTCCCAGTTCCAATCAACTCAAACTGGTCGTGGTCCGTTATTAGAAGGATGGCAGGTTGGTAGCTCCTTATTATTTTTATAGGTAGTCCAAGTAAAGAGAGGATTGAGATTTTGTTTGGAGATTTAAGGAAAATAATTAGATCTTTTTCCAGAACACATGTTTTACTGTAGAAAATTAAATTGATCATAACTTTAGTAGCTTATATTGATGGAGGCATGGAGCTTAGTCTTCTCTGGTAACAGAATATATAATAGGAGCAGCATGATACCTTTCGCATTTTACCCATTATTTTGTTTGAAATATTACTTATCAGAAGGTAAAATGCAAAGTTAATATAGTACTATATTATACTAAATTTTCCATTTAGGCAAATGAAGGATTGAAGACATGAAACTAAAAAATATGGATCTGAGGCGTGCCATAATCAGCAAAGTGTTTCATATGTTGGAACTCACTTTACCATTCCAAGAAATTTATTCCAATCAAACCATTGCGTTTTCCCCATGTAGTGCAGCTTATACAAGTTAATACATATCATTATATACTAATTTTTCCATGTAGAGTAGCTTATATAAGTTAGACAAATGAACGATGAAGATATGAAGCTCAAAAATATGGTCCTGAGCATGTGTGTTGGATTTCCATATCATTTAGTTAATTTTTACTTCCAAGAATTTATTCCGGTTAAATTGTTTTTTTAGTAGGGCATAATGGTAGTAGAATTTTAATAACTCAAGAAAGATCTAAATGGTCTATATGAAGAAAACATGAGCTTTCTGTTGTTCTCAAAATTTTCCTTTTGAATGCTTTCAGTGATCCTGCTTTTAGATAAAATTGTCTCCCCACCCCAAAATATACATAATGACCTTCTGATGCATTCGTATACACCATTTGCCACAAAAATAATTTCTTCATATTTTCTTCTACTATCATACAAATATTTTCAGACTACTTGACTTGTTGTTCCTAAATACGTGCAGGATCAATGTAATCCAGTTATGACGGCATACAAGTTGATTACAATAGATGCTCCGTACTGGGGCTTCGGGAGCAAACTTGAACAATCTTTATTAGCGGTATATTGCGTTTTCCATAGCCATAGATTTAAGATTCCAATTAGAAATAGTATCCATAAATATATACATACATATATATATATATATATATATATCATGATTTTGCATTTGTATCTGGATAATGATTGTAGGGTGAGAAGGCACTTTTCCTTGAAAGCCATCGGAATTGTTTCGGTTGGATTGATGAATGGTATGGGTTGACTCGGATATGATGCGGGAGCTAGAGAAACAAAGCGATTCTTCGTTAAACCAGGTAATTAAGTAGGATTCGAACTTCTAGAATCGGCATTAATTCAGGAAATGTTACGTGCATTTTCCTTGGGTTAATTGCATAAAAAATCACGATCCTTTCACGTTTTTCGATTACAACATATGTTTTTAAATCCGTATTCTGATACACAAACTTTTTAAATTTTACAATTGTATCACATGACAATTTCCGGCAACTTATGCTGATATGACAGCCCTGAAAATCTTTGAAAAAATTGCAAATAAATTCACTGATCCGTTTTTATTGTTTCAATTTAATCACAATATTTGATTTGGACTTGCCGGAAAATAGTCAGATGTGATAGAATTACAACAATATGAAAGGTCGCGGATTGAATTGTAAATTTTAGAAACAAAAGTTGTAGTTGAAAAAAATGTGAAGATATCATGATTTATTCTGCAATTGGCCCTTTTCGTTTCAATATATATACTTGTTGATCATGTGTTCTACATAGCCCTTATTTGCTTGACATCAGCTCATCTTCCAAAATAAAAAGCCAATCTATGCTTGTGTATTTAATGCAGAAGCTTCGTCTAATCGCTGACGTGGAGGAAACGGAGGTTATCTGAAATACTCGAGGGTTTTAAGGTTATAGCTTTTCTTGAATCCTTGAGAGGCTTACGAATGTAGGAAGAAGAGGTGTAGGCAGAGTTCATCATATCCACAAGGTTGAATTTATTAGTTCCTTGGTGCATATGAAATTCTAGATAGATGGATAGATGCAAGAACTTAAAGAAAGGCCAATTTTGACTAGGTTGGCTTCTTGTAAGGGTACAATATATGTCTTCTTTTGTTATTTAAGTCTAATGTTATGTGTATAATAATGATATAATGTTATTTGACCACGGCATACTCTAGT